>CM042690.1:152212280-153549667 GCA_023614405.1 Avena insularis
AACCAAGGTTGTCGAACCAGTAGCAGCAAGGAAACACCTCCAAGGTGTTGCTAGCTGGCCTTTAGCAGGGTGCACTACCAGTGCTAGTAGCAACGTGGAAACCTGCACAACACAACCACAGAACTTTGCCCCCAACTTACAGTGAGGTTGTTAATCTCACCGATTTTGCAGAAAACAAAGGATTAAACGTATTGTGTGGAAGAAAGTAATAGTTTGCAGAAAGTAAACAGAAAGCAGTAAACAGTTGTAGATTGATGGTAAAAGAAAGTACCGGGGTCCATAGTTCACTAGTGGTGGCTCTCCTTAAGATAGATGACATGTTGGGTGAACAAATTAAAGTGGGACAATTGACAAATATCGAGAAAGCATACATGCATATACTAAATATCTTGACTCCTTTGAGATTTGATTAGGCATTACAACATTATAAATATACCTTAATCCAACTGCATCTATGACTAATAATCCACCTTCAGGTTATCATCCGAACCCCCTCCAGTATTAAGTTGCAAGAAACAGATAATTGCATTACACATTGCGTGCAAAGTAAACAATACGATTGTTCTATGAACAAAGGATTGCTGTTTTCTCCCTAGTAGCAACAGCACATCTAGTACCTTAGAGATTTCTGTCACTTCCCTAGATTACAAGAGGCATGAACCCACTATCGAGCATAAATAGTAACTCTTGGAGTTTCTAGCATCTACTTGGCCAAGATAGCTACTAACAACGGAAAACATGCAAGATCACAAATAACAAAGACATGATAGAATCAATAATCAATATGAAATAGCATCTCAATATCCATCGGATCCCCGCAAACACAACATGTAGGATTACAAATAGATGATCTTGATCATGAACGGAGCTTACAAGATCTAAACATGAAAGCACAAAGGAGAAGAACCAGCCATCTAGATAATACATGGACCCGTAGTCCAGGGATGAACTACTCATGCATCACACCGGAGGCTTGCATGGTGATGAAGAAGGCTTCCAGGGTGAATTCTCCCCTCCGGCAGGGTGCCGGGAAGAGCTTCATATCACTCCCGATCTAGGGATGGAGATGACGGCGGCTACAGACTCTTTCATGGAATTTTGATCGGGTAGTTAGGGTTTTTGTACCGGAGGCATCTTATAGGCGAAAGGGGAGGCCGAGGGGGTGCCCTAGGCGGCCAGACCACCCCCTAGCGCAGGCCAGGCCTGGCCGCGCGGCCAGGTAGTGTGGCCGGCCCCTGGCCCCTCTCCATCTCATATTCTGGCTCCATGTCCCCCTCGGTGAAAAACTGACTTTGGCTTTTGTCTCGTCCAATTCCGAGAATATTCATTTTCTGACTTTCCTGGAACCAAAAACAGCAGAAAACAAGCAACTGGCACTGTGGCATCTTGTTAATAGGTTAGTCCAAGAAAGTGTATAAAAAGTACTCCAAAGTATGGACAAAACATAAGAAAGTAGATAAAACCAAGCATGGAACATGAAAAATTATGGACATGTTAGCAACGTATCAGGGACGAAAGTCCAAGGAGAGACACGTGGCGGTGGCCGTTCCAGCTTTTGAGTAAACAAAAAATAATTATAACGTTGATCCATGTGCCATGTTTTGTCACGTCAATACACTGGGCCAGTGTTGTTGTCCTATCCATTGTGCCAGTGCTGCAAGCCTACGTGACATCCACCCCGCCTAAGCAACGGAAGCGACATAACGGCGAGAACTGGCAGGGGGGCCCAACTTGACAGCCGTTAGCCTGATGTTTTGTATTGAAACGTAAAGTTGAATTCATGCCGAAAAAGGCCCCAACTTTCGGGCCGCAAAATTTGGCACGCCAACTTTGGGCAACGTAGTTGATTGTAAGCAACTTGGGTACCGCGTTGCCTGGACACCCCAACTTTCGGGCCGCAAAATGATATTCTCCATAAAATGGGGACATGTGGCTACAAGAGTGTCGTGGCTAAGTGGGATGCTATGGAGTCCAACATGAGGGCTAGACGGATCACTCCAGGTATAGATGGATGACCCAAGAGGTCAAAGAGCTGGTGGTACGGTCATAGGGAACGTTGAACCCAGAAACAAGGGCGGCAATTTTTCAAGAAAAAATTCTAATACCCTCCAAAGAAATTGTTAAAGCAATGGACAATGCTCAAGCGGGATTGTTCCGGCCCGGGAAAGAGAACGACGAGCTGACACGCACCCTCAGGAATCCTGAAACACTTGGATGAACACGAGGCAAAGGCGTCGGTGTTACATGGAAGAAAGGGTTTTTCAAGTATGATGACAGTTACAAAAGCCATAAGAGAAAGAAGGACCGGGAGGCAGACCAGATCCGGAAGATAGAAGAGGAACTAGCTGGGATGAAGAAGGTGGTAGTGGAAGCACTTAGCCAAAGGTCATCTCAGCCGTAGGAAAATCCTGCATTGGATAATAGCCAGCAGAGAAGCAGCGTGGCTTCCACGGAGGTCCAGGCTGATGATCATGCACTGCTGGAGGATGCACTGGCGCCTCACTACCCCGTGGATGATGTCAGAGGGATGACACAATGTGAGCTACGTCAGCTAATGTACAACATGTCCATCAAGGTGGCGATCGGCACTGCTTTACCTTGTCTACCTAGAGCACTCCACCATTCACTTCCGATTCCACCTGGCTATGCTCGTGCCTTGGTGGATGACTCAGTGGAGGGGTATGAGGACCTAGAGATTGAAATAGAAACACATGAAGGCCATAAGAAACTAGGAGATGTCAAGCGCACATCATTCTATGGCAAAAATAAGTACATCAAGTTTCCAGGCTTGGCGCCAAGGCCACCATTCCGAGAAATCCAAGTCCACCCCCACCCCTCGATGATCATCAACCTCCAAGTCCACCCCTCGATGATCTTCAACCTCCAAGTCCACCCCTCAATGATCGTCAACCTCCAATTCCATCCCTCGACGTGATGGATGTTGTTGAAAAAACAGAAGGCCGCCACTCCCCTGCGTTGAAAAAACAAAAGGTCACCGCTCCCCCGTGCCCTAGTGAAAAGAAAGGTAGTACAACGAAGTTAGTCGACATCCTGGCGGCTCTTCCCAAGAGACCTTATGATAGGAATGATGAGGAAAACGCCGCGGAAGTGCATGCCTACAATAAGGCTTTTTGCACCAAAAAGTAGGCTAAGTCCTTTATTGAGAAACCATCCCAAATATCAATGAATCTGCGTTATGACTATAATCGCGAAATTATTAAGTAGGCAAGAAGTGCCAAGTCTAAGCAGAACACAAAAACAAGTGCAAAACATAGAAAACAAATTCTCAAGCTTGGACAACAACAAAATCAATTGGTCCCCCGCTCATAGTGAGTTCTGATATCAACAAGTACTTCAGATCCGAATATGGATAAGGACATACAATTATTGGACCCCAGAGCCAAAGATGCTACTAGACAAATGAGTATCACTATAGCGCAGGCCAAAGCTGCTGCTACTGAAGTAGGTATGTATCTTGGTCAATATTTAGGCTATGAGGATGCGCCAAAGGGTGAGATAGTACGGAAATATGTCAAAGGGCAACCTCTTGTCAGTCATGAGGAGTTAACGAACCTATCAACACATATGCGAAATCTTCACGAGTGGTACATGCTGCATGCAGCAAAGCAACGCTCAAAAGAATGGATTTCAGTGGATGTTAGAGTGGAGCATCACTTCAAACCTTACTCAATACAGATTCAACTGAACAAACTCTTCCAGTTATACAATCAGTGTGCCCTCGGAAAATCTATCCTCGGTTGCTATTGTCTGTAAGTGATTTATTTATGTAATTAAGTCTCTCGCTCAGTTCATTCATTGCATGTAATATATTATTCTGACTACATATCCTTTTGTACGCTACTATGCAGAATAAAGATGCTTGAATGCAAAATATCTAGAAATTTTAATGTTGGATTCATTGACCCATATATCGTTAATCAACATACGTTAGACAATCACCCCAACGACATTTTCGAAGACATCTCCACCTTTTTAATCAAGTACAATTACTATAAGGATATACTATTTCCTTACAACTTTAAGTGAATGTTTCTATCTTGTACATATTATTTTTTTGCTTACTCAATATTAAGTGTAATTGATGAGTTATGCATGTATGCTTATGTAATGTCCGCAGGTACCACTATATTCTAATAAACATTCAAGTTGACAAGTCCCAAGTTGAAGTCAGCGACCCATTAAGTTGGGACCAAGAGCAATGCAGCAACATAAAAGCAATACTCCATAAGTAATTTCAATTATTATCGCATTATATCAGCCTCTTTCGTTCATATCCTGATATCAAGTAATTAATAACTCATTTGTTTATTTTCTTTGCCAAGCACGTGTTGGACACGGTTCAGAAAGGAAATAAAAGGAGAATTCAAAAATGAGCTAACCTATAAAATGGTCCCCGGTTTGCAGCAGCCACCTAGAACTTATTTATGTGGATTCTACGTTTGCAAGTACATTCGCGAGTTGACCAGTGAGCGCGGAGTTGATTCAATTTATATAGACCGTTTGCTGGAGAAGCTCGAGCCAGAACAGTGCATACGAGCAATTCAAGTGTAATTCGGGGGATTTGTGATGAAATAGATCATTGATGAAAAGAGAGAACATTATGTAGATGAAGACGAACTCAATATGTGATCTTCATGTAATATGTGATCTCAATATGTGAACTCAATATGTGATTTCCATATAATATGTGATCTCAATGTGTGAATCAATGTGTACTGTGTATGTAGTAGCGTAAAATATGTGGACGGAAACATGTTTGAAATTATAATGAAGCACAAATTGAAAAAGGAACGAAATGGAAAAAAAATAAAAAGGAAAACACAAAATCGTGTGGCGGCAGAGAAAACACATGATTCTCTGCCACGACAGGAAATCATTTATCCCGGGTCGTGTTATGGCCCGAGACTAGAGGTCCTCCAGCCTGGCCGCGTTGCGGCTACCACGTGGTGGCCTCTAGTCCCGATCCTTAGCAAACCGGGACTAGAGATAAGGGTCTCTAGTCCGGATTTGGCAATCCCAGGTGCGAAACTGGGACTAGTGCCTGTTACGGACCGGGACTAGAGCCCCATTTTCCACTAGTGCACCCCGCACCTCTCAAAAAATATAAACCGGTACGCTCGTGTGCCATGCAAGGAGAGAGAGGCGGTAGACATAGAATAACCCATCTAGGGTTCCAAACCCCCTTGCCGGCGACGTCGTCAGTCCGTTTTGCCTCCGGTGGCCTTGATGCCTTAGGAGGTTTTGCGGACCGCGGCCTCTCGCCGGCGGGAAGATTCACGTTTTCTGTTTAGACTGTTTGCAATGTCTTCTTCAGGATGTTGAGGGGGCGGCTACGTTTTGTTATCAGAATAAGGTCCTCTCTGCCCTATACTCGTTCCGTTGGTGTGGCTAGCGCCGACGGAGGGCACGTGGAGTTATGTGCCCGGCGGATCCCTTGGAATCCGGTCGTTTTTCGTATTCTTTGGTGTAGTTTGAGATCAGTCTCTTCCGACCTACGATTTTCATCTTCGATGATGGTTACTGCTCTAGTGTGTTGGTCCTTCGGGGCCTTAGCACGAGGGCTTTCCGTTCGTCTACTACAACAAGCTCTACTACGACAAGTTTGGTGAAATTTGAAAAAAAAAATATCGCAACCAAAACATACGCACTTGCACACCGCCTCCATTATTGTTGGCAGCTAACTAATTACATGTACACTTTGCGATGGAAGAAGAACGTACCATGCCTGCATGATTACTTTGTAGCGTGCCCTGCGCTGGTTGCCTCCATGCATAGCGGCACTGCAGCGATAATTCAGAAAAGTGCGTGCACGGCGTACTAGTAAGCTAGGTTAGGATAGTGAAGTGTCGGCGCCCAAGCTAAGTAGAGCAGTGCATGCTAGTGGCAGCGTAGCACTGGTAGTCTGGTACTGCACACGTACGGTTGCATGTCTTGGCAGGCAGATATTGTGTCATTGCATTGCATTGGCATGTCCCAAACATATCCTGTGGCCAATGTTACCCTATCTTTGGTCCTTGAGCATCCGTAAATTACCTGTGTTCGGTGTCATTCTCCTTAATATTTCCTGACGTGATGCCAGGCGCCAATCACGTACCAGTTGGACACGCGCGCCACTCCTAGGGAAACGCTCTGTAGGCGCGGAACAGTAGTAGCGTGCTGGAAAACAACTGTGCCGATGGTACCGACGAAGATTATGGACGGCGCGGTAGAAGTCGAAACGTGGCATCTACCGGTTTAATAGGACGTGGCATCGACGGTACTACCCCAGTGGTTTTGTGGGATCCATCGGCCCGATCACACTACTAAGAAACTACTTTAATTCTATAGAAAGGTTTTCTATGACGCATATAAAAGTGTATGTTTTATAAAATTAATTTTGTGACGAATAAAAATGTATGCGTCATAGAATTCAATACATATGCACCACGTAAATGTGTATTTTTATGGCGCATATTTTTGCATGCGCTACAGAAATATGACGGGACAAACAACCTAGTATGGGTGGATGGAAAATTAAAAACATATCCCATCCACCCATACAAACAACCTAGTATGGGTGGATGCTCCATGAAATTAATATTTTTGCATGCGTTACAGGCATATGCGCCACAGAATCCCATCCACCCATACTAGGTTGTTTGTTCTGTCATATTTCTGTATATACATATACGTAACAGAAAGTCAAAAACATATCCCACCCCTTTGATCGTCTTTTAAGTTTTCTAAAAAATAAATAAAAATGATAAAAACTTTAAAAAAAATCTTTGAGTTGTAGTTATATTTTAGGGTATAGTTGTAGGGAAATTAAAAACATGAATTTTCATTTATTTTGCAAAAAAAAAGTCATGTCTCGGTAAAACGGCTCCAGATTTTGCATACATCCTCCGTAGGGGTAGAATTCAAACTTTCTTTTGAATTCAAACTTGAAATTTTTATAATATTAAATGTATAATTAAGTATACACATATGCTATATAAGAAATGAAATTTAATATTGGATAGTATTATATTACAATATAATACTAAATAAGTAATAAAATAATAAATGAAATTACAATCAAGTAAATGAAACAAGTAAATGAAATTACAATTAATAAAAGAATAAATGAAATTAAATGATAATGGAAAAGGAATTACAATAATGAAATAAAAAGAGTTCTTAATTATTAGATGAATGCAAATATTACATTGTTCCTTTATAACAAAGGAATAAAAAATAAATATTACAAAATGGAATTGAAGGAAAGACTAACTTTATTAACTAAAACAAATATTACAATATCTCTTTTCAATAAAAGATTAAATTAAAATAATTATCACAATAAAGTAAACTGAAATATTACAATGTCCCTACATTATCCAACAGCTAAAAGTAATACAAGAAATTAATAAAAGAAAATTACAATAGAAAATAAAACCCTACATTAAACCTAACTATCTTTGGCTTCTAATCTTCTCAGTCCTTCTTTGATCTTGTTCCTGTAAAGAGAAAAGTGCAAACAAAATAATAGAAGAAAGGGAACGATGCTCTCAGATTACAGTGTGATGCGCTATTTAACCTATCATTGAGCTCATTTAGTAAAGGGGGAGTTTCACCAGTAGCATATGTTTTTATATAGTTTGGGACTCAGAGCATGAACAGGTAAAAGTAGAAAGTATGAATTTGAAAAAACATCAAGTATTTACTTGATCCTATCCGATGGCAGGAACCAGGTACACAAGCAGCTTACACACACTTGCATGTGTGTGTTGTCAAGCCATCAGAACATGATAAGGAGATAGCAGTCGTAGCAACAAAGCCCAGTACTACTCTATCTCCACTTCGAACCTCATTTCTCAGTCATATATCTTTACCTCAAGAACACCATGATATACCACTGGTTTAACCAGTACATCATCAGATCCACACAATATCATCAAGCACTCAACCATGGTGACCTAGTTGAAGGTAAAGCCTAGGACCAGGAGCACCAGGAGGTAAAATTCAAGCTTAGCATCAAGACAGTATTTGGAGTCAGGAGGAGAAGAGAAATAACTAGAAGCTCAACTTGATCAAGAGCAAGCATCAGCCAACCACCAGTCTACTCTACCACATCAGGTTAACCATTAGATACTAATGGTATTTGTTTTTATTGCTTTAGCATAAGCGATGGTTGGTGGATGAGAAAGCTCTTAGGAGTATGTAGAAGTGCTTCACTATCATCCTAGAGCTACTAGCAAGCCAATAGAGAATCCACATTTAAAATCTAAGTTTTTTCCTCAACTTGTGCATCACTGGCTTAGCCAAAGGAAAGTTAGTAGAAGAACAACAGCAATCATACCATCTAGTAGTTGCTGGGAACATTCCATTTAATAGATGTACCATAGCAGCAGCCTAGCATGCATCCTAGCATAGTAGAAACCACCCCAAAGTTATCACCACCATAATAATCCATGATAGCAGAGAGATGTACACAACAAAAAATAAATCATCTACCTGGTACTATACCAGGAATGATCTTAACATAAGTTACTGTCATATTGATAGCAAGGAAAAGAATCAGCAAGCTTTGCTTGCAGAAGTTATCTGCATAGGAAAAATATTTCCTAGTAAGGCATCATGATGGTATGCATCAATACATATCAAGCAAGCTAGAATTGTAAGGTATTACCACATCATAATTCAGTGGGTAGTCACTGAAGCTGGAACCCAAACCTTGGATTGAACCCAAGCATGCTTACTATAGTAATTCCAGCAGCGCAACTTTATAGAATAATCACACTAAGGTATCAAGCCAAATTACACTCTAACAAAGAATCAAGAATATCATCTATTGCTTCAAGAGTAAACTAAATTGGGCAATACATGCTCAACATCAAAACAGGAACCAGAGCACCACTAATCTATACCAACAATAGTTTTTGCAACTGATGTAGGGGAATAATACCATAGCCACCACAGATATTTCACCATGACTAGACTAGTGCTCAAAGTAGAACCACACCAGTTCATCACAAACATAAACACAAACACAGTTATAATTAAAGGATCTATAGAATTATAGTAATAATAGACATGTCACTAAGTCTAGGATTGAATAAGATCAATATCAGTTACCATAGGAACATGATCAAGCCGACATCAAAGGGATACTGCTAGCACATAGAGAGAGGAGTGATAAACAGAGAGATCATGAGATACGAGAGAGAGTGAGAGTAGGGAGTATACTTACTCGTGGTCCTCTCTTAAGCCTGAGAAGAGGAAGCATAGGTGATCGGCACCAAAGTTCTATTGTCCTCCCACTTAACTTTTCACGAAAAATTCCTTCTCAAAAACTTGAGGTTCCAAGTAACAAACTCTTTTGTCCTTAGTGTTATGGAGAAATTCCCAACAAATTCTTTGGGATAACCTATAAAGACGTGCTTATCCGACTTTGGTTGTAAACATTTTACTTATGCATAGCATACCAAAATTTAAGAAAAGACAATTCGGGTTTTATCCCAAACCATAACTCATATGGTGACATTTCAATGGATCACAATGGTGCTCTTTTCAGTGTAAAAGCGGTAGTCTCTAAAGCTTCAATCCTTAAAACATAATGGCAGTTTTATAAATGCTACCCTTGATCTTACCATGTCAAACATGGTTTGATTTTATCTCTCGAATATGCCATACTCCTATGGTTTATTAGGAAACACAAATCATGGAACAATTTCTCAAGTCTTAGGTGTTTTTGCTAAACATGTAACTCAAATATCTTCCTTTATGATCGAACCATAAACTCTTTATTTTCTTGTTACAATGATTTTCCACTTCATCTTGAAAGTCTTTGAACAATTTTCAAATGTTTCATACTTCTTCCTTGTTAAGTAAATATACAGATATATTCACTCAAATTTTCGGAGAAAGCATATGAAGCAAAAAGATCCATCGCATATGGCTACACATAATGGACTATGCACATCAACATGCACAATTTCCAATAAGCTAGTCATCCGTTCCTCTCTGGCCTATGGACGGAGTTTCAATTATCTCGAGGAAAGTCTCACATGCGTCAATTGATCAAAATCAAAGACTCCAAAAATCCATCAACATGGAGTTTCTTCATGTTTTCTTTCAAATATAATTTAAATAGCGATGTCACTTCATAAGTGATCTTTCAATCATTTGTCTTGCGACATTTTAGCAATAGTGTTTATGGATGTGATTTCTCCAACTAGACTTGTAAAAGTTCATCCATCCTTTATGGAATACGGTAATTATTTGAATAGCCATTGTTCTCATGATACCGGAACAAAATAACAATTATTTAAACAAATCTTGAAGGCTTGGTTTGATGACAATGAAAAACACAATAACACTTTATTTGTTTTCGATGAACATCATCACTCGTTCTCTTGCTGGTTTACTTAGGCCATTGTAGTTCATGAATTGCATTGTCCTATATGACACTTCATACCAACCAATTCGGTATCCAATACCTAAGAACCACATTTTTAACAAGCAAGGAATACAACCATAACATGTATATCTTCTATATACCCAAGTTGGACATCTCCAACCTTATATTTTCTGCCAAATATTTTATAGATTCTCTTTCAGCAATTCCTTTTTCTTTTAAAAGAATCTATCAACATCAATAGTGGTGTCATTCACATGACACATAGTACAAAGCGTATATAGTCAAATACTAATACCTTTGGACTTGCACTTTGAAGTGGATCACCATCATCAAATGTTTGGCATTCTTTCAAAAATCCATTCTTTAGTAATCTATTAGTGTAGTAAACATTTTACTTACATCTTCTATTCATCCTTATCATGACAACTTTCATGATCAAGCTACTATAGCTTATAAGGAAGAAACACGAGTATAATATCAGCTCCCAAAACCTTTTTGGTAGATTAGGATGCCTAGCATCTCCATCCTTCACAAATTCTCATAAAATATGAGAACATGTATTTTGCTAAATTATACTCTATTATAATGCAACCAAAAACATTGTTTCAGATATCACAATATCTTTCACACATGATGGTTTCTGAAACAATTTTCAGCTCCAATATAATCTTGATATTAAAACAACTTTTTGAATATCAATAATCATGGAGGCAAACATGATACTTTAGATACTAACATTGGAATTCTTACTCTTGATTTAATACTACTTATTAAACTTCATGGAGTAAATAGAGTTTGCTGAAAGTTTGCAATAGGACTTATAAACTTTAAATTGACATTCGAAACAATACGATACCAGTTCGTAAAGTAAATATCCAGAATTCTATAGTTCTATTATCTCAAATAAAAACTAAGCATAAGGCAGAAAACGAATGCCAATGACTACAACAAACTATGCAAATTCACTTTGATTTAATTTATGTCAAATTTGGTTCGACTAATCCAAATTAGAAATGAACTCCCACTCAAAAACGACATCCCTCGTGCCTTTTTGGTGATTACATGAACCAAATCCACTACACCAAGTCCGATCATCACGTGAGTCGGTGTAGCTTCAAAGGCGAGCATCAATATGGGCATCATATCAACTATATGACTCATGCTTAACCTTTTGGTCCGTGTTCCGAGGCCATGTCTGTACATGCTAGGCTCGCCAAGTAAGAACCTTAGTACTCGCGTGTGTAAAACTGTCTTACACCCGTTGTATGAAAGGGTAGAGTCGAGTACACCTGATCATCACGTGATGTCTCGAAATACGATCCACAAAATGGTGCATACTTAAGGAAGAACACATTTTTATCTTGATATCTAAATGAGGGATCATCTTACAATGCTACAGAAAGCGCCAAACTAGCAGTATAAGATGCTAACATCTAATGTGTAAAGTGAGATGATATGGTCCATGCATTTGATCTCTATCATTTGCATCGTGGTATGATCTCTATCATTCCTTTGTGTGTAAGGCCAAGGTCTATAGAACTTACACGTTGAATGTGTTGTAAGAGTATCTATCATACATCTACTTACAACAATACCATATCAATACACTAGCCCAGCAACGATCTAAACTAGACGCCTCTAATTTATCAATTACAAGTTTTACGTGGCTTAGGGCTTTCGGAGATAGAACCGTTCTCACCTACGAACATGAACCACAACGAGGATAACCAAGTTATTAGCAACTCGTTGTAAATCAGATATTGACTATAGTAGGAGAGATAGACACCCGCCAGCCACTTATGCAAAACAAGTTACATGTCAGTCGTAGAACCGGTCTCATGTACGATGACATGTAAGGTTGGTCCGGGCCGCTTCATCCCACTATGCCACCAATATCCAAAGTACATAGAAGATGCAATAACATGATCATCATCGCCCACATATAAACATATGTGTACTACCCGTGCAAAGCACCTACACATAGATCAGGCTCTGATACCACTGTTGGGTCCGCAGCATAGAAAACAAAAAATTCCTACGGTGTGAACTACACGCCAAGATCTATCTACTAGGTACAAAGCAACGGGTGGACATACATCCAACGAGAACTTACCCTCGTAGACAACGAGCTTTGCTAACCAGTAGGAACTCGTGGATGATGTAGTCGTACACTTGCCGATCTCAAGATCGTGATGAAGTCCAGCAGGTCTGGCTCCAGCACGTCCATCAGATCCAGCTCCAGCACCACCGAGTCCAGCACCGCAAAGCAGCGGTGCATCCGTGATCGCACACACGTCCGGTACCCCGACAACCTCCGTCCCTCGCTCCAGCAAAGCAGCAGAAGCAGCAACTCCTTTCCAGATTAAGCCACCGGGAACATGTATCTCGCTTATCCGAGACCATGGGGGAATAATACTAGAGGGGGAGAGAGATCCTTCATAAGGAGGTGTGTGTGAGAAGTGAGGAGGGGGTGGCCTTTTATAGGAGTAGGGGGGTGCCCCTCCTTCATGGCCGGCGCATGGAGGGGGTGACCCTTCACCTCCTCCATTCATGTGGTGGTAACCCCTCCATATTAAAATGCCCCTTCACATTCTCTTTTAAAGTCTCCACTTTAAATGCATTAAATTTCTCCAAATTTAATTCTCTCTCATTTAATAAAACTCTTTTATTACTTTTATTCAGAATTTTGTTAATTACTTTAATTAACAAACATTCACATAAAACCCCCTACAACATTTCAATATTACATGCAGAACCAATTTCAGCATTTTCACCCGAAACAGTTTTGGTGTCTACTGAAATAATTCCAGCGCTTTCTTAAATCTTTATCTGAAACATTTTTGCTCCAAATGGTGTCGGTATCCCTTAAGTGTGTCATCCTACGGTTCGCGAATAATGCAGACATGATCGAGACCCCTCTCCGATCAATAATCAGCAGCGGGACCTGAAGATCCATACTGACTCCTACACATTCAACGATGACTTATGTGATCGTGAGAACCTTTAACGCTAATAACTAAATCCCTTTGTCCCGCGATATATTACATGTCTGAGATTCGATCATCGGTATCTCCATACCTAGTTTGATCTCGTTACCGACATGCACTCTTTTCTCATTCCCGTGATATAACATTCTAGTGATCACATCACTTGCTTGCAAGCTATTTCAATGTGATATCACCGAGAGAGCCCAGAGTATATCTATCCGTCATCGGGATGGACAAATCCCACTATTGATCCACGAGCCTCAACATAACACCTTCGTCGGACTAAACCCACCCTTATAGTCACCCTGTTACGGTGTGACGTTTGATGTTATCAAGATACTCTTCCGGTGTTAGCAATTAACATGATCTCATGGTCTAAGGATAAAGATTACTTCGTATGATATTATAGCAATATAAACATAATGACTTTGATCGTAATTCTATACTTCGGATGAATGTTCATCACATCATTCCACCAATGGTGTGACCTTGTTATTAACAACATCCAATGTCCATGATCAGGAAACCTTGATCATCTTGTTAATCAACAAGCTAGTCTATAAGAGAGGCATGACTAGGAACCCTTTTTGTTTATTAAACACACATGTATTGATGTTTCCGATCAATACAATTCTAGCATGTAAAATAAACATTTATTATAAACATGGAATAAGATAATAACCACTTTATTATTGCCTTTCGGGCATATTCCCTTCATGAACTCTACAGGAAAGGAACTTCAGGAAGTTCTAATCAACCTGTGAAGACTGATAGACATATATTTTCAGAATAAAAGCAACCTTTGAAGAAATTTTTACGAAAACTTGCATAGCCTACGACATATGGTATGTGGCTGTAGTTAGTGCATCAAACACTCTTTTTTAGTGAACTTGCTGAGTATGCTCATACTCAATCGTACCTTCTTTACCCTTGCTAGATTCTGAAGACATTAAAGACCAAGAAGATGAAACACTTTATTTAGTTGAAGACCAAACATAATTCCGTTATGAAGAGCCAGAAATATCCAGACGCGTAGAAGGAAACTACTACATAAGCATCTATAGTATGAAGGCCGAAGAGTCTGTGTCAGATATAGTTAATTGAATCTAGTAGTATAGATCTATATTCTCTATCTATTAATCTCGTATTATATTAAGGTTTACTTTGCTTTTTATCTTGTTCTCAAGTTATTATAGTTTAGCTCTGAGTCATCGGGATACCTCTATGGATCTAGGAGGATCTCGAAGTCGTCGTGTAATTTCTGGTTGTAATAATAATGTATGTTTGTGAACCCGCTTTGTTTCTGTTATACCACTCTGAGGGACGTAATATTTGCGGAACGGTGTTCAGTAAGTGTTATGTCAACGACTCTAGTATACTACAACATGAAGTGTTACGTTGGGACACTACATCTATCCTCTCCTTTACTCCTCCTCCTCTCCTCCACACTTCTCCTCTCCTCCCTTTCTCCTTCCCTTCTCCTCCATCCCTCCTCCTTCTCCACTCTCCGGTGGCCTTCTCCTCCTCCTCCTCCACCTCCGGCCATGGCCTCCTCCACCATCACGGCGACCTCCTCCTCCTCCAGTGACCACCTCCGGCGACGTCCTCTTCCTCCACCATCCCGGTGACCTCCTCCTCCTCCGGCAACCACCTCGCGATGATGAGGCCCCCAGCGGCGGAGGCGAGAAAGAGCGCGGAAAAGGCGGATGCAGCGCCAGGTCAAGGCGAGCATGTCGACGAGGGTAGGCGTGCGGCCCCTGTCAAGTGGCGGCGAGGGTGTCAGCTATGGTGTACTTCTCTCGTTTTAGATCTAGATTAGTTTTAGTCTATCTATATTTTGTTCAAAATTTGTAATATACCGTAAAATGTGAATGAAAAAATCGCCTGCAAGGCCAGCAACAGAGACCCTGCATACTGCTACTTTAGTTTACCGGTGACGTGCCGCCTAGCAATGCTACCGGTATGTCTATTACTGGTCGCATGCTTGTGGCATGATGCCGATACATCTTTACTAGGAATGTGGCGGATGGACGCCGCTGATGCCGAATTGGCAACACCGCTACTTGGCTTTTCTATACTAATTCGTAGTTACACAGAGGTAGCTTAATTATAGATACTTCATTGGCGTTTTGGTAGTCTAAATTAATCTACCAAAACTTTTTAGGGCTCTTGAGTCAAAGTAATTACAAAAGAATTGAGAGGTTTTTTCTTTAAACGGGGAATTTTGAAGTATTTCATTCCTTGGGATTCTTTTATAAAGTGGTCGTTTGGTTTGTAAGGTTTGAAACCATAATAATTTTTTTTATAGTCTACTTTGTATACAATCTTATATGAAAGTTTCCTTAGCTCCAACCGAATGTAAAAGTTTACTTTGTTTCTATGACATGTATGACATACACCCAACTGTTTATAAAAAGTCCTGCGTTTTTGTGCAGCACAAGCAAACAACATGTAAAATACATTCAGGTGTTATCGAATCATGTAGGATGCAAGGTGTATGACATTCTATTCCTACGATTTGTTCTTGCGAAGCAAACAAAAAAGCCCTTATAGCATGGGACGGAGGTAGTAGCAAACACATTACGCCGCAACACCGAAAGACGATGATTATGCGGTTATTCAGATGAGTATTAAGTGGGTACACACGGTGGATGTGTGCACAGCCCGAGTCACCTTCGGATCCTCACAGTGGATATTGAACGGTTGGGAACTAATTGAATAGTCAAAGTACATATTAGAAAAAGAATCATCTTTAATGTAGAGTTGCAAGTACCATGTAGCTGTAGTACGTGTTAGTGTTATACATATGGGGCTGTCGTACTTTTTTCTTGAGGGAGTGGAAGCATGTACTTTTTCCTCGAGGGAATGGGGCATGCATACTTTAGTTTTCCCCAGCCAGTATATGGTACTTGCCCTAAAGTAGTTTTTCTCTGCTGGCTGATACGTGCAGTCTGCGCGCATAGCCTCAAATTACTCCCCAGAACACCACGCGCAGCCTGGATGTGTATGAAACGGGCCAATTTCTAAACGAAACATGGTTATTACAGCATCACACACTTTGACATGATTTGTTCGCCAATCGTGACGCGACGGTGGAACGTGCGTGGTATCAAAACCGTGGTGAGTAACCGAATTAATCCACGCTCTATTCAGATATGGCTTGGCATTCACAGGTCACTCTCCATGCATGGGGTCGAAGCTTTGCATGGCCCGACAGCTCAGGCTTGGCGGCTGCACCCACACCAGATAAAAACTAGTCCTAGTACTATGCACGCACGTACGCATGCCGTGGCTCCACGTATACGCGCGCGGTTACGCACGTGTCGATCAACAGGACCGTGCAGATTGAGCGATACTGTGTTACGTACGCAAAAATTCTCGAACACACGATCGAATCGATCTCGCCGGCCGGTGGTATCATTATCTGCGTGGAGCTTTCACCGCTTCACGTTACGTACAGCAGGATACGCGTGCCTTTGACGTACGTGACGCGATCGACGATCGACTTGGAAGTCGCCTGCTGCCACATTGCATGCGCGTGCAGGCCTAGCTTCTCGATCATTGGTCTATCGGACGTTTCGGAACAGATAATTTGTACTGCACGGAGTAGATAGCTAGTGTACTGCGTGCGCGCGCCCTGCATGCACGTGTGTACGTGAGCGTCGGCGTGCGATCTGATCTGTTCATGCAGGGGCCTGGGCACTCGATTCGGGGATCGGAAGGACAGCACCTGATGATTCAGGAAGGGATCCATATCATCCATACGTGTCGATCCATCCATGCATATGCGTGAGTCTGATGATCGGGCTTGATATGTACAAGCATTTTCCCGAGCTTTCGGATGAGTCTGTCCGTTAATCAAGCATCTTCTTTGGATTATGTACTTGTATCGGTTTACCAAGCGTTTGTTGAGATTAGTTAGGACAGTAGATGATAGATCCATCTCGATCTTGTCGGAAATTAAATTAACATGTTCACGCCAAGAACGCTATTAGTGCTATGTCATGTCAGTCGTCATGAGGGACATGGCACGTGCACATCGGCAACACAAGTGGCTAGCTACCTAATCTGGTTTGCTCCATACCTGCTAGCCAATTTGCACACAAGATCTTCCATCTCATGCACGCACATGCATGCGTCGATCGCGGGAGCACCTAAAAGCCACACCAAAGAAAGGTCAAAAGACAGGCAACTTAAAGTCTTTTTGGATTGCCGGGGTCACTGACACTAGTGAAAAACAGCCCTATAGTCCCGGTTCGTAAGGGCATTTAGTCCTGGTTATCCAACCGGTACGACGTATCGAGACTAAAGGCCTCACCTTTAGTTTTGGTCGGCCATAAACCGGGACTAAACGCTCTCACGGGGGTTGCGATCGAGCGCAGGACCTTTTAAATTTTCATAAGTGGGAGACATAGGACATACCTCTCGTAAGTGACTTCATGATCTTCTTTCTTATAGGGATGTGTTCCTTCAAAACTCAACCACGATTACTCTCCTAATAATATTAAAGCAAAGAGGCAAAGTACGAATCCACATTTATGAAAAAGGAAAAACGGAAAAATCTTTTGTATTTTCGAGGATAGGGATTAAAGAATAGAAAAGAACTTGCGATCAAGCAAGGTTTTTAAGAAAAGACAAACAAACGAAAAACTAAAACAAACTAAAACGAAAGCAAACTAAAAAGCAAAGTGTTGGAATAAGCCAACACGAGTATCTCAAAGCTCCCAAAGAGCTGGAGTACAACCTTATTATTACACAAATAAATTTATCGCCGGAACATATTCCCAAACTCAGGCTTTTGCAAGCTATTTTGTTGCTCATTATGGTGGCGGTGGATAATCTCCCACGTTCCATTGGCTCCTCCAATCATGGAACTGGGTGGCGAGGCTTGCAATAGCATCTCGAAGGTTGATGGAGAGGTTGTTCATGTTTTGAATATTTCCTTCGAGTGCAAAAATGTCTTCATATGTGGTCTAATAGTTTGGTGGATGTTCATCTTGTCTGGGTCCTCCTTGTTCTACTTCCTCCTCCCATGGATATTTCTTATTGGGGGTAGATTAGCTTTAACCTGTGCGACAAAATGCAAATGTCCATCCTTGATAGAGAATAAACCGTTAGGCAAAGGAGCTGGGATCAAGTGATTCGCTCCAGGTATATCAAAGAAATATCTACCATGATATTTATAAATCACACCATATGCTCTTAGAGTAAAAATACCGACACGGTGACTTCCTGTCAACGGTTGGATGTTACCTAGGTTGATGAGAAGTGCGCGTGCAAGAACGGTCACAACTCCTCCTCCGCAAATGGGTCCTCGAGATTGAAGAGCCCGATGCTTAAGGTAAAACACGAGAAGAGTGCCCAAATTTGGCATTAAGTTATGATTAATAATAGCAGCTTTTGCAAGGATCAACATGTCCTCCTCATTAACTCTAGTAAACTCACCACGTGTCTACAAAGTGTTAGCAATCACATAGAATAAATATCGAATAGCAGGATGATCAATTTGGTTACTCTTTGGTGTGTTTCCACGAATTCTCATCAAATTAAAGTATTGTGAAGATGAAGGATCTAAAACAAAAATAGTTGTGCGTACATCGGTAGTGTTGTTGGCAAACCCAAAGCATTGAGCCCATTGACTGAGTGTCAAGGTGTACTCACAGTTCATAAGGCGGAACTTGATGCGATCAACTCCGGGCCTTTGTTCTTCGGTACAACCGTAAGGATCCACAATGTGCGTCAAGGTGCAAAATAACTCAAGCGTCAAGCGACGATACGTGGCAATATCCTGAAAGAAAAAATCATGTAAACCAACATTGTTGCAAGGTAAATCGAAATCAGCACGAATGCCAAGTTGGTTCAGGATATCAGAACACGATCACTTGGTGGACTTGATTTCTCGGAGCTTGAGACGATTAAAACAGTTCAGCTGAAACTCCTCGGTGAACTCGATGCCAAGTGACTCGGGGGTCAACGTCTCAATGGGTGGTGCGGAGAATTCCGTAGCCATCTCACGTGTATGACTCCTTGTGTTCATCTAAAAATAACAAAAATAAGACAAAGTAAATAAAATTGCTAATTTTTTTTTTGGTACAATAGAAACATAGCATAAGTGATTCTCTACACTAACTACACAATAAACTCCTCTAGAACAATACAAAGCATGCTCAATATCAAGATTTAATCAAGAATAAGACCTAAATCTAGATTGGCAATGATTAAAGATCGAGTGAAGCTTTTGCACAAATAAGTTGAGGATCGGAGGAGAATCATACTTTAGATTGAATGAGTGCGAGGAATCAAAGAAATATTAAGTAAATTTAAAGATCCAATGGAGGTGGTGTCGTGGTATTGCCGACGAATACGCCATGGAGGGGTCCTCACAGTGCGTGTTTAGAGACGTGGGGTAAGGCGGAGAGTTGGCGGGTACGAGGTAACACAACTTACCCAGGTTCAAGTCCCACAACGGTGGCGGAACTCTACTCCTACTATAACTATAATGGCAATACGCCGAGTTACAGAGATAGGTTTGATGTGTGAGGTGTTGCACGTTGTATGTAGCAATCTAAGAGGTTGTGCCCTAAAGGCTCCCATAGGTCTGGCTTATAAAGGCACCAGAACCTAAGGTTTACAGGGAAAGGTCCTTGCCGGACAAGGTAAAGAGTCCTACACTAATACGAACTAGTCTTTCATGTCTTGCACTCCAATGCTCCGAGTATGTCGGTGACTTCTGCGTAGCCTTCGTTTATCCGACATGGGCCTCTCTTCTGGATCTGTCTAACTAGGCCGCCTAGCAGGCCGTAGGCCTTTCTACCAACTATGGGCCACCTGGGTTAGCCGGATTGGTGACATGCTATGAGGATACCCATTTAGCATATCCCCATCAGTAGCCCCTAGAGGACTTTGAAATCTTGCACTGTCTTACCCATTGATCTTTGAATATCCCATCTAGGTGATGTCAGCAATTCGTCAAGCAATATCTCAAAGGTCTTCCAAAGAACCCTGCAATCCTCTCCCGCTTCGCAATTTAGCTAGAGATTCCTTGAGTGTTCGTTTCTAGAGCCGGACAATCTCCGCCTTCGATGGAATCTTCAGACATGATGCTTCACTACAACTACCAGGAGGATGATGTAGGCTGCAGCCTACGCTACCTTGAAACTCACAGAGAACAGAGAATTAATAATCAGCTATTTTCACGTGCGTGAAATCCGAAACGGCAAAGCGGCAAAGACAGAGGACATGGTAAAATTACCGCGCACGTTCGTCTCCACGTCGGCAACGCTCCATCCATTAGATACATTAACACGAATCTGGACGTGGGGTCTATATATTTTCACCGCGGTCAGTTTATTTTCTTTTTACCCGCATTCGCTTCCTCGTCTTCGTCTTCCTCCAGCCGCACGCCCGTTCGAGCTCTTCTTCGGAAAACCCTAGCCAGAGCCCTCTTCTTCTCCATCCACTCCCTCGTCACAATGGCCTCCAGCATCTCTATTCCTTCGATGGCAGCGACCCCCGAGGCTATTCCAGAGCCATCCCAGGGAGTAGCTGTCCCGCTGGAGGGGGTGGTTGTCCCCGTCAATGCCGTGGTGGAAACCACCGGTGACGAACAAGAACGAGCGGCACCAGAAGCTGCCGAAGAAGACAATTACTCCCACAAGGGGGTGTGGAGGGGCTCTGACCTCACCGCCGAAGATCTGCAAGAACTGGTCACCGAGGGGTATCTCCCAGGGGAGAAGGATTTGGTCTGGCGGGCGGCACTAAGCCGGAGAGAAGGTGTACCTCAAGGCTCAGCTGGTACGAGGCGTAAGCCTGCCAGTCTCCGACTTCTTCCTGGATGTTCTCCGGCACTTCCGGGTACTTCTCCACAATCTATCTCCCAACAACATGTTAGTCCTTAGCAACTTCGTAGCTGATGGCTCGGTATTGATATAGAGCTCGTTGGGAACCCCAAGAGGAAGGTATGATGAGCACATCAACAAGTTTCCCTCATTTATGAAACCAAGGTTTAATCGAACCAGTAGGAGCAAGGAAACACCCCAAAGGTGTTGCTAGCTGGGCCTTGGCAGGGCGCACTACCGGTGCTAGTAGCAACGTGGAGATCTGCACAACACAACCACATAACTTTGTCCCAACTTGCGATGAGGTTGTCAATCTCACCGGTTTTGCTAAAAACAAAGGATTAAACGTATCGAATGGAAGGAAGTAAAAGTTTGCAGAAAGTAAACGCAAAGTAGTAACAGTTTGTAGATTGTATGTAAAAGAAAGGACCGGGATCCATAGTTCACTAGAGGTGGCTCTCCTTAAGATAGATAACATGCTGGGTGAACAAATTACAATGGGGCAATTGACAAACATCAAGAAAGCAATACATGCATATACTAATCATCTTGACTCCTTTGGAACTTGATTGGGAATTACAACATTATACATAAACCGCCATCCAACTGCATCCATGACTAATAATCCACCTTTAGGTTATCATCCGAACTCCCTCTAGTATTAAGTTGCAAGCAACAGATTATTGCTTTACGAATTGCATGTAAAGTAAACAATACGATTGTTCTATGAACAAAGGATTGTTGTTTTCTCCCTAGTATCAACATCACATCTAGTACCTTAGAGATTTCTATCACTTTCCCAGATTACCAGAGGCATGAACCCACTATCGAGCATAAATACTAACTCTTGGAGTTGCTAGCATCTACTTGGCCAAGATAGCTACTAACAACGAAAAGCATGCAAGATCACAAATAACAAAGACATGATAGAATCAATAATCAATCTGAAATAGCATCTCAATATCCATCGGATCCCCGCAAACACAACATGCAGAATTACAAATAGATGATCTTGATCATGAACGGAGCTCACAAGATCTAGACATGAAAGCAGAAAGGAGGAGAACCAGCCATCTAGCTACTACATGGATCCGTAGTCCAAGGATGAACTACTCACGCATCACACCGGAGGCTTGCATGGTGATGAAGAAGGCCTCCAGGGTGAATTCCCCTCTCCGACAGTGTGCCGGGAAGAGCTTCGGATCCCTCCCGGTCTAGGGATGGAGATGACGGTGGCTATAGACTCTTTCGTGGATTTTTGATCGGGTACTTAGGGTTTTCGTCCCAAGGGCATCTTATAGGCGGAAGGAGAGGCCGAGGGGGTGCTGGGGTCGGCCAGACCACCCCCTGGCGTGGGCCAGGCTTGGCCATGCAGCCAGGTGGTGTGGCTGGCCCCCAGCCCTTCTTCATCTCATATTCTGGCATCAGATGTCTTCCAAAAATAGGCACTTTGGCTTTTGTCCCGTCCAATTCCAAGAATATTCATTTTCTGACTTTCCTGGAACTAAAAACAAAAACAGCAAAATGCCTTTGTGGCTCTTGTTAATAGGTTGGTCCAAGAAATCATATGAAAAGTACTCCAAAGTGTGGACAAAACACAAGAAAGTAGATAAAACCAAGCATGGAACATCAAAAATTATAGATACATTTGCAATGTATCAGTAGCTCTGTGCGAAGGATTCGTAGGCATCAAACATAGGTTAGATCTGTTCATGTACTTTTTTACCATCAAGAGAGTCCACAGAGTCCAAGGATGAACTGTGGATTTGTGGAACCATTAGCTTCAAGATCCGGCCTAGCCGGCGCTTCCCCGACATCGTAGGGCATGAGTCATGCAAGAACTGGCAGCGCACATACTTTTGCGGCCCGGATATTCCTCTGCCTGACCGCCCTGAGACTTATCCTGACTTTGTCGACGGAGCCGCCGCCGAGATGCCCACATGGTGGACCCTAGCCTCCCTTCCCTCCGACAACAAGGCCAACCACGTCGTAAGGCGGATTGAATGGCTCGTAAACGGAGGTATGACGGGCTTGGACCTAGCCATGTGCTGTATTGTTAGGCGGATCCAGCCTCTACAGCACCGTGCCGAGTTGATGTGCAAGTACACCCAAGACCGGAGGGATCCCATGCGAATTTCACGGGATAACTTCTCCGTTGACTCCACCAAACTCCAGCTAAAGGACATCGTCAAGGTGAAGGACAAGAAGCGTGGCTTCAAGATCACCTATGACATGTTCGATTGTAGCAAATGCCCATAGGTAGCTTTTGTTTCCTTTGTTGCTCGTTATATACTCTAAGGTTTTTTTCGACTTGAAGTTGTTAGTCTAACACCCCTCTGTATTCCAGCTTGCGACCTTGGTGACGGATCAGATGGCCTCCCAGGTCTATGATCCCAAGCTGAAGGATATCCAAGTGGTGTCCGATGATGACGCCCCCAAGGATCAGCCAGCTCCGGTAGCGTGAAAGCGGAAGAGCTCCACCTCTAAGGCCGCTGCCGAGGCCAAGAAGAAGAAGAAATCGGAGAGTGGAGTTTCCAGACGATCCACCGCCACCTTAGAGGCGGAGAAGAATAAGTCCACCGGCATCCCCCTCACCAAGTCTTCTGCCGTGGAGTAAGTGTATTCATTCTCCGGCTTGTACTTTTCAGCTCATACCTTTTTTTCAGCTCTTGTACTTATACTTCGTATGTTTTAGGAGGAATGCTGGTGCTAGTTTGAAGTGATCCTCCAGAGATGCTGGAGGGTCAAAAAACATCCATGACATGCTGACCAGAGATGTGGCCGCCAAGCCCTCCCCCACTACTGCTCCCCCTACTCATGTCGCCAAGCCTTCCCGCTAGCCCCGCTGGGCCTTCATCTCCCGTCATGCCTGAGATCTCCGCCATGGAGACAGATGTCAATCTAATCCTTGATATCTCAGGCTCTGTTGAGGCAGACGTTGCTCCCAGCGGCCAAGCGACACAGGGGAGCACTTCCTACAAAGTGGCTGAAGCTCCGACTAAGGATGCCACTGAGAAAGGGAAGAAGGTGATGGAAGAGGCGGAGGCAACGGTTAAGGTGGGAGCTGCTGAGCCATCATCTGTTCTGAAAACATAACAGGCGGCTAGGGCATCATCCATGCCTCCGGCTTCAACATCTCCCTTGGCAGCAACTCCTCTGACATTGTGCCTAGATGACCTCATTGCGCAGGTGGATGCCGTGGATAATAATGCCGGCATCTTCCACACCACATATGCCAATATGGCCGACAATCTCAAGCTTATTGCCATTGCAAGTCTTTTGAACTTCACTTCTTTTATCTTGTGTAGTATATCCCTCTGTAGCCCCCGAGCTCTTAGGCGGATAAACCAAATTTATTAGCCTGAGTGCTCCAAAGAACTAAGAGTAGAAATTGATAGTGTAGCCCCCGAGCGTCTAGGTGGAAACTTTAGAAGAATTCCGGCTAGATGATATAAGAGTAGCATATTTGCTGATTAAATTCTTATGTTGTAGCCCCGAGCGTGTAGTTGAAACCATATAGTTCCGACTAGATTCTCTAGAGAAACTAAGCATGCTTGTTTGTTTGCAGAATGAGAATAGACGGAGGATCACATCCAATGAGCGGTTTGCTGCTTTGCAAAAGGAGATGGACCTTGAACAGGGTAAAACAGCCTTCCTAAAGCAACATATAGCCATAGTATGTTTCTTCTAACAACTCCTTGTTTTTTCTCATGGATTCATTTCTGCCGTCTTCTCATAGTACTTTCTGATTTCCGTTTTACAGAAGCCATTGCCAAGGCCAAGAGCATCGTCGAGCAATCCAAGCATATCCAGGAGCTCGACGATGAGAACAAAATCTTGAAGAAAGACCTGGCCGATGTTGTCAAGGTCCATGAGGAGGCGATGAAGGCGCTGCAAGAATCTGCTGACGCCGAGATGCGACACTTGAAGGACGAAATTGCACCACTCAAGGAGTAGAACCAAGCTGCCAAAGAGCAAAATGCGAGGAACCTTGAGGTGTATAAGACAGTCTAGAAGGAATTGGATGTCTTGGCAGAGACATGCAAGCAGGCGGAGACGAGCATCTTCGGTAACCTTTCTTCGTCTTGGTGAATTCTGTAGTTTGGATAACCATTTGATTATTTTGTACTCATGGTCATTGTATCTTGTGCAAACCACAGCTCCCATTAGCTTGGCCAACTTGGGTGAAGGTGCTCCAGATCCCAAGGAATGCATGATTATTGCTGGCAACTTCGTAAGCACCACCATTGCTCAGGCCAAGGAGATAGCCCAGCCTCTAGGAATTAACATCAAGGCGGCAGACTCAGTGGCCGCATACACGGAAATCCTACGCCAAGCTCCCGAGAAAGTAAAGGACTGGAAAGCCTCTCGCGTCTGGGATGGTGCAAGGATGACCTTGTCCTTGGTCAAGGCACACTACAAGAACACCGACATCGATCTGGTGACTTCCAGGTTTCCCAAGCTGGACGAGGAAGGGAAAGAAATTGATAGCGAAGCTATTTGGAATTCCCTCGCCGGCTTCGACACCAGGATCACCAAGATGGTCAACGCAAATATCTTCGTGACTGCCGAGATCCTTGATGAAGACATGGCTTCATCTGAGTCTAGCCCATCTCCCTCCGAGTTTGATGAGCTTTCTCGGCCTGGCTCTCCTGATGATGCCACCACGAAGTCTCCTGCAGCAGAGCCATGAAAAACAATGTTTGTATTAAATGTATCTCTATGAAGTGTATGCGGAAAAACTTATGTGTTATTAAGGCGGAAAAACTTGTACTCAAGTTTCTTGCTACTTATCTATTTCCAGCATGTGTATATTTTTTAAGCAAGTCCTGGCTTATCCATTATTCTGGTTCGTATGCTTGACCTTTCGTGAGACGGAAGACTCGCAGCACCGAACTATGCCCTCAGGTGATGATGCTTAATAGCACCGTCAATAACCTAAGAGCAAAATCGCCGGCTTTGAGTGCCGAGAAGTCACTACTCCGAAATCCACATAAAAACTTCAGAAAACATGTAGACCAGAAAACTTAAGCTAACGCCCGTAGGTGGAATTTTCACAAGTGTAAATGCAAACTTGCACATAAAGGGTTTATATGATCCAAAAATGAATAACTAAAGGAGGTAAAAGACTCAGAGAATATGAGTGAACCAAATGCTTTATTTCATTGATCATATAAGAAACTTATTAAATAATATAAATGTGCTAAGTATAAAAGGGACGCAGCTGTGCAATGTTCCATGGCCGATCTGTCTCCGGGTAATCATCATCGGAGTCATGTTGCTTGCGCTTGCATTTTTTTGGCCTATCTTTCAACTCGTGAATATCGACAAGGTAATAGGAACCATTTAACAATGCTTTGTTTATGACGAACGGTCCTTCCCAAGGCGGGGATAGTTTGTGTGATTTCTCCTGCTTGAGTCTAAGCACCATATCCCCTTCTTTAAACGAGGGATGCTTTACGTGGCAACTATGGTAGCCATGCAGCTTCTGCTGGTAGATGGTGGATCTCTGGCATGCCAGCACATGATCTTCTTCAAGTAGGTCCACAGATAGGCATCTAGATTCTTCAACGTCATCCTCCTCATAGGCGGAAACTCTTGGTGCATTATGGAGGGTGTCGGATGGAAGGACCGCTTCTGCTCCATAAACCAGGAAGAATGGAGTCAAGCCGGTGGATCTGTTGGGTGTTGTTCGTAAACTCCACAAGACATATGGTAATTTCTCTGCCTAGGATCCAGCAGCTCTTCGTAGCGGTGCCTCTAAGTGTGGCATGATTCCATGCAGAATTAGTCCATTGGCACTTTCAACTTGCTCACTTTACTATGGATGTGCCACAGATGCTAGGTCAACGCGGATGCCTTTTTCATGACAGTACTCCTCAACTTCTCTGAGAGACAAATTTCTGCCATTGTAGGTGGTGATGCTGTGTGGGAGACCAAATTTCACCACTAGATCCCGAACAAATTTTAGGGTTGTTGCCCCATCAATCTTTCTAAAGGTATTAGCTTCAATCCATTTTGTGAATTTGTCCACTTCTACTAGCAAGTGTGTAAATCCACAGGTTGCTATCTGCAAAGGTCCCACCATGTCCAGCCCCCAGACTGCAAACAGCCAAGTTATTGGTATTGTTTGCAATTCTTTAGCTAGGACACTTGGTTGTCTTGCATAGAACTGACACCCAAGGCATGTTTGTACTAACTTGTCGGTATCCTCCTTGGCAGTGAACTAGTAGAATCCTTGTCAGAAGGCCTTAGCCACCAACGATCAGGGAGCGGCGTGATGCTCACAATCTCTGAGATGTATTTTGCTAAGGATTTCAATACCTTGCTGCTAGGAGACACATCGAAGGAACACTCCTGTGGTACTCTTGTAAAGCTGGCCGTCAATGATGATGTAGCCTTTTGCTCTGCTTACTATTTGCCGACTTTTGACTTCGTTGGCGAGCAAAGTTCCGTCTTGTAGATAGTCCATGAAAAGTTTCATCCAAGCCGGAGAGGTCACTATTACTATATTAACAAATGAATCCACTGTATCCGGGTTGTCGGGGTCCGCTCCCTTCACGGATGGGGTCCGTAAATGTTCTAGGAAAATGCCTGGCGGAATTGGTCGACGAGTTGATCCAAGCTTTGACAACAGATCGGCCGCCTTATTTTCCTCTCTTTTGACGTCCTTGACTTCGTAGCCGTCGAAGCACTTGGCTATTTTTTCTACTTCGTCTTGATATGCCGCCATCATGGGGTTTCGCGCATTCCAGGTGCCAGCTACTTGCTAGGCAACCAAGTCGGAATCTCCATAGCAAACTATGCGCTTGATGCCAATATCTTTGGCTACACGAAGTCCATGAATGAGGGCCTCATACTCCGCCATGTTGTTGGTAGCATTGAAGTGAATCTGCATGACGTATTGCAACTTTTCTCCTGTTGGTGATTGCAATAATACAGCAGCCCCCGAGCCGTTGAGTAGATTTGATCCGTCAAAGTGCATGACCCAATATTCTGGCTCTGGCACAGGAGTTTCTTCAGGCAGTTCTGTCCAATCAGCGATAAAATCCACCAATGCTTGTGATTTGATAGCGTCGCGTCTCTTGTAGGTGATTTCAAAGGCGGCAATTTCAATGCCCCACTTTGCCACTCTTCTTGTAGCGTCTTTGTTGTTGATGATGTCGAATAGTGGAGCTTTGCTTACCACTTTGATAGGGTGCTCCTAGAAATAATGCCTTAGCTTCCACGAAGCAAGGAAAAATCCATAAGCTATCTTCTGGTAGTGCGGGTAACGCTGTTTTGATTAAGTCAAGACCTCGCTTACATAGTAAACGGGCCGATGAACTCCATACTCATGCATTGGTTCTTTGTGCTCCACCATGATGACGACACTGATTATCCGGTTGGTTGCCGCCATGTAAACTAACATAGGCTCCCTTGACACCGGTGCTGCAAGTATTGGTGGGGAGGAGAGTATTCTCTTCAACTCCTAAAGTGCTGTGTTAGCCTTGTCTATCCATGTGAATTTGTCCGCCTTCTTGAGCAACTTGTAGAGCGGAATAGCCTTCTCACCAAGTTGGCTGATGAACCGGCTTATTGTTGCAACGCAGCCTGTGAGCCTTTTTTATGTCCTTCAAGCATGTCAGACGTTTGATGTTGAGGATGGCCTTGATTTCCCCCAGGTTCACCTTGATTCCGCGATGCGAAATGATGAAGCCCAACAGTTTGCTAGAGGGTACCCCGAAGACGCTCTTCTTGGGGTTCAACATCATGTTGTATTTCTGGAGATTGTCGAAGGTTTCCTGCAAGTCAGCGATAAGATCATTTGATTTCTTTGACATTACCGCGATGTCATCCACGTAAGCATGTACGTTGCGACCTATTTGGTCATGTAGGCAATGTTGCATTGTATGCTGGTAAGTAGCACCAGCGTTCTTCAACCCAAAGAGCATTATGACGTAGAAATACGTGTCGTAGGGTGTGGTGAACAAAGTGGCCAGTTGGTCCGACTTTCGCATCCGGATTTGGTGGTAACCTGAGTAAGCATCGAGAAAACACAGAAGTTCTGAGCCAGTCGTCGAGTCAATGACTTGGTCAATGCGAGGCAAAGCAAACAGATCATTCGGACATGCTTTGTTCAAGCCGGTGTAATCAACGCACATTCTTAATTCATTGGTTCCCTTTTTGGGGACAAGTACAGGATTTGCCATCCATCGGGTGTGAATAACTTATCGGATAAAGCCAGCCTTAAGTAACCTAGATATTTCTTTGCCTATAGCCCTTTGTCTTTCATCACTAAAGCGTCGTAGAGGTTGCTTCACCGGTTTGGCATTGGTACACCTTTCATGTCGGCAGGTTACCAAGCAAAGATGTCCCTATTCTCATGGAGGAACTTAATGAGCACGCTTTCCTATTTGGGATCCAGGTCCGTGCCAATGGTGGTGGTCTTGGAGGAATCTCCTTCAACAAGCTCCACCTGCTCGGTCTTGATGGCGACCTTGAATGCGAGTTCAGTAGCAGTGATCTGCTTCTTCGAAGCCAGCATCTCCAAGGCATCGACCTGGTTCTGGATCTCCTTGAATTCCTCACCATAGAGGAATGCTTCGGCGAAGGCATCCTCACTGAGCTTGCACTCCCGTGCCTTGGTGAACCTTCTGTCAACGGTGATGATGTCGTTTGGTCCGGGAATCTTGAGCGTGTTGTAGACAAAGCATGGCCTTGCAAGGAAGGATTGGAAGATGTCACGTCCAAAAATGACGTGGTACATGCTCTTGAAAGGCACCACTTCAAAGTTCATGCGTTCTTGGCGGTAATTGTTAACATCACCAAAAGCGACCGGAAGGGTGATGCAGCCTAGGGAATTTGCTTGTCAACCGGGGACAACCCCATGGAATACGGTGTTTCTCTTCATTAGCTGGGTCTCTGCCAAGTTCATCTTGTGTAGTGTATCTAGGTACATGATGTTGATGCTGCTTCCACTGTCCACGAGGCACTTGGTGAACTCTGTGCCGTCAATCAAATGGTTGATGACCATGGCATACTGGTTCTCTGCTGGAATAAGGTCTGGGTGATCCTTTCTATCCTGGGTAATTGGAATTTCTGACCACCTAACATACTAGGGAACCGGAGGGAGGGTGGTCATCAGTATCCTCAGAGAGGTTTTCTGGGCCCGGATGGGTTCCACGTCGGAAGATTTTCCAGGATTGGAGATGAAATGAAACTCCAGGATTAAGCGCCGGTGACAAAAGAATGAGCTAGCACAGACATGCTGATAAAAGGGAGATAGATAATGTTTCGCACACGACTGAAAAGGAGTGTGGAAACACAGATGTATGAAAGAAAAATTTTCCGCATTTTTCGGCATTAAAATACCAATAGATGCGCAAAATCACTTATCAGGTAGAGATTAGCAACAGATGGTTTCACAGAATGTGGAGTTGCTAGAAGGAAGGACACCCTTAAGAAGATGGCACCGGTTAACAAGGAGTCAGATAGATCGCCCCGGTTTTCAAAAGCCTGTCAGCATGGAATATACCAACAGTTGATAACCAAAGGCAGATAAAGACAACAAGTTGGATGCAACAGATAGACAAGGAATTACACACACAACCTATGGTACTACGGAACCCAGAACACGTGAATCCTAGTTTGAATTTTAAGAAGAGGATTGAAAACGTTACACTTCCTTACCAGAAAAGGGTGGTGGGTGGGTAAGAAGAAAAATGGAAGCAGTCCTACTCTCGCGTTTTGTTTTTCCCTAGTATACATAACTACCAAAAATATTTGCTAAACAGACAACGACCATTTGGCTGAGACCCTGAAGGTCGGGATGGCTCTGATACCAATTGTAACTACCTCGGTGAATTACGCTCCTAGTTACAAGCCTGGATGAGCAGAAATGGTTGAAATAGTAATGGGGGCCCAAATGCCACTCACAGGTAGACCTTTCGGCCGTCCCAACCATTTCCAAACATCGGGACAAGAACGGGCGACGTAATCGGCAGGCGAAGGGATCAACTACATACACAAATGAGTATGTATGCAAGCCACCATAAAATAGTACATCAGAGCCATTCCATCTAAAAAGAAAGGAAATATAGCAACGCCATACGGCAAATCGGCATAAGATGCCCCATAAATGAGCACATCCCGCCCACAGATCTCACGGATCCCCGTTCCCGGAATCTCTACACCGAATGATCGTTGCCCACATCGTCCGTCTCTTCCACCCAGTATCCATCTTGCGAATGTACCTGTTCATCTGAACCAATAATTTATCGTGTGATACCCTAGGGGTACTCAGCAAGTCTTTATGCCGCTAAAAGGGACACAACCTGGGGTGACGCAATTGCAGCAAAAGATAAACCCTAGCAATTCTATAGATACTCGCTAACCATCCGCCTAACCAAAGATAGACAGATGTCCATGAATTAATAACAACAGTTATAACGGTAATCTTAACAGATCCATCCTCCTCCTCGCTTACCGACGAGGAAGCGGACGAACAACCCCCCATCCGTTGGCAGTTTTATTATCCATTCCATGCGTGTTGCACTATTTACTAGTCAAGTACTTAGTCAGATTAAAAGCGGTACTTTAGTTATTCTTGTCTATGATCGAGAAACTGTGCTCCAAGTCGTCCATAACCGCGGACACGGCTTTCAGAAAGTTTTACCCTACAGGGGTGCACAAATAGCAACACACACTCGATCAACCTCGGAAAAACCAAATCAAAACCAACGAGGCAGTCACGACAAAGCGATCATAGGATTCAGAAATATTTCAGGGGGCCACCCCATTAAGCTACCCGCGACGAAGTTGGCCGACTCCGAGACGGACTCAAGGTTTGCGCCAATGGCTGTAAACGACTGGGAACCCGAAAATGTGACTGGGCTTGTCGATACCGCGAAAACACTCCGCTTTCCTAAACAGTACAGTGTGCAGTACCTCGCACAATTTAAATAAAGCAATAAAGCATGGCATAAGTACAGGATTGTAAATAAAACCTCAAACTAGTTTGTGGCCCCAAGAAATAAGAATGAATCAAGCTCTGGATCAGGGGGGTTCATAAGCCTCCCGGATGTGGATAGCGCGAATATTCAAGGAACAGGAATCAAGTACTCGGGGTCCTACGGGACACAAGTGAGCCTAAAAACCAAATAGCGAATATGGCTCACCGATGCCACTTTCATTAGTTATCCCATTACTACTCAGGTTAAGTTGTATAGGTACCTCGTTATCCATCAGACACTCACAAACCCTGCACATGCTGTTCTACGACTCGCATGGCTCAAACAACTCCTGTAGTAATGGCTCATGGGATGGAGGAACAAGCTTCGGTGGGGTTTAAAAGTAAAGGCTATGCAATACTTGGGATTCAATTTAATGCAATCGCGACTCAATGATGCAAGGATAAGAAGGAGGCAATAGGTACTATATGTATGCAAGCATGTGGTAGTGCTTGCCTGGCAGCTCAGTTGAAGCAAGGGATGGATCTGGGTAGTGCTCCTGGTTCTCTTGATATATCCCCTGCTCAGCGTCTATTCGAAGGAGAACCAAACAAACAAGGGCCAACATAAATAAAGTGCACAAGCATATGAATAAAATGCGACAAGCAAACAATCATGCCATGATGAATGATGCACAATGTGCATGGCATTAATGCAGCATGGCATGGGTGAGGTGTGGAATACAAGATTAAATCATTTTATTGAGTTTTGGCCACATTTTAACCTCATATTAGTTGCTGTATACTTTATATTTATATGATGCATGCTGCAAAATAGACAAAGGATTGCATAAACAGAAAGGTCTCGTCGAGCTAATCATTTTAGAGATATCATTTGTTAAATTTGGAGTTATAAATCAAAAGTTATTAATTATTTAAGTCAAAAGGGCAATTTATTGTAATTTAAATGAACTTGGAAAATTAAAGTGTCAAAATATATTTTGAAAGGCATATTTGAAATCCTCACATTTTTCTGATTTCAAAACATATATTATATGTATTATTTGGATTTATATTTGAAAAGTTATATTAAAACAGATTTGAATTTTTGAATTTAAATTAATTTTGAAAAAGATTTGAATTAAAACAGATATTCAGAAAAGCTTTTGTTACACGCACAGAACCTAGCCACAGCCAATGACCAGTGGGGCCATGCTGTTGGCGTCCAAGGCCTGAAAAAGCGTTTTACGTTTACACCGCTGCTCTAGTCTCGATGAATGACAGGTGGGCCGGGGTATATAGAACACCTGCAGCCAGCGGTGACGCGACACGTGGGCGATCCCAGGCGCGGGGAGGGACTGGTCTGTGATGGCCATGTTTTCCAGGGGGTTTCCTCGCAAAAGGGGACCGAGGCTGACAGGTGGGGTTCATAGGACGGCGGGTTGAGGCGGGAAAAAGGCGAGGGGGCTACGCGCAAGAATGACATCGGTATTGAACGCCGACAGATGAGGCCGAAGGCGGCGGCGGATCCGGCCGTCTTCGGGCGACGATGGCGACGCCGCCGCTGGACGAAACACGACGCTCCAAAAACGAAAAACGGAGAGGGCAACAAGGGCTACAGCTTTCGTCTTTGGAGGTGCGTCAACGGAGGTCTACAGCGCGCGGGACAGGGTGAGGAACAGGGGCGGTTGCTGCGGTCTGACGCTGTCTGCCAGAGCACGACGCGCGGCGCGCGCGCAGCGCGTTCGACGGAAGGCGGCGGCGCTACGGCGAGCTAGAAGGAGAGGGACCATGTCTAGGGGAAGAGGTGCTCACCTAGGTGTTCGTCGGTGTGGTCGTTTGCGTGGAGGTGGAGGGGATCTGACGGCGGGCTCGCGGACGGCTTCGTCGGATCCCTCTCGGCATGGTGGCGACGGCGACGTTCCGGTGAGGTTCAGGCGCTGCGGCAGGTCCAGGGCGACGGTGAAGAGGCAGGGGAAGGCACTGGTGCTTCTAGATCGGCTTGACGTCCACCGGAACAGCGAGGACAGAGGGAGTCGTGGCTAGGGTTAGGAGGAGATGATGGCCATGGTGGCTAGGGAGGAAGAAGGAGAAGGTGAGGGGCTTGGGCGCCTCCTGGATCCGATCTGAGAGGGTCACAGTGAGCTAGGGTGGTTGGGGTAGAGAGGGGAGGAAGGAGCACATGGGGGTGGTGGTGGCTTGGAGAAAAGGTGAGGAGAGGGGGGATCAGGCTAGGTCTTCTCTTCTCTACTTTTCTCCTTGTCTTGAAGCCAAAGAAAGAGGTGGGGAGGGGCAGAGAGGCTGCAAGGTGGGGCCGGCCTGGCAGGGGGATAGAGAGAGAGAGAGGGAGGCCGAGAGGTGAGGGGGTAGATGGATCTAGGGTAGGCTCGGTTTAGGGTTTAGGTGAGAGGGGGATGTGAGGGTTAGGGTTAGATGGGGTATGGTTTAGAGAGGTGAGGTAAGAGAGATGAGTGGTATGGTAGCTAGGGTTTTGCCTTAGTCAAGATCAAGCCAAGCACATGCCAAGCTCCAACTAGATCAAGCTAAGAAAAGAGAGGGAGGGTGAGATCTAGGGTTTTAGAGCTAGCATGCTCCAAACATAGATCAAGCAAGAGCATGAGGAAAAAGAGAGAGAGAGGGATATGTGTGGTTTAAATTCACTCAAAATTCAAATAAAATCCAAAGGACAAGTAGAACGTGGTTCTTGCATGGCCCATGCAAAATATTTAATGCCATGTGTATTCTTGTGAGACAATAATATTGCCTGGCATTATTATTATGCATTCCCAAAATTGGAATAAAAGCCAAGCAAAAAGAATTTAGAAGAAAGCTCCAAGTGGAGTAGATGGAGATGATCATATTTGATTATAATTGGGAATTACTAGTGTGTATATTCCACTAGATGCTTACTAGTCCCAGAAATATCCCAACATGAGCATAAATCCATGATAATCCATATGGAAGCTAGGAAAAGGGTTCCACCCACAAGGCATGCAAAGGTGGCCATGTGGCTCTCATATATCACTAATGTGAAAACCTCATGATGCCAAGATGAGAGCATGTGGAAAAGAATTGGATCCATCCCAACCCACATGAGCTAGAGGCAAAACCCAAATAAAATGCAAAGCTCACATTTAGTTGGATGGTGGAATTATAAGGTGGTGAAAGAAAGGTGGTGGAGTTAATAAGAGATATGCCCCCAACTCAACTTGGGCATTTAAACAATATATCAAGAAGCAACTACAATATCAAGAGGCAAATACAATTAATAATGCATATGAGATAAGAACCAAATGGAAAAGGGTTTTATATGATGCTCAAATGCAAGGAGGCATGATGACATGATCATGATATAATTATGATGCAACACTTATATATATGAAGTAGCATCTATATAGATTAGGCTAGTAGCATTGCAATTGTTAGACAATTGGGATGCTACAACTCTCCCCCACTAAACAAGAATCTCGCCCCGAGATTCCTAGGAAAAAGAAAACAACACAAGGAGAGGCGGGTGTTCGAACGAAGGTGACCCTGATGTTCCCAAGTTGATGAACAACAGAATGGTGCAACCACCACACCTTGCAAAACTTGCTAGACTTGTTGCGAGTCTTGCGTTTTGCTTGAGAAACAACGGGTTAGAAGAGTTGAAGGATTGTCGTGAGACAAGAAGGATAGGATGGACATAGCTCTGGTTTTCTCAAGAAACATGATAAAAGAATAGAACCACTTGTGAAAGGAAAAGAAAAGATGATGTATCATGGATACAGAAAGACACACTGCTAGGATTAAAGATTTACCAATACTAGAGAGGATGAATCTTTGTCTCGCCGGAAGAAAAGAGCTAGGTTGGAGAGGTTTGAACCACTATGACAATAGCATCGTATCTCCTCTCGGATTTGAGAAATGAAGTACGGAAACAATATTGCCTTCAAACAATAGAGTCCCTTGATATGAACAGAAAGATTTAGTTAGACATCGCCGAATTAGATTCTTCTTGCGCCGGTAAGAACCAGAAGATCACGCAATTGAGCTGCGCGGATATAACTTCCAGAGATGGATGTGAAGGTAGATCATGGTGGAATCCCGAGAAGCAAAGAATATGGAGGATCTGAAGTTTATTGTAGAGATACTTATTGCTTTCTTTAGCCTTGAGGCTAACGCAATAGATTTGCGGCTGATGGCATCAACCATAATTGGTTTTACCACAGCAAAAGAATTGATGAAACAAAGAGAGAGATAGTTTCCTTTCGTCTTGTTTGGGGATGTCGAGCACCGGTAGAATGACGAGAACAGAAAAGAGTTTGCGTTTGTTTCCACCAGATAATTGAGGATTTTGCTCCGTGTAGAAAGGGTGAGATCACCAACACGATATTATTGATTACTTTCTTCGAGAGATCACTCCGAAAAAAACAAAGACGGAAGTAAAAGTATCGAGGGATAAAGGCCACTTCTAACTTCCGTGGAATGAGTGAAATCAAATTAGTTCACCAATTCAATGTACAAGAGCGAATGGTAAGAGTAGTGGTATGGTAGCTACTCCATCCCGCACTCAAAGCATTACTCCGCACATGAATAAGAAAACCATGCAACCCAACTACCGAAACAGACTGAAGGTATTGATAAGAAGAGCTGATGGAACTCCGTAAGAAAACAAAGATTGATGCAAACGATTCCCCGGATCCGAGATAGATAAGGGTGATGATGTTGTCGTCATGTCTGAAGTACCAAGCCACCCGAAAGATATGAAGGGAGATTACGGAGAAGAACTGCAAGATTCCACAGGCAAAGAAAAAGATAGCACCACTTGAACAAAAGGAAATACAAGAGCTGGAAGGTATTCATGGCCTCCGGTGGATTGAGCATAGATGATGGAACGAGAGGGTTTCGAAAGATCACTTGACGAGACTGAGGTGAAAGAACTCCATGTTGTCCTTGAAAAGATTGAGAGAGATTTAGCGGTCTTGAGGAAAATCTTTAGCGGAACGACGATGATAACTTGCCAACAAGGAACAACTCCGGATTGGTTGAAGATGGAGGATGGAATTAACAATGGATTGCCAATTCCAGAATTGAAGCAATGTATTTAGCAGAAGGACGTGGTCGAGATAGGTGACTTCAAGAAGCCAGAATTTCCACTTTGGGAACTTTGCACACGGCAGTGTTAACAAAGCTTGAGAGAAAGAGACACAGATGATCTTCCATGTCCTTCCCTTGATATCGAATAGGCAAGCATATTAACAACATATACCACCATGGATTAACAGGATGTTCCCAGAATACCAAGTTCAAGAGGCGGAAGCGCTCTTAGAAAGATCAATATTAAGAGCACGGGTTCGTGTTGAAGAAGATGCACTGGAAGAATAGATTATCTGGTCCTTCGGAAGAAAAAGAGATGTCACCTGGTTCACACTGTCGATCGGATCGCCGGTTACAAAGATAAAGAGATCTTGGATAAGAAACGATGATAGCTCATACCTTAAGCAAAGCTATCAGAGACGAAAAGATGCAATTCCCTCGTATCAAAGAGAATTGTGCAGATATGGGGTTCGAAAAGATGTGCAGCATGATGGATAGATGATAGACCACCGTAGTGCTTTGAGAAACTCCGGATTGCCATAGATGCTTGAATATGCATAGATATGATCACGGTGTACTCAAAAATCACAGGAGATAACCTTATCCTCCAGATGGTGACGGTTGATAGCATTTTTTTCCATATTCCAATCGACACTTATCATGAGTGGAATATAGCTATGCCGAGAGCCAAATTACAATCGTCAGCATCGGATCGACACACGTTATGTAATTAGCCCAAGAGAATTGGAGATGAAATGAAACTCCAGGATTAAGCGCCGGTGACAAAAGAATGAGCTAGCACAGACATGCTGATAAAAGGGAGATAGATAATGTTTCGCACACAACTGAAAAGGAGTGTGGAAACACAGATGTATCAAAGAAAATTTTTCCGCATTTTTCGGCATTAAAATACCAATAGATGCGCAAAATCACTTATCAGGTAGAGATTAGCAACAGATGGTTTCACAGAATGTGGAGTTGCTAGAAGGAAGGACACCCTTAAGAAGATGGCACCGGTTAACAAGGAGTCAGATAGATCGCGCCGGTTTTCAAAAGCCTGTCAGCATGGAATATACCAACAGTTGATAACCAAAGGCAGATAAAGACAACAAGTTGGATGCAACAGATAGACAAGGAATTACACACACACATACTCACACACACACACAACCTATGGTACTACGGAACCCAGAACACGTGAATCCTCGTTTGAATTTTAAGAAGAGGATTGAAAACGTTACACTTCCTTACCAGAAAAGGGTGGTGGGTGGGTAAGAAGAAAAATGGAAGCAGTCCTACTCTCGCGTTTTGTTTTTCCCTAGTATACATAACTACCAAAAATATTTGCTAAACAGACAACGACCATTTGGCTGAGACCCTGAAGGTCGGGATGGCTCTGATACCAATTGTAACTACCTCGGTGAATTACGCTCCTAGTTACAAGCCTGGATGAGCAGAAATGGTTGAAATAGTACGGTGGGGCCCAAATGCCACTCACAGATAGACCTTTCGGCCGTCCCAACCATTTCCAAACATCAAGACAAGAACGGGCGACGTAATCGGCAGGCGAATGGATCAACTACATACACAAATGAGTATGTATGCAAGCCACCATACAATAGTACATCAGAGCCATTCCATCTAAAAAGAAAGGAGATATAGCAACGCCATACGGCAAGATCCAAATATCCTAGATAGATATAATAGTTTAGGATATCTCCTCATACATCAATCAACAGAGTATCAGGCGGAAGCGGAAGACAAAATCCGAGTACGGATAAGAGGCAAATCGGCATAAGATGCCCCATAAATGAGCACATCCCGCCCACAGATCTCACGGATCCCCGTTCCCGGAATCTCTACACCGAATGATCGTTGCCCACATCGTCCGTCTCTTCCACCCAGTATCCATCTTGCGAATGTACCTGTTCATCTTAACCAATAATTTATCATGTGAGACCCTAGGGGTACTTAGCAAGTCTTTATGCCGCTAAAGGGGACACAACCTGGGGTGACGCAATTGCAGCAAAAGATAAACCCTAGCAATTCTATAGATACTCGCTAACCATCCGCCTAACCAAAGATAGACGGACGTCCGTGAATTAATAACAACAGTTATAATGGTAATCTTAACAGATCCATCCTCCTCCTCGCTTACCGACGAGGAAGCGGACGAACAACCCCCCATCCGTTGGCAGTTTTATTATCCATTCCATGCGTGTTGCACTATTTACTAGTCAAGTACTTAGTCAGATTAAAAGAGGTACTTTAGTTATTCTTGTCTATGATCGAGAAACTGTGCTCCAAGTCGTCCATAACCACGGACACGGCTTTCAGAAAGTTTTACCCTGCAGGGGTGCACAAATAGCAACACACACTCGATCAACCTCGGAAAAACCAAATCAAAACCAACGATGCAGTCACAACAAAGCAATCACAGGATTCAGAAATATTTCAGGGGGCCACCCCATTAAGCTACTCGCGACGAAGTTGGCCGACTCCGAGACGGACTCAAGGTTTGCGCCAATGGCTGTAAACGACTGGGAACCCGAAAATGTGACTGGGCTTGTCGATACCGCGAAAACACTCCGCTTTCCTAAACAGTACAGTCTGCAGTACCTCGCACAATTTAAATAAAGCTGTAAAGCATGGCATAAGTACAGGATAGTAAATAAAACCTCAAACTAGTTTGTGGCCCCAAGAAATAAGAATGAATCAAGCTCTGGCTCAGGGGGGTTCATAATCCTCCCGGATATGGATAGCGCGAATATTCAAGGAACAGGAATCAAGTACTCGAGGTCCTACGGGACATAAGTGAGCCTAAAAACCATATAGCGAATATGGCTCACCGATGCCACTTTCATTAGTTATCCCATTACTACTCAGGTTAAGTTGTATAGGTACCTCGTTATCCATCAGACACTCACAAACCCTGCACATGCTGTTCTACGACTCGCATGGCTCAAACAACTCCTGTAGTAATGGCTCATGGGATGGAGGAACAAGCTTCGGTGGGGTTTAAAAGTAAAGGCTATGCAATACTTGGGATTCAATTTAATGCAATCGCGACTCAATGATGCAAGGATAAGAGGGAGGCAATAGGTACTATATGTATGCAAGCATGTGGTAGTGCTTGCCTGGCAGCTCAGTTGAAGCAAGGGATGGATCTGGGTAGTGCTCCTGGTTCTCTTGATATATCCCCTGCTCAGCGTCTATTCGAAGAAGAACCAAACAAACAAGGGCCAACATAAATAAAGTGCACAAGCATATGAATAAAATGCGACAAGCAAACAATCATGCCATGATGAATGATGCACAATGTGCATGGCATTAATGTAGCATGGCATGGGTGAGGTGTGGAATACAAGATTAAATCATTTTATTGAGTTTTGGCCACATTTTAACCTCATATTAGTTGCTGTATACTTTATATTTATATGATGCATGCTGCAAAATAGACAAAGGATTTCATAAACAGAAAGGTCTCGTCGAGCTAATCATTTTAGACATATCATTTGTTAAATTTGGAGTTATAAATCAAAAGTTATTAATTATTTAAGTCAAAAGGGCAATTTATTGTAATTTAAATGAACTTGGAAAATTAAAGTGTCAAAATATATTTTGAATGGCATATTTGAAATCCTCACATTTTTCTGATTTCAAAATATATATTATATGTATTATTTGGATTTATATTTGAAAAGTTATATTAAAACAGATTTGAATTTTTGAATTTAAATTAATTTTGAAAAAGATTTGAATTAAAACAGATATTCAGAAAAGCTTTTGTTACACGCACAGAACCTAGCCACAGCCAATGACCAGTGAGGCCATGCTGACTGGGCGTCCACGCGCGCAGAAAAACGTTTTACACCGCGGCCTGCTCTAGTCTCAGTGAATGATGTGGGCCGGGGTATGGGGCCACCTGCTGCGGCCAGTGACGCGACACGTGGGCGATCCCAGGCGCGGGGAGGGACTGGTCTGTGATGGCCATGTTTTCCAGGGGGGTTTCCTCGCAAAAGGGGACCGAGGCTGACAGGTGGGGTTCATAGGACGGCGGGTTGAGGCGGGAAAAAGGCGAGGGGGCTACGCGCAAGAATGACATCGGCTGTTGCTGAACGCTGACAGACAGAGGCCGTGCGGCGGCGGATCCGGCCGTCTTCCGGCGACGATGGCGACGCCGCCGCTGGACGAAACACGACGCTCCAAAAACAAAAAACGAAGAGGGCAATAAGGGCTACAACTTTCGTCTTTGGAGGTGCGTCAACGGAGGTCTAAAGCGCGCGGGACAGGGTGAGGAACAGGGGTGGTTGCTGCGGTCTGACGCTGTCTGCCAGAGCACGACGCGCGGCGGCAAGCAGCTGCTCGACGGAAGGCGGCGGCGCTACGGCGAGCTAGAAGGAGAGGGACCATGTCTAGGGGAAGAGGTGCTCACCTAGGTGTTCGTCGGTGTGGTCGTTTGCGTGGAGGTGGAGGGGATCTGACGGCAGGCTCGTGGACGGCTTCGTCGGATCCCTCTCGGCATGGCGGCGACGGCGATGTTCCGGTGAGGTTCAAGCGCCGCGGCAGGTCCAGGGCGATGGTGAAGAGGCAGGGGAAGGCACTAGTGCTTCTAGATCGGCTTGACGTCCACCGGAACAGCGAGGACAGAGGGAGTCGTGGCTAGGGTTAGGAGGAGATGATGGCCATGGTGGCTAGGGAGGAAGAAGGAGAAGGTGAGGGGCTTGGGCGCCTCCTGGATCCGATCTGAGAGGGTCACGGTGAGCTAGGGTGGTTGGGGTAGAGAGGGGAGGAAGGAGCACATGGGGGTGGTGGCTTGGAGAAAAGGTGAGGAGAGGGGGGATCGGGCTAGGTCTTCTCTTCTCTACTTTTCTCCTTGTCTTGAAGCCAAAGAAAGAGGTGGGGAGGGGCAGAGAGGCTGCAAGGTGGGGCCGGCCTGGCAGGGGGATAGAGAGAGAGAGAGAGAGAGAGAGAGAGAGAGAGGGAGGCCGAGAGGTGAGGGGGTAGATGGATCTAGGGTAGGCTCGGTTTAGGGTTTAGGTGAGAGGGGGATGTGAGGGTTAGGGTTAGATGGGGTATGGTTTAGAGAGGTGAGGTAAGAGAGATGAGTGGTATGGTAGCTAGGGTTTTGCCTTAGTCAAGATCAAGCCAAGCACATGCCAAGCTCCAACTAGATCAAGCTAAGAAAAGAGAGGGAGGGTGAGATCTAGGGTTTTAGAGCTAGCATGCTCCAAACATAGATCAAGCAAGAGCATGAGGAAAAAGAGAGAGAGAGGTATATGTGTGGTTTAAATTCACTCAAAATTCAAATAAAATCCAAAGGACAAGTAGAAGGTGGTTCTTGCATGGCCCATGCAAAATATTTAATGCCATGTGTATTCTTGTGAGACAATAATATTGCCTGGCATTATTATTATGCATTCCCAAAATTGGAATAAAAGCCAAGCAAAAAGAATTTAGAAGAAAGCTCCAAGTGGAGTAGATGGATATGATCACATTTGATTATAATTGGGAATTACTAGTGTGTATATTCCACTAGATGCTTACTAGTCCCAGAAATATCCCAACATGAGCATAAATCCATGATAATCCATATGGAAGCTAGGAAAAGGGTTCCTCCCACAAGGCATGCAAAGGTGGCCATGTGGCTCTCATATATCACTAATGTGAAAACCTCATGATGCCAAGATGAGAGCATGTGGAAAAAAAATGGATCCATCCCAACCCACATGAGCTAGAGGCAAAACCCAAATAAAGTGCAAAGCTCACATTTAGTTGGATGGTGGAATTATAAGGTGGTGAAAGAAAGGTGGTGGAGTTAATAAGAGATATGCCCCCAACTCAACTTGGGCATTTAAACAATATATCAAGAAGCAACTACAATATCAAGAGGCAAATACAATTAATAATGCATATGAGATAAGAACCAAATGGAAAAGGGTTTTATATGATGCTCAAATGCAAGGAGGCATGATGACATGATCATGATATAATTATGCTGCAACACTTATATATATGAAGTAGCATCTATATAGATTAGGCTAGTAGCATTGCAATTGTTAGACAATTGGGATGCTACAAGATGGGTGCCAAGGAAAGTGTGGTAGACTGGAGCCTTCTTTTCAAAGGGATTTTTCCCTTTACCCTCTCCCTTGTCGGAAGATTTGGGTTCCACGTCTTCATCCATATCACTTGATTCCTTGGATTCCTCCTCCTTCTTCTTCCCTTTTCCCTTTCCGCGGGGTCTATTCTTCTGACTTTGCTTGTAGCCGGACTCAGGGTCTTCCTTGAGGTTGTTGACAAATTTGTATTGGAGGTTGGTGTGTGTGGCTTTGCCGTTTGCGTCCAAGTGGACGAAACACGACATATCACTGAACTCTTCATACATTTGGGGAAGTGGGGCACTGAGGGTGTAGGATCACTCCTCTATTGGCCACTGCTAGCCCCCTGACCACGTCCATGCTGTCCGCCTCCGCCTCTTCTAGTGAACATTGTGGCGACCATGTCGTCTGCTTGATTTTCTTCAGGCGGATTTGCCCGCTTGTTATTTTTGTTTTTTCTAGCCTGGATAGGGATTGCTATTGCCGGCAACGATCCGTGTGCGTCATCGTCAACAGTGGCAAACTCGCTATCCATGGTGATCATTGCGTTGAGGTTGAGTTCATTGTTGTCTTTCTTTCGCTTCAATGTATGCCGAAGCAAAGTTCCCTTTTCCAGGCCGTCGATGAAGGCAGCCATAGCGGTTTGTTCGTGCACCCCTGTGTAGGAATTTTTCATATCCAGCCAGCGAGAGAGGTAGGCACGAGAGGTTTCATCCTTTTCTTGCACACAACAGGGTGTAGGTCTCCGACAGTGCAGGGACATTTGTACGTACCCTCGAAATTCTTGGTGAACGCTTCATGCATGTCCAACCAATTGCATATTGATTTCTCCGGCAAGTCGTCGATCCATTGTCGGGCGGTGCCGGTCAGCATGAGTGGGAGGTACTTGACGGCGACATTGGGGTTTCCCCCTCCGATATGAATCAGTTCATTGTAGTCCTGCAACCATGTCATTGGCCTGGAAGTGTCGTCGTAGGGTTTGATGGTCTTGTCTATTTGGAGACCCGTGGGGTAAGTTGTGGCCCATATTACTGGTCCAAAGCAATGTGTCCCAAGGTATGGGAGCTCCCGAGCTTCTTGGATCTTGTCCAGCCGTGACCGTGCGTCATATGGCTCTGGTTGCTTCCCTTTTCCGTCATGGGGAGGGGAGTTGTGGCGCGATCTATGAGATCCACCGTGCCCTCCGCCATGATGGCTGCTAGGTGGAGACGGTGACGGTGGAGGCGGTGGGTTAGCCTTCTTGTTGTGTCCCTCCTGCGACTCCTCACACCTGTCGCGGTTGTTTGTCGGACGTGGAGGCTCCTTATGGGACCGGCTCCTATGTCCTTTAATGCCGCTGCGCTCTCCGGCATGCCCGGGCTTCTCATCCTACTCGCGTATAATGATGTCGGCATGGGGATGCCTTGGTGGTGGCATGCTTGTATGGTGGCTCGGCTGTGGTTCCTCGTGACTCCGAGATGGTGGTGGAGGTGGCGACCGGCGAGGACGCGCCTTTTCTTCGTGATTGGAGGATATGGGGATGACGTCAGTCCTGTTGCGTGCCTCTCTCCGGCTTTGCTCTATGGAGCCCGTATATGATCCCTCGTCACAGGGGGATTTTGTCCTTCTGTAGCTATTCAGGGTTGACTGGTAGAGCTCCGGGTTGGACTCAGCCTCTTTGAGGTAGCCTTTTCCTGTTGCTTGCATGCCTTAGCGACGAGGTCGTACACCTGAGCAACTACTTCTGGCGACATGTCCTATTCCAGGAGGGTCTTAGCGACGGCGATGTTGAGGGCGCGAGTAGGCATGACTTGCCTCCCCTCTGAATCAATGTATGGGGTGGCTTTTGTCGGCTTAGACCCATCATATCCCAACTTGCGCCGAACGCCGAGATCTTCGACGACCTGAGCTGGCACTTTCTTTGCCTTTTGCTTCAAAAGCAATTACTTGTACTCAGCCTCCATAGCTCTTGCTGCCTTAATAGATTGTTGTGCCCTAGCTATGTCTTCGTCCAGCTTCGCACCCTGCTCCAGAATGCACTGGGCCTCCACTAAGATTACCACGCGTTTCTCATCAAGCTCCGTAATGCTCCGGATATGGGCGATGGTGATAGGATCAACGACGAGTGCGCCGTAAATTGCCTTATTGGCGGGAGTAACCAATGGGTTGCCAGCTACAAATGTTGATGGTGGCATTGGCGGCTAATTTAATAGTCGGGCAGTACTGGGGGTTGTAGTGAGTTCCTGCGCAGGTTTCGGGCGGATAACCGGAGGAGGCAAGGCCTTGGCCGAAGCCGGAGGCTCAGCGGCTTTCTTGGCTGCTGCTGCTCTGGTAACCGCTGGCATGGGTGGAGCTATCTCACATTTCGATTCCTATCCGTCTTCTTCCATCACGCTCCCAATGGCGACTAGCACCTGGTGGGGAGCATTGGTCTTCTCGGCGCGCTGCTCCTTCTCGATCTCCTGCTCGATCTCCCTCATAACAACATCATATTACTCCGAGTTAGCGTCTGAGCCACCACCATCCATATTGATGTCGGCATACATCGCGGCAAGGACGGAGTTGGAGTTGGCATCGGTGTTGGCGATGGTGGATGTGGAGGGTGATGGAGGCGGGTTGTTGTTGTTGTTTCCTCCTCCGGCTACAATGGCAATCGCTGTTTCGGCCTCCTCATTGGCATCCGCGTATTCGTTGACGATGGTGACCATCTCACCAAGGGTGAGAGGACCTGCGGCATGCTGCCTTTGGAGGATATGTTGGAGGAGTGTTCCGGGTGTGAGCCCTTCCATGAAGTGGTACACGATCTCGTCAGCGCGGTTGCCCTCTAGGGTTTCCCTCTCCCTCATCCATCTGGCGAGGTATTCGCGGGGAGGTTCTCCATCCCTTTGAACACATATAGCCAGATCGAAGATGGTGACTACACCGACAAAGTGTGACCTGCGCATCTTTAACGCTCTGGGAAGCGAAGCGGATTTGTGGGGTCCTTCCACCTTTCTATCCTGCACAGGGGCGGTTTGCGTGGGCCTTGAATTTTCCTGATCCGAGCCACCATACTCCAAGGAGAGATATGGCCCAGATCCTTCCGCGAATGTGTCCTACTCATAGGCGGTCCGTGTGGGGCTTGACGAGTTTCCGACTTCCTGGTAGCTAGGACCTGAGTCGGTTTTGCCGATGAAGATGTGGATGTCTCCAAAGGGGATGACGGAGTAGCGCATAGGTTTTGTCTTCGCCGACACCTAGAACTCATCTGGTGGGACGATTGGGACGTTGCTGGATAAGAGAACGCGTCTGATGGCTACAGTGTCGCTGATTCCTGCGAAGAGATTGGACCTCGCCCGGGTAGAGCTCGAAGTGCCTTGCACCATGGTGGGCGCCAACTGTCGTGGTATTGCCGACGAGTACGCCATGGAGGGGTCCTCACAGTGTGTGTTTAGAGAAGTGGGGTAAGGTGGAGAGTTGGCGAGTACGAGGTAACACAGCTTACCCAGGTTCAAGTCCCACATCGGTGGCGGAACTCTACTCCTACTATAAATCACTATAATGGCAATACGCCGAGTTACAAAGATAGGTTCGTTGTGCAAGGTGTTGCACGTTGTACGTAGCAATCTAAGAGGTTGTGCCTTAAAGGATCCCACAGGCCCGGCTTATAAAGGCACCAGAACCTAGGGTTTACAGGGAAAGGTCCTTGCCGGATAAGGTAAAGATTCCTACACTAATACGAACTACTCTTTCGTGTCTTGCACTCCAAGGCTCCGAGTATGTCGGTGACTCCTGTGTAGCCTTCCTTTATCCAGCATGGGACTCCCTTCTGAATCCGTCTAACTAGGCCGCCCAGCAGGCCGTAGGCCTTGCTACCAACTATGGGCCACCTGGGTTAGCCGGATTGGTGACATACTATGAGGATACCCATTTAGCATATCCCCAACAGGTGGTTTTGAGTTTGGAGGGAAAAAAAGAGAAAGATTGATTTTGGGGATTTTTAGGTTACCTCCTCGGGTGAATATGGCGGCCACGTATGTGGTACGGGTAGGCGGTACGACCAGAGCCTGCACGTACCGGGTGATATACCTTGGGGTAACGGCTGCTCCTAGGCGGTGCACTCGCATGTCTGGCAGCGCGCGCATGCAGACGGCCACGCTACCGCATCGCTGGTCGTTATTGGTTCGGTACCTTTGTTTGAAATCTGATGTTTGCTCAAGGGTATGGTACAGGCACGTCTGATCGTACTAGTGGTCATTATCTGCACTGATACCTGCGGCAAAAATCAGAATTTCTATCTTACTTCGGCTTGATGAGGTATGGGCGCACGGTACGGTCCCTTCTGGCCGTACCAGTGATCGTTAAGAGCACTGTGAGTTACAAAACTCAATTTTTTATTAGAAGCTCTATGTGCCTTTGCACATCTTACAAAGGACAAAATAAACAGCAAATATACTACATAAAAATCAGCAATACTTCTTAGGCCATGTGTTAGTAAAATAAAATATAGAAGATACCTTATTTATTCTCCTCTCTTCAAAGGTCTTCTTGAACACTCTTTATTTAAAAAAACTTACACTTAAAGAAAATTTATTAACATGGGCTGCCTCCCATGAAGTGCTTCTAGTTAAGGTCAATTATCTTGACCCTGATGGCAATCACTTAGGTTTAAGAAGTGGAACACCCACTCCAAAGTAGTTGGCTTTTAAAGTAACTACACCATCATCATCATTAGGCTTGGCCTTCTTTTTCCTAGGGAAGTGGACTATAAAAGGATCTCTAGATGGTAGCCTATTCTCATATTCCCTTCATGTAAATTAATCAAATATTTAATAGTTCTTAGGAATGTCCTACCTAGAATTATAGGTGATGTGGGATCTTCAGGCATGTCCACAATAACAAGATCAATAAGAGCCGGACTACCTTTAATTCCAACAACTATATTTTCTTTGATCCCAACAGCTTGTTTATAAGTTGAATCATCTAGATGGAGTCTCAATTCATTAGTAACAAATGGTACCAAGTTTAATTTATCAAATAAGCTTTTGGAAATTGTTGAGACACTTGCACCAAGATTGCAAAGGGCGGATATCTCATTGACTCCCAACTTAATTTTAATAGTTGGCTCAAATATATCATCTAGCTTAGTTGGAAGCTTATCAGCTAGTCTTTTATACTCCATCTCTAAATCGCAAACTTTAGATGCTACTTGTTGTATAAATTGTTGGTACATAGCATCATTACCTTGTTCTATAACTGGATTCTTCATGGTGATTATTTTTAGTAGATCTTCCACGGTATGTTCTGGGGTTGGCGAGTTGCTATAATCTAGCTCTTGAGGTTTCTCTTCATTTGTTACCACCCTCATCATCTTGAGGTCTTATACCGGATTTGGCTCGGGTTTTCCAGCAAACTTTGCTAGTATGAGAGCTTGGCTCTCAGCTACCTTACCCAGCTGAGCCTCCACGGTCTTTGTCTTTTCCTGTAGAGCATGCACATCATTTCTAATTGCAACGGCCTGGTTAGATAATTTCCGTATACTACTTTCATGGTTATCCGTGATTTTAATAAGTATATTATTTTGCTCGGTTTGAGCTTGTATAAAGATTCTAACAGTTTGCTCAAACGTGAGATTGCCATGATTTTCTCCATTAGTATTATCATAATTATTATAAGGAGCACCTACAGGATTAGCATGATATTTTTGGACATTAGAAGCAAAATTACTTTTCCATGCAGGATTAAAAGGAGTGCGAGCTATAAAATTAACATCATTAACATTGGTCGCGATAGCATTAATTTGGGTATCTTCCTTACCCTTTACTAAGCTAAGTAGCTGGTCTACCTTAGCTGTAAGATCTTCATTATTTACCTCGGTAATTGAACTTACTCTTTTCGAGGTTTTTTCCACATGCCATTGCGCATAGTTGTTTTTCATATCATCAAGTAACTTCTTTGCAACACTCTCTTGCTTTCCCATGATTGTTCTTCCTGTTGCAGTATCTAGCATAGACTTAGACATTTGGGTTAAGACCATTATAAAACAAATGTAATATAAGCCATTCTTCCATCCCATGACCAGGATAGTTCATTATAGCTTCTTTCGTTATTTCCCACGCAAGCACTAGTGGCTCGCGGTCTTCTTGTCTAAAACATCATTTGGATCTACATCCTTAATACGCATCATGTCACAAATTTCAGTGAAAGTGTTTAAGCGCAAACCTGGATCTTCAGCGGATGAGCCCCCAAATTGGTTTTGTTGTACCAAACTTAAAAGGTTAGGCTTTATTTCATATGTTTCCGCATCAACTGTGGGCTGGGTGATGGGTGCACGAATAAAATCATTAGTGGGAGTAGCATACTCCCCTAATCTCTTTTGAGCCATGGCTCTTATATTTTTGGTATTTTTTAAGTAATGAAAATAATTAACAAGTAACTAATTTTTTTGGTTTTCAAATAGATAACAAGAAAGTAAACTAATAACAAGAATTGAACTACAAACTAATAATAAAACTAAAAACAAGGTCTCCAGTGACCTCACCAGGATAGGGAAATTGCTTCCCCAGCAACGGCGCTAGAAAAAGGGTTGATACCTTCAATCTGGATTCACAGATATAGTATAATAGCTTTTTCCCTAAAAGATCTAGGTTTAATCAAACCTAGGAAAGCAATTTTAAAAGGAAATAAAAAAGGACATATCTACAAGACTTTGTTTGTTCCTTTTACCTTAGTTTACCAGACTAGTCTAGTTTACTTTATAATGGGTTGAATAAATGGATGGAGATAGGCCAGAGTTGAAGATCCACCTGCAGCTGCACATCATATGGGATAGAAGATAATAATAAGCATGGTCATATATAATGTTTGAACAGAGATAATCTCTTGTGGGCAACACATCGTAACATACTAGAGCCTCGTGATGCAACGGGCATAGCAATAGTATTTTAATCTAACCGAGTGCACACCGAACCAACAGGCTACAAACGATTATTAAGTGTAAAACACATATCAAAGCTTTAAGTGGTGATGTTGTTTTGATCGCGAATAGGGTCCTAAGCGAAGATCGTACTACCCTTTCTGTCACTGAGGTTCCTATGAGATAGCCGCTAGCCAACTATGTCACCTCAAGCCTTTATCAATCTATGGGATATTGGGTACCTACAAGTCCATAGATCAAGACAAGAGACAAAGAAACAAAAGATACATATCTCAATTGCAAACAAAATACAATACTCCCATGACCTAGATTCACATAATTATTGCGAGGTTTCTCCCCAACCTACAGCCCGTGAGGACTACTCACTCGTAAAAAATAGATCGGAGATATAAAACATCATACAAATAGTTATATTAAAATCAAATATTTTTACAATGGTCACCAAATCACAAGGAGATCTAAAGTACAAAGCAATGGCTATGGCTAGTGGATGGGATGGATGGTGGAACTGATGAACAATGGTGTGGATCTCCTTTGGTGGTGTTGTGATGTAATCTAAGAATGGCGGCTCTCTGGCCGACGGCTGGAGCCTCAAAATATATAAGCGTCTTCACGGAAGTTGTAGGGTTTGATGAGATGAAGCCATCGCCACCTCGTACGAGCAGATGGTAAAAAAACGAGTGGGCCCTGCCTGTACCAGTGGTCATTAAGCATGCTAATGCCCTAGCATAGCTTCCCAATTACTTAGATGTGTGGACTTCCTCAAAAACCTTCATTATGACTCCTTATTTCGCATTAAAAACCATGATTTCCTGCACAACATAATTAAAAGAGAGGTTTTGCATACCTTTGAAATTATTAGTCATTTGTGACAAGGATTGAGAGTTTGTTGGCAATTGTTTGACCAAAAACAATGTTTAAACACAATGGAAGATGGAAAATATTGGAGCCATCGATGATCACGTAGGGTTCTTCCTATGGGGATTAGAACTTGAGGTGCCCCTTATGCTTCAGACACAGGACGAGGTCTCCTTCGACAGAGGACCTTGGGCACAGCCATCGGCTGTGGTAGTTGCGGAGACTCTGCTGGTAGATCCTTGATCTTTCTGCCGTGATTTCGTGTGCTTCGTCAAGGAGGTCGACAGAATCCTCAAGTGTGATCATAGATTTGACCTTGCTATAGGCCACAACCTTGGGGGCTTTGTAGCGCACCTCTACGGGTAGTACAACTTCAGCACCATGCACCATGAAGAACAGCGTGTACCCCGTGGTGTTGTTCGACGTTGTGCGCAGGCTCCATAATACGGAGGGTAGCTCCTGAGCCCAGTAACCAGTTGTCCACTCGAGTGGTCGAAGGAGTCTCTTCTTGATGCCATTGAAGACGAGGCCGTTGGCATTCTCGACTTAACCGTTGGTCTGGGTGTGCCACAGAGGCATAGCTGATGTTGATTCCTAGGTTTTCGCAGAAATCCTGGAACTCGTTCGAGGTGAAGTTCGTCCTGTTGTCGGTGATGATATTGTGTGGCACCCCAAATCTGAAGACGATGGACTTGAAGAACTTTACAGTGGTGGCGACTGTCTAATTAGTCACCGGCATGGCCTCGATCCACTTAGTGAACTTGCCGACTGTGGCAAGGAGGTAGATGTATCCTTCGAGTGATGATTTCTGCAGCTTGTCGACCATGTCGAGTCCCCAGTGTGCAAAGGGCCATGCCATAGGTATTGGACTGAGTTCTGCGTCCGGTGTGTGTGGCTTATCCGCGAATCATTGGCAAGCATTGCACTTCTAGATGATGACCTTGGCATTGCGCATTATCATTGGCCAGTTCTGTTGGGCCACGTAGAGAAAAACAAAACTTTTTCCTACGCGGCGATCCCAAGATCTAGATGAGGTAGTAGGCCACGAGAATTACCACTAGACGCGTGGTTGCGGAATCGATGAAGCACGTCGCTTGATGCAGTGTAGTCCTCACGATCCATTCTGATCCACGATCATCGAAGTGCTGAACATACAATACCTCCGCCAGTATCCACACGTACGAGGAGGAGCGTCGGTGATGGACTGCTAGATACGGTACGGCGGCGACAGGACAGGACTGGACTGGAGCTAGGGTTTCCAACACATGGAGTGACCTAACCGGGTGCTCTAAGCACCTGCGCCCCAGCTTGTATAGGGAGTGAAAGTGGGCTCCACTCACTTGTGGCCCATTCATTAAAAGGCCTATATTAGTCACTGCGAGTCCAACTCACTGACTCTGTCCGTTTCCTTTTTGGGTCCAACCCAAATATGCTCCCGATCTTAAGTGTGTGACCCGACAGGCTCATGGTGACCCAGACACGATCCGAGTCTCACTCGTGACCGATCAGTTGGTAGCGGCTCCTAGCAAAACGTGCCAACTCTCAAGTACCGAAGAGTCATGACGACATACCTTCCAATGCGAATTTCGTCTGAGTCCCTTTTGCCTCATGATATACCTTGTCGAACTATAGGCGAATAATCATCATCCCTTAAATATTTCGACTCTCTTTCTCGATCTGAGATAAGTGATTCATTCGACTAACTCTTAGTCGGTCGCCTCGGTTAACACTTAACCGAGTCACGCATGGCGATGCTTTCCGAATCATATCTTCCGAGAGGGCCCAGAGAATATCTCTCCAGATGAAGGGGCAAAATCCCATCTCGGTTATTCACATCACGCAGCTTGATTCTCAGTCGACCCGAACTCCGGCTTTATAACTGCCCAGTGACGGAACAACGTTTGATAGAACCTAAGCCGGTGATCCTCAACTCGGACAGTGCAATAACCTCAGGTGTAAGGATTACATTGATTGAGACATGCAAATGACGACTTGATCGTTGCATCTCAATATGGGTCAGTCCGACTCGCTAAACTCTTTATCCGAATATGTGTAAGTCAGAATAGCATCTCTATGCCCATGACAAGTGGAACCGAGTCATCAGCCGACTTTCACATTAGTCTAACTTGTGTGTCTAGCACAACCTCAACGACCAAGGACAATCAGTATAAACAACATGAATATATAGTTCCACAATTGAATCACATATTCAATGATATATATCAGTAATTCATACATGGACAACAACTTTATGAATACATTGGAAATAATATCATACATGATTGCCTCTAGGGCATATTCCCAATAGTCTCCCACTTGCACTAGAGTCAATCATCCGACATCACATGTCTAGGCATCTAATGCCCATAGCTCTCAGGTGCGCCTCATGCTTCGACTATGGAAGTGGCTTTGTCAACGCATCCACAATGTTTGCATACGTGTGTACCTTGCATAACTTGATGTCACCTTGATCCATGAACTGGCGAATAAGGTGGTACCGCATGAGTATATGTTTGTTCTTCTGGTGTTGTCTAGGTTTGTTGGCTTGTGTAATAGCACCATTGTTGTCACAATACACGTCTAATGGATTGGACGAGCCCTGAACCACACCAAGATCCATGAGGAAATTCCTCATCCAAACGGCTTCCTTTGCCGCCTCTGAGGCAGCAATATACTCAGCCTCTGTCGTAGACGCAGACACCGTCTCTTGCTTGGAACTCTTCTAGCTCACAGCCCCTCCGTTTATCACAAACACATATCCGGATTGTGAACGAGAATCATTCGAGTCAGTGAGATAACTCGCATCCGTGTAACCCCTTACACTGAGTTCATCCTCACCTCCATAAACCAGGAACATATCCTTAGTCCTTCTCATGTACTTGAGGATATTTTTAGCCGCTGTCCAGTGGATTTCTCCAGGGTCATCCTGGTACCTGCTCACAACACTTAGAGCATAGGAAACATCCGGCCTAGTACAAATCATAGCGTACATGATGGATCTGACTGCAGAAGCATACGGAATCGCACTCATCCGACTTCGCTCATCAGTTGTCGAAGGACACTGAGTCTTGCTAAGTTTTACACCATGGGACATCTGTGAGAACCCCTTCTTAGACGATTCCATGTTGAACTTCTTCAACACTTTGTCCAAGTATGTACTTTGACTCAATCCAATGAGCCGCCTTGATCTATCTCTATAGATCCGGACTCCTAGTATGTAAGTCGCCTCACCCAAGTCTTTCATCGAAAAACTCTTTCCCAATGATTCCTTGGTCTCTTGCAACATTTGGACATCATTTCCAATCAGTAATATGTCATCCACATATAAGATCAGAAAGTTTACTTTGCTCCCACTAAACTTCTTGTATAAACAAGAATCATGATCACTCTTGATGAAGCCAAACGATTTGACTACCTCATCAAAGCGAATGTTCCAACTCCGAGATGCTTGCTTCAACCCATAAATGGATTTCCGAAGTTTGCATACCTTGTCAGCATTAGCCGGATCGACAAAACCCTCGGGCTGTATCATATACATGTCCTCGGTTAAATTTCCATTAAGGAAAGCCGTCTTGACATCCATCTGCCATATCTCATAGTCGACATAGGCTGCTATAGCTAACATGATCCGAACTGATTTAAGCATCACCACGGGAGAGAAAGTCTCATCGTAGTCAACTCCTTGAACTTGTCGGAACCCCTTCGCGACAAGCCGTGCTTTGTAGATAGAAACATTTCCATCCATATCAGTTTTCTTCTTGAAGACCCATTTGCACTCGACGGGTCTTGCACCGTCTAGCAGATCAACCAAGTTCCAAACTTGATTTTCATCCATGGACTTTAACTTGGATCTCATGGCTCCAAGCCATGACTCATAATGAGAACCCACCATCGCTTCCGAATAAGTTGTCGGCTCATCACTGTCTAACAGTAACACATCACGAACACTTCGCAATCTGGCCGATCTTCGCAGTGTCGGTGCTGTTTCCGGCTCAGGTACCACGACCGGCTCAACCTCCAAGGCTTTTGCCGACTACATCGGGCCGGGTACCTCTCGAATTTCTTCGAGTTGCAACTGCTCCCATCGACTCTCGACCGAGAAACTCTTTCTCAAGGAAGACACCGTTCCGAGCGACAAACACTTTGCCCTCTTCTCGGTTGTAGAAGTAGTAACCTAAGGTTTCCCTCAGATATCCTACAAAAATACACTTATCCAACTTAGCTGTAAGCTTGTCCGACTGAAGTCGCTTGAAAAAAGCTTCACAACCCCAAATCTTAAGAAAAGACAAGCTCGGCTTCTTGCCAGTCCACATCTCATGCGGTGTCTTCTCTACCGACTTTGATGGTACTCTGTTTAGTGTGAACGCTGCAGTTTCTAGACAATAACCCCAAAATGATAAAGGCAGATCTGTCCGACTCATCATTGATCGCACCATGTCCAACAAGGTCCGATTTCTCCTTTCCGACACACCGTTTCTCTGCGGCGTTCCTGGATGAGTGAGCTGGGGAACTATTCCACAACTCTTCAGATGGTCATCAAACTCATGGCTCATGTACTCGCCTCCTCGGTCCGACCGAAGAAACTTTATTTTCTTGCCAAGTTGATTCTGTACCTCATTTTGGAATTCCTTGAACTTTTCAAAGGCATCCGACTTATGTTTCATCAAGTAGATATATCCATATACTCAAATCATCAGTGAATGTAATGAAGTACTCATAACCACCTCTGGCTGTCATGCTCATCGGGCCACATACATCACTATGTACTAGTCCCAATAAGTCGGACGCCCTTTCACAACACTTTGCAAAAGGTGTCTTGGTCGTCTTGCCGAGTAGGCAGGATTCACATGTCTCGAACGACTCCAAGTCGAACGAAGTTAGGAGTCCATAATCATGGAGCTTCTTCATGCGTTTCCAACTTATATGACCAAGACGACAATGCCAAAAGTAAGTCATATTCAGATCATTTCATTTTAACCTTTTCACATTTATGTTATAGACAGATTCACTATCAAGATTCAAAATAAATAACCCGTCCTGGATGGGTGCAAAGCTGTGAAACATATCATTCAAATATAAAGAACAACCATTATTCTTAATATTCGACTCATAGCCTTGTCTCATCAAACATGAGGCAGAAATAATGTTTTGACTAAGCACTGGAACATAATAACAATTATTCAGCTCCATTAAGAATCCGGAAGGTAAATGAAGTTGCATTGTGCCGACTTCCAACGCAGCGACTCTCGCTTTGTTGGCGACTCGAATGTCAACCTCGCCTCTCGCCACGCTCCTAGTTCTTACCAGTCCCTGCAACGAGTTGCAGATGTGAATAACTGATCGGGTATCATATACCCAAGAACTACCAGGTGCGTCAGCAAGATAAATGTCTATAACATTGCAAACAAGCATACCTGAGCCGCAAGTCACACCTCCACTCTTGGCTTTATCAACCAGATACTTGCTGTAATTCCTCTTCCAGTGGCCATCCGCCTTGCAGTAGAAGCAAGTGGATCCAGTTGCAGGAGATGGCTTAGTCCCTGAGGAAGCGCTTTGGACCGGGTCCTCAGCCTTACCTCCCGACTTAGCCTTCTTCTTCTTAGTCCAAGAACTCTTCTTGAACTTAGCCTTATTTTGTACCATCAACACTTGACTGGCACCTTTCTTGAGATCCGCCTCAGCTTGCTTGAGCATCCCATGTAATTCAGTGAGCTTCTTATCCATACCATGCATGTGGTAGTTCGATATGAACTGACCATACGCACTAGGAAGAGAGTTCAGAATTATGTCCGTAGCGAACTCTTCACTAATGGGGTAGCCCAGCCTTTCCAGAGACTGCACGTAACCAACCATCTTGATCACACGCGGACTCAGTGGATCACCATCCTTAAGCTTGCAGCTCAACAAAGCCTGAGAGACTTGATACCTCTCAGTCTTTGCCTGAGCCTGGAACATACTTTTGAGACTTTCGATCATATCGTAGGCCTCAAGATTCTCGAACTGCTGCTGCATGTCCGGTTCCATGTGAGCAAGCATAAGACAGCTAATCTCTGTGGATTCATCACAAATTCGACGGTAGGCATTGGTGGCTGCGATAGTCGCATTCTCATTCGGCTCATCTGGAAGTGGGTTGTCTACGACATGGTCCCTCTTTTCTTGCTTGAGAACAATTCTCAGATTACGATACCAGTTGGTGAAGTTAGTTCCATTTAGCTTATCTTTCTCTAAGATGGTTCTCAAAGCAAAACTAGAAATCTGAGGAAGACTGCTAGGTGCCATTAATCTACAACAGAAAATATGCAAAACACTTAAGACATGTATCCATAAAAGAGCAAGCATATTAAACACTTTAATACTTATGCTCCCACTAGAACCAACACCCCTCCGATGGTTACTTAGTGATTCAGGACCCTAAATAAGCAAGTCGACTAGTGAGCTTTAGCATCACCGCTAGCCGTCAAGTGATCTAGGTAGACAACTCCTTGTCAATCGTATCTCATATGACTCTTGTTGGATGGGTGGCATCACATGCCCCGGCTCCTATCCGATTTTCCCCGAGTCCCACAACCGTTGTGATAGACCCGTCTAGATTACCAAGTGCTTCCGTTGTAAGAGTCCGACTCGAACCCACCTAGTCGGAAAGAATTGATAGCACCTCAATTTTATGGGCCCACTACCAAAAATGTCCGACTTGTGATGGTGTAGCACTGGCGGGGAAACCGACTAGACCTTCTTTGAGGGATTACTTTCTACCAACTATCTAATAGAGGTAAAACAAAGACATAACAATAACACAAAATAAAGAAATTATAATGTGAATTGGTATGGCTCTCTTCATGGCGATCTCCATCTCCACAAAACCTGTAATCCGACTCGTGTCAACTCTTGTCACGTGCCGTCTTACTCCATGTAGCCGACTTGTACACCGACTTGCATGCCATCCGGGTTCTCCAAACAGCTACACTAGCTAGTAATGTAAATTACATAGAGCATCCGACATGCAGGTCGTTATACAATAAGATGACAACACCTAGGCTCCAGCTGACTGACAAAAACCGTGATACGCAGATCACGTATGGATTACACACATCGCATGCACATAAGCCATACCATTCACATCATCATCCGGCAAAAACAAGTTATGCATAGACATGATATCTACCGGCGTTGTGAAACTCGCAACGGCATCTAAGGTGCTACGACAGGGCGAACATGGATTTCGTCTGCATATGCATTCTGGACTCACAACGATTTTTCCAAAAAACGCAGATCTCATCTGCATTCCGGACATGGATTTCGTCATCGGATAAAACAATTTTACCCAAATCCGATCCGGACTCCGATTCGACCAAACTCTTTGATCTTCGATCACCGCATCCGGGTTTACGTGTCACAGTCTACCCCGATGGCGGAAGCCGACCGGTAGGGGTATGTCGTTCCACGACCTTAGCAGTTAGATCACGGAAACCAGATCATCCATTCCCCCAAGTATAGTTGATCCAATCAACTTTGTACAAAACCGATCTATCTCATAGATCGACCACCAAAACTGCAATTAGATCCAATCTAACGCCAACCGCATATCACATACGCACGATCTCGAGCCTAAAACTAGAAGTTAACGCTCTGATACCACTGTTGAGCCACGCAGAGAAAAACAAAACTTTTTCCTACGCGGCGATCCCAAGATCTACCTGAGGTAGTAGGCCACGAGAATTACCACTAGACGCGTGGTTGTGGAATCGATGAAGCCCGTCGCTTGATGCAATGCAGTCCTCATGATCCATTCTGATCCACGATCGTCAACGCGACAAGACTTCCGCAAGATTCACACGCATTTAGTAGGAGCACCGGCGATGGACTGCAAGGTCTGGTACGGCGGCGATAGGACAGGACTGGACTGGAGCTAGGGTTTCCAACACATGGAGTGACCTAACCGTGTGCTCTAAGGACCTACGCCCCAGCTTATATAGGAAGTGAAAGTGGGCTCCACTCACTTGTGGCACATTCACTAAAAGGCCTATATTAGTCACTGCGAGTCCAACTCACTTACTCTATCCGTTTCCTTTTTGGGTCCAACCCAAATATGCTCCCGCTCTTAAGTGTGTGACCCGACAGGCTCATGGTGACCCAGACACGATCCGAGTCTCACTCGTGACCGATTAGTTGGTAGCGGCTCCTAGCAGAACGTGCCAACTCCCAAGTACCGAAGAGTCTTGACGACATACCTTCCAATGCGACTTTCGTCTAAGTCCCTTTTTCCTCACAATATACCTTGTCGAACTATAGGCGAATAATCGTCATCCCCTAAATAGTTCGACTCTCTTTCTCGATCCGAGATAAGTGATTCATCTGACTAACTCTTAGTCGGTCGCCTCGGTTAACACTTAACCGAGTCACGCATGGCCATGCTTTCCGAATCATATCTTCCGAGAGGGCCTAGAGAATATCTCTCCAGATGAAGGGGAAAAATCCCATTTCGGTTATTCACATCACGCAGCTTGATTATCAGTCGACCCGAACTCCGCCTTTATAACTGCCCAGTGACGGAACATCATTTGACAGAACCTAAGCCGGTGATTCTCAACTCGGACTGTGCAATAACCTCGGGTCTAAGGATTACATTGATTGAGACATGCAAATGACGACTTGATCGTTGCATCTCAATATGGGTCAGTCCGACTCGCTAAACTCTTTAGCCGAATCTGTGTAAGTCGGAATAGCATCTCTATGCCCATGACAAGTGGAACCGAGTCATCAGCCGACTTTCACATTAGTCTAAGTTGTGTGTCCAGCACAACCTCAATGACCAAGGACAATCAGTATAAACAACATGAATATATAGTTCCACAATCGAATCACATATTCAATGATATATATCAGTAGTTCATACATGGACAACAACTTTATGAATACATTGGAAATAATATCATACATGATTGCCTCTAGGGCATATTCCCAACAAGTTCAAGCCAGCTCGTAGAGATTTGGTGACGAGGGCGTGACTGCTGGCGTGATGGACGCAGGTGTTGTCGTGTATCTCAAGGAGGATGGCTCTTCCGTCACCGTTGGTCATGCATCGCTCAAGGACTCCCGTGATGATACGCTTGTACACCTCGCCGTTGATGATGGTGAAGCCTTGGAGCGCCACGCTATGTGTCGTGCATCTGTTGGGCCGTCTGGCAGGTTTTGGGTGGGTAGGTATGTGACATATGGCTGCGTCTAGGATTATTCAATGAGCATGACCTCCATGGGACCCTCGGGTGCAAACCCTTGTTCCGCATCACTAGATCCTTCGGCTTGTTCTGGTGGCGTAACCCCTGAGTTTATCATTGTGCCAAATGGTCATGTTGGAGGCTTTGACTTGATGGAGCGTCTGCACATCTTCTCGAGGAATACGCCTGGTGGTACCGGGGCGCAGGTGGAGCCTATGTTGGAGAGCATGTTAGCCTCCTCATTGCTTTCGTGGCCTATGTGCCATAGCTCATAGCCGTTGAAGTCTCCTTTGAGTGTGTTGTAGAGGTCGCGATACGCAACCATGTTGTCGCTAAGAGCATCGCACATGTTCATGGTTTGCTAGACCACGAGGTTGGAGTCACCATAGATGATGAGCCACATAGCGCCATAGGCCTTGGCCATCCGCATCCCGTGGATCAGCGCCTCGTATTCTGCCTCATTGTTGGATGCGGGAACCTCATCCGAAGGATGTATCACATCTTGTCACCTTGAGGGTACGTCAAGATGATGCCTGCACCAGCTCTCTCCTTGCGCTTGGATCCATCGAAGGTCATGATCTAGAGGTTGGACATGTCTGGTGTATCGGGGAGCTGGTTCTCCATCCAGTGGACGAGGAAGTCTGGTAATACTTACGACTTGATCGCCACTCGCCGCTCGTAGGTGATGTCCCATGGGGACGGCTCGATGCCCCAGAGGGAGACTCGCCCCGTGGCATCGGGGTTGTTGAGGATGTGATTCAATGGGGCTTCGTTCACCACGACTATGGGGTGCTCCTGGAAGTAGTGGCGCAGTCGCCATGCTCTCATGAAGACACCATAGGACAGCTTCTGGTAGTGTGGGTACTGCTGCTTTGTTGGTGTCAGGACCTCGCTGAGGTAGTATACGAGGTGCTGCACCCCATGGATATTGTTATCTTCGGCTCGTTCTACCACCAACACGGTACTGACCACCTAGTTGGTGGCGGAGATGTATAGCAACATTGGCTCCTTTTCCTTGGTGGTCACCAACACGGGCGAGGTGGATAGCAGGCGCTTGAGGTCGTCGAATGCTTCTTGCACTTCGTCCGCCCACTCAAATTTCTCATTTTTGCGGAGGAGCCAGTAGAATGGTAGTGCTTTTTCGCCTATTCGACTAATGAATCGACTGAGCGCCGCGATTCGCCCAGCCAGCTGCTGGACGCCTTTCATGTTCTTAGGCTTCTCCATGGCCAGTATGGCTTGTACCTTCTTCAGGTTGGTCTCGATTCCCCTAGCGGATATGAGATACCCGAGTAATTGCCCGGATGGCACGCTAAAGGCGCACTTCTACGGATTTAGCTTGATCCAGTAGCGGTCAAGATTGTCGAAGGTCTCACGGAGATCATTGATGAGTGTAGCTTCATCCTTGGTCTTGACGAAGATGTCGTCGACAAACACTTGGATGTTTCGACCGAGCTAGGTTTTGAGGCAGACTTGCATACACCGCTGATAGGTGGCTCCTGTGTTTTTTAGCTCGAAGGGCATCGTGGTGTAGTAGTAAACTCCAAAGGGTGTGATGAAGGACGTCTTCTCCTGGTCCTCCTCCTTGATTTGAATCTAATGATAGCCTGAGTGGGTGTCGACGAAACAGAGGCATATGCATTCTATGGTGGAGTCGATTATCTGGTCGATCCACGATAATGGGAAGTGGTCCTTCGGGCAGTTCTTGTTGAGAGAGGTGAAGTCCAGGCACATCCGTAGGATATCTGTGTCCTTTTTAGGAATGAGCACGGGGTTAGCTACCTAGGTGCTTTCATTTATTTCGTGTATTAAATCGGCGTCGATGAGTCTATTGACTTCCATGCCAACCGTCTTTGCCCTTGGTTCTGACAGTGGACGCATCGACTACTTGACTAGTCTTGCATCTGGATTCACGTTGAGTGAATGCTCGGCAAATTCCCTGGGAACTCCTGGCATGTCCGCAGGACATGATGCAAAGATCTCCTAGTGCTCACGGAGGAATTCGACGAGCGCGAGTTCCTATGCGGTACTCAAGTTGTTGGCAATGAGGGTCTATTGGGTGGACCTGGACCGCCTTGGTGTTTATTGACGAATCGAAGGATTGGTTAGGTGCGTTTGGTTTGCTCACAGGAGGAAGACTATCATCTATCAACTCCTTGAGCCTGGCGAGCTCTTCATGCATACCAAACGTCTGGGAGATTCTATTGAATTGTCAGTCGTAGCTATCTGATTTGGCAAAGCTCTCGCTAACGGTGATAATGTCGTTGGGTCCTGGCATCTTCATCTGCAAGTAGGCATAGTGCAGGACCGCCATGAACCTCGCGAATGCGACACATCCGAGGATTGTGTGGTGTTGCGAGGGACAGTCAACCACTTCGAACTCGAGGCGTTCCTGCCGAAAGTTTGCAGACGTGCCAAAGATGACATCCAGGTTTATTTTGCCCAAGGGCTATACGCCTTTTCCTGGGACGATGCCGTGGAATGTTGTTTCGGATGCCTCCAGCAGGAGAAGGGTATCTGCATGGCACACAGGGTACTGGCGAACATGAGGTTGATGCGGCTGTCGTCGTCCATCAAGACGCAACTCATCTCGTAGCCACCAATCTGTGCTTCGAGCACCAGGGGAGAATGACCTGGGCAGGGAACTTGGCACGGGTGGTCTTGTTTGTCAAAGGTGATGCAGGACTCGCACCCGCTGAGGTACTCAGTGGTCGAGGGTGGTGAGTTGACGGACAAATTGATTTGGTGAGTGATCGACTTTTGCGTGCTGTTGGAGGGATGTCCAAATATATCATTTGAATAATCAATAGGTATGATTCATATTTGGATTGAATTCAAATTTCATTTCCCAAAAACACAAAGGTTCAATAGAGGTCATGTCGAAATCTATTGCACCTTCCCTGGCGTTTCCATCAGAACAAGAGAGACTCTGATCTCCCTACACCTCTTTTAGCTTTGCGCGAAAATTCTTTGGATTTTCTGATGCATGAATGCAATGCATACATAGGTGGTCTCTCCTTTTCTGACCTAAACCCTAGGATGTTAGAATCTCTCCCCCTTAAACTAAACTTCGTCCCCAAAGTTCATACTCTTTTACGTTTTGGAATGTAAAGCTGGCCTCCATATATCATAATAGTCCTCGAAATCTAAGATGAAGATACTTGGTGTACCATTCATTTAGATCTTTTGTTGCATCCTCGGCCTGACAATGGCCAACTGTCAGTTCCATTTGACACCGTGGTTCCTTTGAATTCAACACTCCTGCTCCGATCAGGTCTTTTTGAAAATCCTCAGGTTAGGGCATCTTCTATTGCGTATTAATTCTACTAGTAGTCCTACTCAAACTTACTCTCTTAGCCAATAACCCTCTATTTGAGAAGCGTTTGGGTTTTAGAGAGTCTCGCTATGTTGGAGATTTGTCGCATGAAGGAACTAGGGTCCAACGATCCCTTGGTTCGTGAGGGGGCTGAACACGCGACTCCGAAGGAGCTCGGCGACGACTACGACTATGGCTGCGGAGCGGATGCACGCCAGAGAGTTGACCCCGGTTTTTTTACCTAGGTTCGGGACCCTCGTGAGGAGGTAAAGCCCCTACTCCTACTTTGTTGTATTGCTCGCTTTCCTCACGAGGTTACAATGGAGGATGAAAGTCTAGGGTTTTGATCTCTCGGATCCATCCCTTGCAAGGTGGGAGGAGGGTGTCCTATATAGGGCAGCGTCGGGCCTCTTCCCCCGATTCATGGGCAGGAAGGGTCACCACAGAGCCACCCCCCGAGTCGCTGGTCTACAAGACTAATTTTGGGTAGACTAGGTCTTGGAAACTCGGCGCTCCTCTGTCCATTGGTAAAGCACTCTTCCTTTAGTGTTTCTTGCCTTCATCCGGCGCTGCTTGCCCCCCTTCTTGCACCAAAGTAGCCAAAGGCATACCTACTCACGTTGAGGCCGTCCGTCAGCCGATTAGGGCCTTGTCGGCTTCACCTTTGACCGAGACTCAGTCTCCGGGGCTGTTGAGACCGGGGCATCCAATGCGATGGTCATGCTTGTCGTTTCCCTTGGGAGGGGCTGCGTCCCGCTCTCGGCTTCCCCCTCCGGAGACCTCCAGAGGAGGGAGCCTGCACGCCTCCCGAGGGGAGTGACCCCTCCCTCGCGAGGTCTGCCCCAGTCCGTAGGGGCAGCCAGACATAGACGGATTGTGGTATGTAACATCCCAAAACTTTTATCCAAGGTTATTAAGATCCAAATCATCAGTTTTAGGGTTAACAAAAACTTTTCCAATTAAAATTATTAAAGCATTCATATGTGTGTGCATTTAAATAGGAGTTGTTTTGAATTGCCATGATTAAGTGATCCATTTCTTGTAAAATGATTCTTAGGTGAAATAAACATCATCTAGATCATTCCCAAACAAATCCGAAAGAAAAACAAATCAAAATGAATAAAAGAAAGAAATGGTCATTTGTGCCATTTTAATCAACATGCCTACTTTGGGTATTCCTAGAACTCAATTCTTAACAAAAACAAATGTGGATCTTTGCACCCCTTGCTAGTACATCTAATGATGTACCAAGGCCCACTTTGTGATCTGCCAAAAACTTTCAAACACTAATTTTAAATGGCATTTGAAAATTGAATGTAGCTCGTATGGGAAGATCACACTTATTCAGAAACCACTCAAATGAGCTCCATTTTCAAAACCCAAGAAACCATAGAGGCTTAAGCATGGTTATAGCAAACCCACCAAAACTCATTCAAAAATTTCAAACTTGAGTTCATGCGGCCATTATGTCGAACACCTGGCAGGCATGAATCACACTCTAATTCTAGCTCACTGTTTCTACAGGGTTTTGCCACCCATTTGACCTCAGTTTACTCCCTCTGTCCCTCCTAGCTCTAACCAAAGACTAATCACCCCACCCCTTTGTCCCTAGCAGCAATACCACGCCACCCCGAGGACATGCTCGCCGGCCAACCTTGCCAACACAGCAGCAGACCGCCAACCCCTCTCCGTCGCTCCAGGAAGCACGACGTGACCTCAACGCCGCCCACGGTCCACCCCACGGCCACTACCAACCATTAGACCACTCCCCAGCCTCGCCGCCCATTCTCTCTGCGCGCAGCTAGAGCGCGCCAGAGCGCCAACACCGCCAGCATGCCACAGACCACGCCTCGACCTAATCTCATGCACGTCGCTCTGCCTCGACCCCAGCAACCTGCCAGACACGGCTGTGCACCGCCGCACGACCCACAGTTGCCATGCGCCGCGTCGAGCACCGCCTCTGTCTCCCAGAGCGCGGGGCGCTCCCAACCAAACGCCACCACCCCTAGCCATGCATTTAAGCCGTAGAGCACCGCCAGGAGGCAGGCCACCATCCCCTACCTCAAGCCACACTGCTAGCACGCTGTGCAGCCCTCGCAGGAGTTGCCAGCCCATCCCTTTCGGTTGCCTCGTCGAGCTATAAATAGAGGCCACCCTAGCACAAACCACTCACACCATTCCACTCCCCTCTCCTCACTGGTCCTTCCCCACCTCTCGCCGGAGCCTCTCGAGCCTTGGTTCGCCGGAATTTCGCCGGAGGAGCCCGCTATAGAGGAGGAGAAGGCGCCATCGATTTCATCCACCCCAGGAGCTGCCGCAACCACCTCTAAGTCCGCCATCGACAGCATGTTCGATTGCCCCCATCTCCGTAGTAGCTGGAGCCCTAGTATGCCCCCTGAGCACCCCCACCGAGTCGCTAGGGTTAGACCTCGTCGGCGACCTGTCCGTCGTCGACGACAAGCCCTAGCCGTAGATCCCTCTTCTAATCTAACGGCCCAAATCGCCCCGTACCGCTTCGCGTGTAAAGAGCCGCTGAACGGTTCTCTATGCCGCGGAAGGCCACTAGGCCGGCCCATTTTCCTTCCCGCGCGACCCATTTATTTCAAATTTAGATTTTTCTATTTAGGTTTGAACTTAGTTCTGTTCTCTAGTTTGAAAACCAATTCAGAGAGATTTACAAATCCAAATGGAGTGATTCCAATTGTGTTAGAAAGCTACTAAAAATATCTATCCAAGCCCGTTGGATTTAATTCATTTAGAGTTAGAGATCTCTCCTAGTAAAAATAACAAGACAGAAGCAGTTGTACATTCAAACATTTTTAGAAAATCAACCCTGTTAGCTTTTGAGTTGATTCTAACTCTCAAAAATACATTTAACAATACCTGTCTAAATATGTAATAATATTAGGGTTTACATGCAGTGACTTTGGACTAGTACCAAAATAATGCTATATAGGTATTTCTAGTCACTTTAAATCATTAAATAATGAACATAAACCAAAGTAATTGTGGACCAACCCTTAAATCACATTCCCACATGTTAGAATATGTGGTGATGACATGATCCCATATTTTAAGTGGTGAATATTAAATCTTAGTTATTTTTTTGAATGAGTAGAAATTACTTTTCTTAAATAAAAAGAATGAAGCTAGTTAATAAAACTTGTGATGTTTGTGATGATAATAGATCATCAAAGGTGTGCCTTAGAGTGCTAATTAGACTAGTTAAGTATTGTTTGGTGATTGTGTACTCCGTATGTATTTATAGACGATAATACCGACCAAGCTTTCGAGGAGGAGGAGTTCTACCAAGAGGAGGAAGAAAACTTCAACCACTACACTGCACAAGGCAAGCCATCATTAACAATGCAAGCTAACACTTGCAAGTAGAATGCTTAGCAAGGTAGAATTAAGCTAGGTGATTTGAGAAAAGATGCTTTAGGCATGCTTTGGTTATATCACTTTGACTATTATTTACCCCAAGTATTATTTTCAAGCTTTACTTCCTTTACTTTACCAAAGTCCCTTACTTGTTTTGAAGGTAGCATAAAAAGTATAAAACTTGACCTATCTAGATAACTTTAGATGTCATTCCATGGCATGATATTGATCCCATCTTTCCACCTTAGTGAACACTCTTAACCTAGTAGTTTAGAGTAGATAAAAACTTGAGTCACTTTAGATGGGAACACTTGGTGAAAATGAATTATGAAAACCTTGGAATGATGAGTCATTCTATTGAAATGTTTTGACATGTGTTGAGAAACACAAATGGTTTATGATGATGAAAATGTTGAGGCATGAGCCTTGACCCTTTTACAAAACTGATGGTTGGATTCGGATGCGATACCATTCCAAACTTACCGTACAACCACAATACCTGAATTGGGTAAGTCTTAGCCGGAAGTTTATATGCATTAGTATTAGTTCCCTCGTGGGAGAGGTTTGAGCTGAGGCTACCTCTCAATGTTGTCCACCTATGCAGTGCCCAAGATGACAGATTGTCATGGTTGGGAGGCCATGCTCATAGGAGAGGTGCTTATACTAGGGCGTGTAAACGAAAGGTTATGTTTGGTTATCTGCATACTAAGTATGATGATTCAGGGTTATCCCTGACAGATGTATCGAATCTTGTGGTGAAAGTGTACCACCTCTGTAGAGTGTCAAACTATTCGAATAGCCGTGTCCACGGTTATGGACAGTTGGAGTGGCCATACAGTTTCGTTGTCAGATGTTTTCAAAATAACTTATGAAATGAATGATGAATCTTTACTTGACCACAACAGAGTTGTGACTATGACCCTAGCTTCCCAACTTAAGTGATTCTAGAACTTTAAGTTATCTTTCTTTGTTTCTGAACTCAGCTTAGGTTTCAAACTTAACTTTATAGTTAAACTTAGAGTTAGCACTTCACTTTAGAACTATACCAATTGTAAGTGGTAGTTTGCGAGTACTTAAAGCGTACTCATGGCTTTTTTCCCTGGCTATTCTCATGGCAGAGACTATGAAGGAGACTACCAAGATGATGGCCAGCATGACGGCTATGATAACTAGGACTATCTGCCTTCGTCAGCATTGCCTGTGCCCCTGAAGATGGACCACACCGCTACGCTTTATATTTTATTCCGCTTCTTGTTGTATTAAGACTGGATCATGAGATCCTTATTTGTGTAAGACCTTATGTATGGTTTGTAATGGATGATGTACTATGATATCCAATCTGTTATGTCTTGCAAAAATGGTAATCCTGGGATTGTGATGTATGACATAACAGGCATCTGGGATTAAAAATCTGGGTGTTGACAAGTTGGTATCAGAGCCATCCTGACCATAGGAGACCCTAGTTAGAATGTACGTCCAAACAAAAACCTAATTTCCAAACCAAAGTGAGTATTTATGAAAAACTATTTCCTCTCTTACCCTTGGGAATTCATTCTTTCTCAAAAATTCATGTTCCTCAAAATTCTTACATTACTACTTAAAATTTGACGCACTTGATCACTTCACTAACTTCCTCATCCTTAATTCTTGTAGATGGAGACTCAGTTCAGCAAGTTCTATCAGTTGGGAAATGGAGGTCAGCTAATCTTTGAGAGGGATCTAGATTCACTGTCAGAGTTACTAGGACGCCCACATCCGGAGTTTCTAGGAGCTCAACTTCCAGGACCCCCAGGAGGAGATATGCAGTGGCTAGTCACCGCTGATCTTCGAGGAAGCATCGAAGCACCAACGTCTAGGAGAATCCAGTTCTCCGTGAGAGAGAACAACTGGCTAGATGGATTAGCCAGGGCAATGCATGAAGCTCTCGCATGTCTATGTGCCCTTAGTGTCAACCAAATCCAAGGAACCCGTTTTGCTCACTATGCAAGACGTGACTTCATGGGAATGCCAATGGAGATGCCAAGTCACCCAGAGCTGAAGCGTCAAGTGGAGAACCTTGACTTCCTGTTGTACGATCGCTAGAAGGAATTGGACAATGCTAGGGAGTTCGCCAACCACAACCGTGCCATTGCCGCCCAGAAGGCCCAGACTTTCTCACTGCTTGTCAAGGACCGTCAGTCTCTTTGCCTCCAGCGCGAGAAGAAAGATCGCACCATCGCCCGTCTTCCCAAGAAGGTGGTCAACCTCGAGAAGACCATCAAGGAGCAGGAAGCTCAGCTTGCAGCAAAGGAGGAAGAAGAGGAGGGTGAAGACATCTAGGGAGATATGGATTCTTACCTCAGCAATGATGATGACTTTCTGGAGGAGGATGCCGTGGACTTCTACAGTAACGATGAGGAGTCCGACTTCATCGACGATGAGTAGATGCACTAGAGAACTATCGTAGCATGAGATGTATCGGTCCCACTGTATCGTAGCTTGCAGAATGGTTCTTCAAACCATCTGTTTTCCTTTGTTGTTGTGGTGTGTGTTTGTATCGTGTGCTTGTTTGCATGAATGAAATGAAGTTAGTTGCAAAACCTGAGTCAAACTCAAAGTTTTAGCTTGAAACCAAAAGCATGAACCTTAGAACTTTCCCTCTTACCCCTTTATCTACCTCAATCTTCAGATGACTCGTGGAAACCACGGAGGGAGCAGCTCATCGCAAGACCCAATGCCGAAGATCTTGTAGAATCTCATCGCAGACCGAGAAGCAAGCAGGGCAGAACGCCAAGCTAATCTAGCAACACTGCAACAGATCGCCCAGATGGCTCTCAACAACCAAGGGCATGGAAACCAGGATCACCATGGATCCAAACTCAAAAACTTTCAGAATACCAAGCCCCCAATCTTTAACGAAGCTGAAAACCCACTAAATGCTGATGACTGGCTGCAGACAATGGAAAACAACTTAGAAGTAGCAGGAGTTGATGACAACGAGAAAGTTCTCTTCGCCACCCATTATCTGGCGGGAGATGCAAGAGCTTGGGGGACTAGTATCCGTAACATGAACCATGGTCAAGTGATGACATGGGAAGCCTTCAAAATCAAGTTCAGCCGCACCCACGTGCCGCAGGGCTTAGTCACCAGAATGAGGGATGAATTCAGAGAGTTGAAGCAAGGCAGAATGACTGTGGTAGAGTACCGTGATAGATTCCTGTAGCTTGCCAGATATGCACCTGATGAGATCAACATGGAGGACAAGAAGAAGGAGAGATTCTTGAACGGACTGCATGATGAGATGCAGACTGTCCTCGTCAACATCCGTTTCCAGGATCTCGAAGAGCTAGTCGACTCCGCAATTCAGATGGAAGGAAAGATTAACCAGGGAAACGACAACCGAAAACGTTGTATGATGCAGCAATCTGGATCTAATAGTCACCAGAAGTACCGTCCCAACCCCTCACCAAGATATGCACCAAGGAACAACCGACCCCCCATATCTCGCCCCAGCTACCCCAACCGTAGCGGAGGCAATGTGAAGTCCGGAGGAAACAATCACAACTCCGGCAACACCAACAATTTCAACCGTGCCCCTCCCAAGAGCAACAACAACAACAACACTGCACCCAATCGGCAGCAATGTCGTGCCATCAAGAAAAGGCAAGTCCCAGATCACCTGTTTCGAGTGTGGAGTGAAGGGTCACTATTCCAATGAGTATCCCAAGAAGACTGCCGCCACTGCCAATGTGAATGCCCCAGCTCAACAACAACGTCTTGTTCAACCAGGAAGAAGGTTTGTCCTAGGGAACCCTCACAACCGCAACGGTCGTCTCTTCCACATGAACGCTGAAGAAGCCCAAGAAGCGCCAGATGTAGTGCTGGGTATGTTTTCTATCAACTCAGTTTTAGCAACCAACCTGAAGCATGTCATGATAGTTCAAATACCCGGTTCAACTACAAAAGCTAGAAAAATTAGCAAAGCTGTGCCTATCAGAATACATGGGATAGATTTTTATGCCAACCTAATTGTACTCGAAACCAAAGGATTGGAAGTAGTACTAGGTATGGACTGGATGTCAAGGCATAAAGGATTGATAGACTGTGCTAAGAAAGCCATCACCATGACCAGTAGCTCTAGAGTAACAGTAGACCATATCTCTAAAACCTTACCCTATCAAATCAAGTGCAACAAGAGTCTAGTCCTACCCACCATAGACCAAGTAAGAGTAGTCTGTGAATAGCCTGACATATTCCCAGATGAATTGCCAGGTATGCCCCCGGATAGGGATATTGAGTTCATTATCGAACTAATCCCCGGAACCGGACCCATAGCCCAGAGACCCTATAGAATGAATGAAGGAAATATGCCCTAAGAGGAAATAATAAAGTTGTTATTATATATTCCTTATACATGATAGATGTTTATTTTACATGCTAGAATTGTATTGATTCGGAAACATCAATAACTGTGTGTTTAATAAACAAAAAGGGTTCCTAGTCATGCCTCTCTTATAGACTAGCTTGTTGATTAACAAGATGATCAAGGTATCCTGATCATGGACATTGGATGTTGTTAATAACAAGGTCACACCATTGGTGGAATGATGTGATGAACATTCATCCGAAGTATAGCATTACAATCAAGTCATTATGTTTATATTGCTATAACATCATACGAAGTAATCTTTATCCTTAGACCATGAGATCATGTTAATTGCTGACACCGGAAGAGTATCTTGATAACATCAAACGTCACACCATAACAGGGTGACTATAAAGATGGGTTCAGTACTACGAAGGTGTTATGTTGAGGCTCATGGATCAAGAGTGAAATTTGTCAATCCAGATGACGGATAGATATACTCTGGGCACTCTCGGTGATATCACATTAGGATAGCTTGCAAGCAAGTGATGTGATCACTAGAATGTTATATCACGGGAACGAGAAAAGAGTGCATGTCGGTAACGAGATCAAACTAGGTATGCAGATACTGATGATCGAATCTCGGACATGTAATATATCAAGAGACAAAGGGATTTAGTTACAAGCGTTAAAGGTTCTCACGATCACAGAAGTCATCGTTGAATGTGTAGGAGTCAGTACGAATCTCCAGGTCCCGCTGCTGATTCTTGATCAAAGAAGGGTCTCGATCATGTCTGCATTGTTCGTGAACCATAGGGTGGAACACTTAAGAGTTACCGGACACCATTTTGGAGCACATATGTTTCAGACGAAAGAATTGCAAAGCCCAGGAATTGTTTCAATAAAAACTGGAAATTGTTTCGGGTGAAATTGCAGAAGGTGGTTCTACATGTGATATTGAAATATTGCAAGGGGCTATATGTGAATGGTTTGTTAATTAAAGTAATTAACAAAATTCTGAATAAATTAATAAAAAGAGTTTTATTAAATGAGAGAGCATTAAATTTGGAGAAATTTAATGCATTTAAAGTGGAGACTTTAAAAGGGAATGTGAAGAGGCATTTTAATATGGAGGGGTTACCACCACATGAATGGGGGAGGTGAGGGGTCACCCCCCATGCGCTGGCCATGGAGAGAGGGGGCACCCCCCTCCTCCTATAAAAGTCCACCCATTCCCTCCTTCATCCATACACCTCCTTGTGAAGGATCTCTCTCCCCCTCTAGAATTATTGCCCCATGGTCTCGGATTAGCGAGATACATGTTCCAGTGCCATTTGCGGAAGGAGTTGTGCTCACTGGATCGCTGGAGCAAGGAGGTGGAGGTTGTCCGTGGCTTGAATGTGTGTGCAGTGCGGATGCTTGCTGAGTTCTGGCGCGGACTTCCTCACGATCTTGAGATCAGCAAGTGTACGACTACATCAACCATGAGTTCCTACTCATTAACAAAGCTCGTTGTCTATGAGGGTAAGTTCTTGTTGGATGTATCTCCACCCGTTGCTTTGTACCTAGTAGATAGATCTTGGCATGTAGTTCGCACCGTATGAAAATTTTTGTTTTCTATGCTGCGGACCCAACAGTGGTATCAGAGCCTGATCTATGCGTAGGTGCTTAGCACGGGTAGTACACATATGTTGATATGTGGGCGATGATGATCATGTTATTGCATCTTCTATGTATTTTGGATATTGGTGGCATAGTGGGATGAAGCGGCCCGGACCAACCTTACATGTCATCGTACATGAGACCGGTTCCACGACTGACATGCAACTTGTTTTGCATAAGTGGCTGGCGGGTGTCTGTCTCTCCTACTATAGTCAATATCTGATTTACAACGAGTTGCTAATAACTTAGTTATCCTTGTTGTGGTTCATGTTCGTAGGTGAGAACGGTTCTATCTCCAAAAGCCCCAAGCCACGTAAAATTTGCAATTGATAAATTAGAGACGTCTAGTTTAGATCGTTGATGGGCTAGTGTATTGATATGGTATTGTTGTAAGTAGATGTATGGTAGATACTCTTACAACACAGTCAACGTGTAAGTTCCATAGACCTTGGCCTTACACACAAAGGAATGATAGAGATCATACCACGATGCAAGTGATAGAGATCAAATGCATGGACCATATCATCTCACTTTACACATTAGATGTTAGCATCTTATACTGCTAGTTTGGCACGTTTGGTAGCATTATAAGATGATCCCTCATTTAGATATCAAGATAAAAATGTGTTCTTCCTTGAGTATGCACCGTTCTATGGATCGTGTTTTGAGACATCACGTGATGATCGGGTGTACTCGAATCTACGCTTTCATAGGAACGGGTGTAAGACAGTTTTACACACGCGAATACTAAGGTTCTTACTTGGCGAGCCTAGCATGTACAGACATGGCCTCGGAACACGGACTGAAAGGTTAAGCATGAGTCATATGGTTGATATGATGCCCATATAGATGCTCGCCTTTGAAGCTATATCAACTCATGTGATGATCGGACTTGGTGTAGTGGATTTGATTCATGTAGTCACCAAAAGGACACGAGGGATGTCGTTTTGAGTGGGAGTTCATTAGTAATTTGGATTAGTTGAACTCAATCTATCATAAACTTAGTCTAAATAAACTTTACAAATTCTGTTGTAGATGGCACCACCTGCTTTTAATTACAATGTGTTCATGGAGGAAGAGAAACTTGCTGCGAATGGTAGCAACTTCACCAACTGGGCTATGAATTTGAGGATTCTCCTCACTGCTGCACAAAAGCAATATGTGCTAGATGCGCCGCTAGGCCCCCCACCAACTCTTGATGCCCCTGAAAAGGAAAAGAATGTCTATGTGACTCGTCAGGAGGACCACAACTTAGTTCATTGCGGCATACAGTATGGGCTAGAGCCAGAACTTCGAAAGCGTTTCGAAAATGGCAATGCCTTTGATACCATGGGAGAATTGAAAATGATTTTCGATACCCATGCTACCGTAGAGAGTTATAATGCTACAGAAAGGTTCTTTAGCTACATGATGGAGGAAAACAGCTCCGTTAGTGAGCACGTACTCAAAATGTCTGGGTACGCCGATAAGCTTGTGTCCTTGGGAATAACGATTCCCATTGACTTAGGCATTCATCGTGTTCTCCAATCTCTGCCACCTAGCTACAAGAGCTTTGTGATGAACTATAATATGCAGGGCATGAAGAAGTCTCTTCCCGAGCTTCTGTCAATGCTTAAGACTGCAGAAGTGGAGATTAGGAAAGAACATCAAGTGTTGATGATCAATAGGACCACCGGTTTCAAGAAGGACAAGAAAGGCAAGCACAAGGGAAAGAAGGGTGGCAAGTCTGTTGCCACGCCTGAAAAGAAACCCCGGGCTAGCCCTAAGTCTGACACCGAGTGCTACTATTGCAAGGGGAATGGCCATTGGAAGCACAACTGCCCCAAGTATTTGGCGGACAAGAAGTCCAGCAAGGCAAACAAAGGTATATGTGATATACATGTTATTGATGTGTACTTGACTAGTACTCGCAGTAGCACCTGGGTATTTGATACCGGATCGATTGCTAATATATGTAACTCGGTTCAGGGGCTACGGGACAAGCGACAACTAGCAAGGGATGAGGTCAGGATGCGGGTCGACAATGGATCAAGAGTTGATGTGATCGCCGTCGGGACGCTACCTCTCCATTTGCCATCGAGATTAGTTATAAACCTAAATAATTGTTATTTGGTGCCTGCACTGAGCATGAACATTGCATATGGATCGTGTTTGATGCAAAGTGGTCATTCCTTTAAATCTGAAAACAATGGTTGTTCGATTTATAAGAATGATATCTTTTATGGTCATGCACCTATGTTGAATGGTTTATTTCTGTTGGATCCCGATAGTAATATTATGCACATTCGTAATGTTAATGCTAAAAAGATTAAACTTGATGATGACATGTCTACATATATGTGGCACTGCCGTCTAGGTCATATTGGCGTTAAACGCATGAAGAAACTCCATTCTGATGGACTTTTGGAATCACTTGATTTTGAATCATTTGATACATGTGAGCCATGCCTTATGGGCAAGATGACTAGAACGCTGTATTCCGGTTCAATGGAATGGGCGACAGATCTATTGGAAATCATACATACTGATGTCTGTGGAGCAATGAGTGTGTCAGCGCGAGGTGGATATCGTTATTTTGTTACTTTCACGGATGATTTGAGTAGATACGGGTATATCTATTTGATGAAACACAAGTCTGAAACTTTTGAAAAGTTCAAGGAATTTCAGAATGAAGTGGAAAATCATCGTAATAGAAAGATCAAATTTCTACGGTCTGACTATGGAGGAGAGTATCTAAGTTACGAGTTTAGCACACACATGAAAGAGTGTGGAATAGTTTCACAACTCACGCCTGCCAGAACACCACAACTTAATGGTGTGTCGGAACGTCGTAATCATACCTTATTGGATATGGTTCGATTTATGATGTCTCTGACTGACTTACCTCTGTCATTTTGGGGTTATGCACTGGAAACAGCTGCATTCACTTTAAATCGGGCACCATCTAAATCCGTTGAAACGACACTGTATGAATTATGGTTTGGAAACAAACCTAAGCTGTCATTTCTTAAGGTTTGGGGATGCGATGTTTATGTGAAGAAACTTCAACCGGATAAACTCGAACCCAAAGCGGAAAAATGCGTCTTCATAGGATACCCTGAGGAAACAATTGGGTATACCTTCTATCACAGATCCGAGGGCAAGGTTTTTGTTGCCAAGAATGGATCCTTTCTTGAGAAGGAGTTTCTCGCGAAAGGTGTGAGTAGTCGGAAGGTAGAACTCGAAGAGGTTATTGAACCTTCTCTTCATCAAATGGCGAGTGGCGCAGCACCGGAAGTTGTTTCGAAGTTGACTTCACCTGATGAAGAGAGAGCTAATGATAATGATCATGAAACTCCGAAAGAGGACACTACCGTACCTCGCAGGTCAAGCAGGGCACGTGCCGCTCCTGAACTATACGGCAATCCTGTTGTGAATTTCATGGTTGATGAAATGGATGACCCTGCGACGTATGAAGAAGCGATGATGAGCCCGGATTCCAACAAATGGCTAGACGCCATGAAATCCGAGATGGAATCCATGTATGAGAACCAAGTTTGGAACTTGGTGGACTTACCTCACGACCGAAAGGCCGTTGAGAATAAATGGATTTTCAAAAGAAAAACTGATGCTAATGGTAATGTGACCATCTATAAGGCTCGACTTGTCGCAAAGGGGTTTCGACAAATTCAAGGAGTTGACTACGATGAGACATTCTCTCCCATAGCGATGCTTAAGTCCGTTAGGATTATGGCAATTGCTGCATATTTCGATTATGAAATATGGCAGATGGATGTCAAAACTGCATTCCTCAATGGTAAGATTGAAGAAGAGTTGTATATGATACAACCTAAGGGTTTTGTCGATCCTAAGGATGCTAATAAGGTATGCAAACTTCAGCGATCCATCTATGGACTGAAGCAAGCATCACGGAGTTGGAATCTCCGCTTTGATGAGGTGATCAAAGAGTTTGGATTTGTCCAAACTTATGGAGAGGCTTGTATTTACAAGAAAGTGAGTGGGAGCAATGTGGCATTTATGATATTATATGTGGATGATTATATTATTGATTGTAAATGATATAGATCTTTTAAACAGTGTTAAAAGTTATCTAAACAGCAAATTTTCAATGAAAGACCTTGGTGAAGTGTCATATATATTAGGCATTAAAATCTATAGAGATAGATCAAGGCGCCTAATTGGGCTATCGCAGAGTACATACCTTGATAAGATATTAAAGAAGTTTAATATGGATGAAAGTAAGAAGGGGTTCTTACCTATGTTGCAAGGCAAGACATTGAGTAAGACTCAAAGTCCGGCTACGGCGGAAGAAAGAGAGATGATGGATAAGATCCCCTATGCCTCGGCCATAGGCTCTATTATGTATGCCATGCTATGTACAAGACCGGACGTGGCACATGCTATTAGTTTGACTAGTAGGTACCAATCTGATCTAGGTTCGGAACACTGGATAGCGGTAAAGAACATCCTCAAGTACTTGAGAAGAACTAAGGATATGTTTCTTATATACGGAGGTGAAGAAGAGCTAGTCGCTAAGTGTTATGTCGATGCTAGCTTTGACACCAATCCAGATGACTCTAAGTCTCAATCCGGACACGTATTTCTCTTGAACAGAGCAGCAGTTAGTTGGAGGAGTTCCAAACAACCTGTGGTGGCTGGATCAACGACGGAGGCGGAATATGTTGTCGCTGAAGCGCGCAGAAGCGCTTTGGATGAAAGAGTTCATTACGGAACTGGGTGTGGTTCCCAGTGCGTTGGACCCGATGGTGATCTATTGTGACAACAATGGAGCCATAGCCAACGCAAAGGAACCGAGGTCTCACAAGAATTCCAAACATATTAAGTGCTAGTTTCACTCCATCCGCGAGCATGTCAAGGATGGAGATATACAGATTTGTAAAGTACACACGGACCTAAATGTAGCAGATCCGTTGACTAAAGTTCTCCCTAGGGCAAAACATGATCAACACCAGAACTCCATGGTGTTAGATTTATCACTATGTGAACTAGATTATTGTCTCTAGTGCAAGTGGGAGACTGAAGGAAATATGCCTTGAGAGGCAATAATAAAGTTGTTATTATATATTCCTTATACATGATAGATGTTTATTTTACATGCTAGAATTGTATTGATTCGGAAACATCAATACATGTGTGTTTAATAAACAAAAAGGGTTCCTAGTCATGCCTCTCTTATAGACTAGCTTGTTGATTAACAAGATGATCAAGGTTTCCTGATCATGGACATTGGATGTTGTTAATAACAAGGTCACACCATTGGTGGAATGATGTGATGAACATTCATCCGAAGTATAGCATTACGATCAAGTCATTATGTTTATATTGCTATAACATCATATGAAGTAATCTTTATCCTTAGACCATGAGATCATGTTAATTGTCGACACCTAAGAGTATCTTGATAACATCAAACGTCACACCGTAACAGGGTGACTATAAAGATGGGTTCAGTACTACGAAGGTGTTATGTTGAGGCTCATGGATCAAGAAGGTAATTTGTCAATCCAGATGACGGATAGATATACTCTGGGCCCTCTCGGTGATATCACATTAGGATAGTTTGCAAGCAAGTGATGTGATCACTAGAATGTTATATCACGGGAACGAGAAAAGAGTGCATGTCGGTAACGAGATCAAACTAGGTATGGAGATACCGATGATCAAATCTCGGACATGAAATATATCGAGAGACAAAGGGATTTAGTTACAAGCGTTAAAGGTTCTCACGATCATAGAAGTCATCGTTGAATGTGTAGGAGTCAGTACGGATCTCCAGGTCCCGCTGCTGATTATTGATCATGTCTGCATTGTTTGCGAACCGTAGGGTGGCACACTTAAGAGTTACCGGACACCATTTTGGAGCACATATGTTTCAGACGAAAGAATTGCAAAGCACAGGAATTGTTTCAATAAAAACCGGAAATTGTTTCAGGTAAAATTGCAGAAGGTGGTTCTGCATGTGATATTGAAATATTGCAAGGGGCTATATGTGAATGTTTGTTAATTAAAGTAATTAACAAAATTCTGAATAAATTTAATAAAAAGAGTTTTATTAAATGAGAGAGCATTAAATTTGGAGAAATTTAATGCATTTAAACTGGAGACTTTAAAAGGGAATGTGAAGAGGCATTTTAATGTGGAGGGGTTACCACCACATGAATGGGGGAGGTGGGGTCACCCCCCATGCATCGGCCATGGAGAGAGGGGGCACCCCCCCTCCTCCTATAAAAGGCCACCCATTCCCTCCTTCATCCATACACCTCCTTGTGAAGGATCTCTCTCCCCCTCTAGAATTATTCCCCCATGGTCTCGGATTAGCGAGATACATGTTCCCGGTGACATTTCGCGGAAGGAGTTCTTGCTCACTGGATCGCTGGAGCGAGGAGGTGGAGGTTGTCCGGTGGCTTGAACGTGTGTGCGGGTGCGGATGCGCTGCTGAGTTGCGGCGCTCGGACTTCCTCACGATCTTGAGATCGGCAAGTGTACGACTACATCAACCACGAGTTCCTACTCGTTAATAAAGCTCGTTTTCTACGAGGGTAAGTTCTCGTTGGATGTATGTCCACCCGTTGCTTTGTACCTAGTAGATAGATCTTGGCGTGTAGTTCACACCGTAGGAAAAATTTTGTTTTCTATGCTGCGGACCCAACAATGAACCCCTCAGAGTTAGTGGAACTGAAGAAGCAGTTGGATGCCATGTTAGCAACAGGCTTGATTTAACCAAGTGCATCACCATGGAGATCACTAGTGTTATTCGTCGACAAGAAAGATGGAGGAAACCGTTTGTGCACATATTACAGGAAACTGAATGACGTCACCATCAATAACAAGTACCCCTTGCCAAAAATAGAGGATCTATTTGATCAGTTGACTGGAGCCCAGGTATTCTCAAAGATTGATCTTAGGACTGGTTATCACCAACTTAAGATTCGTGCAACGGATATTCCGAAGACCGCCTTTACTACTCGTTATGGTTTATACGAGTATACGGTTATATCTTTTGGATTAACCCATTCCCCTGCTTATTTCATGAATCTCATGAATAAGATCTTTATGAATTTCCTAGATAAGTTTGTATTTGTGTTGATCGACGATATCCTTATCTACTCCAAGTCTGAAGAAGAGCATGAGCAACGTCTGAGAATCATCCTAGAACCCTAAGAGAGCATCGGTTATATGCCAAGTTCAGCAAGTGTGAGTTTTGGCTGAAAGAAGTAGGATTCCTAGGACATATTGTGTCTGCCGGAGGAGTCTCTGTTGATCCCTCCAAGATCAAAGATGTCGAAGAATGGGAAGCCCCAACCACTCAAACCCAAGTCCGTGCATTTCTCGGATTAGCGGGATATTACCGCAAGTTCATAGAAGGATTCTCGAGCACGCTGCACCTGTGACCCAATTGCTGAAGAAGGACAAGAAGTTTGAATGGACCGACAAGTGTGAAGCCAGTTTTCAGGAGCTGAAGAAGAGATTGATATCAGCCCCAATATTGATCATGCCAGATATCAAGAAGCCGTTTGATGTGTATTGTGATGCATCCAAGATTGGTCTCGGATGTGTACTGATGCAAGAGGGCAAAGTCATCGCTTATCTGTCTCGACAACTGAAGCAGCATGAGCAGAACTATCCGACCCATGATCTTGAATTAGCAGCCGTAGTTTTGGCATTGAAGACATGGCGTCATTATCTGATGGGTAATCGCTGTGCGATTTACTCAGATCACAAGAGTTTGAAGTATATTTTCACTCAGAAAGAGTTGAATATGAGGCAATGAAGATGGATAGAGTTAATCAAGGATTATGACTTGGACATTCACTATCACCCCGGCAAAGCCAATGTGGTAGCGGATGCTCTTAGCAGATTGCCGTGTAGACTAAACACCATGATCAAGGAGAAGCAACCAAGTTTGTATGAGGAGTTGGAGCAGTTCAGAACTGAGCTGGTTAGCAAAGGATTCTTAGCTAGCATTGGACTTCAACCCACTTTGATTAGCCAAATCAAGGAAGCCCAGAAGGGAAATGAAAGTATCGACATAATCAAATGTCGTATTGGTACAGGAAAGGTACCTGGATTCACTAAAGACGAAGAAGGAATTATGTGGTACAAAGGACGTATCTGTGTGCCAGTAGATTCGGAACTGAAGCAGGTTATCATGCAGGAAACTCATGATACTCTTTATTCTATCCACCCCGGAGGAACAAAGATGTATCAAGACCTGAAAGACTAATTTTGGTGGCACAAGATGAAGAGAGAAATCGGAAGCTACATCGCCAAGTGTGACATCTATCAAAGAGTCAAAGCAGAGCATCAGAGACCCGCAGGACTGTTGCAACCTTTGCAGATTCCGCAATGGAAATGGGATTCCGTCAGAATGGACTTTATCACCGGTTTGCCTACTTCTAGTATGGGAAATGACTCAATCTGGGTCATAGTTGATAGACTGTCCAAGGTAGCTCACTTCATACCAGTCAAGACTACCTACCAGAGTTTGAACCTAGCAGAGCTGTATATTGCTAGAATTGTTAGTCTGCATGGAACCCCCAAGACCATAATATCAGATCGAGGAACCTAGTTTACCTCGAGATTTTGGGAAAAAGTTCAGGAAGGATTAGGAACCAAGTTGAATTTCAGCACTGCTTATCACCCGCAAACTGATGGACAGATTGAGAGAGTCAACCAGATCCTAGAGGATATGTTAAGAGCTTGTGTGTTAGAGTACGGATCAAAATGGGAAGACTGCCTTCCTTTCACAGAATTCTCATATAACAATAGTTATCAAGCTAGTTTGCAAATGGCACCATTTGAGTTCCTATACGGAAGAAAGTGTCGCACCCCTTTTGAATTGGTCGCAAGTAGGGGAGAGTCAGATCTTTGGACCCGACATTCTCCGAGAAGCTAAAGAGAAGGTTCACAAAATCCGTGAGCACCTCAAGACCGCCCAATCCAGACAAAAGAGTTATGCTGACAAGAGAAGGAGAGACCTGACTTTCAATGTTGGAGATTTTGTATATCTCAAGGTTTGACCATTGAAAGGAACCCAACGCTTTAGTCTGAAAGGAAAGTTAGCCCCTAGATATATCGGACCATTCAAGATTCTAAACCACCGAGGAGAAGTATCGTATCAACTAGAACTGCCAGAAGAGATGTCAGCCATCCATAATGTGTTCCATATCTCGTTACTTCGCAAATGCCTAGAAGCGCTAGAGAGGACTGAAGTTTTCAAGAACATCGATCACAGAGCTGTGGAGATCAACAATGACCTGACATATCGTGAAGTGCCCATCCGTATCTTGGAGGAATCTTACAGAACCACCAGAACCAGAAGTATAAAATTTATCAAGATTCAATGGAGCAACCATACCGAAGAGGAAGCCACTTGGGAGCAAGAAGATTACATTAGAACAGAGTTCCCAGATCTCTTTAGTTCCTAGTTTTCTTTCATAAATCTCGGGATGATATTTTGTCTAAGGGGGGGAGGTTTGTAACATCCCAAAACTTTAATCCAAGGTTATTAAGATCCAAATCATCAATTTTAGGGTTAACAAAAACTTTTCCAATTAAAATTATTAAAGCATTCATATGTGTGTGCATTTAAATAGGAGTTGTTTTGAATTGCCATGATTAAGTGATACATTGCTTGTAAAATGATTCTTAGGTGAAATAAACATCATCTAGATCATTCCCAAACAAATACCAAAGAAAAACAAATCAAAATGAATAAAAGAAAGAAATGGTCATTTGTGCCATTTTAATCAACATGCCTACTTTGGCTATTCTTAGAACTCAATTCTTAACAGAAACAAATGTGGATCTTTGCACCCCTTGCTAGTACATGTAATTATGTACCAAGGCGCACTTTGTGATCTGCCAAAAACTTTCAAACACTAATTTTAAATGGCATTTGAAAATTGAATGTAGTTCATATGGGAAGATCACACTTATTCAAAAACCACTCAAATGAGCTCCATTTTCAAAACCCAAGCAACCATAGAGGCTTAAGCATAGGTATAGCAAACCCACAAAAACTCATTCAAAAATTTCAAACTTGAGTTCATGCGGCCATTGTGTAGAACACCTGGCAGGCATGAATCACACTCTAATTCTAGCTCACTGTTTCTACAGGGTTTTTCCACCCATTTGACCTCAATTTACTCCCTCTGTCCCTCCTAGCTCTAACCAAAGACTAATCACCCCACCCCTTTGTCCCTAGCAGCAGTACCACGCCACCCCGAGGACATGCTCACCGGCCAACCTTGCCAATGCAGCAGCAGACCGCCAACCCCTCTCCGCCGCTCCAGGAAGCACGGCGTGACCTCACCGCCGCCCACGGTCCACCCCACGGCCACTGCCAACCACTGGACCACTCCCCAGCCTCGCCGCCCATTCTCTCTGCGCGCAGCCAGAGCGCGCAGGAGCGCCAACGCCGCCAGCACGCCACAGACCGTGCCTCGACCTAATCCTGTGCACGCCGCTCCACCTTGACCCCAGCAACCCGCTAGACACGACCGTGCACCGCCGCACAGCCCACAGTTGTCGTGCGCCGTGTCGAGCATAGACTCTGTCTTCCAGAGCGCGGGACGCTCTCGACCAAACGCCACCGCCCCTAGCCTCACATTTAAGCCATAGAGCACCGCCAGGAGGCACGCCACCGTCCCCTACCTCAAGCCATGCCGCTAGCACGCTGTGCAGCCCTCGCCGGAGTCGCCAGCCCATCCCTTTCGGTTGCCTCGTCGAGCTATAAATAGAGGCCACCCCAGCACAAACCACTCACACCATTCCATTCCACTCCCCTATCCTCACTTGTCCTTCCCCACCTCTCACCGGAGCCTCTTGAGCCTTGGTTCGTCGGAATTTTGCCGGAGGAGCCCGCTGCAGAGGAGGAGAAGGTGCCATGGATTTCGTCCACCCCAGGAGCTGCTGCGACCACTCCTGAGTCCGCCGTCGACAGCACGTTCGATCGCCCCGATTGCCACAGTAGCTGGAGCCCTGGTATGCCACCTGAGCACCCCCACCGAGCCGCTAGGGTTAGACCTCGCCGGCGACCTGTCCGTCATCGGCGACAAGCCCCAGCCGTAGATCCCCTTCTAATCTAACGGCCCACATCGCCCTGTACCGCTTCGCGTGTAAAGAGCTGCTGACTAGTGGACCCGCCTATCAGTTGTTCTCTATGCCGTGGAACGCCACTAGGCCGGCCCGTTTTCCTTCCCGCGCGACCCATTTATTTCAAATTTAGATTTTTCTATTTAGGTTTGAACTTAGTTCTGTTCTCTAGTTTGAAAATCAATTCAGAGAGATTTACAAATCCAAATGGAGTGATTCCAATTGTGTTAGAAAGCTACTGAAAAGATCTATCCAAGCCCGTTGGATTTAATTCATTTAGAGTTAGAGATCTCTCCTAGTAAAAATAACAAGACAGAAGTACTTGTCCATTCAAACATTTTTATAAAATCAACCCTGTTAGCTTTTGAGTTGATTCCAGCTCTCAAAAATCACATTTAACCATACCTATCTGAACATGTAATAATATTAGGGTTTACATGCAGTGACTTTGGACTAGTACCAAAATAATGCTATATAGGCATTTCTAGTCACTTTAAATCATTAAATAATAAACTTAAACCAAAGTAATTGTGAACCAACCCTTAAATCACATTCCCACATGTTAGAATATGTGGTGATGACATGTGTCCACATGATCCCATATTTTAAGTGGTGAATATTAAATCTTAGTTATTTTTTTCAATGAGTAGAAATTACTTTTCTTAAATAAAAAGAACGAAGCTAGTTAATAAAACTTGTGATGTTTGTGATGATGCTTATTTGTGTAAGACCTTATGTATGGTTTGTAATGGATGATGTACTGTGATATCCAATCTGTTATGTCTCGCAAAAATGGTAATCCTGGAATTGCGATGTATGACATAACAGGCATCTGGGATTAAAAATCCGGGTGTTGACATGGTACCCCCTGTACAAGCTATCTGACACACTAATATGAGGCTTTGTATTTTCCTTCGGCTAACTATAGTGGTGTTACTAATAATAAGTTATCATTGCTTACTTGCTAAGAATGTTTTGGACTCATTTTAGTCTAAACAATAAGTTATCATGGCTTACTTGCTAAGAGTGTTTTGGACTCATTTTAGTCTAAACCACTCATGGTTTCCTATTCCTCTGTATAGGTCTATTTTGGTACTCTATATCCAAACTTTAGAATATTTCAATTCTTAGTTACCTACTATCTGGGATTTTCAAGGTTAAACTACCTTATATCCTTTGACCTATTGCCTAACTAAAATTTCCATAGGTTTCTTGATGACTCCTTCATCACTTCTACGACTTCATTTTATTATTTACTAAAAATCTACTTATTATCTTGAGGTATAAACTTCATTTCCATGTTTTCATACTTCCAAGAATCTCATTATGGCACCACAACTAAAAATCTACTTCTTATTATCTTGAGGTATCATTACTAGTGGTTAGTGTCATAGTGGTAGTAATATAGTACCATTGTTTTTTTTTACATCTCAATGCAATGGTGTGTGAGAGTTGTATTTTCCATTAAAATTTCTTGTTTCACACGCTATGATATGGTATCATATTACCACTAACACCTCTCTCTCTTCTTTAATTATGGTGCCACATCGGACTAGCCCCAATGGGGGTATCGTAGGTGATGAAAGAAATTGTGTTGGAATCATAGGTAGATACGGTATAATAGCACGTAAAATTAAAAAAACTAATCATGTACACAATTTTACATTGAGATTTTACAAAACAATAAATACACTAAGACTATGGCACTATTACATGATACCATGCATTGAGAAGATGGTATCATATACTATTCGGTGAGAAAATCTTGGGAAAGTTAGATCTGCCATCTTAAAACCACTGTAATTCTCTCCACCTTTTTTTTCCCTTAGCTTGTCGTAGCACATGCAGAGAGAAAAGGCAATCTGCACACCAAAAATCAGGGGCTCCATAACTAGGGCGCTAGAAATTTGGATAATTAAGACTTTGGGCTGGCTAATGATCTTGAAATATCTGAAAAACTTTTTCGTACTAGAAATCCTAAACTGAAGCGTACATAATACTACTATATCATACTCCCCACTATGACTAGCCTTAAGATACTACCACTATGGCTAGCCTAATCACCCAATTAGCCAACGGACCGATATATATCTTCTCCAGATTGATCGCTGCCTCTGCATATGCAGTAGCATCGTGCAGGTAGGCCGGCAACGCACATATTGTATCTAGTCTCTACTGATAGTGATGCAGGTTTGAAAGGATTTGTGTAATATACAACTCTATCCCCTATCAATTCCTCTATCTGATTAATCATCACCATTTGTGCATTGTTCCTCCTCTTTAAAATAGCCTTCCGTCCCGAATCATTAATATAGTAACCAACTGATATAATTTCGAGATCAGTGCTGGGACAAACAGCATAATACAAGCCTAAAGAAACAAGAAAGTAAACAGAAAAGTAAATGGGACCGACATCAGCGGTTCGACTTAGAGACGGTATCGGTGGTTCGGCCATTTGTGCATTGTTAGTTCATGTTCCTGAAGACACAAGCCTTGCCTGCCGTACCTCCTAGATCGAGAAGGAACTTATCTGATATTCAAATACAAATGGACATGTTTATTTTATTCAATTACTTACATGGAAACACACAGTTGTACTCGACAAGAGTATCCTGCCCATCTCTGCATCGTTTGGGAAAACATTTACGACTAATTAAGCATCAGATCACTGTACAGCACTGAAGAAGCTAGCTATATATTATGGAGTTCATATCTCAAACCGTATCAGGGAACACACGATCGATCTGTCCTACTACTATATATGGTTGATACATATGCATGTTTCTGACATCCATGTAAAAACTATGTAAAGTTAGACTTTGATTTGGCATAAACATTTGATTTTGGCATTGTTGCATCTTGCATGCATGTGGGCACAGCATGTACGACAGTACGAGCCAGGCTAAGCAAGAATGGGAAAAAGGATGCTTACACTAGCTAGTGCGGTTTCTGCCAGTCTGATCAAGATTTTTATTTGACAAAATAGTCTGATCATGTTAGCTGGAAAAGACTAGAACATACGCGCTTTATTAGTATACAAAATGCACGTACATTTTTTATGTTTTGCTTTGCATACATCAGTCCGGTGTTAGTCCATCAATGCTCCGTGAAGAACATCTATATATAGATACATTCCCTTATCTATTTCACATTTTCACTCTACACTGAGCTCAATTTGTATATATGGATCTCCCACTTCAAATTCTTTTGCTGGAGCTAATACCGTAGTGTTTTTTCCTAGCAGCACTTAACTGCGACAGACGGGGGCGTATTTTTTTCCAATGCCGTTAAACAAAAGAGGTTGTGGGACTTGGTGCAAGATTGGCTTGGGATTGCTTCCTTTAGCATCTCCAATTACTCGGTGGAGCCCTCCATTGGGTCGTGGTGGACCAACAAGTCGAGTAAAAATATCCTGAAGCGCAAGGCGATGACGTCCCTCACTATGCTCATCTGTTGGATAATTTGGTTGGGCGCAACGCAAGAGTCTTCCGCAACAAGGCTGCCCCGCAACAAAGGCCGCCCCACGACAATTCTCCTAAACATCATCGGGAACGAGGCAAAAAATTTGGGTGTGGTAATTTCGGGAGAGTATTCCCCTTTGTTTCTTTCTTTTTACTTTCAGTTTATCAAAACTCTCTCCTTAATTAATTTATAGGAGCAATTATTTTGCCTCCGTTTCCAAAAAAAAATGCGACAACCAGCAGAGATGATGGTAACAACTACACACTGCATGCTTGCTACTAATGGACATAGTATGTTTCTCCGCACGTGAAAGGGCGCAGGGCATCGACCGATCATTAGCATGTCAATCAGCTTTACAGGGGTGGTGCTGGTGCATTGCATCAAGACTCAAGGATGCATGACTTGCATACTGCACGTATGAGCTAATAATGCATGTGCGTTTGGATAAGAAGAGAGAGTGGGGACGAGCGCGCGTGCGCATGCACGCATGTTTCATGGGTCGCTGCATGAGATTCCTTGCAGCATTCACATGTCACCTAGCGTCCCAAAATTAGACGTTTTGAAGGACGCTTCAAGTTTCTCTGTCTCTAGCTATTTCTTTGTGTTCTTTTTTACTTCTATACATTCCTTAGCATAAGAGTATATATAGTCTATACAATTTTCATGTATATTGAAATTCAAATCCTAAGTTGATAGAAAGTAAGACGTGTGAGGCTTAGAAAGTGTTTTTCAATTTAGCATATATCCTCCTCGCATCATTGGCATAAGTATATACCTCCGTTCATGAAGTGTAACTAGCCCAACAGGACTGTACTGTACGTATGAACTATGAAAATTGAGAAACCCAACTAATGTGAAATTGTACGCTCCAATCCTAAATAACCCTGGGAGTACGACAGTACTACAAGCTATAGCTAAGCTATATATGTAGGAATGTAGGATTGAGCCACACATAATTAAGCTAACCGCCTCTAGCTAGCTAGTCAGTGCGCTATACATGGTGTGGTCCTGTGTCGATCCTGTGAGCCTCCTCGGAGGGGTGTGAACTGTCCAAGTTGGGCTCAACCACCTGTGTGCATCAAGTCGACCGCCTGCTCATGTGAAGGACCGATGCAGTACACAGATAGGAGGAGCGGCAAATTAAGGATTGGAGAGACCACCCTGAAGCAAGTAGAAGCTGGACCACAGGAAGAAAGAAATCTAGGAAGGGGCGAAAGGGTGTTGTATAATTAGTGACATCTCATGCAATGCCGGATCCATGCAAAAGTTGATCTTGACTTTGGGCGCATGAAAGAAGCTAGTGTTGTCAAGTTATCGATATGGGTAGGTAAAAGGCTCGCACCTCTCTCCAGTACTCAGATGTATATATATGGGGGTATTACATAGGGTACAATACAACATAAATATGGTGGTTTGTACAGGACCAAACCATATGTAACTACAGAATACAATGTTTATCACCCTCCCTCAATCTCAACCATTCCATGAAGGTTGAGATTGCGCCTACATATAAAGGAAGTGGCAGTGGCTTGGTAAAAATGGCAGCTGACCGATCCCTGGAGGAAATAAATCTGATCTCAAGTAGCTTCTAAGCAACCCATTCACGAACAAAGTGAAAGCCAATCTCAATTTGTTTAATACGAGCGTGAAACACCGGGTTGGAAGAGAGATATGTAGCTACAATATTGTCACATCACAGTATAGGTGGACTCTTCTGGACAACTCCAAGCTCACCCAAGAGGGCTTGTACACAAATCAACTCAGCTGTGGCATTTGCAAGTGCCTTATATTCAGACTTTGTACTGAAGCAAGACACTGTAGCTTGTTTTCTAGCACTCCAAGAAACTAGATTATCTCCATAGAATATAGCAAATCCCCCTGTTGATCGCCTGTCATCAGGATTGCAAGCCCAATCTGCATCTGAAAAGGCAGATAATAGAGGCGTGGCATGAGTAATGAATGGGCGTAGTAGAAGAGCATGTGATAGAGTAGCCTTCACATAGCGTATGATGCGCTTGACCATTGACCAATGAGTACACTGAGGGGCATGGAGATACTGACACACCTTGTTTACCGCAAAGGATAAATCCGGCCGTGTCATAGTAAGGTAATGCAGGGCTCCAACAATGATGCGATAACGAGTAGAGTCCTCAGCAGAAAGAAGAGTATCATCAGTAACTAAGAGCTTATCAGTAGCATCCATGGGAGCAGACATAGGAGTGAAGTTATGAAGTCCATCTCATTGCAATAAATCAGGCACGTATTTGTGTTGGCTCAAGAGGAGACCACCCTGACTCTGAGTATGTACCTCAATACCGAGAAAGTAGTGAAGGTGGCTGAGGCCCTTGAGAGAAAAAGAGGATCCAAGCTGATTAACAAGGTGATGAGCGGCAGAAGACGTCGAGCTCACCACAATGATATTTTCCACATAGAAAAGAAGGTAAACTGTGATGTCAGACTACCGCAGAATAAAGAGAGATGTATTGGTTGTAGATGGTATAAAACCAAGAGCAGTAAGTACAGAAGTGAGTATGGCATGCCGGGCACGAGGAGCTTATTTGGGACCATAGAGAGCTTTATCAAGCTTGCATAAGTAACCTGAGTGACTACAACCCTCAAAATCAGGTGGTTGGCGCATAAAAACCTCCCGCTCAAGAAATCCATGCAAAAATGCATTTTGAATATCCAGCTGGCAAATATGACACCCCTGAGTGATAGCTATAGACTATAGCAAACGAATAGTAGTGAGTTGGACCATGGGACTGAATGTATCCTCATAATCAAGTTTGTATCACTACTTGAATCCTTTTGCCACAAGACGATCCTTGTATATGTCAATAGACCCATCATCTTTTCTTTTAATTTTGAAAACCCACTTAGAGTCAATTATATTCACTCCAGGCCGAGGTGGAACTAGTTGAAGGGTTCGTAGCATAGAAAACAAAAAGTTGCCTATGATATGAATGCCAAATGCGCCAAGATCTAATCTAGTAGATGCTAGTTATGAGTAAGAGGGTAACCAGAATAACTTACGCTCGAAGACCGAAAGCTTTTACAAAAGCTGATTTCTTTGATGGTGTAGTCGTTCACTTGCCGATCTTAAGATCGAGTAGACGAACGCCGCAACCCAGCAGCATATCCGTCCTCGGGCACACGTCCAGCTCCCGACAACCTCCACGCCCACACTCCAGTAGAGCAGCGGAAGGTGCAGATAAATCTTACTCCAGCGAATCAAATAGAACATGTACTTCGCTAATCTGAAGCCATGGGTAAATGCTAGAGGGGGAAGAGAACCTTCACGAGGAGGTGGTGCAAATGGAGAGGAGGAGGATCTCTCCTTTTATAGGGGAGGGGTCATCCCCAAGGGGCGTGGCCGCCGGCCATGGAGGTGCCCCCACCTCTTCCCTCATTCATGTGGGTGGACTCTCCACTCACATGAATTCTTTCTCCATTCACATGTATTAATTACCAACTAATTAAATGCATTTTTCTCTTGAAATAAAACATTTTTATTATTTTATTCAGAATTTTTTAATTACTTTAATCAACAAACATTTTCATCAAACCCCTTGCATTGTTTCGATATCACATCTGAAACCAATTTTAGCAATTTGAACCGAAACAATTCTGGTGATCATCAAAACAATTTTAGCTCTAACAAAACTATTCTTAGATTGTTTTATTTGCCACTTAGTGTCGGTGTACCTTAAGTGTGTCACCCTACGGTTCGTGAATGATGCAAACATGATAGAGACACATCTCTTATCAATAATCAGAAGTGGGACCTGTAGATCCATACTGACTCTCACATATTCAGCGATGACTCTAATGATCGTGTGAACCATTAACGTCGTAACCAATTCCTTTTGTCTCGTGATATTTTACTTGTCCAAGATCCGATCATAGGTATCAACTATAACATAGTTCTATCTCGTTTCTGACAAGTAATCTTTATTCGCTCTATGATACAACATCCTTGTGACCTAGTAACGTGCTTGCAAGCTGTGTTGATGTGATATCAGCGAGAGGGCCTAGAGTATATATCTCCGTCATTAGGATGGACAAATCCCATTCTTTATCCATGAGCCTCTACATAATACTTTTGGAATATCTAAACCCACCTTTATAGTCACCCTGTTATGGGATAACGTTTGATGTTATCAAAGCACTCTTTCGTTGTTAGTGATTGATATGATCTCATGGTCTGAGGAGTAGGTCTACTTCGTATATGTTTGATATAGAAATATAAACTTAATTACTAGATCATATTTCTAAATCTACTTCGGGTGTATGTTCATCATATCATTCTTCCAATGATATGATCCCATTATTAACAACATCCAATGTTCATGATCAGAAACCTTGATCATCTGTTAATCAACGAGCTAATATATATATGAGGGACATTACTAGGAACTTCGGCTTGTTTATTAAACATACATGTATTAATGTTTCCTAATAATACAATTCTATCATGATAAATAAACATTGATCATAAACTTGGAATAATATAATAATATTTTATTATTGCCTCTCGGGCATATTCCCTTCAGTACCCAACTTGCACTAGAGTCCATAATCTGGATTAGATAGTGATGAATCAAACACCCACTGAGTTCTAGTGCAGATCATGTTTTGCTGTAGGGAGAGTTTTAGTCAACGGATCTGCCACATTCAGACCTTTGTGTACTTTGCAAAATCTTTATATCGCCATCCTTGACATATTCACGGATGGAGTGAAATTGGTGCTTGATATTCTTGGAATTCTTGTGATACCTTGACTCCTTTGCATTGGCTATGGCACCATTGTTGTCACAAAGATCACCACTAGGTCCAACGTACTATGAACCACACCAAGTTCAGATATGAACTCATTCATTTAAACCGCTTCTTGCGCCTCTTCCGAAGTAGCGACATATTCTGCGTCTGTTGATGATCCCACCACCACAGGTTGCTTGGAACTCCTCCAACTCACTATTGCTTCATTCGTGAGAAATACCTATCCATATTGAGACTTAGAGTCATCCAGATCAGTGTTGAAGATAACATTGACGTAACACTTTGCGATGAGCTTTTCTTCACCTTCATATTCTTGACTGCTATCTAGTGTTCTGAACCTAGATCGGATTGGTACCTGCTAGTCAAACTAGCATGTGGCACATCGGGTCTTGTAAATAGCATGGCATACATGATATATCCTATGGCTGAGGCATAGGGAATCTCATTCATTATTTCTCTATCTTCTGCTATAGTCAGACTTTGAGTCTTACTCAACGTCTTGCCTTGCAACATAGGTAAGAACCCTTTCTTACTTCCGTCCATTTTGAACTTCTTCAAAATCTTGTCAAGGTATGTACTTTGTGATAGCCCAATTAAGTGTCTCGATCTATCTCTATATATTTTGATGCCAAGTACATATGCTGCTTCACCGAGGTCCTTCATTGAAAAACTAATGTTCAAATAATCCTTTACACACTTCAAAAATTCTATATCATTTCCAATCAATAATATGTCATCCACATATAAAATTAGAAATTCTACAGATCTCCCACTCGCTATCTTGTAAATACAATCTTCTCCATAAGTTTGGACAAATCCAAACCCTTTGATGACTTCATCAAAACGGAGATTCCAACTCCGGGATGCTTGCTTCAGTCCATAAATGGATCGCTGAAGTTTGCATACCTTGTTAGCATCCTTAGGATCAATGAAACCTCTGGGTTGTACCATGTACAACTCTTCCTCAATGTTTCCATTAAGGAACACGGTTTTTACATCCATCTGTCAGATTTCATAATCAAAAAGTGCATCAATTGCTAGCATAATCCAAACTGACTTTAGCATCTCTATGGGAGAGAAAGTCTTATTCTAGTAAACTCCTTGAATTTGTCAGAAACCTTTTTCGACAAGTCGAGCTTTATAAACGGTCACATTACCGTGAGCTATTTTCTTCTTAAAGTTCCATTTATTATCAAAGGCCTTATGGTTATGAGGTAGGTCCACCAAGGTCCAGTCTTGGTTTTTGTACGTGGATCCTATTTCGGATTGCATGGCTTCTAGCCATTTGTTGGAATCTGGACTCACCATCGCTTCCTCATAGGTCGCAGGGTCATCACTTCCATCTACCATGAAATTCATGATAGCATTACCGTATAGTTCAGGACCTGCATGTGTCCTAGTTGGCATGCGAATTTTGGTAGTGTTCTCTTTCGGAATTTCATGATCATTATCATTAGTTTCCTCTTCATTTGGTGAAGTTAACACCAAAACATCTTCCAACGCTATGCAACTCGCTGTTTCCGATGGAGCACTATTCTCCATTCCATGAAGACAAGGTTCAGTAAACTCGTCGAGTTCTACCTTCCTACTTATCACACCTTTCAAGAGAAACTCCTTCTCTAGAAAGGATCCATTCTTGGCAACGAAAACTTTGCCTTCGGATATATGATAAAAGTTATACTCCCTCCGACCCAAATTAGTTGACTTGGTTTTGTCTAGATTCGGATGTATTTAACACTAAAACAAGTCTAGATACATTCGAATATAGATAAATCTAAGTCAACTAATTTGGGTCAGAGGGAGTACCTATTTGTTTCCTTAGGATATCCTATGAAGACACATTTTTCTGATTTGGGTTCGAGTTTATCAGGTTGAATTTTATTCACATAAACATCGTAACCCCAAACTTTTAGAAATGATAAATTAGGTTTGTTGCCAAACCACAATTTATATGGTGTTATTCTAACATATTTAGATGGAATACTATTTAAAGTGAATGTGGTTGTTTCTAGTGCATATCCTCAAAATGACAATGGAAAGTCTGTGAGAGACATCATAGATCGAACCTTATCTAATAATGTACGATTACAATGTTCTAACACACCATTTCGCTATGGTGTTCCGGCAGGTGTGAGTTGTGAAACTATTCCACAGTATTTCATGTGTATGCTAAACTCGTAACTTAGGTATGTGACTCCACGATCGGACCACAGAAATTTAATCTTTCTGTTATGATGATTTTCCACTTCACTATGAAATTTCTTGAACTTTTCAAAGGTTTCATACTTATGTTTCATCAAATATATATACCCATATCTACTGAAATCATTTGTGAAAGTAATGAAATAATGATAACCTTAGCACACCGACACAATCATTGGTCCACACACATCTAAATGTATGATTTCCAGTAAGTTTGTCTCATGTTCCATAGAACCAGAAAACGGGGTTGTAGTCATCATTCCCATAAGGCATGGATCACATGTCTCAATTGATTCATCATCAAGTGATTCCAATAATCCATCAGAATGGAGTTATTTCATGTGTTTTACACCAATATGACCAAGGTGGCAGTGCCACATATATGCAGTATTATCAACATTCAATTTAATTCTCTTTGCATCCACATTATGAATATGCCTATTACATCAAGATCCAAAAGAAATAAACCTTTCTTCACATGTGCATGACCATAAAAGATGTTATCCATATAAATGGAACATCCATTGTTCTCGGATTTAAATAAATAACTGTCTTGCAATAAACATGATCTGGAAATAATGTTCATGCTCAACATAGGAACAAGATAAAAATTATTTAGGTTCAAGACTAATCCCAATGGTAAATGAAGTGGCAGCGCTCCGACAGCGATCACATCCACCTTTGACCCATTGTCGACTCACATTGTCACTTCATCCTTGGATAGTTGACACTTGTTTTGTAGCTCCTGTTTCAAGTTACATATATTAGCAACTGAACCAGTATCAAATAATCATGTGCTATTGTGAGTACTAGTAAGGTACATATCAATAACATGTATATTGTATATATCTTTGTTCACTTTTCTGGCTTTCTTGTCAGCCAGATATTTGGGGCAGTAGCACTTCTAGTGCCTCATGTTCTTACAATAAAAGCACTCAGTCTGAGCCTTCAGGACATTCTTGGTCTTCTTATTAGGTGAGGCAATAGACTTGGCACCATTTTTTAAGTTACCCTTCTTCTTGCCTTTCTTGAAACTAGTATTCTTATTAACCATCAACACTTGATGCTCCTTTTCTATCTCCACTTTAGCAGTTTTCAGCATGGAAAGAAGCTCAGGTAGCGACTTATTCATTCCTTGTATATTATAGTTCATCACAAAGTTCTTGTAACTTGGTGGGAGTGATTGGAGAACCCTATGAATTCCTAGCTCATTTGGAATCACAATTCATAGACGTACAAGTTTATTGACGTACCTAGAAATTTTGAGTACGTGCTCACTAATGGAGTTGTTCTCTTCCATCATGCAGCTAAAGAACTTTTTAGAAGCTTCATAACTCTCTATGGCAACATGGTTATATAAAATCATTCTAAATTCAGCCATTGTATCATAGGCATTGCTAAGATCGAAACGCTTTCGAAGCTCAGGCTCCATTCTATACAGTATAGCACAATGAACTAACTAGTGGTCCTCCTGGCGAGTGAGATAAACATTTTTATCATCATCAGGAGCGTCTTAAGTAGGAGGGTGTCCTAGAGGTGCATTTAACACATAGCTCCTTTGAGCAGCTCACATGAGTATCCTAGGATTAAGGGCCTAGTCGGTAAAGTTGCAATCGTTGGTGCTAAGGTTCTCCTTCTCCATGAATACATTGAAATTGAAAGCAGATGGTGCCATGATCTACAAAATATTTTCAAAGACTATTTATACTAAGCTAATGAAAGATTGAGTTCAAACTAATTGAAAATTACTACTAGAACTCGCACTCAAAAACAGCATCCCTCTAGTTGTTTTGGTGATTACTGATGTCTACGCACTTCTATTCTTGTAGACAGTTGTTGGGCCTCCAAGTGCAGAGGTTTGTAGAACAACAGCAAGTTTTCCCTTAATGGATTACCCAAGGTTTATCGAACTCACGAAGGAAGTGGTCAAAGGTATCCCCTCTCAAGAAACCCTACAATCAAGATACAAGAAGTCTCTTGTATCCCCAACACACCCAATACACTTGTCAGGTGTATAGGTGCACTAGTTCGACGAAGAGATAGTAAAATACAAGTGGTATGGATAATTATAAGTGGTAACGGTGATAGAAAATAGCTTGCTGGCGTGGAAGAGACTAAAGGAAAACTGAAATAAAGATAGAAGCAAGCAAACATGTAACAGATCTAGTTGCAAACTGTGTTTCAATGCTTAGAAACAAGGCCTAGGGATCATACTTTCGCTAGTGAACACTCTCATATAAATATCTTCTCTTCATGATACTACTTTGAACTACTCTTCGGTTGGACACTCTAATCTATGGTAGGGCTATAACAACACACCTCAAAGTTCACTTTCCACATCTAGATAACCCCACACTGTCACCTTGAGCACTAGATGGTTCAAACAAACACCACAATTTCATAAAGACATCCAACTCCAAATATAACTCATAACAAGTATTTGAAATCCCTAGCCACTGTCAACTTCACACACATGGGGAGAGCAGAGATCTATTAAAGCACTTGAGTAGCAAGGTAGATCTATAGATTACAAGCTCATGATCTCAATAAGATCATGCATAGAGAGAGATGAACACATAGCTACCAGTAGAACCCTTAGCCTCGAGGAAGAACTACTCCCTCATCATCATGGGAATCAGCAACGGTGATGGAGATGGTGATGGAGATGGCTCCGGGGGCACTTCCCCGTCTCGGCAGGGTGCTGGAACAGAGACTTTCTATCCACCGAATCTCCCCTTTGGTGGTGGCGGCGTTGTGGAACTTTTCGTGGCTGGAGGCTTGATGATTTAGGGTTTTTGCATCGGGAGGCATCTTATAGGCGAAGAGGCAAGGTTGGTGGGCGGCCAGTGGGCCCACACCACCTGGTGGCGCGGCCAGGGCTAGCCCGCACCACCATATGGTGTGGCCACCCTGTGGCCCCTCTCCGTCTCGTCTTCTGGCTCCGTGAGTCTTCCGGTAAAATATCGACTTTGGCTTTTGTCTGGTCCAATTCCGAGAATATTGATTTTCTGACTTTCCTGGAACTAAAAATAGCAGAAAACAGGCAACTGGCACTATGGCACTTGTTAATATGTTAGTCCTAGAAAGTGTATAGAAAGTACTCCAAAGTGTGGACAAAGCATAAGAAAGTAGATAAAACCAAGTATGGAACATCAAAAATTATGGATACGTTAGCAACGTATCAACATACCCAAGCTTAACTCCTGCTCGTCCTCGAGTAGGTAAGTGATAAAAAGAAAGAATAATTTTTTAGGTGACATGCACCATCAGAAACTTGATCAAAGTATTTGTAAAACATTCGAAGATGGGATCATAGTACTTCAATCATAACATGAAAGACAAAGATCTAGCAATAAGACAAAGAAACTATGTTGCAACATGAAAAGGCACAAACAAAAGATTCATGAATAACAATGCTTTGCAAGACGTTTGTTTGTTTCACATAAAGAAAACATAGCATAGTAGTATTCAACTTGTCCCTCATAGAGTAGCAAACATAAATGCATAGGACACCTTCAAAGTTCATAAGAGTGACTAGATACAAATAGTTGAAAACAAGCAATATCAAAGTTATGCAACAATCAACAAGTCTTGGGACAATGCACATAGAACTAAGAATGGCCACTATGCTCTCAAAGTAGGTGCATAAAGGTAGAAGGTGGAGACTCAACAAATAAGTAAAAGAAAGGCCTTCGTAGAAAGAAGCAGGGATTCAAGTTTCATAAAGAGCTTCCAATAATTATGGTACTTAATAGCTTTTAGCTCTCATTGCCCCTATCATAAGCATCTTGAAGTGATTAAGGTTAAAGTGAATAAACTATGGTGTATATGCTTGACGAAGTATAAGTTGGAAATCTCATGTCCCTTGAATACGAGGGCCGCTCCTCATGCTACTCAAGTTTAGTCACCGGTAAGTTCTTGTCATCGTAAGTACATGTGTATCATAGAGAACCGCCACGGGTACCCTTGCCCGATGATACGGAAGAATCCCCATATCAAAATGACAAGGCAAGCAGACAACAAGCATCTCAGCAATCTTCTTATTTACCATGGGAAAATGGTGCTTTTTTCTCTCTTTCCTCTTTTCTCATATCTATTTTTTTTATTTTTCTCTTTTTTCTCAATATCTGACTCTTTTTTTATAAGAAGAATGCTTCATAGACAGCTCATTATGGTTACGCTGCAGGTTTCCACCATGACAGCATGGATTAGACCAGCGGCCCTAACACATATACATAACTCCATGGACTTACAAGCTCCCCTTTCATTTCACACCGACGACATCCATAGACAAAAGAGCATGATATCAACTAGGTACAATGTACAAGTGCAATGTTGAAAGCGTTCCCCATGATAGCATGGTTCTGCTAATCCCCAACATATAAGTGCAAGCATATACAACATAGACGACACAATGGTTCAAGTTTATTAAGGGCAAGAAAAGTAAAGTGTGCCATCAAGTTCGTGAGAGCTTTAATCACTAATTTTCTCATAACAAGTTTAATTCGGAAGGTAGATAAAAACATGAATATACTTGGAATAGAAATTGATAATAGGTAGGTATGGTGAACTCTTTGGAATAACTTGGTTTTACGAGTTGGATGCATGAGTGGAACTCATACTTGGTTATGGAGGCTCGCAAAAGACTGGGAGCGACCAACTAAGAGAGCAATAATGGCCATAATCATGAAGAGCGACATAACATTATTAATTAAAGCATAAAGTGATATTACAAGACAAAAACTAAATGACCATAGAGGCTATGGTGACTTGGTGTAGTCTTAACATGGTGTGAGCATGCACCAAGTCAACCCAAATAAAGCATCAAAGGAGAATACCACAATACTATGCTTTAATATGCTAAAACAACGCATGATTCTTCAAAGGCACATTAAGCAATCTCAATTGTTTATAACAAGACATGCTACAGCAAAGAATACTAAGCATAAAGCCAAAACAATATCGATCATGGCATGACAAAGCATAGGCCACAGTCAAAAACAAGCTCTCTTTACCACTTAAGCATGAACTTTTCCTACTCTTTTCCAATCCAAACCAAACTATTTTAAAACCAATGTATGAAAGAGGGGGTCCAACCAATTTATTCAGCAAACTAAGCAAACCAAGCAAACAAAAAACCAAAACGAAAACGAAAAAGAAGACACTCCAAGAACAACACAATTGTGCATGAAACAATAAAAATTATGTGTTTGGAAGGAATCTGGGATTTTTATTGATGAAGAGGGGGATGCCTTGGGAATCCCCAAGCTTTGACGCTTGTACTTCTTGGATATTTCTTGGGGTGACACACGTGGCATCCCCAAGCTTGAGCTTTAGTCCATTCTTCATCTCATTACTCATTCCTTCCATACACCTAAATTTTTTCCTTCATACAAAACTTCACACAATCTTTATTAACAACATTAGTACACTTAAGATAATAAGTCTTTAGGTTTGATGCGCTCGACTTTCAACGTAGAGCTCATTGGGAACCCCAAGAGGAAGGTACGATGAGCACAGCAGTAAGTTTTCCCTCAGTTATGAAACCAAGGTTTAATCGAACCAGTAGGAGCAAGGAAACACCCCAAAGGTGTTACTAGCTGAGCTTTGGCAGGGCGCACTACCGGTGCTAGTAGCAACATGGAGACCTGCACAACACAACCACAGAACTTTGTCCCCAACTTGCGATGAGGTTGTCAATCTCACCGTGTTTTGCGGAAAACAAAGGATTAAACGTATCGAATGAAAAGAAGTAAAAGTTTGCAGAAAGTAAACACAAAGCAGTAAAAGATTGTAGATTGTATGTAAAGAAAAAGGATCGGGATCCATAGTTCACTAGAGGTGGATCTCCTTAAGATAGATAACATGCTGGGTGAACAAATTACAGCGGGGCAATTGATAAACACCGAGAAAGCAATACATGCATATACTAATCATCTTGACTCCTTTGAGACTTGATTGGGCATTAAAACATAATACATAGACCGCCATCCAACTGCATCTATGACTAATAATCCACCTTCAGGTTATCATCTAAACCCCCTCCAGTATTAAGTTGCAAGCAACAGATTATTGCTTTACGAACTACGTATAAAGTAAACAATACGATTGTTCTATGAACAAAGGATTGTTGTTTTCTCCCTAGTAGCAACAACACATCTAGTACCTTAGAGATTTCTGTCACTTACCAGTTACGGAGGCATGAACCCACTATCGAGCATAAATACTAACTCTTGGAGTTGCTAGCATCTACTTGGCCAAGATAGCTACTAACAACGGAAAGCATGCAAGATCTCAAATAACAAAGACATGATAGAATCAATAATCAATCTGAAATAGCATCTCAATATCCATCGGATCCCCGCAAACACAACATGTATGAATTACAAATAGATGATCTTGATCATGAACGGAGCTCACAAGATCTAAACATAAAAGTACAAAGGAGGAGAAACCAGCCATCTAGCTACTACATGGATCCGTAGTCCAAGGATGAACTACTCACGCATCACACCGGAGGCTTGCATGGTGATGAATAAGGCCTCCAGGGTGAATTCCCCTCTCCGGCAGGGTGCCGGGAAGAGCTTCAGATCCCTCCCAATCTAGGGATAGAGATGACGGCGGCTACAGACTCTTTCGTGGATTTTTTGATCGGGTACCTAGGGTTTTCGTCACAAGGGCAACTTATAGGCGGAAGGAGAGGCCGAGGGGGTGCCGGGAGCCACCACACCACCCCCTGGCGCGGGCCAGGCCTGACCGCGTGGCCAGGTGGTGTGGCCGGCCCCTGGCCCTTCTCCGTCTCGTATTATGGCACTTGATCCCTTCTGGAAAAATAGGCACTTTGGCTTTTGTCCCGTCCAATTCCGAGAATATTCATTTTCTGACTTTTCTGGAACCAAAAACAGCAGAAAATAGGCAGCTGGCACTGTGGCTCTTGTTAATAGGTTAGTCCAAGAAATCATATGAAAAGTACTCCAAAGTTGGAACAAAACACAAGAAAGTGGATAAAACCAAGCATGGAACATCAAAAATTATAGATACATTTGCAATGTATCAACATCCCCAAGCTTAACTCCTGCTCGTCCTCGAGTAGGTAAGTGATAAAAAGAAATAATTTTTGAGGTGACATGCACCATCAAAGACTTGATCAAAGTATTTGCAAAACATTCAAAGCTGGGATCATAGTACTTCAATCATAACATGAAAGACAAAGTTCTAGAAATAAGCAAAGAAACTATGATGCAACATGAAAAGGCACAAACAAAATATTCATGAATAACAAGGCTTTGCAAGACGTTTGTTTGTTTCACATAAAGAAAACATAGCATAATAGTATTCAGCTTGTCCCTCAATAGAGTAGCAAGTATAAATGCATAGGACACCTTCAAAGTTCATAAGGGTGACTAGATACAATAGTTTCAAACAAGCAATAACAAGTTATTCATCAATCAACTAGTCTTGGGACAATGCACATAGAACTAAGAATGGCCACTATGCTCTTAAAGTAGGTGCATAAAGATAGAAGGTGGAGACTCAATATAATGGTGGAAGAAAGGCCTTTTGTAAAAGGAAGTGGGGATTCAAGTCTCATAAAGAGCTTCCAAAAATTATGGTACTTATAGCTTTCAGCTCTCATTGCCCCTATCATAAGCATCTTTAAGGTGATTAAGGTTAAAGTGACACAACTAAGAGGATATGCTTGACAAGTTATAAACCGAAATCTCATGCCCCTTACTTACGAAGACCGATCCTCATTCTACTCAACTTCAGTCACGAGTAAGCTCTTGTCATTGTAAGTATATGTGTATCATTAAGAACCGCCAACGGGGTACCCCTTGCACATGATACATGAGCTTTCCCATAATCAAAATGACAAGGCAAGCAGACAATGAGCATCTCAGCGATCTTTTTATTTGTTATTTGCATAGGTTTTTATTGAGGATGCTTCATAGAGTGCTCATTATGGTGATGCTGCAAGTTTCCACCATGATTAGGCATGGCTTAGGCTAGCGGCCGAGGCGTTTCTCTAACACACATACAAACTCCATGATCTTACAAGTTCCACTTTTATTTCACACCGCCGGGATCCATAAACAAAAGAACATGATATCAACGGGGTACAAAGTACAAGTGCAATGTTGAAAGTGTTCCCCATGAAACATGGTTCTGCTAATTTCAACTTATAAAGCGCAAGCATATATGCAACAAAGAAGGACCTAATGGTTCAAGTTTATTAGAGGCAATAAAGTAAAGTGTGCCATCAAGTTCGTGAGAGCTTTAATCACTAGTTTTCTCATAACAAGTGGAAGGTAAACAAAAGCATGAATATACTTGGAATAGCATAAGCTAGTATGTAGGTATGGTGGACTCTTTGGAATAACTTGGTTTAGGGAGTTGGATGCATGAGTGGAACTCATACTTCGTTGTGGAGGCTAGCAAAAGACTGGGAGCGACAAACTAAGAGAGCAATAATGGCCATAATCATGCAGAGCGACAAAACATCATTGATCAAAGCATAAAGTGATACTACAAGTTGAAAACTAAAGGATCATAAAGGCTATGGTGACTTGTGACGGTCATAACATGGTGTGAGCATGTGCCAAGTCAACCCAAATAAAGCATCAAAGGAGAATACCACTATACTATGCTTTAATATGCTAAAACAACGCATGATTCATCCAAGGCACATTAAGAAATCTTTTGTTTATAACAAGTCATGCTTCAGCAAAGAATACTAAGCATAAAGCCAAAACAATATCAAGCATGGCATGACAAAGCATAGCCACAGTCAAAAACGAGCTCTTTTTACCACATAAGCATGAGCTTTCCTACTCTTTTCCAAACCAAACCAAACTAATTGAAAACCAATGTGTCCAACCAACTTATTTAGAAAACTAAGCAAACCAAACAAACTAAAACAAAAACAAAAACGAAAAAGAAGACGCTCCAAGAAAAACACAACTGTGCATGAAACAATAAAAATGAAGCGTTTGGAAGAAACCTGGAATTTTTATTGATGAAGAAGGGGATTCCTTGGGCATCCCTAAGCTTTGACGCTTGTACTTTATTTCTTGGGGTGACACGCGTGGAATCCCCAAGCTTGAGCTTTAGTCCATCCTTCATCTCATTACTCATTCCTTCCATACACCTAAATTTTTTCCTTCATACAAAACTTCACACAATCTCATTAGCAATATTAGTGCACTTAAGATAAATAAGTCTTAAAGTTCAATTCTAACACCAAATAAACTTCCATTAGAACACTAGCTACTGTAGCACTTCCCTCAAAAAGCCCAATTCCCCAAAGGAACTCAAGAAGGAACTAACAAGAAGCAAATGCAGAAAATGGCAGAAATCTATCAAAACAGACCAGTAGGTAAAGACGAATTTTTTCGAAGACCTTATGTTGCTCAAATAAAAAAGTGTTAAACTAATGAAAGTTAGATAACAACCTGGGGCAGAAGAACAAAAACTTACAGCTCAATCTGACGTACAGAGCTCTCTTAGGAAATTTTACGGTGAAGCACAAAAATCTGTTTCGGGACAGTAACTTTCCCAATCATTACTTCACTCTCATTACAGGTTACTCTTGGCACAAAAAGCAAATAAAAAGGATAAGGAGAGGTTATTACAGAGGTAATAACTTCCAAGACTCATCTAAAACTCTTGGGTTATCTCCCAACAAGTACTTTTCTTTAACGCCTTTAAGTTAGGCATGAAAATTTGAGAAGATGCTCTCATAGGAAATATGAATTGAAGTAAAAGAGAGCATCAAGAAGCAAATTTAAAACACATTTAAGTCTAACCCACTTCATATGCATAGGAATCTTATATGCAAATAAATGCACAAATAACAAAGTGACAGGCATAGGAAGATAAAACAAAAGTAACTTCAAAACTTTCAGCACATAGAGAGGTGTTTCATTACCATAAAAACTTCTACAACCATATTTTCCTCTCTCATAATAATTTTCAGTAGCCTCATGAATAAACACAACAATATAACTATCACATAAGGCATGCTTTTCATGATCTACAAGCACTAGAGCTTTATTATAAACATTTTCAAAAGAATCCTCGGGAACATAACATTCACCCTCCTTTGATAAGCATGGGGGACAATCAAATAATGTAAGGTATAAAGAGTTACTCTCATTAAAAGGTAGGCATGGGTAGATCCATTCTTCCTCCTTTTGTCCATCACTCTCCTCCTGTTTTTCATCTAATGAGCTTTCACGTTCAGCAATTTCTTCTTCCATGAAGGTTCTAGCAGGCGGTGGTTCATCTATTACCTTAGCAGTCATAATAATGTTCCCAAATAGGAAACTGAGTGAGCTATCCATAATGAAATAGTGATTGGAGAAGAGCTAGTCATAAAGGAAACTTAAGAAAGGAACTAATTTTTTTTTGTGTTTTTCCAATAAGACAGCAAACTAGTAAAACTATTTTTTTTGTGTTTTTTGAAGAGCAAAACAAGCAAATAAAGCAAAAATAAAACTAAGAAAAACAAAAACAACAAAGTAAAGAGATTGGTTATGAGGGACTCCCCTAGTGAAGATGTCCTTGACTCCCCGGCAACGGCACCAGAAAAATCTTGATGCGCTCGACTTTCAACGTAGAGCTCGTTGGGAAGCCCAAGAGGAAGGTACGATGAGCACAGTAGTAAGTTTTCCCTCAGTTATGAAACCAAGGTTTAATCGAACCAGTAGGAGCAAGGAAACACCCCAAAGGTGTTACTAGCTGAGATTTGGCGGTATGCACTACGGTGCTAGTAGCAACGTGGAGACCTGCACAACACAACCACAGAACTTTGTCCCCAACTTGTGATGAGGTTGTCAATCTCACCGTGTTTTGCGGAAAACAAAGGATTAAACATATCGAATGGAAAGAAGTAAAAGTTTGCAGAAAGTAAACACAAAGCAGTAAAAGATTGTAGATTGTATGTAAAGAAAAAGGACCGGGATCCATAGTTCACTAGAGGTGGCTCTCCTTAAGATAAATAACATGCTGGGTGAACAAATTACAGCGGGGCAATTGACAAACACCGAGAAAGCAATACATGCATATACTAATCATCTTGACTCCTTTGAGACTTGATTGGGAATTAAAACATAATACATAGACCGCCATCCAACTGCATCTATGACTAATAATCCACCTTCAGGTTATCATCTAAACCCCCTCCAGTATTAAGTTGCAAGCAACAGATTATTGCTTTACGAACTACGTATAAAGTAAACAATACGATTGTTCTATGAACAAAGGATTGTTGTTTTCTCCCTAGTAGCAACAACACATCTAGTACCTTAGAGATTTCTGTCACTTCCCAGTTACGGAGGCATGAACCCACTATCGAGCATAAATACTAACTCTTGGAGTTGCTAGCATCTACTTGGCCAAGATAGCTACTAACAACGGAAAGCATGCAAGATCTCAAATAACAAAGACATGATAGAATCAATAATCAATCTGAAATAGCATCTCAATATCCATCGGATCCCCGCAAACACAACATGTATGAATTACAAATAGATGATCTTGATCATGAACGGAGCTCACAAGATCTAAACATAAAAGTACAAAGGAGGAGAAACCAGCCATCTAGCTACTACATGGATCCGTAGTCCAAGGATGAACTACTCACGCATCACACCGGAGGCTTGCATGGTGATGAATAAGGCCTCCAGGGTGAATTCCCTCTCGGCGAGGTGCCGGGAAGAGCTTCAGATCCCTCCCGATCTAGGGATAGAGATGACGGCGGCTACAGACTCTTTCGTGGATTTTTTGATCGGGTACCTAGGGTTTTCGTCACAAGGGCAACTTATAGGCGGAAGGATAGGCCGAGGGGGTGTTGGGAGCCACCACACCACCCCCTGGCACGGGCCAGGCCTGGCCGCGCGGCCAGGTGGTGTGGCCAGCCCCTGGCCCTTCTCCGTCTCGTATTCTGGCACTTGATCCCTTTCGGAAAAATAGGCACTTTGGCTTTTGTCCCGTCCAATTCCGAGAATATTCATTTTCTGACTTTCGTGGAACCAAAAACAGCAGAAAACAGGTAGCTGGCACTGTGGCTCTTGTTAATAGGTTAGTCCAAGAAATCATATGAAAAGTACTCCAAAGTTGGAACAAAACACAAGAAAGTGGATAAAACCAAGCATGGAACATCAAAAATTATAGATACATTTGCCATGTATCAAGGTTCAATTCTAACACCAATAAAAGTTCCATTAAAACACAAGCTACTGTAGCACTTCCCTCAAAAAGCATAATTCCCCAAAAGAACTCAAACAGAAACCAACAAGAAGCAAATGCAAATAATGGCAGAAATCTGTCAAAACAGACCAGCAGGTAAAAACCAATTTTTTCGAAGACCTTCTGTTGCTCAAATCAACACGTGTTGAACTAACTAAAGTTATCTAACAACCTAGGGCAGGAGCACAAAAATTCCTGCCTTAAAAGGACGTACAGATATTTTACACGAATTTTTACAGTGAAGCACAAAAATCCGTTTCGGGACAGCAACTTTCCCAAGCATTACTTCTCTCTCATTAGAGGTTACTCTTGGCACAAAAAGCAAATAAAAAAGGATAAGGAGCGGTTATTACAGAGGTAATAACTTCCAAGACTCATCTAAAACTTTTGGGTTATCTTGCAATAAGTACTTTTCTTTAACGCCTTTAAGTTAGGCATGATAGTTTGAGAAGATGCTCACATAGGAAATATGAATTGAAGTAAAAGAGAGCATTAAGAAGCAAATTCAAAACACATTTAAGTCTAACCCACTTCCTATGCATAGGAATCTTGTAAAGAAACAAGTCATGAAAGCACAAAGCAACAAGCATAGAAAAGCAAAACAAGTGCAGCTTCAAAATTTTCAACATAAAGAGGGTAAACTTAATATTGTTGAGACACATAAAACCATGTTTCCCTCTCTCATAATAACTTTCAGTAGCATCATGAATAAAATTAACAATATAACAATCACATGAAACATTCTTATCATGAGCCACATGCATAAAAGAACTAATACTCCCCACATAAACATAGTCATTCTTATTAATTATAGTGGGAGCAAATTCAACAAAATAGCTATCATGATTGTTCTCATCACCATAATCATCAAATATAGGAGGCATATTATAGTCATAATTAATTTTATCCTCAATAGTAGGTGGACTGAAAATATCATATTTATCATTGAAATCATCATATATTGGAGGTATAGTATCATCAAAGCAAATTTTCTCCTCTAAAGATGGGGGACTAAAAAGATCATTTTCATAAAAGCTAGCTTCCCCACGCTTAGAATTTTCCATAGCATTAGCAATAATGGTGTTCAAAGAATTCATACTAATAATATTGCTATTAGCATGCAAATAAAGTTCCATAGGTTTTTTAATTTTCTCTTCAAACACTTCATGTCCTAACTCAAGATAAATACTATAAAGCTCTCTAATTTTGTTGTTGTTTTCCATTAGGCCTAACTAGTGAAAACAAGAAACAAAAAGACAAAATTGCAGAATCTAAAGGAAATAACTTCAAGCACTCACACCGAAGGATGTGAGTGCCTTTTTCCTTACCTCCCCGGCAACGGCGCCAGAAAATAGCTTGATGTCTATGCACTTCTATTCTTGTAGATAGTTGTTGGGCCTCCAAGTGCAGAGGTTTGTAGAACAGCAGCAAGTTTTCCCTTAAGTGGATTACCCAAGGTTTATCGAACTCAGGGAGGAAGTGGTCAAAGGTATCCCCTCTCAAGCAACCCTGGAATCAAGATACAAGAAGTCTCTTGTGCCCCCAACACACCCAATACACTTGTCAGGTGTATAGGTGCACTAGTTCAGCGAAGAGATAGTAAAATACAAGTGGTATGGATAATTATAACTGGTAACGTAGATAGAAAATAGCTTGCTGGCGTGGAAGAGACTAAAGGCAAACTGAAATAAATATAGAAGCAAGCAAACATGTAACAGATCTAGTTGCAAACGGTGTTTCAATGCTTAGAAACAAGGCCTAGGGATCATACTTTCGCTAGTGAACACTCTCATATAAATATCTTCTCTTCATGATACTACTCTAAACTACTCTCCGGTTGGACACTCTAATCTATGGTAGGGCTATAACAGCACACCTCAAAGTTCACTTTCCACATCTAGATAACCCCACACTGTCACCTTGAGCACTAGATGGTTCAAACAAACACCAAAATTTCATAAATACATCCAACTCCAAATATAACTCATAACAAGTATTTGAAATCTCTAGCCTAAGTGCCACCATGGTGTGCACACTGTCAACTTCACACACATGGGGAGAGCAGAGATCTATTAAAGCAATTGAGTAGGAAGGTAGATCTATAGATTACAAGCTCATGATCTCTCAATAAGATCATGCATAGAGAGAGAGATGAACACATAGCTACCGGTAGAACCCTTAGCCTCAAGGAAGAACTACTCCCTCATCATCATGGGAATCAGCAACGGTGATGGAGATGGTGATGGAGATCGATGGAGATGGCTCCGGGGGCACTTCCCCGTCTCGGCAGGGTGCTGGAACAGAGACTTTCTGTCCACCGAATCTCCCCTTTGGTGGTGGCGGCGCTGTGGAACTTTTCGTGGCTGGAGGCTTGATGATTTAGGGTTTTTGCATCGGGAGGCATCTTATAGGCGAAGAGGCAAGGTTGGTGGGCGGCCAGTGGGCCCACACCACCTGGTGGAGCGGCCAGGGCTAGCCCGCGCCACCATATGGTGTGGCTACCCTGTGGCCCCTCTCCGTCTCGTCTTCTGGCTCCGTGAGTCTTCCGGTAAAATATCGACTTTGGCTTTTGTCCGGTCCAATTCCAAGAATATTAATTTTCTGACTTTCCTGGAACCAAAAACAGCAGAAAATAGGCAACTGGCACTATAGCACTTGTTAATAGGTTAGTCCAAGAAAGTGTATAGAAAGTAGATAAAACCAAGCATGGAACATCAAAAATTATGGATACGTTAGCAACGTATCAACATCCCCAAGCTTAACTCCTACTCGTCCTCGAGTAGGTAAGTGATAAAAAGAAAGAATATTTTTTTAGGTGACATGCACCATCAGAAACTTGATCAAAGTATTTGTAAAACATTCGAAGCTGGGATCATAGTACTTCAATCATAACATGAAAGACAAAGTTCTAGCAATAAGACGAAGAAACTATGTTGCAACATTAAAAGGCACAAACAAAAGATTCATGAATAACAATGCTTTGCAAGACGTTTGTTTGTTTCACATAAAGAAAACATAGCATATTAGTATTCAACTTGTCCCACATAGAGTAGCAAACATAAATGCATAGGACACCTTCAAAGTTCATAAGAGTGACTAGATACAAATAGTTTAAAACAAGCAATATCAAAGTTATGCAACAATCAACAAGTCTTGGGACAATGCACATAGAACTAAGAATAGCCACTATGCTCTCAAAGTAGGTTCATAAAGGTAGAAGGTGGAGACTCAACAAATAAGTAAAAGAAAGGCCTTCATAGAAGAAAGCAGGGATTCAAGTTTCATAAAGAGCTTCCAAAAATTATGGTACTTAATAGCTTTCAGCTCTCATTGCCCCTATCATAAGCATCTTGAATTGATTAAGGTTAAAGTGAACAAACTATGGTGTATATGTTTGACGAAGTATAAGTTGGAAATCTCATATCCCTTGAATACGAGGGTCGCTCCTCATGCTACTCAAGTTTAGTCACCGGTAAGTTCTTGTCATCGTAAGTACATGTGTATCATAGAGAACCATCAATGGGGTACCCCTTGCCCAATGATACGGAAGAATATTGCGGCCAGGGCTAGCCCGCGCCAACGATCTAGGGATGGAGATGATGGCGGCTACAAACTCTTCCGTGGAATTTTGATCGGGTCCTTAGGGTTTTTATCCCGGGAGGCTTTTATAGGCGGAAGGGAAAGGTCGGTGGAACACCAGGGGGCCCACACCCTTGGTGGCGCGCCGCCCTAGGTCGCGCCGCCACCAGGTGTGGCTGCCCTGGTGCACCACTTAGACTTCCCTCCAGACTCCGTGTTGCTTTGGGTAAAATATTGACTTTGGCTTTTGTCCGGTCCAATTACGAGAATATTTCCTTACTAGCTTTTCTGAAACCAAAAACAGCAGAAAACAGGCAACTGGCACTATGGCATCTTGTTAATAGGTTAGTTTCAGAAAATGTATAAAAATACCTCAAAAGTATGAACAAAACATAAGAAAGTAGATACAAAACAAGCATGGAACATCAAAATTTATAGATATGTTTACGACGTATCAACATCCCCAAGCTTAACTCCTGCTCGTCCTCGAGTAGGTAAGTGATAAAAAGAATAATTTTTTAGGTGACATGCACCATCATAATATTGATCAAGGTATTTGTAAAACATTGATAGCTGGGATCATAGTACTCTAACATAGACATGAAAGATATAGTTCTTACAATAAGACATAGCAACTATGTTGTAACATGAAAAGATACAAACAAAAGATTCATGAATAACAATTCTTTGAAAGACGTTTGTTTGTTTCACATATAGAAAACATAATGAGAATGGTATTCAGCTTGTCCCTCATGGTGTAGCAAAACATAAATGCATAAGACACCTTCAAAGTTCAAAAGGGTGACTAGATACAAATAGTTTAAGAACAAGCAATATCAAAGTTATGAATCAATCAACAAGTTTTGGGACAATGCACATTAAACTAAGAATGACCACTATGCTCTCTCAATAGGTGCATAAAGATAGAAGATGGAGACTCAACATAAAAGTAAAAGAAAGGCCCTTCATAGAAGGAAGCAGGGATTCAAGTCTCATAAAGATCTTCCAAAAATTATGGTACTTATTAGCTTTTAGATCTCATTGCCCCTATCATAAGCATCTTTAGGTGATTAAGGTTTAAGTGAACAAATATGAGGATATGCCTAACAAGTTATAAGCTGAAAATCTCATGCCCCTTGCTTACGAGTACCGAAACTCATGCTACTCAACTTTAGTCACAAGTAAGTTCTTGTCATTATAAGTACATGTGTATCATAGAGAACCGCCAACAGGGTACCCCTTGCCCCATGATACAGGAGCTTCCCCATATCAAAATGGCAAGGCAACAGTCAATGAGCATCTCAGCGATCCTTTTATTTCCTATTTGCATAGGTTTTTATTTCCTATTTGCATAGGGTTTTTTTTATTGAGGATGCTTCATAGATTGCTCACTATGGTTATGTTGCAAGTTTCCACCATGATTAAGCATGGCTTAGGCTAGCCGCCCAGGTGTTTCTCTAACACATATACAAACTCCATGAGCCTTATAATCTCCCCTTTCATTTCACACCGCCGGGATCCATAAGCAAAAGAACATGATATCAACTAAATAAAGTCCAATGTTGAAAGCGTTCCCCATGATACGTGGTTCGGCTAATTCACAACTTACAAAACGCAAGCATATACACAACATAGATGGGCACAATGGTTCAAGTTTATTAAGTGCAAGAAAGTAAAGTGTTCCTTTGATATGTTGCTAACGTATCTATAATTTTTGATGTTCCATGCTTGTTTTATATCTACTTTCTTATGTTTTGTCCACAGTTTGGAGTATTTTTATGCATTTTCTGGAACTAACCTATTGACAAGATGCCACAGTTCCAGTTGCCTGTTTTCTGCTGTTTTTGGTTTTAGAAAAGCTAGAAAAGAAATATTCTCGGAATTGGACCGGACAAAAGCCAAAGTCAATATTTTACCGGAAGACTCACGGAGCCCAAAGTAGAGCCGGAGGTGGGCCAGGGGATGGCCACACCATAGGGTGGAACGGGTCCCCTTGGCCACACCACCAGGTGGTGTGGGCCCCTGGTCCACCCTCTGACATCGCCCTTTCACCTATAAGAAGACTCCGATGTAGAAACCCTAAAGAATCGAGCCTCTAGCCACAAAAAGTTCCACAGCGCCGCCACCACCGAAGGGGAGATTTGGGGGATAGAAAGTCTCTGTTCTGGCACCCTGCCGGGACGGGGAAGTGCCCCCGGAGCCATCTCCATCGATCTCCACCACCATCTCCATCGCCGTTGCTGATTCCCATTATGAGGAGGGAGTAGTTCTCTCTCGAGGCTAAGGGCTCTACCGGTAGCTATGTGTTCATCTCTCTCTCTATGTGTGATCATATTGTGATCATGAGCTTTGTAATCAAGTAGATCTACCTTGCTACTCAAGTGCTTTAATAGATCTCTGCTCTCCCCAAGTGTGTGAAAGTGACAGCATGCACACTATGGTGGCACTTAGGCTAGATATTACAAATACTTGTTATGAGTTATATTTGGAGTTGGATGTCTCTATGAAATTGTGGTGTTTGTTGGAACCATCTAGCGCTTAAGGTGATAGCGTGGGGTTATCTAGATGGGGAAAGCGGACTTTGAGGAGTGTAGTTATAGCCCTACCATGGATTAGAGTGTCCAACCAAAGAGTAGTTCAAAGTAGTATCATGAAGAGAAGATATTTATATGAGAGTGTTCACTAGCGAAAGTATGATCCCTAGGCCTTGTTTCTAAGCATTGAAACACCGTTTGTAACTAGATCTGTTACATGTTTGCTTGCTTCCATATTTTTGCCTTAGTCTTTTCCACGCGCCATCAAAGCTATTTTCTGGCACCGTTACCACTTATAATTATCCATACCACTTGTATTTCACTATCTCTTCGCCGAACTAGTGCACCTATACACCCGACAAGTGTATTGGGTGTGTTGGGGACACAAGAGACTTCTTGTATCTTAATTGCAGGGTTGCTTGAAAGGGATACCTTTGACCACTTCCTCCCTGAGTTCGATAAACCTTGGGTGATCCACTTAAGGGAAAACTTGCTGCTATTCTACAAACCTCTGCACTTGGAGGCCCAACAACTATCTATAAGAATAGTAGTGCATAGACATCAAGCTATTTTCTGGCACCGCTGCCGAGGATGTAAGGTAAAAGGTACTCACATCCTCTAGCTACTAAGCTATCTTCTAGTACTGTAGCTGGTGTGTGAGTGCTCGAAGTTATTTCCTTTAGATCTACAATTATATCTTTTTGTTTCTTGTTTTTATTTTCACTAGTTAGTCTTGATGGAAAACAACAACAAAATTAGAGAGCTTTATAGTATTTATCTTGAGTTAGGACATGAAGTGTTTGAAGAGAAAATTAAAAAACCTCTGGAACTTTATTTGCATGCTAATAGCAATATTATTAGTATGAATTATTTGAACACCATTATTGCTAATGCTATGGAAAATTCTTAGCTTGGGGAAGCTGGTTTTGATGAGAATGATATTTTTAGTCCCCCCCAGCACGGGGGAGAAAATTTACTTTGATGATACTATACCTCCGTTATATGATGATTACAATGATGAGTCTGATATTTTTAGTCCACCTACTATTGAGGAGAAAATTAATTATGATTACAATATGCCTCCTATATTTGATGATTATGATGATGAGAATAATAATGATAGCTATTTTGTTGAATTTGCTCCCACTACAATTAATAAGAATAACTATGCTTATGTGGAGAGTAATAATGATTATATGCATGTGGCTCATGATAAGAATGTTTTATGTGATAATTATATGATGCTACTGAAATTTATTATGAGAGAGGGAAACATGGTTTTATGTATATCAACAATATTAAGTTTCCCCTCTTTATGTTGAAAATTTTGAAGTTGCACTTGTTTTGCTTTCCTATGCTTGTTGCTTTGTGCTTTCATGACTTGTTTCTTTACAAGATAATTTTTCATAGGAAGTGGGTTAGACTTAAATTTTTTCCATATTTCTTCTTGATTCTCTCTTTTACTTCAATTCATATTTCTTATGTGAGCATCATCGAAACTATCATGCCTATCTTAATGGCTATAAAGAAAGAGCTTTTGGGAGACAACCCATTCTATTTTTACTTTCAGTTTATTTTTGTTTTTGTTGAGTCTTGTAAGTTATTACTTCTGTAATAACCTCTCCTAATCCTTTTTGTGTGGTTTTTGTGCCAAGAATAACCTCTAATGAGAGAGAAATAATGCCTGGAAAAGTTGTTGTCCTAAAACAGATTTTTGTGCTTCGCTTTAAAAGTCTTGAAAAATCTCTATATGTCGGATTGAGCCGTAATTTTCTGAATAAATCCCACAGGTTGTTAGATAACTTTAGTTAGTTCAACACGTGTTGATTTGAGCAACAGACGGTCTTCGAAAAAATCGGTTTTCACCTGCTGGTCTGTTTTGACAGATTTCTGCCATTATTTGCATTTGCCTCTTTATCGATTTATTTTTGGGCTCTTTTTGGTGAATTGAGATTTTTTAGGGAATTGCTACAGTAGCTTGTGTTTTTAATGAAAGTTTTTCTGTTTTAAAACTAAACCCCAAAGGTTTATTATCTTTTGAATGCACTAATGTTGCTAATGAAGATTGTTTGAAGTTTTGTATGAAGGAAATTTTTAGGTGTAGGGAAAGAATGATGTAATGATATGAAGAATGGACAAAAGCTCAAGCTTGGGGATGCCACCCCGTGTCACCCCACGAAATATTCAAGAGGTACAAGCGTCAAAGTTTGGGGATGCCCAAGGCATCCCCTTCTTCATTAATAAAAATCTCAGGTCTTTCTAGACACTTCTTTTTTATTGTTTCATGCACTATTGTGTTGTTCTTGGAGAGTGTTTGTTTTTATTTTTGGTTTGATTTTTATTTCTTTGCTGCAATAAGTTGGTTGGATCCCAACACACTTCTTTTGGAGAGAGACACACCCTGTTATTCATTGCCTAGAACACTCTAGTTTTCACTCTTATTGTTTTGTGAGTGTTCTCTTTTGCTAGCACTATGTTTAGCCTTAGTTTTCTTGTGCTTTTAGCTTAGATATTTTTAGTTCTTCTTTGTGGATTTGTGAGACAAGCTCACTTATCTTTATTGATTATTATCTTTGAGAGTTCTTTCAAATAAAGTTGATTTGGATTGGCAAAGAGTAGGAAAAGTTCATGCTTAAGTGGTAAAAAGGAGCCTGTTTTTGACTGTGACTTAGACATTATCATGTCATGCTTGATATTGTTTTATATTTATGCTTAGTGATTATTGATGTATCATTACATGTTATAAACAATTGAGATTGCTTAATGTGCCTTGAAAGAATCATGTGTTGTTTTAGCATATACAAGCATAATATTATGGTATCCTCCTTTAATGCTTTATTTGGGTTGACTTGGCGCATGCTCACACCATGTTAAGACTATACCAAGTCACCATAGCCTCTATGATCATTTAGTTTTCAACTTGTAATATCACTTAATGCTTTAATTAATAATGTTTTGTCGCTTTGCATGATTCTGGCCATTATTGCTCTCTTAGTTTGTCGCTCCCAGTCTTTTGCTAGCCTCCATACCAAGTATGAGTTCCACTCATGCATCCAACTCCAAATAAAAACAAGTTACTCCAAAGAGTCCACCATACCTACCTATTAGCATTTGCTATTCCTAGTATATTCATGTTTTTATCTACCTTCCGAATTAAACTTGTTATGTGAAAATTAGTGATTAAAGCTCTCACGAACTTGATGGCACACTTTACTTTTCTTGCCCCTAATAAACTTGAACCATTGTGTCCTCTATGTTGTATATGCTTGCACTTATACGTTGGGATTAGCAGAACCATGCTGTCATGGGGAACGCTTTCAACATTGCACTTGTACATTGTACCCAATTGATATCATGCTCTTTTGTTTATTGATGTCATCGGTGTGAAATGAAAGGGGAGCTTGTAATTCCATGGAGTTATGTATGTGTGTTAGAGAAACGCTTGGGCGGCTAGTCTAATCCATGCCTAATCATGGTAGAAACCTGCAGCGTAACCATAATGAGCAATCTATGAAGCATTCTTCTTATAAAAAAGAGAAAGAGATTGAGAAAAAAAGATGAGAAAAGAGGAATTTTCCCATGGTAAATAAGAAGATGATGAGATGCTTATTGTCTACTTGCCTTGTCATTTTGATATGGGTATTTTTCCGTATCATCGGGCAAGGGGTACCGCGTTGGCGGTTCTCTATGATATACATGTACTTACTATGACAAGAACTTACCGGTAACTAAACTTTAGTAGCATGAGGAGCGGCCCTCGTATTCAAGGGACATGAGATTGCCAACTTATTCTTTGTCAAGCATGTACTCCATAGTTTGTTCACTTTAACCTTAATCACTTCAAGATGCTTATGATAGGGGAAATGAGAGCTGAAAGCTAATAAGTAGCATAATTTTTGGAAGCTCTTTATGAAACTTGAAATCCCCGCTTCCCTTTGAAGGGCCTTTCTTCCACTTTTATATTGAGTCTCCACCTTCTATCTTTATGCACCAATTAGGAGTGCATATATGTCATTCTTAGTTTTATGTGCATTATCCCAAAACTTATTGATTGATTCATAATGTTGTTATTCCTTGTTCTTGAACTATTTGTATCCAGTCACCCTTATGAACTTTGAAGGTGTCCCATGCATTTATGTTTTGCTACACTATGAGGGACAAGATGAATACCATTCTCATTATGCTCTCTATATGCGAAACAAACAAACATCTTGCAAAGCATTGTTATTCATGAATCTTTCGTTTGTGCCTTTTCATGTTACAACTGAAGGGAATATGCCCAAGAGGCAATAATAAAGTGGTTATTATCTTATTCCATGTTTATGATAAATGTTTATTTTGCATGCTATAATTGTATTAATTGGAAACATTGATACATGTGTGTTTAATAAACAAAATACAAAGTTCCTAGTAATGCCTCTCATATAAACTAGCTCGTTGATTAACAAGATGATCAAGGTTTCCTGATCATGGACATTGGATGTTGTTAATAACAAGATCATAACATTGATGGAATGATGTGATGAACATTCATCTGAAGTATATCATTACGATCAAAGTCATTATGTTTATATTGCTATAACATCATACGAAGTAATCTTAGTCCTTAGACCATGAGATCATGTTAATCACTAACATCGGAAGAGTATCTTGATAACATCAAACATCACACCATAACTGGGTGACTATAAAGGTGGGTTCAGTGCTACGAAGGTGTTATGTTGAGGCTCATGGATCAAGAGTGGGATTTGTCCATCCCAATGACGGATATATATACTCTAGGCCCTCTCGATGATATCACATTGAAATAGCTTGCAAGCAAGTGATGTGATCACTAGAATGTTATATCACGGGAACGAGAAAAGAGTGCATGTCAGTAACGAGATCAAACTAGGTATTTGGATACCGATGATCAAATCTCGGACATGTAATATATCACGAGAAAAAGGGATTTAGTTATGACGTTAAAGGTTCACATGATCACAAGAGTCATTGTTGAATATGTGGGAGTCAGTACGGATCTCCAGGTCCCGCTGCAGATTATTGATCGAAGAGGGGTCTCGATCATGTCAGCATTATTCACGAACCGTAGGTTGACACACTTAAGAGATACCGACACCATTTGGAGCAAATATGTTTCAGATAAAGATTTAAGAAAGCGCTGGAATTATTTCAATAGACACCGAAATTGTTTCGGGTGAAATTGCTGAAATTGGTTCTGCATGTGATATTGAAATGTTGCAGGGGTTTTATGTGAATGTTTGTTAATTAATGTAATTAAAAAATTCTGAATAAAATAAATAAAATAGTTTTATTTAATTTGAGCTTGCATTAAATTTGGTGGAAATTTAATGCATGTGTGAGTGGAATTTTGAGTGGAGGCTTTTTATGGGAGTGGGAGCTCCACCCACATGAATGTGGAAGAGGTGGGGGAAGCACCATGGCTCCCACACCATGGCCCTTGGGTGCGCCCCCCCTCTTCCCTATAAAAGGCCACCCTCTCCTCCTCACAATACACACCTCCTCGTGAAGGATCTCTCTCCCCCTCTAGTTATTCCCCATGGACTCGGATTAGCGAGATACATGTTCCCGGTGGCTTTATCTGGAAAGAAGTTGCTTCTTCCGCTGCTTTGCTGGAGCGAGGGATGGAGGTTGTCGGGGTACCGGACGTGTGTGCGATCACGTATGCACCGCTGCTTTGCGGTGCTGGACTTGGTGGTGATGGACTTGCTAGAGCTAGATCTGATGGACGTGCTAGAGCTGGACCTGCTGGACTTCATCACGATCTTGAGATCGGCAAGTGTACGACGACATCATCCACGAGTTCAAACTTGTTAACAAATCTTTGTTGTCTTCGAGGGTAAGTTCACTATGGATGTATATTCACCCGTTGTTTGTATCTAGTAGATAGATCTTGGCGTATAGTTCCCATCGTAGGAAAATTTTTGTTTTCTATGCTGCGAACCCAATAGTGGTATCAGAACCTGATCTATACGTAGGTGCTTTGCACAGGTAGTACACATATGTTTATATGTGGGCGATGATGATCATGTTATTTCATCTTTTATGTATTTTGGATATTGGTGGCATAGTGGGATGAAGCGGCCCGGACCAACCTTACATGTCATCGCACATGAGACCGGTTCCACGACTAACATGCAACTAGTTTTGCATAAGTGGCTGGCGGGTGTCTGTCTCTCCTACTATAGTCAATATCTGATTTACAACGAGTTGCTAATAACTTGGTTATCCTCGTTGTGGTTCCATGTTTGTAGGTAAGACTGGTTCTATCTCTAAAAGCCCTAAGCCACGTAAAACTTGCAATGGATAAATTAGAGGCGTCTAGTTTAGATCGTTGTTGGGCTAGTGTCATGATATGGTAATGTTGTAAGTAGATGTATGATAGATACTCTTACAACACACCTAACGTGTAAGTTCCATAGACCTTGGACTTACACACAAAGGAATGATAGAGATCATACCATGATGCATATGATAGAGATCAAATGCATGGACCATATCATCCCACTTTACACATTAGATGTTTGCATCATATATTGTTAGTTTGGAATTTTAGTAGCATTATAAGATGATCCCTTATTTAAATATCAAGATAAAATGTGTTCTTCCTTAAGTATGCACCATTCTATGGATCGTGTTTCGAGACATCACGTGATGATCGGGTGTACTCGACTCTATGCTTTCATACAACGGGTGTAAGATAGTTTTACACACGCGAATACTAAGGTTCTTACTTGGCGAGCCTAGCATGTACAGACATGGCCTCGGAACACGGACCGAAAGGTTAAGCATGAGTCATATAGTTGATGTGATGCCCATATTGATGCTCATCTTTGAAGCTACACCGACTCACGTGATGATCGGACTTGGTGTAGTGGATTTGGTTCATGTAATCACCAAAAAGGCACGAGGGATGTTGTTTTTGAGTAGGAGTTTATTTCTAATTATGATTAGTCAAACTCAATTTGTCATAAACTAAATCGAAGTGAATTTGCATAATTTGTTGTAGTCATTGGCGTCTGTTCACTACCTTATGCTTAGTTTTAATTGAGATAATAGAACTATAGAACTCTGGATATTTACTTTACGAACTGGTATCGTATTGTTTTGAATGTCAATTTAAAGTTTAGAAGTCCTATTGCAAACTTTCAGCAAATTCTATTTACTCCATTAAGTAGTATTAAATCAAGAGTGAGAATTCCAATGTTAGTATCTAAAGTATCATGTTAGCCTCCATGATTATTGATATTCAAAACTTGTTTTAATATCAAGATTATCTTGGAGCTGAAAAATTGTTTCAGAAACCATCATGTGTGGAAGATATTGTGATATCTGAAACAATATTTTTGGTTGCATTATAATAGAGTATAATTTAGCAAAATACATGTTCTCATATTGTATGAGAATTTGTGAAGGATGGAGATGCTAGGCATCCGGATCTCCCAAAAAGGTTTTGCGAACTAACATTATACTCACGATTCTTCCTTATAGGCTACAGTAGCTTGATCATGAATGTTGTCATGATAAGGATGAATAAAAGATGTAAGTAAAATGTTTATTACTCTAATAGATTACTAATGAATGGATTTTTTGAAAGAACACCAAACATTTGATGATGGTGATCCACTTCAAAGTGCAAGTCCAAAGGTATTAGTATTTGACTATATACACTTTGTACTATGTGTCATGTGAATGACACCACTATTGATGTTGTTAGATTCTTTTAAAAGAAAATGAATTGTTGAAAGAGAATCTATAAAATATTTGGTAGAAAAGAAAAGGTTGGAGATGTCCAACTTAGGTATATAGAAGATATACATGTTATGGTTGTATTCCTTGCTTGTTAAACAATGTGGTTCTGAGGTATTGGATACTGAATTGGTTGGTGTGAAGTATCATACAGAACAACACAATTCATGAACTGCAACGGCCTAAGTAACTGGCAAGAGAATAAGTGATGATGTTCATCGAAAACAAATAAAGTGTTATTGTGTTTTCGTTGTCTTCAAACCTAGCCTTCAAGATTTGTTTTAATAATTGTTATTTTGTTCCGGTATTACGAGAACAATGGTTGTTCAAATAATTACTGTATTCCATAATGGATGGATGAACTTTTACAAGTCTAGTTGGAGAAATCACATCCATAAACATTATTGCTAAAATGTCGTAAGACAAATGATTGGAAGATCACTTATGAAGTGACATCGCTGTTTGAATTATATTGGAAAGTAAACATGAAGAAACTCCATGTTGATGGATTTTTGGAGTCTTTTGATTTTGATGAATTAACACTTGTGAAACTTTCCTCGAGATAATTGAAACTCCGTCCATAGGCCAAAGAGGAACGGATGACTAACTTATTGGATATTATGCATGTTGATGTATATAGTCCATTATGTGTAGCCATATGCGATGGATCTTTTTGCTTCATATGCTTTCTCTAGAAATTTAAGTGAATATATCTATATATTTACTTAATAAGGAAGAAGTATGAACCATTTGAAAAAAATGTTCAAAGACTTTCAAGATGAAGTGAAAAATCATTGTAACAAGAAAATAAAAGAGTATGATTTGATCATAAAGGAAGATATTTGAGTTAAAGGTTTAGCAAACCACCTAAGATTTCAGGAATTGTTCCATGAATTTGCATTTCTCGATAAACCACATGAGTATGGTATGTTTGAGAGATCAAATCAAACCTTGTTTGACATGGTAAGATCAAAGGTGTCATTTATAAAACTGCCATTATGTTTTAAGGATTAAAACTTTAGAGACTACCGCTTTTACACTGAAAAGAGCACCATCGTGATCCGTTGAAATGACACCATATGAGTTATGGTTTGGGATAAAACCCAAATTGTCTTTTCTTAAATTTTGGTATGCTATGCATAAGTAAAATATTTACAACCAAAGTCGGATAAGCACGTCTTTGTAGATTATCCCAAAGAATTTGTTGGGAATTCCTCCATAACACCAAGGACAAAAGAGTTTGTCGCTTGGAACGTCAAGTTTCTTGAGAAGGAATTTTTCGTGAAAAGTTAAGTGGGAGGACAATAGAACTTTGATAAGGTTGTTGAACCTTAGCTATATGTGCTAAGTAGCACAGCGCCGGAAAGTGTCCTGGGGGCGGCCATAGTGCTCATGGCTCCCGTGATTACAAAGGGTGTGATCTTGGAGATTAGAGTTCCTATTGAACCATGTGGGTCGGTAAGAATCAAATAGTAAGATTTGAAACAGAAGTCGTTATTGTTTTGACAATGATGAACCGACTGCATGCAAAGAAGCGATGATGGGCCCTGACTCCATAAAATGACTAGAAGTCATAGAATCCGCGATAGTATCCATACACGAGAAATCAAGTTTCTAAACTTGGAAGACCCTCCGGAAAGGCGTGAAGCCTATCGGTCATGTTTGGATCTATAAAGAAATAAACATGGATGTTTAACATCTATGAAATAGTCGACATGTCAGAAAGAAGTTTACGGCAATGTTCAAGGAGTTGACTATGACAAGATTTGATTTTTCATAGCGATATTTAGTCTTGACGAATTAATGTAGCAACCACATATAATTTGGTATTTGGTAGTTGAATAAACAAAACAAGGTTCTTGTAATAGAATAGTTAACTAGGACATGTACATGACACAGTCCGAAGGGTTTTGTTAATTCAAAGGGTGCTAAAAGGGCATGCAAACTTCAATAGTTGAAGTGAGCATAGCGGAGTTGGAAACTTCACCATGATGAAAATGTTAAAGGAGTTTAATTTCATCGGAAACGATGAAGATGCTTGCATTTGCAAGAAATTAAGTGGGAGCGCTGAGACAAATTTCCAATACATTATGAAGAATACATATTTTTGATTGGAAATGATGTATCTTTTATTGACACAAGTTAAGAATTTCATTAAAATAGGATTTCGATGAAAGACTTGGGCAAAACCAGAATATTTGGCATCAATGTCTATATGGATAGATTGAGGTGCTAATATGGTTATGCCAGATGTACATATATGAGATATTGAAAGGGTTCAATATGGAAACAACTAGAAAGGTTCTTGCTGCATGGAAAGGATTGTATCAAGATTCAAGTGCTTCAACACTTGGTGAGTAAAATCACATGAATATTTTGATCGATTATACCATGATATGTATATATCCAGATATGTCCTATGCTCTAAATGTTATGAGCACATACCAGAATGATTCATAAGATGATCATTGGACGATAGTAAAGATATTCTTATGATCTTTGGAAGAACTAAGAATATATCATGTATAAGTGACAAATAGTTAAAGGTAGTTCATTGTAAAGTGTTACATTGATACTAGTTTTGTCACAAGATACAAATTAAACTTATCTCAATTTAGACTATGGGTGGCACAATGTAATGGAAAGGATGTTCCATGATGGATTTGGATGAGTTCCAAAGTTGAGGCATTGTGACAGATACTACAACAAAAGGCTAAGTATATGACTGCTATAGTAGCAGCAAAGGAGGGCATTTGTATTAAGTAGTTTGTTATCAAACTAGGTGTGGTTTGAAGTGGGCTAATACTATGAAGATATATTGTATGACAATAATATCAACATATTTTAACCTGAAAGAACTAAAGGTCTCACCAAAGAACCAAATTTATACAATGCCATCTCATTTGAGAATGAGTGATGCGTAGAGACGCAAAGACATGCAAATACACATGGACCTGAAAGTGCTAGATCCAGAGATTATGTTAACCACTAGCAAACGTGTATATTCAACACCTAGGTGTTGTATATACAAGTTTAAAAACTAGATTATTGACTCTAGTTCAAGTGGGAGACTGAAGGGAATATGCCCGAGAGGTGATAATAAAGTGGTTATTATGTTATTCCATGTTTATGATAAATGTTTATTTTGCATGCTATAATTGTATTAATTGGAAAAGTTGATACATGTGTGTTTAATAAACAAAATACAAAGTTCCTAGCAATGCCTCTCATATAAACTAGCTCGTTGATTAACAAGATGATCAAGGTTTCCTGATCATGGACATTGGATGTTGTTAATAACGAGGTCACAACATTGGTGGAATGATGTGATGAACATTCATCCGAAGTATAGCATTATGATCAAAGTCATTATGTTTATATTGCTATAACATCATACGAAGTAATATTAGTCCTTAGAACATGAGATCATGTTAATCACTAACACCAGAAGAGTATCTTGATAACATCAAACGTCACACCGTAATAGGGTGACTATAAAGGTGGGTTCAGTGCTACGAAGGTGTTATGTTGAGGCTCATGGATCAAGAGTGGGATTTGTCCATCTTGATGATGGATAGATATACTCTGGGCCCTCTCGGTGATATCACATTGAAATAGCTTGCAAGCAAGTGATGTGATCACTAGAATGTTATATCACAGGAACGAGAAAAGAGTGCATGTCGATAACGAGATCAAACTAGGTATTTGGATACCGATGATCGAATCTCGTACATGTAATATATCACGAGACAAAGGGATTTAGTTATGACATTAAAGGTTCACATGATCACAAGAGTCATCGTTGAATATGTGGGAGTCAGTACGGATCTCCAGGTCCCGCTGTTGATTATTGATCGGAGAGTGGTATCGATCATGTCTACATTATTCACGAACCGTAGGTTGACACACTTAAGGGATACCGACACCATTTGGAGCAAATATGTTTTAGATAAAGATTTGAGAAAGCACTGGAATTATTTGAATAGACACTGAAACTGTTTCGGGTGAAATTGCTAAAATTGGTTCTACATGTGATATTGAAATGTTGCAGGGGGTTTTATGTGAATGTTTGTTAATTAATGTAATTAACAAAATTCTGAATAAAATAAATAAAATAGTTTTATTTAATGAGAGCTTGCATTAAATTTGGTGGAAATTTAATGCATGTGTGAGTGGAATTTTGAGTGGAGGCTTTTTATGGGAGTGGGAGCTCCACCCACATGAATGTGGAAGAGATGGGGGCACCACCATGGCTGCCATGCCATGGCCCTTGGGTTCCCCCCTCTTCCCTATAAAAGGCCCCCCTCCTCCTCACAATACACGCCTCCTCGTGAAGGATCTCTCTCCCCCTCTAGTTATTCCCCATGGTCTCGGATTAGTGAGATACATGTTCCCGGTGGCTTTATCTGGAAAGAAGTTGCTGCTTCCGCTGCTTTGCTGGAGCGAGGGATGGAGTTTGTCGGGGTACCAGACGTTTGTGTGATCATGGATGCACCGCTGCTTTGCAGTGCTAGACTTGGTGGTGCTGGACTTGCTGGAGCTGGATCTGATGGACGTGCTGGAGCCGGACCTGCTGGACTTCATCACGATCTTGAGATCGGCAAGTGTACGACTACATCATCCACGAGTTCCAACTCGTTAACAAAGCTTTGTTGTCTTTGAGGGTAAGTTCTCTATGGATGTATATCCACCCGTTGTTTGTATCTAGTAGATAGATCTTGGCGTATAGTTCCCATCGTAGGAAATTTTTTGTTTTCTATGCTGTGAACCCAACAACAACATAGTTGCTACGTCTTATTGTTAGAACTGTATCTTTCATGCTATGTTAAAGTACTATGATCCTAGCTATCAATGTTTTACAAATACTTTGATCATGTTTATGATGGTGCATGTCACCTCAAAAATTATTCTTTCTTTTTATCACTTACCTACTCGAGGAAGAGCAGGAGTTAAGCTTGGGGATGTTGATACGTTGCTAACGTATCTATAATTTTTGATGTTCCATGCTTGTTTTATATCTACTTTCTTATGTTCTGTCCACACTTTGGAGTATTTTTATGCATTTTATGGAACTAACCTATTGACAAGATGCCACAGTGCCAGTTGCATGTTTTCTCCTGTTTTTGGTTTCAGAAAAGCTGGAAAAGAAATATTCTCGGAATTGGACCAGGAAAAAGTCAAAGTCAATATTTTACTGGAAGACTCACGGATCCCAAAGTAGAGCCGGAGGAGGGTCAGGGGCTGGCCACACCATAGGGTGGCACAGGTCCCCCTGGCCATGCCACCAGGTGGTGTGGGCCCCTCTTCCACACTCTGGCATCGCCCTTTCGCCTATAAGAAGCCTCCGATGTAGAAACCCTAAAGAATCAAGCCTCCAGCCACAAAAAGTTCCGCAGCACCGCCGCCACCGAAGGGGAGATTCGGGGGACAGAAAGTATCTGTGCCGGCACCCTGCCAGGACGGGGAAGTGCCCCCGGAGCCATCTCTATCGATCTCCACCACCATCTCCATCACCGTTGCTGAGGGCTCTCTCGAGGCTGAGGGCTCTACCGGTAGCTATGTGTTCATCTCTCTCTATGCGTGATCACATTGTGATCATGAGCTTTGTAATCAAGTAGATCTACCTTGCTACTCAAGTGTTTTAATAGATCTCTGCTCTCCCACGTGTGTGAAAGCGACAGCGTGCACACCGTGGTGGTACTTAGGCTAGAGATTCATATACTTGTTATGAGTTATATTTGGAGTTGGATGTCTCTATGAAATTGTGGTGTTTGTTGGAACCATATAGCACTCAAGGTGACAGTGTGGGGTTATCTAGATGGGGAAGGCGGACTTTGACGACTGCTGTTATAGCCCTACCATGGATTAGAGTGTCCAACCGGAGAGTGGTTCAGAGTAGTATCATGAAGAGAAGATATTTATATGAGAGTGTTCACTTAGAGAAAGTATGATCCCTAGGCCTTGTTTCTAAGCACTAAACATCGTTTGCAACTAGATATGTTACATGTTTGCTTGCTTCCATCGTTTTGCCTTAGTCTTTTCCACGCGCCATCAAAGCTATTTTCTGGCATCGCTACCACTTATAATTATCCATACCACTTGTATTTCACTATCTCTTCGCCAAACTAGTGCACCTATACACCTGACAAGTGTATTGGGTGTGTTGGGGACACAAGAGACTTCTTATATCTTGATTGTAGGGTTGCTTGAGAGGGATACCTTTGACCACTTCCTCCGTGAGTTCGATAAACCTTGGGTGATCCACTTAAGGGAAAACTTGCTGCTGTTCTATAAACCTCTGCACTTGGAGGCCCAACAACTGTATACAAGGATAGAAGTGCGTACACATTAGCCATCAAGTTCGTGAGAGCTTTAATCACTAATTTTCACATAACAAATTTAATTCGGAAGGTAGATAAAACATGAATATACTTGGAATAGCAATAATGCTAATAGGTAGGTATGGTGGACTCTTTGGAATAACTTAGTTTTATTTGGAGTTGGATGCATGAGTGGAACTCATACTTGGTACATGTGGAGGCTAGCAAAAATGGAGCGACCAACTAAGAGAGCAATAATGGCCATAATCATGCAAAGCGACAAAACATTATTAATTAAAGCATAAAGTGATATTACAAGTCAAAAACTAAATGATCATAGAGGGTATGGTGACTTGGTATAGTCTTAACACGGTGTGAGCATGCGCCAAGGCAACCCAAATAAAGCATCAAAGGAGAATACCACAATATTATGCTTTTATATGCTAAAACAACACATGATTCTTTCAAGGCACATTAAGCAATCTAATTTTTTTGTAATAAGTCATGCTACAGCAATAATCACTAAGCATAAAGTCAAAGCAATATCAAACATGACATGATAATGTCTAGGCCACAGTCAAAACAAGCTCCTTTTTGTACCACTTATAAGCATGAACTTTCCTACTCTTTTCCAATCTAAATCAACTTATTTTAAACTATGTATGAATGTGGGGGTCCAACCAATTTATTTAAGCAAGCTAAGCAAAAGAAAACTAAAAACAAAAATGAAGACGCTCCAAGAACAACACAATTGTGCATGAAACAATAAAAATGAAGTGTTTGGAAGAAACCTGAATTTTTTATTGATGAAGAAGGAGATGCCTTGGGCATCCCCAAGCTTTCACGCTTGTACTTCTTGAATATTTTTTGGGGTGACACGGGTGGCATCCCCAAACTTGAGCTTTTGTCCATACTTCATCTTATCACATTGTTCTTTCCTACACTTTAAAATTTCCTTCATACAAAACTTTACACAATCTACATTAGCAACATTAGTGTACTTAAGATAATAAGTCTTTAGGTTCAGTTTCAACACAAGTAAAACTTCCATTAAAACACAAGCTAGCAAATGCAAATAAAAGTTCAACTGATCAAAGAGAACTCAAAGAGAGAGAGAGATTAAGATGCAAATGCAAATAATGGCAGAAATCTATCAAAACAGACTAGCAGGTAAAACCGATTTTTTCGAAGACCTTCTGTTGCTAAAATCGAAAAGTGTTAAACTAATGAAAGTTAGATAACAACCTGGGGCAGAATCACAAACAATTACAGCTCAATCCGACGTACAGAGATGTTTCACGAATTTTTACACCGAAGGACAAAAATCTGTTTTGGGACAGCAACTTTCCCAAGCATTATTTCTCTCTTATTAGAGGTTATTCTTGGCACAAAAACCACACAAAAAATGATAAGGATAGGTTATTACCGAGGCAATAACTTCCAAGAATCAACAAAAGAAAAACTTACTGAAAATAAAAATAATTTGGGTTATCTCCCAATAGTTCTTTCTTTATAGCCATTAAGATATGCATGATAATTTCGATGATGCTCACATAAGAAATATGAATTGAAGTAAAAGATAGAATCAAGAAGGAAATTCAAAACACATTTAAGTCTAACCCACTTCCTATGCATAGGAATATTATACGCAAATAAATTCACAAAGAACAAAGTGACAGGCATAGGAAGATAAAACGAGAGTAACTTCAAAACTTTCAGCAAATAGAGAGGTGTTTCAGTATCATGAAAACTTTTACAGCCATATTTTCCTATCTCATAATAATCTTCAGTAGCCTCATGAATAAACTCAACAATATAACTATCACATAAAGCATGATGTTCATGATCTACAAACACATAATTTTTATCAAGCTCAAAAATAGTGGGATTAAAACCTTCAAACCCACTTTTAACAAATTTATAACAAGATGACTGATCAATCTCATTTTCAATAGTAGTACAATTAATATTATCAACCAATATAGGACCGTCATCTAGATCTTTATTATAAACATTTTCAAAAGAATCCAGAGGAACATAACATTCATCCTCCTTTGGTAAGCATGGGGGACAATCAAATAATGTAAGGGGTAAAGAGTTACTCTCATTAGAAGGTAGGAACGGGTAGATCCATTCTTCCTACTCTTGATCATCACTCTCCTCCTCTTTTTCATCCAATGAGCTTCCAGTTTCAGCAATTTCTTCTTCCATAGGCTCCTGTAAGAATATAGCCATTTTCTTCCTTGCAATTATCAAAGCAAAATTTAAGTATATCATAAACCTCATATTTATAAGGTGCATCGTCAGTATTTTCAAGAAAATAAGCTAGTTTGAATGCACCCTTCCAAGCAATAAATTATTCAATTTGTTCCACATCATAAAGTCATAATTTCCCTTAACATAAGAAGATATGGTAACATCATCATTATACTTACATTGAAAAGGGATGTGTTTATACCTCTTACAGCAACAAGATTTATCAAAGCAATAAGTAACATTATAAGTAGAGCACACGTTTCTAGCAATGGTATATAATTTATTAATTTGTTCCCATAAGTGTTTCCCTTTTTGTGACAAGCGGTGTTCCTTATAATAATATTTTTGTTCTTCCATGAACCCACCTTGCCAATTAGATTCAGTTTCAAAGAAACTAACCATTGATAGAAAGCATGATAAATAAACACAATAACAGACCAACGAAAATAACAACTATAGTAGGAACTAATTTTTTTATATATTTTTGATAAAAAGAACAAGCAAACAAAGCAGAAATAAACTAAGCAAAACAAAACAAGTAAAGAGATTGGTTGTGAGGGACTCCCCTTGTGAAGATGTCCTTGACTCCCCGGCAAGGGCGCCAGAAAAATGGCTTGATGGCTCAAAATATATCGAGCTCATTGGGAACCCTAAGAGGAAGGTATGATGAGCACAGCAGCAAATTTTCCCTCGGTTATGAAACCAAGGTTATTGAACCAGTAGGAGCAAGGAAACAACTCCAAGGTGTTGTTTCCAACTTCGAATCCTCCACACAACAACCACAGAAATTTGCCCCAACTTACAGTGAGGTTGTCAATCTCACTGGTTTTGCTGAAAACAAAGGATTAAACGTATTATGTGGAAGATAGTAATTGTTTACAAAAATTAAACAGTAAACAGTAAATAGTAGATGGTTTATCAATGGTAAAAAAATGGACCGGGGTCCATAGTTCACTAGAGGTGATTCTCCTTAAGATAAATAACATGTTGGGTGAACAAATTAGAGCGGGGCAATTGACAGACTCGAGAAAGCATACCATGCATATACTAATCATCTTGACTCCCATGATATTTGATTGGGAATTACAACATTATACATAGACCATAATCCAACTGCATCTATGACTAATAATCCACCTTCAGGTTATCATCCGAACCCCCTCCAGTATTAAGTTGCAAGCAACAGATAATTGCATTAAGCAAAGTGTGTACAGTAAACAATATGATTATCCCATGGACAAAGGATTGTTGTTTTCTCCATAGTAGCAACAGTACATCTAGTACCTTAGAGATTCCTATCACTTCCCCAGATTACTAGAGGCATGAACCCACTATCGAGCATAAATACTCCCTATTGGAGTTGATAGCATCTACTTGGCCAAGATGGCTACTAACAACGGAAAGCATGGAAAATCACAAATAACATAGACATGATAGAATCAATAATCAATCTGAAATAGCATCTCAATATCCATCGGATCCCCGCAAACACAACATGTAAGATTACAAATAGATGATCTTGATCATGAATGGAGCTCACAAGATCTAAACATGGTAGCACAAAGGAGGAGAACCAACCATCGAGCTACTACATGGACCCGTAGTCAAGGGATGAACTACTCACGCATCACACCAGAGGTGGGCATGGTGATGAAACAGGCCTCCAGGGTGATCTCTCCCCTTTTGTAGGGTGCCGAGAAGAGCTTCAGATCCCTCCCAATCTTGGGATGGAGAGGGCAGCGGCTACAGACTCTTTCGTGGAATTTTGATCGGGTCCTTAGGGTTTTCGTCCCGGGAGGCTTTTATAGGCGGAAGGGCAAGGTCGGTGGAGCACCAGGGGCCCACACCCCCTGGTGGCGCCCCGCCCAGGCCGCGCCGCCACCAGGGGTGGCTGCCTTGGTGCGCCACTTCGTCTCCCCTCCGGACTCCGTGTTGCTTCGGGTAAAATATTGACTTTCGCTTTTGTCCGGTCCAATTACGAGATAATTTCCTTAGTAGCTTTTCTGAAACCAAAAACAGCAGAAAACAGGCAACTAGCACTGTGGCATCTTAATAATAGGTTAGTTTCAGAAAATGTATAAAAATACCTCAAAGTATGAACAAAACATAAGAAAGTAGATACAAAACAAGCATGGAACATCAAAAAATATAGATACGTTTATGACATATCACGCATCCAGTGAGTGTAGCCCCCGATATTCGGAGTAGCTGACAAAGATAGGTGTTTCGAATCTTACTCCTACCTTGCAACCAGCTCCGTGGAGCCGGTGAAATAAACAAATGACAAAAAATGGAATGAGTGTTAGCGCACAAATATACATAATATGCAGGATAAACGCTGCTAACCGGATAACTGTTTTACTTGCTGAAAAAAATACTAGCGCGTGCTTTTCCAGGCACATGGCTACTTTCTCGTGCATTGTGTTGTTTACGCTGTGTCCTTGCCAAGAAGCTAGGTTGCGGTCTATAGCCAAATACAAAGGGGGAGCTGACAATACACAACACACGGTACTAGATATTTTGTAGCCGGGAAAATAAGAACTAGGCACTAGACCGGGATGTCCGAACCATCGAGTCTCTCGCCGTTTTTCGTGTGGGGTGCCTCCAACTTTTGCTCTTGCTAGCCGGACAGCCGGGTGGTGGTTTGTAGCTAAGACGAAGAGTGGGCCTTTGACACCATCGCACATTACTAAGCTAGTTTACAGAATCAATAGGCCGGAGCCGGAAAACTGAAATCAAAATGGCATGCAAATTTCTAGCAAGGAGCCCTCGAGGATCTCTCGGGGTTCCACATCTTTCATTCATTCATAGGGTTCATAGGGTACGTAAACTGTCATACGACTAGGTGTAAAATGGACGTAGCAGGGTTGCATTCCAGGGACGCTCGATATCTTCGTCTGACTTGTCCATCTTGTTCTTGCACGGTTGCTGCGCATCGATGAGGTAGTAGGAATTATTGTGCAGAGCCTTGCTGATGATGAAGGGGCCTTCCCAAGGCGGCGACAGCTTGTGCATGCCCTTTGTGTCTTGCACCTGCCAGAGAACCAGATCGCCCTCGCAGAATGCGACGGGCCGGATCCGGCTCGAGTGGTAACGGCATAGATTCTACTAGTATAGTGCCGACCTTGATAGAGATAGCTCGCGAGCCTCTTCGAGGAGGTCCACGTTGTCCTCTTGTTTCTCTTGGTTTTCTTTTTCCGTGTAGAGGAGCTTGCACGGTGAGTCAAACTTGATATATGTAGATAGGACGACTTCTGAGTAATAGACAAGGAAGAACAGTGTGAAACCGGTTGAGCAATTCGGTGTGGTGCGTAGGCTCCATAGCATGGCCGGAAGTTCTTTGATCTAGCAGCCGGGTAACCGCTCCAACGGCTCGATGAGTCGTGGCTTGATGCCGCCTAGTACTAGGCCATTCGACCTCTCGACCTATCCGTTGGATTGCGGGTGCGTGATGCGAGTGCTATAAAACTTCCTGATAGCTGTCATGGGAGCTTCTCAGCTAAGTGGAGAGTGATGTAGTAAATGGAAGTCTTCCTCTCGAGGGTTTAAATATCGAACTCTCGGGGAGCTATGTGTACGAGAATGATCCTCTTTTTTCTTCGTCAAGTGATAGCTCCAAATTTCATCAGTTTTTACCATTGGTTTTCCTCTTGTTTATTGCCGGATTTCACTGAAGATTGCCTCTTTCCACTAATTTTAATGTCTCAATTAGCGAATCCTTGGTTTCTTGTGATTGTTTTTAGGCAATGAATATTAATTGAAGATCTAATAGCATTTATGGGCTAATTACACCAGAATAAGCAAATCCCCAATTGGAGCAACTTTCATTGGAGGCATCCAAAATGCCTAATGACCACTGGTACGGTCGGGGTGCGCCCGTACCACCTGCACGTACTACCCACCGATGCCTTCCTTATATCAATACAAGTAACTTTCGCAAAAGGGGAGAGACGAGAAGAACCACAGACCAAAAGTTACAGTCGCCGCAAGCCATCTGAGAGGGGAAGATCAGATCTGAAAGGGGAGAAGAACTTCACCTCGTTCATCGACGATCTCCAACCTCTAAACCTCACACTCCACCACCATTCCATCATTACTTAGAGAGATCTATTGGCACTTGTAAGATTAGGGTTTGATACTTTTATCTACCTTCGGTTTGTATTTGATTGGATCTTTAATCGCTATTGTGGTTTGCTACAATAACTTTGAGATGATTTCTATTTGCAATATAATTATGCCTTTGATTTTTCTTCCTCTCATGTCTGAGAACCCCATAGGCGTGGGAGATGTAGGGGATTGGTGAGATGTGTTGTGCCTCCTTTAATTCCATCCATTTGTGATTGTTGAAATGCTTTATTTAAATAGTGAGAATGAATATCTATATTTGCCTAATGCTTGTTATCTAATTTAAGGGCCCAGGTAACATGATCCAAAGATCTCGTAGGTATGAACTTGTATGCTAGTAATTCAGGGTCCCCTGAGTGACACGGCCGATATCAAAGAAGAGCTATCACTACTCGAGGACAACAAGTAACCATCAAGATTAAAGCCTTGATCCGGTCGCAAGACCTTAATTAATGTGCTGACCATGGCCATGGTAACAGGAAGATGGATCATTGGTATTGGGAAGAATTGGCCATGATGACTCCTAGTCGGTATATGGGTTGCTTGCCTACTCACTTATAAATAAGAAATATCACTATCACTTATTCCACTTATTCCATTTATCACTTTCACTATCACCATGAACTGTTTGTCTCCGCATCTAACTTCTCATCTACAGGATCTTTACACACCTTTCGCATCTTTACTTTTATGCAATTTACTGTTTTCCTAAGCAAGTTCCTCTATATTTTACTCACCACTTCCACCATAAATTTTTGTAGTCAATTCATTCAAGACCTGTGACACCTTGGGGGCGACAGAAACACCGCATCAAAACACTTTCCTAGTCTCCTTATTGGGATCAATATAAAAACTGAAATTAATACTTCTGCGAAAACATTCTCTGACGAACATGTGCACTTCCAGGCCATCAAGATATTTTCTGGCGCTGTTGCTGGGGAGCTAAGTGCTAAGTGTTGTTTCTTGACAACAGCAACTGTTGACACCATTCATGATCTCCGTTGAAGACAGAGGTACCACTCGATCAGGAAAAACCTATTTACCTCCTTATATTTATCGTGTTTCGATCGAGAGACGGTTAGAATTTATTGAAAGATTTACTAATTCGTGTACTGTAGACGTGAACAGCTTGATCCCATTGATGGCAGATTTGACCATCACCCGAGGGGCCGAACTTGAGCTCCCTTTGGGAGAATATGGGAATCCATCTAGGCACTTGAGCAAAATGCCTATTCTTTGTCCTGAACTTGAGGGCCAGAATTTTAAATATATCCTGAGCTAATATATATGATGAAAGAAATTTCTTTCACAGGAAAAGTAGGGGAAGACCCTAGTGACCACTTGACGAGGGTCTATGACCTTTGTGCTACTCTTAAACTAGCAAGTTTACCAATAGAGTTTGTACTTCTAAAACTCTTTCGCTAGTCTTTGAAAGATAATTCTTTTGCTTGGTTTCAATCACTACCTAATCATACTATAAAAAGCTAGGAGGATTGCATCCGAGAATTCATGCATAAATAATGTTCATTTACTAAAATCATGCAAATCAAACGAAGTATAACAAATTTTCTTCAAACAATTGGAGAAACCTTTTATCAAGCATGCAATAGATTTTATGCAATGATTATGAAAGTTCCAAATCATGGTTTTCATGAGAGTTTAGTTATTGATGACTACAAGTGCACATATCGTTTGTAGCTAGTTTCAAAATTAAGATATTGATCCCACAGGGAGCAGGAGTCTGAAGTCTAATAACTCTTAAAATAAATATTATGATAGAAATGCTAAATAAAGTTCTAAGTAACAAGATAAAATGCGAGTATTGTGTAAAAGGGTGTTTTTGGGTTATAGGTATAAGAGCAACAATAAAGTAAAGTAAAACAACTGAATATAGAAAGTAAGTATCGCGTATGTAAAAGAAACTAGAACTTCAATAGGAAAAATGCGTTCTCAGGGAGTAGCAGATACACCACTAGCATTATAAGGAGCTAAGATAAAGATTATCATCATGAACATTCTCAACTATGTATGTGTGGGAGGAACTCCATATTTGGACAAATAGCCAGCAACAGTTGCTCACGTCATCCTCATAACAATAGCAATCAGCAATCGACATCAATTGAGTTACTGCGCTATTAAGGGACATAATCCCGTAGGACATATCCCATGGCATGGATAGTGTTCCGTGAGTTTCCTCGGTTTCCCAAGTTGATACTTAAGGAGTGCCAACAGCTTTATTGTCACTGTAAGTGCTAACACACCTCCGTCTACCAACAAGTAGTTCCCTCCATCAAGTCCCCATGAGAGGCAAATATTGAGAGGTCGACTTCTCTCAACATCAAGATGTAGAAAATCTAACACATGGTCATAGTGATGAATATCATAATAGACTTTATCTTATTTCAATCTCATACTAGGGTTTCTCCATCTCCCCAAGAACTAATGATCTACTCAGACATGGAGGCAATCAACATCATGGAAATAACAATTTAATCTATCATAGATGAATAGTACTTGTATAAATCCACAACGAGTACGGAAATTACAACAAGATCTAGACAAGATGTAGATGGGATGGATGGAGATGGTGGTGATGCAGCGATGGATGATGAAGATCAATGCCTTAGCCTCCCGGATCTACGCAAGACAAAGATGGATCCCCGGTGGATGAGTTCCCCCTCCAGATGCCTCCGGAGGTGAGGTTTCTGCGATTTCTAGGTGTTCTGTATGTCGTCTCCTCGATCCAGTTGCATGGGGTGAAACTATTTGAGGAGGCAGAGGCGGTGCCAACTATACGGCCGGAACTGTATGGCTGGAAAATTTGCTCCAGTTGTATAGTTGGTCGTTGAACCCTCTGTCTCCTTCGTTCGCTTCTGGTTTTTTTCTAGTATTATTAATATTTCCCAAATAAGCGATTTACGTTGTTTTTTACTCCTTTTCTCCTTAGTACAACTGCTATTGTATCCATTGGATCCATCATCTGTCCTAGTCCTGGTGAAAACGGACATAAAATGTGCGCACGAGCGTCGTGAAATACCAAGATCCTACATCTACAATGCAAAATAATAATGTAAAACATAATGCAAATATGCACTCAGCATTTATCCAATATTTTTATAATGGGCTTAATGACGAGACAAAAGAGATGATTGGTCTATCTACATGAGGAGCAATATGCAACTTGACACTGTCGGAGTGTGTAAACATTTTTGAGGTAAGATCCTTTAATGACGAACAATACAATCCAGTTGAGGATATTGAACCACGAAAAGGTATGATTCACATGCCACCAGATCTTATATCCGAAGTCAAAAAGTCCATGGAAGGAAAATATATAGCTTCGGAACTTGTAATAGAAAACAAAGTTGACATTCTTCAAACTTATGTAATAAAAGATGATATAAATCTTGTAATGCAAAAGTTTAAATATCAACAGAATCAATTCCGTGAGAAAAATTATAAACGTCTTATGACAGAAGAAAATAATATAAGAGACCTAATAGAAGTCTTTGATGACTTGGGTCAAGCCACAAAACATCTAGATAGATATCTAAGTATGGTTAAAACTCAGTGTGAGCAAATAAATGAAACCCAAACTTTGATTTTGAACCAAGGAAATTTCAATATTGTTTCTACTAACATTTTTACTAGGCGTGGTATAGAAACTCAGGAACCACAAGGGCCACCTTGGTATCAATAAGAGCAAGCTCGAAAAGCAAGAGAGACTCAGGAGATGAGTCAAGAATAAGAGGATCTAGTCGATCCCCGGGACGACATTGATTATAAGGCCTAGAAGCAAAGGGAAAATGAAGCTTCCAAAACTCAAGAAGAATAGGAAGCAGGGGATAAGCATAAAGCATATGATTCAGATGCTGAGAAGATCGATTCAAGGGAAGAAACCGATCTCAGAAAGGAACAAAAAGAGAAAGTTATCATCCCGCATGAATACAACGCCGATAAGCAAAAATGAGCTGCAAGGAAAAATAAAAAGATTGTTGAACCGGTGACAAAGGTAAAAGAGAAGGTAATACCTACCAAAAAGAAAGTTCCTTATCCTAACTGATTTCATTACGAACCAGATAAAGGTATTTATGACTCTTTTGTTGAGGCACTCGGCAGCTTGCGTTTAGAACTTCCTTTAACTGATGCTATTCAAGTTCCTACTTGTAAAAAGTTTATGCGAGACATCCTTAATAGAAAAAATAAGGTAACTAAGACTATAGCAGTTATGACAAGCTTTGGCGATAAGCTTCCTACTAAGCTTGGGGACCCAGAGATACCAACCATCTCCTGTGCAATAGGTAAAACTAATATATTCAATGCTCTTTGTGATTTAGGAGCAGGTGTTAGTGTTATGCCTTATTTCTTATTTAAGAAATTGAATCTTGGAGAATGTTCTCCTACTTCAATAACATTACAAATGGCGGATAAGACAACTAAACAACCTATCAGAATGATCGAAGATGTTTTACTTAGAATGGATCAACATGTTATACCCACTGATTTTATTATTCTTGATGTTCCTAAGGATGACAAACTGTCTATAATCCTTGGAAGACCCTTTCTTAGTACAGCTGGAGCCAATGTAGATTGCTCCAGTGGTAAGATTGTCTTCAATATAGACGATGATCAGATTGTTCGATACTTTCCTAAGAAACAGGAACCCAATAGAAAATATGTTCCGCCACCTAAGCATGATCAAGCAGCAAAAACTAAAGAAAAGTGAAGATTGAGATGAACACCGATGACATGGAGTTTGATTAGTCAAAACTCTAGAATAAAACACTTAATGGGAGTTAACCCATTCTTAATAAATTAATTTGAATTTTATTTATGATTACTACTTTATTATTTGTATGATCTAATAAGTTTTTTTTAGTTTTAAGTTCATTTAGAGAATTTACCTTAGCAAAGTTGAGAAACAAGGGAAAAATGAAGAAAAGAAAAGGGTTTAGCACCCGATAACGAGAAGCAGTACGGCATGATGCCCATACAGTCTCGATGAGCACATGGCAGGAGCAGTCTTGGTGGCGACCACTGGTATGGCGTATGGCTGGCACGAATCTCGATGAAATCGACCAAGTTCTCATTACCGATAATGACCAATGGTACTGTCGGGGTGCGCTCGTACCATGCGCCCATACCAGGTCGATCAGGTTTTGATCTCGAACCCTAATGTTGATCCAACGGTGATGACCACTAGTACGGGCAGGCTGCGCCCGTACCGCCCTCCCATACCGAGTGTGTCGCCATGTAAAGGCCGATGGCGGCTGGCTCCCAGCCAGCTTCCTTCTTCTTCTTCCTCTTTCTTCCTTTTTCTTTGTCTCTCCACCTCAAACCCTAGCCTCCTAAAACCTTCGATTCTTCATTGATTTTGTGTTTGAGTTGGGAAATCTTCACATCGGTAAGTTTCTCGTCCAATCCATACTCTATTTTCTAAAATCCATGGTTGAATTCATCACATTGGCTATTTAAATGAGTTCATCATATTCTGAGATTATTATTGATTCCTCACGTTAGGATTTGTAACTTTTACCTGTAATCATTTGTTTATGTGATAGAAACTTGCTGACTATAGTTTTCCTCAAAAAAAATTGTAGGACAATGCACAACATTGGAAGAATTTTCCGCTCGGGAAGGGCTCGGGTACGGCGGGAGCCTCGGGCTCCGCCAAGCCGTCGGGCTCGAACAAGAGATGCTCAGAGGTGGACAGCTTGAGGGTTGCCATGAGCCGAGACTACGAGAGGGTGAGCAACTGCAAGGTTTTGCCCACCAAGTGGGTAGACCGTTAGTTCCTCTCCTGCCAGGGTCTTCTGGAGGACTTCGAGCAGATGACTGTGCAAGTTGGCATGGTCGAATTCTCATACCTCTCCGTCGACACCTACAAGATCGCCACGTACGAGTTCCTTTCATCGTTCCACAATGATCTCGAGACCTAGGAGAGAAATTGCATTGTAAGTTTTGTGCTTAATGGGCAACTCCACAACCTAACCTTCTATGCATTTTGTAATAGTTTTGGATTCTCCCATGAGGGAGAGCTTGATATTAATGACAATGTGCACACAGAGGCAATGCAATCTTGGGGGCAAATTTCTGTCCACAGGAACAATGATTACTTGCGCAATAAGAGCGCCACTATCTAGAATCCTATTATACGTTATTTTCATACCTTCCTTGTTAATTCTTTATTTGGGAAAGGTGATGTTGGGGCAATGGCAGGCCCCGGAATGAGTATGATTCATATGGCCTTGCATCCAGAGATGGAGCACAAGGTAAACTTGGGTGCCTTTCTCATTCAGCACTTTTGCCGCCAAAGGTCAGCTTCCACGGGGGGGCATTTGTTGTGGCGGGTTGATCACATAGATCACCTGCGCAAACTAATTTGTCCCGCCATAGGAAAGAGCCGTGGCTGGCAGTGTGGACCTGGATGACATTCATATGTCCAGCACCAAGTTCATGGGGGTCTATAGGCCAGAGTGTGCCCTCCGTGCTTACCAGTTTTATTTTGTACCTAACAGTGATCTCCACCAAATCTTGCTTCCTTTTTTCCAAGCTTTTGGTTTCCTAGGTAAACAGAGTTGGGTCCTCACTGAGGAGGAGTTCCAGCAGGCACCGATCCTCTCGAGAAGGATTGTGCCACTAGGTGGCCACCCCAACTGGGAAAACGCAGTAGCTGGCCAACAACAGCAAGATCAAGGAGAAGAAGATTGGCATGGTGCAGGATGGGATGACTATGGTCAGCAGCACCATCACCAATAGCCTTTCCACCAACACCAACAACAAGGTATGCCTCCACCACAGCCGGGATTCAACTATGTCCCGAGGAGTGATTTTGACCAGGTGGTGAATCGCATCAATAACATAGAAAACACGTTGTATGATGCAAACACCAACATAGTCAACCTCACTCAAGATTTCACATCTTTCCTGATGGACTTTCCAAACCGCTACCCAAACTTCCCATATCAGTAGCTGCCACCTGACGGTAGCCACAACTGATTCTAGTTAGGCAAAAGCCTAAGATTGGGGCAGTTAAACTCCTCCCACCATTTTGCATTCATATTTTTCTTTCTTCTTTTTATTTATTTTTGTTTCAACACATGTTTACTTTCAGTTTTTCATTTGATAAAGAAAAACCCAAAAAAAAATATTAGACTAGTCTCTAGTTTTATGTGTGCAAATTTCTCTAGGCTATTGTTGATTCTTTCTACAGGTTGCTCACTTCTAGTGATCGCGCTATGGAGACGAACACAAAGAGTTGGCTCAAGTAGAAGATGAACAAGCAAGAGGAGGTACCACATTCCTATTTTTCCTCTTCCTGTAAGCTTATTCATGAACATTTTATGTCTATTCAGTTGCACTTGAGTATGACTCCACGATTAGTTTGTTATCTTTTAGAATTTGAGTTCAAAGGTTTTTGTCACCTCTTTGGTTAAGACTTTTGACAATTAATATCAGTTTGAAAAACCACTCTTTGGATTCAATTCCAAACTTTTTAGAACAATAGAAAGTGTCCATCGACAACTTTGGTGCAATGTTTTTGTCTTAAGGGCTTAATCTTAGTAGTGCTCAACCCCACATACTGATCGTTGACTTGATGATACCTTCTAAAAAAAGAATTGCTTGATAGAATGAACTTTTTAGAGTGGGAGAGGGAGATGCCAAAACTTGTGTTGACCTGCTTAAAAGAGAGGAAAGAACGAAAGAGAAAAAGGAAAGTACTTTGTTTCAAATACACACCTTTGGGATGCCAACAACTCCGCTAGCTTTTGAACGATCTATGGTATAACCCCGGATTTTGTCTATGAGTTGATGGCATGAGTGGCATACGTGTCGCTATATGAGAAAAATTATTAGTATTCCCAATAGGTTGTTTAGGAGTTTACAAAAGGAAATATTTATTGATCCTTGAGAATAAAAAAGAGAAAAGACTTATAACCAAAATATGAGCTGAGAAACTTTTGATTGTTGGCATCAACTCCCTACCTAAAATGTGCAATTAGAGTTCTTGATAGGCAAGTAAAAGAAGAGGTATTTGATAGCCGCGATTATCAAAGTGGGTGACTAATGAAAAAGCTCTAAGTTTATCTTTCTTTTGACATCTACATTTGCACCCTTAATTTTGACTCAAGCGACCTTGCTTAAAAACATTTTCACTCTCATAACAAGAGAGGCGCTAGAAGCAATTAATTTGCAAAGCCTCGCCAAATTTTTAACAATCTCATTTGAGTTACAAGAACTATTAGCTAGTGAGCTAATTGTGTTTAGGAATCAAGCTTAAGTGCAACTATTCAGATATATTATGCTCGTGTTCAAGGTTGCAGGATTTGAGACGATGGAATATGATACAACCTCAAAATTGTAAGTTTTCATCTTCATTCAATTCTTCGCTATTACTCGTTATAGCTTTGTCACTCGAGGGTGAGTAACCGCTAAGCTTGGGGATATTGATAGCTCCAAATTTCATCAGTTTTTACCATTTGTTTTCCTCTTGTTTATTGTCGGATTTCACTGAATATTGCCCCATTCCAGTAATGTTAATGTCGCAATTAGTGAATCCTTGGTTTCTTGTGATCGTTTTCAGGCAGTGAATATTTATTGAAGATCTAATATCATTTATGGGCTAATTACACCAGAATAAGCAAATCCCCAATTGGAGCAACTTTCATTGGAGGCATCAAGAATGCTTAACGACCACTGGTACGATCGGGGCGCGCCCGTACTGCCCGCCCGTACTACCCACCGACGCCTTCCTTATATCAATACAAGCAACTTTTGCAAAAAGGGAGAGACGAGAAGAACCACAGAAGAAAAGTTACAGCAGCCACAAGCCATGTGAGAGGGGAAGATCAGATCTGAAAGGGGAGAAGAACTTCACCTTGTTCATCGATGATCTCCAACCTCTAAACCACACACTCCACCACCATTCCATCATTACTTAGAGAGGAGAGAAAAATTGGTACTTGTAAGATTAGGGTTTGATACTTTGATCTACCTTCGGTTTGTATTCGATTGGATCTTTAATCGCTATTGTGGTTTGCTACAATAACTTTGAGATGATTTCTATTTGCAATACAATTATGCCTTTGATTTGTCTTCCTCTCATGTCTGAGTAAACCCCATAGGCGTGGGATATGTAGGGGATTGGTGAGATGTGGTGTGCCTCCTTTAATTCCATCCATTTGTGACTGTTGAAATACTTTATTTAAATAGTGAGAATGAATATCTATGTTCGCCTAATGCTTGTTATCTAATTGAAGGGCCCAGGTAACATGATCCAAAGATCTCATAGGTATGAACTTGTATGCTAGTAATTTGGCGACCCCCGAGTGACACAGACGATATCAAAGAAGAGCTAGCACTACTCGAGGACAACAAGGAACCATCAAGATTAAAGCCTTGATCCGGTCGCAAGACCTTAATTAATGCGCTGACCATGGCTGTGGTAACAGGCAGATGGATCATTGGGGTTGGGAAGAATCGGCCATGAGGACTCCTAGTCAGTATATGGGTTACTTGCCTACTCACTTATAAATAAGAAATATCACTATCACTTATTCTGCTTATTCCATTTGGCACTTTCATTATCATCATGAACTGTTTCTCTCCGTGCCTAACTTCTCATCTGCAGGATCTTTACACACCTTTCGCATCTTTACTTTTATGCAATTTACTTATTTCCTAAGCAAGTCCCTCTATCTTTTACTCACCACTTCCACCGTTAATTTTTGCAGTCAATTCACTTAAGACCTATGACACCTTGGGTGCGACAAAAACACCGCATAAAAACACTTTCCTAGGCTCCTTGTTGGGATCGATATAAAAACTGGAATTAATACTTCCACGGAAACATTCTCTGACAAACATGTGCACTTGTAGGCCATCATCAAGCAACCTACAAAATAGTTGTAGATTGTTTTGTTCCTGCAACCTAACCAAGTGGTTGTCAAGCACAAGGTGTATGTAAGCAAAATTGAAATAAAATAAAATAAAAGTAAAATGCAATGCAATAGTAAAGTAAATATGCAATGGTGATAAATTCAATGGAATATGATGTTTTTGGATTTTGGTTGGTGTTTGCGAGTATGAAAAATGTTTTCGTATTTTTGGATTTAATTAATACTGAAAATAGGAAGTGATGTAGATGTGTTGGATAGTGTTTTCTTATGGTTTAAAATGGACCGGGGTTCATGGTTTCGCTTATTTACTCTCTCTTTGAGTTGTGGTGGACACGGGACACTCTCGTTGACATAATATTTGTGCAACATGTTAAAGTATGGATAGGAATTCATATGGGCATCATGTCCTAACATAGATATGTTATTTCTAACAATTCACTTATACTCCACTAGAAAGGGGGGTCTCCAAGCAATCTAGTATTAAGATCAATTTCAGAGTATAGCATTAAGTTTTATGACATGAAGTTAAAATAAGAACATACTTGATCTAGTCTAAGCATGATATTTTATTTATCCCTAGTGAGGCAACTAAGTAAGGTAAACACCCAAGTGATTCACAAGTTTTACTGTCGTACCCACAAGATCACCCCCGTTGCTCCAACTAATGCACATGTTCCCCCACACACGCTCCTATATACATGTTTGATCAAAACAAGTAAACAAGAATGGGGTACATAATATGTATCTATTCATATACTCTCAATACTGAACAATTGCAATCTCAAATATCAACTATATAAAGATCCACCACATAGGTAATACAAATATGACTGTAATCATGTTATGCAGCTCATATGGTTCTAATACAATCGAGATCATGAGAGAGAGAGATACAATAGCTACTGCCACAAACCCATAGTCCAAGGGTGGACTGCTCCCCCTTCATCATGGTGAAGGTGCTGGAGTTGTTAGAGGAGGTGGAGATCACACCGGCAGCACCCTGCTGGAGTTTTCCTCCTCCAATCTTTTGCCTCCTTCCTCTCTCTTTCATGTTTCTGTCCTCTGCGGTGCTCCTTTCTGAGAATCGTCGAGAGACCTTTTTATACGTGGTTTTAGGTCAAAACCTTCGTATGGGAGAAAGAATCGACGGCATCGGAGACTCGAGGGGCAAACGAGTACACCAGCCATGGCCAGCCCCCTGGCCGCGTGTGTTGGGCTTGTTTCCTCCTAGGTCTTCTTTTCTTGCGAATATTTGCCCCAATGTTCTTCATTCTGATAAATACTGGGTCCTGTGAAGTTTCAGGTCAATTGGACATCGTTTGGGTACTTGAAAGTCAAAAACATTGAAATAGGGGTTTTCTGCCTGAGTAGGGTTAATTCCAAAACAATATGGGAAGTGTGAATTATTCCCAAATATCAGTATAAAACATGAATATACCCGATATATGATGCAAATATGCTGGTATATCAAGTAATAAAGTGAAAAGTTCATGGATGCATTTTACATGCATCAACACCAAGCTTAACATATACTCATCCTTGAGTTTGAAGGTGATAAAACTAACATGGACTTTGTAATTTAATACTATTTTGGATATCAAGACTGATTACTATTGCTACACAAAGTCAAATGATTCATTCTTTAAAGGAATAGCAATATGCAAGATAGATAATGAAGTGATATCTCATATACCATGAAAGGATGATCAATAGCAATTCATAAAGTGTAACATAGAAGAAAAATCAATGGACCAAATGAATGCAAAATGAAAAAGCAAAAGTAAAGTAAAACATCCTATAGTGGTCATAGAGTTTTCTTCTCAATTCTGAATATAAAAGTGGACACTTTGGAAAGATAGATAATAAGCAGAGATTAATCATGAAGAAGTTTCATATAGCTTCCAAACTCTTCCTCTTACGATCATGTTTGAACCATGGTATTCATTAGCTTTGAGCCCTCATTGTCCCTATCATAAGCATCTTTAGTGGTTAAGGTTAGTGTAATGGCAAGTATGAGTTATATGCTTGACAAAGTATAAGTTGAATGCCTTATGCCCCTTGAATACGAGTACCTACACCACATGCTACTCAACTTAGGACCCTAAGAAAGTTCTTGTCATTGTAAGCATACATGTATCATCAAGAACGCTAAACAGGATACCTCTTTCCCCATGGCATGGGAGGTTTCCCATACCAAAATGACAAGACAAACCGTATGTAACTATAGAATACAATGTTTATCAAGTGTGCCACCTAGTGATAGTACGTGACTGCAACACACATTTTTGAAAACGCTTTGCTTGTACTTCCTCCTTGCCCCCAAAATATAGCGTATATATTTTTTAATCAAACAATTTGATTTATTTTTTTTGTAAAATTCCACCAGTCTATTAATAATCATCAACAATATTATAAAAAGTCATAAAAGTAATAAAATTACAAGTAGATCATTGGACCACCAGCGATGATTACATACACTAGCACGAGCCGAAGGCGCGCTGCCGTCCTCGCCCCTCCATCACTGGAGCCGGACAAAGCTTGTCATAGTAGAAGGAAAGAAAGTCGTCGTGCTAAGGTCCAAAAGATCAATGCACCAGAACAGCAATCATCGCCAAAGATGATAAACGTAGATCAGAAGAGACTGGCCTCAAATCACAATAACGAATACGAAAAACGACAGAATCCCAAGAGATCCACCGGACATACGACTCCACATGCTCTCCATCGATGCTAGACACACCAATGGAGCGAGAATAGAACAGGCAGAACCTTATTCTGACTTTAGGATATAGCCGCCATCTCAACATCCTGAAGAAAACAGTTTAAAGAAAACACGAAGACCTCCCGCCGGCGAGGGGCCGTGGTCCGCCACGCCTCCAAGCCCTAGGACCACCGGAGACGGAACAGACCGGTGGCGTCGCTGGCGGAGAGAGGGAACCCTAGATGGGCATTAGCCGCCCCCTTAGAGAGCTCTCTCGTCTCTCCCCCCTACGTAAATGGTATGAATTTTGACTAAGTATGGAGAGAAAATATAACATCTAGAATACCAAATCATCATGGTGTATATTTCATAGGTATATGTATTTAAAAAAAACTTATATGCACGGCAATAGTATGTCAGTACTGTCAGTTACAGTAGTATGTTTGCTTTTAGGACGGTAACTGGAGGGTACCATGCAGCAGCTGCTGAACAAGCGCTGGGCGTAGCTGGTGTACATTGTGCTGTGTGCACTGGTAACCTGTGCGTGCCCGTGGCTAGCTAGGTACCGGTAGCTTCATAGTTGGGGGATGCGTAGTGTACGAAGCGCCTCAATCAACCAGGCCACAAAAGCAAACTAACTATGGAGTAGGTACAACCCAAAAGTCCATTGGGGTTAGCTGGGGCGCGGTTGCTGCCACAGAGCCATCATCCAGGGAGGTAGAGGTAGATTCAAGTATGAGTGATGCCAGCAAAACAAAGTACGCCTTAACTCGCTACATACTCGACAAAGTACTCTCTCTCTCTTCTTTCAGTTTTATAGTTTTCGAAAGAACTGTTCAGTGTTACTCTGTTTCAAAATATAAGATTTTAGCATTGTGAAATGAGTGTATCTAAACCATTTTTAGTGTGTAGGTTTGTGTAGGTTTGAAGTGAACCTACATGTTAGAGTATACGTGTACGGTTAGGTAATCTAGGATAGAGATAGGATTTATGTCATGCCTTGCACTCTAAGATGATCCATGTACGTCTATATATACTCGCCCATGAGGCTCAATAATACATCCAACATATTCCGTCAATCTTTCTCTATCGTTCTACATGGTATCAGCCTAACCACGATTCTTCTACCCTAGCGGCCGCCCCCCTCCTCCCAGGCGCCGCCGGCTCCCCCGCCCCTAAACCGTAGCGCCGCCGTCCCCATGGCACCGCGCTAGCCACCGCACACACTTCTGCACCGCGCCGCCCCCGGGAAGGTCGATCTCCATGATCTCCGCCGGGGGCCGCGCAACCTGTACGCAGGGTTCGTCCGCGTGATCGGCTGCCCTGTAAATCTTTTTTTCCCGATCTCTTGATCGCTTTTCTTTTTTGTTTACCGATCTTAGATCGGATTGAGTCGCGCTCACCGTCGTCATCATCGCCGCGCCTCTACTCCGACCATCGGCATCGAGGATCTACACCGCGCCCGTGCGCCTGCCTCCTCCGCTGTTACGCCTGCCTCGGCATGCTATCGCGGCCTCATGGCAGGCTGCCGCGCATCACGGACGGCTGCTACGCCTTTCATTGGAAGGCTGTCGCGACCGCCCCTCCCCCCCCTCAGATTGTCTTCATCATCATCGTCCGGGACTTCACCGACAACGTCGCCATCGACTCCGATCTACGCGTCATCCATGCCATGGCGCATACGGTGCACCGCCGGTCTGATCAACCGATCTCGCGTCTGTCTACACCAGGCACGTCCCCAAGCACGCACCTACCATCGATCAAGCTACGGGTTGCCACTGTGTCGCCCCGTCGGGCTGCAGCGCCGCCGTCTTTGGTCCACGCTACCGGCTTTCAACGTGCCTTCCTTGGCGTGTACGTCGCTGGTGCTCTCCCAGCCACTACACCGACTTGCGCCCTGCAGCTATGCCGTTCCCTCGGGTCGTAGCGTGGCTGCACGCAGTCTACTTCGCCGTCCTCGTGCATCGATGTCATCGGCTTTCACCGTGCCATCTCCTACGGCGCGGATCGCCGCTGTCTGCATATGGTCTTCGTCATGTCGCCGTGTCTTCCTCGCCTACTTCGAGCATCGCCGCCGCACTTCACAAGGTAACGTGCAGGACGCCCTCTCGCTGTCGCAGGTCCCGCCGACTAACCCATCGTCACTCTAGGCATCCAGCATGACTAACCCAGGTCGCCGCTGGTTTCGCCGCCTTCTACATCTTCGTCCACTACAACTTCGCCACCAGCATCATCGTCTCATCCCCGACTACACCACCTGCTACTCTACTATGACAACCGCGGACAGCGCCGACATCTCTCCCTTCGCTGCTCTGCGCGTCGCAACCGCTCTGGAGGCTTCTTCTGCTAGTTTTTCTGATATGGAGGCAAGTCCATGATGGTCCCTTCTCCCGCACGCCTGATACTGGCAACATCGGGAGTGCCTTCGTCTCCGACGCGTTCCCGAGTCTGGCAAGCTCGGATCGGCGCCTCGTCTTCATCGGCTTCGACAACGTCTTCTTAGGCATCGACCCCTCTACGACTGTCTTGACCGCGTCACCGACGAGTTCTTTGCATACTCGGTTCTGGCAAAACTGGAGTATGCGTTCATCCCCGACGTGCGCCTAGTTCTGGCAAAACTATGGCCGCACCTCGTCCTCGACAGCTTGGACTGCATTGTCTTCGGCATCGACACCCTCGACGACTGTCTCGACGCGTCTTCGTCATCTTTCTCACGCACTATGCGTATGCGACTTCACGTGCGGCTACCTCGACACCGGCATCCCCGACCACGACATCGTCCACGGCGACCCTTTGCACGGCTACCTCGACCATGGCACCGCCTCACGCTCTCGGCTCCCTCGACATCAGCACAAGGGCTACCACCTCGCTTGAGCATCACCAGCTTCCTCTACAGTCCAAGCAACCGCGACCTGACACCGTCCACGACGTTCCCGCTACGACTGCGGGGGGATGTCAGCCTACTGTATGCTACTTCGATTTATCTCAAGTCTGACCGTCCGCGACGATCCAGTTATTCACGACGCTACGCTACGACTACGAGGAGATGTTAGAGTATACGTGTACGATTAGTTAATCTAGGATAGAGATATGATTTATGTCTTGTCTTACACTGCAAGATGATCCCTGTACGTCTATATATACTCGTCCATGAGGCTCAGTAATACATCCAATATATTCCGTCAATCCCTCTATGTATCGTTCTACACTACACACTAAAAGGAATCTAGATACACTCTTTTCACAAAGCTAAAACATCTTATATTTTAAAATGGAGGGAGTATGTCTCTACAAAGAATGATAAATCGAGGTATAGGCAAGATTGACTGAGTAGGTGGAAAAATTTAAAAATGATTTTGTTGGTATTTGTATGTGGCGAGTCGTTGGCCAAAAAAATGGCAAATCGCTAGATCAGCACTGAGCAAAATTTGAACAGCGATGATGGGTATAGCCAATCGATTTAGTTTCGTGGGCTTTCTGTTCAGGTACGTCGTGAACTTCAGTAGTGGGACAGAGTACGTATGGGCCAATGGCCATACATTTGTTCTGGCCCATCTCTTATAGTAGACAAAAACTACTGAACGTCGGAAGTTGGGCGCCCATACGCTGCTTCAAGCCGCGCAACGCACGCGCGCCGCCTGAAGCCCCACGGTAATTGGGCCGGGCCAGTTAATGAGATTCCTTATTTTTTTCTGCTTACTTTTTCCGTTTCTTTTTCTGTATTTTATTTAAACTTTGAACATACTCTATAATAATGATTTAAGAACTGTGTTTATTCTTGAATATTCGTGAAGATTTTCTTAATATCATAAATTCAAAATTACTTCAAAAATCATGAATAAAAATTCAAAAAACTAACATATCAATTTAAAAAAAAGTCATGAACCATTTTCAAAAGTCATAAACCAATGTAAAAAATATGAACCAATTTCAGAAAAATCATGAACCAATTTCAAAAACAATGAAGCAAAAATTAAAAACATGAACAAAATTCCAAAAATCATGAACCAACTTTAAATCATAAACCAATTTCAGAAACCATGAACCAAAATTCAAAAAAATAATTCTTTTTTAGAAAACATAAATAAGAATAAAATAAAAAGGAATGGAAACAATAGAAGAAAATAAAGAAAAAATAGAAAAATAAAAAATAGAAGGAAAATTGACGCGAACTAGGCTGGCTCCAATACGTGTGTGAACTTGCCGTAGAAAAAAGCAGACAGAAGAACAGGGGAGGCCGCCGCTATGGCGTTGGGTTCGCGGGATACTGTTAGATCTCGCTATGCTGGATCCACAGCTAGCTCCCAAATCTGGAGACCCTACTATGAATTAGGGAATATTTTATGACAACTATGAACCAGAATACAAGAAAAGTAAGGATAAGAGTAAGGGTTTAGTTGGAATTATATTCGATAGCCTAGTCTTGTTTGACTTGGGGACTTATATAGTATCTTACAGTCCTTTAACCATTAAAAGTTTCACGGTAGTAACTGGCAGTAAAACGGTAGAAGGTAAATAGTAACGTCAACTAGTAATTAGTAGCCGTTAAATCTCCATGCTTTGCTCTTCACCGTTGATCCTTCATAGATGTACCGAATAGGTACGCATATCTAGACAGGTAAATGTAGCTATCTGAATATCAGGTATCTGACATTCCTCCCGTCTTGAATTGGCACTTGTCCTCAAGTGTATTTCTCTGGAAACCAAGGAATCAGCAAAGAAGGAGGGTAGGATCTTCTTGATGAAATCTGCATCTTCCCAGAAAGATTCTTCGGGTACCAGATTATGCCATTGGCTAAGCCATTGAGTAATCAGAACTCCATTGCGAGGAAATGATCTTGTTTCGAGAAATGTGAGTGGTTCTGTTTGTATCTTGCCATCTTTGGTCACCAAGGGTAGATCAGAGGATGTATCGCTTTTGGTCCCAAGTGTCGCTTCAGTTGCTGACATGGACTGGATGAATTACTATAGTGTCAGGTAAGTGAAGGTTGTATGCAACAAGACCAATTTTCTTCAGAATTCTATATGGTACATAGAACTTGGTTGTGAGTTTGGTATATTGCCGAAGCCCAAATTAAGCCATGCGGTAGGGTTACATCTTAAGGTAGACCATCTCACCCTCTTGGAATGTTCTTTCCTATCTGAAAGAGCATGTGGGGCCCATGTGTGGTTTTGGTAACTAATGACAATCTATATAAACTAATGCTTGTATCAAGTTGCACTTGTAGAAATTGTCCATTGGCATCACTTGGAGCATGTGTCGGCTTCAAGATAGAAGAAATGAACAAGAAGAATAAAGAAAATAAGATCAAGGGTGTCTTAAAGAAGAAGATAGAGTTCCTCATGTGTATCTTCAAGACATCATCCAAATGGAGTTAGAAGAAATGATGTGCAAGCTAAAGATGCACCATATCTAAAAGATCTCATGCTTGAAGCTTGCCATCCTCGGTGATCATGGATCGATAAAGAAAAGGTTAAAGAAGAGGTTTCCCAATGGTGTATGGGGGAGAAAGTTGCCAGTCTTCATCAAGCGAGTGCGTGGAAGAGCAATCAAGAAAGGTGTTCCGTCTTGAGGTGTAGAAGATCATCATCATCAAGATCAAGTGGAATATGCGCAAGGCAGTGGTATGATATTGATAGGGTTTCTTTCTTACCGATCTCGTGGTGTGGGAAGACCGGTTTATAGGATATATAACCATACTATCAAGAGGGGCTCTCGAGTGAGTAACTCGATCATATCTTTCGGAGAGAGCTCAAACCTTTGAATTATTAGAATCATCTTTCTTGGTTATTATTTGGATCTTATCCATGTGAGTTTCTAGAGCTTGTGGTAATATTCATAACAAGCTCTAGTTCATCAAAAACGGATTTCATATGAATTCTCTATTGCGTTTTCGATATGGAGGTTTTACCGGTTTGTCTTTTAGAGATAGGTAAAAACTTCCATTATTTGGTTCTTACTCATGTAAGGATTTAAAGATTATGTTAATTTCCATGACAAGCTCAAGTTCGTCGAAAAAATTCATATGCATTCTCTATTGCGCTTTCGATGTTGGAGGTTTACCAATTCATCTTTTTGAGAGAGGTCAAACCTTTCGTCATTTGGTTCTATCCTCCCTTGCTAGACTATGATGTTTTTCTGTATGATCTTCCAGAGCTTATTGTCCTCTTTAAAACGAGCCCAAGATCATCAACATTGGAGTCCGGATGCAAAAGTTATGGTTGTTTTTGTTTTGGTCTTTCTACTAGTTTTTGTAAGACCGGAGATTCTGGACTAAATCTCCAGTCTATCTCCGGACCACGTACTGACTGGAATATAGTTTATCTCTGTTTGGACTGGGTACACCGGAGACTCCGGTCCCAATCCAGAGACTCTAGACCGGGCGATTCCTGGGCCTAACTGTTGGATTTCTAGGAACCTATTTAAGGGGCCCTTCTTCCCCAATGGTTCCTTAGCTCTCTTCCAAGTTTTCCCCCACCATTGTTGACCTCTTGAAGCTTGCTATCTCCCATCCCTCCAATGATTCTTGCATCTTCTTGAGGGAAAAGAGAGAGGGGATCTAGATATACAACTCCACCAATCAATCTCTCCTCTAAGTGAGGGGGACATCTTGGGATCTAGATCTTGGAGTCCTTTGTGGATTTCCTCCATTGTTCTTCCTCTCCTATTCCCCCATGAGATTTTGTATCTTTGGTGGAATTTGGGAGAGAAGGACTTGATCACTTCTTGTGTTCTTGGCATTGCATTTGGTGCATCGATTTGAGTTCTCGGTGAGGATTCGATTGGGTGAAAGCGAGAAGCTTTTTACTCCTGGGTTCTTGGAACACTAGACGGTTTAGTTGTTTTGCAGGTTGGTGGATTACTTGGGGCCTCCAATTAAGTTGTGGATCTTTCCCAAGCTTGTTTGATGGGATCCTCCAATTGAGTTGTGGATAAGTGCCCCAATCTTGTGAGAGGTTTTGGATTGCCACCGACAAGTGCACCGATAGTGGAAGTGTGGATCGATCCCATTGGGGTGAGATTCAAACAAGACGTACTCCATTGTTAGGAGGAACTCGGTAAAACATCGTCATCTCCGCATGCCTCGGTTATCTCTTTACCAAAGCTCTTACTTATGCACCTTACTTTGTGATAGTCTTCGTGCTTGAAATCTATGTCTTGCTATCACATAGTTGCTTGTCTTGCTTAGCATAAGTTGTTGGTGCATATATGTTAACCCTAGTTGATCTAGTTTTTATGCTTGACAAAGTAAATGCTAGTTTAATTCCGCCTTTGTTGAGCCACTCCCGTAAAAGTTTTAAATCGCCTATTCACCCCCTCTAGGCGACATCCATGATCTTTCACACTCTTTTCTTCTGAGCATGTTTGTTCATCTTGCTTTCAGCTTTAGTTATGTTCTCCTTCAATCTAGTGATCATGTTCTGCTTCTCCATAAGAAAGTCCTTGGCTTCAATGTTTCTTGGTCGAGGAATATCCACTTCACTGATCATTGGAGGAGCAAACCCATATAAAGCATGTAAGGGGGGAGGAACTTTCAGGTGTTGTGTGAAAAGTTGTGTTATACCACCATTTTTCTTAGGGCAACAAGGAGGCCCATTTCTTTGGTTCTTGAGATTTCATGCATCTCAAGTAATTCTCTAAACACAGGTTTACCCTCTCTGTTTGTCCATCACTCTAGGATGATATGTAGTGCTTAGCTTCAGTTGGATACCCATGGATTTGAAGATGTCTTGTCACATGTAGCTAGTGAAGATCCTGTCTTGATCTGTGTTGGTGGACCATGTAACTTGAATACATTTTCCATGAAGGCATTTGCAACTGTGTGCACTATGTAGGGATGATCCAAGGGGGTAAAATGAGCATTTTTGTTAACTTGACCACCACTACTAAAATAACTTCCTTGCGATTTGATTTATGAAGTCCTTCAATAAAACCCATAGTGATCTGATAGAATGCCATATCTGGTCTTTCTAGTGGTTGTGGTAACCCAGGGTATAGACAATGCTCTGCTTTGGCTCTCTGACAAACTAGGCATTCAGAAATGAATGTTTCCATTTGTTTCTTCATTCCTTTCTAGTGAATATTCTCTTAATTCTTTGGTAGCTGGCTACCATACTAGATTGTCCTCCAATGGTGGAGGCATGGAAGGATGACATGAGTTGTTGTTTGAGGATGCCATCATTCCTAGTCATGATCTTCCCTTTGTGTCTCAGGATTCCTGCATGCAGTGTGTACTCTGTTTCACTAGCAGGGTTAAGTGAAAGTTTCTATAGAATATCAGTACAATTCTCATCATTGATTCAACAACTCTATTTTCCTTTCCTTTCTTGTATTCTATCTTGTAATCAAATTCTAACAATCTGAGGAGAAGCTTGTGTTGTATGCCTTCTAAGATTTTCTGATCAGTGAGGAATTTGAGGCTTCTTTGGTCAGTTCTGATCAACAATTCAGTTCCAAAGAAGTAATGCCTCCATTTATTAAGTGATTCTAGTATTGTCAGAGATTCTTTGTCATAAGTTAACATGGCTGTAGATTTACTACCAATTGTTTTGCTAAAGTAAGCAATTGGCCTTCCTTTTTGCATAAGGACAACTCCAATGCCAGTCCCACAAGCATCTATTTCAAGAATGAAGGGCTCAGAGAAATTTGGTAGGACCATTACTGGAGTAGTGATTAGTCCTTCTTTGAGCAATTGGAATGCCTATGTTTGCTTGTTAGCACACTTGAAGGAGTCCTTTTTGAGGATGTCATGTAGTGGCTTGCAAATAATTCCATAATTTTTTAACAAATCTCATGTAGTACCCTGTTAATCCAAGAAAACTTCTCAGCTGAGTGATGGTCTTGGGTTGTATATGTCAATGAGAAAAGCTTGTCATCGAGTGAAAATCACTGACAACTATTGGGCATTTCTCGGTTCATAGGTAAATATGGTCTACATGATAAAGCTGGTTCACCTGAATATCTATCAGATAATTCTGATTTTGGATGTATATTGATCCTCAGATTAAGACACTAGAGGATCAGGCGGAGTCCTCAGGGCTTGATGAAGAGGGATGATCTTGGAGATACCATCTCGAAGATACCATGATGGAGATGGCTAGAGCCAACGAAGAATATTGGAGGCAGCATAGCCATATCAATTGGCTACTGAAATGGGACGCCAACACGACAAATTTTCATGCAATTGCCAACGACAAATGGAGGAAATCTATAATCACCTCTCTTAACATGGACCCGGGGATGTTCTCAGACCAAAGGGGCCTCCAATCTCACATTTAACAATTCTATAGGGATCTGCTCGGCACTAAGGGTGAGGTGGCGAGTTGGTCGCTGGTCCAGGATCTCTGGCCTAGCGACAAATGTGTCTCCAGGGAGGAGAACGACTCGCTGGCGATCACGTTCACAATGGAAGAACTTGACCTGACCCTCTCGGACATGAAAAGCAATTATATGCTAGGTCCGGATGGCCTGTCAGTTGCGTTCTTCAAGCTGTTCTAGGAAACCCTCTGTCATTGTATTGGGAACGGCAATACCTAAGAAGGTTAGATAGACGTGTGGGGACTAGCAGGGAAGCTATTGACGGTGTCCGCAGGCGAGATTGGATACAAGCAAGCGTGGCAGGACGCAGGAGGTACCCAGGTTCGGAGCCCTCGTGGTGAGGTAAAAATCCTACTCCTGCAGATCTGACTATGAGTGATATACGAACTACAAGTGCTCCTCGAGCTGTATTCTCTTACTACTGCCTTAAATGCACTGAGACCAACCCTTTCTATTGAGGCCTTGCCTCTCCTTATATAGGCAGAGAGGCAACGGTCTCACTGGCCAATCCGACAGGCGGGCCCCACAGGCGGGTCCCAGCCGGCTGGTCATCTACAGTATCCAGTACAACATGTCCCATCGGTGTATGAGCGGTATGGCTGTAGTAGGCACAATGGACGCCGTGCGAGCCTGTCGTCAGCATCAGGCCACTATTCCTGCGTCATCCCCGCAAAGTCTTCGGTATGGTCGAGTAGTCGCCAGTCTTGTCGCCATACAAGGCATACCGCGCACTGATCCGCACGTCGTCCTGTCTCCTTGATTGGTTCCGGATACGCTACCGTAGCCGGCCGCTTCTCGCTGATCCGGCTACCATGCGGTAGCCGGCCCGACTTGCCTTGTCCGGCTGCACTTGGCCAGCCAGGCGCGATCCGACTGCCCTGTTTCTTGTCCGGTTGGGGTATCTAGGGATCATCCCCCCGACACTAGCCCTCGAGCACGTGTGGATTCCGCCCTTAGGCGAAATGTGTGTGCACTCCCTCTTCGTTTTGAATTTGTGACCGGCTACGCCTGGCGGTTGTGCTACCCATAGCGTCGGTCGGCGCGCACGCGCCGCATACGCGCCATCATTGCTACTGCGGCGAGCGTAACGTCCGTCGCCGCGTCTCGAAACTACCACCTGACGCTTCGGTTCCCGCTCCAGGATCTTCTGTGCACCCCGCGTCTGCGCACGGGATCTAGGTGGCGGTTGGGGTGGGGGTCGCCTGGATAGGTGCCACGTGGTGCTGTGGACGGTTGCCCTTCCGACCCTTTAAAGGGACGCCCCGGGGGGCAGTTCCTTTCCTCTGTTCCCCTGCTTCCAGTTGCCCTCTTCCCTTCCGCGCTCCTGCTCTTTGCACCTTGCCGTCGCTGCCACTGTAGCCCGCTGCGCCGCCCATTTGTCGTTGTCGGCGTTACGGGTCACCGTCAGTCGTCCGCCACCGCGCCCTCTGACGAGCCAGAGATGGCCGCTGAACGCGGAGCATGGTGTGGCTCCTCCGTCATGGAGGACCACATCCAGAAGTACCGCGCCACCCGCGTCCTTCCGCCGGAGGAGGAGGTAGAGGTGCGGCTTGCGCCGGCGGGAGAGGTGTCGCCGCATCCGGTGGAGGGAGAATGGGTGATTTTCCTCTCGCACCTGGCGCGCAGGTTTTTGTTGCCAGTGCACCCGTTCTTCCTCACATTCCTCACCTTCTTCGACCTCCGCCTCCACCATCTCGGCGCCAACGCAATCGGCACGCTGGCGCACTTCATGGCCTTCTGCGAAAGCTACCTCGGGATCCAGCCGGATCTCGGGCTCTTCTGCCGGCTCTTCCAAGTCCGGCGCAGTGCGATTCTGAAGGCCGCTAGTAAATGATGGCGGCGCCCATCTACTTCCCCCACAGAGGCTATCCAAAGTTCCCACAGATGACCGCGACTGTGGCAGCTGCATGCACGTCGGTCGTGGGCAGCAGTCATACTTCTACATCAAGAACCGCACCAATGTGGACCGGATCAACCTTCCGGTGTTCCAGGATGTCAAGTCCAGCCGGCTGCACTGGGACTTGAAGATTTATGGCGGCAAGGTGGAGTCGGACACGATGCTGCAACGCATGCGCTCCCTCGTCACCTGCCAGCTAACCGGCCTAGACATCACCCTCAACTGATGTCCCGGGTGATGATGCCGTTGCAGCAGCGAGCGCACAAGATGTGCTTCTACTCCGGCCGGTTGGACCCGACCCGGCTATCGCGCCGCGATCCCCGCTACCATAACCTGAAGGAGTGGGTGTGGACGATTACCAAAGAGCGGTTGCCGGAAGGCTGGACCTTCGGGTTGGCCCCCTACAACCGGGACAACCGCACGCCCCAGGTAGGAGATTATCACTTTGCGGCCCAAAAGTTGGGGTGTACAGGCAACGCGGTACCCAAGTTCCCTGAAATCAGCCGGGATGACTACAATTGGTGTGCCAAATACTCAGAGGGTCTTTTTCGGCACGAATTCAACTTTACGTTTCAATACAAAAAATCAGGCTAACGGGCGTCAAGTTGGGCCCGTCCTGTCAGTTCGCCGTTATGTCAATCCTGTCGCTTAGGCGGGGTGGCTGTCACGTAGGCTTGCAGCGTTGGCACAGTGGATATGACAACGCCCCCTACCCAGTGTATTGACGTGACAAAACAGGGCCCATGTATCGGTGTTATAATTATTTTTTGTTTACTCAGAAGCTGGAACGGCCACCGCCACGCGTCTCTCCTTGGACTTCCATCCCAATCGTTAACCCCTACCATAAAAGCGCATTGACGGTTCCACCGTTCCCCTGCCTCGCAGAAACCACTCTTCTTCTTCCTGTTATCTACTATCTTCTTCCCGTCTTCTCCTTGCCGCCATGGAAGATCTACACACTCTAGAGACAAGCTTCACTACCCATGAAAACAAGAAGATAGACGTTGTCTACACCAACAAGGAGGAGACAGTGGTGCGTGTCTTGAGGATGCACGAGGGGTTGCTTGGGATAGACGAGGACAAGTTTGTGGAATTGGACCTCGAGTACACCCCGGAGCACCCATATGAAGTGAATGAAGTCGCCTCGTTCAACTTGCCATGCGGAAACACGTCCTCGTCTACCACCTCTCCCGGTTTGTAGATCTGATCTCTGTAGCTAACCGCTTTTAGGGTTTTCTCCTCTTGTTCTTTATCCACTTGCTCATCTTGCAACTACTGGATTTTACTTAGGACCAAATAAATTAGGGTTTGCTTATGTCTCAATCGACTGAGATTTTCTTTAGTCTCAATCACCTAAGAAAAGTGCAACCGTAGTTAAAAGAAATGTGCAACTCGCTCGATCGTGAGAAATAGCAAAACCGAATAAATTATGACAATACAATGTTGAGAGTCTTGATCTTGCATTTACTAAACTTTTCAAAATTATATTGAGATGATGATCTTGCATTGACAAAATATTTGTAGTTATAAATTTTGGTGATGACAAACTACATACTTTCAGGACTGACAGGAAATGTCCGGCGCTGCGCCAGTTCCTTAAAAAAAGGGAATTGTTTTCTGCACTATCGACACAACAACTGATTTTTCGAAATTGTATCAAGAGGAAATTATGATTCCTGCGCACAACTGGATCGATATTCAGCATCTTGTCCAGATCCTAGGGGGCAGGAAGAAGGATGGAATGGCATCACTCGCAACTAGAATCCTTGATGAGTCGTACGTCACAATGAAGGAAGATTTCTCTAAGGATAGGCACGATTTCTAGAACGAGTGGCCATTGTCTGATATAAACCTGAAGTATGCAACCATAGATGCTTACGTGACCTACCAGCTGTACAAGAAGATCCATTTTTTTCAATGTTACCTCGTGTTTTGCCCTATTTGCAAGAGGGAAGACGAGCTTAGGGGAGCCCTTTGTAGAAAATGCCGAATAGCTGAGTTTGAAGTTGAATATGCAAAGAAATTGGCTGCATCTGAAGCGGTGATGAGAGGCTGCGAAGCGGTGAAAGAGAGCTTGCAGCTGAAGAAGCAGCTGATAGAGAGGCTGCAGCTAAAGCGGCAAACAGAGAGGCGGCATCTTCTAGCGGCAACAATCGGGCCTGTGATGCACCGCTAATTGTGCCGTAGGACGCTGAAGATAGGAAAGTCAAGTTAGATGCCATTTGGGACAAAGCAGTTCGTCGGACATGGAGTACCTGGAATGATAGCAAGCGCGTCAAGTGGTCTGATGAGGAGTCAATTAAATTTTACTTGTCAGTGTTATGTTTCTGTTTCTGTTTTGTGGAACTTAGTTAGCTTGCCAAGATGTCTAGCGCATCAAGTGATACTAGTAAAATAAATTTAACCCTCGTTGTGTTATGTTTATGTATGTGTCTTGTAGCTTGTCAAGATGGTAGCTTCTTAACTGGCAGTTTGAAACAGTGCCCTTTTCCTCTCTCGCTTAACAGATATGTTTCATTTTGCCCAAATTGGTAGCAAATCTAGAGAAGATTCTCACTTTGATAATTCGTTCCCTTTTGGACCTCTTTTTTCCTCTGATCAGGTAGCAAATCTAGAGCAGCAAATCACACCAGGCAGAATACATTCATTCAGAAAACAAAACAAATGTAGATATAGCTGTGCGCAGCTAAATAGGATATAGCGATAGAAAGTAGTAGGTTGCTTAACGGGGTTTGTTGCATTCAGCTAGAAATAGGATGCAAGCAAAATATAGAAAATCAAAAGAAGTTGCTTAGCAGCAGCAGCCGTGGCAGATGTAGATACATTAAAGGAGACATCCAACCCGTTCATTCGCCAGCGCCTCCATCTCCCTCTGGAACCTCCGCCACTTCTTGCTGTCCAGTTTCTTGGACTTGGGGGCCTTGGGCCTGATTGGAGGCATGCGACCCTCTTTGATGGCCACCCGCTGGAGGTTTCAGAGGTAAATGCCGAGAGCACGGTATTCAGCGATGTAGGCGTTGATGTTTGCGGGCTCGGGCTTGCCACTTTTGTGGATGCCGGAGCCCGCGGCCTCTGCATGCTTCAGTAAGGTGTTCAAGACGGTGCCTCTGGCGGCGTGACTCGTCAAGCAGTAGACGCCCCCATTGCGGAAGGGGCAACTGTAGTAGGGGGGCGTGAGGAAGCCGTCGTACTTGACGGCCCGCAGCCTCCTCAGCACCTGATGAGCCTTGGTGTGAATGGACTCATCATTGCTGCAGACGTAGCTGCCGGAAACCTATTGAAAGAAAGGGAAAATGGGGGAGTAGATGGTGTAAGAAGATCGAGCAATCGAAATACAAACAAGCGAATCCTAATAAACCAAGATCTAGCATACAACAATGGGAACGGTGTTCGATAATTAGGCACAATTTCCATGATTAATTCCAGAATATTAAACATGACATTACCAGCTAAATTTTAAATAGATTAGCCCATTAGTTCTAACAAACGGTAGAAGAACCAGGGGAGGGAGCAAACCCTAGTTACCTCCGACCATAGGTTGTCGATGCCGGTGTTGTAGGGGTTCAGCGGAGTGATGTACTTATCTGGATCGTAGGTGCCCAAGAAGTGCGTGATCTGCTTGTGACGTGAGGCCTCCGCCGTGGGGCTCCTCTTCGGCGGCTCCGTCGGTAGCTGGGACGGGGGCCTGGACAGGAACGGCGACTGCCATCGATGCCTCCACTGGGGCCTGGACAGGGACAGCGGCTGCTTTCAACATGTCGAGGGGGATCGGCAAGGAGACGGGGGTCTCCTCGCCGATGGCCACGGAGGTGACGATGGCCACCTTATCCTCCTCGGCCATCGCCGGCGCGAAAGGGGTATTCTCGGGAGTTTGCGGATGCTGGTGGGACAGTGGAGAGGGTTGCGTGGGGACAGTGAGCGAGAGTGGAAGTGGGTGTGCGGAGAGGGGCTTTATAGCTAAGCTGGATAGAAGCAAGGCACGTTCCGTTGCACCACCGTGCAACGCGCCGTGCAAAAGACTGCACCGTGCACCGCGACACGCGCAAGTGTCATTGCATGTGTGTTCTTCTCACAGGCCACACATGGATCCACCAGTGTCATTGCATGTGTGTTTTTCTCATAGACCATATCATTAACCACACCTAGAGTCATTTCATGTGTGTCCTTCCCATGAACCACACATGGATCCACCGGAGTCATTGCATGTCTGCTCTTCCCACAGACCACACATGGATCCACCCAGTGTCATCGCATGTGTGTTCTTCCCATGAACCACACATGGATCCACCAGTGTCATTGCATGTCTACTCTTTTCATGAACCACAGCTAGAGTCATTGGATGTGTGTTCTTCTCACAGGCCACACATGGATCCAGTGTCATTGCATGTTTGTTCTTCCCAAAGACCACACATGTATCCACTTGCATGTGTGTTCTTCTCACAAACCATATCATGAACCACACCTAGTGTCGCTGCATGTGTGTTCTTCTCACAGACCACACATGGATCCACCATTGTCATTGCATGCGTGTTCTTCTCACAGACCATATCATGAACCACACCTAGTGTCATTGCATGTGTGTTCTCCCCATGAAGCACACATGGATCCACCAGAGTCATCGCATGTCTGCTATTCCCACATACCACATATGGATCCACCAGTGTTGTTGCATGTGTGTTCTTCCCATGAACCACACATGGATCCACCAGTGTCATTGCATGTCTGCTCTTTTCATGAACCACAGCTAGAGTCATTGGATGTGTGTTCTTCTCACAGACCACATATCACCAGTGTCATTGCATGTGTGTTCTTCCCAAAGACCACAGATGGATCCACCAGTGTCATTGCATGTGTGTTCTTCTCACAAACCACACATGGATCCACCGGTGTCGTTGCATGTCTGCTCTTCTCACATACCACACATGGATCCACCTGTGTCATTGCATGTGTGTTCTTCCCACAGACCTCACATGGATCCACCGGTGTCGTTGCATGTCTGCTCTTCTCACAGACCACACATGGATCCACCAGTGTCATTGCATGTGTGTTCTTCCCATGAACCACACATGGATCCACCGGAGTCATTGCATGTCTGCTCTTCCCACAGACCACACATGGATCCACCCAGTGTCATCGCATGTGTGTTCTTCCCATGAACCACACATGGATCCACCAGTGTCATTGCATGTCTGCAATTTTCATGAACCACAGCTAGAGTCATTGGATGTGTGTTCTTCTCATAGACCACACATGGATCCAGTTTCATTGCATGTGTGTTCTTCCCAAAGACCACACATGGATCCACCAGTGTCATTGCATGTGTTTTCTTCTCACAAACCATATCATGAACCACACCCAGTGTCATTGCATGTGTGTTCTTCTCACAGGCCACACATGGATCCACCAGTGTCATTGCATGTGTGTTTTTCTCATAGACCATATCATTAACCACACCTAGAGTCATTTCATGTGTGTCCTTCCCATGAACCACACATGGATCCACCGGAGTCATTGCATGTCTGCTCTTCCCACAGACCACACATGGATCCACCCAGTGTCATCGCATGTGTGTTCTTCCCATGAACCACACATGGATCCACCAGTGTCATTGCATGTCTACTCTTTTCATGAACCATAGCTAGAGACATTGGATGTGTGTTCTTCTCACAGACCACACATGGATCCAGTGTCATTGCATGTGTGTTCTTCCCAAAGACCACATGTGGATCCACCAGTGTCATTGCATGTGTGTTCTTCTCACAAACCATATCATGGATCCACGGGTGTCGTTGCATGTGTGTTCGTCTCACATACCACACATGGATCTACCAGTGTCATTGCATGTGTGTTTTTCTCACAGACCATATCATGAACCACACCTAGTGTCATTGCATGTGTGTTCTTCCCATGAACCACACATGGATCCACCAGTGTCATTGCATGTCTGCTCTTCCCACATATGACACATGGATCCACCAATGTCATTGCATGTGTGGTCTTCCCATGAACCACACATAGATCCACTAGTGTCATTGCATGTCTGCTCTTTTCATGAACCACATCTCGAGTCATTGGATGTGTGTTCTTCTCACAGACCACATATCACTAGTGTCATTGCATGTGTGTTCTTCCCAAAGACCACACATGGATCCACCAGTGTCATTGCATGTGTGTTCTTCTCACAAACCAAACATGGATCCACCGGTGTCGTTGCATATGTGCTCTTCCCACAAACCACACATGGATCCACCGGTGTCATTGCATGTGTGTTCTTCCCACAGACCACACATGGATTCACCAGTGTCGTTGCATCTCTGCTCTTCTCACAGACCACACATGGATCCACCAGTGTCATTGCATGTGTGTTCTTCTCACAAACTATATCATGAACCACACCCAGTGTCATTGCATGTGTGTTCTTCCCAAAGACCACACATGGATCCACTAGTGTCATTGCATGTCTGTTCTTCTCAAAAACCATATCATGAGCCACACCCAGAGTCATTGCATGTGTGTTCTTCCCATGAACCACACATGGATCCACCGGAGTCATTGCAAGTGTGTTCTTCTCACAGACCACACATGGATCCACCAGTGTCATCGCATGTGTGTTCTTCCCATGAACCACACATGGATCCACCAGTGTCATTGCATGTCTACTCTTTTCATGAACCACAGCTAGAGTCATTGGATGTGTGTTCTTCTCATAGGCCACACATGGATCCAGTGTCATTGCATGTTTGTTCTTCCCAAAGACCACACATGGATCCACCAGTGTCATTGCATGTGTGTTCTTCTCACAAACCATATCATGAACCACACCTAGTGTCGCTGCATGTGTGTTCTTCTCACAGACCACACATGGATCCACCATTGTCATTGCATGCGTGTTCTTCTCACAGACCATATCATGAACCACACCTAGTGTCATTGCATGTGTGTTCTTCCCATGAACCACACATGGATCCACCAGAGTCATCGCATGTCTGCTCTTCCCACATACCACACATGGATCCACCAGTGTCGTTGTATGTGTGTTCTTCCCATGAACCACACATGGATCCACCAGTGTCATTGCATGTCTGCTCTTTTCATGAACCACAGCTACAGTCATTGGATGTGTGTTCTTCTCACAGACCACACATGGATCCAGTGTCATTGCATGTTTGTTCTTCCCAAAGACCACACATGGATCCACCCGTGTCATTGCATGTGTGTTCTTCTCACAAACCATATCATGAACCACACCCAGTGTCGTTGCATGTGTGTTCTTCTCATAGACCACACATGGATCCACCTGTGTCATTGCATGTGTGTTCTTCACATAGACCGCACATGGATCCACCGGTGTCGTTGCATGTCTGCTCTTCTCATAGACCACACATGGATCCACCAGTGTCATTGCATGTGTGTTCTTCCCATGAACCACACATGGATCCACCGGAGTCATTGCATGTCTGCTCTTCCCACAGACCACACATGGATCCACCCAGTGTCATCGCATGTGTGTTCTTCCCATGAACCACACATGGATCCACCAGTGTCATTGCATGTCTGCTCTTTTCATGAACCACATCTAGAGTCATTGGATGTGTGTTCTTCTCATAGACCACACATGGATCCAGTGTCATTGCATGTGTGTTCTTCCCAAAGACCACACATGGACCCACCAGTGTCATTGCATGTGTGTTCTTCTCACAAACCATATCATGAACCACACCCAGTGTCATTGCATGTGTGTTCTTCTCACAGGCCACACATGGATCCACCAGTGTCATTGCATGTGTGTTTTTCTCATAGACCATATCATTAACCACACCTAGAGTCATTTCATGTGTGTTCTTCCCATGAACCACACATGGATCCACCGGAGTCATTGCATGTCTGCTCTTCCCACAGACCACACATGGATCCACCCAGTGTCATCGCATGTGTGTTCTTCCCATGAACCACACATGGATCCACCAGTGTCATTGCATGTCTGCTCTTTTCATGAACCATAGCTAGAGTCATTGGATGTGTGTTCTTCTCACAGACCACACATGGATCCAGTGTCATTGCATGTGTGTTCTTCCCAAAGACCACACGTGGATCCACCAGTGTCATTGCATGTGTGTTCTTCTTACAAACCATATCATGGATCCACCGGTGTCGTTGCATGTGTGTTCTTCTCACAGACCACACATGGATCCACCAGTGTCATTGCATGTGTGTTTTTCTCACAGACCATATCATGAACCACACCTAGTGTCATTGCATGTGTGTTCTTCCCATGAACCACACATGGTTCCACCAGTGTCATCGCATGTCTGCTCTTCCCACATACGACACATGGATCCACCAGTGTCATTGCATGTGCGGTCTTCCCATGAACCACACATGGATCCACCAGTGTCATTGCATGTCTGCTCTTTTCACGAACCACATCTCGAGTCATTGGATGTGTGTTCTTCTCACAGACCACATATCACTAGTGTCATTGCATGTGTGTTCTTCCCAAAGACCACACATGGATCCACCAGTGTCATTGCATGTGTGTTCTTCTCACAAACCACACATGGATCCACCGGTGTCGTTGCATATGTGCTCTTCCCACAGACCACACATGGATCCACCGATGTCAGTGCATGTGTGTTCTTCCCACAGACCACACATGGATTCACCGGTGTCGTTGCATCTCTGCTCTTCTCACAGACCACACATGGATCCACCAGTGTCATTGCTTGTGTGTTCTTCCCATGAACCACACATGGATCCACCGGAGTCATCGCATATGTGTTCTTCTCACAAACCACACATGGATCCACCAGTGTCATCGTGTGTGTTCTTCCCATGAACCACACATGGATCCACATGTGTGTTTGCATGTCTTCTCTCTTCATGAACCACCGCTCTAGTGTTTGGTTGTGTGTTCTTCCCACAGACCACACATTGATCCAGTGTCATTGCATGTGTGTTCTTCCCAAAGACCACATGGATCCACAGTGTCATTGCTTGTGTGTTTTTCTCAAAATCGATATCATGAACCACACCCAGTGTCATTGCATGTGTGTTCTTCTCACAGGCCACACATGGATCCACCAGTGTCATTGCATGTGTGTTTTTCTCATAGACCATATCATTAACCACACCTAGAGTCATTTCATGTGTGTTCTTCCCATGAAACACACATGGATCCACGAGTCATTGCATGTGTGTTCTTCCCATGAACCACACATGGATCCACCAGTGTCATCGCATGTGTGTTCTTCTCACAAACCGCACATGGATCCAGCCAGTGTCATTGCATGTCTCCTCTTTTCATGAACCAAAGCTATAGTCATTGGATGTGTGTTCTTCTCACAGACCACATATCACCAGTGTCATTGCATGTGTGTTCTTCCCAAAACCACACATGGATCCACTAGTGTCATTGCATGTGTTTTCCTTTCACAACCCATATCCTTGATCCACGGGTGTCTTTGGATGTGTGTTCTTCCCACAGACCACACATGGATCTACCAGTGTCATTGCATGTGTGTTTTTCTCACAGACCATATCATGAAATACACCTAGTGTCATTGCATGTGTGTTCTTCCCATGAACCACACATGGATCCACCAGTGTCATCGCATGTCTGCTCTTCCCACATACGACACATGGATCCACCAGTGTCATTGCATGTGGTCTTCCATGAACCACACATAGATCCACAGTGTCATTGCATGTGCTCTTTTCATGAACCACATCTCGAGTCATTGGATGTGTGTTCTTCTCTGAACCACATATCACTAGTGTCATTGCATGTGTGTTCTTCCCAAAGACCACACATGGATCCACCAGTGTCATTGCATGTGTGTTCTTCTCACAAACCACACATGGATCCACCGCTGTCGTTGCATCTGTGCTCTTCCCACAGACCACACATGGATCCACCGGTGTCATTGCATGTGTGTTCTTCCTGACCACACATGGATTCACGGTGTCGTTTCATCTGCTCTTCTCACAGACCACACATGGATCCACCGGTGTCATTGCATATGTGTTCTTCTCACAAACCATATCATGAACCACGGCCGGTGTCATTGCATGTGTGTTCTTCCCAAAGACCACACATGGATCCACCAGTGTCATTGCATGTGTGTTCTTCTCGCAAACCATATCATGAGCCACACCCAGAGTCATTGCATGTGTGTTCTTCCCATGAACCACACATGGATCCACCGGAGTCATTGCAAGTGTGTTCTTCTCACAGACCACACATGGATCCACCAGTGTCATCGCATGTGTGTTCTTCCCATGAACCACACATGGATCCACCAGTGTCATTGCATGTCTACTCTTTTCATGAACCACAGCTAGAGTCATTGGATGTGTGTTCTTCTCACAGGCCACACATGGATCCAGTGTCATTGCATGTTTATTCTTCCCAAAGACCACACATGGATCCACCAGTGTCATTGCATGTGTGTTCTTCTCACAAACCATATCATGAACCACACCTAGTGTCGCTGCATGTGTGTTCTTCTCACAGACCACACATGGATCCACCATTGTCATTGCATGCATGTTCTTCTCACAGACCATATCATGAACCACACCCAGTGTCATTGCTTGTGTGTTCTTCCCATGAACCACACATGGATCCACCGGAGTCATCGCATATGTGTTCTTCTCACAAACCACACATGGATCCACCCAGTGTCATCGCGTGTGTGTTCTTCCCATGAACCACACATGGATCCACCAGTGTCATTGCATGTCTGCTCTTTTCATGAACCACAGCTAGAGTCATTGGATGTGTGTTCTTCTGCACCACACATGGATCCAGTGTCATTGCATGTGTGTTCTTCCCAAAGACCACACATGGATCCACCAGTGTCATTGCATGTGTGTTCTTCTCACAAACCATATCATGAACCACACCCAGTGTCATTGCATGTGTGTTCTTCTCACAGGCCACACATGGATCCACCAGTGTCATTGCATGTGTGTTTTTCTCATAGACCATATCATTAACCACACCTAGAGTCATTTCATGTGTGTTCTTCCCATGAAACACACATGGATCCACCGGAGTCATTGCATGTCTGCTCTACCCACAGACCACACATGGATCCACCCAGTGTCATCGCATGTGTGTTCTTCCCATGAACCACACATGGATCCACCAGTGTCATTGCATGTCTGCTCTTTTCATGAACCATAGCTATAGTCATTGGATGTGTGTTCTTCTCACAGACCACACATGGATCCAGTGTCATTGCATGTGTGTTCTTCCCAAAGACCACACGTGTATCCACCATTGTCATTGCATGTGTGTTCTTTTCACAAACCATATCATGGATCCACGGGTGTCGTTGCATGTGTGTTCTTCTCACAGACCACACATGGATCTACCAGTGTCATTGCATGTGTGTTTTTCTCACAGACCATATCATGAAATACACCTAGTGTCATTGCATGTGTGTTCTACCAATGAACCACACATGGATCCACCAGTGTCATCGCATGTCTGCTCTTCCCACATACGACACATGGATCCACCAGTGTCATTGCATGTGTGGTCTTCCCATGAACCACACATAGATCCACCAGTGTCATTGCATGTCTGCTCTTTTCATGAACCACATCTCGAGTCATTGGATGTGTGTTCTTCTCACAGACCACATATCACTAGTGTCATTGCATGTGTGTTCTTCCCAAAGACCACACATGGATCCACCAGTGTCATTGCATGTGTGTTCTTCTCACAAACCACACATGGATCCACCGCTGTCGTTGCATCTGTGCTCTTCCCACAGACCACACATGGATCCACCGGTGTCATTGCATGTGTGTTCTTCCCACAGACCACACATGGATTCACCGGTGTCGTTTCATCTCTGCTCTTCTCACAGACCACACATGGATCCACCAGTGTCATTGCATGTGTGTTCTTCTCACAAACCATATCATGAACCACACCCAGTGTCATTGCATGTGTGTTCTTCCCAAAGACCACACATGGATCCACCAGTGTCATTGCATGTGTGTTCTTCTGCATAAACCATATCATGAGCCACACCCAGAGTCATTGCATGTGTGTTCTTCCCATGAACCACACATGGATCCACCGGAGTCATTGCAAGTGTGTTCTTCTCACAGACCACACATGGATCCACCAGTGTCATCGCATGTGTGTTCTTCCCATGAACCACACATGGATCCACCAGTGTCATTGCATGTCTACTCTTTTCATGAACCACAGCTAGAGTCATTGGATGTGTGTTCTTCTCACAGGCCACACATGGATCCAGTGTCATTGCATGTTTATTCTTCCCAAAGACCACACATGGATCCACCATTGTCATTGCATGTGTGTTCTTCTCACAAACCATATCATGAACCACACCTAGTGTCATTGCATGTGTGTTCTTCTCACAGACCACACATGGATCCACCATTGTCATAGCATGCATGTTCTTCTCAGACCATATCATGAACCACACCAGTGTCATTGCTTGTGTGTTCTTCCCATGAACCACATGGATCCACAGTCATCGCATATGTGTTCTTCTCACAAACCACACATGGATCCACCCGGTGTCATCATGTGTGTTCTTCCCATGAACCACACATGGATCCACCAGTGTCATTGCATGTGCTCTTTTCATGAACCACATCTAGAGTCATTGCATGTGTGTTCTTCTCAGACCACACATGGATCCAGTGTCATTGCATGTGTGTTCTTCCCAAAGACCACACATGGATCCACCAGTGTCATTGCATGTGTGTTCTTCTCAGAAACCATATCATGAACCACACCCAGTGTCATTGCATGTGTGTTCTTCTCACAGCCGACTCATGGATCCACCAGTGTCATTGCATGTGTGTTTATCTCATAGACCATATCATTAACCACACCTAGAGTCATTTCATGTGTGTTCTTCCCATGAAACACACATGGATCCACCAGTGTCATTGCATGTCGGCTCTTCCCACAGACCACACATGGATCCACCAGTGTCATCGCATGTGTGTTCTTCCCATGAACCACACATGGATCCACCAGTGTCATTGCATGTCTGCTCTTTTCATGAACCATAGCTATAGTCATTGGATGTGTGTTCTTCTCAGACCACACATGGATCCAGTGTCATTGCATGTGTGTTCTTCCCAAAGACCACATGGATCCACCATTGTCATTGCATGTGTGTTCTTCTCACAAACCATATCATGGATCCACGGGTGTCGTTGCATGTGTGTTCTTCTCACAGACCACACATGGATCTACCAGTGTCATTGCATGTGTGTTTTTCTCACAGACCATATCATGAAATACACCTAGTGTCATTGCATGTGTGTTCTTCCCATGAACCACACATGGATCCACCAGTGTCATCGCATGTCCGCTCTTCCCACATACCCACACATGGATCCACCGGTGTCATTGCATGTGCGGTCTTCCCATGAACCACACATGGATCCACCAGTGTCATTGCATGTCTGCTCTTTTCATGAACCACATCTCGAGTCATTGGATGTGTGTTCTTCTCACAGACCACATATCACTAGTGTCATTGCATGTGTGTTCTTCCCAAAGACCACACATGGATCCACCAGTGTCATTGCATGTGTGTTCTTCTCACAAACCACACATGGATCCACATGTCGTTGCATCATGCTCTTCCCAGACCACATGGATCCACGGTGTCATTGCATGTGTGTTCTTCCCACAGACCACACATGGATTCACCGGTGTCGTTTCATCTCTGCTCTTCTCACAGACCACACATGGATCCACCAGTGTCATTGCATGTGTGTTCTTCTCACAAACCATATCATGAACCACACCCAGTGTCATTGCATGTGTGTTCTTCCCAAAGACCACACATGGATCCACCAGTGTCATTGCATGTCTGGTCTTATCAAGAACCATATCATGAGCCACACCCAGAGTCATTGCATGTGTGTTCTTCCCATGAACCACACATGGATCCACCGGAGTCATTGCAAGTGTGTTCTTCTCACAGACCACACATGGATCCACCAGTGTCATCGCATGTGTGTTCTTCCCATGAACCACACATGGATCCACCAGTGTCATTGCATGTCTACTCTTTTCATGAACCACAGCTAGAGTCATTGGATGTGTGTTCTTCTCACAGGCCACACATGGATCCAGTGTCATTGCATGTTTATTCTTCCCAAAGACCACACATGGATCCACCAGTGTCATTGCATGTGTGTTCTTCTCACAAACCATATCATGAACCACACCTAGTGTCGCTGCATGTGTGTTCTTCTCACAGACCACACATGGATCCACCATTGTCATTGCATGCATGTTCTTCTCACAGACCATATCATGAACCACACCCAGTGTCATTGCATGTGTGTTCTTCCCATGAACCACACATGGATCCACCGGAGTCATTGCATGTCTGCTCTTCCCACAGACCACACATGGATCCACCCAGTGTCATCGCATGTGTGTTCTTCCCATGAACCACACATGGATCCACCAGTGTCATTGCATGTCTGCTCTTTTCATGAACCACATCTAGAGTCATTGCATGTGTGTTCTTCTCATAGACCACACATGGATCCAGTGTCATTGCATGTGTGTTCTTCCCAAAGACCACACATGGACCCACCAGTGTCATTGCATGTGTGTTCTTCTCACAAACCATATCATGAACCACACCCAGTGTCATTGCATGTGTGTTCTTCTCACAGGCCACACATGGATCCACCAGTGTCATTGCATGTGTGTTTTTCTCATAGACCATATCATTAACCACACCTAGAGTCATTTCATGTGTGTTCTTCCCATGAACCACACATGGATCCACCGGAGTCATTGCATGTCTGCTCTTCCAACAGACCACACATGGATCCACCCAGTGTCATCGCATGTGTGTTCTTCCCATGAACCACACATGGATCCACCAGTGTCATTGCATGTCTGCTCTTTTCATGAACCATAGCTAGAGTCATTGGATGTGTGTTCTTCTCACAGACCACACATGGATCCAGTGTCATTGCATGTGTGTTCTTCCCAAAGACCACACGTGGATCCACCAGTGTCATTGCATGTGTGTTCTTCTTACAAACCATATCATGGATCCACCGGTGTCGTTGCATGTGTGTTCCTCTCACAGACCACACATGGATCCACCAGTGTCATTGCATGTGTGTTTTTCTCACAGACCATATCATGAACCACACCTAGTGTCATTGCATGTGTGTTCTTCCCATGAACCACACATGGTTCCACCAGTGTCATCGCATGTCTGCTCTTCCCACATACGACACATGGATCCACCAGTGTCATTGCATGTGTGTTCTTCCCATGAACCACACATGGATCCACCGGTGTCATTGCATGATGTGTGTTCTTCTCACGAACCACATATCACTAGTGTCATTGCATGTGTGTTCTTCCCAAAGACCACACATGGATCCACCAGTGTCATTGCATGTGTGTTCTTCTCACAAACCACACATGGATCCACCGCTGTCGCTGCATCTGTGCTCTTCCCACAGACCACAAATGGATCCACCGGTGTCATTGCATGTGTGTTCTTCTCACAAACCATATCATGAACCACACCCAGTGTCATTGCATGTGTGTTCTTCCCAAAGACCACACATGGATCCACCAATGTCATTAAATGTGTGTTCTTCTCAGAAACCATATAATGAACCACACCAGATTCATTGCATGTGTGTTCTTCCCATGAAACAAACATGGATCCACCGAGTCATTGCAAGTGTGTTCTTCTCACAGACCACATGGATCCACCAGTGTCATCGCATGTGTGTTCTTCCCATGAACCACACATGGATCCACAGTGTCATTGCATGTCTACTCTTTTCATGAACCACTAGAGTCATTGGATGTGTGTTCTTCTCACAGGCCACACATGGATCCAGTGTCATTGCATGTTTATTCTTCCCAAAGACCACACATGGATCCACCAGTGTCATTGCATGTGTGTTCTTCTCACAAACCATATCATGAACCACACCCAGTGTCATTGCATGTGTGCTCTTCTCACAGACCACACATGGATCCACCAGTGTCATTGCATGTGTGTTCTTCTCACAGACCATATCATGAACCACACCCAGTGTCATTGCATGTGTGTTCTTCCGATGAACCACACATGGATCCACCGGAGTCATTGCATGTCCGCTCTTCCCACAGACCACACATGCATCCACCAGTGTCATTGCATGTGTGTTCTTCCCATGAACCACACATGGATCCACCAGTGTCATTGCATGTCTGCTCTTTTCATGAACCACATCTAGAGTCATTGCATGTGTGTTCTTCTCATAGACCACACATGGATCCAGTGTCATTGCATGTGTGTTCTTCCCAAAGACCACACATGGACCCACCAGTGTCATTGCATGTGTGTTCTTCTCAAACCATATCATGAACCACACCCGGTGTCATTGCATGTGTGTTCTTCTCACAGGCCACATGGATCCACAGTGTCATTGCATGTGTGTTTTCTCATAGACCATATCATTAACCACACCTAGAGTCATTTCATGTGTGTTCTTCCCATGAACCACACATGGATCCACCGGAGTCATTGCATGCTCTTCCCACAGACCACACATGGATCCACCAGTGTCATCGCATGTGTGTTCTTCCCATGAACCACACATGGATCCACCAGTGTCATTGCATGTCTGCTCTTTTCATGAACCATAGCTAGAGTCATTGGATGTGTGTTCTTCTCACAGACCACACATGGATCCAGTGTCATTGCATGTGTGTTCTTCCCAAAGACCACACGTGGATCCACCAGTGTCATTGCATGTGTGTTCTTCTTACAAACCATATCATGGATCCACCGGTGTCGTTGCATGTGTGTTCCTCTCACAGACCACACATGGATCCACCAGTGTCATTGCATGTGTGTTTTTCTCACAGACCATATCATGAACCACACCTAGTGTCATTGCATGTGTGTTCTTCCCATGAACCACACATGGTTCCACCAGTGTCATCGCATGTCTGCTCTTCCCACATACGACACATGGATCCACCAGTGTCATTGCATGTGCGGTCTTCCCATGAACCACACATGGATCCACCAGTGTCATTGCATGTCTGCTCTTTTCACGAACCACATCTCGAGTCATTGGATGTGTGTTCTTCTCACAGACCACATATCACTAGTGTCATTGCATGTGTGTTCTTCCCAAAGACCACACATGGATCCACCAGTGTCATTGCATGTGTGTTCTTCTCACAAACCTCTCATGGATCCACCGGTGTCGTTGCATGTGTGGTCCTCCCACAGACCACACATGGATCCACCAGTGTCATTGCATGTGTGTTCTTCCCACCCACCACACATGGATTCACCGGTGCCGTTGCATCTGCTCTTCACCCAGACCACACATGGATCCACCAGTGTCATTGCATGTGTGTTCTTCCCATGAACCACACATGGATCCACCGGAGTCATCGCATATGTGTTCTTCTCACAAACCACACATGGATCCACCCAGTGTCATCGCGTGTGTGTTCTTCCCATGAACCACACATGGATCCACGGTGTCATTGCATGTCTCTTTTCATGAACCACAGCTAGAGTCATTGGATGTGTGTTCTTCTCCTGACACACATGGATCCAAAGTGTCATTGCATGTGTGTTCTTCCCAAAGACCACACATGGATCCACCAGTGTCATTGCATGTGTGTTCTTATCACAAACCATATCATGAACCACACCCAGTGTCATTGCATGTGTGTTCTTCTCACAGGCCACACATGGATCCACCAGTGTCATTGCATGTGTGTTTTTCTCATAGACCATATCATTAACCACACCTAGAGTCATTTCATGTGTGTTCTTCCCATGAAACACACATGGATCCACCGGAGTCATTGCATGTCTGCTCTACCCACAGACCACACATGGATCCACCCAGTGTCATCGCATGTGTGTTCTTCCCATGAACCACACATGGATCCACCAGTGTCATTGCATGTCTGCTCTTTTCATGAACCATAGCTAGAGTCATTGGATGTGTGTTCTTCTCACAGACCACACATGGATCCAGTGTCAGTGCTTGTGTGTTCTTCCCAAAGACCACACGTGGATCCACCAGTGTCATTGCATGTGTGTTCTTCTTACAAACCATATCATGGATCCACCGGTGTCGTTGCATGTGTGTTCCTCTCACAGACCACACATGGATCCACGGTGTCATTGCATGTGTGTTTTCTCACAGACCATATCATGAACCACACCTAGTGTCATTGCATGTGTGTTCTTCCCATGAACCACACATGGTTCCACCAGTGTCATCGCATGTCTGCTCTTCCCACATACGACACATGGATCCACCAGTGTCATTGCATGTGCGGTCTTCCCACTGACCACACATGGATCCACCAGTGTCATTGCATGTCTGCTCTTTTCACGAACCACATCTCGAGTCATTGGATGTGTGTTCTTCTCACAGACCACATATCACTAGTGTCATTGCATGTGTGTTCTTCCCAAAGACCACACATGGATCCACCAGTGTCATTGCATGTGTGTTCTTCTCACAAACCACACATGGATCCACCGGTGTCGTTGCATATGTGCTCTTCCCACAGACCACACATGGATCCACCGATGTCATTGCATGTGTGTTCTTCCCACAGACCACACATGGATTCACCGGTGCCGTTGCATCTCTGCTCTTCTCACAGACCACACATGGATCCACCAGTGTCATTGCATGTGTGTTCTTCCCATGAACCACACATGGATCCACCGGAGTCATCGCATATGTGTTCTTCTCACAAACCACACATGGATCCACCCAGTGTCATCGCGTGTGTGTTCTTCCCATGAACCACACATGGATCCACCAGTGTCATTGCATGTCTGCTCTTTTCATGAACCACAGCTAGAGTCATTGGATGTGTGTTCTTCTCACAGACCACACATGGATCCAGTGTCATTGCATGTGTGTTCTTCCCAAAGACCACACATGGATCCACCAGTGTCATTGCATGTGTGTTCTTCTCACAAACCATATCATGAACCACACCCAGTGTCATTGCATGTGTGTTCTTCTCACAGGCCACACATGGATCCACCAGTGTCATTGCATGTGTGTTTTTCTCATAGACCATATCATTAACCACACCTAGAGTCATTTCATGTGTGTTCTTCCCATGAAACACACATGGATCCACCGGAGTCATTGCATGTCTGCTCTACCCACAGACCACACATGGATCCACCCAGTGTCATCGCATGTGTGTTCTTCCCATGAACCACACATGGATCCACCAGTGTCATTGCATGTCTGCTCTTTTCATGAACCATAGCTATAGTCATTGGATGTGTGTTCTTCTCACAGACCACACATGGATCCAGTGTCATTGCATGTGTGTTCTTCCCAAAGACCACACGTGTATCCACCATTGTCATTGCATGTGTGTTCTTCTCACAAACCATATCATGGATCCACGGGTGTCGTTGCATGTGTGTTCTTCTCACAGACCACACATGGATCTACCAGTGTCATTGCATGTGTGTTTTTCTCACAGACCATATCATGAAATACACCTAGTGTCATTGCATGTGTGTTCTTCCCATGAACCACACATGGATCCACCAGTGTCATCGCATGTCTGCTCTTCCCACATACGACACATGGATCCACCAGTGTCATTGCATGTGTGGTCTTCCCATGAACCACACATAGATCCACCAGTGTCATTGCATGTCTGCTCTTTTCATGAACCACATCTCGAGTCATTGGATGTGTGTTCTTCTCACAGACCACATATCACTAGTGTCATTGCATGTGTGTTCTTCCCAAAGACCACACATGGATCCACCAGTGTCATTGCATGTGTGTTCTTCTCACAAACCACACATGGATCCACCGCTGTCGTTGCATCTGTGCTCTTCCCACAGACCACACATGGATCCACCGGTGTCATTGCATGTGTGTTCTTCCCACAGACCACACATGGATTCACCGGTGTCGTTTCATCTCTGCTCTTCTCACAGACCACACATGGATCCACCAGTGTCATTGCATGTGTGTTCTTCTCACAAACCATATCATGAACCACACCCAGTGTCATTGCATGTGTGTTCTTCCCAAAGACCACACATGGATCCACCAGTGTCATTGCATGTGTGTTCTTCTCGCAAACCATATCATGAGCCACACCCAGAGTCATTGCATGTGTGTTCTTCCCATGAACCACACATGGATCCACCGGAGTCATTGCAAGTGTGTTCTTCTCACAGACCACACATGGATCCACCAGTGTCATCGCATGTGTGTTCTTCCCATGAACCACACATGGATCCACCAGTGTCATTGCATGTCTACTCTTTTCATGAACCACAGCTAGAGTCATTGGATGTGTGTTCTTCTCACAGGCCACACATGGATCCAGTGTCATTGCATGTTTATTCTTCCCAAAGACCACACATGGATCCACCAGTGTCATTGCATGTGTGTTCTTCTCACAAACCATATCATGAACCACACCTAGTGTCGCTGCATGTGTGTTCTTCTCACAGACCACACATGGATCCACCATTGTCATTGCATGCATGTTCTTCTCACAGACCATATCATGAACCACACCCAGTGTCATTGCATGTGTGTTCTTCCCATGAACCACACATGGATCCACCGGAGTCATTGCATGTCTGCTCTTCCCACAGACCACACATGGATCCACCCAGTGTCATCGCATGTGTGTTCTTCCCATGAACCACACATGGATCCACCAGTGTCATTGCATGTCTGCTCTTTTCATGAACCACATCTAGAGTCATTGCATGTGTGTTCTTCTCATAGACCACACATGGATCCAGTGTCATTGCATGTGTGTTCTTCCCAAAGACCACACATGGACCCACCAGTGTCATTGCATGTGTGTTCTTCTCACAAACCATATCATGAACCACACCCAGTGTCATTGCATGTGTGTTCTTCTCACAGGCCACACATGGATCCACCAGTGTCATTGCATGTGTGTTTTTCTCATAGACCATATCATTAACCACACCTAGAGTCATTTCATGTGTGTTCTTCCCATGAACCACACATGGATCCACCGGAGTCATTGCATGTCTGCTCTTCCCACAGACCACACATGGATCCAACCAGTGTCATCGCATTTGTGTTCTTCCCATGAACCACACATGGATCCACCAGTGTCATTGCATGTCTGCTCTTTTCATGAACCATAGCTAGAGTCATTGGATGTGTGTTCTTCTCACAGACCACACATGGATCCAGTGTCATTGCATGTGTGTTCTTCCCAAAGACCACACGTGGATCCACCAGTGTCATTGCATGTGTGTTCTTCTTACAAACCATATCATGGATCCACCGGTGTCGTTGCATGTGTGTTCCTCTCACAGACCACATGGATCCACGATGTCATTGCATGTGTGTTTTTCTCAGACCACCATATCATGAACCACACCTAGTGTCATTGCATGTGTGTTCTTCCCATGAACCACACATGGTTCCACCAGTGTCATCGCATGTCTGCTCTTCCCACATACGACACATGGATCCACCAGTGTCATTGCATGTGCGGTCTTCCCATGAACCACACATGGATCCACCAGTGTCATTGCATGTCTGCTCTTTTCACGAACCACATCTCGAGTCATTGGATGTGTGTTCTTCTCACAGACCACATATCACTAGTGTCATTGCATGTGTGTTCTTCCCAAAGACCACACATGGATCCACCAGTGTCATTGCATGTGTGTTCTTCTCACAGACCACACATGGATCCACAAGTCATTGCATCATGCTCTTCCCACAGACCACACATGGATCCACGGTGTCATTGCATGTGTGTTCTTCCCACCACACATGGTTTCACCGGTGTCTTTTCATCTGTGTTCTTCTCACAGACCACACATGGATCCACCAGTGTCATTGCATGTGTGTTCTTCTCACAAACCATATCATGAACCACACCCAGTGTCATTGCATGTGTGTTCTTCCCAAAGACCACACATGGATCCACCAGTGTCATTGCATGTGTGTTCTTCTCGCAAACCATATCATGAGCCACACCCAGAGTCATTGCATGTGTGTTCTTCCCATGAACCACACATGGATCCACCGGAGTCATTGCAAGTGTGTTCTTCTCACAGACCACACATGGATCCACCAGTGTCATCGCATGTGTGTTCTTCCCATGAACCACACATGGATCCACCAGTGTCATTGCATGTCTACTCTTTTCATGAACCACAGCTAGAGTCATTGGATGTGTGTTCTTCTCACAGGCCACACATGGATCCAGTGTCATTGCATGTTTATTCTTCCCAAAGACCACACATGGATCCACCAGTGTCATTGCATGTGTGTTCTTCTCACAAACCATATCATGAACCACACCTAGTGTCGCTGCATGTGTGTTCTTCTCACAGACCACACATGGATCCACCATTGTCATTGCATGCATGTTCTTCTCACAGACCATATCATGAACCACACCCAGTGTCATTGCATGTGTGTTCTTCCCATGAACCACACATGGATCCACCGGAGTCATTGCATGTCTGCTCTTCCCACAGACCACACATGGATCCACCCAGTGTCATCGCATGTGTGTTCTTCCCATGAACCACACATGGATCCACCAGTGTCATTGCATGTCTGCTCTTTTCATGAACCACATCTAGAGTCATTGCATGTGTGTTCTTCTCATAGACCACACATGGATCCAGTGTCATTGCATGTGTGTTCTTCCCAAAGACCACACATGGACCCACCAGTGTCATTGCATGTGTGTTCTTCTCACAAACCATATCATGAACCACACCCAGTGTCATTGCATGTGTGTTCTTCTCACAGGCCACACATGGATCCACCAGTGTCATTGCATGTGTGTTTTTCTCATAGACCATATCATTAACCACACCTAGAGTCATTTCATGTGTGTTCTTCCCATGAACCACACATGGATCCACCGGAGTCATTGCATGTCTGCTCTTCCCACAGACCACACATGGATCCACCCAGTGTCATCGCATGTGTGTTCTTCCCATGAACCACACATGGATCCACCAGTGTCATTGCATGTCTGCTCTTTTCATGAACCATAGCTAGAGTCATTGGATGTGTGTTCTTCTCACAGACCACACATGGATCCAGTGTCATTGCATGTGTGTTCTTCCCAAAGACCACACGTGGATCCACCAGTGTCATTGCATGTGTGTTCTTCTTACAAACCATATCATGGATCCACCGGTGTCGTTGCATGTGTGTTCCTCTCACAGACCACACATGGATCCACCAGTGTCATTGCATGTGTGTTTTTCTCACAGACCATATCATGAACCACACCTAGTGTCATTGCATGTGTGTTCTTCCCATGAACCACACATGGTTCCACCAGTGTCATCGCATGTCTGCTCTTCCCACATACGACACATGGATCCACCAGTGTCATTGCATGTGCGGTCTTCCCATGAACCACACATGGATCCACCAGTGTCATTGCATGTCTGCTCTTTTCACGAACCACATCTCGAGTCATTGGATGTGTGTTCTTCTCTGAACCACATATCACTAGTGTCATTGCATGTGTGTTCTTCCCAAAGACCACACATGGATCCACCAGTGTCATTGCATGTGTGTTCTTCTCACAAACCACACATGGATCCACCGGTGTCGTTGCATATGTGCTCTTCCCACAGACCACACATGGATCCACCGATGTCATTGCATGTGTGTTCTTCCCACAGACCACACATGGATTCACCGGTGCCGTTGCATCTCTGCTCTTCTCACAGACCACACATGGATCCACCAGTGTCATTGCATGTGTGTTCTTCCCATGAACCACACATGGATCCACCGGAGTCATCGCATATGTGTTCTTCTCACAAACCACACATGGATCCACCCAGTGTCATCGCGTGTGTGTTCTTCCCATGAACCACACATGGATCCACCAGTGTCATTGCATGTCTGCTCTTTTCATGAACCACAGCTAGAGTCATTGGATGTGTGTTCTTCTCACAGACCACACATGGATCCAGTGTCATTGCATGTGTGTTCTTCCCAAAGACCACATGGATCCACGGTGTCATTGCATGTGTGTTCTTATCACAAACCATATCATGAACCACACCCAGTGTCATTGCATGTGTGTTCTTCTCACAGGCCACACATGGATCCACCAGTGTCATTGCATGTGTGTTTTTCTCATAGACCATATCATTAACCACACCTAGAGTCATTTCATGTGTGTTCTTCCCATGAAACACACATGGATCCACCGGAGTCATTGCATGTCTGCTCTACCCACAGACCACACATGGATCCACCCAGTGTCATCGCATGTGTGTTCTTCCCATGAACCACACATGGATCCACCAGTGTCATTGCATGTCTGCTCTTTTCATGAACCATAGCTAGAGTCATTGGATGTGTGTTCTTCTCACAGACCACACATGGATCCAGTGTCATTGCATGTGTGTTCTTCCCAAAGTCCACACGTGGATCCACCAGTGTCATTGCATGTGTGTTCTTCTCACAAACCATATCATGGATCCACTGGTGTCGTTGCATGTGTGTTCTTCTCACAGACCACACATGGATCTACCAGTGTCATTGCATGTGTGTTTTTCTCACAGACCATATCATGAACCACATCTAGTGTCATTGCATGTGTGTTCTTCCCATGAACCACACATGGATCCACCAGTGTCATCGCATGTCTGCTCTTCCCACATACGACACATGGATCCACCAGTGTCATTGCATGTGTGGTCTTCCCATGAACCACACATAGATCCACCAGTGTCATTGCATGTCTGCTCTTTTCATGAACCACATCTCGAGTCATTGGATGTGTGTTCTTCTCACAGACCACATATTACTAGTGTCATTGCATGTGTGTTCTTCCCAAAGACCACACATGGATCCACCAGTGTCATTGCATGTGTGTTCTTCTCACAAACCACACATGGATCCACCGGTGTCGTTGCATATGTGCTCTTCCCACAGACCACACATGGATCCACCGGTGTCATTGCATGTGTGTTCTTCCCACAGACCACACATGGATTCACCGGTGTCGTTTCATCTCTGCTCTTCTCACAGACCACACATGGATCCACCAGTGTCATTGCATGTGTGTTCTTCTCACAAACCATATCATGAACCACACCCAGTGTCATTGCATGTGTGTTCTTCCCAAAGACCACACATGGATCCACCAGTGTCATTGCATGTGTGTTCTTCTCACAAACCATATCATGAGCCACACCCAGAGTCATTGCATGTGTGTTCTTCCCATGAACCACACATGGATCCACATTGCTAGGGTCTGTGGCCTGTTCGGCCTCTGATATGTACTTGAGAAGTTGCTGATAAACATTTCTTCAAAATCTATCCAGCAGTTGATGCTTCCGGGGTTTTAAATTATTCAGCCATACTCTGGCCGGACCTTCCAACATTTGGGGTACGTATCGTACAGCCCATCTCAAGTTGTCAGTGGCAATGTTCACAGCCGTAGCATAGTTTATCCTCCGGCTTGGTACTGCCGTCATACGTCTTCGTTCCTCTGGGCAACTAGAAGTTGGGTACCGGTGGCTCCTTCATGATCCGGGGCCCAAAGCACGCTGGACCCAGGGACCTTGACATTCGATCTGTTCCGACCTATACAGGCGATCCAGTTTCAACCTGGCGTCATCCGGCATTAAATCCCTGCTTCCCAGTCTTGACCCTATCACATGATAGTCCAGTCTCGGGTATCCCGCGTTCACCATCTCCGAATCACCATCATTGTATCGGTTTTGCACTTGGGGCGCACCTTTCTGTTGCATACCTTGGCCGGCGCTTTGCTCTTGTCTTGGTATATTTCGCTGCTGCGGTTGTCCTACTCCTGTCGAGTTTCACTGTCTGGCATTGCCGGTGGCAGCGTTCCCTTGATCGGCATTGCCTTGGTCGTGGTTACCTCGGCCAGCTTCACCTCGGCTCACACTTTGTCGATCATCATTTTTCCGCGTTTCTTTTTCTTTTCCTGCACGCGTCGGGTCGTATGGGGTGATCTGTTTGTTCCGTCTGGCCGAGGTTACTACCTCTTCTCTCCTTGGACCACCATGAGGTGACGATGCTGCTCCAGTGGATTTCTCCGGGTTACCCATTGCTGAATGGATGATTTTGGAAGCTCCAGCTCTCTCCGGGTTAGCTCTAAGTAGCTCTTCGTTCTGTCTGTTCGCGATCCGAACTAACTCGTTAACCCTATCTTCTTTGTCTTTGATGGGCCTCACCCGTGAGACCCTCTAACTTCGGATGACCGCATCTGCTGCTCTGAGGTTCTTCGCCGGGGTACTATACTTCGGCAACCCCATAGACAAATAGTTTTCCGATCCCTCGGCTCCATCATCACCCTCTCTGTTCATCTCGCTCATGAGATTTCTCCCTTTTACTTTTACCGTATCAACTTTGTTTGCCTTTTCATACTCACGCAGCGTCATGTTCAGCGATTTGCTAAGCGCGCTATTTTCTTTCGCCCTCTAGTATCTTTTGCCTAGTTTCCTCTAGCTCGGCTGTGCACAGGCGGATCTACCACTGCTGCTACCGGGTTTGCCAAGCTATCCATAGCTTCTCTCAGTACGTTCTTAGGCCTCTCTAGTGGAGGTCCTCTACCTTTCCTCGGTGCCTTAGGTGTTACCTCCGGGTCCGGTGCTGGATCCTTGCTTGCGCCTGCACCTGGCGCAGTCATCATCACTTTAGCATGGTCCGAGGAGCGAGTGATACGCGCCTCGTGAACCACGCTAAGGGGTGGTTCCCCTGCCTCGACGACGTGCTGCGGGTGAACGCATGATACGTCCACAACAATGTAGACCTTGAGTGCCCCCAACTTGACGAAGATGCCGTTGCACAGAAGTGGGCGCGTGCCGAAGCAGCAGCGACGGCGAAGTCAACGCTCCAAAGCTGAGCGAGCCTAGGCGCGTCGCGGTGCCGACGAGGTTTCTGTCTGATCTTCACCCACCTAGCGCCTGGCTTAGCCCTGGTGGGCGCCAACTGTCGTGGTGGTGTCACGGCAGATGCCATGGATAGGCTAAAGGTGGGGACTAATACACGCTAGGGGAATTGAGGGAGGGATAGTGGAGTGATTCTCCACATAGAAGATTGTATTCCTTTCAAGTTTACAAGTGCTCTAAGAGCTGTATTGGAGAGAGGAGGAAGAAGAAGCTCTCTTACTCTCAACTACAATTCACTCCTAGAACCTTAGCCAAAATCAGTATCGAAGAAGGACCAACAAAACTAGCACTCAACCCCTTCTACTGGAACCCTAGCCCCCCTTATATAGAGGGGGCTCGATCTCTGCCTAGGGCATACGTGGAGGCATATTCCTAAGAATATGCCTCCTCTCAAAGTGGTAACCCGACCGGGGTGCTTTTCCCCCGCGTCATACATGCTTTAGCTACGTGAGCCTCGTCGGCCGACAGGCGTCGTCACCCTTGTCGGCTATGACCGGTGGTTCTGCCCTTATTTGCTTCGCTCCATGCGCGCGGGCCTGGCCTTTCTTTTGAGAGGAGATCCTTCCTTCCTCCGAAGCTAAATGGGACCCGGATCATGGTAGATCCGGCCACACCTATTCCTGCATACAAGTTAGACAAGCACTTCCGACTTACTCCTTAAGTCGGCTGAGACAATGTTAGGCGACCCCCTGGTCCGGGTTACTCCGTGATCCGACCTGCCTTGAGGTGACCAGCGGCTGACCCCCTTGCGAACCTCGGCTAACTCGGCCTTTATACCCCGGAGTGACCCTACCCGGGGGTATCCCCCCAACAACCACAACTAGAGTCATTGGATGTGTGTTCTTCTCACATACCACATATCACCAGTGTCATTGCATGTGTGTTCTTCCCAAAGACCACACATGGATCCACCAGTGTCATTGCATGTGTGTTCTTCTCACAAACCACACATGGATTCACCGGTGTCGTTGCATGTGTGCTCTTCCCACAGACCACACATGGATCCACCGGTGTCATTGCATGTGTGTTCTTCCCACAGACCACACATGGATCCACCGGTGTCGTTGCATGTCTGCTCTTCTCACATACCACACATGGATCCACCAGTGTCATTGCATGTGTGTTATTCCCATGAAACACACATGGATCCACCAGAGTCATTGCATGTGTGTTCTTCTCACAGAACACACATGGATCCACCCAGTGTCATCACATGTGTGTTCTTCCCATGAACCACACATGGATCCACTAGTGTCATTGCATGTCTGCTCTTTTCATGAACCATAGCTAGAGTCATTGGATGTGTGTTCTTCTCACAGACCACACATGGATCCAGTGTCATTGCATGTGTGTTCTTCCCAAAGACCACACATGGATCCACCAGTGTCATTGTATGTGTGTTCTTCTCACAAATCATATCATGGATCCACCGGTGTCGTTGCATGTCTGCTCTTCTCACAGACCACACATGGATCCACCAGTTTCATTGCATGTGTGTTCTTCCCATGAACCACACATGGATCCACCAGTGTCATTGCATGTCTGCTCTTTTCATGAACCACAACTAGAGTCATTGGATGTCTGTTCTTCTCACAGACCACACATGGATCCAGTGTCATTGCATGTGTGTTCTTATAAAAGACCACATATGGATCCACCAGGGTCATTGCATGTGTGTTCTTCTCACAAACCATATCATCAACCACACCCAGTGTTGTTGCATGTGTGTTCTTCTCACAAACCACACATGGATCCACCTGTGTCATTGCATGTGTGTTCTTCTGACAGACCATATCATGAACCACACCCAGTATCACTGCATGTGTGTTCTTCCCATGAACCACACATGGATCCACCAGTGTCATCGTATGTCTGCTCTTCCCACATACCACACATGGATCCACTAGTGTCGTGGCATGTGTGTTCTTCCCATGAACCACACATGGATCCACCAGTGTCATTGCATGTGTGTTCTTTTCATGAACCATAACTAGAGTCATTGGATGTGTGTTCTTCTCACAGACTACATATCACCAGTGTCATTGCATGTGTGTTCTTCCCAAAGACCACACATGGATCCACAAGTGTCATTGCATGTGTGTTCTTCTCACAAACCACACATGGATCCACCGGGTCGTTGCATGTGTGCTCTTCCCACAGGCCACACATGGATCCACCGGTGTCATTGCATGTGTGTTCTTCCGACAGACCACACATGGATCCACCGGTGTCGTTGCATGTCTGCTCTTCTCATAGACCACACATGGATCCACGAGTGTCATTGCATGTGTGTTCTTCCCATGAACCACACATGGATCCACCAGAGTCATTGCATGTATGTTCTTCTCACAGACCACACATGGATCCACCCAGTGTCATCGCATGTGTGTTCTTCCCATGAACCACACATGGATCTACCAGTGTCATTGCATGTCTGCTCTTTTCATGAACCACATCTAGAGTCATTGGATGTGTGTTCTTCTCACAAACCACACATGGATCCAGTGTCATTGCATGTGTGTTCTTCCCAAAGACCACACATGGATCCACCAGTGTCATTGCATGTTTGCTCTTTTCATTTACCACAACTAGAGTCATTGGATGTGTGTTCTTCTCACAGACCACATATGACCACTATCATTGCATGTGTGATCTTCCCAAAGACCACACATGGATCCACCAGTGTCATTGCATGTGTGTTCTTCTCACAAACCACACATGGATCCACCGGTGCCGTTGCATGTCTGCTCTTCTCACAGAGCACACATGGATCCACTGGTGTCATTGCATGTGTGTTCTTCTCACAAGCCACACATGGATCCAACGGTGTCGTTGCATGTCTGCTCTTCTCACAGACCACACATGGATCCACCAGAGTTATTGCATGTGTGTTCTTCCCATGAACCACACATGGATCTACCGGAGTCATTGCATGTGTGTTCTTCTCACAAACCACACATGGATCCACCCAGTGTCATCACATGTGTGTTCTTCCCATGAACCACACATGGATCCACCAGTGTCATTGCATGTCTACTCTTTTCATGAACCACAACTAGAGTCATTGGATGTGTGTTCTTCTCACAGACCACACATGGATCCAGTGTCATTGCATGTGTGTTCTTCCCAAAGACCACACATGGATCCACTAGTGTCATTGCATGTGTGTTCTTCTCACAAACCATATCATGAACCACACCCAGTGTAATTGCATGTGTGTTCTTGTCACAGACCACACATGATCCACCAGTGTCATTGCATGTGTTTTTTTTCTCACAGACCATATCATGAACCACACCCAGTGTCATTGCATGTGTGTTCTTCCCATGAACCACACATGGATCCACCTGTGTCATTGCATGTCTGCACTTCCCACATACCACACATGGATCCACCAGTGTCATTGCATGTGTGTTCTTCCCATGAACCACACATGGATCCACCAGTGTCATTGCATGTCTGCTCTTTTCATGAACCACAGCTAGAGTTATTGGATGTGTGTTCTTCTCACAGACCACACATGGATCCATTGTCATTGCATGTGTGTTCTTCCCACATACCACACATGTATCCACCAGTGTCATTTCATGTGTGTTCTTCTCACAAACCATATCATGAACCACACCCAGTGTCATTGCATGTGTGTTCTTCCCATGAACCACACATGGATCCACAAGTGTCATTGCATGTCTACTCTTTTCATGAACCACAAGTAGAGTCATTGGATGTGTGTTCTTCTCACAGACCACATATCACCAGTGTCATTGCATGTGTGTTCTTCCCAAATACCACACATGGATCCACCAGTGTCATTGCATGTCTGCTCTTCTCATTAACCACAACTAGATCCACCCATGTCATTAGATGCATGTTCTTTTCATAAACTGCATATGGATACTAATTAACCTTAGGAGAGCCCTAACCTTAGCGTTAGACCGAGTCTTCTAGAAGGCACACCCTAACATAGTTGTTCTGTTTGTCGATTGTTACATACCGTCCGATCGGGGCGCTTGGACAATTGGGATGGTTTTCGTGAGATCGATCCGCGAGTAGTCTATTCTGTGGCATGATTGGCCACGCTTGCTCTAGACAAACTGGCAACACCGGGGGCTCCCCTGTTGCGAGTGTCACGACTCACCAGTTGAGCGGGCCATATCCCAGTGTCATGTCCCCATTACTTCTCTTCCTCCCCGTACTTCTCTTCCTTCCCCTCAAAGCCACATTCCCCACTTCACTCCCATCCTGCCGTAGCCGCAAGCCGATAGCGCCGCCATCCCAATCCCCTCTTCGGTAGCCACCACCCTTCCTCCCCTCTCGCCATGGGTTCAAGGGGAGACGACGAGGAAACGCGTCATGACGACAGGGACGGTGATTTCGATGTGAGTCGTCTCATCTCTATCTCTATCATCCGTGGCCAGTTATCTATTTTTTGATCCAGATCTACTCCGTTTACTCATGCGCGTATGATGTGTTAGGCCAACCAGACGATGTATGACGTCGACTATCACAGTTTAGCGGATGAAGACAGCCCTCTGCTATGTAAACATGGATATGTGCCCGCTAAATTTGTAGCGTTCGAAGGACGAAACGCAGGCAGGAGGTTTCTATGGTGTCAAGGACATCGTGCAATGATGCGAGGTGGAAGTTGCGGTGTTATCAAATGGGTAGATCCAGAGTGGCCCAAATCAATGCAGAAAACGCTGGACAAACTATGGGAAATGACTGTTGAGTTGAAAGAATCCGGATTCAGCTCACTTCTTGACAGTGTTGAGATGAAGCTATGGGAACCAGTTGACACGGCCAAGCATAAGCGAGATATCATGGGGGTGGAAGACAAGGTTAGCAAAGTCGAGAAGGAGAGGGACACGGCGTTGGCCCTGAAGGCTAAAGTAGAGCAAGAACTGACTCAAGCAAGGAAGGATCTTCACCATGCCAAAGTCTTGCAGTTCACAACTACGAGTATTGACAAGTGCATGATGAAAGATGCAGAGAAACAATTGAAGCTGTGCAAGGAAGATGCTAAAAGGAACGAGCAGATGATTCGATCCTTGCTCTCGCAGGAAGATGCGCATAAGGCTAAGATTAGGAAGATCAAGGAGATGTGTGTTAACTAGTTCTATTTAGCTTAAGTCTCGTGCCTTTTTTAAGTTGTAATAGTTGTACTTGTTGACCTAGCGGTCTGAACTATTGGCCCCGGAGTCCTGGGAGTAAAAAATTGGTCGCCTGTTAATCTGTCTTAACGCTACATTACTTCCTTTTGTCTGACCAATGCCCCTTGGATATTCTGCCCGTCACTTTGTTGTCCTCGTGTACAAATAGGAGGCGCCACAGCTCGTCGCTTCGTCGCCCATCCCCTCGCCCTCTCCAATCTCCATCGCGCCGTCCACCCCTCGCTCCCTCTGCAATCTCCACCGTGCCGCCATGGAGATGCCCTCGCTGAACTTCTACCGAGCGGTGATGTTCTCTCACTTCGACATCCTCGCACTGCCGGCCACGACGGTGCCCCACGGATGGCGCATCAGCTATGCGGGGGTGCCAGTGGCTCCGCTCCTATTCCACAGCGGAGCCGTGATGGAGAGCGAAATCGCGACGCGCCGCCTCTAGATGTCCGCATGGAAGAGGGCGCTGCCACGGTACGCGGCGGCCAGCCCGTACTGGGCAGCACTGTTCAGGAAGGAGCGGAAGGCCAAGATTGGCAGCCGCATCATTTACGGGCGCGTGGTGCACTGGGATCTCCGCAACCGAGAAGGGCGGGAGAGGTTCTAGTTCGTCCCTGGACGGACTAAGTTCACCGTCATCGCCGCCGCTCTCGGCGAAGAGGTGCTCCGTCTCGCGTACAATGCAGAAATCGTGGAGGTTCCGTCCGACGAAGACGAGGAAGCCGGCGGCTCAGAGGACAGCGGCAGCGGAAGTGAAATTGTTGACTAGTTGGTTGAATTAATGTAGGATGTGAAATCGCACCTTTGTTTAGAAGAATTTCTGGTTGAATTAATGAAATGCCTCAATTTAGATCTCTGTCTCGATTAATTTGTGGAAGAATTTGTGATTTAGATCAATTTCTGCCTCGATTTAGATTTCTGTCCCGGATTGGGAACGTAACCATGGACCAAAGACACCTTTTCTACTAGTGTATTCTGACACTGGTGGTTTGTTTAAACGTAATCTACGTGGATTGTGCCGCATGCAAATGGCACAACCACAATTTATAAAGTGGAAGCACGTACACCCGGTTACTGGAGATCCGGGAGCTTCGCCAGATGCAGGAGCAGAGAGGCGGTGAGATAGACGGGCTCAAGATTAGGCCAGAAAGTGGTACCCATTTCCTCCTCATCTGGGCATTATCGGTGAGAACATTGTTGTTTATTTTGCCACGTTGTTGTGCAGCATCTGAAATAAGTTGCTGCTTTGTGGAGTGTGGAAGATTAAATAATTTATTTATGTGCCACTTGCATTCCGTCATATTTGGAGACCTCCTCCCCCTCGGCAATCATGGAACCGGTGGATCATTGTTTTCAGATAGTAGTGGCACAATCACAATTTCGGATTCAACTACTGACTCGGGCGTTTCCAAACCCTAAGTCACGGTACATTTTACTCAGAGAACGTGGGTAGATTGTTTCGCCCAGCAACGTGCCACACACAAAGCGATCAGAATTTAATAGAATTACATATATAGGTTCAAGTTCAACACATTACTATGCATCTTCATTGCCAGTGACCTTCTTCCATGACAGGTGCCAAGCCTTCACGTCCACTGGCTTCTTCATTTCCTGCCTTCTTCCTCTTCCTCGGTGCCAATTTTCTTAGCTTGACGTACTCTGCATCGCCGGGACAACGAGCACCAGAATCGTGTCCAGCATCATCTTTCCACTCGTTTTTTATTTCTTCGGGCAGCAAAATCACTGACCCGGCATTCATGTTTCTAACCTTGCGGAGCTTCCTGTCAAAGAAACAAGACTGTTGCATAACTGCCTAATATCTATAGAGTAAATAAAGCAAAAATTACAATTCAGCACAAACATGCGAACCCCAAGCGACCTTTGCTTACCAGGAGCTAATTGGGTTCGAGTAACCACCCTATCCAAGAATAGAAGGGCGACTCCTAGTTGCAGCAGCTTCCACATCCAGTACATGACATTTCAGGTCAAACATGGCAGCCGAAGCATACCTTTTCATCAACCCAATTAGCTGACTATCACACGTTATAGCAACCATGATGCCACGTTCATCCATGAAGTTGAACTTTGCTGTCTGCTTCGGCTATAATTCAACATGATTATGCAGAGCAGAAACCATACTAGATATAGTGCAGATCTGTGCAGGTGCTTCTTCCATCGTGAAACAATGGCTTCCATACCACTTGCCATTAGAGTCGTACCTGTAGAGGACTACCGTAACCAGGTAAGGGGGGTCCGCGCAGATCCCACTTGACAGAAAACTATGGACAAAATATGTTTGTCAGCGTTGGGCTAACAAACAATTTGAGGTTCAGTAGCCAGCTAGCAGTTGTAATTAGTGCGAATAGAAAAGAGAAGGGTAGCTCACCTGCTTGTAGACAGAACTTCTTCTTTCTTGATAGTAGGATCTGCCATCCTCCGAGCTGCTCGGCTCGTCGGTGGCGGAGGCGGGCTAGAGCCTCGCAATGGCGGCTATGGCATGCGCCATTGGAGCTCGGGATCAGCGGCGCGGTACAGCGGCGCAGCAACTTTGCGGGAAGTCAAATGTCGAAGGATCGTCCTGCACGGAGGGTGGATTCCGGCGCTGCTAGGGGAAAGCTGGGAATGGATTTGTGAAATTGGTCAACGCATCCAATCCACTTAGCTGCTCGATTTGCCTAAGAGGTTGCCGCATTGGCGCCCGCGTCACGGACAGATAACCGACATGTGGGTCCCGACCGTCTACTTCATGGGGCGGTTTAACGGAATGTTTGTATTTGGCAGGGGTGAGATGAGTTTGCCTCGAAATGGCCCCTCTCAGTAGTTGGCGGCCCAACTTTTCGAAATGCGGTGATTTCAGGCAACTTAGGTACCGCCATGCGCTGGCCTGCCAACTTTGGTACCGCAGACGAACAAGCCCCCCAGGTAGGTCCTTTTAGCTAGAGTTTTTCTTTTGTATTTCTTGCCCTTATTTTTGTTTTATCTGAATAATCTTTTGCATTCGGCAGATCTTCGCTTGCATCCTTCGTGAGGAGGGCGACGCCCCCCTCGAGACGTTCACACCTGACTTGCCCGAGCCGCGTGCTCGGCGGTCTGGCGAGGAGTCGGATGGGGATGGGGATGCCTTCCCCAGCCGGAACGACGAACCGGCCGCCGAACCCAACACGGAGGTTGACAAGGAGGAAGAGGCCGCGCCGGCCTTTGATCTGGTGCAGCGCCTTGCGACGGACGGTGACTCCAGCCAGTCTGGCGCTGGCGGGAGCAGCTCCATCCGTTCCAGCGCCAGCCGGCCTGCCGCAGAAGAGCCGGCCCCCAAGAGGAGCCAGACCAGCGCCCTTCCGCCGAGTCGTCTTGGCCGGAAGAAGGGGCCACCTCCGGTGGTACAGGGGTGAGTTCTTCTCTTGGCGCCCTTGCTATTTTTGGTTTTTTGGTTGCCTTTGGCTTACTAGCTTCTTTTTCCTCCTTCTCTTCTTCTGTCTCTTTTAGGACACTGGTTTCCTTTGGAGCTGCGAGCCCGGTGCGAGCGCCGACCGGGTCGCCACCTCGTGCGCCAGCCACATTCGTCTCCGCCCCTTCTTCTTCCGAGGCACCGCCTCCGCCGCCACCTCGAGCCGAACCGGCTGCCTCAGCCGGGGCGGAGGGTCCCCAGCCGGACGTGGCGGCCCAGCCGGAAGCGGAGGGTCCTCAGCCGGGTGGCTCTTCTGCGGGCACGCAGGAGGGCAGCAACCGACATGGAGATCGTGGTTGTCGGCGATGACAACTCCGAGGACAAGCCGAGAGAGGAGTGGAGGACAACGGTGGTTGCCTCGAAGGAGTCCCTGGCCGCCAACGTCGTGGATGACGACGCCTCCTCTGCCGCCTCGCTGACAGATCTCGCCGCCACCCTCGAACTGGCGGTGAAGGAGATCCGCTCTTTGGAGGCTGCAGCCCGGAACGGTCCTGGGAGCGGCTTCGCTGCTGCCAACGGGACTTCCCAGAGTAAGTTTACGTTAACCGGAATCTTTTTTTGCTGATAGCCGGCTTTATTGCAGCTATCCTTGTGTGTGCTCAGTGCAAGATTGATCGCTTGAAGAAAGCGAACGACCGGTTGAGCAAGTCCAACTCCATTCTACGGCTACAGAACAAGGATTGGCACGCGAAGGTGGACGGTATGGAGGCCACCGTCAAAGAGCGTGACGCCTCGCTCGCTAGCCGGATCGAAGCCTTCAACTTTCTCGAGGCCCAAAACAAGGACCAAGAAAAGGAGATCAAATGGCTGGCGACGAAGGAGAAAGCCTTGGTGGAGGAATGATGGCTCAATGCACGGCGCCCAGAAAAATGCTTGATGGCGGCGTTGATGTAGAGCTTGTTGGGAACCCCAAGAAGAAGGTATGATGAGCACAGCAGCAAGTTTCCCTCAGTTATGAAACCAAGGTTTAATCGACCCAGTAAGAGCAAGGAAACACCCCAAAGGTGTTACTAGCTGAGCTTTGGCAGGGCGCACTACCGGTGCTAGTAGCAACGTGGAGACCTGCACAACACAACCACAGAACTTTGTCCCCAACTTGCGATGAGGTTGTCAATCTCACCGTGTTTTGCGGAAAACAAAGTATTAAACGTATCGAATGGAAAGAAGTAAAAGTTTGCAGAAAGTAAACACAAAGCAGTAAAAGATTGTAGATTGTATGTAAAGAAAAAGGACCAGGATCCATAGTTCACTAGAGGTGGATCTCCTTAAGATAGATAACATGCTGGGTGAACAAATTACAGCGGGGCAATTGACAAACACCGAGAAAGCAATACATGCATATACTAATCATCTTGACTCCTTTGAAACTTGATTGGGCATTACAACATAATACATAGACCGCCATCCAACTGCATCTATGACTAATAATCCACCTTTAGGTTATCATCCGAACCCCCTCAAGTATTAAGTTGCAAGCAACAGATTATTGCTTTATGAACTGCGTGTAAAGTAAACAATACGATTGTTCTATGAACAAAGGATTGTTGTTTTCTCCCTAGTAGCAACAGCACATCTAGTACCTTAGAGATTTCTGTCACTTCCCCAGATTACCAGAGGCATGAACCCACTATCGAGCATAAATACTAACTCTTGGAGTTGCTAGCATCTACTTGGCCAAGATAGCTACTAACAACGAAAAGCATGCAAGATCTCAAATAAGAAAGACATGATAGAATCAATAATCAATCTGAAATAGCATCTCAATATCCATCGGATCCCCGCAAACACAACATGTATGATTACAAATAGATGATATTGATCATGAACGGAGCTCACAAGATGTAAACATGAAAGCACAAAGGAGGAGAACCCGCCATCTAGCTACTACATGGATCCGTAGTCCAAGGATGAACTACTCACGCATCACATCGGAGGCTTGCATGGTGATGAAGAAGGCCTCCAGGGTGAATTCCCCTCTCCGGCAGGGTGCCGGGAAGAGCTTCAGATCCCTCCTGATCTAGGGATAGAGATGATGGCGGCTACAGACTGTTTCGTGGATTTTTATCGGGTACTTAGGGTTTTCGTCCCGAGGGTAATATATAGGTGGAAGGAGAGGCCGAGGGGGTGCCGGGAGCAACCACACCACCCCCTGGCGCGGGCCCAGCCTGCCCGCGCGGCCAGGTGGTGTGGCCGGCCCCTGGCCCTTCTCCGTCTCGTATTCTGGCACTTGATCCCTTCCAGAAAAATTGGCACTTTGGCTTTTGTCCCGTCCAATTCCGAGAATATTCATTTTCTGACTTTCCTGGAACCAAAAACAGCAGAAAACAGGCAGCTGTCACTGTGGCTCTTGTTAATAGGTTAGTCCAAGAAATCATATGAAAAGTACTCCAAAAGTTGGAACAAAACACAAGAAAGTGGATAAAACCAAGCATGGAACATCATAAATTATAGATACATTTGCAATGTATCAACATCCCCAAGCTTAACTCCTGCTCGTCCTCGAGTAGGTAAGTGATAAAAAGAAAGAATAATTTTTGAGGTGACATGCACCATCAAAGACTTGATCAAAGTATTTGCAAAACATTCAAAGCTGGGATCATAGTACTTCAATCATAACATGAAAGACAAGGTTCTAGCAATAAGCAAAGAAACTATGATGCAACATGAAAATGCACAAACAAAAGATTCATGAATAAAATGCTTTGCAAGTCGTTTGTTTGTTTCACATAAAGAAAACATAGCATAATAGTATTCAGCTTGTCCCTCAATAGAGTAGCAAATATAAATGCATAGGACACCTTCAAAGTTCATAAGAGTGACTAGATACAATAGTTTAAAACAAGCAATAACAAGTTATGCATCAACCAACTAGTCTTGGGACAATGCACATAGAACTAAGAATGGCCACTATGCTCTCAAAGTAGGTGCATAAAGATAGAAGGTGGAGACTCAATATAATGGTGGAAGAAAGGCCTTTTGTAAAAGGAAGTAGGGATTCAAGTCTCATAAAGAGCTTCCAAAAATTATGGTACTTGTATCTTTTAGCTCTCATTGCCCCTATCATAAGCATCTTGAAGGTGATTAAGGTTAAAGTGACACAACTAAGAGGATATGCTTGACAAGTTATAAACTGAAATCTCATGCCCCTTACTTATGAAGACCGATCCTCATGCTACTCAACTTCGGTCACGAGTAAGCTCTTGTCATTATAAGTATATGTGTATCATTAAGAACCGCCAACAGGGTACCCCTTGCACATGATAAGGGAGCTTTCCCATAATCAAAATGACAAGGCAAGCAGACAATGAGCATTTCAGCGATCTTTTTATTTGCTATTTGCATAGGTTTTTATTGAGGATGCTTCATAGAGTGCTCATTATGGTGATGCTGCAAGTTTCCACCATGATTAGGCATGGCTTAGGCTAGCGGCCCAGGCGTTGCTCTAACACACATACAAACTCCATGATCTTACAAGTTCCACTTTTATTTCACACCGCCGGGATCCATAAGCAAAAGAACATGATATCAATGGGGTACAAAGTACAAGTGCAATGTTGAAAGCGTTCCCCATGAAACATGGTTCTGCTAATTTCAACTTATAACGCGCAAGCATATACGCAACAAAGAAGGACCCAATGGTTCAAGTTTATTAGAGGCAAAAAAGTAAAGTGTGCCATCAAGTTTGTGAGAGCTTTAATCACTAGTTTTCTCATAACAAGTGGAAGGTAAACAAAAGCATGAATATACTTGGAATAGCATAAGCTAGTAGGTAGGTATGGTGGACTCTTTGGAATAACTTGGTTTAGGGAGTTGGATGCATGAGTGGAATGGTTGTGGAGGCTAGCAAAAGACTAGGAGCGACAAACTAAGAGAGCAATAATGGCCATAATCATGCAGAGCGACAAAACATCATTGATCAAAGCATAAAGTGATACTACAAGTTGAAAACTAAAGGATAATAAAGGATATGGTGACTTGAGATAGTCATACATGGTGTGAGCATGCGCCAAGTCAACCCAAATAAAGCATCAAAGGAGAATACCACTATACTATGCTTTAATATGCTAAAACAACGCATGATTCGTCCAAGGCACATTAAGCAATATCAATTGTTTATAACAAGTCATGCTACAGCAAAGAATACTAAGCATAAAGCCAAAACAATATCAAGCATGGCATGACAAAGCACAGGCCACAATCAAAAACAAGCTCTTTTTACCACAAAAGTATGAACTTTCCTACTCTTTTCCAAACCAAACCAAACTATTTGCAAACCAATGTATGAAAGAGGGGGTCCAACCAATTTATTTAGAAAACTAAGCAAACCAAGCAAACTAAAAACCAAAACTAAAACGAAAAAGAAGACGCTCCAAGAAAAACACAACTGTGCATGAAACAATAAAAATGAAGCGTTTGGAAGGAACCTGGAATTTTTATTGATGAAGAAGGGGATGCCTTGGGCATCCCCAAGCTTTGACGCTTGTACTTCTTGGATATTTATTGGGGTGACACGTGTGGCATCCCCAAGCTTGAGCTTTAGTCCATCCTGCATCTCATTAATCATTCCTTCCATACACCTGAAAATTTTCCTTCATACAAAACTTCACACAATCTCATTAGCAACATTAGTGCACTTAAGATAAATAAGTCTTAAGGCTCAGTTTTAACACCAAATAAACTTCCATTAGAACACTAGCTACTGTAGCACTTCCCTCAAAAAGCTCAATTCCCCAAAAGAACTCAAGAAGGAACCCACAAGAAGCAAATGCAGAAAATGGCAGAAATCTGTCAAAACAGACCAGCAGGTAAAGACGAATTTTTTCTAAGACCTTATGTTGCTCAAATCAAAAAGTGTTGAAATAAATAAAGTTAGATAACAACCTGGGGCAGAATCACAAACAATTACAGCTCAATTCGACATACATAGCTCTCTCACGAATATTTACGGTGAAGCACAAGAATCTGTTTTTCGGGACAGCAACTTTCCCAATCATTACTTCTCTCTCATTAGAGGTTACCCTTGGCACAAAAAGCAAATAAAAAGGATAAGGAGAGGTTATTACTGAAGTAATAACTTCCAAGACTCATCTAAAACTCTTGGGTTATCTCCCAACAAGTACTTTTCTTTAACGCCTTTAAGTTAGGCATAAGAAGCAAAGAAAGAATCAAGTGTTCTCAAATGAAGAAGCATTAAGACCAACTTTCTTGCCCTTACCTCTCTTATTTATATTCTTAACCTTTGGGAAAATGTGATTGTTTGGTGGAGAAGAAAGTTGCATGATCCCCTTTCCCACATCTATTATTGCTCCAAGGAGTTCTAATAGGGACCTTCCAAGTGTAATTTGTCCTTTTCATGCACATTCAATAACAAGATAATCAGTAGAAATCATTTTCCCAAGGATCTTTGTAAACACTCCTTCAGCTATTCCAATAGGAAATAAGGTAGCATTATTAGTAAGAGATATTTCTTTTCCTCCTTTAGTAAGCCCCCAAAGATTTAAAGATCCATAAATATATTTGGGCATAAGACAAAATTTAGACATGATATCACAGCGGGCTTGAAAAGTTTCAGTGTTTATCTCAATCTTTACTGTAGGGAGCCACTTTGATGGTTCAGAATTTATTGGAACTTAATTGTGATGCTCCCTAAGGCTATTATAGCAATCTTTTAAGCTAGTAGTACTAGTCTCAAGAGTGTTCAACCTAGCAAATATTTTTGCGAGAGAAATATCAGTTTGGCTAGGCATGTTGTAAGTGAGGATCAATTTCTTTATAGCATTAATAGCATCATCCTCATTACATTGGAGGAAATCTCCTCCCACAACAACATCTAAAGCATATCTATAGAAAAGAGCAATCCCAAGGTAAAAACTGCTAAGGAACAAGCTTTGAGTCATTTTAGGCTCAGTTTTTTCATGTAGATCAGAGATTCTAGACCAAGCTTCCTTAAAACTTTCCTCAATTCCTTGTTTAAAAGTGAAAATCATTTCCTCGGGTGACATAGTGATTGGAGCAAGGCTAGACATAGTGGTAACTCAAGATGGGAACTAATTTTTTTGTGTTTTTGAAATAAGAAAGCAAACTAGGAAAACTATTTTTTTTGTGTTTTTTTTGAAGAACAAAACAAGCAAACAAAGCAAAAAGAAACTAAGCAAAACAAAAACAAGAAAGTAAAGAGATTGGTTATGAGGGACTCCCCTTGTGAAGATGTCCTTGACTCCCCGGCAATGGCGCCAGAAAAATAGCCGTTTGCCGTGGGAGGTTCTTCTTCTTTAATTCTCCGGTGTGAATATCTTTTACCTTACCTCCCCGGCAAAGGTGCCAGAAAAATGCTTGAAGGCTCAATGCACGGCGCCCAAAAAAATGCTTGATGGCGGTGTTGATGTAGAGCTCGTTGGGAACCCCAAGAGGAAGGTATGATGAGTACAGGAGCAAGTTTCCCTCAGTTATGAAACCAAGGTTTAATCGAACCAGTAGGAGCAAGGAAACACCCCAAAGGTGTTACTAGATGAGCTTTGGCAGGGCGCACTACCGGTGCTAGTAGCAACATGGAGACCTGCACAAAACAGCCACAGAACTTTGTCCCCAACTTGCGATGAGGTTGTCAATCTCATCGTGTTTTGCGGAAAACAAAGGATTAAACGTATCGAATGGAAAGAAGTAAAAGTTTGCAGAAAGTAAACACAAAGCAGAAACAGTTTATAGATTGTATGTAAAAGACAAGGACCGGGATCCATAGTTCACTAGAGGTGGCTCTCCTTAGATAGATAACATGTTGGGTGAACAAATTACAGCGGGGCAATTGACAAACACCGAGAAAGCAATACATGCATATACTAATCATCTTGACTCCTTTGAGACTTGATTGGGCATTACAACATAATACATAGACCGCAATCCAACTGCATCTATGACTAATAATCCACCTTCAGGTTATCATCTGAACCCCCTCCAGTATTAAGTTGTAAGCAATAGATTATTGCTTTACAAACTGCATGTAAAGTAAACAATACGATTGTTCTATGAACAAAGGATTGTTGTTTTCTCCCTAGTAGCAACAGCACATCTAGTACCTTAGAGATTTCTGTCACTTCCCCAGATTACCAGAGGCATGAACCCACTATCGAGCATAAATACTAACTCTTGGAGTTGCTAGCATCTACTTGGCCAAGATAGCTACTAACAACGGAAAGCATGCAAGATCTCAAATAACAAAGACATGATAGAATCAATAATCAATCTGAAATAGCATCTCAATATCCATCGGATCCCCGCAAACACAACATGTATGATTACAAATAGATGATCTTGATCATGAACGGAGCTCACAAGATCTAAACATGAAAGCACAAAGGAGGAGAACTAGCCATATAGCTACTTCATGGATCCATAGTCCAAGGATGAACTACTCACGCATCACACCGGAGGCTTGCATGGTGATGAATAAGGCCTCCAGGGTTAATTCCCCTCTCCGGCAGGGTGCCGGGAAGAGCTTCAGATCCCTCTCGGTCTATGGATGGAGATGACAACGGCTACAGACTCTTTCGTGGATGTTTGATCGGGTACTTAGGGTTTTCGTCCCGAGGGCAATATATAGGCGGAAGGAGAGGCCGAGGGGGTGCCGGGAGCCACCACACCCCCCTGGCGTGGGCCCAGCCTGGCCGCGCGGCCAGGTGGTGTGGCCGGCCCCTGGCCCTTCTCCGTCTCGTATTCTAGCACTTGATCCCTTCTGGAAAAATAGGCACTTTAGCTTTTGTCCCGTCCAATTCCGAGAATATTCATTTTCTGACTTTCTTGGAACCAAAAACAGCAGAAAACAGGCGGTGTATTGTGGCTCTTGTTAATAGGTTAGTCCAAGAAATCATATGAAAAGTACTCCAAAGTTGGAACAAAACACAAGAAAGTGGATAAAACCAAGCATGGAACATCAAAAATTATAGATACATTTGCAATGTATCAAGGAACTGATTGAAGTCGGTCACACGACTAAGGGTAAGTTCCCTTTTTTTGTCTCCTCTGTCTTTCCGAATCCGATAGCCAGATCTGACTATCTTTTTTCTGACAGCATTTGATCCTGGCATAGACCTGCTGGTGTACAACCGGCTACAGGAGAACTGGCCGGGAGCGCAGCCGACGGCCTAGGATCTCATCGTTCTTCTCGGCGAGGAGGCTGCCAAGCTCCGCCAAGCGGCGCAGGCTATCTTCTCGTTCTTTTTGCCGGATGCTCCGGTCCTGGAGACGATGGCGCAGCTAGCTGCGAAGGTAGGAGAGGTGTCGACTGTGGTGGACCGGCTGTGGGACTTGGCGGCGTGAGTCGGAGCGAAGATGGCCCTAGCCCTCATACTTTCATGGTACAAGGACGCCCACGTCGAGAAGATCGATGGGGGCTTTCGCGCATGCACTGACCTTGCCACTATCCGCTAGGCCCACCGGAGCTCCGAGGCTCCGCCATCAAGATCTCTGACTACGTGGATCCCGACGAGGTGCTCACCGACTCGGAGTCCGTCGGTACTCCGGATGCAGAGACCTCGACGCAGCCGGCTGCAGGCGCCGGAACCGGGTCGAGCGCCGCGCCTCCTCCTCCTGAGGCTGCCGCCAGCCAAAGCACTCCGCATGGCAAGGGTCTCACCGCTTAGTTATTGCCCCAGGATGCCGGGTGTATTTGTTTGTCTTGTTTTGCTTTAAAACTCATCTGTCTGTACCGGCTGTCTCTGGCGCCGGGTAAACTTATGGGAGTTTCGTCTCCTCCTTTACTTTTAGTGTTGATTCTGAACTAGCTTGGTTTCCCTTCAACTTGTGCGTTTTGCATATTCTTTCAATATTTCGCCGATTGACTTTATCCGGCTAACTTCGCTCGGCTACACGCCTTTAGCCGGGGGAACTGCACCTCTAGTGGGGGCGCTAAGCGCACCAATCGGGGTGTAACCAGATTCGGTAGTGGCATAGCAGTGCCGAATCTTCCTTCTTTCCCAAATATTCTAACTTTATCCGACTAGGCAGCGTCATAGTGGTTGCTTCTTGGTGAACACCTTCACCGGGGTAACTCTTTATTCGATTGGGGCATGGCTATCCTGCTGAGTGTAACCAGATTGGAGTAGGCTGGCGTGGCAGTGCCTCGAATCTTCCTTGTCTTACTCTTGCTCCTGCCCTTGCCCTCACCTGGGCTCCGAACGCCCGGCTAAACGCCCTTAGCTGGTCGGGAAACTACAAGATTCCACTAGGGGCACGTGAGCGCACCCAGCGGGTGTAGCCCCCAAGATTCGGAGCGCTTGATGAAGGCAAGGACTTCGAATCTTCTTCTCTTTTCTTCCTGAATTCCGACTCGAAGTAGTCGTACAAGAATATACATACACATACATTCTCACATGTTAATAGGTTAGTCTGCTAAATTGTAGCCGGGAGGCGGATTTGTTTTTGAAAACTAGCTTGCGCCTTTCTGGACACTTGGTCGCTTTCCCGTGTGCTCTGCTGTTTTCGCTGCTTCCTTGCCGGGCAGCCGGGTTGCGGTCTGCAGCCGGAATTGAAGGAAGATGACAGTGCATTGCGCACGGTACTAACGGCTTAGCAGCCGGATTATCTTAAGCTAGTTGCGAGGCCAGGACGCCCGATCTGTCGCGTCTCCTCCTTGTTTTTCATGTGGGATGCCTCAGGCTTTTGCTCTTGCTAGCCGGACAGCCGGGTTGCGGTCTGTAGCTGAGACAAAGAGTGGAACTCTGACATCGTCGCACATTACTCGACCGGTTTGTTGACTTAGCAGGTCGGGCCAGCCGGCAAGCCCCTGGGTAGGGGTTGCCGGAGCCGGAAAATCAGAACCAGAAAACAGATGCAAACGCATTTCAAACAAGGAGCCCCCGAGCATCTTGTAGGGGTCCGCATTTTCATTCATAGGGTTTGCGGGATACATACACTGTCTGTTGACTAGGTGTAAAACGGGCGCAGCAAGGCCACGTTCCAGGGACGCTCGGTCTCCTTGTCCGATTTGTCCATCTTATTCTTGCACGGCTGCTGTGCGTTGATGAGGTAGTAGGAGTCATTGGGCAGCGCCCGACTGATGATGAAGGGGCCCTCCCAGGGTGGCGATAGCTTGTGCATGCCATTCGTGTCTTGTACTAGCCAGAGGACCAGGTCGCCCTTGTGAAACGCGACTGGGCAGAGCCGGCCTGAATGGTAGCGACATAGTCGTTGCTGGTACGGGGCCGACCTGGACAATGCCAACTCGCGGGCCTCCTCGAGGAGGTCCACACCATCCTCCGGCACCTCTTGGTTGGCCTTTTCGTCGTAAAGGAGCTTGCACGGGGAGTCAAACTCGATATCCGCAGAGAGGACGGCTTCCGATCCGTAGACCAGGAAGAACAGAGTGTAGCCGGTTGATCTATTCAGCGTGGTGTGGAGGCTCCATAGCATAGCCAGAAGCTCCTCGATCCAGCATTCGGGTGACCGCTCCAACGGCTCGATGAGGCGCGGCTTGATGCCGGCTAGTACCAAGCCGTTTGCCCTTTCGACCTGCCCATTGGACTGCGGGTGCGCGACGGAGGCCAAGTCCAGCCAGATGCCCTTGTTGCTACAAAATCGGGCGAAGGACCCCTTGGTAAAGTTCGTGCCATTGTCGGTGATGATGCTGTTGGGGTAGCCGAACCGGTTGATGATGTCGGTGAAGAAGGTAACGACCATCGCCCTGTCCAGCTTCCGGATGGGCTTGGCCTCGATCCACTTTGTAAATTTATCCACCGCCACCAGCAGATGGGTCATGCCCGCGCGCGCTCGCTTGAAGGGACCGACCATGTCGAGGCCCCAAACCGCGAAGGGCCAGGTAATCGATATGGTCTTGAGCACCGAAGTCGGCATGTGCCTGAGCTGCCCGAAGCGCTAGCACCCATTGCACGCACGGACTAGCTGTTCAGCGTCCTCGAGGGCGGTGGTACAATAGAAACCATGGCGAAACGCCTTGGTGACTATCGCCCTTGACGAAGCGTGGTGCCCGCACTCGCCCTGGTGGATGTCCTTGAGTAGCCGGTAGCCCGTGTCCACATCAACACACGTTTGGAAGATGCCAGATATGATGCGCTTGTACAGTTCGTTGTTGATGATGGTGTACGTGTGCACGTGACGCCGGATTTTCCTGGCCTCCACCTCGTCATCCGGAAGCTCCACGTTGCTGTTGTAGTTCATGAAGGGCTGCGCCTAGGATGGCACTTCCCGAATGACGAGGATGCTCCCGCTCTCCGGTTGATGGTTGTTGGGGGCCGTCTGGATGAGGCACCCGGGACGGAAGTCCCCGAGCCGCTTGACGAGTCGGCAGCCCCCCGGGTCTTGCGAGCCGTGGGGCACTGCCTAGCCGGAGTTGGTGCGGGCCTTCTTCTTTGGAGGTTCTGCTGGCTCTACTTCTGTCGCCCCGTCAGCTGGAGCGCTCCCTGTCCATATGATGGAGTCCGACTCAGGTGACGGGTTGATGGAGGGCTTGCGCAGGTGCTCCAAGGAGACCACATGTGGGATCGCCTGCCTGGTGGATCAGATTCGGGCGAGCGAATCAGCTGCCTCGTTGTTGACGCGGGGGACGTGATGGAATTCGCATCCGTCGAAGGAGGCGCTGAGCTTCTATATGTGGAACCGGTAGAGGGCCATATTTGCATCACGGGCGTCCCATTCTCCGGATACTTGCTGCACCACCAGATCCGAATCACCGAAGCAGAGGATCCGGTTGACACCAATCTCCTTGGCTAGCCAGAGTCCATGCGCCAGTGCCTCGTATTCGGCTACGTTGTTGGAGGCCTTGAAGTGGATCTGCAGGACGTACTCCAGCCGGTCTCCCTTGGGAGAGGTGAGCACGATGCCGGCTCCCAAGCCCCCGAGTATCTTCGACCCGTCGAAGTGCATCTTCCAGTTGTCCGAATCTGGAACCGGTGGGAGATACTGGGTCTCGGCCCAGTCGACGAGGAAGTCCGCCAGTGCCTGCGACTTGATCGTGAGCCGGGGCTCATACTAGATGCAGTAAGCGGCGAGCTCGATGGCCCATTTGGCGACTCGGTCGGTGGCGTCCTTGTTGCCGATGATTTCCGAAAGGGGTGCGGTGCACACGACCTTAATCGGATGTTCCTGGAAGTAGTGCTTGAGCTTCTTGCATGCCAGGTACACGCCGTAGCACATCTTCTGGTAGTGGGGGTAGTTATGCTTGGAGAGGGAGAGGACCTCGCTGAGGTAGTAGACGGACCTCTGAACTGGCTGAGCCTTGCCTTCCTCGGGGCGCTCAACCACCAGGACGACGCTGACAACCCGGCTGATGGCTGCTATATAGAGAAACATCGGCTCCTTTCTAGCCGGCGTGGCTAGAACCGACGCTGTGGACAGCATGCGCTTGAGGTCATGAAATGCAGCGTCGGCTTGCGAAGTCCAGGAGAACTTGTCTGTCTTCTTCATCAGCTGGTACAACAGGAGTGCCTTCTCCCCTAGCCGGCTGACGAAACGACTGAGGGAGGCCAGGCATCCGGTGAACTTTTGGACTCCAAGCAGGCTCCTGGGCGGCTGTATCCTCTTGATGGCCATGATCTTCTCTGGATTTGCCTCGATACCTCGTTGCGATATGAGGAAACCGAGTAGCTGACCAGATGACACTCTGAAGACGCACTTCTCTAGGTTTATCTTCATCTGGTACTGGCGGAGGTTGCCAAATGTATCTCCTAGATCTTCGAGGAGGATGCGCTTCTCCTTGGTCTTGATGACTACATCGTCCACATAGGTGTGCACGTTTTGTCCTATCTGCGATTGCAAGCACTTCTGCATGCAACGCTGATAGGTAGCGCCTGCGTTCTTCAGACCGAAAGGCATGCTTACATAGCAGAAAGCCCCGTAGGGGCTGATAAATGCTGTCTTAATCTGATCGGCCGGGTTTAACCGGATCTGATTGTAACCGGAATAGCAATCTAGAAAAGACAACAAGTCGCAGCCGGCCGTGGAATCGATGACTTGATCGATACGGGGAAATGCGAAGGGGTCTTTCAGGTACACCTTGTTCAGGCTGGTGTAGTTGATACACATGTGCCAGGTCTTGTTCTTCTTCAGCACCAGGACTGGGTTCTCCAGCCAGTCTGGGTGGTACACTTCCATGATGAACTCGGCTGCAAGGAGCCGGGTGATCTCGTCACCGATAATCTTCCTCTTCTCCTCTGCGAACCGGCGCAGAGGCTGCTTAACCGGTTTAGCATCCGGCCGCACGTGAAGTGAGTGCTTGGCGAACTCCCTCGGTACACCTAGCATGTCCTTGGGTGACCATGCAAAGATGTCCCAATTCTCACAGAGGAAGTCGACGAGCGCGCCTTCCTATTTGCTGTCCAAGTTGGCTCCAATGGTCACGAACTTGGTCGGGTCGGAGGGGTCACGCAAGATCCTCTTCATCTCCTTTGCCGACTGGAAGGCTCCTTCTCTAGCCGGTTTGCTACTAGCCGGTATGTCCTGCTGGGCCATGGCCACATTGCCCATGATCACGCACTTCTCCTCGGCTATGATGAGGGCCTCTGCCAGTTTGGAACCGGCTGAGGCGCACTCCATCGACCGCTTGAAGCAGCCAACGACGGTGATCACGCTGTTGGGTCCCGGCATCTTCGTCTTGAGGTATGCGTAGTGGGGGACAGCCATGAACTTGGCAAGGGTGGGGCGGCTGAGGAGAGCGTGGTAGGAGCTCGTCAGGTTTACCACCTCGAACCATATCGGTTCGCGGTGAAAGTTTTCCTCGGTCCCAAAGATGACGTCTAGCTGCATTTTGCCCAGCAGGGCGTAAGCCCGCCCCGACAGCACACCGTGGAACGTTGTGGTAATCGGGCGTAGGTCGCATTCGCGAATGCCCAGCTTCTCCAGCGAGGACCGGTAGAGGAGGTTGAGGCTGCTGCCCCCATCGATGAGGACGCAAGAGAAACGGCAGGTACGCGTGTTGGAGATGATGAGGGGGTCGAGCACCATGGCGTAGCCCCCGGGACTTGGCAGCTGCTCCGACTGGTCTTCACGGCTCCAGGTGATGGGGGTTTCCGACCAGTTCAGGTTCTGGGGGACCGGAGAGACGATGGCATTGACCTCCTTGGAGCGTCGTCTGCGGCTGTGCTTGTCGTCCAACTCCGTCTCGAAGATGTGGTAGGCGGCGTGCGGCTAGGGGCAGCCATTGTTGTTGTTGTTGCCGCCGTTGCTGCCGTTACCATCATTGCCGGCTCCCCTAGCCGGTGGTGGTCCACCAGGAGGGGGCGGGGGGAGACGTGGCTGGCTACCCTGGTCTTTTAGCTGGCGAGTCCAGCTGCAATTCCGGGTGGTATGCGTAGCCGGTTTGAAGGGACCGCTGTGCCACTTGCACGGGCCATCAAACATCTGGTCGAAGGTGAGCCGTGGCTTCTGCCTCCTTGCATCATTAGTCGGCGCGTCGAGCGCCCCTTCCACAGCATTGACCTGCCACGCGTGGTAGCGGGGCTTCTGTTGTCTGGCTTGGCGGTCCCCATGGAACCGGTTGTTGTTGCCGTGGCGTCTGGAGGATCTGGCTTCTCCAGCCGGATTGCTTGGACGGTCGTGAGCCGGCTCTGTGGGAGGCGGACGCCCGTCGGCATTTACCCGGAGGGGTTTCTTCATGGCGGCATCCGCCATGGTGTACTGGTCCGCAACCGTCATGAGCTCCGCCATGGTTGTCGGCTCGTCACATAGTTGCCGGTGGCGAAGCATGGTGCCTTCTCGGCAACCCTCGATGAAGAAGCTGATGGCCTGGCTCTCCAGGATGCCCTCGCAAGTGTTGCGCAGCTCCATCCACTTGGTGAGGTACTCGCGGTCAGTCTCGCGGTCACCCTGGACGCACAAGGCTAGGTCGCGTGGGCGTCCCGGACGCTTGTACGTGCCATTGAAGTTGTGGACGAACACCTTCTCAAAGTCTGGCTAGGCGTTGATGCTGTTGGGCGCAAGGCTGTTGAGCCATGTCCTTGCCGACCCGGTTAGCATAAGCGGGACGTAGCGCACGGTTGTGTGCTTGTTCCCATGGGCGATGCCGACTACTGTAGCATAGTCGGTCAGCTAGTCTTCCGGCTTCATACTGATGTCGTACTTGGGGGTGTCCCTGGGCAGGGTGAACTTATCCGGAAACAGCTCATTCCGGATGCAGGGTCCGAAACAAACCAGTCCGGTGGAGTCCTCTTCCTCTGTGACGGGCGCTTGAGCGAGGATCTCGATGCGGTCACAGGCATCAAGGCGATCCGGGTTGGGCGCTCCCACCCGGCCCGAGAGACGGGAACCGACAGGTCTTGGTGCTCCGGTTGGTGGAGGGGGAGGCGATGGGTTGTTGTTCACCATTTGCTCCTGGCGCGGCTGGCCCTTGTTGCCAGAGCAGCAGCGCCTGCTGCGGGCCTTAGCCGGCTGAGTGGAGGACGCATGTTGGGTGTCGCGGGGCACGCCCTTGCTGTTGACAGGTGGCTTGCTCCCCCTGGAGTAGTTGGGGTCCTCCTGCATCTGTCGGTTGGCATCAGCCTACTCATCCGTGATGCGGAGGAGCTCCTGCACGCGAGCGTGCTGGCGGGTTCGCTCCTCACCCTCCAGGTTGGGCAGTTCTTCTGCCGCGGCTCGTGCCGCACGCAGGTTCTTGATGGGCATGTTGTAGGTGGGCCGGATGAGTGCGGGCGCGGGATCCGGCTCCCCATCCTTTTCCATTCTTCCGCCCAGCTCGCCGCCTTGGTGCCGCACCTGGACGCACCGGCTCGGCTCCGCGGTAGCCGGAGTGAAGCCATTCGCGCGGTCGTACTCGCGCCTGGTGATCTCGAGTTGCTTGCGGATTGCCGCCAGCTCCATGGCCTCCTGGAGGAGGATCTGTCTCTCCATGGCGAAGTTGGCTTCCGCTTCCTCCGGGTTATCCCCAAGGTTAACCGGCATTAGGAGCCGATCAATGGCCTCCTCCACCGGATTCCCAGGCTGCGGAGGCACGGAAGTTCCGCCCTCGTCCGCGCCTTGCTCCCACGGCTGGCGGGGGTGAGAGATGGAGCCGGCCATGATGACCTCCATGCCACGGGAAACGACGGAGGTGCTATCACCCGGATGTGGCAGCTCCGCGACGGAGATGATCTCCCTAGGGAAACGCTCCGGAACGGTGGTGACGTAGACGGGGAGGTCGCCGAAGAGCAGGATGGAGCCATTCGCCGGGAAGGTGGTTCCGGCGAAGCAAGAAGCGTTGTCGATGACGCAGTCGAACTTGCCGAGCGTGAGCACCAGGCCGGAGGCCACGCGCTCACCGGCTGAAGTGCGGGGTCCCGTGTGGAACATGACTCCGGTCGAAGCCATCTGCCCCACGGTGGGCACCAACTGTCGTTGTATTGGGAACGGCAGTACCTAAGAAGGTTAGATAGAGGTGTGGGGACTAGCAGGGAAGCTATCGATGGCGTCCGCAAGCGAGATTGGATACAAGCAAGCGTGGTAGGACGCAGGAAGTACCCAGGTTCGGAGCCCTCGTGGTAAGGTAAAACTCCTACTCCTGCCGATCTGACTATGAGTAATATATGAACTACAAGTGCTCCTCGAGTTGTATTCTCTTACTACTGCCTTAAATGCACTGAGACCAACCCTTTCTACTGAGGCCTTGCCTCTCCTTATATAAGGCGAGAATAGCAGATCTGGCCAATCCGACTGGCGGGCCCCATAGGCGGGTCCCAGTCGGCTGGTCATCTACAGTATCCGGTACAACATGTCCCATCGGTGTATGAGCATTATGGCTGTCATAGGCACAGTGGACGCTGTGCGAGCCTGTCGTCAGCATCGGGCCACTGTTCCTGCGTCATCCCCGCAAAGTCTTCGGTATGGTCGAGTAGTTGCCAGTCTTGTCGCTTTACAGGGCGTACCACGCATTGATCTGCACGTCGTCCTGTCTCCTTGATTGGTTCTGGCTACGCTGCCGTAGCCGGCCGCTTCTCGCCGATCCGACTACCATGCGGTAGCCGGCCCGACCTGCCTTGTCCGGCTGCACTTGGCTAGCCGGACACGATCCGACTGCCCTGTTTCTTGTCCGGTTGGGGTATCTGGGGATCATCCCCCCGACACCCTCAAGGCCATGATCCTCGACATCATCAACTCGTTCGTCATGGGCAGGGTAGACGTGTCCAGACTCAACTATGGTATTCTAACGCTTATTTCTAAAGTAGTAGGGGCGGATTCCGTTAAGTTGTTTAGGCCCATTGCGCTTATTAATGTGATTTTTAAAATTGTGGCAGAGGCTTATGCAATGCGCTTATCTCCTATTGCAGGCAAAACGATTGACTGGTGCCAAACCTCTTTTATCAAAGGAAGGGGCTTATATGAAGGCGTTTTGGCACTACAAGAAAATTATCCATGAAATCAAAGTGAAAGAACACAAGGGTGTGTTCCTAAAAGTGGACTTTGAAAAAGCATACAATCGAGTTAATTGGGATTTCCTTCGATCGGTGCTTCACCTAAAAGGCTTTGAACCTAGGGTGGTTCTTCAGATAATGCAGCTCGTCTCCGGGGGACACACGGCTGTTAATATTAACGGGGAAGTGGGGCCCTATTTCAAGAATGAGTGGAGGATGAGGCAGGGAGATCCTCTATCCCCCTCGTCTTTGTCGTCATTGCTAATTCCCTAGCCATGATCTTAGAGAAGGCGAGAAAGGCTGGGCACATCAAAGGGTTGATCCCCCACATTATCCCATCTGGTGTATCCCACTTACAGTACGCCAATGATACTATGGTAATGTTTGAGCATGACACCCTAACCATCGCTAACATCAAGTTCATCCTGCTTTTCTTTGAGAACATGTCAGAGTTAAAAATAAATTTCAATAAGAGCGAGGTTGTGGTCCTAGGGGTCAACGACGAGGACAAAAGTAAGGATTGCTAATCTCCTTAATTGTAAACTCACTTCCTTCCCAATCAAATACCTAGGTTTACCCATTTTGGACAAACAACTCTCGGTAAAGGATTCAGAATTCTTAACCGAGAGGGTAGGGCATAGGGTTGATCCTTTGCAGGGGAAGTTCTTGGTGGTGGTGTCTCGACTGGTCCTCACCAACTCATGCCTCTCTATCCTTCCCATCTTTGCGATGTGTTCGCACTTTCTATATGACGGTACCCACAAATCCATGGACAAGACAAGATCTAGGTTCTACTGGGAGGGGGTGGGGGAAGCCAGGAAGTACCATCTAATTAATTGGTCTATGTTGTGCAAGCCCAAAGAGCTGGGAGGTCTGGGAATTACGAACACAAAGCTGCTGAATGTAGCGCTTTTCGCAAAGTGGATTTGGAAGATTGCCCAAAATGAGCAAGGGCTCCGGGTGGATATTATTAGGGCCAAGTATATTGGGGATGGTAACATGTTTACTACCCTGCCGAGAAAGGGATCTCAATTCTAGAACAATATTCATAAAATTAAATGCTTCTTCAAACTAGGGGCAAAGTTTGAGTTACACAATGGCCAATCGATCCAGTTTTGGACCGATTGGTGGGTGGGCAGGGGCCCACTATGCGACAGTTTCCATCTGTTATTCTCAATCTGTGCTAACCTACCTATGACGATAGCTGAGGCTTGGTGATGGGGATATACCAAAGGGGGTATGCTCAGCAGTAGGTTTCGAGTGGGCTGGAAGGCCCGCGAGTACGCCTGAAGGACAACGACTGGACTCTGAGGAAAGAAGAGGCCCATCGACTGGCGACCGAAAGCCCAGGAGTGTAGCAGAAGCCTAGTCGGATTAGGTCAAAAGCTCCTGGATCCTTATCTTGTTCGAGGACAACTTGTAAGCCCGGGGAGGTGCTTCATATATAAACCTACCTAGGGTTTCGTAGAGACTCACATTCCATCATACACCCCCTCAAGCGACTCGCTTCCCAGCCGCCGAGCTCGCCACCCCTGTAACTCGCTCTCTCATAATCTAACCTAGCAGGAGTAGGTCTTTACCCTCCGGGGGCCGAACCTGGGTAAACCCTTGTGCATCTACCCCCATCTCGCACCGCAGATGGCCGCCAACTCTTCCTCACGAAACTCTCAATCGCTGCCTATGGCAGCGACTGCCGTGGCCATATCCACGACAGTGGCGCCCACCGTGGGGCATAGCGGGACTGGCCTGAGTTCTGTGGCGAGACCCTACTCGCCGATCGAGCGGCCGTTCGCCACCGTCCCCATGATCGCCTTCGGCGGGATCTTGCAGATCCTGCCCAACAGCTACATCCCGGCGTCGCGCCCGGTCACACACGCCGCGGTGATGCCGGTCGGCTCCATCAACCTCTTCGTCAGCTTTACTCGCGTGGTCGACCCAGCCGCGACCATGATCGTCGGCGGATCGCCTCCGCACCGCGATCTGCTTTCGGTGGAGCAGGTTCGCTCCATCAGGGGCCTCGTCACCGAGTACGACTCGGCCGCTAGCGATGCAGTCAAGACCAACGTCGCCACCAACGACGACGCCCCAAATGACGACGACGCCTCTGCGACCCCTGCATCGACCAACGGATCCATCACCACCGCGTCACGGGAGGACTCCATCACGCGAGTCTCCAACCCCGAAGATTCCGAGCATCCCTCCATACTGGGGATCTTCGACTCCGACTCCGGCTCGGAATCCCCCGAGGACCTTCGTGCCAGATCCAATCGCTTCAACGCGATTTACATGGCGGGTAGCATGGCCGCCCCGCTAGATCCGTTCTCCATGCCGATTCTGCCGACCGAAACAGCCACGGAGGTGGAACAAGCCCGCATGCGGCTCCAGGAGGCGCAGCGCAACGAACTCGCCGAGGGCGAGAAATACCGCCTCGAACGAGAGACGACGAAGGAGCTGTCACTCTATCACCAGCGCTGCATCAGGACCCGCCTAAACCCCGATGTTCAGGGCCGCGTCCTAAACTTCAACGACGAGGGCGACCCCACACGCGCCCGCGGCCGAACCTGGCGAAACGCGCGCCGGAGAGAAAGCAACCCGCAAGACCACCACCTGGAGGACAGGCGAATGGGGCCCCTCCACCACCCATGGGCCATGCGCCCCCACCTGACCAACCACGGATCATCATCTCGCCTCAAGCTCGGGACGCCAACGGGCTACCACTGTACTCCACCCCGATGGACAATGTCGTCGCGGCCGACGCCACGATCGCCAACCTCGATGTCCAAGGCGACGGCGTGCTATAGATCCAGTACGCCAAGGCCCTACTTGTCAGGGCCGTCGAGCAACAAGCCGCGAGAGTCGATCCGCGTGGGTGGATGTATTCCTGCTCGTCAGCAAGCACGGCGGCATCAAGCGGCCACCCAACCGTGGCCAACGCGATAGTTTGCCCACCACCCCAACCCCTGGCAAACCAACCGCGGGCCGCCAACCCCGCGTTGTCAACCAACGAGCCACGACCTGCGAACAACACCGTCACTGCAAACGGGAACCACTCGACGCCCGAACGCACATCATCAACAATCAGGCGTGGCGGTCGCGCCAGCCCTACGACCTACGACACACCCTTGCCAACCGCGGCGACCCGGAGCCAAGAGGGTCGCTCAGTCGAGTCGGGCCACAATGCTTTAGACCCATGATCCGTGGGGAAAAATACCCCGCCAACTTCAAGGCCCCCAAGGAGATCGAGAAATACGACCCGACGTACGACCCCGCCGTTTGGCTGGACAATATCTCATGGCAATGGGAATCGCAAGCCACACAGACCTGCTCGCTACTCGCTACCTCCCACTGATGATGGAGGGTACGACCCGGCAATGGATCAATACGCTACCCGCCGACAGCATCGACTCCTGGGAAGAAATGCGGGACGCCTTCGTCAGGCACTTCGAGGGTTCCTACACCCTTGCCACCACCATCGAGGACCTGGAGCGATGCATCCAGGGACAACGCGAGTCGACCCGCCGGTGGATCCAAAGGTGGCAAGAGCTGTGGATAAACGCCTCCAGCATCCACCCAGGCACGGCGATACACTGCTTCAAGAACGCGTGCCGGTACGAACCTCTGGTCGCCAAGATCAAGAGGGTTTACCAGACGCTCGATAACCTCCCCGACCTCCTCGAGATCGCCAAGCGCTACATGGAGGAAGACCCCAACCAATACTCCGACGACGAGTTGGGAGGTAGACGGCGCACCAGCATCCATGACAGTGGGCGACTACGCGACATGCGTTATAGCAACACCCGCATCACCGGCAAGCGCCGGACCGATGGGCGAGTCAACTTCGTCGCCAACACCGGCTACGGCCAACGCGACTCCAAGAACTACCGCCGCGACGGAGGAAACTACCGCGACAGCAGGAACTACCGTGCCAACAACGCGACGAGGCCGAAATTCGACCCCACCGCCCTGCTTAATCAGCCTTGCATGTACCACAGTAGGGAGGGAAAACCAGCCACCCACACCACCGCCGACTGCCAATCTCTCAAAGAGATCGAGAAGGCAAGACGTGCAAGGGAGGACCCCAACAACAACCAACCGCGGGACAACAGGAACAGCGGCGGCTTTGGAACCGCTGTCGGGTCGCTACATACCTTCACCGGGCTCGGCACCAAGCGTGAGAAGAAGGTACTCACCCGCGCGGTCGTCGTCAATGTGGTGACGCAAGTCGACATCCCCCGCTTCCTAAACTGGTCCGAACAGAGCATCACCTGGAGTCGCCAGGACCACGCGCCAAGAATCGAGTATCCAGGCGTAAGCCCTGGTGGTCAGGCCAAAGGTGGCCAGCCGCCAAGACCGCCGATGGACGGTGGGAGCTCCATCAACATCCTGTACCTCGACACCTTCAAAAGGCTCCAGCTCCCAGAAACAGCCATCGAGCCAACACTGACGACCTTCCACGGCATCGTCCCCGGTCGGAAGGCATACCCGATCGGGAAGGTGACGCTACCAGTCACCTTCGGCACCCCGGCAAACTACCGCACGGAGAGGATCGTCTTCGAGCTGGTAAACTTCCGCAGTCCCTACCACTGCGTCCTGGGCCGCCAGGCATTCGCAAAGTTCATGGCGACCCCACACTATGCCTACAACATGATGAAGCTCCCCGGGCTGAGCGGCATCATCACCGTCCACGGCAACCCCGATATGGCCATGGAATGCGAGGAAAAAGGCGCCGAGCTCGCCGACGCCGTCATCACCGCAGAGACTGACCACGCGGAGGAGCTCACGAAATACACGGGCAACATCAAAAAGGACGATCCCACCATCCTGAAGAAACCGATCGCCTCGAACTCCATGTTCGAGGCGACCACGCACACCCGCACCGTCGAGCTCCTCCTAGGCGACTCTAGCCAGACGGTCACCATCAGGGCGCATATGAGCCCCGCATAGGAAAGCATGCTCATCGGGTTCCTCTGTGAGAACCGCGACATCTTTGCATGGAAGCCATCTGACATGCCAGGTGTCCCGAGGGAACTCGCTAAGCACAAACTCAATGCCGACCCCAAAGTGCGACCAGTAAAACAGTCTCTACGGCCCTTCAACAAAGAGCGCCGTCGAGCAATCGCCGAGGAGGTCTAGCGCCTGCTAGCCGCAGGCTTCATCCGGCCAATTAAGTACTCCAAGTGGCTGGCAAACCCAGTCCTGGTCCTCAAAAAGAACAACACCTGGAGAATGTGTATAGACTACACCAACCTCAGTAGCGCCTGCCTGAAGGAGGAGTTCGTCCTACCGCGCATCGATCAGATCATCGACTCGACCGCGGGATCGGAGTCGCTGTGTTTCCTTGATGCTTACTCTGGTTACAACCAGATGAAGATGGCGGTCGAAGACGAGGAGAAGACAGCGTTCATCACGCCATTCGGCGCGTTCTGCTACACGGCCATGACATTTGGCCTCAAGAACGCAGGCGCCACATATCAGAGCTGCATGCAGGAGTGTCTAGCGAGGCAAATTGGCCGCAACATCCACGTCTACATCGACAACGTGGTGGTAAATCCACCCGCCAGGACGATCTGCTCGCCGACCTTGCAGAAACCTTCGCAAATCTGCGGAGGTACAACATCAAGCTGAACCCCGGAAAATGCACCTTCCGCGTACCCACCAGACAACTTCTGGGGTACGTAGTCTCCAAGCGAGGCATTGAGGCTAACCCCACCAAGATCGACACCATCGCGCGACTCGGGAAACCCGAGTGCCTGCGCGACGTCCAAAAGTTGGCAGGGCGAGTCGCGGCTCTCAGTCGCTTCATCCCCCAACTAGGCGAGAAGGCAATGCCCCTATACCGCCTGATGCGCAAGAACCTAACATTCCAATGGGACGCAGAGGCCGACAACGCACTGAAAGCACTCAAAGTAGTGCTACTCGCGGCACCACTACTCGTCGTGCCACTCGACAGAGAGCCAATGCTCGTCTACGTCGCGGCCTCCAATCGGGTCGTCAGCACCGTGATGGTCGTCGAATGACCAGAAGAGGGCAAGGAGCACCCCATACAGCGCCCAGTATACTACATCAGTGAAGTCTTGACAGACTCACGACAGCACTACCCGCAATACCAAAAACTGGTGTACGTGGTATTCGGAGCACAGCGGCGACTCCCGCACTACTTCCAGGAGCACCCAATCATGGTGGTATCCTCCGCGCCCCTGCAAGACATCATACGCAATCGCGATGCGACTGGGCGAGTCGCCAAGTGGGCCGTCGAGATCGACGTCCACAACATCAAATACGTGCCCCGAAAAGCGATCAAGTCGCAAGCCCTGGCCGATTTCCTCGCCGACTAGGAAGAGGCACAGTAGCCAGAGAATCTATCATACCTCCACTACTGGTCGCTCCACTTCGACGGCTCCAAGAACACCGACGGCGCGGGGGCTGGGGTCATACTGACCTCCCCCAAAGGAGACAAGCTTCGCTACGTACTCCACCTCAACTTCAAACCCTACACCAACAACGTGGCGGAATACGAGGCCCTCCTCCACGGCATGAGAGCCGCCAAGGAGATGAACATCAATCGCCTACGATGCTACGGCGACTCCGACCTAGTCGCCGGCCAAGTGGTCGGGACATGCGATGCTGTTTCCCCAACAATGATAGCGTACCGCCAGGCCGTCGACCAACTGGGAGGACACTTCGACGATTACTCCGTCGAGTGGATTGACAGGCGTAAAAACGAGGAGGCGGACGCCCTTTCCCGCATCGGGTCGGCTCGATAGGCGCCACTAGTAGGCGTCTTCCTCGACATCATCCACAAGCCCTCCGTCAGCCCACCGAAGGAGATCGACGTCGGGATCCCACTACAACCAGAACTGGCCTTAGTCGCCATGGTTGTGGAACCTAGCGACTGGACAGCGCCATACGTCGCCTTCCTGGAACACAAACTCCTACCGAGCAGCGAGACAGAGGCGCGAATGATCGTACGCCGCTGCAAATCCTTCGTCATCATCAACGGCGAGCTCCACAAGCGCAGCATGACCGGCGTGTTCCAGCGCTGCGTACAGCCAGAGGAAGGCCGCAAGATCCTCCAGGACATCCACGTCGGCGACTGCGGCCATCACGCTGGCGCTAAGTCGCTAGTCGCCAAGGCCATGCGGCATGGTTTCTACTGGCTCACCGCACATGCCGATGCCACCGATGTTGTCCAAAGATGCGTCGGATGCTAGAAGTATGCCAACCAGACACACCTTCCTGGTTCGGCGCTCAAGACAATCCCCATCACGTGGCCATTCGCCGTATAGGGCATGGACATGGTCGACCCGTTCAAGAAGGCCCCATCGGGCTTCAATCACCTCCTGGTCGCAGTCGACAAGTTCACCAAATGGGTGGAGGCCAAGCCGATCAAGAAGTGCGACGGCAAGACGGCTACCAAGTTCCTCCGCGAACTCATCTACCAGTACGGCTACCCACACAACATCATCACAGACAACGGCACCAACTTCGCCAAGGGGGCCATGGCGGAATTCTGTGAGGAGCACGGCATACGACTCGACCTCGCATCAGTCGCCCATCCGGAATCAAACGGCCAAGCAGAGCGCGCCAACCAGAGCGTCCTCCACGGACTCAAGCCGCGACTACAGGTGCCCCTCGAGCGCACCCCAGGATGCTGGGTCGATGAGCTCCCCTCTGTGATATGGGGGATCCGCACCTCCGTCAACCGATCAACCGGGTTCACACCTTTCTTCATGGTGTATGGCGTCGAGGCCGTAATGCCAACAGACCTAGAGCACGACTCCCCTCGAGTCACCAACTACGTCGAGGCGGCCAACGAAACTGCCCGCCAAGACAGCGTCGATCAACTCGACAAAGCACGCAACCTGGATCGCTCCCGCACCACCATATACCAGCAAGGACTTCGCCGCTATCACAGCCGCCGAGTGCAAACTCACACCTTCCAGGAAGGCGACCTGGTCCTACGACTGGTCCAAGACAAGAAGGGCATGCACAAGCTATCCCCCCCCATGGGAGGGGCCATTCGCCATAGGCCGAGTCCTTGGCAACGATGCCTACTACCTGATCGACATACGGGGTGACGGCCAATTGGAGGTCGGGAGGCCATGGAATGTAAACCTCCTCAGAAAGTTCTATACTTAGAACCTCACACTGTACTCCATCGGCATATATATTATGAAATTCATTCGGATTGCACAAATTGTGTCCACTCGCCATATTCTTGTGCTACTCGCACTCGTACATGCTAGCAATACGCTACTTATGGAAGTCAACCTCTAGTCGAGCGACCGGCACGGCCAAGTAGTGCGGCACAAGGGCACCGGAAAAATTTAGGCCTCGGGTCGTCCACGAAAAACGCCAACCCGGAGCCGCCATTGGAGTCGCCTAGCCCGACTGGCCCGCCAGGCCAAGACATCCGATACACGCTTCTCACAGCGATCTGTCCCTCCCACCCTCGCGCAAAGCGACTCGAACGGTTAAGTACCACGCACGGGGACTCCGCAAAACGGAGACCCCACGCGGCCCGGGAACACACCTACTAAGAGAGCTGCCTAGGGCTCGCCAAGCGACTGGCTCTCCGGGCCAGGGGAGGAGACACGTTACAAACAACGCATTCATAACATGCAACAGGATCACGACCAATACGGTCTAGCACAATGCTCGGGGACTCGTTCACAAACGAACCTCACTCGCACTCGGGGAATCGCCGCTCAGGAGACGTGAGGGACAAAAACAAACGCGAAAACAAAGCAAACATATAGAAATACACAGTCGAGTTATACCCCATTAAAGGGCGGACGCGCTCGGGGACTCGCTCAAATTGATGAACAAAACACTGCCTTAATAATAACACAAGTCGACCAAGCCCCTGCGACACGGATTACAAAATCATACAAACGTTCGCCACTTGGCATCTATTACAACTTTTAAATTTGCTCACTCTACAGGCCCAGACGAAGAAGAAGCGCCACCACCCTTGACGCGCACAAAGGGCTACCACGGGTTCGTCGGGTACGTGGTCAGCGACTTCGCCAATGACGATCGAAAGGGCTGCTCCGACCTCATGTCCCGGTGCTCCGGCTCGGGGTCGCCAGGCGCCAACTCCGTCTCCTAGTACGGCAGCAGATCCCCCATCACCAAGACATGATCGGCATAAGGAGTGGCCTTCATGGTCAGCTTCAGCACCTCCGACATCTCCACCATGCCAGTCGCCGAGGGATAGCCACTCGTGACATCGTCAAGATCGAAGTCGTCGGGGAAATGCGCGAGACCCAAGCTCAACACCGTGGTGGCCCCGTGTCTGAACGCCGAGCGCATCATCCACTCCACAACCGCGGGCACCTCCTCCAGATAGCGCCACACCTCCGTGAGCCCCCCAAGGATGACTTCGGTGGGAGACATGCCCTGAAGAGCCACCTGGACACACAACGCCGAGGCTGTGGCTGCATTCACCATGGCAGTTACGCACTGCGAGCCATTATAAGTCCGCACCACCGGGTCGCTTTGGCCTACCACAGCTGCAAAGTCAGATGTCAGTGAAACAATGAAACCCCCAAAGCGGGGACCCGACAAAAGGCTAAGGCAATGACAGAAACTCACCAAGCAGCTTGCGGCAATTCTCCTTGACGTGCTTCTCCAAGGCGGCCTGGTCGTTATGCAGTCCCACGATGATGGAGTCCGCGGCCTTGCGTTCCTCTTCAGCGGCAGCAACGGCAGCCTTCGCCCGCTCTTCCGAGGAAATCGAGGCCGCCTTAGCATCCTCCAACTCCTTGACCAAGGAGGCCACTCGCTCATTCGCCGCGTCCAGTTCGGTGAGTGGACATACCCCTCACGCGCTTTGGAGACCTTAGCCGAGAAATTGTCTGCAAGTGGAGATGTCAGAGTATTGCATAAAACCAGCTCACAACAAGCAAAGAAGAACAACGCCAAACACTCACCGATCCTCTCCTGAAGCCGCCAGTTTACCTCTTGTGCCTCGCGCAAGTCACGCTCTAGGCGCTCTCGTGCAGCCTGCCGATCAGTCGACTCCCGCTGCAACCCCTGCAAAACAACAAGACTAGCTAAGCATCGGGAGGAAAAGAAATACCAGTTCCCAGACGCTGAAATTCAGCGACCAGGAACTCGGGGACTGGAGAAGGAAGAAAAAACTAAAACCAGTTCCCAGCCGCTGAAACTCAGCGACTAGGAACTCGGGGACTGGAGCAGGAAGAAAAAATTAAGACCAGTTCCCAGCCGCTAAAATTCAGCGACTAGGAACTCGGGGACTGGAGAAGGAAGAAAAATTAAGACCAATTCCCAGCCGCTGAAATTCAGCGACTAGGAACTCGGGGACTGGAGAATATAGGAAGATAAAGACAATTCCCAGCCGCTGAAATTCAGCGACTAGGAATTCGGGGACTGGACATACCTGAATGGCAGCACCTAGCATCTTGTGAATTTCAGCAGTGTCAGTTGATGGGACCGTGAAGGAGGTGCGCCTGCGGCGCGCCTCAATCTCCGCGTCCATGATTTCCGGGAACTGCGGAGATTGCGCATCCGCACCGCCTGGAAACCCCCTCGCCATAAAGCAAGGGAACGTCGCCGATGCCCTGGCAGGGCGCCGCCAGACTGCACCTCGGCGCTGGATGTAGCTGGCGCTGGCTCGACATCACACCGCCTCTTCGGGCGAAGCGGCACAGAATGTTTCACGGCGCTTCCCCCGGTCACGGTGGAGTCGGCGCCGCCCTTCTATTTCTTCGGGACTTTAGCAGATGCAACATCCTCGGAGGCCTTCCTCTTCCTGGGGAGATCACCTTCTCCCGCGACAGTGGCCGGGGGAATCTTGGCCACCGAAGGGCGACCAATCCTCTTAGCCCCCGACCTGCACGAGCCCTTCTAATCAGAACAACCACGACACGAAAGGTACAAAGCAAATTGGGGCAAGGAAGTATAACCTACTTGGCCACTGGAAGAACGCGAAGACCGATACTGATATGGGCAGGCTTGTCCAACTCGGGACCCAGCTTGCGACTGAGCCCCCGCTCGAATACGTCCGAAGCCCACGAAACCAAAGGCTTCCTTGACGACGAAGCCGCAGTCGCCGGGATCTCGGACTCCGACACCGCTGCCTTCGACGGCAGCGGCGACTTGCGCGGCACCACGTCGGTGGCTTCTTGGCTTGGGACCCCTGAGGTCGACGGCGCGATCGAAGCCAGGGGCGCCTCTACCACCACCTCCGTTTCCTTGCCCTCCAACCCCTTCGTCGGGATTGCGGCCCTCGGGACCTTGTGCGAGACTTTAGTCGACCCTTCGTCGTCGGAGTCGTCGTCCGACCCGAACACCACTGACGACCTGACAGGTGATGCAGGCCTTTTTGCCGGTGACTTGGGCCAGCGTGGGGGCTTCGAAGGCGTAGCGGTGCGCCGGGACGTCTGCTCCTGGGCGACCTCGTCGCCTTCTTCGAACTCATCCAGGCTGCGGCTCGCTTCGACCTCTCGCTGCTTCTGCATTCGGGTCTTGCGAGCCACAGGCGCTAGGGGAGCGACCTCTTCGTCTTCCCCATCGCTATCGGAAGGATCCCCCTCAGAATCTTCCTCCATCTCTATACGGGGGATGATCCCCGGGTACCCCATCCGAATAAGAAACAGGACAGTCGGATCACGTCCGGCTGACGAGATGCAGCCGAACAGGACAGGACGGGCCGGCTATCACCCAGTAGCCGGATCAGCCAAAGACAGCCAGATACGATGACGTAGCCTGACCCAATCAGAGACACAGGACGACGTGCGTATCAGTGCACGATACGCCCTGTACGATGACAAGACATGCAACCACTTGCCCATACCGAAGACTTTGCGTGGGTGATGTTGGAACAGTGGCCTATGCTGACGACAGGCTCGCACGGCGTCTACTGTACCTACGATAGCCATACCGCTCATACTCCAATGTGACATACCATACCGGGTACTGTAGATGACCAGTCGGCTGGGACCCGCTTGTGGGGCCCCGCCACGGATCGGCTGGTGGCTCTGCCTATATAAGGAGAGGCAAGGCCTTAGTAGAAAGGGTTGGTCTCAGTGCATTTAAGGCAGTAGCTAGAGAATACAGCTCAAGGAGCACTTGTAGTTCGTATATCCCACATAGACAGATCAGGCAGGAGTAGGGGCTTCACCTCACCACATGGGCCCCGAACCTGGGTACTTCTTGCGTCCCGGTACGCTCGCTTGTATCCAATCCCGCCTGCGGACGCTGTCGATAGCTTCCCTGCTAGTCCCCACACCTCTATCTAACCTCCTCCGGTACTACCGTTCCCAATACAACGACATTTGGTGCCCACCGTGGGGTAGATGGCTTCGACCAGAGTCACTTTCCGCACGGGACCCCGCACTTCAGCCGGTGAGCGCGTGGCCTCCGGCCTGGTGCTCACGCTTGGCAAGTTTGACTGCGTCATCGACAACGCCTCCTGCTTCGCCGGAAGTTCCTTCCCAGCGAACGACACTGTCCTGCTATTCGGCGATCTCCCCATCTACGTCGCCACCGTCCCAGAGCATTTCCCTAGGGAAATCGTCTCTGTCACGAGGCTGCCATGCTCAGACGGCAGCACCTCCGCCGCACCTCGCGGTGTTGAGGTCATGATGGCCAGATCCAGCCCGCATCCCCGCCAGCCGTGGGAGCGAGGCACGGACGAGGTCGGAACTTCCGCTCCCCCGCAGCCTCCGAACCCGGTGAAGGATGCCATTGATCGGCTCTTGATGCCGGTTAACCTCGAGGACAACCCGGAGGAAGCGGAGGCCAACTTCACCATGGAGAGACAGATCCTCCTCTAGGAGGCCATGGAGCTGGCAGCAGCCCGCAAGCAACTTGAGATTGCTAGGCGCGAGTACGACCGCGCGCATGGCCTCACTCCGGCTACCGCGGAGCCGAGCCGGCGCGGCCAGGTACGGCGTCGGGGCGGTGAGCTGGGCGGTAGGGTGGAAAAGGACGGGGAACCGGATCCCGCGCCTGCCCTCAAACGGCCCACCTACAGCACGCCCATCAAGAACCTGCGCACGGCATGAGCCGCAGCAGAAGAACTACCCAGCATGGAGGGAGAGGAGCGAGCTCGCCAGCATGTCATCGCGGCAGAGCTCCTCAGCGTCACGAAAGCAGCCGGCGCCAACCGGCAGACAGAAGACCTTAGCTACTCCAGAGGGAGCAAGCTACTAACGCCGAGCGGCGCCATGACACCAGCAGGCATCCTCCCTCAGCCGCCCAGGCTCGCGGCCGCAGCAACAGGGGCCAGCGCCAGAGGACGGTGAAGGCAACCCGCCACCTCCCCCACCACCAGCCGGAGCGCCCAGACCAGCCGGTTCCCGTCTCTCGGGCCGGGTGGGAGCACCCAACCCGGATTGTCTAGATGCCCGCGGCCGCATCGAGCTCCTCGCTCAAGCGCGCGTCACGGAGGAGGAAGATTCTATCGGTATGGTTTGTTTCGGACCCCACATCTGGAACAATCCGTTTCCGGATAAATTCTCCCTGCCCAGGGACACCCCCAAGTACGATAGCAGCATGAAGCGGGAAGACTAGCTGACCGACTACGCTACGGCAGTCGGCATCGCCCACGGAAAGTAGCGCACAGCTGTGCGCTACGTCCCTCTCATGCTAACCGGGTCGGCAAGGACATGGCTCAATAGCCTTGCGCCCAACAGCATCAACGCCTGGCCTGACTTCGAGAAGGTGTTCGTCCGCAACTTCAACGGCATGTACAAACATCCAGGGCGCATGCGCGACCTGGACTTGTGCGTCTAGGGCGACCGCGAGACCGATCGCGAGTACCTCGCCAAGTGGACGAAGCTCCGCAACACTTGCGAGGGCATCCTGGAGAGCCAAGCCATCAGCTTCTTCATCGAAGGATGCCGAGAGGGCACATGCTTCGCCACCGGCTACTGTGTGACGAGCCAAAAACCATGGCGGAGCTCATGACGGTTGCGGATGCCGCCATGAAGAAGCCCCTCTGAGTAAGCGCGAACGGCCGTCTGACTCCCACAGAGCCGGCTCACGACCGTCCGAGCAATCCGGCTGGTGAAGCCGGATCCTCCAGACGCCACGACAATGACAACCGGTGCCATGGGGACCGCCAGGCCGGACAACTGAAGCCTCGGTACCACGCGCGGCAGGTCAATGTTGTGGAGGGTGCGCCCGATGCACCGGCTAATGACGCAACAAGACAGAAGCCCCGGATCACCTTTGACCATATGATTGATGGCCCGTGCAAGTGGCATAGGGGTCCCTTCAAACCGGCTACGCACACCACCCGGAACTGCAGCTGGACCCGCCAGCTAAAGGACCAAGGCAACCAGCCTCGTCTCCCGCCTCCCCCACCGGGTGGACCCCCACCACCGGCTAGGAGAGCCGGTAATGATGGAAACAGCGGCAACGGCGGCAACAACAACAATGGCTACCCCTAGCCGCACGCCGCCTACCACATCTTTGAGACGGAGCAGGACGACAAGCACAGCCCCAGGCGACGCTCCAAGGAGGTCAACGCCATCGTTTCTCCGGTCCCCCAGTACCTGAACTGGTCGGAAACCCCCATCACCTGGAGCCAGGCAGATCAGCCTGAGCATCTGCCGACTCCCGGGGGCTACGCCATGGTGCTCGACCCTCTCATCGTCTCCAACACACGCACCTGCCGATTCTCGCGCGTCCTCATCGACGGAGGTAGCAGCCTCAACCTCCTCTACCAGTCCTCGCTAGAGAAGCTGGGCATTCGCGAAAGCGACCTGCGCCCGACTACCACGACGTTCCACGGCGTACTGCTGGGGCCAGCCTGCGCTCCGCTAGGGAAAATACAGCTGGACGTCATCTTCGGGACCGAGGAGAACTTCCGCCGTGAACCAATCTGGTTTGAAGTGGTAAATCTGACGAGCTCCTACCATGCTCTCCTCGGGCGCCCCACCCTCGCCAAGTTCATGGCCATCCCCCACTATGCGTACCTCAAGACGAAGATGCCGGGACCCGACGGCGTGATTACCATCGCCGGCTGCTTCAGGAGATCGATGGAGTGCCCCTCAGCCGGTTCCAAACTGGCAGAGGCCCTCATCATAGCCGAGGAAAAACGCGCGATCATGCGCAACGTGGCCATGGCCCAGCAGGACATTCCGGCTAGCAGCAAACCGGCTGGAGAAGGAGCTTTCCAGCCGGCAAAGGAGACGAAGAGGATCCCGCTCGACCCCTCCGATCCGACTAAGTTCGTCACCATTGGTGCCATCTTGGACAGCAAATAGGAAGGCGCGCTCGTCGACTTCCTCCGTGAGAATCGGGACATCTTCGCATGGTCTCCCGAAGACATGCCGGGTGTGCTGAGGGAGTTCGTCGAGCACTCACTTCATGTGCGTCCGGATGCCAAGCCGGTCAAGCAACCTCTATGCCGGTTCGTAGAGGAGAAGAGAAAGATAATTGGTGACGAGATCACCCGGCTCCTTGCAGCTGGGTTCATCATGGAAGTGTACCACCTAGACAGGCTGGCGAACCCAGTCTTAGTGTTGAATAAGAATAAGACCTGGCGCATGTGTATCGACTACACCAGCCTGAACAAGGCGTGCCCGAAAGGCCCCTTCGCCTTGCCCCGTATCGATCAAGTCATCGATTCCACGGCCGGCTGTGATTTGTTGTCCTTTCTAGATTGTTATTCCAGGTACAATCAGATCCGGCTAAACCCGGCTGATCAGATTAAGACATCATTTATCACCCCCTACGGGGCTTTCGGCCTAAAGAACGCAGGAGCCACCTATTAGCGATGTATGCAGAAATGCTTGCACTCGTAGATAGGCCGAAACGTGCAGGCTTACGTGGATGACATAGTCATCAAGACCAAGGAAAAGCGCACCCTCCTCGAGGATCTAAGAGAAACATTCGGCAACCTCTGCTAGTACCAGATGAAGCTGAACCTAGAGAAGTGCGTCTTCGGAGTACCATCCGGTCAGCTACTCGGTTTCCTCGTATCACAGCAAGGTATCGAGGCAAATACGGAGAAGATCGTGGCCATCGAGAGGATGCAGCCGCCCAAGAACCTGCTTGGAGTCCAGAAGTTCACCGGATGTCTAGCTTCCCTCAGTCGTTTCGTCAGCCGGCTAGGGGAGAAGGCACTCCCGTTGTACCAACTGATGAAGAAGACGGACAAGTTCTCCTGGACTTTGCAGGCCGACACCGCGTTTCACGACCTCAAGCGCATGCTATCCACAGCACCGGTTCTAGCCACGCCGGCTAGCAAGGAGCCGATGTTGCTCTATATAGCAGCCACCAGCCGGGTCGTCAGCGTCGTCCTGGTGGTGGAGCGCCCCGAGGAAGGCAAGGCTCAGCCGGTTTAGAGACCCGTCTACTACCTCAGCGAGGTTCTCTCCCTCTCCAAGCAGAACTACCCCCACTACCAAAAGATGTGCTACGGTGTGTACCTGGCATGCAAGAAGCTCAAGCACTACTTCCAGGAGCACCCGATCAAGGTCGTGTGCACTGCACCCCTTTCGGAAATCATCGGCAACAAGGACACCACCGCTCAAGTCGCCAAGTGGGCCATCGAGCTCACCGCCTACTCCATCTAGTACGAGCCCCGGCTCACTATCAAGTCACAGGTGTTGGCGGACTTCCTCGTCGACTAGGCCGAGACCCAGTATCTCCCACCGGTTCCGGATTCAGACCACTAGCGGATGCACTTCGACGGGTCGAAGATGCTCGGGGGCATGGGAGCCAGCATCGTGCTCACCTCGCCCAAGGGAGACCGGCTGGAGTACATGCTGCAGATCCACTTCAAGGCCTCCAACAACGTAGCTGAATACGAGGCACTGGCGCACAGGCTCCGGCTGGCCAAGGAGATCGGTGTCAACCGGATCCTGTGCTTCGGTGATTCAGACTTGGTGGTGCAACAGGTGTCCGGGGAATGGGATGCCAGAGATGCAAACATGGCTCTCTACCGGTTCCACATCCAGAAGCTCAGCACCTCCTTCGACGGGTGTGAATTTCATCACGTCCCCCGCACCAACAACGAGGCAGGCAATGCGTTCTCCAAGATAGGATCCACCAGGCAGGCCATCCTGCCAGGGGTCTCCTTGGAGCATCTGCGCAAGCCATCCATCAACCCGTCGCCGGAGTCAGACTCCATCATCTGGGCGGGAAGCGTTCCGGCGGCTGGAGCAGCAGAAACGGAGCCGGCAGAACCACCAAAGAAGAAAACCCGCACCAATTCCGGCTAGGCAGTGCCCTCCGGCTTGCAAGACCCGAGGGCTGCCGGCTCGCCTAATGGCTCGGGGGCTGCCGTCCCGGATATTCCACCCGGACGACCCCCCGACAACCGTCAGCCGGAGGACAGGAGCGTCCTCGTCATCCGGGAAGTGCCATCCTGGGCACAGCCCTTCATGAACTACATCGCCAACAGAGAACTCCCGGACGACGAGGTAGAGGCCAGGCAAATCCGACGCCGCGTGCATACATACACCATCATAAACGGCGAGCTGTACAAGCGCAGTGTATTTGATATCTTCCAAAGATGTGTCGATGCAGACACAGGCTACCGGCTACTCAAGGACATCCACCAGGGTGAGTGTGGGCACCACGCTTCGTCAAGGGCGATAGTCGCCAAGGCGTTTCGCCATGGTTTCTATTGGCCCACCGCCCTCGAGGATGCCGAGCAGCTGGTCCACGCGTGCAATGGGTGCCAGCGCTTCGGGCAGCTCAGGCACATGCCAACCTCGGTACTCAAGACCATACCGATCACCTGGCCCTTTGCAGTTTGGGGCCTCGACATGGTCGGTCCCTTCAAGTGAGCCCACGCGGGAATGACCCACCTGCTGGTAGCGGTGGACAAGTTCACAAAGTGGATCGAGGCCAAGCCTATCCGGAAGCTGGATGGAGCAACGGTTGTTACCTTCTTCACCGACATCATCAACCGCTTCGGCTACCCCAACAGCATCATCACTGACAATGGCACAAACTTCACCAAGGGGGCCTTCACCCGGTTCTGCAACAACAAGGGCATCCGGTTGGACCTCGCCTCCGTTGCACACCCGCAGTCCAACGGGCAAGTCAAACGAGCAAACGGCTTGGTGCTAGCCGGCATCAAACCACGTCTCATTGAGCCGTTGGAGCGGTCACCCGGATGTTGGATCGAAGAACTTCCGGCTGTGCTGTGGAGCCTCCGCACCACACCGAATAGGTCAACCAGCTACACGCCATTCTTCCTGGTCTACGGATCGGAAGCCGTCCTCTCCGCCGACATCGAATTTGACTCCCCTCGCAAGCTCCTTTACGACGAGCAAGCCAACAAGGAGACGCAGGAGGACGGGGTGGATCTTCTGGAGGAGGCCCGCGAGCTGGCCCTGTCCAGATCTGCCCTGTACCAGCAGCGACTACATCGCTACCATTCAAGCCGGATTCTCCCAGTCGCATTCCGCGAGGGCGACCTAGTTCTCCGGCTGGTGCAAGACACGAAGGGCATGCACAAGCTATCACCACCCTGGAGGGCCCCTTCATCATCAGCCGGGCGCTGCCCAACGACTCCTATTACCTCATCGACGCACAGCAGCCGCAAAAGAACAAGATGGACAAATCGGACGAGGAGACCGAACGTCCTTGGAACGCGGCCCTGCTGCGCCCGTTTTACACCTAGTCGCTAGGCAGAGTATGTATCCCGAAAACCCCATGAATGAAAATGCGGACTCCCATGAGAATCTCGGGGGCTCCTTCTAGAAATGTGTGTGCACCTGTTTTTCAGTTCAAATTTTCCGGCTCCGGCAAACCCTACCCGGGGGCTCGCCGGCTGGCCCGGCCTGTTAAGTCAACAAACCGGCTGAGTAGTGTGCGATGATGTCAAAGGCCCACTCTTCGTCTTGGCTACAGACCGCAACCCGGCTATCCGGCTAGCAAGAGCAAAAGCCCGAGGCATCCCACATGAAAAACCGGGAAGAGACGCGACAGATCAGCCGTCCCGGCCCCACAACTAGCTCGAACCAATCTAGCTGCTAAGCCGCTGGTACCGTGCGTAATGTACTATTAGCTCCCTTCGATTCCGACTGCAGACCGCAACCCGGCTGCCCGGCAAGGACGTAGTGAAAACAGCAGAACACATGAGAAGGCGACTAAGTGTCTAGAAAGGAGCAAGCCAGTTTTCGAAAGAAAAAAAGCCGTTTTCCGGCTACGATTTAACAGACTAACCTATTAACCTGTGAAGATGTATGTGTATGCATATGTGCATTCTTGTCCGACTACTTCGAGTCGGAATTCGGGATAAGGAAAGAAGATTCGAAGTCCTTGCCTCCATCAAGCGCTCCGAATCTTGGGGGCTACACCCACTGGGTGCGCTCGCGCGCCCCCAGTGGAACCTTGTAGTTCCTGACCGGCTAAGGGCGTTTAGCCGGCCGTTCGGAGCCCACGTGAGGGCAAGGGCGGGAGCAAGAAAAGACAAGAAAGATTCGAAGCACCTGGCTACGCCAGTTACTCCGAATCTCGGGGGCTACACCCAGTGGGTGCGCTCGCGCGCCCCCAATGGAATGTTAGTTCCCCTGGCTGAAGGCGTCCAGCCAACGAAAGCGGCCGACTGGGACGAGGCCAGTCGGATAAAGTTAGAAGACTTGGCAGAAATAAGAAAGATTCGAAGCACCTGGCTACGCCAGCTACTCCGAATCTCAGGGGCTACACCCAGTGGGTGCACTAGCACGCCCCCACTGGAGGTGAAGGTCGCCTGGCTAGAGGTGTGTAGCCGGGCAAAGTCTGTCGGGCAAAATACGCAAAAGGAAAGCTCAACGCACAAGGAAGATTCTAGAATTTCAACAATAATAAACAAAAAGGAGACGAAGCTCCCATAAGTTACCCGGCGTCAAAGACGGCCGGCACAAGCAGACAAGGTTCACAAGTACATAACACAAGACAATTACACCTGGCATCCCGGGGCAGCAACTAAATGACAGGGCCTTTGCCGTGGGGGAGTTCTTGGCCGGCAGAGGCTGGGGCCGGAGGAGGAGCCGCAGTGCTTGATCCGGCTCCAGCGCAGGCAGGCGGTGGCATCGGGGCCTCCACATCAGGAGTACCGATGGACTCGGAGTTGGTGAGTACCTCGTCAGGGTCCACGTAGTCGGCGATCTTGATGGCGAACCCGCGAAGCTCCGGATGGGCTTGGCGGATGGTGGCAAGATCAGCTCCGGCACGGAAGCCCCCATCGATCTTCTCGACGCGGGCATCCTTGTACCAGGAGAGCATCAGAGCCAGGGCCATCTCTGCTCTAGCCCGTGCCACCAGGTCCCACAGCCGGTCCACCACAGCCGGCACCTCTCCCACCTTCTCCGCCAGCTGCGCCATCGTCTCCAGAACCGGAGCCTCCGACCACACGAAGAAAAAGACGTCTCGCGCCGCCTGACGAAGCTTCGTAGCTTCCTCGCCAAGAAGGACGATGAGCTCCTGAGCCGTCGACTGCGCTCCCGGCCAGCTCTCCTGCAGCCGGTTGTAGGCCCGCAGGTCTATGTCAGGGTAAAAAGCTGTCAGAAAAGAGGAGTCAGATCCGGCTACCGGATCCGGAAATAAAGGAAGACGGAAGAAAGAACTCACCCTTGGCAGTGTGGCCAACCTGCATCAGCTCCTCCACCAGCGCCTTCTCCTTGACCGCTAGCCGTTTTATCTCCTTCTCTTGGTCCTTGTTCTGGGCCTCGAGAAGGGAGAAGGCTTCGGCCCGGCTAGCGAGCGAGGCGTCGCGCTCCTTGATGGTGGCCTCCAAACCGTCTATCCGCGCGTGCCAATCCTTGTTCTGCAGCCGCAGAGTGGAGTTGGACTTGCTCAGCCGGTCGTTCGCTTTCTTCAAGCGATCGATCTCGCGCTGAGCGCACACGAGGATGGCTGCAACGGAACCGGCTATCAGTAAAAAAAGGAGAGAGCAAGACGGATAAAGCGAATTTACTCTGGGAGGTCCCGTTGGCGGCAGCAAGCTTCTGCTCCAGGGTCCGGTTCCCGCCAGCTGTGGCCTCAAGCAGCCGGATCTCCTTCACCGCCAGCTCAAGCGTGGCGGCAAGGTCCGACAGCGAAGCAGTGGAGGAGGCGTCGTCGTCCACGGTGTTGACAGCCATGGACTCCTTCGCCGCGACCACGGTCATTCGCCACTCCTCCCTGAGCTCCTCGTCGGAGTTATCGTCGCCAACAACGACGAGCTCCTTGCCGGCAGCCCCCCGCGCGCCCACGGAGGAGCCTTCCGGCTGGGAGAGATCCGCTTCCGGCTGGGGACCCTCCGGCTGGGAGGAGGCAGCCGGCTCAGCCTCAGAAGAAGGACAGGCGCCGGTTGGCTCAGTCAGGGCGCGGGGCGGCGACCCGGTTGGCGCCCGGGCCAGGCTCGCGGCTCCGAAAGAAACCAACGCGCTAAGGAGAAGGAAGAAAAGGCAAAAGCAAAATAAGCCAAAGTCGGAAAAACAAGAAGGAGGAGAAAGAGACAGAAAGCACCGAAAGACAGAGGGGGAAAGGAAAAACGTACCCCGGCATGACCGGGGGCGGCCCTTTCTTCCGGCCAAGACGGCTCGGCGTCAGGGTGCTGGACCAGCTCCTCTTGGCAGCCGGCTCCTCCGCCGCAGGCCGGCGGGAGCCGGAACGGCTGGAGCCGCTCCCACCTCCTTCGGCGTCCGTCGTAGAGCGCGTCACCGGCTCCGCGGTCGGCCCGGACTCCTCCTCCTCGTGCACCTCCGCGTGCGGGTCGGCGGCCGGCTCGTTGTTCCGGCTGGGGAAGGCGTCGCCGTCCCCATACGATTCCTCGCCAGACCGCCGAGCGCGCGGCTCGGGCAAGTCTGGCGTGAATACTTCGAGGGGAGCCTCGCCCTCCTCGTGACGGATGCAGGCGAAGATCTGCCGAATGCAAGAAATCAATCAGACAGAACAAGGAAATAACATAGAAAGAATAAGCAAAATTTCCGGCTACGAGAACTTACCCGGGACGCACGGTTCTCCCGGCTTTAGGGCGCCAGACTGAACTTCCAGTTCTCCGGTAGCCGCTCCTTGCTGATCGTCCACAACCACTCCTTCAAGTTGTGGTAGCGGGGATCGCGGCGCGATAGCCGGGTCGGGTCCAGCCGGCCGGAGTAGTAGCACATCTTGTGCGCCCGCTGTTGCATCGGCATCATCAACCGGGACATCCAGCTAAGAGTGATGTCCCGACGGGTTAGCTGGCAGGTGACGAGGGAGAGCATGCGTGCCAGCATCGCGTCCATCTTCGCCTTGTCGTCGTGGATCTTTAGGTCCCAGTTCTGCCGGCTGGACTCGACGTCTTGGAAGGCCAGTAGGTTTATCCGGTCGACGTTGGTGATGTTCTTGACGTAAAAGTACGACTGCTGCCACAGCCGTTTCATGTCCTGGAGCAAGAACTTCGGGTAGCCGGATTGGGTGTGGGAGTATATGGAGGCGCCGCCGCATAAACCTAGCGGCCCCTTCGTGCACTGCACCTGCGGCCGAACTCGGAAGAGCCGGCAGAAGAGCCCGAGATCCGGCTGGATCCCGAGATAACTCTCGCAGAACGCCATGAAGTGCGCCAGCGTTCCGATTGCGTTGGCGCCGAGGTGGTGGCGGCGGAGGTCGAAGAAGGCCAGGAACGTCAGGAAGAATGGGTGCAGCGGTAGCGCGAACCCACGCGCCAAGTGCGAAAGGAAGATAATGTGCTCCCCCTCTGCCGGATGCGGCGACACCTTCCCCACTGGAGCCAACCGCACCGCCACCTCCTCTGTCGGCGGGAGGATGCGGGTCGCGCGGTACTTTGCGATCTAGTCTTCGGTGACGGAGGAGCCGCACCAGGCTCCGTGGTCGGCGGCCATTTCTGGCTGATGGAGAGGAACAGCAATGGAAGAGTGACGGTGGCACGTAGCGTCGTTGACGGCGAGCGGGCGGCGCAGAGGGCAAGAGCGCAGGAGCAAGAGCACGCGAGGGAGAAGGACATTGCAGCGGGGGAGCGAAGGAAAAGAACTGCCTCCCCCACGGCGTCCCTTTAAAGGACCGGAAGGGCAACCGTCGGCGGGGCCACGTGGCGCGCACCCGGGCAACCCACACCCCAACCGCCGCCTAGATCCCGTGTGCCAAGGCAGGATGCGCAGAAGATCCTAGAGCGAGAACCGAAGCGTCGGACAGTGGGCGACGTGCGACGGGATGTTACGCTGCCTGCCGCAGAGCAATGATGGCACGTGTGTGCATGGCCGGCGTCAGCACTGACATCACGGGTAGCGCAACTGCCAGGCTCAGCCGGATGAAAATTCGAAAAGCAAGAACGAGCGCGCGCACATTTCGCCTAAGGGCGAAATCCACACGCGCTCGGGGGCTAGTGTAAGGGGGATGATCCCCGGGTACCCCATCCGAATAAGCAGAGATGATCGGATCGCGTCCGTGACGGATGCTGGACAGATAGACGGGGCCGGGCGGTATCACCCGATGGCGGATCAGCGTAGACACCGGATACGATGACATAGCCGGACCCAATCGAGAGACAGGGCGACTTGCGTATCGATTACGCGCACATGCGATGACAAGACGGGCAACCACCTTCCCATACCGAAGACTTTGCGTGGGTGACGCTGGAACAGTGGCATGTGCTGATGACAGGCTCGCACGGCGTCTACTATACCTACGACAGCCATACCGCTCATACGCCAATGTGACATACCATACCGGGTACTGTAGATGACCAGCCTGCTGGGAACCGCTTGTGGGGCCCGCCAGTCGGACTGGCCAGGGAGGCCGTTGCCTCTCTGCCTATATAAGGAGAGGCAAGGCCTCAGTAGAAAGGGTTGGTCCCAGTGCATTTAAGGCAGTAGCTAGAGAATACAGCTCAAGGAGCACTTGTAGTTCGTATATCCCACATAGACAGATCAGGCAGGAGTAGGGGCTTCACCTCATCACGAGGGCCCTGAACCTGGGTACTTCTTACGTCCCTCTATGCTTGCTTGTATCTAATCCCGCCTGCGGACGCCGTCGATAGCTTCCCTGCTAGTCCCCACACCTCTATCTAACCTCCTCCGGTACTGCCGTTTCCAATACAACGACAAGCTCCTAGGGGACTTCTTCATCGAGCGGAGGGAGCCAACCCTCCAATACCTGAAAAAGCTGAGAACCACTACGAGTCAAAAACGCGACAAGTGAAAAGAACGAAATTGGAATACGAACGGAGCGATTGGAAAGAAGACTTACTGTAGGGGCTTCGTTCTTCACGGGAGTATACGGGGCGACTCCGACCGCCGCACCCGTGAACTCCGCATCGGTGATCTTCTTCAGGGCGGCCTTGTAATCTTCGGCCTCCCACGACTCCTTGCTGGTGCGAGATGGATCAAGCTTCCCGCTGTACTCGTACATGCAGTGTGGACGAGCCGCCAGCGGAACTAGGCGCCGCCCGAGCCAGCAATTGTAGAGGTTGATCGGAATCAACCCCTGGCCCTTCAGCTTCTAGATCTGATCCATCATTTCCACGACAACCATCCGCTGATCTTCAGGGAGCTTCTTTGGCACCAGTCGGCGGGGCTCGCTCCTCTCGGCAACGAATTCAGGAAGGGAGACCTCGCCGGAGGGAGTAGCTTCTTTGACATAGAACCAGCTTTTCTTCCACTCGCTGGTGGCCTTCTTCGGTAGGAGGAGCTTGATGAAGTTGGCCTTCGGCTTTAGCTGGAAGGTGACCCCGCCACTGACCAGCATCAAGCTGGACGCCGTCTGATGCGGCCGTGGAAGAGCTCCACCACAGGAAGTATGGCTCAAGTAGGTAGCACTCGCAGAAGGCGACGAAGATCGCCAACTGCTCGATGCTATGCGGACCAAGATCTGAGGGCTTGATCGCGTAGTATGCGCAGAAGCGGCAGAAGAAGAGCGAAGTGGGGAACCCTAAGCCCCTCTCGAGATGGCTGGTGAAGCAGATGAACTCGCCGGGCCGCGGTTTCGGCTCGGTCTCGGAAGAGGGGGAACTTGCCAATTCCCCTTGCGGAGCACCCCGACGTCCTCGAAGGATTTCAGCTGGGCTGTGGTGCACTTGGATTTTCGCCACAAGCCTTTGGGAGGCGCCATTGAGTGAAAAGTGGAATCGCGCGATGTGAGGAGAATAGGTCGGGGGTGAGCAGAGAGGAAAAGCAAATGAGAAAGGCCGAAGAATGCGAAGCAGGATCGCACTCCCCTTAAATGGGAAAGGCCACCCACCAAAATCGGGATAGCCGTTACCCATGGTAATTGCGCTGTAGTTACCGTTGGAAATTCCAACGGATAGTTTAACTAAGGTTGACGGTCCAACTCCGGTGATCCACTCGCCACCCGCTAATCTCTCTTCTCGCCGAGATGACGACTGGGCAGCAATGATGTTCATTAAAGTGATGAGTGGAGCTGTGGAGAAATTCTCTTCGGCATTAATAGAGTCCACCGCCGATTCGACTGGGCGCCCAAATTGGGCTCGCCTACTTCAAGCACCAAAGAACACCTGCGCCTGCATCAACGATGGCCTCGGGGACTACTGATGGGGATATACCAAAGGGGGTATGCTCAGCAAGTGGAAGATTGACCAGGGTTCAGACGCAACCTAGGCACCCTGGCGGCTATCAAGTGGGAAAACCTTGGTCGTGAGATTGACCATTTATCACCCTCGGAGGCGAGGGATGCAGTGACCTGGGCCCTTGAAGCATCGAGGTGCTTCTCGACCAACTCCCTCTATCTCAAATTATGCCAAGGTGACAGGACGCTATATTTTAGGGATGTTTGGATGACCAAAATCCATCTCAAAATTAAAATTTTCCTATGGCATCTCATTAGAAACCGACTTCCAACTTTAGAACAAGTCTGGACCAGAAGAGGTCCCTCGAATGGGAGATGTTCACTTTGCAGGAGCAGGAGGATACCAACCACATTTTCTTTCAGTGCCACTTGGCAAAATTTATGTGGGCGTGCATTCGTGAACTACTCTCTTACCCTTGGAACCCAACTGGGGCTTGAGATTTCATTGAGATCGGACAAAGTCTGTCGGGGCAGGCTCGCAGGATAGTGTGGGTTTGCTTCTCTGCGATGACCTGGTCCCTTTGGAACATCCACAATAAGATTCCTGTTGAAAAGTGAAAGAGTATCAGTTTGGTGGAATATGACGGATATATTATTGAGCCTCATGGCGAGTATATATAGTCGTACATGGGATTATCTTGGAGTACAAGTCAAGTTAGGATTCTATGTAAACAGATCCTAACTCTATATAAACTACCATAACAACCGTATATGATTAATACTCTAACACTCCCCCGCAGTCATAGCGGTAGCGTCGTGAACAACTGGAACGTCGCGGATAGTCAGACTGGAGATAAACCAAAGTAGCATCTTGTAGGCTGAAATCCCCCAATTGTCCGAGCGGGAACGTCGTGGATAGTGTCGCATCATAGTAGCTTGGACTATAGAGGGAGCTGGTGAGATGCTCAGGAGAGGTGATAGCCCTTGTGCCAATGTCGAGGGAGCTGAGAGCTTGAGGCGGTGCCAAGGTCGGGTAGCCGTTGCGAGGGGTTGCTATGGTCGATATCGTGGGTGGGGATGTCGGTGTCGAGCTAGCCGCACGTGAATCCGTATGCGCGTAGTGCACGAGGAGGAGGATGGAGACGCATCGAGGTAGTCGTCGTGGGGTCGCGGTAGCTTGCCGAGGGTCCACGGAGGCTTGCCGAGGGTCCGTGGAGGCTTGTCGTGGAGCCACGATACCTTGACGAGGGTTGTCGATGCCGAAGTCGATGCAGTCTGAGCCATCGAGGACGAGGTGCAGCCATAGTTTTGCCATAATTAGGCGCATGTCGAGGAACAACACACACTCCAGTTTTGCCTGAACCGAGTATGCAAAGAAGAGCTTGTCAGTGATGCGGTCGAGGTAATCGTAGAGGAAGGTGTCGATGTCGAAGAAGATTTTGTCGAGTCCGACAAAGACGAGGCGCCGATCTGAGATTGCCAGGCTCGAGAACATGTCAGGGACAAAGGCACGCATCTATGTTGCCAATATCGGGCGCGCAAGGGCAGGGACGAAGACGTACAAGGCGGCAAAACCAACGGCAGCCTGGAGTGGTCATGTTGGATGCCTAGATTGGCGCGGCGGAGGTACTCGATTTATGCAAAGAAGAATCCGATGTAACGAAGACCATGCGCAGACTTAGATGACCTCAACCGTTGCGGTGACCCAGCATACCACTGCATGATGTAGTACACTATAGTCGTTGACATAACACCAATGAAACACCGTTTTCACTAGTATTACATCCTCGAGTGGTACGATGTAAACACAAAGAGTCCAAGACATGACTATAGATTACAACTCGACTCTTTACAAAAGATCCAGAGAACACTCTAGGTTAAAGAGAGAGAAAGAACTTCTTACAAATAAGAACCAGAAATAACAACTCAGGAATATCTAGTAACTAAGACTAGTATCTAAACTATTTGGCTTGCCATTGCTGCTATTGCAATGCTCTACATAAATAGGTTTTATGGCTAGAGAATCTACGCCTATCTAAACTAACACTTTATCTTCACTTCAGCTGATGTATATGTTGACTTCATTAACTTTATTGAAGAACTTGAGTTGTTGATGATGGTTTCTTGAGAAGAAATTGATGTTGACGTCATCTTCAATGGCTTAGAACCTAGCAAGGGTTAAGAAGGTACAGTTGAGTATGAGCATACTCAGCAAGTTCACTAAAAAGGAGTATATGATGCACTATCTCTATAGCCACAGACCAAAGGTCGTAGGCAATGCAGGTTTTCATAAACATTTCTTCAAAGGTTGCTTTTATTCTGAAAACTATGTCCGACAGCCTTCACAGGTTGACCAGAACCTTCATGGGGTTCCTTTCCTGCCGCGTTCGTAGCTCCTTCCCCAAACAGGGAGTAACATGTCACAATTCTTACACTCTACAGAGGTGCGTCACTTTTCCCATAAGAGACCTTAGCCTTATTGCACAACCAAGCCACGATATTGTCCACACTTCCTTGGTATGGGGCCTAGTCTAAGATCCAAGCCAATCGTTGCCCTCTCCGTGACCCCATATGTCTGCACGATCCTCCGGGGCTGACTCCACCTCTGTTAAGCCCCCAACTAGGGCAGGCTACAACCATGGTGAGTTCCCGAAGACTCTATGAGCTGGTGATGCCCTGGTAAGCTCCATAAAAGGTCCAACTATACCTTCGGCAGCCACTCGTAAATAATCTGGACACCAAAATTGTGGGGCCTAAGGGTGCCCACCCATATGTTGGATCCACACCAGGAATCCCAACATCACGATAAGGTCATCTTGCTTCCATATGAAAGGGAGAAGATACAACTGACTTTCCCGTCCCATTCCAAGTCTTATGGTTGATGCATAATATACGGTGCTAGAATCACTGGAGACATTGGTTGTTAAGTCCTAGATATTATGTTCCTTTACCACTAGAATTACATCCGTGGATTATTACCATATGGTAAATAATCCATAATCATATTATTACGAAAATAGTGTTTTCTGTCCTTTTTGAAATGCAGGTGATGACACAGTTGAGTTACAACCATAGAAAATAATCAAAGGACATGAGCAAGTTGTGAACTTGCCTTTTGTGATTGCAAGATTATGCACTCACGGTCTTCAAGACATTAGAAGATCCAAATTCTGAAATTAGCATCATTGGTCCGGTAAGGACTAATGTTTAAAGAAGCAAGATGAAATGATGCATAAGTAATGTAATGTGGTTTGGAAAACCCCGAAGTAATACCCCAATATGGTGAATGAGTTAAACTTAGGTGATTTCTTTAAGATTTAATTTGTTTATAATTTTACTTTACAAACCAATATACATATACAAGGAACTTAAGACTAACATGTATGATATAAAATAAATATAACAACACATGCTTAGAGTTATTTGATATTATGTATCTATTATGGAAATCCATGTTTTAGGTTGATAAGAGTTGAAGAACCTATTATGTGATTGTTGTTTGGAAGTGGCAAAATGAATACTTTTGAAGAGAATGTTTCTTTGATAAGGTTTAACCAATCTTTATAGAATGTGATCGATGTCATGAGTGTTTGCTCGATAAGTTTGGATTTGAGATGCCTGATGACTTAATTTGGAACAGACAAAAGTTAACTATAAAAACATAATTTGTAACATCCCAAAACTTTAATCCAAATGATCGAGATCAAATCTACCCAATTTAGGGTTAACAAAAACTTTTCCATTTAAAAATCCTTAAGCATTCATATGTGTATGCATTTAAATAGGAGTTGTTTTGAATTGCCATGATTGAGTGATCTATTGATTGTAAAATGACTCTAAGGTAAATTACACATCATCTAGATCATCCCCAAGCAAATCCCAAAGAAAAATAAATCAAAAAGAATTAAATAAGCCAATGGTCACTTTTGCCATTTTAATCACATAACCCACTTTGGCTGTTCCTAGCACTCAAATCTTAACAGAGACAATTGTGGATCTTTGCACCCCTTGCTAGTACAAGTAGTGATGTACCAAGGCCCACTTTGTGTCACCCCAAAAACATTCAAACTCTAAATTTAAATGACATTTGAAAATTGAATCTAGTTCATATGTCTAGATACCACTTTCTCAAAAACCACTCAAATGAATTCCATTTGAAGATCCCAAGCAACCATAGAGGCTTAAGCATATAAAAAACCACTCCACCAAAAATCTTTCAAAAAATTCAAATAAAACCCTCATGCGGCCATTTTGTTGAACAGGTGGCAGGCAATTTTTTTTGCCTAACTAATACTGTTTGTAGATCAATGCATTATCGAGTTTTTGGCCCTCATTTGGTTCCCCTATCTCCCCCAGCTCTAACCAAACCCTCAACGGCCTACCCTTTAACCTAGAGCAGCAGTTGAACGCCGCCTGTTTGTGGTCACCGCCGGTCGAACAAGGGCAACGCGCCAGAGACCAAGCCGCACCATTCCAGCTTGCCCGCTAGCACCGCCTAACCCTACCGCCTCTCCCTGTCCACCCCTCGATCGCTGCTAGCCCCTGGACCACCCCAGAGCAGCGCCGCCCTTTTCTCTCTGTGTTCTGCCAGAGTGCGCCAGAGCGCGATCGCCACCAGTACGCCACAGACCGTGCCCCGACACCAAATCACGCACGACGCTTCGCCATCAACCCAGCACCCCGCCAAACACGGCCAGGCACCGCCACATGACCCATACCGCCGGAGCCACGCCGAGTACCGCCTTCAGAGCGCTGAAGCCCCTGAACAAATGCCACCGCCCCTAGCATCGCCATTATGTCAGAGAGGATCACAGAGACCGCCACGCCGCTTACCTCGCCCACGCGGTAGCCTTCTGACGCCTCACCGGAGACGCCAACCCACACCCGTCGGTCCCCTCGTCGAGCCTATATAAGGAGGCCACCCCAGCACCATTTCTTCACACCATCTCACTCCCCTCTCTCCACTGACCGAGCCGCTGTTCCCCGGAATTGCACCAGAGGTAGCCGCTGCAGAGGAGGAGACGTGGTCATCGATTTCGTCCACCTTAGCCCCTGCCGCGACCTCGCCTGAGTCCGTCGTCGCCGTCCAGTTCGTTTGCCTGCCTCGCCGCACTAGCTGGAGCCCTGGTACGTCCCCAGTAGACCCCCACCGGCCGTTTATGGTTCAGTCTCGCCGGCGACGAGTCAGTCGTCGATGAAGACCGTGAGTCGTCGAGCTGTGTTCTAATCGTGTGGCCCAGATCATCCCGTACCGCTTCGGGTTTTAAGTGCCGCTGACATGCGGGACCCCCCGTCAGTCGCCCTCTATGCCGCCACTAGGCCAGTCCGTTAGTTTTCCCGCGCTGACCCAGTAATTCAAATATAGGTTTTTCTATTTAGACTTAGAATCAATTCTGTCCCTTAGTTTAAAAATCATTTCAGGAAGATTTACTAAACCAAATTGAGTGATTCCAATTTTGTTGGAAAGCTACTGAAAATCTCTATCCAGGCCCGTTGGATTTAAATCATTTAGAGTTAGAGATCTCTCCTATTTAAAATAACAAAACAGAAGCTTTTGCACATTCAAACATTTTTATAAAATCAACCATAATAGCTTTTGAGTTGATTCCAACTCTCAAAAATCACATTTAACCATACCTATCTGAATATGTAACAATATTAAGGTTTCCATGTAGTGACTTTGGAACAGTAACAAAATAATGCTATATAGGCATTTCTAGTCACTTTAAATCATTAATTATTAAACTTGAACTTATTAAAATGTGATCCAACATTTAAATCACATTCCCATATGTTAGAATATGTGGTGATGACATGTGTCCACATGATCCCATATTTTAATTGGAGAATATTAAATCTTAGTTATTTTTCAATGAGTAGAAATTACTTTTCTCAAATAAAAAGAATGAAGCTAGTTCATTAAACCTTGTGATGTTTGAGATGATACTAGATCATCAAATGTGTGCCTTAGTGCGCTAAGTAGACTAGTTAAGTATTGTTTGGTGATTGTGTATCCCGTATGTATTTATAGACGATATCACCGACCAAGTCTACGAAGAGGAGGAGTTCTACCAAGAGGAGGAGGAAGAAAACTTCAACCACTACACCAACCAAGGCAAGCCTAGCACTTCAAGTAAACTGAGCAAGCTATTGTTAGCCAGATAGAATTAAGCTAGATAACCTAAGCAAAGGCATTAGGCATGCTTTGGTTATATCCCTTTGACTTATACCTATTCCAAGTTTTATTTACAAGATTTGCCTTCTTTACTTTACCAAAGTCCTTTACTTGTTTAAAGGTAGCATAAAGAGTATAAAACTTGACCTATCTAGTTAGACTTAGATGTCATTCTATGGCATGAGATTGAGATTAGCATCCCACATTAGTGAACACTCTTAACTTAGTAGTTGGAACAAAACCCAAAACTTGATTCACTTTAGATGGGAATACTTGGTGAAAATGACTTGTGAAAACCTTGGAATGATGAGTCATTCTATTGAGATGTTTTGACATGTGTTGAGAAACACAAATGGTTTATGATGATGAAAATGTTGAGGCATGATCCTTAGCCCTTTTACAAAACTGATGGTTGGGTTCGGATGCGATACCATTCCAATTTTACCGTACAACCACAATACCTGAATTGGGTAAGGCTTAGCCGGAAGTTTATATGCATTAGTATTAGTTCCCTCGCGGGAGAGGTTTGAGCTAAGGCTACCTGTCAATGTTATCCACCTATGTAGTGCCCAAGATGACAGATGGTCATGGTTGGGAGGCCATGCTCATAGGAGAGGTGCTTATACTAGGGAGTGTAAAGGAAAGCTTATGTTTTATTATCTGCATACTAAGTATGATGATTCAGGGTTACCCCTGACAGATGTATCGAATCTTGTGGTGAAAGTGTACCACCTCTGCAGAGTGTCAAACTATTCGAATAGCCACGTCCGCGGTTATGGACAGTTGGAGTGGCCATACTGTTCCATTGTCAGATGTTTTCAAAATGACTTATGAAATGAATTGTGACATGACTTGACAACAACGGAGTTGTGACTATGATAACTAAGTTCCCACTTAGGTGTTTTCAAACTTTATTTTATCTTCCTTTGTTTCTGAACTCAGCTTAGGTTTCAATCTTAACTTTACAAATAAGCTTAGAGTTAGTATTCCTACTAGAACTATACTACTTGTTAGTGGTAGTTTGCGAGTACTTAAAGAGTACTCATGGCTTTTGTCCCTGGCTATTCCTATGGCCAGACTATGAAGGAGACTACCAAGATGAAGGACAGAAGGACGGCTATGATAACTAGGACTATCTTCCATCATCAGCATTGCCTGTGACTCTTAAGATGAAACCCACCGCTACGCTATTTTATTCTGCTACTTGATTGTACTAAGACTGGATCATGAGATCCTTTATTTTGTGTAAGACCTTATTATGGTTTGTAATGGATGATGTACTGTGATATCCAATCTGTTATGTCTCGCAAAAGTGGTAATCCTGGGATTGCGATGTATGGCATAACAGGCATCTGGGATTAAAAATCCGGTGGTTGACAAGTTGGTATCAGAGCCATCCTGACCATAGGAGACCCTAGTTAGAATGGACGTCTGAACAAAAACTTAGTTTCAAAAACGAAAGTGAGTATTTCTAAAAAGAACTATTTCCTCTCTTACCCTCGAGAATTCTTTCTCTCAAAAAAATTCATGTTCCTCCAAATTCTTACATTACTACCTAAAATTTTGACACACTTGATCACTTCACTAAATTTCTCACCCTTAATTCTTATAGATGGAAACTCAGTTCAGCAAGTTCTACCAGTTGGGCAACAGAGGCCAACTAATCTTCGAGAGGGATCTGGATTTGATGTCAGAGTACTTGGGACGCCCGCATCCGGAATTCCTTGGAGCTCAACTCCCGGGTCCACCAGGAGGAGATTTACAATGGCTAGTCACCGCTGATCTTCGAGGCAAGATAGAAGCACCAACGTCTGGGAGGATCCAGATCTCCGTGAGAGAGAACAACTGGCTAGATGGATTAGCCACGGTAATGCATGAAGCTCTTGCACGTCTGTGCCCTGAGTGTCAACCAAATCCAAGGAACCCGCTTTGCTCACTATGCAAGGCGTGATTTCATGGGAATGCCCATGGAGATGCCAAGTCACCTGGAATTGAAGCGTCAAGTGGAGAACCTCGACTTCCTACTGTACGATAGACAGAAGGAGTTGGACAATGCCAGAGAGGTCGCCAACAACAACCTTGCCATTGCTGCCCAGAAGGCCCAGACTTTCTCACTGCTAGTCTAGGATCGTAAGTCTCTGCACCGTCAACACGCCAAGAAGGATCGCACCATCGACCATCTTTGCAAGAAGGTGGCCAACCTCGAGAAGACCATCAAGGAGCAAGAAGCTTAGCTCGCCACAAAAGAAGAAGAAGAGGAAGGTGAAGATATCCAGGGAGATATGGACTCCTACCTCAGCAATGATGATGACTTTCTGGAGGAAGATGCCGTGGACTTCTACACCGACGATGATGACTCCGACTTCATCGATGATGAGTAGATGCACTAGAGCACTGTCGTAGCATGAGGAGTATCGGTCCCATTGTATCGTAGCTTACAGAATGGTTCCTAAAACCATCTGTTTTCCCTTGATGTTGAGGTGCGTGTGTGTTTGTATCGTGTGCTTTGCTTGAATGAATGAAAAGAAGTTAGTTGCAAGACCTGAGTCAAACTCAAAGTTTTAGCTTTGAAATCAAAACCATGAACCTTAGAACTTTCCCTCTTACCCCTTTATCTACCTCAATCTTCAGATGACTCGTGGAAACCAAGGAGGGAGTGGCTCATCGCAAGACCCAATGTTGCAGATCCTGTAGAATCTCATTGTAGACCGTGAAGCAAGCAGGGCAGAGTGCCAAGGAAATCTAGCAACACTGCAGCAGATCGCCCAGATGGCTCTCAACAACCAGAACCATGGAAATTAGGATCATCATGGATCCAAACTCAAGAACTTCCAGAATACCAATCCCCCAATCTTTAGTACTTCAAAGAACCCCACGGATGTCAAGGATGGTTGCGCATAATGGAGAACAACTTAGAAGTAGCAGGAGTGGATGCCAACAAAAAAGTTCTTTTTGCCACCCACTATTTGGCAGGAGATGCAAGAGCATGGTGGAACATCCCACACAATGAACCATGGTCAAGTGATGACATGGGAAGCCTTCAAAATCATGTTCAGCTGCACCCACGTGCCGCAGGGTCTAGTCACTCGAATGAGGGATGAATTCCGAGCATTGAAGCAAGGCAGAATGACTGTAGTGGAGTACCGTGATAGATTCTTGTCCCTTGTCAGGTATGCACCTGATGAGATCAACACGGAGGCCAAGAAGAAGGAGAGATTCTTGAATGGACTGCATGATGAAATGCAGACTGTCCTCATCAACATCCGTTTCTAGGATCTCGAAGAGCTAGTCGATTCTGCCATTCAGATGGAAGGGAAGATTAACCAGGCAAACGACAACCACAAACGTCGTATGATGCACCAAACTGGATCCAACAGTCACCAGAAGTACCGCCCCAACCCTTTTGCGGGATATGCACCGAGGAACAATCGACCCCCAATGTCTCTCCCAAGCTACCCCAACCGTAGCGGAGGAAATGTGAAGTCCGGAGGAAACAACAATCACTCTGGCAACACCTGCAATTTCAACCGTGCACCTCCCAAGAGCAATAACAACAACAACAACAACAACACTGCACCCAACACTAGAAGCAATGATGTGCACATGGCAGCGAAAGACAAGTCTCAGATCACTTGTTTCGAGTGTGGAGTGAAGGGTCACTATTCCAATGAGTGCCCCAAGAAGATTGCCGCCACTTCCAATGTGAATGCCCCAGCTCAACAACAGTGTCGTGTTCAACCAGGCAGAAGATTCTCCCCAGGGAACCCTCACAACCGCAACAGCCGTCTCTTCCACATGAACGCCGAAGAAGCCCAAGAAGCGCTTGATGTAGTGTTGGGTATGTTTTCTGTTAACTTAGTTTTAGCAAGAGTGTTGTTTGATTCTGGAGCATCGCACTCATTTGTCACCGAAGAATTTGCATGCACTAGTAAGATTCACCCAACCAACTTAAAGCATGTCATGATAGTTCAAATCCTTGGTTCAACTACAAAAGCTAGAAAAATTTGCAAAGCTGTGCCTATCAGAATACATGGGATAGATTTTTATGCCAACCTAATAGTACTCGAATCCAAAGGTTTGGGAAGTAGTACTAGGGATGGATTGGATGTCAAAGCATAAAGGATTGATAGACTGTGCCAAGAAAGCCATCACCATGACCAGTAGCTCTGGAGTATCAGTAGAGCACATATTTGAAACCTTACCCTGTCAGTTCAAGTGTAATAAGAGTCTAGCCCTGCCCACCATAGACCAAGTCAGAGTAGTCTGTGAATACCCCGACGTATTCCCAGATGAATTGCCCGGTATGCCCCCGGATAGGGATATTGAGTTCATTATTGAACTAATCCCCAGAACTAGACCCATAGCCTAGAGACCCTATAGTATGAACCCCTCAAAGTTAGTGGAATTGAAGAAGCAGCTGGATGCTATGTTGGCAACAGGCTTGATTCAACCAAGCGCATCGCCATGGAGATCGCCAGTGTTATTCGTCGACAAGAAAGATGGAGGCAATCGTTTGTGCACCGATTACAGGAAGGTGAATGACGTCACGATCAAAAACAATTACCCATTGCCAAAGATAGAGAATCTATTTGATCAGTTGACTAGAGCAAATGTGTTCTCTAAGATCGATCTTAGGACTGGTTATCACCAACTTAAGAGTCGTGCAACGGATATTCCGAAGACTTCCTTTACTACTCGCTATGGTTTATACGAGTATACGGTCATGTCTTTTGGATTAACCAATGCCCTTGCTTATTTCATGAACCTCATGAATAAGATCTTTATGAATTTTCTGGATAAGTTTGTCGTTGTGTTTATCGACGATATCCTTATCTACTCCAAATCAGAAGAAGAGCATGAGCAACATCTGAGAATCATCCTTGAAACCCTTACAGAGCATCGGTTGTATGCCAAGTTCAGCAAATGTAAGTTTTGGCTGAAAGAAGTAGGATTCCTAGGACATATTGTGTCTCCCGAAGGAGTCACGGTTGATCCCACCAAGATCAAAGATGTCGAAGAATGGGAAGCCCCAACCACTCAAACCCAAGTCCGTGCATTTCTCGGATTAGCGGGATACTACCGCAAGTTTGTCGAAGGATTCTCTAGCATCGCCAGACCCATGACCCAATTGTTGAAGAAGGACAAGAAGTTTGAATGGACCGACAAATGTGAAGCCAGTTCCAAGAGCTAAAGAAGAGATTGATTTCAGCCCCAATATTGATCATGCCAGATATCAAGAAGCCATTTGATGTGTATTGTGATGCATCCAAGATTGGTCTCGGATGTGTATTGATGCAAGAAGGCAAAGTCATTGCGTATCTATCTCGACAACTGAAGCAACATGAGCAGAACTATCCGACCCATGATCTTGAGTAAGCCGCCGTAGTTTTGGCCTTGAAGACATGGCGTTATTATCTTATGGGTAATTGCTGTGAGATTTACTCGGATCACAAAAGCTTGAAGTATATTTTCACTCAGAAGGAGCTGAATATGAGACAGAGAGATGGATAGAGTTAATCAAGGATTATGACCTTGACATTCACTATCACCCCGACAAAGCCAATGTGGTAGCGGATGCTCTTAGTAGATTGCCAAGTAGGCTAAACACCATGATCAAGGAGAAGCAGCCAAGTTTGTATGAGGAGTTGGAGCAGTTTAGAACTTAGCTAGTTAGCAAAGAATTCTTAGCTAGCATTGAACTTCAACCCACTTTGATTAGCCAAATCAAGGAAGCCCAGAAGGGAAATGAAAGTATCGATGGAATCAAACGTCATATTGGTACAGGAAAGGTACCTGGATTCACCGAAGACAAAGAAGGAGTTCTGTGGTACAAAGGCCATATCTGTGTGCCAGCAGATTTAGAACTGAAGCAAGTAATCATGCAAGAAGCTCATGATACTCTTTATTCTATCCACCCCAAAGGAACGAAGATGTATCAAGATTTGAAAGAGCAATTCTGGTGGCACAAGATGAAGGGAAAAATCGGAAGCTACATCGCCAAGTGTGATATCTGTCAAAGAGTCAAGGCGGAACATCAGAGGCCCCCAGGACTATTGCAACCATTGCAGATTCCGAAATGGAAATGGGATTCCATCGGAATGGACTTTATCACCGGCTTGCCTACTTCTAGTAGGGGGAATGACTCAATCTGGGTCATCGTTGATCGACTGTCCAAGGTAGCTCATTTTATACGTGTCAAGACAACCTACTAGAGTTCGAAGCTAGCAGAGTTGTACATTGCTAGAATTGTTAGTCTGCATGGAACCCCCAAGACCATAGTATCAGTTCGAGGAACCCAATTTACCTCGAGATTTTGGAAGAAAAGTCTAGGAAGGATTAGGAACCAAGTTGAATTTCAGCACCGCTTATCACCCGCAAACCGATGGACAGACTGAAAGAGTCAACCAAATCATAGAAGATATGTTGAGAGCGTGTGTGTTGGAATATGGATCAAAATGGGAAGATTGTCTGCCTTTCGCAGAATTCTCATATAACAACAGTTATCTAGCCAGTTTGCAAATGGCACCATTTGAGTTCCTATACAGAAGAAAGTGTCATACCCCTTTGAATTGGTCGCAAGTAGGAGAGAGTCAGATTTTTGGACCCGACATTTTCTGAGAAGCTGAAGAGAAAGTTCACAAAGTCCGTGAGCACCTCAAGACCGCCCAATCTAGACAGAAGAGTTATGCCGACAAGAGAAGGAGAGACCTGACTTTCAACGTCGGAGACTTTGTGTATCTCAAGGTTTCGCCATTGAAGGGAACCCAGCGTTTTAGTCTCAAAGGAAAGTTAGCCACCAGATATATCGGACCCTTCAAGATTCTGAATCGCCGAGGAGAAGTATCTTATCAGAACCTTGGAGGAAGCTTACAGAACCACCAGGACCAGGACTATCAAATTTCTCAAGATCCAATGGAGCAACCATACCGAAGAGGAAGCTACTTGGGAGCGAGAAGATTACATTAGGACTGAGTTCCTAGATCTCTTTAGTTCCTAGTTTTCTTTCTTAAATCTCAGGACGAGATTTTTTTTAAGGAGGGAAGGTTTGTAACATCCCAAAACTTTAATCCAAATGATCGAGATCAAATCTACCCAATTTAGGGTTAACAAAAACTTTTCCATTTAAAAATCCTTAAGCATTCATATGTGTATGCATTTAAATAGGAGTTGTTTTGAATTGCCTCTCCTTGTCCACCCCTCGATCGCTGCTAGCCCCTGGACCACCCTAGAGAAACACTGCCCTTTTCTCTCTGCGTGCTGCCAGAGCGCGCCAGAGCGCGAGCGCTGCCAGCATGCCACAGACCGCACCACGACACACGCGCATGCCGCTTCGCCATCAACCCAGCACCCCGCTAGACACGACCAGGCATCCAACGCGACCCACAGTGGCCGGGAGCCGCGTCGAGTACCGCATCTGTCTTACAGAGCGTGGGAAGCCCCTAACCAAATGCCACTGCCCCTGGCGTCGCAATTATGCCGTAGAGGACCGCCAGCAGACCGGCCACCATCCGCCTACCTCGCCCACGCTGGTAGCCCTCTGTACTGCCCTCGCCGGAGACGCTAGCCCACACCCGTCGGTCTCCTCGTAGAGCCTATATAAGGAGCACCATTTCTTCACACCATCTCACTCCCCTCTCTCCACTGACTGTTTCCCCTCTCTTGCCAGAGCCGCTCGAGCCGCTGTTCGCTGGAATTGCACCGGAGGTAGCCGCTGCAGAGGAGAAGACATGGTCGTCAATTTCGTCCACCTTAGCCCCTGCCACGACCTCTCCTGAGTCCGTCGTCGTCGTCCAGTTCGTTTGCCCACCTCACCGCACTAGCTGGAGCCCTGGTATGTCCCCAGTAGACCCCCACCAGCCGTTTATGGTTCAGTCTCGCCGGCGACGAGTCCGTCGTCGATGACGATCGTGAGCCGTCGATCTGTGTTCTAATCGTGTGGCCCAGATCGTCCCGTACCGCTTCAGGTTTTAAGTGCCGCTGACATGCGGGACCCCCCTGCCAGTCGCCCTCTATGCCGCGGAACGCCACTGGGCCAGCCCGTTAGTTTTCCCGCGCTGATCCAGTAATTCAAATATAGGTTTTTCTATTTAGACTTAGAATCAATTATGTCCCTTAGTTTAAAAATCATTTCAGGAAGATTTACTAAACCAAACTGAGTAATTCCAATTTTGTTGGAAAGCTACTGAAAATCTCTATCCAAGCCCGTTGGATTTAAATCATTTAGAGTTAGAGATCTCTCCTAGTTAAAATAACAAAACAAAAGCTTTTGCACATTCAAACATTTTTATAAAATAACGATAATAGCTTTTGAGTTGATTCCAACTCTCAAAAATCGCATTTAACCATACCTATCTGAATATATAATAATATTAAGGTTTGCATGCAGTGACTTTGGACTAGTACCAAAATAATGCTATATAGGCATTTCTAGTCACTTTAAATCATTAATTATTAAACTTGAACTTATTAAAATGTGATCCAACATTTAAATCACATTCCCATATGTTAGAATATGTGGTGATGACATGTGTCCACATGATCCCATATTTTAATTGAAGAATATTAAATCTTAGTTATTTTTCAATGAGTAGAAATTACTTTTCTCAAATAAAAAGTATTAATAAGCTCTAAACCTTACAACAAGCATGTGTGAAGGTATAGGATCATTCACTTTCAGCTTAAGTGAAGAATAAGTTTAAATGTGAGTTGTTATTATGAATATAGTTTATTTTATTAAGGAAAGTAAATTTAGATGATTTGAATAAACTATTAGAGCTAGAATCATGTTTTAAGAATAGTTAAGAGATAAATAGCATTCATTTTTATGATGTTCAAAATTTACTTAAAATTGTTAGTTTAGTTTGGATTTATGATTTTAAAAGAATTTTGCAAGGTTAATAAGTTACACTTAAGTTTTATTATAGATCCAAGTTATAGCTTTGGACTTAATATTTAGTTATTAGGGATTTAAGGTGTTTTATATAGAATTGTGATTATTATTATTTTATTTAAGAGAGGTTTTATAGAATTTACAAACTAAGTCTTTTATAAAATAGTTAAGGATTTATTTCCTTAAAATCTTAAAAATATTTAGGAAAATACGTTTAGTATTTTTCAAGTAAAATATATTTACTCAAGATCTTAGAAATGATTTTTATTTATTCTTAAGTATTATTTTTGTTTTTACAAAATTCTACAAAGGATTAAATGTACTTGACTATTTGTTCCAAGTTTTATTTGTAACAAATTAAGTTAGTATTATTGTAAAATAGTTGATTTATTTTCATATGCAAAAATGATTTTTATTCATTTTTAGGACTTTTCCTTAATTTATGAGATTTTATTACGGATTTAAGGGTGTTAATATTTATTCACATTTTACTTATCTTAAATAAGTAAAGTTATATTTTTCCTAGGAATATATCATTTTTGTGATCATTTTGATATATGATACATATTTTTAGGATTTTTCTATATTTTTCTAGGCTGACATAAGTTCAGGGGTATTTTGGTAATTTATTAAATAGGAAATTGATTTTTTCGTGGGGATAAATAATTGGGTTGTGGCATTGCTGAGGAAAACTAGGTCTGGTCCACTCGGACCAAGTGGTCTTGGCCCACTAGGTCGGCCCAGCCCAAGCTGAGATCAAGCCCCATTCCCCATCTTTCTCTTCCTCTCTCTCTCTCTCTCTCTCTCTCTCTCTCGACGCATTTAGGCACGCACACCCTCCATGCACGCACACGACACCCACCGCTGGCCGTGTTGCCGCTTGCTTTCCCGTCAACCACCAGCTGGATCCGGTGATGACCTCCATTGCGGCCTCGCCGTCGCCTCCTCCACGGATTCCCTCGAGCCACGTTGCTGCTCTCTCCTTGCCCGGGCACTCAGACGAAACCCTAACTCTGCCTAGGGCTCGGTCGCTGATGACCCACAAGTATAGGGGGTGTATCGCCGTATTTTCGAGGGAAGTGAAACCCAATTTATTGATTCGACACAAGGGGAGCCAAAGAATATTTATAAGCCTTAACAACTGAGTTGTCAATTCAGTTGCACCTGGAAACAATCTTGCTCACAGCAGTTTATCAGTAGCAACAGTTTTATAGTAGGAATAGTAAAGTAGCAGCAGTAGTAAAGTAAAGACAGCAGTAACAATAGCAGTAACCAGTAGGATTCGAGTGCGGTAGGCATAAGGATGGATGGACGGGCGTTGCATGGACAAGACAATTCACATAGCAATCAGAACATATGGCAACTGCAGATAAATAAGATAAAGCATCCAAGTACTAGATAATCCTAGGCATGTGTTCCATATATAGTCATACGTGCTCGCAATGAGAACTTGCACAACATCTTTTGTCCTGCCAGCCCGTTTGCAGCGGGGCCTCAGGGGAACTACTAGCAATTAAGGTGCTCCTTTTAATAGAGCACCGGAGCAAAGCATTAACACTCCATGAACACATGTGATCATCACATCAAAGCCATTCCCTCCGGTTATCCCGATTTCTATCACTTCGGGGCCATTGGTTCCGGACAACAACGTGTGTATACAACTTGTAGATAAGACCATAAACAATAATATCATAATGAATCAATAACATGTTTAGATCTGAAATCATGGCACTCGGGCCCTAGTGACAAGCATTAAGCATAACAAGTCACAACAAATTCATAAAGCACTAATAAAAGATACTAGGCACCATGCCCTAACAATCTGATGCCATTACATGAACGATCTCATCCAATCCCTACCATCCCCATAGCCTATAGCTGGGGATTACTCACTCATAGATGGGGCAAACATGGATGGTCGATGGAGAAGCGATGGTGATGATGATGCGATGATCTCCTCCAATTTCCCGTCCCGACAGGGTGCCAGAACGGAGTTTCTGGTGCTGTTTCGTGGAATCTGGTGGTGGCGGCAGAGCGGAACTCCTTTTGGAAAAACGTCGAACCCCCCTAAGTTTTTAGGTCAGAAGGCATCTTATAGGTGAAGAGGGAGACGGAGGGGGTGCTGGAGGGGCCCACACCATGCCCTGGCGCAGCCTGGGGGTACCCGCGCCTTGGGGGGTGTGGCCAGGCCCTGGCCCTCCTCCGTCTCGTATTCTAGCTCCATGAGTCTTCCGGTAAAATAAGAACTTTGGCTTTTGTCCCGTCTAATTCCGAGAATATTCATTTTCTGACTTTCCTGGAACCAAAAATAGCAGAAAACAGGCAGCTGGCACTGTGGCTCTTGTTAATAGGTTAGTCCAAGAAATCATATGAAAAGTACTCCAAAGTGTGGACAAAACATAAGAAAGTAGATAAAACCAAGCATGGAACATCAAAAATTATAGATACATTTGCAATGTATCAACATCCCCAAGCTTAACTCATGCTCGTCCTCGAGTAGGTAAGTGATAAAAAGGAAGAATATTTTTTTAGGTGACATGCACCATCATAAACTTGATCAAAGTATTTGTAAAACATTCAAAGCTGGGATCATAGTACTTCAATCATGAAAGACAAAGTTCTAGCAATAAGACATAGCAACTATGTTACAACATGAAAAGGCACAAACAAAAGATTCATGAATAACAATGCTTTGCAAGACGTTTGTTTGTTTCACATAAAGAAAACATAGCATAGTGGCATTCAGCTTGTCCCTCATAGAGTAGCAAACATAAATGCATAGGACACCTTCAAAGTTTACAAGAGTGACTAGATACAAATAGTTTAAAACAAGCAATATCAAGGTATGCATCAATCAACAAGTCTTGGGACAATGCACATAGAACTAAGAATGGCCACTATGCTCTCAAGAAAGTGCTCATAGAATGTGTGGAGACTCAACAAGGAAATGAATAGGTTTTGAAAAGTTTGAAAGGCTTCCAAATGCTGAAAGTATGGTACTCATTAGCTTTGAGCTCTCATTGCCCTATCATAAACATCTTTAAATGGTTAAGGTTAAAGTGACACAACAAAGAGGATATGCTTGACAAGTTATAAATCAAAGTCTCATGCCCCTTACTTACGAAGACCAATCCTCATGCTACTCAACTTTAGTCATGAGTAAGCTCTTGTCATTGTAAGTATATACGTATCATAGAGAACCGCCAATGGGGTACCCCTTGCACATGATACAGGAGCTATCCCATAATCAAAATGACAAGGCAAGCAGACAATGAGCATCTCAGCGATCTTTTATTTACTATGTGCATAGATTTTTATTGAGGATGCTTCATAGAATGCTCATTATGGTTATGCTGCAAGTTTCCACCATGATTAGGCATGGCTTAGGCTAGCGGCCCAGGTGTTTCTCTAACATACATAAAAACTCCATGATCTTACAAGTTCCACTTTTATTTCACACCACCGGGATCCATAAGCAAAAGAACATGATATCAACGAGGTACTAAGTACCAATGCAATGTTGAAAGCATTCCCCATGATACATGGTTCTGCTAACTTCAACTTATAAAGCGTAAGCATATACGCAACAAAGAAGGACGCAATGGTCCAGGTTTATTAAATGCAAGAAAAAAAAGTGTGCCATCAAGTTCGTGAGAGCTTTTGGGTTATCTAAAACATTTGGGTTATCTCCCAATAAGTACTTTTCTTTAACGCCTTTAAGTTAGGCATAAGCAAAAACTAAAATGGATAGAATAGAAGTAAGCGAAGATAATCATGGTGAAAACATTGTTTTGTTCAATGAAATCCTTTTGTTAACAAGGTTGATCAGGTCTTGTTACCAAACCAATTCCATATGAGACAAAACTTTGTATTCCACTAATGATTATGTTACCTCAACCTTGATAGCAATGGTCCCAATCATAATAATTTCAAATTTTTCTCTTGGTATGGGACAATATATTTCTCCAACTTGAATGCCCTCAACATGTTCAATTGAATTCAAACCATAAGTCCTTTCAATCTTCTTGGGGAAATAGACAGTATGTTCCTTGTCATTAACATTAAAGGTCACCTTTCCTTGATTACAATTAATAACAGCTCCTGCAGTATTAAGAAAAGGTCTCCCAAGAATAATAGACATATTATCATCTTCAAGCATTTCAAGCACAACAAAATCAGTTAATATCAAGCAATTATGAGCCACTTGAACAGGTACATCCTCACATATACCAACAGGAACCGTGGTAGATTTATCAGCCATTTGCAAAGATATATCAGTTGGTATTAATTTTTCTAGTTGAAGCCTCTTATAGAGAGAGAAAGGCATAACACTAACTCCAGCTCTGAAATCACACAAAGCAGTTCTAACATAACTGTTCTTAATAGAGCAAGGGATAGTTGGAATCCCTGGGTCTCCAAGTTTCTTTGGAACCTTACCATTAAAGGAATAATTAGCGAGCAAAGTAGAGATTTCTTCATTAGGGATCTTCCTTTTATTCGAGACAATATCCTTCATATACTTTGAGTAAGGAGGCAATTTAATAGCACCAGTCAAAGGAATTTGCAGGAATAAAGGTTTCATCCACTCACAAAACTTATTATAGTGTTCATCTTCCTTTGACTTGTGTTTCTTATCAGGGAAAGGCATAGGTTTTTGGACCCAAGGCTCTCTTTCACTACCATGTTTCTTAGCAATAAAATCTTCTTTGGTGTATTTAGTATTCTTAGTGTGGTTTTCAGGTTCTTCTTCAACTTTTTCTTCATTTGGAGCTTCATTTTATTCATTACCACTTTTAGTTTCACCATCAGAAATAGATATACTATTAGGATCTATAGCAGGTTCAGAGGGTTCTACAACAGTTTTATGTTTATTTTTCCTTTTGTTATGAGTAGAGCCACTATTTTCAGCTTATTGGGAATCCTGCTCAATTTTTTTGGGATGCCCCTCAGGATATAGAGGATCCTGGGTAGCAGCACCACTTCTAGTTCTAATTTCATAAGCATGTTTTTCTTTAGCAGCATTAACTAGCAAATCTTTTTGCACTTTAACGAGTTGATCTATTTGAGTTTTAACCATTTGAAAGTGTTTAACAATCATTTTAACATCATTAGAGGTTCTTTCCACAATATCTTTCAACTCAACAATAGATCTAGTGTTTTCCATTAGATGATTTTGCACCCTTTTATTAAAATTATCTTGCTTAACAATAAAGATATCGAATTCTTCTAAGCATTGATCGGGAGGTTTAGAGTAAGGGATATCACCTTCATCAAAGTGTTGGAGAGAGTGTACCTCGATAGTGGATGAGTAGGGAATAGGCTTACATAACTCTTCAATAGGAGGTAAATTCTTGACATCTGCAGCTTTAATTCCTTTCTCCTTAGGACATTTCTTAGCTTCCTTCATCACTTCATCATTTAATTCAATAACTCCCCTCTTCTTTGATGTTGGAATAGACACCGGTATAGTAGGTTCAGGTACAATTACTTCAGGTATAGCTTGTTCAGGATGAGTCCAATCTTCATAATTCTTGCTTATTTTAGCCATTAATTCCTCAGCTTCCTTAGGAGTCCTATTCCTAAAAACACAATCAGCACAACTATCTAGGTATGTCCTAGATTCTTCGGTTAGTCCCGTATAAAATATATCAAGAAACACATTCTTAGGTAATGGACTTCCAGCCTGTGCATGAATCAAAGCACAAAACCTTGCCCAAGATTCAGGCAATACCTCTTTTTCTCCCTATTTAAAATCAAAAAGTTCCTGCAAAATAGCATGTCTAGCACTAGGAGGAAAATATTTCTGCAGGAAAGTACTAATCAAGCAATCAGGGCTATCAATAGATCCAGAAGGTAAATTACTAAACCAAGTTTTAGCTTCTCCTTTCAGTGAAAAGGGAAAAATCTTAGCAACAAAGTAAGTACGCATCTTAATATCATCAAAAAACAAGCCATTCATGGTAGAAAGTTCATTCATATGTGCTACCGCACTTTCATTCTTAGTCCCACAAAAAGGTTCTTTCTCAACAATAGCTATGTAAGATAGATCGAGAGAGAAATCATAATCTTTATCTATAATGTTTATGGGAGAGGCAGCAAACTTAGCAATAGGAGATAATTTGGGTCTAATAGTACGCCTCTCAAGGAGACTCTTAGCAACGCTCCTATCATGGGTGTTTTTACATTCTTTAATAAATTCATCGGTCATCTCCACATAACCATCTTCAATATCATAACTTTCACTAGACTCGGGTGAACTAACAGGTGTGGTAGTGTCTTCATTAGGAGATTCAGTATTTCCAGCTATAGTTCTAACAATCGTAGCATCTAGGAAAGGACCTAATGAACCACTCTTATCAAGCACAGTAGAAGCAGCATCATAAGCATCAGAATTTCCAGATTCAGCAGTAGTAGCAGTGTGTGTAACATGTGTATGTGGTGGTGTAACGCGCTTACTCATAACAGATGGTGAATCAAGAGCAACAGAGGTGTTCAGAACCGTACCTCTTCTTGTAGTGGATGGTAAAATAGGAACCTTGCCATCACGAGACTTACCCATGATGGATGGATAGCAGCGAACAATAGAGAATCCAAGTGAACTTGATAAATAAAGCTATGCTCCCTGGTAACGGCGCCAGAAAATAGTCTTGATGACCCACAAGTATAGGGGGTGTATCGCAGTATTTTCGAGGGAAGTGAAACCCAATTTATTGATTCGACACAAGGCGAGCCAAAGAATATTTATAAGCCTTAACAACTGAGTTGTTAATTCAGCTGCACCTGGAAACAATCTTGCTCACAGCAGTTTATCAGTAGCAACAATTTTATAGTAGGAATAGTAAAGTAGTAGCAGTAGTAAAGTAAAGACATCAGTAACAATAGCAGTAAATAGTAGGATTCGAGTGTGGTAGGCATAAGGATGGATGGACGGGCGTTGCATGGACAAGACAATTCACATAGCAATTAGAACATAGGGCAATTGCAGATAAATAAGATAAAGCATCCAAGTACTAGATAATCCTAGGCATGTGTTCCATATATAGTCATCCGTGCTCGCAATGAGAACTTGCACAACATCTTTTGTCTTGCCAGCCTGTTTGCAGCGGGGCCTCAAGGGAACTACTAGCAATTAAGGTGCTCCTTTTAATAGAGCACCAGAGCAAAGCATTAACACTCTCTGAACACATGTGATCCTCACATCAAAGCCATTCCCTCTGGTTATCCCGATTTTTGTCACTTCGGGGCCATTGGTTTCGGACAACAACGTGTGTATACAACTTGTAGATAATACCATAAACAATACTATCATAATGAATCAATAACATTTTCAGATCTGAAATCATGGCACTCGGGCCCTAGTGACAAGCATTAAGCATAACAAGTCGCAACAAAGTCATAAAGCACTAATAAAAGATACTAGGCACCATGCCCTAACAATCTGATGCCATTACATGAACGATCTCATCCAATCCCTACCATCCCCATAGCCTACAGCGGGGGATTACTCACTCATAGATGGGGGAAACATGGATGGTCAATGGAGAAGCGATGGTGATGATCTCCTCCAATTCCTGCATAGGTGCCGAATGGAGTTTCGCACTGCTCGTGGAATCTGGTGGTGGCGGCGGAGCAGAACTCCTTCTGGAAAAACATCGAACCCCCTGAGTTTTTAGGTTAGAACACATCTTATAGGCGAAGTGGGAGACCGAGGGGGTGCCGGAGGGGCCCATACCATGCCCTAGCACGGCCTGGGGGTACCCGCGCCTAGGGGGTGTGGCCAGGCCCTGGCCCTCCTCCATCTTGTATTCTGGCTCCATGAGTCTTCTGGTAAAATAGGAACTTTGGCTTTTGTCCCATCCAATTCCGAGAATATTCATTTTCTGACTTTCCTGGAACCAAAACTAGTACAAAACAGGCAGCTGGCACTATGGCTCTTGTTAATAGGTTAGTCCAAGAAATCATATGAAAAGTACTCCAAAGTGTGGACAAAACATAAGAAAGTAGATAAAACCAAGCATGGAACATCAAAAATTATAGATACATTTGCAATGTATCAGTTGCCGACGCGATTCCGGCATTACCACAGCTCCCACTGCTCCCCCTTGTTGCTTGCGCCTCCTCTACACCGTATACGACTTCCGCAACGACTCCTGGAGCACCTGCTTTTCAAACCCGTCGGCCAATGGTGGATTGCTGGTCCGGTGGTGCCGATGTGGTACGGATGCTGACTCCACGAGATGGCTATGGCCTCCCTCACCTTGGTGAGGTACTCCCTCCGTTCACAATTACCTCGTGTTCTGCATTTAGTCAAAGTCAAACTTTACAAACTTTGACCAACAATATAAGGAAAAATATCAACATCCATGATTTTCAATACATATAATATGAAAATATAGTTTATAGCAATTCTAATGCAATAGTTTTTATGTTATTAATATTGATATTTTTTCATAAATATATGGTCAAAGTTTATTTTTTTACTTTGACTAAACCGAGGATACGAGGTAATTGTGAATGGAGGGATTAGTAGGTTGCGGTTGCCCCCTCCTCCTACATCGACTACAGTGAGGTAAGTCTCAAATTTCCCAATTAGTTTAGGTTCAAATTCATAGACATACACATCAGTTGCTTGATTTAATTAGTTTTGATTATCATATAGCAGATATTAGTGTTAGCTGACCCTGGCCTAATTGATCTTTTGATAATTGTTATGTTAAATGATGGCTTCAATTTTTGTTATGGTGGTGTGTTTGCTACCAATAGTTGTGATGGCAATCTAGGACTATGTGAACTGCTAGTGAGCTTCTAGTTGAGCCTGGTAGAACAAATAGCTACAGTTTGTCATGTGCTTTTGGTAATGATTACCTAGTATCATACTATGGTAATGTTTTAATTAGTTTCCTGATATACCCAGTTAATTGAGTAGTGAATGGATATCATGTACTAGCTCTTGGTGTTTTAATTAGGTCCAAAGACGATTGGGTATCACTAGGTCTTGGTATGTCTACTATGCATCCATGGTTTGCACCAATTGCTCTAGAGAGGTATACTGGCTGTAGTAGGTGATGTCTATTGGTTGGTGATGTAGGTGCTAGGAATAAATAGAAATGCTCTAGTTACTTTGTTGGTTACTAAGTAATGAGACCCTACAAATGGTCATTTTGTTGATTGAATTGGATCATACCACATTAGAATAAGTGGCTAATTAATGATCATACCTTTTGGATATCTAAATCTGTCTCTAGTAGTTCTAGGTCTCTTAGAGTACATATTACTGTTACTGCAATCTAAAGGTTCAGAAGCAATTCTTAGTATATCACTGGTTATGCATCTAGTTGATTTCTTGCTTCTATTATTCATGTTATTCTATTGCACATTGATTGGGTGTGTATGCTATACAAGTCACATTGATTTAGTTTGGATTAGAACTTAAACTCTAATTTGATGATTGCTTTAGTTGGAGAGACTTATGTGTTCATATCATAAAGAGATACATCTGTGTCTAGGTGATGTGCTGCAGTACATATACACAGGAGATGCAAGCTTTTGATTTATACAGAGGTGTATGTGATGTGCAGGAATGAATATTAATAGGATATATGTGGTGTTCTTCAAACCAGGGTGTATGTGAAGTGCTTGAGAGCTACAACGCGTATGTGCTGTGTATAAATAAACTTGTTAGTTTCCAAGCTATTTGCTAGATCAAACACTTGTTCATAAGTATGTGAACACATGGTTTGGTGCAACTTATTTGCTGACCTCACTGGATACTATATTGTTGAAGTGATCTTAAAAATACATAGATGTATAGATTTAGTTGTGTTTAACCCTACTCTTTCTACAATATTTCTTTTTGCTGAAACTAGTAAAAATGTATATGCTATGCACTTGATCATCCAAAGATTTTCTTTCTCTACCTTAGATCTTTTGCAGCCTATTTCTTTTGGAACTTGTTCTTCTAGAATCTGGAAATAGCATGTTGATGGTCAGTAACACTTCTTGTGGAAGCCTTCTCCTCCTAGTAGTTGGATTTGCTCCTGCTCCTCGTTTAGTATTCCTCCTCCACGTTGTTGCTAGATCTACTCCACCTTACTCTTGAACTCGATCTTTGTGATCATGACTTTCCTGGTGATGCTGGCTTCTAGTTGAGGAAGGATCTGGGAATGAACTAAGAAGAGCAACATGTTTTCTGGTGTGTTCTTGGTGGTGTGAATACATATGTGATGGACTGCTATGGATGTGAACGTGTGGTGTTTGTCTAACTACTTGGTGATTTGGCTTCTGTGAGCAAAATATGGTTTGGCTAGCTGATTGCTTTGCTCTTATACTACTGCACTTGCTCTGTGGTGGTGCCAACACACCACATGCAGGTGATGAGGGTGTTGCTTGCATGTGGACCCAAGATTTGTACTTGTCATCAATCATCTCTTTTCCTCCTGCTAGTGCAAGCCATGGCTAGGTTCTCATCCTTATCTTAGTAGCTCATTTTCTTTTCCTCTCTTCTATAGTTACAAGTGAGTCTAGCCTTGTTGCCTATTTGAACATGGGAACTAATTTATGGCTCTGTTTTAATTCTTGCAGGAATCATTTGAAGAAGGAAACAAGGTCAAGATAGAAGGAATATATCTGTCTTAGTTTTTGTTATTTCTTTTTTCTAATGTAATCTTCTTTAAATTTTGTATATTGTAACCTCTAACAAATATTGTAAGAGTATTCGTAAGTGTGATACAGCCTTTTTTTGTAGTATTTGATTATGAATTTATATTTCCTTTTTTCTTTTCTTTTATTAAGTGTACTCTTCCATAAACATTGTAAGACACTCTTTTGAGTATTTCTTATGTGTAACATCCAATTCCTGATTGTATTCGTTTTAACCTCACATTTATTGTATGATTAAATTTTATTGTAATATCTATTCTTCTTAGGAATAATAATTCCAATGTCTTGTTTAAATCTAATGTAATGTGGTAATTTATTATTACTTCATATGCTTATCTAATTTCATATTCACATTTGGATTAGTATCATTCATATTTGAATTGAATTCGAATTGTTTCCCAAAAAAATGTTATCCAAAGGTCATGTCGAAATCCATCGCACTCATGTCAATGACTAATCCTACTCATCGACATAAGAGAGACATCGATCCCTTTGCTAAACTTATTCAAAAGCGAAAAATGTACCTGGGTTTTCTATGCATGAATGCAATGCACAAATCATTCCACCGCTCTCTTTTGATCCTAAATGCTAGGGTGTTACAGTCACTCCCCCTTAAACTAAACTTCGTCCCTGAAGTTCATACTCTCTTATGTTTCAGAACAAGGAGTTGACTTGTATTGATCACGGCGTTTCTCAAATTCTATTGCGATCACAAATAGGGATAATCGTGGTATCCCACATCGAGACCCCTTTCCTTGAATTCTCTTCATACTTGGCAACTTCCAACTGTCGTTTCCTACATGTAGTATAACTACTTCTACTACAATCCCATGGGTTATGTCTTTAAAGTTTTACTTAGGATTGGTTTGGGACAAATTTAGTCCATTCCAATCAGGATTTCCTACCGTTATACACTAAACTATTTTAGTAGGCTCTACTCCTTAAGAACAACGCACGGGTTGTTTCTTTTAGAACTAGTCCACTAGGTTTAATCTATTATATCTCCTTCGATCTTTCATCCGAACATACTCTTGGAATACTTTAAAATGATGACTTCTTATAACCTTATGAGATTAAGGCTTAACCTCATCATGGCTTTGTACTTCTTCTAACACCTTTCGTTAGAAAGTTAGACAACAACACTTAAGTGTTTATTGTTTACTCTCCCCCTTGGGGTTTCCTAATGGTCTCTAAACTTCATGTATAATACCCACTAGTTAAGGTATTAGTCTCTGTCTAGCTTAAATCTTACCTATATAAGGCCTCACGCAAGAATCTGTGGTATACCCACATAGTTGTGGATCTCCAAAATGACTCTTCCGGCACTCTGTGTCTTACTTTTAACCTTTTGGACACTTTCGCTTTGGTAAGCCCGATTTCACGTAGCGTCTCGAAAGACGATCTTTAATTTCATACTTCCTTAGGTCTAACTTAACTTAGGCCAATTTTTATACTCTTTAAATTACACAAGGATGACCTACTTAGCTAAACCGCTAGGATACCAGCTACGGATACCAACTACAAATACCAGCTACGGATCCTCCTAGGTGTACGAATTATCCTACGGTTTTAACTTCTTATTGGCATTCTCTCTGAATTGTTAGAGCTTAAATACCACCCTTATTCCAAGAGTTCTTCTTTGCACTGATTCATGATACTTCCATGAACCTGGTACAACTACTTCATTAGCTTCTTAGAAACATCACCTATCTTAAGTGAACTTAAATTCATTCCTTTATGTTGATCCACCCTTTTCTGCACTAATAATCCTTCTTATTGCCAACTCATAGTGAGTTGGGATTGATCCAACCTTCAAAATAGTGTCAATACACCTTATATTCGTCTTCCTTCTTCGTGCAAATCTTCATCTTGATCTTCGGAACTCGTCACTCCCTTACACGAATTCCCTTATATATCTAGGTCCATAACATCAAGTAATAACTTGGTGATGCAACATGCATTTGCACACCAAGTCAAATTTCATGTATAGATCTAGTCAATCAAGAAGATGCAAGAAAAACCAAGAAATCCAAATGTGGTACATATAACACACATCATTCTAAGCCCAGAATATAGTAGTTGAGTATAATACCTCTAGAATTCAGGCTTAGTTGTGAAGCATATGACACCTCCTAGTATAGGTTAACTTTGGGTTACTTAGCACTTAGGGTTTAAACTACTCTTTGTCTCATTATTTACCCAATTTGCTCAATTGCAACTGGATAATCTTGAGCAAAGTGGTCCCACTTTGGTTCTAACTAACCACTTACTTTTCTTTCGAGACTACTAAATACTACCAAATTTCATTCTATCATAAACTATCCTCACATAATCTCTCAAAACTACTAACAAAATTGTAGTTACTACCTTAATCCAAAAATTGTCGTAATATTATAATACATATGACTTCTATCATAGACCTACACTGTTCTTTACTTACTATTGTTACAAGATTATTTACTAAGTACTTGTCTTGATTACAGAGTTATCATGGTCTCGGAGTTATTCTCACCATGAACTTGTCTAGATTTACCTAGCCATCATGATTAAAGAGCTAATCTCACCATGACGACCCTTTTTCTTAGCTTACCATTAATGATTCTTTCCAAAATTCCACCCCATCACACGGAATTCTCAAGTGAATGCCACATGATTTACTTCCAACTGTATCTATACATACTCTAATGGTCTTCCTTGTATGATATAGTGATATCAACTAGTGGTAAGATTCTGCTACTTCACAGGGGTTCTAAATATAGACTCCATCACTAATACTACTCCACATGATATCCTAATCTTAGTCCTGATCTTCTTTGATATTTTATCTTACTTAAGATATCTTAGTGGTGTTATACCTATTTAGATCTATACTAAAATGACCTTTCTCTAGAGAATATATATAACTAATCCTTAAGAAAGATAACAGAGCATCCAACTTAAGTCTGACAAGGTTTATCCTCAAGTGGATATCCATCACAAGTCTTGGTTTAGATAAGATGGCTCCTATAGTCACTATCCAACCTATAGATCTTCCTAAAAGGTTTTAATCCTAAGGTCAAAGCATATGCTCTGATACCAGCTGCAGTGACCCAACATACCACTGCATGATGTAGTACACTATAGTTGTTGACATAACACCAATGAAACACCGTTTTCACTAGTATTACATCCTTCAGAGTGGTACGACAGAAACACAACAGGTCCAAGACATGACTATAGATTACAACTCGACTCTTTACAAAAGATCCAGAGAACACTCTATGTTAAAGAGAGAGAAAGAACTTATTACAAAGAAGAACCAGAAATAACAACTCAGGAATATCTAGTAACTAAGACTAGTATCTAAACTATTTGGCTTGCCATTGCTGCTATTGCAATGCTCTACAGAAATAGGTTTTATGGCTAGAGAATCTACGCCTATCTAAACTAACAATTTATCTTCACTTCAACTAATGTATATGTTGACTTCATTAACTTTATTGAAGAACTTGAGTTGTCGATGATGGTTTCTTGAGTAGAAATTGATGTTGACGTCGTCTTCAATGGCTTAGAACCTATCAAGGGTTAAGAAGGTACGGTTGAGTACGAGCGTACTCAGAAAGTTCACTAAAAAGGAGTGTATGATGCACTATCTCTCCAGCCAGAGACCAAAGGTCGTAGGCAATGCAGGTTTTTGTAAATATTTCTTCAAAGGTTGCTTTTATTCTGAAAACTATGTCCGGCAGCCTTCACAGGTTGACCAGAACCTTTGTGGGGTTCCTTTCCTGCCGCCTTCGTAGCTCCTTCCCGGAACAGGGAGTAACATGTCACAATTCTTACACTCTGCAGAGGTGCGTCACTTTTCCCATAAGAGACCTTAGCCTTGTTGCACAACCAAGCCGCGAGCTTGTCCACACTTCCTTGGTATGGGGCCCAGTCTAAGATCCAAGCCAATCGCTGCCCCATATGTCTGCACGATCCTCCGGGGCTGACTCCACCTCCGTTAATCCCCCAACTAGGGCAGGCTACAACCATGGTGAGTTCTCGAAGACTCTATGAGCTGGTGATGCCCCTGGTAAGCTCCATAAAAGGTCCGACTATACCTCCGGCAACCACTCATAAATAATCTGGACACCAAAATTGTGGGGCCTAAGGGTTCCCACCCATATGGTGGATCCACACAGGGAATCCAAACGTCACGATAAGGTCATCTTGCCTCCATATGAAAGGGAGAAGATACAGCTGACTTTCTCGTCCCATTCCAAGTCTTATGGTTGACGCGTAATATATGGCGCTAGAATCACTAGTGACATTGGTTGTTAAGTCCTAGATATTATGTTCCTTTACCACTAGAACTGCATCAGTAGATTATTACCATCTGGTAAATAATCCATAATCATATTATTATGAAAATAGTGTTTTCTGTCCTTTTTGAAATGCAGGTGATGACACAGTTGAGTTATAAGCATAGAAAATAATCAAAGGACATGAGCAAGTTGTGAACTTGCCTTTTGTGATTGCAAGATTATGCACTCACGGTCTTCAAGACGTTAGAAGATCCAAATTCTGAAATTAACATCATTGGTCCGGTAAGGACTAATGTTTAAAGAATCAAGATGCAATGATGCATAAGTAATGTAATGCGGTTTGGAAAACCCCGAAGTAATACCCAATATGGTGAATGAGTTAAACTTAGGTGATTTCTTTAAGGTTTAATTTGTTTATAAGTTTACTTTACAAGCCAATATACATATACAAGGAACTTAAGACTAACATGTATGATATAAAGTAAATATAACAACCCATGCTTAGAGTTATTTGATATTATGTATCTATTATGGAAGTCCATGTTTTAGGTTGATAAGAGTTGAAGAACCTATTTTGTGATTGTTGTTTGGAAGTGGAAAAAGGAATACTTTTTAAGAGAAGGTTTCTTTGATCAGGTTTAACCAATCTTTATAGAATGTGATCGATGTCATGAGCGTTTGCTTGATAAGTTTGGATTTGAGATGCCTTATGACTTAATTTGGAATAGACAAAAGTTAACTATAAAAACATAATTAGATCTAGGGTGTGATGTTTTTTTAGTATTAATAAGCTTTAAACCTTATAACAAGCATGTTTGAAGGTATAGGATCATTCACTTTCAGCTTAAGTGAAGAATAAGTTTAAATGTGATTTTTTATTATGAATATAGTTTATTTTATAAAGGAAAGTAAATTTAGATGATTTGAAAAAACTATTAGAGCTAGAATCATGTTTTAAGAATAGTTAAGAGATAAATAACATTCATTTTTATGATGTTCAAAATTTACTTAAAATTGTTAGTTTAGTTTGGATTTATGATTTTAAAAGAATTTTGCAAGGTTAATAAGTTACACTTAAGTTTTATTATAGATCCAAGTTATAGCTTTGGACTTAATATTTAGTTATTAGGGATTTAAGGTGTTTTATATAGAATTGTTATTATTATTTTTTTATTTAAGAGATGTTTTTATAGAATTTACAAACTAAGTCTTTTATAAAATAGGTAAGGATTTATTTCCTTAAAATTTAAAAATCTTTAGGAAAATACTTTTAGTATTTTTCAAGTAAAATATATTTACTCAAGATCTTAGAAATGATTTTTATTTATTCTTAAGTATTATTTTTGTTTTTACAAAATTCTACAAAGGATTAAATGTACTTGACTATTTGTTCCAAGTTTTATTTGTAACAAATTAAGTTTGTATTATTGTAAAATAGTTGATTTATTATCATATGTAAAAATGATTTTTATTCATTTTTAGGACTTTTCTTTAATTTATGAGATTTTATTACAGATTTAAGGGTGTTAATATTTATTCACATTTTACTTAGCTTAAATAAGTAAAGTTATATTTTTCCTAGGCATATATCATTTTTGTGATCATTTTGATATATGATATATATTTTTAGGATTTTTCTATATTTTTCTAGGCTGAAATAAGTTTAGGGGTATTTTGTTAATTTATTAAATAGGAAATTGATTTTTTCGTGGGGATAAATAATTGGGTTGTGGCATTGCTGAGGAAAACTGGGCCTGGTCCACTCGGAACAAGTGGTCTTGGCCCACTAGCTCGGCCTAGCCCAAGCTGAGATCAAGCCCCATTCCCCATCTTTCTCTTCCTCTCTCTCTCGACGCATTCAGGCACACACACCCTCTACACACGCACACGACACCCACCGCTGCCCGTGTCACCGTTTGCTTTCCCGGCCACCACTGGCTAGATCCGGCGATGACCGCCATCGCGGCCCCGCCGTCGCCTCCTCCACGGATTCCCCCGAGCCATGCTTCTTGTAACATCCCAAAAGTTTAATCCAAGTGATCAAGATCAAATCTACCCAATTTGGGGTTAACAAAAACTTTTCCATTTAAAAATCTTTAAACATTCATATGTGTGTGCATGTAAAATAGGAGTTGTTTTGAATTGCCATCATTGAGTGATCTAATGGTTGTAAAATGACTCTAAGGTGAATTACACATCATCTAGATCATCCCCAAGAAAATCCCAAAGAAAAAGAAATCAAAAAGAAATAAATAAGCAAATTGTCACTTTTGCCATTTTAATCACCTAGCCTACTTTGGGCATTCCTAGCACTCAAATCCTAACAGAGACAATTGTGGATCTTTGCACCCCTTGCTAGTACAAGTAGTGATGTACCAAGGCCCACTTTGTTTCATCCCAAAAACTTTCAAACCCTAAATTTAAATAACATTTGAAAATTGAATCTATTTCATATGTATAGATACCACTTTTTCAAAAACCACTCAAATGAACTCCATTTCAAAATCCCAAGCAAACCTAGATGCTTAAGCATGAGATGTATCACTCCACCAAAAATCTTTCAAAAATTCAAAAGCTTCTCTCATGCGGCCATTTGATCGAACAGTTGGCAGGCAGACAAAAAGTGGACTAACTAATACTATTTAGGAGCAAATCTTGTCAAGCTAATTGATGCACATTGATCACCTTGGTCTCCCCCAGGCCCAACCAAACCAAAACCATCCCTATCCCTAGCCCTTGGCGCCAGTGCAACGTCGCCCCGACGCCATGCTCGCTGGCTAAACGTGCACAAGCCACAGGCGACCACCAGCCCCTCTCCGCCGCTCCAGGGAGTGAGGCGTGACCTCACCGCCGCCCACGGTCCACCCCATGGCCCCTGCCAGCCACTAGACCACCCCAGAGCCGCGTCGCCCTTTCTCTCTGCGTGCAGCTAGAGCATGCCAGAGCGCGATCGCCGCCAGCACGCCACAGACCGTGCCTTGACATCAAATCACGCACGCCGCTTCGCCATCAACCCAGCAACCCGCCAGACACGGCCGTGCACCGCCGCGCAACCCATAGTCATCGGGAGCCGCGTCGAGCACCGCCTTTGTCTCCCAGAGCGCGGGAAGCTCCCAACCGTTAGGCATCGCCCCTAGTCGTGCCATTACACCATAGAGGATCGCCAGCAGACCGCCCACCGCCCGCCTACCTCACCCACGTCGGTATCCCTCTGTATCACCGTCACTGACGAGCCGCGCCCATACCTCACTGCCTCACCGTCGAGCCTATATAAGGAGGCCATCCCAGCACCATTTCTTCACACCATCTTGATGGCCCAAAATATATTGAGCTCGTTGGGGAACCCCAAGAGGAAGGTATGATGAGCACAGCAGCAAGTTTTCCCTCACTAAGAAACCAAGGTTTAATCGAACCAGTAGGAGCAAGGAAACACCCCAAAGGTGTTGCTAGCTGAGCCTTGGCAGGGCGCACTACCGGTGCTAGTAGCAATGTGGAGACCTACACAACACAACCACAGAACTTTGCCCCCAACTTGCGATGAGGTTGTCAATCTCACCGGTTTTGCTGAAAACAAAGGATTAAACATATCGAATGGAAGGAAGTAATAGTTTGCAGAAAGTAAACACAAAACAGTAAACAGTTTGTAGATTGTATGTAAAAGAAAGGACCGGGATCCATAGTTCACTAGAGGTGGCTCTCCTTAAGATAGATAACATGCTGGGTGAACAAATTACAGTGGAGCAATTGACAAACATCGAGAAAGCATACAAGCATATACTAATCATCTTGACTCCTTTGGAACTTGATTGGGCATTACAACATTATACATAGACCGCCATCCAACTACATCTATGACTAATAATCCACCTTCAGGTTATCATCCGAACCCCCTCTAGTATTAAGTTGCAAGCAATAGATTATTGCTTTACGAATTGCATGTAAATTAAACAATACGATTGTTCTATGAACAAAGGATTGTTGTTTTCACCCTAGTAGCAACAGCACATCTAGTACCTTAGAGATTTCTGTCACTTCCCCAGATTACCAGAGGCATGAACCCACTATCGAGCATAAATACTAACTCTTGGAGTTGCTAGCATCTACTTGGCCAAGATAGCTACTAACAAAGGAAAGCATGCAAGATCACAAATAACAAAGACATGGTAGAATCAATAATCAATCTGAAATAGCATCTCAATATCCATCGGATCCCCACAAACACAACATGCAGAATTACAAATAGATGATCTTGATCATGAACGGAGCTCACAAGATCTAGACATGAAAGCACAAAGGAGGAGAACCAGCCATCTAGCTACTACATGGACCCGTAGCCCAGAGATGAACTACTCACGCATCACACCGGAGGCTTGAATGATGATGAAGAAGGCCTCCAGGGTGAATTCCCCTCTCCGGCAGGGTGCCGGGAAGAGCTTCAGATCCCTCCCGATCTAGGGATGGAGATGACGGCGGCTACAGACTCTTTCGTGGATTTTTGATCAGGTACCTAGGATTTTGGTCCCGATGGCAATATATAGGCGTAAGGAGAGGCCGAGGGGGTGCTGGGGTCGGCCAGACCAGCCCCTGGCACGGGCCAGGCCTAGCCGCGTGGCCAGGTAGTGTGGCCGTCCCCCAGTCCTTCTTCGTCTCGTATTCTGACATCAGATGTCTTCCGGAAAAATAGACACTTTGGCTTTTGTCCCGTCCAATTCTGAGAATATTCAATTTCTCACTTTCCTGGAAGCAAAAAACAGAAGAAAACAAGCAGCTGGCACTGTGGATCTTGTTAATAGGTTAGTCCAAGAAATCATATGAAAATTACTCCAAAGTGTGGACAAAACATAAGAAAGTAGATAAGACCAAGCATGGAGCATCAAAAATTATAGATACATTTGCAATGTATCAACATCCCCAAGCTTAACTCCTGCTCGTCCTCGAGTAGGTAAGTGATAAAAAGAAAGAATAATTTTTTAGGTGACATGCACCATCATAAACTTGATCAAAGTATCTTTAAAACATTCAAAGCTGGGATCATAGTACTTCAATCATAACATGAAAGACAAAGTTCTAGCAATAAGACAAAGAAACTATGTTGCAACATGAAAAGGCACAAACAAAAAATTCATGAATAACAATGCTTTGCAAGACGTTTGTTTGTTTCACATAAAGAAAACATAGCATAATAGTATTCAGCTTGTCCCTCATAGAGTAGCAAATATAAATGCATAGGACATCTTCAAAGTTCATAAGAGTGACTAGATACAAATAGTTTAAAACAAGCAATATCAATTTATACATCAATCAACTAGTCTTGGGACAATGCACATAGAACTAAGAATGGCCACTATGCTCTCAAAGTAAGTGCATAAAGATAGAAGGTGGAGACTCAATATAATGGTGGAAGAAAGGCCTTCATAGAAGGAAGCAGAGATTCAAGTTTCATAAAGAGCTTCCAAAAATTATGGTACTTAATAGCTTTCAGCTCTCATTGCCCCTATCATAAGCATCTTGAAGTGATTAAGGTTTAAGTGAACAAACAATGGTGTACATGCTTGACGAAGTATAAGTTAGGAATCTCATGTCCCTTGAATACGAGGGCCGCTCCTCATGCTACTCAAGTTTAGTCACCGGTAAGTTCTTGTCATCGTAAGTACATGTGTATCATAGAGAACCGCCAACGGGGTACCCCTTTCCCGATGATACGGAAGAATCCCCATATCAAAATGACAAGGCAAGAAGACAACGAGCATCTCAGCAATCTTCTTATTTACCATGGGAATATGGTGCTTTTTTCTCTCTTTCCTCTTTTCATAATCTCTTTTTTTCTTTTTCTCTTTTTTCCCAATATAGGACTCTTTTTTTAATAAGAAGAATGCTTCATAGACAGCTCATTATGGTTACGCTGCAGGTTTCCACCATGTCAGCATGGATTAGACCAGCGGCCCAGGCGTTTCTCTAACACATATACATAACTCCATGGACTTACAAGCTCCCCTTTCATTTCACACCGACGACATCCATAGACAAAAGAGCATGATATCAACTAGGTACAAAGTACCAAGTGCAATGTTGAAAGCGTTCCCCTGACAGCATGGTTCTGCTAATCCCCAACAAAAAAGTGCAAGCATATACAACATAGGCGACACAATGGTTCAAGTTTATTAAGGGTAAGAAAAGTAAAGTGTGCCATCAAGATCGTGAGAGCTTTAATCACTAGTTTTCTCATAACAAGTTTAATTCGGAAGGTAAACAAAAACATGAATATACTTGGAATAGCATAAGCTAATAGGTAGGTATGGTGGACTCTTTGGAATAACTTGGTTTAGGGAGTTGGATGCATGAGTGGAACTCATACTTGGTTGTGGAGGCTAGCAAAAGACTGGGAGCGACAAACTAAGAGAGCAATAATGGCCATAATCATGCAGAGCGACAAAACATCATTGATCAAAGCATAAAGTGATACTACAAGTTGAAAACTAAAGGATCATAAAGACTATGGTGACTTTGGATAGTCATAACATGGTGTGAGCATGCGCCAAGTCAACCCAAATAAAGCATCAAAGGAGAATACCACAATACCATGCTTTAATATGCTAAAACAATGCATGATTCATCCAAGGCACATTAAGAAATCTCAATAATTTATAACAAGTCATGCTACGGCAAAGAATACTAAGCATAAAGCCAAAACAATATCAAGCATGGCATGACAAAGCATAGGCCACAGTCAAAAACAAGCTCTCTTTACCACTTAAGCATGAACTTTCCTACTCTTTTCCAACCAAACCAAACTATTTGAAAACCAATGTATGAAAGAGGGGGTCCAACCAATTTATTCAGCAAACTAAGAAAACCAAGCAAACGAAAAAGAAGACGCTCCAAGAACAACACAATTGTGCATGAAACAATAAAAATGAAGCGTTTGGAAGAAACCTGGGATTTTTATTGATGAAGAAGGGGATGCCTTGGGCATCCCCAAGCTTTGACGCTTGTACTTCTTGGATTTTTCTTGGGGTGACACGTGTGGCATCCCCAAGCTTGAGATTTAGTCCATCCTTCATCTCATTACTCATTCCTTCCATACACCTGAAATTTTTCTTTCATACAAAACTTCACACAATCTTTATTAGCAACATTAGTGCACTCAAGATAATAGGTCTTAAGGTTCAGTTCTAACACCAAATAAACTTCCATTAGAACACTAGCTACTGAAGCACTTCCCTCAAAAAGCTCAATTTCCCAAAAGAACTCAAAAAGGAACCATCAAGAAACAAATGCAGAAAAATGGCAGAATTCTGTCAAAACAGACCAGCAGGTAAATACGAATTTTTTCGAAGCCTTATGTTGCTCAAATCAAAACATTTTGAACTAACGAAAGTTAGATAACAACCTGGGGCAGAAGCACAAAAATTCACGCCTCAAAAAGACGTTCAGAGATTTCACACGAATTTTTATGGTGAAGCGCAGAAATCCGTTTCGGGACAGCAACTTTCCCAATCATTACTTCTCTCTCATTAGAGGTTACTCTTGGCACAAAAAGCAAATAAAAAGGATAAGGAGCGGTTATTACTGAAGTAATAACTTCCAAGACTCATCTAAAACTTTTGGGTTATCTCCCAATAAGTACTTTTCTTTAACGCCATTAAGTTAGGCATGAGAAGCAAGAAGAATCAAGTGTTCTAAAATGAAGAAGCATTAAGATCAATATCAGAAATATCTTCAACAAGCCAAGGTATCTCATCCAAATAAGTTCTAGAGTATCCTCTCTTCATGCTCTTAGGTTCACTATTTTCATCAAAAGAGTTTTTAGGAACAATCCAATCAAGATTCTTTTCTATGGCTTCATGCATTGCTACGAGTTTAAAAGGTATCGGTATCTTAGGTTCCTCCCCATTAGGTTCAGTTTTGTTCATCTTTTCTCGTGTACCAACAACATCTACACATGAGCCTAGCATATTGAAACGTTCAAAGACTTTTCTAGCTTCTTTGGCAACATCATAGAATTCCTTAAGCAAAGTTTCTAGAATAAAATCCCTCTTTTCGGGGTCCTCAGTTTCTTTAAGCTTAAGAAACATTACTTGCATTAAGGGGTTGAGGTTAACAAACCTAGCTTCTAGCATGTGAACTAAAGAAGCTGCAGCAATCTCATAATTTGGAGCAAGTTCTGCAAGGGATCTATCCTCAATATCCTCATGTTTACTAACATGATTAAAGAATTCTTCAATATTATCTCTTCCAATTATTGAACCTCTACCTATTGAAAGGTCTTTCAAGGTGAATTTATGGATCAACATAGTGAGCTAAGGAAGAGGTGACAACTAAAGGAGACTTAATTTTTTTTGTTTTTGATAAAGAAAGCAAACTAGTAAAACTAATTTTTTTTTGTGTTTTTGATAAAGAAACAAGCAAACAAAGCAAAAGAAAATAAGCAAAACAGAAATAACAAAGTAAAGAGATTGGTTATGAGGGACTCCCCTTGTAAAGATGTCCTTGACTCCTCGGCAACGGCGCCAGAAAAAGTACTTGATGGCCCAAAATATATCGAGCTCGTTGGGGAACCCCAAGAGGAAGGTATGATGAGCACAGCAGCAAGTTTTCCCTCAGTAAGAAACCAAGGTTTAATCGAACCAGTAGGAGCAAGGAAACACCCCAAAGGTGTTGCTAGCTGAGCCTTGGCAGGGCGCACTACCGGTGCTAGTAGCAACGTGGAGACCTGCACAACACAACCACAGAACTTTGCCCCCAACTTGCGATGAGGTTGTCAATCTCACCGGTTTTGCTGAAATCAAAGGATTAAACATATCGAATGGAAGGAAGTAATAGTTTGCATAAAGTAAACACAAAACAGTAAACAATTTGTAGATTGTATGTAAAAGAAAGGACCGGGATCCATAGTTCACTAGAGGTGGCTCTCCTTAATATAGATAACATGCTGGGTGAACAAATTACAGCGGGGCAATTGACAAACATCGAGAAAGCATACAAGCATATACTAATCATCTTGACTCCTTTGGAACTTGATTGGGCATTACAACATTATACATAGACCGCCATCCAACTGCATCTATGACTAATAATCCACCTTCAGGTTATCATCTGAACCCCCTCCAGTATTAAGTTGCAAGCAATAGATTATTGCTTTACAAATTGCGTGTAAAGTAAACAATACGATTGTTCTATGAGCAAAGGATTGTTGTTTTCTCCCTAGTAGCAACAGCACATCTAGTACCTTAGAGATTTCTGTCACTTCCCCAGATTACAAGAGGCATGAACCCACTATCGAGCATAAATACTAACTCTTGGAGTTGCTAGCATCTACTTGGCCAAGATAGCTACTAACAACGGAAAGCATGCAAGATCACAAATAACAAAGACATGATAGAATCAATAATCAATCTGAAATAGCATCTCAATATCCATCGGATCCCCGCAAACACAACATGCAGAATTACAAATAGATGATCTTGATCATGAACGGAGCTCACAAGATCTAGACATGAAGGCACAATGGAGGAGAACTAGCCATCAAGCTACTACATGGACCCGTAGTCTAGAGATGAACTACTCACGCATCACACCGGAGGCTTGAATGATGATGAAGAAGGCATCCAGGGTGAATTCCCCTCTCCGGCAGGGTGCCAGAAAGAGCTTTAGATCCCTCCCGATCTAGGGATGGAGATGACGGCGACTACAGACTCTTTCGTGGATTTTTGATTGGGTACCTAGGGTTTTGGTCCCGAGGGCAACATATAGGCGGAAGGAGATGCCGAGGGGGTGCTGGGGTCGGCCATACCACCTGGCATGCAGGCCTGGCCTGCATCCGTGTGGTGTGGCCCCACCCTTCTTCGTCAGATTACGCATCGATGTCTTCCGGAAAAATAGGCACTTTGGTTTTTGTCCCGTCCAATTCTGAAAATATTCATTTTCTGACTTTCCTGGAACCAAAAATAGCAGAAAATAGGCAGCTAGCACTATGGCTCTTGTTAATAGGTTAGTCCAAGAAATCATAAGAAAAGTACTCCAAAGTGTGGACAAAACACAAGAAAGTAGATAAAACCAAGCATGGAGCATCAAAAATTATAGATACATTTGCAATGTATCACATCTCACTCCCCTCTCTCCATTGACCGTTTCCCCTCTCTCACTGGAGCCGCTCGAGCCGCCGTTCTTTGGAATTCCACCGGAGGTAGCCGCTGCAGAGGAGGAGAAGTCCCTGTTGATTTCGTCCACCTCAGCCCCTGCCGCGACCTCGCCTGCGCCCACCGTCGTCCACCAGTTCGTTCGCCCGCCTCGATGCACTAGCTGGAGCCCTGGTACGTCCCCATTAGACCCCCACCGACCGTTTAGGGTTCAGTCTCGCCGGCGACGAGTCCGTCGTCGACGACGACCATGAGCCATAGATTTGTGTTCTAATTGTGTGGCCCAGATCGCCCCGTACCGCTTCGGGTTTTAAGTGTCGCGGACATGCGGGACCAGCCTGTCAGTCGCCCTCTGCGCCGCGGAGCGTCATTGGGCCGGCCCATTTAGTTTCTCGCGTTGACCCAGTAATTCAAATTAGGATTTTTCTATTTTAGACTTAAATCAATTATGTCCCTTCGTTCAAAAATCAATTCAGGAAGTTTTATAAATCCAAATTGAGTGATTCCAATTTTGTTGGAAAGCTACAAAAAATATCTATCAAAGCCCGTTGGATTTAATTCATTTAGAGTTAGATATCTCTCCTAGTAAATATAACAAAACAGAAGCTTTAGCACATTCAAACATTTTTATAAAATCAACCATAATAGCTTTGGAGTTGATTCCAACTCTCAAAAATTACATTTAACCTTACCTACCTGAATATGCAATAGTATTGAGGTTTGCATGCAGTGACTTGGGACTAGTACCAAAATAATGCTATATAGGCATTTCTAGTCACTTTAAATCATTAATTATTAAACTTAAACTTATTAAAATGTGATCCAATCTTTAATTCACCTTCCCATATGTTAGAATATGTGGTGATGACATGTGTCCACACGATCCCATATTTTAATTGGAGAAGATTAAATCTTAGTTAATTTCAATGAGTAGAAATTACTTTTCTCAAATAAAAAGAATGAAGCTAGTTAATTAAACCTTGTGATGTTTGAGATGATACTAGATCATCAAATGTGTGCCTTAGTGTTCTAAGTAGACTAGTTAAGTATTGTTTGGTGATTGTGTATTCCGTATGTATTTATAGACGATAGTACCAACCAAGCTTTCGAGGAGGAGGAGTTCTACCAAGAGGAGGACAAAGAAAACTTCAACCACTTCACTACACAAGGCAAGCTATTATTGGCAAGCTAACACTTGCAAGTATTATACTAGCAACCATCATTAACAATGCAAGCTAGATAACCTAAGTAAATGCATTAGGCATGCTTTGGTTACCTCATGTTGACCTATACCTACTCCAAGTTCTATTTACAAGCTTTACTTCCTTTACTTTACCAAAGTCCTTTACTTGTTTAAAGGTGGCATAAAGAGTATAAAACTTGACCTATCTAGTTAGACTTAGATGTCATTCTATGGCATGAGATTGAGATTAGCATCCCACATTAGTGAACACTCTTAACTTAGTTTGGAGCTAAACCAAAACTTGATTTACTCTAGATGGGAATACTTGGTGAAAATGACTTGTGAAAACCTTGGAATGATGAGTCATTCTATTGAGATGTTTTGACATGTGTTGAGAAAAAAAATGGTTTATGATGATGAAAATGTTGAGGCATGAGCCTTAGCCCTTTTACAAAACTGATGGTTGGGTTCGGATGCGATACCATTCCAATTTTACCGTACAACCACAATACCTGAATTGGGTAAGGCTTAGCCAGAAGTTTATATGCATTAGTATTATTTCCCTCGCGGGAGAGGTTTGAGCTGAGGCTACCTCTCGATGTTGTCCACCTATGCAGTGCCCAAGATGACAGATGGTCATGGTTGGGAGGCCATGCTCATAGGAGAGGTGCTTATACTAGGGTGTGTAAAGGAAAGGTTATGTTTGATTATCTGCATACTAAGTATGATGATTCAGGGTTATCCCTGACAGATGTATCGAATCTTGTGGTGAAAGTGTACCACCTCTGCAGAGTGTTAAACTATCCGAATAGCCGCGTCCGTTGTTATGGATAGTTGGAGTGGCCATACTGTTCCATTGTCAGATGTTTTCAAAACAACTTATGAAATGAATTGTGACATGACTTGACCACAACAGAGTTTTGACTATGACAATTAAGTTCCCACTTAGGTGTTTTCAAACTTCTTTTATCTTTCTTTGTTTCTGAACTCAGCTTAGGTTTCAAGCTGAACTTTACAAATAAACTTAGAGTTAGCATTCCTACTAGAACTATCCTACTTGTTAGTGATAGTTTGCGAGTACTTAAAGAGTACTCATGGCATCTGTCCCTGGCTATTCCTATGGCCAGACTATGAAGGAGACTACCAAGATGAAGGACAGCAGGACGGCTATGATCACTAGTACTATCTCCCATCATCAGCATTGCCTGTGACTCTGAAGATGGACCCCACCGCTACGCTATTTATTCCGCTACTTGATTGTACTAAGACTAGATCATGAGATCCTTTATTTGTTGTAAGACCTTATATTGGTTTGTAATGGATGATGTACTATGATATCCAATCTGTTATGTCTCGCAAAAATGGTAATCCTGGGATTGCGATGTATGGCATAACAGGCATCTGGATTAAAAATTCGGGTGTTGACAAGTTGGTATCAGAGCCATACTGACCATAGGAGACCCTAGTTAGAATGGACGTCCTAACAAAAACTTAGTTTCAAAAACCAAAGTGAGTATTTCTGAAAAACTATTTCCTCTCTTACCCTTGGGAATTATTTCTTTCAAAAAAAATCACGTTCCTCCAAATTCTTCCATTACTACATAAAACTTGACACACTTGATCACCTCACTAACTCTCTCATCCTTAATTCTTATAGATGGAAACTCAGTTCAGCAAGTTCTACCAGTTGGGCAACGAAGGCCAACTGATCTTCGAGAGGGATCTAGATTCATTGTCGGAGTACTTGGGACACCCGCATCTGGAATTCCTGGGAGCTCAACTTCCTGGACCCCCAGGAGGAGACTTACAATGGCTAGTCACCGCTGATCTTCGAGGCAAGATAGAAGCACCAACGTCCGGTAGGATCTAGTTCTCCGTGAGAGAGAACAACTGGCTAGATGGATTAGCCATGGCAATGCATGAAGCTCTTGCACGTCTGTGTGCCCTAGGTGTCAACCAAATCCAAGGAACCCGCTTTGCTCACTATGCAAGGCGTGATTTCATGGGAATGCCCATGGAGATGCCAAGTCACCCGGAATTGAAGCGTCAAGTGAAGAACCTTGACTTCCAGTTGTACGACAGACAGAAGGAGTTGGACAATGCCAAAGAGGTCGCCAACAACAACCTCGCCCTTGCCGCCTAGAAGGCCCAGACTTTCTCACTTCTAGTCAAGGATCGTCAGTCCCTTTGCCGTCAACGTGCCAAGAAGGATCGCACCATCGACTGTCTTTGCAAGAAGGTGGCCGACCTCGAGAAGACCATCAAGGATCAACAAGCTCAGGTCGCAGCAAAAGAAGAAGAAGAGGAAGGTGAAGACATCCAGGGAGATATGGACTCCTACCTCAGCAATGATGATGACTTTCTGGAGGAAGATGCCGTGGACTTCTACACCGACGATGATGACTCCGACTTCATCGATGACGAGTAGAAGCACTAGAACACTACAATAGCATGAGGAGTATCAGTCCCATTGTATCGTAGCTTGTAGAATGGTTCTTAAAACCATCGGTTTTCCTTTAATGTTGTGGTGTGTGTGTGTTTGTATCGTGTGCTTTGCTTGAATGAATGAAAAGAAGTTAGTTGTAAAATCCTGAGTCAAACCCAAAGTTTTAGCTTTGAAATCAAAACCATGAACCTTAGAACTTTCCCTCTTACCCCTTTATCTACCTCAATCTTCAGATGACTCGTGGAAACCAAGGAGGGAGCAGCTCATCGCAAGACCCAATGTTGTAGATTCTGCAGAATCTCATTGCAGACCGTGAAGCAAGCAGGGCAGAGCGCCAAGCTAATCTAGTAACATTGCAGCAGATCGCCTAGATGGCTCACAACAACCAGAACCATGGAAATCAGGATCATCATGGATCCAAACTCAAAAACTTCCAGAATACAAATCCCCCAATCTTTAGCCAGTCTGAAAACCCACTGGATGTTGATGACTGGTTGCAGACAATGGAGAACAACGTAGAAGTAGAAGGAGTGGATGCCAACGAGAAGGTTCTTTTTGCCACCCACTACTTGGCAGGAGATGCAAGAGCATGGTGGAACAGCGTCCGCACAATGAACCAAGGTCAAGTGATGAAATGGGAAGCCTTCAAAATCAAGTTCAGCCACACCCACGTGCCGCAGGGTCTAGTCACCCGAATGAGGGATGAATTCCGAGAATTGAAGCAAGGAAGAATGACTGTAGTGGAGTACCATGACAGATTCTTGTCCCTTGCCAGGTATGCACCTGATGAGATCAACATGGAGGCCAAGAAGAAGGAGAGATTCCTGAATGGACTACATGATGAGATGCAGACTATCCTCGTCAACATCCGTTTCAAGGATCTTGAAGAACTAGTTGACTCTACCATTTAGATGGAAGGGAAGATTAATCAAGCAAATGACAACCGCAAACATCGTATGATGCACCAAGCTGGATCCAACAGTCACCAGAAGTACCGTCCCAACCCTTCTGCGGGATATGCACCGAGGAACAATCGACCCCCAATGTCTCACCCAAGCTACCCCAACCATAGCGGAGGAAATGTGAAGTCCGGAGGAAACAACAATCACCCCGGCAACTCTAGCAATTTCAACCGTGCACCTCCTAAGAGCAACAACAACAACACTGCACCCAGAACTAGAAGCAATGATGTGCCCGTGGCAGCGAAAGACAAGTCTCAAATTACTTGTTTCGAGTGTGGAGTGAAGGGTCACTATTCCAATGAGTGCCCGAAGAAGATTGCCGCCACTACCAATGTGAATGCCCCAGATCAACAGCAGCGTCGTGTTCAACCAGGAAGAAGATTCGCCCCCGGGAACCCTCACAACCGCAATGGCCGTCTCGTCCACATGAACGCCGAAGAAGCCCAAGAAGCGCCAGATGTAGTGCTGGGTATGTTTTCTGTCAACTCAGTTTTAGCAAGAGTGTTGTTTGATTTTGGAGCATCGCACTCATTTTTCACCAAGAATTTGCATGCACTAGAAAGATTCACCCAACCAACATGAAGCATGTCATGATAGTTCAAATCCCCGGTTCAACTACAAAAGCTAGAAAATTTTGCAAAGCTATCCCTATCAGAATACATGGGATAGATTTTTATGCCAATCTAATAGTACTTGGAACCAAAGGTTTGGAAGTAGTACTAGGGATGGATTGGATGTCAAAGCATAAAGGATTGATAGACTGTGCCAAGAAAGCCATCACCATGACCAGTAGCTCTGGAGTAACAGTAGAGCATGTATCTGAAACCTTACCCCGTCAATTCAAGTGCAACAAGAGTCTAGCCCTACCCACCATAGACCAAGTCAGAGTAGTCTGTGAATACCCCGACGTATTCCCAAATGAATTGCCTGCTATGCCCCTGGATAGGGATAATGAGTTCATTATCGAACTAATCCCTGGAACCAGACCCATAGCCCAGAGACCCTATAGCATGAACCCCTCAGAGTTAGTGGAATTGAAGAAGTTGTTGGATGCTATGTTGGCAACAGGCTTGATTCAACCAAGCGCATCGCCATGGAGATCACTAGTGTTATTCATCGACAAGAAAGATGGAGGCAACCGTTTGTGCACATATTACAGGAAGCTGAATGACGTCACTATCAAGAACAAGTACCCTTTGCCAAAGATAGAAGATCTATTTGATCTGTCGATTGGAGCAATTGTGTTCTCTAAGATTGATCTTAGGACTGGTTATCACCAACTTAAGATTCGTGCAACGGATATTCCGAAGGCCACCTTCACTACTTGCTATGGCTTATACGACTATACGGTCATGTCTTTTGGATTAACCAATGCCCCCGCTTATTTCATGAATCTCATGAATAAGATCTTTATGAATTTTCTGGATATGTTTGTCGTTGTGTTTATCGAAGATATCCTTATCTACTCCAAGTCAGAAGAAGAGAATGAGCAACATCTGAGAATCATCCTTGAAACCCTTAGAGAGGATCGGCTGTATGCCAAGTTCAGCAAATGTGAGTTTTGGCTGAAAGAAGTAGGATTCCTAGGACATATTGTGTCTGCCGGAGGAGTCGCTGTTGATCCCGCCAAGATCAAAGATGTTGAAGAATGGAAAGCGCCAACCACTCGAACCCAAGTCCGTGCATTTCTCGGATTAGCGGGATATTACCGCAAGTTTGTTGAAGGATTTTCGAGCATAGCCAAACCAATGACCCAATTGTTGAAGAAGGACAAGAAGTTTGAATGGACCGACAAATGTGAAGCAAGTTTCCAAGAGCTGAAGAAGAGATTGATTTCAGCCCCAATATTGATCATGCCAGATATCAAGAAGCCATTTGATGTGTATTGTGATGCATCCAAGATTGGTCTCGGATGTGTATTGATGCAAGAAGGCAAAGTCATCGCATATCTGTCTCGACAACTGAAGCAGCATGAGCAGAGCTATCTGACCCATGATCTTGAATTAGCAGCCGTAGTTTTGGCACTGTGAGATTTACTTCTAGGTAATCACTGTGAGGTTTACTCAGATCACAAAAGCTGGAAGTATATTTTCACTCAGAAGGAGCTGAACATGAGGCAAAGGAGATGGATAGAGTTAATCAAGGATTATGACCTTGACATTCACTATCACCCCGGCAAAGCCAATGTGGTAGCGGATGCTCTTAGCAGATTGATGTGTAGGCTAAACACCATGATCAAGGAGAAGCAACCAAGTTTGTATGAGGAGTTGGAGCAGTTTAGAACGGAGTTAGTTAGCAAAGGATTTTTAGCTAGCATTGAACTTCAACCCACTTTGATTAGACACATCAAGGAAGCCCAGAAGGGAAATGAAAGTATTGACGGAATCAAGCGTCGTATTGGTACAAGAAAGGTACCTGGATTCACAGAAGACGAAGGAGTTCTGTGGTACAAAGGCCGTATCTGTGTGCCAGAAAATTCGGAACTAAAGCAAGTTATCATGCAAGAAGCTCATGATACCCTTTATTCTATCCACCCCAGAGGAACGAAGATGTATCAGGATCTAAAAGAGCAATTTTGGTGGCACAAGATGAAGAGAGAAATCGGAAGCTACATCGCCAAGTGTGATATCTGTCAAAGATTCAAAGCGGAACATCAGAGACCTGCAGGACTATTGCAAAGATTCCGGAATGGAAATGGGATTCCATCGGAATGGACTTTATCACCGGTTTGCCTACTTCTAGTAGGGGAAATGACTCAATCTGGGTCATCGTTGATAGACTATCCAAGGTAGCTCATTTTATACCTGTCAAGACAACCTACCAGAGTTCGAAGCTAGCAGAGTTGTACATTGCTAGAATTATCAGTTTGCATGGAACTCCAAAGACCATAGTATCAGATCGAGGAACCCAATTTACCTCGCGATTTTGGCAGAAAGTCCAAGAAGGATTAGGAACCAAGTTGAATTTCAGCACCGCTTATCACCCGCAAACCGATGGACAGACTGAAAGAGTCAATCAAATCCTAGAGGATATGTTGAGAGCTTGTGTACTAGAGTATGGATCAAAATGGGACGATTTTCTGCCTTTCGCAGAATTCTCATTAACAACAGTTATCAAGCTAGTTTGCAAATGGCCCCATTTGAGTTCCTATACAGAAGAAAGTGTCGTACCCCTTTGAATTGGTTGCAAGTAGGAGAGAGTCAGATTTTTGGACCCAACATTCTCCGAGATGCCGAAGAGAAGGTTCACAAAGTTCGTGAGCACCTCAAGACCGCCCAATCCAGACAGAAGAGTTACGCTGACAAGAGAAGGAGAGACCTGACTTTCAATGTCGGAGACTTTGTATATCTCAAGGTTTCGCCATTGAAGGGAACCCAATGTTTTAGTCTGAAAGGAAAGTTAGCCCCCAGATATATCGGACCCTTCAAGATTCTAAATCGCCGAGGAGAAGTATCTTATCAACTAGAACTGCCTGAAGAGATGTCTGCCATCCATAATGTGTTCCACATCTCGTTACTTCGCAAGTTCTTGGAAGTGTCGGAGAAGACCGAAGTTTTCAAGAACATCGATCACCGAGCTGTTGATATCAACAAGGATCTGACATATCGTGAAGTGCCCATCCGTATCTTGGAAGAAGCCTATAGAACCACCATGACCAGGAGTATCAAGTTTCTCAAGATTCAATGGAGCAACCATACCGAAGAAGAAGCCACTTGGGAGCAAGAAGATTACATTAGGACTAAGTTCCCAGATCTCTTTAGTTCCTAGTTTCTTTCTTAAATCTCGGGACGAGATTTTGTTTAAGGGGGAAGGTTTGTAACATCCCAAAACTTTAGTCCAAGTGATCAAGATTAAATCTACCCAATTTGGGGTTAACAAAAACTTTTCCATTTAAAAATCTTTAAACATTCATATGTGTGTGCATGTAAAATAGGAGTTGTTTTGAATTGCCATCATTGAGTGATTTAATGGTTGTAAAATGACTCTAAGATGAATTACAAATCATCTATATCATCCCCAAGCAAATCCCAAAGAAAAAGAAATCAAAAAGAAATAAATAAGCAAATGGTCACTTTTGCCATTTTAATCACCTAGCCTACTTTGGGCATTCCTAGCACTCAAATCCTCACAGATACAATTGTGGATCTTTGCACCCCTTGCTATTACAAGTAGTGATGTACCAAGGCCCACTTTGTTTCATCCCAAAAACTTTCAAACTCTAAATTTAAATGACATTTGAAAATTGAATCTATTTCATATGTATAGATACCACTTTTTCAAAAACCACTCAAATGAACTCCATTTCAAAATCCCAAGCAAACCTAGATGCTTAAGCATGAGATGAATCACTCCACCAAATATCTTTCAAAAATTCAAAAGTTTCTCTCATGCGGCCATTTGATCGAACAGTTGGCAGGCAGACAAAACGTGGCCTAACTAATATTGTTTAGGAGCAAATCTTGTCGATCCAATTGATGCACATTGATCACCTTCCTCTCCCCCAGTCCCAACCAAACCAAAACCACCCCTATCCCTAGCCCCTGGCGCCAGTGCAACGCCGCCCCGACGCCATGCTCGCTGGCCAAACATGCACAAGCCACAGGCGACCACCAGCCCCTCTCTGCTGCTCCAGGGAGTGAGGCGTGACCTCATCACCGCCCACGGTCCACCCCACGGCCCCTGCCAGCCACTGGACCACCCCAGAGCCGCGCTGCCCTTTCTCTCTACATGCAGCCAGAGCGCGCCAGAGCGCGATCACCGCCAGCACACCACAGACCGCGCCCCGACATCAAATCGCGCACGCCACTCTGCCATCAACCCAGCAACCTGCCCGACACAGCCATGCACCGCCACGAGACCCACAGTCACCGGGAGCCGCGTCGAGCATCGCCTCTGTCTCCCAGAGCACGGAAGCTCCCGACCGTTAGGCACCGCCCCTAGCCGTGTCATTACACCGTAGAGGACCGCCAACAGACCGCCCACCGTCCGCCTACCTCACTGATACGTCCATTTTGCATCACTATTCTATGTCTTAATTCACTATTATTCATTGATATATTTCATATTGAGAGGTGATACTTATGTTATTTCATCTATTTTTGCATGGTTGATGACTTTTGGAGCATGGATCGCTTGATCAGGATGATTACGATGGAAAATGTGCTGTTTGGAGGCAAAATTCGTGAAGATCAGAAAATCCGGGAAAATATACGGAAAATCCTATTTTTCCAGAAGACTAAGGATGCCAGAAGACGGAGTGGAGATGGGCCACAGGGGGCCCACACCACCCCATGGCGCGGGCAGCCCTAGGTCACGCCAGGAGGTGGTGTGGCCACCCTGGCCCACTCCAGCCTCTCCCCTCTGGCGTATATCATCCTCCCAAAACCCTAAGACTCGGGGAGAGACCATAGAAAGATTCCGCCGCCAGGCGGAAAACACCGAGAGAGAAAGATCTCTCCGGCAGACAGATTTCTACCGGGGGAATTCCTTCCCGGAAAGGGGAGATCGTCGCCATCAACACCACCATCAAGCTAGACTTCATCGGGATCATCATCATCATCACCACCATCATCACCATCAGCACCCTCATCACCATCTCCATATTGCTGTAACAATTGCGTTGAATCTTGCATAGTTCATAGGGGAAACTTCCCGGTGTTGACTACTCTTTGTAATTAATGCTATTGAGTGAACCATTGAATTATTGTTTATGTTCAGATTGTTATACATCATTATTCCATCTCTGATCATGATCCATATGATGTCTTGTGAGTAGTTCATTTTGTTCTTGAGGACATGGGAGAAGTCTTGTTGTTAGTAGTGGAGCTGCGTTGAGAAAGATTCAATAGATTGTTATTTAAGTTGTGGTGTTCTTCTTCTAGTGGTGTCATGTGAACATCGACTACATGACACTTCACCTATATGGGCCTAGGGGAATGCATTGTGTATTTGGCTACTAATCGTAGGGGTCGCCGGAGTGACAGAAACCTGAACCCCCGTTAGGAAACCATTGCACAAGGGACGTAAGGGTCTTAGAGTTTAAAGCCGTGGTTAGGTTTCTACCTTAATTACTTTCTTGTACTTATGGATGTTTGCAAGGGGTATAATCACAAGTATGTATTAGTCTTGGATGGGGCGGTACATTAGCACAGGTTCACCCACACAACACTTAGAAAGCTAAAGAAGATTAATCAACTATATGAAGCGAAAGCACTTGACACTATTCCCATGTGTCCTCGAGAACGTTTGGTCATCTTAAGTAATAGAACCGGCTTGTCCTTTGCTGCATAAAGGATTGGGCCACTTGCTGCATTTATTCCTACTGTCTTTTATTTACTCGTACTTTGTTTACTTGCTATATCAAAAACCCCTAAAAATCCATTTGCTAAGTATTTGCAGAGAATTCCTGATCCATACCACTAGCCAGCACCTTCTGCTCCTTGTTGGGTTCGACACTCTTACTTATCGAAAATACTGCGATACACCCCCTATACTTGTGGGTCATCAAGACTATTTTCTGGCGCCGGTGCCGGGGAGTGAAGCGCTATTGGAGAGTGGAACTGGTAAAGGAAACTTCTACTATGAGTATTGTTTACTTCTGTTAGTTGCTTTATTTTCGTTATGGATAATTCGTTGAGTTTCTTATTTGGTAATGCTACTACCACTGCTAAGGTAGTAGATAAGCCACCACCTGCTGAGAATGATGTTTTCAAAATACCTACAAGAATTATTGATCGTGTTATGGATAACTACTATGTTGGGGATGGAACTGTCCATCCCGGTGATCATTTACTCTTTATACACGAATTATGCGGGTTGTTCAAGTGTGTAGGTATTACTACAGATCAAGTGAAGAAGAAGTTATTCTCATTATCACTGAAAGGAAGAGTTGAGGAATGGTATAAGCTGCTGAAGAATGGTCAAGCTCTGGAATGGGAGGAAATAGTGCCTCTCTTTTATTGAAAGTTTTATCCTCCTAGTGAGATTCATAAAGATCGGAATCAAATATACAACTTTTGGCCTCTTGATGGAGAGAGTACAGCTCAAGCTTGGGGGAGATTGAAGTTACTAATGCTCAAATGTCCCATTCATGAGCTCCCCAACAATATTATTATCAATAATTTTTATGCATGGCTCCCTCTACATGATAAAGGTTTATTGGATGCTTCTTGTGCTGGATCATTCACTCGCATGGAAGAAGAAGCTAAATGGGACCTTCTAGACCATATTCAAGACAATGCTAAAGCTTGGGAGAATGACAAAGGTAGAAAGTCAGGTATAAATTATGATTATAAATGCATTGAATCTTTTATGGGAACTGATGACTTTCAAAATATTAGTAATATTTATGGTCTTGATTTGCAAGTTATTACGAATTGCTTTAGAGATTTTGCTTCCTATATCAAAATTCCAAAAAGGGGATGGAACAAATACCATGCACCTTACAAAGATATTGTTGACTATGCTCCTATTGGAAGTGCTGAGTATTGCATTATTGACCCCATCTTACCCGAACCTTATATCGAGAAGATTCCCTTCCCCAAAAAGGTAAAGGACCATCCTATGATAACTAATGTAATCACCAAAAGTGAAAAAAGAACTGTAAAACCTGATGAACAAATAAACATTGAACCTGTGGTAGCAATTGTGAAAGACCTTGTCACTAAAAGCATAGAAGATGGGCACATAGTCTTTTGTGAGGATGCTTCTAATATTATTTCACATCCCAATAGAACTAAAAAGGCTAGTGTTCCTATGCTTTCTGTTAGAATTGGTGATCATTGCTATTATGGTTTATGTGATATTGGTGCAAGTTCCAGTGCTATTCCTTATGAGATTTACAGAGAAATTATGCATGAAATCAGTCCTTGTGAGTTGGAAGAGATTGATGTGGTTATTCACCTTGCTAATAGAGAGACCATCTCTCCAATTGGTATTGTACGAGACGTGGAAGTTCTTTGTGGTAAGATTAAGTACCCTGCTGATTTTCTAGTACTTGGTTCAGCTGGTAGTAAAACCTACCCTATCATTTTTGGTAGACCTTTCTTGAGTACTTGTGGAGCTATTATTGATTGCAAGAGGGAGAAAATCTTGACTAAGTTTGATGGGGAATCTTATGAGTTTAATTTTTCGAAATTTTCTAAAGAACCTTGCGAAGAGGAAACCCATAATGAGGATTTTAGGGTTGAACAACTTGCTTCTATTTCTCTTGCTCCTAACAATGCTTTGTAGCAATTTATGGAAGATCATGAAAGTGAAATATTCATGGAAGAAAGGAATGAGATTGACAGGATTCTCCGTGATCAACCTATGATGCTTAAGCATGACTTGCATGTAGAAGACTTGGGTACCACAATTGCACCTAAAAAGGATCCGGTTTTCGATCTAAAACCTCTCCCTGATGATCTTAAATATGCTTATATTGATGATAAAAAGATATATCCTGTTATTGTTAGCGCTAAACTTTCAGGGAAGGAAGAAGAAAGGTTATTCGAAGTTTTGAGGAAACATCGAGGAGCTATGGGTTATACTCTAGATGATTTAAAAGGGATTTCACCTACTATATGTCGGCATTCTATCAACATAGAACCAGATGCGAAGCCAGTAGTGGAGCACCAACGATGTTTAAATCCTAGGATGAAGGAAGTGGTAAGGAATGAGGTATTGAAACTCCTTGATGCTGGTATTATTTACCCTATTGCTGATAGTGAATGGGTTAGTCCTGTTCATTGTGTTCCTAAAAAGGGAGGTATTACCGTTGTCCCTAATGATAATGATGAGCTTATTCCTCAAAGAATAGTGGTAGGCTATAGGATGTGCATCGATTTTAGGAAAGTCAATAAAGTTACTAAGAAAGATCACTACCCGCTTCCTTTTATTGATCAAATGTTGGAAAGGTTGTCTAAAAAGACCCATTTTTCTTTTCTTGATGGTTATTCTGGTTTCTCTCAAATTGCTGTTAAACAAAAAGATCAAGAAAAAACTACTTTTACTTGCCCTTATGGAACTTATGCTTATAGACGTATGCCTTTTGGTTTATGTAATGCTCCTGCTACTTTCCAAAGGTGCATGTCTGCTATCTTTCATGGTTTTTGTGAGGAAATTGTAGAGATGTGAAGAAACTAATCTTGTTCTTAATTGGGAGAAATGCCACTTCATGGTTAATGAAGGGATTATTCTTGGGCATAAAGTTTCTAAAAGAGGCATAGAAGTTGATAGAGCTAAGGTTGAGGCAATTGAGAAGATGCCATGTCCAAGAGACATCAAAGGTATTCGTAGTATCCTTGGTCATGCTGGTTTCTATAGGAGGTTTATTAAAGACTTCTCTAGGATATCAAAACCTCTCACTAATCTTCTTCAAAAAGATGTACCCTTTGTTTTTGATGATGATTGTTGGGAAGCTTTTGAAACTCTTAAGAAGGCCTTAACTATAGCCCCTATTGTTCAACCACCTGATTGGAGTTTACCCTTTAAAATAATGTGTGATGCTAGTGATTTTGCTGTAGGGGCTGTCCTTGGGCAACGTATTGATAAAAAAGTTAAACGTTATCCATTATGCTAGTAAGACTCTAGACGCTGCTCAAAGGAATTATGCCACTACTGAAAAGGAATTTCTAGCTGTTGTTTTTGCCTGTGATAAGTTTAGGCCCTATATTGTGGACTCAAAAGTAACCATTCATACTGATCATGCTGCTATTAAATATCTTATGACGAAGAAGGACGCTAAGCCTAGGCTTATTAGATGGGTACTACTTTTACAAGAGTTTAATCTACATATAGTAGATAGGAAGGGTGCTGAAAACGCTGTAGCTGATAATTTATCTCGTTTGGAAAACATATCTTTTGACCCTATGCCTGTTAATGATAGTTTCCCAAATGAATAGTTAGCTGCAGTAGGGGTGAGCTCGCGAGGAAGCCCTTGGTATGCTGATTATGGTAACTTTATTGTCTCCAAGTATTTGCCTCCAACTTATACAGCTCAGCAAAGAAGAAAGTTCTTCTATGATTTGAGGCATTATTTTTGGATGACCCACACGTATACAAAGAAGGAGTGGATGGTATTATGCGAAGATGTGTTCCAGAATATGAACAAAAGGAGATATTGCGTAAATGTCATGGTAGTGCCTATGGAGGACATCATGCAGGAGATAGAACTGCACAAAAGGTACTACAATCAGGTTTCTACTGGCCTACCCTTTTTAAAGATGCAAGAAAATTTGTTTTATCTTGTGATGAATGTCAGCATGTTGGTAATATTTCTAGACGCAATGAAATGCCTATGAACTACTCTCTAGTTATTGAACCTTTTGATTGTTGGGGATTTGACTTTATGGGTCCTTTCCCTCCTTCGAAAGGCTACACTCATATTCTTGTTGCCGTTGATTATGTTACTAAGTGGGTAGAAACCATTCCTACAAAGAGTGCTGACGGGGAGACTTCTCTAAAAATGCTTAAGGATATTATCTTTCCTAGGTTTGGGGTGCCTAGGTATCTCATGACTGATGGGGGTTCTCATTTCATTCATGGTGGTTTTAGGAAGACCCTTGCTAAATATGATGTTAATCATAGAATTGCTTCGGCTTATCACCCCCAAACTAGCGGGCAAGTAGAGTTATCAAATAGAGAAATTAAATCTATCTTGCAAAAGACTGTTAATAGGTCTAGAAAAAACTGGGCTAACAAGTTGAATGATGCTTTATGGGCTTATAGAACTGCTTACAAAAATCCTATGGGAATGTCTCCTTATAAAATGGATTATGGGAAAGCTTGCCACCTACCCTTAGAATTAGAACACAAAGCTTACTGGGTAGTGAAAGAACTAAATAGAGATTGTAAGCTCGCTGGTGAGAAAAGATTATTTGACTTAAGTTCTTTAGATGAATGGAGGAGTGAAGCCTATGAGAGTGCTAGGCTCTTTAAGGAAAAAAGTTAAAAGATGGCATGACAAGCGAATACTTAAGAGAGAATTTCATGTTGGTGAGAAAGTTCTATTGTATAGGTTTCATCTCAGATTTTTTGCAGGTAAGCTACTATCAAAATGGGAAGGACCTTTCATCATTGAAGAAGTATATCGTTTAGGAGCAATAAAAATTTATTCTCTAAAAGATAATACTACACAAGTAGTGAATGGACAGCGACTCAAACACTATATTGCTGGAGATTCTTACAATGAAGATGTTGATGCCTTTCAAGTTATAACTCCGGAGAAATTCATCGAGGACCAAATTCAGAGACCTGCAGAGTCTGTTTTCAAATAGGTAACAGTTCTGGTAAGAAAAGTTCCACGAAAATACAATACAACTATATTTTTGCAGTTTTCAGTCGATAAGGAAAGTTACGAAGCGAAAAAGGGACGGAACCGGAGCCGGGGTAGCCCACACCACCCTGTGGCGCGGGCCCACCCCTGGCCGCGCCACCAGGTGGTGAGGCCACCCCAGACTCCGCCTCCGACCCGTTTTCACCCAGTACCTCCCTTTTGATATGAAACTTTGTAATATATAACCCCCCGGATCCCCCGAGGTCCGTATATCGTGTTTTCATTGTGTTTATGTTTCGATCTGTTTCTGCCAGATAAAATCTCAGATTTGTAGCCTCAATGTCTTCCACTGGATCAGTTAAGGGAGATTCCTTGGAAGATATCATCAACCCATACATGAGAGAATTGAAGATTCATCCCAAGGAGTTATTGCTCGAAGGTGGGGAGGTTCGGATTAAAGAGGTTCAAGGCCCTAAAGGTGAAGGAAGTCTGGAGGACAGGATGGAAGCATTGGAACAAGAAGTCTTTAGGTACAAGAAGATGGCGGAGCGCGAAGTGGATATCATCCATAAGATTTGTTCCGAACTCATCACCGAGCACCAAAAGGAGACTTCTGAACTCAAAAACGAAGTCCTCTCACTCCGCCAAACAACCAACGAACTGCAAGCACAGTTCTATGACGTTCAAAATCAAAACTGTGAGTATGAGGCTAGATTTAAACTCATAAGTGCTGCTGCAAGTTTCAGGATGTTGGAAACCATGATGTCCTTTATTGATGGGAAGACTTTACCTTGGAAGACGGACGAAGATGAGAGGTTACCACCACCACCAAAGGAGTAATTCATCATCAGGTTTGGCATCCCCTTGGTTTGTTCCAAGCTTGGGGGAGTGTCGCGGTATCATATCACTATCTTCTATCTTTTTACCTTATTAGTAGAGTCATATCATGAACAGAGGAGTTATTATGTAGGATGGTTTGCATTATGGCAGTGTCCCCTCTCTCGTTAGATATGTATCCCTTGGTGTGAGTTGCCGTTATGGAATATTAATGAGAAGTTCTATCATTCACTCTTTTGCATAGCATATATTAGTTTTCAATTCGTGGTTATATGATTGATCTTGTTGTTAGTATTGGTATCACTTTGGGATCATTGAGTTAATTTAGTTGGTTTTGGCAAACCTGGCTCGATCAGTAGCAACACTATTTTTGAGAGTTGAATGAAAAAGATAAAAGTACCTTTAAAGAAAAATTATTTCATCATCTTTCTTTCTTGATTTGCTCATAAGTCTAGTATTCTCTAGTTAAGATCTTTTGTGTTTCCAAGGAAGATTGCATGTTTGTCTTTATCACTCGTATGTTTGGTTGTTTCCTTCAACTCTTATACTTGCTACCCATAGCCAAAAACCTGTACTGAGAGGGTATTCTTCTCGTGCATCCACCTCCTTTAAACCAAAACCTTTGCCATTTGTGTCCACCATACCTACCTATTAGCATTATTGCTATTCCAAGTAAATTCTTGTTTTATCTACCTCACAAATTAAACTTGTTATGTGAAAATTAGTGATAAGCTCTCACGAACTTGATGGCACACTTTACTTTCTTGCATTTAATAAACTTGAACCATTGGGTCCTTCTTTGTTGCGTGTATGCTTGCGCTTTATGATTTGAAGTTAGCCGAACCATGTATCATCGGGACCGCTTTCAACACTTCAATTGGTACTTTGTACCTAGTTGATATCATGTTCTTTTGCTTATGGATCTCGGCGGTGTGAAATAAAAGTGGAACTTGTAAGATCATGGAGTTTATATGTGTGTTATAGAAACGCCTGGGCCACTAGCCTAAGCCATGCCTAATCATGGTGGAAACTTGCAGCATAACTATAGTGAGCATTCTATGAAGCATCCTCAATAAAAAACTATGCAAATAGCAAATAAAAAGATTGCTGAGATGCTCACTGTCTGCTTGCCTTGTCATTTTGATTATGGGATAGCTCCTGTGTCATGTGCAAGGGGTACCCCGTTGGCGGTTCTCAATGATACGCATGTATTTACAATGACAATACCTTGCTCATGACTAAAGTTGAGTAGCATGAGGATCGGTACTCATAAGTAAGGGGCATGAGATTTCAACTTATAACTTGTCAAGCATATCCTCTTAGTTGTGTCACTTTAACCTTAATCACCTAAAGATGCCTATGATAGGGGCAATGAGAGCTGAAAGCTAGTAAGTGTCATAATTTTTGGGATCTCTTTATGAGACTTGCAATCCCTGCTTCCCTCTTTGAAGGGCCTTTCTTTTACTTTGTAGTTGAGTCAGTAACCTACTCCCTTCTATCTCAGCAAGTATTTTGAGTTGTTGTGTTTCATTCATTCATATGTTGATTTATTCATTCATGTTTCTTATGTTCCTTGTTTTGCACATTGCTCTTATCCTGATGTTTACTACTTTGAAAGCTATCATTGAAAAACCAGTTATTTGTGAACTCCAGCAAATTATCAACTATTCTTCGACCAAGAGCTAAGTTTGCCATTACCAATTATGATTCACTTTATGTATATTTATTGTGTTTCCTTTACTTATTACAAGTTGAGTTATATAATAGTGAGTTGTCTTCTATTATGATCTATGTATTTGATGAATGTGATGCTTCTTGTCCGTATTCTTTTATCGACTCTTCACTCCATAAACCTGAGGTCGTGTTTATTGAGCTCAGTTTCGCTTGGGGACAAGCGAAGTCTAAGCTTGGGGGGAGTTGATACGTCCATTTTGCATCACTATTCTATGTCTTAATTCACTATTATTCATTGATATATTTCATATTGAGAGGTGATACTTATGTTATTTCATCTATTTTTGCATGGTTGATGAATTTTGGAGCATGGACCGCTGCAGTCAGGATTCTGATGGAAAATGTGCTGTTTGGAGGCAAAATTCGCGAAGATCAGAAAATCCGGGAAAATATACGGAAAATCCTATTTTCCCAGAAGACTAAGGATGCCAGAAGACGGAGTGGAGATGGGCCATAGGGGGCCCACACCACCCCATGGCGCGGGCAGCGCCAAGAGGGTGGTGTGGCCACCCTGGCCCACTCCAGCCTCTCCCCTCTGGCATATATCATCCTCCCAAAACCCTAAGACTCGGGGAGCGACCACAGAAAGATTCCATCGCCTCTGCGGGGCGGAAAACACCGAGAGAGAAAGATTTCTCTGGCAGACAGATTTCTGCCGAGGGAATTCCTTCCCGGAGAGGGGAGATCGTCGCCATCAACACCACCATCAAGATGGAGTTCATCGGGATCATCATCATCATCATTACCACGATCATCACCATAAGCACCCTCATCACCATCTCCATATTGCTGTAACAATTGCGTTGAATCTTGCATAGTTCATAGGGGAAACTTCCCGGTGTTGATTACTCTTTGTAGTTAATGCTATTGAGTGAACCATTGAATTATTGTTTATGTTCAGATCGTTATACATCAATATTCCATCTCTGATCATGATCCATATGATGTCTTGTGAGTAGTTCGTTTTGTTCTTGAAGACATGGGAGAAGTCTTGTTGTTAGTAGTGGAGTTGTGTTGAGAAAGATTCAATAGATTGTTATTTAAGTTGTGGTGTACTTCTTCTAGTGGTTTCATGTGAACGTCGACTACATGACACTTCACCTATATGGGCCTAGGGGAATGCATTGTGTATTTGGCTACTAATCGTAGGGGTTGCTGGAGTGACGGAAACCCAAACCCCCGTTAGGAAACCATTGCACAATGGACGTAAGGGTCTTAGAGTTTAAAGTTGTGGTTAGTTTTCTACCTTAATTACTTTCTTGTACTTACGGATGTTTGCAAGGGGTATAATCACAAGTATGTATTAGTCTTGGATGGGGCGGTACATTAGCACAGGTTCACCCACACAACACTTAGCAAGCTAAAGAAGATTAATCAACTATATGAAGCGAAAGCACTTGACAGTCTTCCCATGTGTCCTCGAGAACGTTTGGTCATCTTAAGTAATACAATCGGCTTGTCCTTTGCTGCATAAAGGATTGGGCCACTTGCTACATTTCTTCCTACTGTCTTTTATTTACTCGTACTTTGTTTACTTGCTATATCAAAAAACCCTAAAAATCCGTTTGCTAAGTATTTGCAGAAAATTCCTGATCCATACTACTAGCCAGCACCTTCTGCTCCTCGTTGGGTTCGACACTCTTACTTATCGAAAATACTGCGATACACCCCCTATACTTGTGGGTCATCACTCACCCACGTCGGTAGCCCTCTGTATCGCCGTCACCGACGAGCTGCGCCCATACCTCACTGCCTCACCGTCGAGCCTATATAAGGACGCCACCCCAACACCATTTCTTCACACCATCTCACTCCCCTATCTCCACTGACCGTTTCCCCTCTCTCATCGGAGCCGCTCGAGCCGTCGTTCGCCGGAATTCCACCGGAGGTAGCCGCTGCAGAGGAGGAGAAGTCCCTGTTGATTTCGTCCACCTCAGCCCCTGCCGCGACCTCGCCTGAGCCCGCCGTCGTCCACCAGTTTGCTTGCCCGCCTCGCCGCACTAGATGGAGCCCTAGTACGTCCCCAGTAGATCCCCACCGACCGTTTAGGGTTCAGTCTCGCTGGCGACAAGTCCGTCGTCGATGACGACCGTGAGCCGTCGATCTGTGTTCTAATCGTGTGGCCCAGATCGCCCCGTACCGCTTCGGGTTTTAAGTGCCGCTGACATGCGGGACCAGCCTGTCAGTCGCCCTCTGCGCCGCGAAGCGCCACTGGGCCGGCCCATTTAGTTTCCCGCGTTGACCCAGTAAGTCAAATTAGGATTTTTCTATTTTAGACTTAAATTAATTCTGTCCCTTAGTTCAAAAATCAATTCAGGGAGTTTTATAAATCCAAATTGAGTGATTCCAATTTTTTTGGAAAGCTACTAAAAAGATCTATCAAAGCCCATTGGATTTAATTTATTTAGAGTTAGAGATCTCGCCTAGTAAAAATAACAAACAGAAGCTTTAGCACATTCAAACATTTTTATAAAATCAACCATAATAGCTTTGGAGTTGATTCCAACTCTCAAAAATTACATTTAACCTTACCTACCTGAATATGCAATAATATTGAGGTTTGCATGCAGTGACTTTGGACTAGTACCAAAATAATGCTATATAGGCATTTCTAGTCACTTTAAGTCATTAATTATTAAACGTAAACTTATTAAAATGTGATCAAACCTTTAATGCACCTTCCCATATGTTAGAATATGTGGTGATGACATGTGTACACATGATCCCATATTTTAATTGGAGAAGATTAAATCTTAGTTAATTTCAATGAGTCGAAATTACTTTTCTCAAATAAAAAGAATGAAGCTAGTTAATTAAACCTTGTGATGTTTGAGATGATACTAGATCATCAAATGTGTGCCTTAGTGTGCTAAGTAGACTAGTTAAGTACTGTTTGGTGATTGTATATTCCGTATGTATTTATAGACGATAGTACCAACCAAGCTTTCGAGGAGGAGGAGTTCTACCAAGAGGAGGAGGAAGAAAACTTCAACCACTGCACTACACAAGGCAAACTATTATTGGCAAGCTAACACTTGCAAGTATTATACTAGCAAGCCATAATTAACAATGCAAGCTAGACCTTGCAAGCTAGATAACCTAAGTAAATGCATTAGGCATGCTTTGGTTACCTCATGTTGACGTATACCTACTCCAAGTTCTATTTACAAGCTTTACTTCCTTTACGTTACCAAAGTCCTTTACTTCTTTAAAGGTAGCATAAAGAGTATAAAACTTGACCTATCTAGTTAGACTTAGATGTCATTCTATGGCATGAGATTAGCATCCCACATTAGTGAACACTCTTAACTTAGTTTGGAGCTAAACCAAAACTTGATTTACTCTAGATGGGAATACTTAGTGAAAATGACTTGTGAAAACCTTGGAATGATGAGTCATTCTATTGAGATGTTTTGACATGTGTTGAGAAACACAAATGGTTTATGATGATGAAAATGTTGAGGCGTGAGCCTTAGCCCTTTTATAAAACTGATGTTTGGGTTCAGATGCGATACCATTCCAATTTTACTATACAACCACAATACCTGAATTGGGTAAGGCTTAGCCGGAACTTTATATGCATTAGTATTAGTTCCCTCACGGGAGAGGTTTGAGCTGAGGCTACCTCTTGATGTTGTCCACCTATGTAGTGCCCAAGATGACAGATGGTCATGGTTGGGAGGCCATGCTCATAGGAGAGGTGCTTATACTAGGGTGTGTAAAGGAAAGGTTATGTTTGATTATCTGCATACTAAGTATGATGATTAGGGTTATCCCTGACAGATGTATCGAATCTTGTGGTGAAAGTGTACCACCTCTGCAGAGTGTCAAACTATTCGAATAGCCGCGTCCGCTGTTATGGATAGTTGGAGTGGCCATACTGTTCCGTTGTCAGATGTTTTCAAAACAACTTATGAAATGAATTGTGACATGACTTGACCACAACAGAGTTTTAACTATGACAATTAAGTTCCCACTTAGGTGTTTTCAAACTTCTTTTATCTTTCTTGGTTTCTGAACTCAGCTTAGGTTTCAAACTGAACTTTACAAATAAACTTAGAGTTAGCATTCCTACTAGAACTATCCTACTTGTTAGTGATAGTTTGCGAGTACTTAAAGAGTACTCATGGCATTTGTCCCTGGCTATTCCTATGGCCAGACTATGAAGGAGACTACCAAGATGAAGGATAGTAGGACGGCTATGATAACTAGGACTATCTCCCATCGTCAGCATTGCTTGTGACTCTGAAGATGGACCCCACCGCTATGCTATTTATTCTGCTACTTGATTGTACTAAGACTGGATCATGAGATCCTTTATTTTTTGTAAGACCTTATTATGGTTTGTAATGGATGATGTACTGTGATATCCAATTTGTTATGTCTCGCAAAAATGGTAATCTTGGAATTGCGATGTATGGCATAACAGGCATCTGGGATTAAAACTCCGGGTGTTGACACTGCTGCTCTCTCCTTGTCCGAGCGCTCAAACGAAACGCTAACCCTGCCTAGGCCTCCATCGCCGACGCGATTCCGGTGTTGCCACAGCTCCCACTGCCCCCCCCCCCTCGTCGCTTGCGCCTCCTCTACACCGTATACGACTTCCGCAACGACTCCTAGAGCACCTGCTTCTCAAACCCGTCGGCCAATGGTGGGTTGCTGGTCCGGTGGTGCTGATGTGGTACGGATGCTGACTCCATGAGATGGCTATGGCCTCCCTCACCTTGGTGAGGTAGTAGGTTGCGGTTTCCCCCTCCTCCTACTACAGTGAGGTAAGTCTCAACTTTCCCCTTTACTTTAGGTTCAAATTCATAGACATACACATCAGTTGCTTGATTTAATTAGTTTTGATTATCATATAGCGGATATTAGTGTTAGCTGACCCTGGCCTAATTGATCTTTTGATAATTGTTATGTTAAATGATGGCTTCAATTTTTGTTATGGTGGTGTGTTTGCTACCAATAGTTGTGATGGCAATCTAGGACTATGTGAACTGCTAGTGAGCTTCTAGTTGAGCCTGGTAGAACAAATAGCTGCAGTTTGTCATGTGCTTTTGGTAATGATTACCTAGTATCATACTATGGTAATGTTTTAATTAGTTTCCCGATATGCCCAGTTAATTGAGTAGTGAATGGATATCATGTACTAGCTCTTGGTGTTTTAATTAGGTCCAAAGACGATTGGGTATCACTAGGTCTTAGTATGTCTACTATGCATCCATGGTTTGCACCAATTACTCTAGAGAGGTATACTGGTTGTAGTAGGTGATGTCTATTGGTTGGTGATGTAGCTGCTAGGAATAAATAGAAATGCTCTAGTTACTTTGCTGGTTACTAAGTAATGAGACCCTACAAATGGTCATTTTGTTGATTGAATTGTATCATACCACATTAGAATAAGTGGCTAATTAATGATCATACCTTTTGGATATTTAAATCTGTCTCTAGTAGTTCTAGGTCTCTTAGAGTACATATTACTTTTGCTGCAATCTAAAGGTTCAGAAGCAATTCTTAGTATATCACTGGTTATGCATCCAGTTGATCTCTTACTTCTATTATTCATGTTATTCTATTGCACATTGATTTGGTGTGTATGCTATACAAGTCACACTGATTTAGTTTGGATTAGAACTTAAACTCTAATCTGATGATTTCTTTAGTTGGAGAGATTTATGTGTTTGTATCATAAAGAGATACAGCTGTGTCTAGGTGATGTGATGCAGTACATATACACAGGAGATGCAAGCTTTTGATTTATACAGAGGTGTATGTGATGTGCAGGAATGAATATTAATAGGATATATGTGGTGTTCTCCAAACCAGGGTGTATGTGAAGTGCTTGAGAGCTACAACAGGTATGTGCTGTGTATAAATCAACTTGTTAGTTTCCAAGCTATTTGCTAGATCAAACACTTGATCATAAGTATGTGAACACATGGTTTGGTGTTACTTATTTGCTGACCTCACTGGATACTATATTGTTTTGTATGTTCTACTAGTTCTTTATAACTAAGAGTAGAGTTCTTAAGATATACATACTATTTGAAAGGTTCTAGAGGTGTAAACTTGTTGTAATTAAGTTCTAATGGTGTGTTCTTGAGTTTTTAATGATCACCTGATCACCTAGATCTATGTAGTATGGCTCCAGATCAGGTAGATACTTTGCTAGATGGTTTGAATGCTTGAAAGGTGCTGAAATGATCTTATAAATAGATAGATGTATAGATTTAGTTGTGTTCAACCCTACTCTTTCTACAATATTTATTTCTGCTAAAACTGGTAAGAATGTATATGCTATGCACTTGATCATCCAAAGATTTTCTTTCTCTACCTTAGATCTTATGCAGCCTATTTCTTTTGTAACTTGTTCTTCTAGAATCTGGAATAGCCTGCTGATGGTTAGTAACACTTCTTGTGGAAGCCTTCTCCTCCTAGTAGTTGGATTTGCTCCTGCTCCTCGTTTAGTATTCCTCCTCCACCTTGTTGCTAGATCTACTCCACCTTACTCTTGAACTCGACCTTTGTGATCATGAATTTCCTGGTGATGTTGGCTTCTAGTTGAGGAAGGATCTGGGAATGAACTGAGAAGAGCAACATGTGTTCTTGTGTGTTCTTAGTGGTGTGAATACAGATGTGATGTACTGCTATGGATGTGAACGTGTGGTGTTTGTCTAACTACTAGGTGATTTGGCTTCTGTGAGCAAAATATGGTTCAGCTAGCTAATTGCTTTGCTCTTATACTACTGCACTTTCTCTATGGTGGTGCCAACACACCACATGCAGGTGATGAGGGTGCTTCTTGCATGTGGACCCAAGATTTGTACTTGTCATCAATCGTCTATTTTCCTCCTACTAGTGCAAGCCATGGCTAGGTTCTCAGTCTTATCTTAGTAGCGCATTTTCTTTTCCTCTCTTCTATAGTTACAAGTGAGTCTAGCCTTATTGCCTATTTGAACATGGGCAATAATTTATGGCTCTGTTTTAATTCTTGCAGGAATCATTTGAAGAAGGAAACAAGGTCTAGAAGGAATATATCTGTCTTAGTTTTTGTTATTTCTTTTTTCTAATGTAATCTTCTTTAAATTTTGTATATTGTAACCTCTAACAAATATTGTAAGAGTATTCATAAGTGTGATACAGCCTTTTTTTGTAGTATTTGATTCAGAATATCTATTTCCTTTTTCTTTTCTTTTATTAAGTGTACTCTTCCATAAACATTGTAAGACACTCTTTTGAGTATTTCTTATGTGTAACATCCAATTCCTGATTGTATTCGTTTTAACCTCACATTTATTATATGATTAAATTTTATTGTAATATCTATTCTTCTTAGGAATAAATTCCAATGTCTTGTTTAAATCCAATGTAATGTGGTAATTTATTATTACTTCATATGCCTATCTAATTTCATATTCACATTTGGATTAGTATCATTCATATTTGAATTGAATTCGAATTGTTTCCCAAAAAATGTTATCCAAATGTCATGTCGAAATCCATCGCACTCATGTCAATGACTAATCCTACTCATCGACATAAGAGAGACATCGATCCCTTTGCTAAACTTATTCAAAAGCGAAAAATTTACCTAGGTTTTCTATGCATGAATGCAATGCACAAATCTTTCTACCTCTCTCTTTTTCTCCTAAATGCTGGGGTGTTACAACCGTGGAGGTGGTGCGGAGATATCCTAGGGCGTCGGTGCGCTGGGACGACGATGTAGACTACGTGCAGCGATGGTATGACCCGTTGTGGCGGCATAGCTATAGGGCACAAGTCGGTGTAGCGGCTGGGAGACCACCAGCAGCATATACGCCAAGGAAGGCGTGTTTGGAACCCGGTAGCAAGGACCAAAGGCTGTGGCATTGTGGCCCAAAGGGGTAACACAGCGCCAGCCAGTAGCTCGATTGGTGGTAGGTGCATGCTCGTGGATGTGCTTGGCATAGACGGGTGCGAGATCGGTTGATCAGACCGACAGTGCGCCGTATGCGCCATGGCATTGACGACGCGTAGATCAGAGTCGATGGCGGCATTATTGGTGAAGTTCCGGGCGATGACGGCGAAGACGATCCAAGGGGACGCCACTGACCTCACCGAGGAAGGTGTAGCACCCGATCGAGGTCGCGGCTTCTTTGTGAGGTTGACGACTGCCGAGGTAGGCAGCAGAGGAGGAAGGCGCACGGGCATGGTGTAGATCGTCGACGCCGATGGTCGGAGTAGAGGCATGATGGCTCAAGATATGTAGAGCTCATTGCGAACCCCAAGAGGAAGGTATGATGAGCACGGCAGCAAGTTTCCCTCATTTATGAAACCAAGGTTATCGACCTAGTAGGAGTAAGGAAACAACTCCAAGGTGTTGCTAGCAACTTGGAATCTTGCACAACACAACCACAGAACTTTGCCCCAACTTATAGTGAGGTTGTCAATCTCACTAGTTTTGCTATAAACAAAGGATTAAACGTATAGTGTGGAAGATAGTAATTGCTTGCACGGTAAACAGTAGATGGTATATCAATGGTAAAGGAATGGACTAGGGTCCATAGTTCACTAGAGGTGTTTCTCCTTAAGATAAATAGCATGTTGGGTGAAAAAATTACAGCGGGGCAATTGTGATTGAAATCATAACAATGCATATACTAGACATCTTGACTCCTACGAGATTTGATTGGGCATTACAACATAATACATAGACCGTAATCCAACTGCATCTATGACTAATAATCCACCTTCAGGTTATCATCCGAACCCCTTCCAGTATTAAGTTGCAAGCAACAGAGAATTGCATTAAGCAAAGTGTGTAAAGTAAACAATACAATTGCCCTATGGACAAAGGATTGATGTTTTCTCCCTAGTAGCAACAACACATCTACAACCTTAGAGATTTCTGTCACTTCCCTAGATTACTAGAGGCATGAACCTACTATCGAGCATAAATACTCCCTCTTGGAGTTACAAGCATCTACTTGGCCAAGATAGCTACTAGCAACGGAGAGCATGCAAGATCACAAATAACATAGACATGATAGAATCAATAATCAATCTGACATAGTATCTCAATATCCATCGGATCCCCGCAAACACAACATATAGGATTACAAATAGATGATCTTGATCATGATCGGAGCTCATAAGATCTAAACATGATAGCACAAAGGAGGAGAACAAACCATCTAGCTACTGTATGGACCCATAGTCCAAGGACGAACTACTCACGCATCACTCTAGAGGTTGGCATGGTGATGAAGAAGGCCTCTGGGATGATCTCTCCCCTCCGGCAGGGTGCCGGGAAGAGCTTCGGATCCTCCCGATATAGGGATGGAGATGGCAGCGACTACAGACTCTTTCGTCGAATTTTGATCGGGTCTTTAGGGTTTTTGCATCGGTGTACTTTTATAGGCGAAGGGGCAAGGTCGGTGCCCACAGGGGGCCTACAGGGCAGCCCTAGGCGGCCACCTCGGTGGCCACCACTTCTGCCTTCGGACTCTGTGTTCCTTCTGGTAAAATATTGACTTTGGCTTTTGTCCCGTCCAATTCCGAGAATATTTCCTTACTAGCTTTTATAAAACCAAAAAGAGCAGAACAGGCAAATCGCACTGTGGCATCTTGTTAATAGGTTAGTTCCAGAAAATTTATACAAATACCTCAAAGTGTAAACAAAACATAAGAAAGTTGATATAAAACAAGCATGGAGCATCAAAAATTACAGATACGTTTACGACGTATCAAGCATCCCCAAGCTTAACTCCTGCTCGTCCTTGAGTAGGTAAGTGGTAAAAAAATAATTTTTAAGGTGACATGCACCACCACAATATTGATCAAGGTATTTGTAAAGAATTGATAGCTGGCATCAAAGTACTCTAAACATAAGCATGAAAGATAGAGTTCTAACAATAAGACATAGCAACTATGTTGTAACATGAAAAGGTACAAACAAAAGATCATGAATAACAATGCATTGAAAGACGTTTGTTTGTTTCACATATAGAAAACATAATAAGAGTGGTATTCAGCTTTTCCATCATGGTATATGTAACATCCCAAAACTTTAATCCAAGCTTATCAAGATCCAAATCATCAAAATTAGGGTTAACAAAAACTTTTCCAATTCAAAATATGAAAGCATTCATGTGTATGTGCATTTAATTTAGGAATTGATTTGAATTGCCATGGTTCTGTGATCCATTGATTGTAAAATGATTCTTAGGTGAAATAAACATCATCTAAATCATTCCCAAACTTTTCCCAAAGAAAAAGAACTCAAAATGAATAAATGAAGTGAATGGTCATTTTGGCCAAATTAACTATCATGCCTACTTTGGCTATTCCTAGTACTAAAAACTTAAAAGAAACAAATGTGGATCTTTGCACCCCTTGCTAATACACATAATGAGGTACCAAGGCCCACTTTGTGATCTGCTAAAAACATTCAAATACTAATTTTAAATGATAGTTTAAAATTGAATCTATTTCATATGGGAAGATCCCACTATTTCAAAAACCACTCAAACAAGCTCAATTTTCAAAACCCAAGCACCCACAGAGTCTCAAGCTTAGTACTAGCACACCCACCTAAAATCTTTTCAAAATTCAAAAGTGAAGTTCATGCGGCCATTTCATCAAACACCTTGTGGACAGATTTCAAACAAAACAAAATTCACTATTTTGAATAGTGTTCTGGCCAAACTTGTCTCCCATTTGACCCCCATTTTCTCCCATTGTCCCCTCTTGATCAAACCAGGACCTAACTAACCCATCCCCTACCCCTAGCAACATGGCCATGCCAAGCCGAGCCCCACCTCGCAGGCCAACTTGGTCACCGATGCAGCAGACCACCTCCCCCTTTCTCGCCATGTCTAGCAGCTAGCCAGCACCTCACCGCCGCCCATTGTCCCCTCCTCGAGCCAGGACAAGCCGTGGACCACCAAGAAAACCCGCCCGGTGCAGCAGCGCCATCCGAGAAACCTGGCAGCGCCGCGTAAATGCCACGCGCACAAGCCACCGCCGACCGCAGCCGCGCCCACCACGTCGCCCACGACCTGTGGAGCATGAAACACCCCATTCGCCGTCAATGCCTCATAGCCACCGCCGCCCGTTGCCGCCTTGCCGCCGCTCGAGCTTCAGCCCGACCGCATACCACCGCCCCTAAGCCCACATTAAAGTCCTAGAGAACCGCTAGGAGACCGCGCATCAATCGCCCCCCACAGCCATGCTGCTAGCAGCCTGTAGCCATGTCGCCACCATTGCCTGGCCATGCCGTGCTGTCCTATCGTCGAGCCTATAAAAGGAGGGCACCCCCAGCCATTTGCAGCACAACACTCAACTCCCCTCACCTCACTGATCATCCCACACCTCTAGCCGGAGCACGGGGAGTAGAAGTTCGCTGGAATTACGCCGGAGCAGGCCGCCTCTGGAGGAGAAGGGCGCCGCTGATTGCGACCACCCCCGGAGCTGCCTCAACCGTCCCTGAGCTTGCCGTCGACCACCAGTCTATTTGCCCGCCTCGCCGTCGTTGCTGGAGCCCTGGTACGCCCCCTATGCACCCCCACCGAGCCGCTAGGGTTAGAGCTCGCCGACGACAGGTCCGTCGTCGACGACGATCCCCAGTCGTTGATCCCCACTCTAATCCAACGCCCCACATTGCCTCGTACTGCTTCGCGCGTTATGAGCCGCTAACTGGTGGACCCCCATCGGTGAGCCCGCTGTGAATGACACTGGCCCGGCGTTAGCGTTTCCTTGTGACCAGTTAGGTTGAATTAGGATTTTTCTTTTTTGTTTAAACTTAGTTTTGTTCCCTTGTTTGAAAATCAATTCAGGGAGATTTACAAATCCAATTGAAGTGATTCCAATTTTGTTGGAAAGCTACTGAAAAGGTCTACCCAAGACCGTTGGATTTAGTTCAATTAGAGTTATAGATCGCCTCCTAGTAAAAAAATAAAACAGAAGCAATTACACCTTGCAACATTTTTATAAAATCAACCAAGATAGATTTTGAGTTGATTCCAACTCTCAAAAATCACATTTCATCATACCTATCTTAATATGTAATAATATTAAGGTTTACATGCAGTGACTTTGGACTAGTACCAAAATAATGCTATATAGGCATTTCTAGTCACTTTAAATCATTAAGTAATGAACTTAAACCAAAGTAATTATGATCCAACCCTTAAATTACATTCCCACATGTTAGAATGTGTGGTGATGACATGTGTCCACACGATCCCATATTTTAAGTGGTGAATATTAAATCTTAGTTAAATTTTCAATGAGTAGAAATTACTTTTCTAAACTAAAAGAAATGAAACTAGTTAATAAAACTTGTGATGCTTGTGATGATAATAGATCATCAAATGTGTGTCGTAGAATACTAATTAGACTAGTTAAGTATTGTTTTGTGATTGTGTACTCCATATGTATTTATAGACGATAGTACCGACCAAGTCTACGAGGAGGAGGAGTTCTACCAAGAAGAAGAAGAAGAAAACTTCAACCACTGCACCAACCAAGGCAAGCTACTATTGGCAAGCTAACACTTGCAAGTATAATGCTTAGCAAGTTAGGATTAAACTAGATGGTTTAGCAAAGGTGCTTTAGGCATGCTTGAGTTATACTACCTTGACTAGTATTTCACCCAAGTCTTATTTTTCAAGCTTTACTTCCTTTACTTTAACCAAAGTTCATTACTTGTTTTGAAGGTAGCATAAAGAGTATAAAACTTGACCTATTTAGAACCCTTTAGATGTCATTCTATGGCATGAGATTGAACCCATCATTTTTTCCACCTTAGTGAACACTCTTAACTTAGTAGTTTAGAGTAGATAAAAACTTGAGTCACCTTAGATGGGAACAATTGGTGAAAATGAATTATGAAAACCTTAGAATGATGAGTCATTCTATTGAGATGTTTTGACATGTGTTGAGAAACACAAGTGGTTTATGTTGGTGAAAATGTTGAGGCATGAGCCTTAACCCTTTTATAAAACTGATGGTTGGATTCGGATGCAATACCATTCCAAATTTACCATACAACCACATTACCTGAATTGGGTAAGGCTTAGCCGGAAGTTTATATGCACTAGTATTAGTTCCCTCGCGGGAGAGGTTTGAGCTAAGGCTACCTCTCAATGTTGTCCACCTATGCAGTGCCCATGTTGACTGATGGTCATGGTTGGGAGGCCATGCTCATAGGAGAGGTACTTATACTAGGGTGTCTAAGGGAAAGGTTATGTTTGATTATCTGTATACTAAGTATGATGATTCAGGGTTATCCCTGACAGATGTATCGAATCTTGTGGTGAAAGTGTACCACCTCTGTAGAGTGTCAAACTATTCGAATAGGCGTCATGATTATAGCGATTGGAATGGCCATACTGTTTCGTTGTCAGATGTTTTAAAAAGGACTTATGAAATGAATGATGAATCTTGACTTGACCACAACAGGGTTGTGTTTATGACAATAGCTTCCCAACTTAAGTGATTCTAGAACTTTATTTTATCTTTCTTTGTTTCAGAACTCAGCTTAGGTTTCAAACTTAACTTTATAGTTAAACTTAGATTTAGCACTTTAACTTAGCACTATACTACTTGTTAGTGGTAGTTTGTGAGTACTTAAAGAGTACTCATGGATTTTGTCCCTGGCTATTCTCATGGCCAGGCTATGAAGGAGACTACCAAGATGATGGACAGCAGGACGGCTATGATAACTAGGACTATCTGCCTTTGTCAGCATTGCCTGTGCCCCTGAAGATGGACCCCACCGCTACGCTTATCTTTTATTTCCGATGCTTGTTGTATTAAGACTGGATCATGAGATCCTTATTTGTGTAAGACCTTATGTATGGTTTGTAATGGATGATGTACTGTGATATCCAATCCGTTATGTCTCGCAAAAATGGTAATCCTGGGATTGCGAGGTATGGCATAACGGGCATCTGGGATTAAAAATCCGGGTGTTGACAGTATAGCAAAACATAAATGCATAGGACACCTTCAAAGTTCATAAGGGTGACTAGATACAAATAATTTAAGAACAAGCAATATCAAAGTTATGAATCAATGAACAAGTTTTGGGACAATGCACATTAAACTAAGAATAACCAATATGCTCTCTCAATTGGTGCATAAAGATAGAAGATGGAGACTTAACATAAAAGTAAAAAAGAAAGGCCCTTCACAGAGGGAAGCAGGGATTTCAAGTTTCATAAAGAGCTTCCAAACATTATGGTACTTATTAGCTTTTGGCTCTCATTGCCCCTATCATAAGCATCTTTAGGTGATTAAGGTTAAAGTGACACAAATATGAGGATATGCTTGACAAGTTATAAGTTGAAAATCGCATGGCTTGCTTACGAGTACCGAACCTCATGCTACTCAACTTTAGTCACAAGTAAGTTCTTGTCATTGTAAGTACATGTGTATCATGGAGAACCACCAATGGGGTACCCCTTTCCCCATGACGCAGGAGCTTTCCCATATCAAAATGACAAGGCAACAGACAATGAGCATCTCAGCGATCTTTTTATTTGCTATTTGCATAGGTTTTTATTGAGGATGCTTCACAGAATGCTCACTATGGTTATGCTATAAGTTTCCACCATGATTAGGCATGGCTTAGGTTAGCCACCTAGGTGTTTCTCTAACACACATACAAACTCCATGAGCTTACAAGCTCCCCTTTTATTTCACGCCGCCGGGATCCATAAACAAAAGAATAATGATATCAACTGAATAATAAGTGCAATGTTGAAAGCGTTCCCCATGGTATCATGGTTCTGCTAATTCACAACTTATAAAGTGTAAGCATATAAGCAACATAGATGGACACAATAGTTCAAGTTTATTAATTGCAAGAAAATAAAGTGATTCTAGAACTTTATTTTATCTTTCTTTGTTTCAGAACTCAGCTTAGGTTTCAAACTTAACTTTATAGTTAAACTTAGATTTAGCACTTTAACTTAGCACTATACTACTTGTTAGTGGTAGTTTGTGAGTACTTAAAGAGTACTCATGGATTTTGTCCCTGGCTATTCTCATGGCCAGGCTATGAAGGAGACTACCAAGATGATGGATGAGACGGCTATGATAACTAGGACTATTCGCCTTCGTCGGCATTGCTGTGCTCAAGATGGACCCCACCGCTATGCTTATCTTTTATTTCCGCTGCTTGTTGTATTAAGACTGGATCATGAGATTCTTATTTGTGTAAGACCTTATGTATGGTTTGTAATGGATGATGTACTGTGATATCCAATCTAGTATGTCTCGCAAAAATGGTAATCCTGGGATTGCGAGGTCTGGCATAACGGGCATCTGGGATTAAAAATCCAGGTGTTGACAAGTTGGTATCAGAGCCATCCTGACCATAGGAGACCCTAGTTAGAATGGACGTCCGAACAAAAACTTAATTTCCAAACCAAAGTGAGTATTTATGAAAAACTATTTCCTCTCTTATCCTTGTGAATTCATTCTTTCTCAAAAATTCATGTTCCTCAAAATTCTTACATTAGTACTTAAAAATTGACACACTTGATCACATCACTAATTTCCTCATCCTAAATTCTTGTAGATCGAGACTCAGTTCAGCAAATTTACCAGTTGGGAAATGGAGGTCAGCTGATCTTCGAGAGGGATCTGGATTCACTGTCGGAGTTACTGGGACACCCACATCCGGAGTTTCTTGGAGCTCAACTTCCAGGACCCCCAGGAGGAGACTTACAGTGGCTAGTCACCGCAAACCTCAGAGGAAGCATCGAAGCACCAACTTCTAGGAGAATTCAGTTCTCTGTGAGAGAAAACAACTGGCTGGATGGATTAGCTAGGGCAATGCATGAAGCTCTTGCACGTCTATATGCCCTCAGCGTCAACAAAATCCAAGGAACCTGTTTTGCCCACTATGCAAGACGTGACTTCATGGGAATGCCGATGGAGATGCCAAGTCACCCAGAGTTGAGGCGTCAAGTGGAGAATCTTGACTTCTTGCAACACGACAGACAGCAAGAACTGGACAATGCTAGGGAGTTAGCCAACCAGAACCGTGCCATTGCCGACCAGAAGGCCCAGACTTTCGCACTGCTCATCCAGGATCGCCAGTCTCTTTGCCGCCAGCGTGCAAAGAAGGATCGCACCATCGCCCGTCTTCACAAGAAGGTGGCCGACCTTGATAAGACCGTCAAGGAGCAGGAAGCTCAGCTTGCAGCAAAGGAGGAAGAAGAGGAAGGTGAAGACATCCACGGAGACATGGACTCATACCTCAGCAACGATGATGACTTTCTGGAGGAGGATGTCGTGGACTTCTACACTGATGATGAGGACTCCGAGTTCATCGACGATGAGTAGATGCACTAGACCACTGTCGTAGCATGAGATGTATCGGTCCCACTGTATCGTAGCTTGCAGAATGGTTCTTCAAACCATCTGTTTTCCTTTGATTGTTGTGGTGTGCGTTTGTATCGTGTACTTGTTGGCATGAATGAAATGGAGTTAGTTGCAATACCTGAGTGTAACTCAAAGTTTTAGATTTGAAACCAAAACCATGAACCTTATAACTTTCCCTCTTACCCCTGTATCTATCTCAAATCTTCAGATGACTCGTGGAAACCAAGGAGGGAGTAGCTCGTCGCAAGACCCAATGCTGCAGATCTTGCAGAATATCATCGCAGACCGTGAAGCAAGCAGGGCAGAGCGCCAAGCCAACTTAGCAACACTACAGCAGATCGCCCAGATGGCTCTCAATAACCAAGGGCATGGAAATCAGGATCATCAAGGATCCAAGCTGAAAAACTTCTAGAATACAAATCCCCCAACCTTTAGCACGTCAGAAAACCCATTAGATGCTGATGACTAGTTGCAGATGATGGAGAATAACTTGGAGGTAGCCAGAGTGGATGACAATGAGAAAGTTCTCTTCGTCACCCACTATCTGGCGGGAGATGCAAGAGCGCAGGAACAAGATCCACTGATGAACCATGGTCAAGTTATGACATGGGAAGCATTCAAAGTCAAGTTCAGCCGCACCCACGTGCTGCAGGGTCTAGTCACCCGAATGAGGGATGAGTTCCGAGAGTTGAAGCAAGGAAGAATGACTGTGGTGGAGTACCGTGACAGATTCTTGTCACTTGCCAGATATGCACCTGACGAGATCAACACGGAGGCAAAGAAGAAGGAGAGATTCTTGAACGGACTGCATGATGAGATGCAGACTGTCCTTGTCAACATCCATTTCGAGGATCTCGAAGAGCTAGTCGACTCTGCCATACAGATGGAGGGGAAGATTAACCAGGCAAACGACAACCGCAAGCGTCGTATGATGCAGCAGTCTGGATCCAGCAGTCACCAGAAGTACCGTCCCAACCCCTCACCAGGATATGCACCAAAGAACAACCGACCCCCAACGTCTCGCCCAAGCTACCCCAACCGTAGCGGAGGCAATGGGAAGTTCGGAGGAAACCATCACAACTCCGGCAATGCCAACAATTTCAACCGTGCACCTCCCAAGAGCAACAACAACAACAACAACCACAACAACAACAGTAACACTGCACCCAGAACTGGCAGCAATGTTGTGCCTGTCGCAGTCAAGGATAAGTCCCAGATCACTTGTTTCGAGTGTGGAGTAAAGGGTCACTATTCCAATGAGTGTCCCAAGAAGACTGCAGCCAATGCCAATGTGAATGTCCCAGCTCAACAGCAGCGTCGTGTTCAACCAGGAAGAAGATTTGCCCCAGGGAACCCTCACAACCGCAACGGTCGTCTCTTCCACATGAACGCCGAAGAAGCGCCAGATGTAGTGCTGGGTATGTTTTCCGTCAACTCAGTTTTAGCAAGGGTATTGTTTGATTTGGGAGCATCGCATTCATTTATCACCGAAGAATTTGCATGCACTAGTAAGATTCACCCAACCAACTTGAAGCATGTCATGATAGTTCAAATCCCCGGTTCAACTAAAAAAGCTAGAAAAATTTGCAAAGCTGTGCCTATCAGAATACATGGGATAGATTTTTATGCCAACCTAATTGTACTTGGAACCAAAGGATTGGAATTAGTACTAGGTATGGACTGGATGTCAAGGCATAAATGACTGATCGACTGTGCTAAGAAAGCCATCACCATGACCAGTAGTTCTGGAGTCACAGTAGAGCATATCTCTGAAACCTTACCTCGTCAATTCAAGTGCATCAAGATTCTAGCCCTACCCACCATAGACCAAGTCCGAGTAGTCTGTGAATACCCCGACGTATTCCCAGATGAATTGCCAGGTTTGCCCCCGGATAGGGATATTGAGTTCATTATCGAACTAAACCCCGGAACTGGACCTATAGCCCAGAGACCCTATACCATGAACCCCGCAGAGTTAGTGGAACTAAAGAAGCAGTTGGATGCCATGTTAGCAACAGGCTCGATTCAGCCAAGCGCATCGCCATGGAGATCACCAGTGTTATTCGTCGACAAGAAAGATGGAGGCAATCGTCTGTGTACAGATTATAGAAAGTTGAATGACGTCACCATCAAGAACAAGTACCCTTTGCCAAAGATAGAGGATCTATTTTATCAGTTGACTGGAGCTCAGGTATTCTCAAAGATTGATCTTCGGACTAGTTATCACCAACTTAAGATTTGTGCAACGGATATTCCGAAGACCGCCTTTACTACTCGCGATGGTTTATACGAGTATACGGTTATGTCTTTTGGATTAACCAATGCCCCTGCTTATTTCATGAATCTCATGAATAAGATCTTTATGAATTTCCTAGATAAGTTTGTAGTTGTGTTTATCGACGACATCCTTATCTACTCCAAGTCAGAAGAAGAGCATGAGCAACATCTGAGAATCATTCTAGAAACCCTGAGAGAGCATCAGTTGTATGCCAAGTTCAACAAGTGTGAGTTTTGGCTGAAAGAAGTAGGATTCCTAGGACATATTGTGTATGCTGGAGGAGTCTCTGTTGATCCCACCAAGATCAAAGATGTCAAAGGATGGGAAGCCCCAACCAATCAAACCCAAGTTCGTTCATTTCTCAGATTAGCGGGATATTACCGCAAGTTCGTAGAAGGATTCTCGAGCATAGCCCAACCAATGACCCAATTGTTGAAGAAGGACAAGAAGTTTGAATGGATAGACAAGTGTGAAGCCAGTTTCTAGGAGCTGAAGAAGAGATTGATATCAGCCCCAATATTGGTCATGCCAGACATCAAGAAGCCGTTTGATGTGTATTGTGATGCATCCAAGATTGGTCTAGGATGTGTATTGATGCAAGAAGGCAAAGTCATCGCTTATCTGTCTCGACAACTGAAGCAGCATGAGCAGAACTATCCGACCCATGATCTTGAGTTAGCAGCTGTAGTGCTGGCATTGAAGACATGGCGTCATTATTTGATGGGTAATCGTTTTGAGATTTACTCAGATCACAAGAGCTTAAAGTATATTTTCACCCAGAAGGAGCTGAATATGAGGCAAACAAGATGGATATAGTTAATCAAGGATTATGACCTTGACATTCACTATCACCCCGATAAAGCCAATGTGGTAGCGGATGCTCTTAGCATATTGCCGTGAAGGCTAAACACCATGATCAAAGAGAAGCAACCAAGTTTGTATGAGGAGTTGGAGCAGTTCAGGACTGAGTTAGTTAGCAAAGGATTCTTAGCTAGCATTGAACTTCAGCCCACTCTAATTAGCCAAATCAAGGAAGCCTAGAAGGGGAATGAAATTATCGACGGAATCAAACATCGTATTGGTACAGGAAAGGTACCTCGATTCACTGAAGACGAAGAAGGAGTACTGTGGTACAAAGGACGTATCTACGTGCCAGCAGATTCGGAGCTAAAGCAAGTTATCATGAAGGAAGCCCATGATACTCTTTATTCTATCCACCCTGGAGGAACGAAGATGTATCAAGATTTGAAGGAGCAATTTTGGTGGCACAAGATGAAGAGAGAAATCGGAAGCTACATCGCCAAATGTGACATCTGTCAAAAAGTGAAAGCAAAACATCAGAGACCTGCAGGACTATTGCAACCATTGCAGATTCCGAAATGGAAATGGGATTCCGTCGGAATGGACTTTATCACCGGTTTGCCTACTTCTAGTAGGGGAAATGACTCAATCTGGGTCATAGTTGATAGAATGTCCAAGGTAGCTCACTTTATACCTGTCAAGACTACCTACCAAAGTGCAAAGCTAGCAGAGTTGTATATTGCTAAGATTGTTAGTCTGCATGGAACCCCCAAGACCATAGTATCAGATCGAGGAACCCAGTTTACCTCGAGATTTTGGTAGAAAGTTTAGGAAGGATTGGGAACCAAGTTGAACTTCAGCACCTCTTATCACCCACAAACTGATGGATAGATTGAGAGAGTCAACCAGATCTTAGAGGATATGCTTAGAGCATGTGTGTTGGAATACGGATCAAAATGGGAAGACTGCCTACCTTTCGCAGAATTCTCATATAACAACAGTTATCAAGCTAGTTGCAGATGGCACCATTTGAGTTCCTATACGGAAGAAAGTGCCGTACTCCTTTGAATTGGTCACAAGTAGGAGAGAGTCAGATCTTTGGACCCGACATTCTCCGAGAAGACGAAGAGAAGGTTCACAAAGTCCGTGAGCACCTCAAGACAGCCCAATCTAGACAAAAGAGTTATGCTGACAAGAGAAGGAGAGACCTAACTTTCAATGTCGGAGATTTTGTATATCTCAAGGTTTCACCATTGAAAGGAACCCAACGCTTTAGTCTGAAAGGAAAGTTAGCCCCCAGAAATATTGGGCCCTTCAAGATTCTGAACCGTCGAGGAGAAGTATCGTATCAACTAGAACTACCTGAAGAGATGTTGGCCATCCATAATGTGTTCCATATGTCGTTACTTCGCAAATGCCTGAAAGTGCCGGAGAAGACTGAAGTTTTCAAGAACATCGATCACAGAGCTGTGGAGATCAACAATGACCTGACCTATCGTGAAGTGCCCATCCGTATCCTAGAAGACGCTTACCGAACCACCCAGACCAGGAGTATCAAGTTTCTCAAGATCTAGTGGAGCAACCATACCGAGGATGAAGCCACTTGGGAGCGAGAAGATTACATTAGGACAGAGTTCCCAAATCTCTTTAGTTCCTAGTTTTCTTTGTAAGTCTCGGGACGAGATTTTGTTTAAGGGGGGAAGGTTTGTAACATCCCAAAACTTTAATCCAAGCTTATCAAGATCCAAATCATCAAAATTAGGGTTAACGAAAACTTTTCCAATTCAAAATATGAAAGCATTCATGTGTATGTGCATTTAATTTAGGAATTGATTTGAATTGCCATGGTTCTGTGATCCATTGATTGTAAAATGATTCTTAGGTGAAATAAACATCATCTAAATCATTCCCAAACTTTTCCCAAAGAAAAACAACTCAAAATGAATAAATGAAGTGAATGGTCATTTTGGCCAAATTAACTATCATGCCTACTTTGGCTATTCCTAGTACTAAAAACTTAAAAGAAATAAATGTGGATCTTTGCACCCCTTGCTAGTACACATAATGAGGTACCAACGCCCACTTTGTGATCTGCTAAAAACATTCAAATACTAATTTTAAATGACAGTTTAAAATTGAATCTATTTCATATGGGAAGATCCCACTATTTCAAAAACCACCCAAACAAGCTCAATTTTCAAAACCCAAGCACCCACAGAGTCTCAAGCTTAGTACTAGCACACCCACCAAAAATCTTTTCAAAATTCAAAAGTGAAGTTCATGCGGCCATTTCATCAAACACCTTGTGGACAGATTTCAAACAAAACAAAATTCACTATTTTGAATAGTGTTCTGGCCAAACTTGTCTCCCATTTGACCCCCATTTGCTCCCATTGTCCCCTCTTGATCAAACCAGGACCTAACTAACCCATCCCCTACCCCCTTAGCAACATGGCCATGCCAAGCCGAGCCCCACCTCGCTGGCCAACTTGGTCACCGCCGCAGCATACCACCTCCCCCTCTCTCGCCATGTCTAGCAGCTAGCCAGCACCTCACCGCCGCCCACTGTCCCCTCCCCGAGCCAGGCCAAGCCGTGGACCACCAAGAAAACCCTGCGCCCAGTGCAACAGCGCCATGCCGAGCACGCGGCAGAGCGTCGTGCCCGACACGCGTGCACAAGCCACCGCTCGACCGTAGCCCGCACCCACCATGTCGCCACGACCCAAGGAGCACGCCAGACACCCCCATTCGCTGTCTAACGCATCACAGCCACCGCTCGCCGTTGAAGCCGTCGTCTCTGCCGCTCAGAGAGCCAGCTCCGCCCGACCGCATACCATCGCCGCTAAGCCCGCATTAAAGTCCTAGAGCACTGCCAGGAGACCGCGCATAGATCGCCGCCCGCAGCCATGCCGCTAGCAGCCCGTAGCCATGTCGCCACCGTCGCCTGGCCATGTCGCGATGTCCCATCGTCGAGCCTATAAAAGGAGGGCACCCCCAGCCATTTGCAGCACAACACTCAACTCCCCTCACCTCACTGATCATCCCACACCTCTAGCCGGAGCATGGGGAGCAGCAGTTCGCCGGAATTGCGATGGAGCAGGCCGCCTCTTGAGGAGAAGGGCGCCGCTGATTGCGACCACCCCCGGAGTTGCCTCGACCGTCCCTGAGCTCGCCGTCGACCACCGGTCCGTTTGCCCGCCTCGCCGTCGTCGCTGGAGCCCTGGTACGCCCCCTATGCACCCCCACCAAGCCGCTAGGGTTAGCGCTCGCCGGCGACAGATCCGTCGTCGACGATGATCCCCAGCCGTTGATCCCCACTCTAATCCAACACCCCACATTGCCCCGTACCGCTTCACGCGTTATGAGCCGCTGACTGGAGTGACACTGGGTCGGCCCGTTAGCATTTCCCGCGCGACCCCGTTATTTTAAATTAGGATTTTTTTCTTTTTTGTTTAAACTTAGTTCTGTTCCCTAGTTTGAAAATCAATTCAGAGAGATTTACAAATCCAATTGAAGTGATTCCAATTTTGTTGGAAAGCTACTAAAAAGATCTTCCCAAGCCCGTTGGATTTAGTTCAATTAGAGTTATAGATCTCTCCTAGTACAAATAATAAAACAGAAGCAATTACACCTTGCAACATTTTTATAAAATCAACCAAGATAGATTTTGAGTTGATTCCAACTCTCAAAAATCACATTTCATCATACCTATCTGAATATGTAATAATATTAAGGTTTACATGCAGTGACTTTGGACTAGTACCAAAATAATGCTATATAGGCATTCTAGTCACTTTAAAACATTAAGTAATGAACTTAAACCAAAGTAATTATGATCCAACCCTTAAATTACATTCCCACATGTTAGAATGTGTGGTGATGACATGTGTCCACATGATACCATATTTTAAGTGGTGAATATTAAATCTTAGTTAAATTTTCAATGAGTAGAAATTACTTTTCTAAACTAAAAGAAATGAAACTAGTTAATAAAACTTGTGATGCTTGTGATGATAATAGATCATCAAATGTGTGTCGTAGAATGCTAATTAGACTAGTTAAGTATTGTTTGGTGCTTGTGTACTCCGTATGTATTTATAGACGATAGTACCGACCAAGTCTGCGAGGAGGAGGAGTTCTACCAAGAATAAGAAGAAGAAGAAAACTTCAACCACTGCACCAACCAAGGCAAGCTACTATTGGCAAGCTAACACTTGCAAGTATAATGCTTAGGAAGCTAGGATTAAACTAGATGGTTTAGCAAAGATGCTTTAGGCATGCTTGAGTTATACTACCTTGACTAGTATTTCACCCAAGTCTTATTTTTCAAGCTTTACTTCCTTTACTTTAACCAAAGTTCATTACTTGTTTTGAAGGTAGCATAAAGAGTATAAAATTTGACCTATTTAGAACCCTTTAGATGTCATTCTATGGCATGAGATTGAACGCATCATTTTTTCCACCTTAGTGAACACTCTTAACTTAGTAGTTTAGAGTAGATAAAAACTTGAGTCACCTTAGATGGGAACAATTGGTGAAAATGAATTATGAAAACCTTGGAATGATGAGTCATTCTATTGAGATGTTTTGACATGTGTTGAGAAACACAAGTGGTTTATGCTGGTGAAAATGTTGAGGCATGAGCCTTAACCCTTTTATAAAACTGATGGTTGGATTCGGATGCGATACCATTCCAAATTTACCGTACAACCACATTACCTGAATTGGGTAAGGCTTATCCGGAAGTTTATATGCATTAGTATTAGTTCCCTCGCGGGAGAGGTTTGAGCTAAGGCTACCTCTCAATGTTGTCCACCTATGCAGTGCCCAAGATGACTGATGGTCATGGTTGGGAGGCCATGCTCATAGGAGAGGTACTTACACTAGGGTGTGTAAGGGAAATGTTATGTTTGATTATATGCATACTAAGTATGATGATTCAGGGTTATCCCTGACAGATGTATCGAATCTTGTGGTGAAAGTGTACCACCTCTGTAGAGTGTCAAACTATTCGAATAGCCGCGTCCGCGGTTATAGACAGTTGGAATGGCCATACTGTTTTGTTGTCAGATGTTTTAAAAAGGACTTATGAAATGAATGATGAATCTTGACTTGACCACAACAGGGTTGTGTTTATGACAATAGCTTCCCAACTTAAGTGATTCTAGAACTTTATTTTATCTTTCTTTGTTTCAGAACTCAGCTTAGGTTTCAAACTTAACTTTATAGTTAAACTTAGATTTAGCACTTTAACTTAGCACTATACTACTTGTTAGTGGTAGTTTGCGAGTACTTAAAGAGTACTCATGGCTTTTGTCCCTGGCTATTCTCATGGACAGACTATGAAGGAGACTACCAAGATGATGGCCAGCAAGACGGCTATGATAACTAGGACTATCTGCCTTCGTCAGCATTGCCTGTGCCCCTGAAGATGGACCCCACCGCTACGCTTATCTTTTATTTCTGCTGCTTGTTGTATTAAGACTGGATCATGAGATCCTTATTTGTGTAAGACCTTGTGTATGGTTTGTAATGGATGATGTACTGTGATATCCAATCCGTTATGTCTCGCAAAAATGGTAATCCTGGGATTGCGAGGTATGGCATAACGGGCATCTGGGATTAAAAATCCGGGTGTTGACAGTATAGCAAAACATAAATGCATAGGACACCTTCAAAGTTCATAAGGGTGACTAGATACAAATAATTTAAGGACAAGCAATATCAAAGTTATGAATCAATGAACAAGTTTTGGGACAATGCACATTAAACTAAGAATAACCAATATGCTCTCTCAATTGGTGCATAAAGATAGAAGATGGAGACATAACATAAAAGTAAAAAAGAAAGGCCCTTCATAGAGGGAAGCAGGGATTTCAAGTTTCATAAAGAGCTTCCAAACATTATGGTACTTATTAGATTTTGGCTCTCATTGCCCCTATCATAAGCATCTTTAGGTGATTAAGGTTAAAGTGACACAAATATGAGGATATGCTTGACAAGTTATAAGTTGAAAATCTCATGGCTTGCTTATGAGTACCGAACCTCATGCTACTCAACTTTAGTCACAAGTAAGTTCTTGTCATTGTAAGTACATGTGTATCATGGAGAACCACCAACGGGGTACCCCTTTCCCCATGACGCAGGAGCTTTCCCATATCAAAATGACAAGGCAACAGACAATGAGCATCTCAGCGATCTTTTTATTTGCTATTTGCATAGGTTTTTATTGAGGATGCTTCACAGAATGCTCACTATGGTTATGCTATAAGTTTCCACCATGATTAGGCATGGCTTAGGCTAGCCGCCTAGGCGTTTCTCTAACACACATACAAACTCCATGAGCTTACAAGCTCTCCTTTTATTTCACGCCGCCGGGATCCATAAACAAAAGAACAATGATATCAACTGAATAATAAGTGCAATGTTGAAAGCGTTCCCCATGGTATCATGGTTCTGCTAATTCACAACTTATAAAGTGTAAGAATATAAGCAACATAGATGGACACAATGGTTCAAGTTTATTAACTGCAAGAAAATAAAGTGTGCCATCAAGTTTGTGAGAGTTTAATTTGGAAGATAGATAAAAACATGAATTTACTTGGAATGGTGTAACACACCATGCATAGGAATTTATAGTGGACTCTTTGGAATAACTTGGTTTCTTGGAGGTTGGATGCACTGTGGCATCCCGCAAAACCACTACTAGAAAATCGCGTTGTTTTTGTGCATTGCATCATCATGACCGCATGCTCATGTCATCATGCCACATTGCTTTTGAGCATCGTCATCATCTTGCATTTGCTTGCATAAAAATAATTTCGGAAAAACCCATTTTGTTTTCTAAAACGCCCCGTCTTTGTTCCAAACGCAAAACCCGGGTCTCCGGATTAATTTGTTTTGTCGGACAACGGTTTGCAAAACCCTGTTTAAAACAAATAAAATATTTAATTATTTTTAGGGGGGCAGTCGAACGGGCCGATTCGACCCAGTCGACCACCCCCATGTTCAAAACGGTCCACCCATAATCCTAAAACTACCCAACCTAGTCTAACCACCCCTCCAGCCACCTCACCCCACCCAATCCTCTCTCGCCACCTCACCTCTCTCCCTCCTCCCCACCACTCATCTGCTGCCACCTCACCTCCCACTCCCCAAGCCCCAAACTAACCACACACACAGACACACACCCCACACCGTCCACCCTGGACCCGGTCCCACCGGCCCCACCACCACCTCTCTCCTCCCACGCGACCCTCTCTCCCCCGACGCATCTCCCTCCCTCCTCTCTGCCTCGCTCCCTCTTCCTCCCTGGCCGGCCTCGCCCTTCTCCTCCTCCGTGAGCCACCACGTCGAGCTCCACCCGCGCCTCCTTCTCTCCTTCAAGGTCCGGCCGCCTTTCGGCACTGTCAGCCTGATCCCCGCCACCATCGGCCCCTTCCTCCCCCGCCGCCTCTGCCCCCCTCGTCGCTCTCTGCGAGCGCTGCCGGCCCTCGCCCTTCCTCCCCCCGTCGCCCTCCACGCTCGCCGTCCCCTCTCGCCCGCCCACAGCGCCTCCTCCTCTCCTCTCGGGCTCCTCCCAAGCGCCGCCCAGGCTTCCTCGGCCCTTGAGCCGTCGGCTCCCTCTCCCGTGTCCTGCATCCCCGCTTGCCTCCGCCATCTTCTCGCTCATCCTTGGCCCAAGCTCTGGCTCCCCGCCTTCCTCCCGCGAGAGCTCCGCAAGCCCCGTGTCCATCGGCCTCTTTGTTTTCTGCCCATGTGCGGCCGTACTGCAGGCTCGGGTGCCGCTGGTTTTGGCAGCTGTTCTGGTGTCTGTTGCTGAAGATGTGAACCACCAAGTTCGTCTCTGGCCCTTATCTCGTCGACAAGTTCTTCGCAAAGGACCAAGACCGGTAGCACTTGACGAACCATAGACAAGACCTTCATCATGATGACAAGTACCGACAACATGGCCTCGAAGGACGCGGACGCCAAGGCCCGAACCCGACCGGAACCGGAGGGCGAACCCGAAGACCAGGGGTCCTCCTTCAAGGATCCGATGGCCGAGACCCTGAAGACCGATCTAGAGCGCCAAGGCCTTCGCATGGAGTCGGCAAGATCATCCGGGAACACCAAGATCAACTGCGCGGGCCCGACAAGATCGACACCAACCAGGGCGAGTCCGATGCCCCGACGCCAGACCAAGTACTTCCTCCCGGAACGCCAAGATCTCCGCGTGAGACGACAAGACCGACAACATGGCCCGACCACCGCGGATGCGACAAGATCTACCTCAGTTATCCAAAACCGATCCCCGTCGAACCCTGTCGAACCCCGAACCCCCGGACCCCCAAGATCGCCGAACCCTAATGTGTGACCCTGATCCGAGCCCCTATTTTTATAAATGCCATCTATATAATTGGTTGCATATTAAATTGTCATACTCGCATGCATATTGTCATGTGGTTTGGGGGCCTTATGCCGATTCACTGCATAATTAAATATGGGGCCCATATGCGGGCAAATCTAGTCTTATATTGGCCTCATTTAAATTTGTGTAGCGAACCGGTGATATATTTTGCCTTGCTCAAACAACATTTAATTTGCGGGGTAGTTAAACAACTTGGACCTAATAATTAATTGTCGGGACCCCCGGTTCTGCTTAATATTGCCTAATTGCATCGCCCCTTGCCATGCCATACATCATACATGCATCATGCTCGATCTTTTGCCGTAGTATTAAATAGTGCATCCGGTGTTTCTTCTAGTGTTTTGCTTCTTCGCGGATAAGGCCGTTGAGTTGATGTGAGCTTTGCCCCGATCTTCGGATGAACCTTCAGCAATGTTTTCAGGCGAGCATCTCCCCCTTTCTACCTATCTTACATTTATAGTCTTTACTCCCGTCCTGTTGATCTATTGCTATCTGTGTTGCGATGCTCTAGTTTTCGTACCCGTGATATCCCTTGCAGCCCTATATTGCCTTGGACACCTCCTATTACATGTTGTTTGGTAGATAGTTGGACCTGCGCGTCGTAGTCGCTTGCTCAAGTGCTGTTGCGTGTCGTCAAGTCCCACAGTTGTTGGAGTATTGCCGCCTGTTCGATGTTGGAGATGATCTTGGCTTTATTTATCGTTAACTTTATTTACTGTTTAATAACTAAAATTGAAGTAGGTAAGCAGAGGCACAGGTGGGCAATAGATGTTATTTGGTTGTTAACCGTCCACTTGTGTCCCGTAGGACCCCGAGTACTTGATACCTGTTCCTTGAATATTCGCGCGATCCACATCCGGGAGGTATATGGGACCCAGAGCGAGCTTGATTCATTCTTATTTCTTGGGGCCACAAACTAGTTTGAGGTTTTAATTACTATTCTGTACTTATGCCATGCTTTACTGCTTTAATTAAATTGTGTGACACATAGCACCTGTACTGTTTAGGATCGGGACACGATTCCGCGGTGTCGACAAGCCCAGTTTTGGGTTCCCAGTCGTTCACAGCCGTCTACCCAAACCTTGAGTCCGTTTCGGAGTCAGCTAACTTCGTTGCGGGTAGCTTAATGGGGTGGCCCCCTGAAATATTTCTGAATCCTGTGATTGCTTTGTCGTGAAAGCCTCGTTGGGTTTTGATTTGGTTTTTCCGAGGTTGATCGAGTGTGTGTTGCTATTTGTGCACCCCGGCCGGGTTAAAACTTTCTGAAAGCCGTGTCATGGTTATGGACGACTTGGAGCACAGTATCTCGATCATAGACAACTATAACTAAAGTAGTGCTATAAATTTGACTTTATGATGACTAGTAACCAGCTTCACTATAATGGAATGGCTAAATAAAACTGCCAACAATTGCTTGCTTGGGTGTCGTTTGCGACCACTGTACCTGACTAGTAAGTATTGCAACTACAACGGAATGGCTAAATAAAAGTACCAACAACTGCTGGGTTTTGGGTTTATCTCATGCTATCTGTACCTGATTAGTAATTGTTGCAACTATAATGAATGGTTAACTAAAAGTGCCTTTGCTTATTTTATCGGGATGACTATCTATACCGACTAGTAATTGCTGCAACGATAACCGAATAAGTAAACGCCAACTGTGAGTTCCTCGGTTGACTTCCTCGTTGGTCTCGAGGGGGAAATACCAGGATGGGTTTGTTGGTGTTAGAATCAGGTTGGATCCGAATAGGTCTTTCTTACCCCTCTCTGATAGCCGCCAGTTGTATCGAGTCTCTATAGGTTGTTTAGTGCATCTTGCTGCCGCTTCATCCACCATACCTATGTAGGCGAGGACCGCCGAATTCTAGTCTCGCCAGATATCGGCCTCGATCATCGACCGCTCTCTTTTTTCCTTTGCCCTTTGTCGGCACCCCTTTTGTTTAAGCAGGTTTTGAGATCGACGCCGTTAGCAGGGTTACCCTTCCGGCTTGGCCTGGGCAGGGTTATGGACGCCATTGGTTATTCTTCAGGGCTCTTAGCCCCATTTGCATCTTGTCCGTAGTCGGACGCCCTATTGTTTTCAAGGTGATTTGAATCTTTGTTCTGTATATCTGTATTCTTGACTCATTGAGTCATTATATATATCTGCTCATGGGTCCCATCGAGGACTGTTGTGTAATGTTATTACTTCGCTTTCCACCCACGAAAGTGCCTGGTGGGCACCTTTGAATCATTTCTATGCGGGTTTGGCGGGTTTTCGCTAAAACTTGCATAGGTCCGATTCTGAGGGTGTTACAGAGTGGTATCAGAGCTCAGCAGTTGCGATACCCCACAAGTCCATCCTGTAGGATAACCTAGCTAACGGCCGAAGTAGAGTGTCAAAACTATTTTTAAAAAATCGGTTGTATAGTTCTAATTAAGTGTGATTTTACTCCTTACCCCTCTGCTATTCTCCTCTTACCTCTACGCGTTTTGAATCCGCTCTCTTCTCTTTCTTCGAGTCCAGGAATTCTCGTGGTTGGGTTTTCGTCGTACCTTCAGGGTTTCGCTTCCTCTTTTGGTAACGGTGTTGCTACATCTGGTCTTCATGTTATCCGAGGAATCCTTCGTCTGGTGGACTTCTCTTTATTCCTTCTCGTGCCTTCCGGTGTTTTTCCGACGCGCCGACATCATCCACGCCAGCTCCGATGCAGAGTCTGCATCACTCCTTTGTTCCGACCCTCGCTTGTCGAGATCTTCAGTCTGATTTCGAGAATGGTTGCACGCTTTTCTACTGATTGTGCAGAGTAATAGTTTGGGTGCGTGATGGATTGGCCCCCATGCCGACTACCCTTTCTATTCGCTTTTGTACATTGAAGTGGATGAGAATGCATCGGCCCTCTCTTTTATCAAAGTTATAGGTGGCTTTATTTGTTGATACCTCTACCTTCGACCTGTTGTTCCCGGAGTGTTCTCTCGACGATCACGGACAACGACCTCTTGTTAGTGGTGTCGCGAGGATCTACACGAAGCGAGAAGACGCAGATCGCCGACCTTCTTTCCGGTACCATGTGGCGGATCTCGAGGGCGAGATCCATTGTTAGTGGTGTCGAATTGTGGCATCCCGCAAAACCACTACTAGAAAATCGCGTTGTTTTTGTGCATTGCATCATCATGACCGCATGCTCATGTCATCATGCCACATTGCTTTTGAGCATCGTCATCATCTTGCATTTGCTTGCATAAAAATAATTTCGGAAAAACCCATTTTGTTTTCTAAAACGCCTGTCTTTGTTCCAAGCATAAAACCGGGTCTCCGGATTAATTTGTTTTGTCGGAAAACGGTTTGCAAAACCCTGTTTAAAACAAATAAAATATTTAATTATTTTTAGAGGGGCGTCAGGCGGGCGATTCGACCACCCCATGTTCAAAACGGTCCACCCATAATCCTAAAACTACCCAACCTAGTCTAACCACCCCTCCAGCCCACCTCACCCCACCCAATCCTCTCTCGCCACCTCACCTCTCCCTCCTCCCCACCACTCATCTGCGGCCACCTCACCTCCCACTCCCCAAGCCCCAAACTAACCACACACACAGACACACACCCCACACCGTCCACCCTGGACCCGGTCCCACCGGCCCCACCACCACCTCTCTCCTCCCACGCGACCCTCTCTCCCCCGACGCATCTCCCTCCCTCTCTGCCTCTCCCTCTTCCTCCCCGGCCTCGCCCTTCTCCTCCTCCGCGAGCCATCGTCACCGAGCTCCGCCCGCCTCCTTCTCTCCTCTGCGTCCAGCCGCTGCACCAGATCGCTTCGATCCGCCACCATCGGCCCTTCTCCCCCGCCCGCCTCCTTGCCGCCCTCTCGTCGCTCTGTGCCGCCTCGCCTTCTTCCTCCGCCCGTCGCCCTCCACGCTCGCCGTCCCCTCCTCGCCGACCCCGCCTCTGACGCCTCCCTCCTCCTCTCGGGCTCCTCCCAAGCGCCGCCCCGAGCTTCCTCGGTCTCTGCCCGGAGCCGTCTGCCCTCTCCCGTGTCCTGCATCCCGCCCGCCATCTTATCTTCGCTCGCATCCGCTTGGCCCATAGCTCTGGTTCCCGCCGCCTTCCTCCCTGCGAAGCCAGCCCCGTGTCCATCGGCCTCTTTGTTTTCTGCCCATGTGCGGCCATCTGCAGGCTCGGGTGCCGCTGGTTTTGGCAATGTTACGTGTCTGTTTGCTGAAGATGTGAACCACCAAGTTCGTCTCGGCCCTTATCTCGCCGACAAGTTCTTCGCAGGACCAAGACCGGTAGCACTTGACGAACCATAGACAAGACCTTCATCATGATGACAAGTACCGACAACATGGCCTCGAAGGACGCGGACGCCAAGGCCCGAACCCGACCCGGAACCGGGCGAACCGAACCAGGGTCCTCCTTCAAGGATCCGATGGCGAGACCACGAAGACCTATCTAGAGCGCCAATGCCTTCGCAAGGATTATGCAATATCATCCGGGAACACAAAGAACAACTGCGCGGTCCCGACAAGATCGAAACAAACCAGGCGAGTCCGATGCCCGACGCCAGACCAAGTACTTCCTCCCGGAACGCCAAGATCTCCGCGTGAGACGACAAGACCGACAACATGGCCCAACCACCGCGGATGCGACAAGATCTACCTCAGTTATCCGAGACCGATCCCGTCGAATCCCGAACCCCAGCTCCGAACCCCGAACCCCCGGACCCCCAAGATCGCCGAACCCTAATGTGTGACCCTGATCCGAGCCCCTATTTTTATAAATGCCATCTATATAATTGGTTGCATATTAAATTGTCATACTCGCATGCATATTGTCATGTGGTTTGGGGGCCTTATGCCGATTCACTGCATAATTAAATATGGGGCCCATATGCAGGCAAATCTAGTCTTATATTGGCCTCATTTAAATTTGTGTAGCGAACCGGTGATATATTTTGCCTTGCTCAAACAACATTTAATTTGTGGGGTAGTTAAACAACTTGGACCTAATAATTAATTGTCGGGACCCCCGGTTCCGCTTAATATTGCCTAATTGCATCGCCCCTTGCCATGCCATACATCATACATGCATCATGCTCGATCTTTTGCCGTAGTATTAAATAGTGCATCCGGTGTTTCTTCTAGTGTTTTGCTTCTTCGCGGATAAGGCCGTTGAGTTGATGTGAGCTTTGCCCGATCTTGGATGAACCTTGCAATGTTTTCGTGAGCATCTCCCCTTTCTACCTATCTTACATTTATAGTCTTTACTCCGTCCTGTTGATCTATTGCTATACGTATTTGCGATGCTCTAGTTTTCGTACCCGTGATATCCCTTGCAGCCCTATATTGCCTTGGACACCTCCTATTACATGTTGTTTGGTAGATAGTTGGACCTGCGCGTCGTAGTCGCTTGCTCAAGTGTTGTTGCGTGTCGACAAGTCCCACAGTTGTTGGAGTATTGTTGCCTGTTCGATGTTGGAGATGATCTTGGCTTTATTTATCGTCAACTTTATTTACTGTTTAATAACTAAAATTGAAGTAGGTAAGCAGAGGCACAGGTGGGCAATAGATGTTATTTGGTTGTTAACCGTCCACTTGTGTCCCATAGGACCCCGAGTACTTGATACCTGTTCCTTGAATATTCGCGCTATCCACATCCGGGAGGTATATGGGACCCCCCTGAGCCAGAGCTTGATTCATTCTTATTTCTTGGGGCCACAAACTAGTTTGAGGTTTTAATTACTATTCTGTACTTATGCCATGCTTTACTGCTTTAATTAAATTGTGCGACACATAGCACCTGTACTGTTTAGGATCGGGACACGATTCCGCGGTGTCGACAAGCCCAGTTTTGGGTTCCCAGTCATTCACAGCCGTCTACCCAAACCTTGAGTCCGTTTCGGAGTCAGCTAACTTCGTTGCGGGTAGCTTAATGGGGTGGCCCCCTGAAATATTTCTGAATCCTGTGATTGCTTTGTCGTGAAAGCCTCGTTGGGTTTTGATTTGGTTTTTCTGAGGTTGATCGAGTGTGTGTTGCTATTTGTGCACCCCGGCCGGGTTAAAACTTTCTGAAAGCCGTGTCCGCGGTTATGGACGACTTGGAGCACAGTATCTCGATCATAGACAACTATAACTAAAGTAGTGCTATAAATTTGACTTTATGATGACTAGTAACCAGCTTCACTATAATGGAATGGCTAAATAAAACTGCCAACAATTGCTTGCTTGGGTGTCGTTTGCGACCACTGTACCTGACTAGTAAGTATTGCAACTACAACGGAATGGCTAAATAAAAGTACCAACAAGCTTTGGGTTTTGGGTTTATCTCATGCTATCTGTACGATTAGTAATTGTTGCAACTATAACAGAATGGTTAACTAAAAGTGCCCACTGCTTATTTTATCAGGATGACTATCTATACCTGACTAGTAATTGCTGCAACGATAACCGAATAAGTAAAACGGCCAACTGTGTGAGTTCCTCGGTTGACTTCCTCGTTGGTCTCGAGGGGGAAATACCAGGATGGGTTTGTTGGTGTTAGAATCAGGTTGGATCCGAATAGGTCTTTCTTACCCCTCTCTGATAGCCGCCAGTTGTATCGAGTCTCTATAGGTTGTTTAGTGCATGCTGCGCTGCCGCTTCAGTCCACCATACCTATGTAGGCGAGGACCTGAATTCTAGTCTCGCGTGTCTTGGCCTCAAGATCGACCGCTCTCTCTTTTCCTTTGCCCTTTGTCGGCACCCCTTTTGTTTAAGCAGGTTTTGAGATCGACGCCGTTAGCAGGGTTACCCTTCCGGCTTGGCCTGGGCAGGGTTATGGACGCCATTGGTTATTCTTCAGGGCTCTTAGCCCCATTTGCATCTTGTCCGTAGTCGGACGCCCTATTGTTTTCAAGGTGATTTGAATCTTTGTTCTGTACATCTGTATTCTTGACTCATTGAGTCGCTGTTATATATATATCTGTTCTGTGGGTCCCGTCGAGGACTGTTGTGTAATGTTATTACTTCGTTTTCCACCCGCACGAAAGTGCCTGGTGGGCACCTTTGAATCGTTTCTATGCGGGTTTGGCGGGTTTTCGCTAAAACTTGCATAGGTCCGATTCTGAGGGTGTTACATGCACGTGTGGAACTCATACTTGGTACATGTGGAGGCAACCAAAAGGCTGGGAGCGACCAACTAAGAGAGCAATAATGGCCATAATCATGCAAAGCGACAAAACATTATTAATTAAAGCATAAAGTTATACTACAAGTCAAAAACTAAATGATCATATAGGCTAAGGTGACTGGTTATAGTCTTAACATGGTGTAGGCATGTGCCAAGTCAACCCAAATAAAGCATTAAAGGAGAATACCACAATATTATGCTTTTGTATGCTAAAAAAACGCATGATTCTTTCAAGGCACATTAAGCAATCTCAATTGTTTGGAACAAGTCATGCTATAGCAATAATCACTAAGCATTAGGTAAAAGCAACATCAAATATGACATGATAGAGTTTAGGCCATAGTCAAAACAAGCTCCTTTTGTACCACTTATAAGCATGAAGCTTTCTACTCTTTTCCAACACCAATCAACTTATTTGAAACAACATATAAATGCGCGGGTCCAACCAATTTATTTAAGCAAACCAAACAAAAGAAAACTAAAATCAAAAACAAAGACGCTCCAAGAACAACACAATTTGTGCATGAAACAATAAAAACAAAGTGTTTTGGAAGAAAACCTGAGATTTTTATTGATGAAGAAGGGGATGCCTTGGGCATCCCCAAGCTTTAACGCTTGTACCTCTTGAATATTTCTTGGGGTGACACGGGTGGCATCCCCAAGATTGAGCTTTTGTTCATATTTCATCTCATCACATTATTCTTTCCTACACTTGAAAATTTCCTTCATACAAAACTTTACACAATCTTCATTAGCAACATTAGTGTATTCAAAATAATAAGTCTTTGGGTTTAGTTTCAACACAAGTAAAACTTCCATTAATACACAAGCTACTGTAGCAATTCCTTCTAAAAGCTCGAGTGATCAAAGAGAACTCAGAGAGAAAGAGATTAAGAGGCAAATGCAAATAATGGCACAAATCTGTCAAAACGGACCAGCAGGTAAAAGCCTGATTTTTTCTAAGACCTTCTGTTGCTCAAATCTAAAAGTGATAAACTAAGAAAGTTGGATAATAACCTGGGGCATAAGCACAGAAAATTACAGCTCAATCCGACGTACAGGGATTTTTCACGATTTTTTACAGTGAAGCACAAAAAAAATTTCAGGACAGCAACTTTCCCAAGTCTTACTTCTCTCACAAAAAGGATAAGGAGAGGTTATTACTGAAGCAATAACTTCCAAGACTCAACAAAAGAAAAACTTACTGAAAGTAAAAATAATTTGGATTATCTCCCAATAGTGCTTTTCTTTAACGCCTTTCAGCTAGGCATAGGAAGCAAGATTCAAATATTTTAAAATGAAGAAGCATTAATATCAAATTTCTTGCCCTACCTTTATTACCTTTATTCTTATCTTTAGGTAACGTATGATTGTTTGGTGGAGAAGCAAAATGCATGATGCCTTTTCCCACATCTATTATTGTTCCAAGGAGTTTCAGTAGGGATCTTCTAAGTGTAATTTGTCCTTTTCCTACACATTCAATAACAAGATAATCAGTAGACACCACTTTCCCTAGGATCTTTGTAAACACTCCTTCAGTTATTCCAATGGGTAATATTGTGGCATTATTGTTAAGAGATATTTCTTCTCCTCCCTTAGAAAGTCCCCAAAGATTCAAAGATTCATAGATATCTTTAGGCATAAGACAGAATTCAGACATGATATCACAACGAGCATAAAAAGTTTCATTATTTATAACAACTTTTACTGTAGGAAGCCATTTTGAAGATTCAGAATTTATTGGAACATATTCATGATGCTCTCTAAGCATGTTATAGCATTCTTTTAAACTAGTTGTGTTGGTCTCAAGAGTGTTTAATCTAGCAATAATATTTGTAAAGGAGGAATCAGATTTGCTAGGCAAGTTATATGTTGCAACCAACTTTTTATGGCGTTAAAAGCTTCACCCTCATTCCACTGGAGGAAATCTCCTCCTACTACAGCATCCAAAGCATATCTATAACAAAGAGCAAGACCAAAGTAGAAACTGCTAAGAAACAAGCCTAGAGTCATTTTAGGTTCAGTTTTTTCATATAAATCAAAAATTCTAGACCAAGCTTCTTTGAAACTCTCTTCAATTCCTTGTTTGAAAGTAAAAATAATTTCCTCAGGTGACATAGTGATTGGAGCAATGCTAGACATAAAAGCAACTTGAAGTAGGATTTTTTTAAGAACTAATTTTTTTGTGTGTTTTTGATAAAAAGAAGCAAACCAGTATAACTAATTTTTTTATGTGTTTTTGATGAAAAGAAACAATCAAAATAAACTAAGAAAAACAAAAACAAAGTAAAGAGATTGGTTGTGAGAGACACCCCTTGCAAGAATCTTCTTTCTCCCTGAAAAGTGATTGACGAGGAGGAAGAGATTGAAGTTGTCCTTAACTCCCGGCAACGACGCTAGAAAAGTGCTTGATGGCTCAAGATATGTAGAGCTCATTGGGAAACCCAAGAGGAAGGTATTATGAGCTCAGCAGCAAGTTTCCCTCAGTTATAAAAACTAAGGTTATCAAACCAGTAAGAGTAAGTAAACAACTCCAAGGTGTTGCTAGCAACTTGGAATCCTGCACAACACAACCACAAAACTTTGTCCCAACTTACAGTGAGGTTGTCAATCTCACTGGTTTTGCTGTAAACAAAGGATTAAACGTATAGTGTGAAAGATAGTAATTGCTTGCAGAAAGTAAACAGTAAATGGTAAACATTAGATGGTATATCAATGGTAAAGGTATGGACTAGGATCCACAATTCACTAGAGGTGTTTCTCCTTAAGATAAATAGCATGTTGGGTGAACAAATTACAGCGGGGCAATTGACAGATTGAGAAAGCATAACAATGCATATACTAGACATCTTGACTCCTACGAGATTTGATTGGGCATTGCAACATAATACATAGACTGTAATCCAACTGCATCTATGACTAATAATCCACCTTCAGGTTATTATCCGAACCCCTTCCAGTATTAAGTTGCAAGCAACAGATAATTGCATTAAGCAAAGTGTGTAAAGTAAACAATACAATTGCCCTATGGACAAAGGATTGATGTTTTCTCCCTAGTAGAAGCAACACATCTACAACCTTAGAGATTTCTGTCACTTCCCCAGATTACTAGAGGCATGAACCTACTATCGAGAATAAATACTCCCTCTTGCAGTTACAAGCATCTACTTGGCCAAGATAGCTACTAGCAACGGAGAGCATGCAAGATCACAAATAACATAGACATGATAGAATCAATAATCAATCTGACATAGTATCTCAATATCCATCGGATCCCCGCAAACACAACATATAGGATTACAAATAGATGATCTTGATCATGAACGGAGCTCATAAGATCTAAACATGATAGCACAAAGGAGAAGAACCAACCATCTAGCTACTATATGGACCCATAGTCCAAGGACGAACTACTCACGCATCACTCTAGAGGCTGGCATGGTGATGAAGAAGGCCTCCGGGATGATCTCTCCCCTCTGGCAGGGTGCCGGGAAGATCTTCGGATCCTCCTGATATAGGGATGGAGATGGCAGCGGCTACAGACTCTTTCGTCGAATTTTGATCGGGTCTTTAGGGTTTCTGCATCGGGGTACTTTTATAGGCGAAGGGGCAAGGTCGGTGGCCGCCCGAGGGGCCCACACCAGGGCTTAGCGCGCCCAGGGGCGCGCCAGCCCTAGGTGTGGCCACCTCGTGGCCCCACTTCGGCTGCCCTTCGGACTCCGTGTTCCTTCTGGTAAAATATTGACTTTGGCTTTTGTCCCATCCAATTCCGAGAATATTTTCTTACTAGCTTTTCTGAAACCAAAAACAGCAGAAAATAGGCATCTCGCACTGTAGCATCTTGTTAATAGGTTAGTTCCAGAAAATGTATAAAAATACCTTAAAGTGTAAACAAAACATAAGAAAGTTGATATAAAACAAGCATGGATCATCAAAAATTATGGATACGTTTACGACGTATCAAGGCGCGGTGATGACGACGACGGTGGGCGACTCAATCCGATCTATGATCGGTAAACCATAAAAACAAGACCGGCCAAGTGACCGGCAGAGAGAAAAACTGATCTAGTAGATCGCAAAAGACTCACCAGGACAGCCGATCACAGATCGGCGGACGAACCCTGCGACGGATTGCGCGACCACCGGCGGAGATCGATCCCCCCCGGAGGCGGCACGGCGGAAGCGTGCGGTAGGGTTTGGACCGGTTAGGCTGATACCATGAAAGAGTATAAGTTTGGCGGAATATGATGGATATATTATTAAGAATCATAGACGAGTATACAATTATACATATGCGTACAAGAGATTATCTTGGAGTACAAGTCAAATTAGGATTGTACATAAACATATTCTAACTCTATTTAAACTATCATAACAACCGTATATATCCAATACTCTAACAAAAAGGCCTTTATTAATAAACCGGCTGCTTGCATATTCCAAATGGTGATATTCTTGTAGAGCTGGCGACTATTGAGTAAGCGGTCGGACCGCCAAGCGCTGGAGGTGGTGGTGGCGGCTCTCCGAAGCTTATATGCAAGGCTGCAAACTTAGGTGTCGGTTGCTTTCGTGGTGGTGGCGGCTCTCCGAAGCTTATATGCAAGGCTGCAAACTTAGGTGTCGGTTGCTTTCGCTGTGTGCGCCTGTGGAACTCTCATCTTTTGTAATTTTGAGTAGGCCAGTCGTTGAACTTTGGTGGTCTTTGTTGTAATCGTCTGTGGAAGCTGTGTGTGCTTTATTTTATAAAACGGGCCGAGGCCTTCAGTTTAAATATATATTGATTGGTAAGTTGATTCTACCAGCACAAAACGATATGCCTTGTGCGCGCAGCCATAGGTAAGGAGAGCAATCAAACTAGTCTTCTTTTCTTCTACTACTAGCATTAACTCATATCAGGTTCTTGAGTGGTCATTTTGGACACCTTATATTGCAATGTTCAAATATCCCCATCCACGTTCCACCAAGGTATTAATCCTGCCTTTGATTGATGTGACTTCAAACGGGTAACAGTATGGTATATTCGATGAAGTAGAAAAACCGGCGGTGAAGAGTTCAATAGATGTAGTTAAAACAATTAGCTCCTAGTTTATTCATGCCATTTGCTTGAAAGGGGTGTTAAGTCGTTCTGTTGCTATTACCAGGTCTCCATCTCCCTTGAATTGAACTGACAGCAGCAGGATGGTTTTATTTTCACATTACATAGTACAATTGTTTGGATGACATACACCAGATTTGTCTGCTCCTAGTGCTGTGCAGTGCAGGCCAAACTTCCCCAACTCTGAAAGGAACGGCGCCAATGTCACAGTCATCGCCAATCACAACGCAATTTCTCTTCCTGTGTCACGCATGCACGCACCATCACCACGCTAGTCCAAAGCCGCCCATTCACTGGCATTCACGAAGGCCGTACTCACTCTCCTGTTCCTCCTGAAGCTACGTCCCAAAGAGTGCCCAAAGTTTTTTGCTATCTCAGATGCAACTCTGAATTTTGTACACAGCGTTACATGCTATGCTACCGGAGCAGTGCTAGCTGAGTGGAGAATTTGTCTGCCATCGGCATGATCCCTTCACGCTCAAAACCGCTGGATCCACGTGACGCTTCAGGCTTACAGCCAAACAAGATACATCCTCCTCCAAACACGCATATGCCCGGTATATTAATAGCAACCAGGTGAGACCGCTGCTGGATCAGACAGCACAACGCTCAAAGGAAGAGACACAACACGATACAAGTTACTAGGACAGCAGCACACACACGCCCAAACAATAACAAAGAAAAACAAAAAGGAATGGAGACGGAGGCGGATCAACTAAACGAGGAAGACCGCAACTCGAAGAATTCCCACCCCACTCCTAGCCTCGACTCGTCGAGCGCCAAGCAACACCCTCAAGAGGGAAAGCGACCGCTATTGTCCGGACTAGAGACTGGCCCTAGGGTTTCCTCCGGCACACAGAGGGGAGTGGATGAAGGGAAGCCACGACGCCCTACAGGAAGGAAAGATGCCGCCCGCGAGCGGCACCGCGTCGGTGTCGGTCGAGACGACAAGGATTTCTCCCGAAGACCCTATCCACAACCCCCGGACGATCCGTTGCACAGGAGACCCGCGAGGGCGAGACCTCGCCACCACCAAACTTGCCGCCCACGAGCATGCGCCACTCCGGTCCCGAATCCGACATCGTCGTCTCACCGAGCAAGCCGTCGCGAGGTCTGCAACATCGAAGCATGGGTAGAAATGAAACAAAACCCACAGTACAGCGGCCGCGCGGGAGGGAACAGCCTCCACCGTCGGAGGCGGTAGTCGACCGGACGCGGCCACAGACACACCGGTGCTCCATAGGTCCGGTCAGGCCCAGCAGACTCGTAAAGCCTCTGCGGAGGCATACCAGTCCCATGGCGGTTTGGCCGGGCCCCAACGGATCCGTAAAGTCTGCAACCACGCTGCAACAGGCCAGTCGAGGACATCGCGGATCCCATCCACCCTATCCGCCTTGATCTGCAAAGCACCCAAAGCAGAACTGGTCGGCCCGCTTTACCCGGATCTGGGCCAAAAGGGGCCTGATTTGGGCCGCCATGGCGTATGACCGAGCTCCGGCCGCCAGCGTACGCATCGCGCTGCCCGCCCGCCCTAGGGGCACCGCCACCGGAAAGAGGGGCCCTGACCCTAGCCACCCGACGTGAGGAGGAACAGACCGCCGCCGGCCAGAGCTGGCCGGCGGCGGCAACAGGAGGTAGGAGGAAGGGGAAGGTTCGGCCGGGGAAGTAGGCGGCGCCCCCGTCGGCCTAGGGGGGGGGAGGCGAGAGGAGCGCGACGTTTCAGTCGTTTTTGAGCTCCCAAACAAGATACATGCACCGGCACGGCGCTCAGTTCAACCAAGCTCCAAGCTAGTGGTTGCGAAACACCAAACGAGCCCCTCGAATCGATGCCGTTCCAGGTAACCCAAGAACTTGCGTTCTGGCCGGTCTTCCCGGAGATCGGTTTATGATACAGTACTACAGTTACAGGCTATATGGTGACGTGCTATGGCACTACTGCGACATTCAAGAGGCATAACTGCTGCACTACTACCGCTACTAGCTCGAGATCTTCAACTCTCCATGGACGAGCTCTAGCTCGTAACTGACAGCTACGCACGCCGCAGTGCTGGTGTACACCTGAACTGCTCTCCCGGGTGGCTCTGTAGTCCTCTCCTAAACTAAACCGCGTGCACCACGAAGTTCCCGCTGTCCCCGCCGTCGTCATCATCGTCCCACCTGCCGGAGTCCGACGCGTCCGTTCTCCGGTTGCCCTCGAGGAGCGGCGCGCCACCGTCGCAGTAGTCCAGCTGGCACGCTTGCGCCTCGGCGGACATCCGGTCGCACCGGATGAGGTGGTGCAGGACTTCCTTCATGGACGGCCGCGCCGGCGGGTTCTCCCCCGTGCAGATCACGCCCAGGGTGAACACCGACAGGATGTCCGACATGTAGGCCGGGTCACAGATATACGCGTCGACCACGTCGTTGAACGGAGGGCCTTTTTGGTACCGACGCCACGCCCACTCCGCCAGGCAGAAGTCGGCGCCACCGTCGTTCGCGACCTTGCCCGTCGTCAGCTCCAGCAGAACCACGCCGAAACTGTACACGTCCACCTTCTCGTTCACCCTTGGCCTGTATCCATATTCTGCACAAGTTGTTCACCTCCAGTTAGCAATTCAATTATAAACATTTCACAAATTGAGATGTCATATTGAATGAGAACTGAAATTTGGGGTTCTCACCTGGGGCCATGTACCCGAACGTGCCACCGATGGCTGACACGGACTCCGGCTCGCCGGACTTGACGAGCATCCTGGCGAGCCCGAAGTCGGCGATCTTGGCGTGGAACTCCGGGTCAAGCAAGATGTTGCTGGACTTGACGTCCCGGTGCACGATCGACTGCGCGCAGTCGTGGTGCATGTAGCTGAGTCCCTTGGCGGAGTCGATCGCGATGGCCAGCCTCGTCGGCCAGTCCAGCGGCGCCGGCGCGCCCTCGCGCTCGCGGTGGTGCAGCCACCGGTCGAGGCTCCCGTTCTCCATGTACTCGTACACCAGCAGCTTCACGTCCTGGCTGGAGATGCAGCACAGCAGCTTCACGATGTTGTTGTGCCGGATGTTGCCCAGCACCTTCACCTCCGACTCGAACTCCTTGTCCAGCTTCGCGTCCAGCTTCCGGGTGTTCCAGATCTTCTTCACGGCCACCATCCTGCCGCCGCTGCCGTGCTCCTCGTCACCCCCACCGCCGCCACTAGCAGGGAGGTGGATGCGGTACACCTTTCCGGACCCGCCGCTGCCGATCACATTCTCTTCCCGGATGTTGTTGAGCACATCGGACTCGGTGAAGCCCAGATGGGTGAACTGCGTCATCTTCCAGTCCGTCACGTCTTGCATCTCCTTCCGCCTCCGGAAGAGCAGACATGCGATGCCCACACAGCCGACGAGCACAATGCCGGAGAGCATCGAGAAGAGGATGATCAAGCCCATCGAGAGCTCGTCGTGAGCCCTGCCGCCGCATGTCGGGAGTCTTAACCCTGAGTCCTTCCTAGCACAGAGCCCACGGTTGCCGAGGAAGCTGTTTTCGTATGCCGCGCTCTGCAGCGAGAGTGGTACCTCGCCGGTGAGCTGGTTTGATGACATGTTGAGTGCATTGAAGTTGAGATTGCTGAAGTCTGGTGGTATGCCACCGGTGAGTTCATTGCCAGACAAATCAAGGAGAGTCAGCGAAAGCAACCCGATGCTTGAAGGTGGTATTGCGCCAGACATCCGATTGTCACTCAAGTCGAGGGAATTCAGCTTCTTCAGCAAGTTGATTGATGTTGGTATGGAACCAGTTAGTTGGTTGCCTGACATTGACAAATCGTTGAGGTTGGAGAGCTTGCTCATGTTGGCCGGTAGCTCGCCAGAGAGCTGGTTGTTCTCCGCCTTGAGCACAAGCAGCCCAGTTGCCGATGTTGGGAAGGAGCCAGAAAACTTGTTGTTCCCCATCTCAATCCGCGAGATATTCTCGGATATGGTGGCCGGCAGGACCCCGGTGAAACCATTGTTCTGTATCATCACGGTGGTCAGCAGCGGAAATGACCATATCTTGGCCGGGAACTCGCCGGAGAAGTGGTTGTTGTAGAGCATGATATTGTTCAGCTTGACACAGTCGCCGAGGTTCTTCGGGAGCTCGCCCGAGAAGTTGTTGTTGAAGACGACGATGTCGAAGAGGAACCCGTTGGCGCAAAGCGACTCCGGGAGCGGGCCGGAGAAGTTGTTGTTGCACACCTCAAGGTTCCCTAGCGGCGAGTGCTTCCCGAGATCCTGCGGGAGCTCGCCGGAGAGCTTGTTCTCGAATATCCTGATGTCCGTGAGCTTGGGGAGCGTCGCAATGCTTGCCGGAATGGTGCCGGTGAGCTGGTTGGTGTAGAGGAACAGCAGCTTCAGGTTCTTGAGGTTACCCATGTCTTGGGGTATTTCTCCAGTGAGCTGATTGGACGACACGTCGAGCTCTACCAAATTCACCGCCGTGATCTTGCGCGGCAGCTCGCCGGTGAGTCCATTGGTGAAAAAATACACTCGCTCGAGCTTGGGGTGCTGCAGGACCCAGTCAGGGATCTGGCCGGTGAGCCTGTTCCCCGTCATGGCGATCAGCGTGAGCTCCGTTAGGTTGGAGTAGGCCTCCGGGATCTCGCCGGTCATGTTGATGCCGGACAACCAGAGGTAGGTCAGGTTGGTCAGCCTGGAGAACTCGGGCGGCGCCGGCGCCGGCGCGAACGGGTTGAACGCGAGAGTCAGCCGCTCGAGCCCGGCGAGCTTGCTTATCTCGGCCGCCGGGTACGCCCCGGTGAACTGGTTGGTGTCGAGGAGCAGCGACCTAAGCGCCCGCAGCCCAGCCACCGCCGCCGGCACGGCGCCGCCGAAGCTGTTCGCCGACAAGTTGAGGTGCTCCATGTCTTTCGACAGCCGGCTGATGTCATCGGGGAGGACCCCGTCGAAGTGGTTGTTGGAGAGGTCGAGGAATAGGAGCTGGGAGCAGGCGTAGAGCGCCGCGCCCGGGAAGCCGCCGGTGAGGTTGTTGTAGGAGAGGTCGAGGCGGGTCAGATTCCTCAGGTCGCAGACGGACGCCGGCACCCCGCCGGTAATGTTGAGGGTCGCCAAGGATAACCCCGTCACCACGCGCCCGCCGCCGACGCCCTCGCAGGCGACGCCGGTCCAGTTGCTGCAGTGGTCGGCGTGGGCGGCGGGGTCCCACGACGCGAGCTGCGTCGGGTTTCCCCACTCATTCTTGATGGCTAGGAGGGTGGCCTGGTCGTCGGAGCTGGGCTGGGAGCTCGATTGGCCGGCCAGCAGGAGGACGGCGAGGAGAAGTAGAAGGGGAAAGGGATAGGTGCTCGACATTATTTTTGTCGGAAGCCTCGTCGGCGGTGAGGTGAGGTAGTGAGCTGAGGTGGGATGGGAGTGACGAGTGGAGCAAGGCTGATATACGGTGTGAAAAGGTTCTTGCCGGCGAGTCAACGAGTCGTCGGTCGTCGGGCGTGGGGACGGGAGCTTAGGTGGTGGAGAAGGAATGATTGATTAGTGTCCACTGACTGAACACTCGACGTCTTTGGTTCTCTCTGTCGATCTGTTAGTGAGGAACAATCTGTTATTGTCCGATTTTCCGTCTCTCTTTTGTTGTGTTTGTGACGGTGACTTGCCGCCCAGCATGCGTGATGGATTGGGTTGTTCATTCAGGAGTTTGTGAAGGCAGTGTTACATTTGTTGTTATCCAGTCATCAACTTGTCCCAGGAGACATGCCATCATTTGTAAAGAATTTATTACTACTACTTCCTCCTTTTCAAAATAATTGAACTTCTTGTTTTATCCTCGGTCACTATTTTAACCAAGTTTATAGTACAAAAATGTATCAACAACTAGACCACCAAATTAGTTTAATTAGATTTATCATACAATATATTTTTATACCATATATGTGGGGATGTTGTAAATATTGACATTTTTTTATTTAAATCCGGTCAAACCGAGTGAAGTTTGATTTGAAAAAAATGTAGAATTTCAATTATTTTAGAACGGAGTTTTTCAGCAGTTAGTTCTGCTGTATCATGGCTTCACCACCACCTCTTCTGCACATCTACTGATGCTTAGCACACTGCCCTAGACAAACAGAGATAAATTCTAGTAAAAATCAAGAGCAAAAGACCAACGGGTGTTGCAAGAAGTCTCCGAAGAAACCAAAACTGACGGCGATGGCCTTGTGGTTATTGTCCTCCGTCGCGCTTGTTATTGCGACGTTGTGCTGGAGGGTCATAGGTGTTCTCTTGCGAGTGACTTTGTTCATGTGGTCTTTATTTGGTTTCCTCTTATATTATTTTTTGAATGGGTTAGTCCTTGAAAGCCCTGGAAGCTTCATTAACACAACATCGGGCACATCCCCGACCCTAAGGTAAAAGATGAAAACGTGATCAAGTCGTTGGTCTTCTCCACCGCATCTGGGCGACCTCCTAGCTCGGGTACCGTCGCTGCCGGGAACATGCCACTTGGGGCAATGACGGTCGTGTATGAGTGTATCCCAAGTTGAGGTCAAGGAAGATCCTCTGAAGGAGGATGAGTCATCGCGGAAGATCGATGATTCCCAGCTGTGAAAGGCTCCAGTCGCCTTGGATAACTCCGGCACAAAGCTGTTGGTGTTGATGTAGCCCGTTGCTCTTGATTGTTTCCTGTGCTTGCCAAAGATAGCACTCGTTCACCCCCACCGCCTTCTTGATCCAATAGTGAAGAAACTCTCTCCATCCTCTCCCTTGCCACCACGGCCAGCCAGGAGGAAGAAGAAGGCTTCAAGACCGCCAGGAAGAAGACATCAACGCGTATTCCTTGAGCTCACAGCAGAGCTCCAACCGTTTCCCCCCTCGCCGCCACGGTCGGCCGAGAGAAATATGAGGCTCGGCGACGACTCTTGGGTGCCGCGCCGGAGCACCAGAGCAGCAAAGCTCGAGCAAGGCTTATTTGTGAAGATGCATCGCTCAAACTCGTCCACTTGGTCCACCTCCTGCCACCGGAGAGAAGCAGTGAAGAACACTTGAATCAGGAACAGGCAGATCTAGCCCAAAAGATATGACCCTTTACTCCAAGACTCCACCACATGAAGAAAACCTAGACTACAACCTACTCTACAGAGACCGGCACTTCCCCTCCACCATCTGCGGACGACAATGCTGGCAAGAGAGGCTGCGGTTCGGGCCGGAGCGCAAGAGATGCCTCTCAAACTCGAGAGAGTGGAGGGGGGAAAGGACCTGGTTTCCTCTTATTAATTAGACTCATATCAGAGTTCTAAAAATGCTACTGTATTATTATTATTTGGATCAATGGATATCTTGTTTTGTTTTCTAAGGAAAGAAGAAAAACTAATGTCGCACCGTGACAATACAAGGATAACCATTTTTGTACTTCATCCATCCATTCATGCCCATCACGTAAGCAATGGAACACCACCTTACGTCATCATCTTATCTAACAATAAGAAAGGAAATAGTGTTCACATCTAGCCACACCGTATAACTAGCAACTTGCAATGCTTGTTGCATAAAAATGACCTCATGTGCTTGTTAGAATGTAGTATCACGTGATTAGTGGTCATTGAGCTGATTAATTAAGATTGTTGGTAACAGTGTGCTCTCTAAGAGGAGAGAATCCTCTCCGTGCCATTGATATGAGCTAAATTCTCTATATACCACCGAGGAATACCGGATATTCTTCAAATCGCCCAGCAAGAACATGTACATGTGTGAAAAGTGTTTCTATTGACAAAGAAAACACAAAGTTACCAGACAAGACTGTAATTTTTCTGGCTTTTGCAAACAAATTGATGCTCCAAAAATTGTTTTATATCTCACCAAATTTTGTTTGCTAGTGACAGAGTATTATTTTTCTTATTTTGTGCTTGTCCTTTGTGATTGTGTGTATTCTAGATATGCACAGACCAAGTTTGAACTCTATTGGTGGTATCGTCTTGATTAATAAAATCGCTCCTAGGCAAAAAAAAAAAAAAAATCCTCCAGAGAGGCGACGGAGGAAGAGTCAAATAGGTAGCTACATAACTATCTAGTCTCTGGGATCATCCGAGAAGTCATGAGTCATCTACTCAATTAGGCTTGCTTCGGTGTCCTTCCCTCACCCACTAACCAAGATTTAAATCGGTAAATTCGCAGAAGGCAGTATATTTTTGTTCTAGTAAAATCCGATATTTTTGGCCCGACGAAACCTGTATACAGGCCCTATATACCATCATATCAGTATACGAGGTAAAGTTCCCGTGTCCCTATATCGGTGTGATGCATGGAAGTAGTTCTATACAATCTAACTTTCCGCCTCTCATAGACACGTGCACACCCGCACACGTACACCTGTTGTACCATACGTATATGTCCAAGCAGACCGTGTGGGCTATTCGTACGGCTTCACCCCGAGACGGTATTGTGCAATTCCAACCATCATCATGCATTTCTGTCCGCCAAAGTTTAGAGAAGGGGGAACACCGCGTGGATAAGCCGCATTAAGAGCCTCTCCACTGAAGCCTTGAAAGTCACTCATAATCCCAGCAAACTATCATGCTTCCCAAAAAATTGGCGAAAGCACTACTCTAGAAGACATTCGAAACAGGTCCCGGTCCCTAAAATTTGTGGGGAACAAAGGGTATGTTTGGTTCACGACCGTGCGCGTCCTGCCAATTCGCTGGCGTGACCAATTTTTAGGCGAGCGATTCTGACACCCTCGTATGACCAACGGTCGGCAGAAAAATACATGGCGTTGGACGGGGTGGCCTTGGGCTAGCCAAAAATTTGGTGACCAACCAAGCAGCAACTGATGGACACAGGCATGCCAACTTTTTGGCAAGGCCAACGTTGGCCTAAAACCAAACACACCCAAATATTTCACCTCCCTCTCTCCAAATAGGAGGTCCAAAAACCAAGTCCCAAAAGCAAATTTCACCCATGGGAACTCCAAACTCCCGACTAGAAGATCCCCCGGCAATGCGCCTAGTTTCACCTCGCACAATGACGCTCCTCACCCACGAGACCTACTGTGTCGTCCCTACGCCAGCCATTGCACTACATTGGCCTCGAGGAAGCCTTGCACTTCCCAGGTTTGGCGTCACCACCAACCGTAGTGACTACGACCATCGTGAATTGTCTAGACGCGACCATTGACGTAGAGGACACCATGCAGGTGGTCGAGGGCACTCCTCGTCATGCATGTGCCCGGGCTTGGCATGCCTACTAGACGACCGCCAAGTGACATGGCCTATGTGGCTAAGCGGCCACAAAAGCAGGCTACGATTGCAAGTGCATAGGTTATATGTATCTAATTTCGAATTAAGAGTATCTGACCACAGAGAGTTGTTGGTGATGGTATTAATGCCCCTTGTTACAGAGTTATCAAAGTGACCTGCAAATTGCCTTTCATTCCAAACAAGAGAGTGTTGAGAGTGTTTTATGAATGAGAGCGAACAATGTTTAAAGAGAGCAAATTGTGGACACAGACAATGACTAAGCGGTAAGTGATTAAGCGATGAAACTGCAATAGGACTTAAACATTCTCGTGGAGTTTTGGATATCGCACTAGCATTTAGTAACGAATGTGATCGGGATAGTGTTTACCTAATGTGTATTCTTGTGTATGGATGAGATCCCAATTATAGCCAAGCATGTTGTCCTCATACTTCTCGCCCTTATAACCATCACTCGTCATCAGAAGCTAGCATGCATGATTACACAAGTGATTAAGAGTTTCCCGTTAGCTATGAAAATCCGTTCTTTGGATTCTTCATGAGTCTCCATCGATGATTTTCTTTGGGATAATAGTGTGATATGTCACATAACACCATGACCCCTCTACAAATACCAATGTAATTGCCTTCTTGTCCTCGCGGGGTAGGTTACTACGCAATCGACATTCATGTAGCATCAATAAGAAGATCATATGCACAATTATACAAATAAGGACAAACACAATCTTTGTTTAAATTCATAATAGTGCTAGGGTTTCTCCATCTCCCCAAGAAAAAATGAAACTACTCTCATGGAGGCAATCAACATCATCATGATAATATAATGGAGTATGAATGTAATGATGAACACACATGAAAATCCACAAGAGGTTTAGAATTACAACAAGATAGATGAGGGGAATGGTGATGGAGATGACGTCGTTGATGATGAAGATCGATGCCCTAGCCTCCAAGATAGCGGAGGTGAATGCCCTTATACCAATCCCCCCTCCAGATCCCTTCCAAAGGTGAGGTTTCAATGTTTTTAGGTGGCTACACATGTCTGGTGTCTGACCCTATTACATGGGTGAAACTATTCAAAGAGGAGGAGCCACAGAAACATAGTACGGTCGCGGGTATGGTCACCCTGACTGTATCGTAGGTTGTTAAAGGTGTTGGATCCTCCATTCTAATTCTTTTCTCCTTGGCTTTCCACCCCAAGCGCGTGGATATTTGTATGATAGGTCTTTAAGGCCTCAAATTAGCATAGTGCCCAAAAATGACAGCCCCAATTGATTTGTTCATTAGCCTCATTAATTATAGGATCCTGGTGAAACATACATAAAAGGTGTGGGCGAGCATGGTACCAAAATCCCTACACTACACATGCAAAACACAAGATAAAACATGATGCGAAATTCACTCATAAATATCCCCAAGCTTACACTCTTGCTTGTCGATGCATGTAAAATGCATACATGAACTCTGTAGTTCACTGACACATATTTTGGGGATTTTATAAACAATCCTCTCTCCTCTGGTTCTAACTCCGTAGGACAAGAAAACCATGTTTTGTGTATCTTTTAGGGACCTAAACTAAGTCAAATGGCTTGGGGATTTTTCGAGGAGCATTTTTCGCTAAGAGAAGCAGCTAGAGCACCAGGAGGTCACAAGGGGGCTCATGGGCTAGGAAAGAGGCCCAGTGGTGTGGTCACCATAGTGGGACGCGCCATCTACCCTTGTTTGGGCCTTGTTGCTCGGATGTCATCAATTCCACCACCATCCTCTTCGTCTTGAACTAGAACCCTCTATAAAAAAGGGCCCCTAATGCGATCTCAGAACATATGGAGGCGAAGATCGAAAACCATGAAACTGAGAGTCTGTAGGCCATCGCCGTCGAAGATCGGAGGAGGGAACCGCTACCGAAATAGCCTCTAGTTTCCTACACCCCCCTCCAGCATGGTCACCATCAACATCTACAACGAGATCCTCTCCATCCCTCTACTATAATCTCTTGGCAATCATGATGTGTGATGCAATCTATTGTTTTACCATGATCTATTGTATCTTTATGTCTATGTTTGAGTAGTGATCTGTTTGTGGCAATTGTGAAATAGTTTGTTGTTGGTTGCATACAAGTATATGTTATATTCTATGATGATCTTATGTACTAATATATGAGTGCACACATATGTTGGGGGATGTATAAGGTTGTCATTGTTGCGTATTGATAGGAGGAGGGATAGCCAGAGATTGATAGAAACATTGTCCCAAGTCTTAAATATGCATGATATGTTAATTCATGGTTAACTAACGGGAGGATAAGTTATGGGGATCTTGAAACTTACATCGGCGATGGTACTTTATGTCTTAATAACTCCCTTTATTGCTTGTAACCGGCCTTAGGATCAATCATTAGTGGTGTATTTGCATGTAACTTGGTTGCACCTATTTATGGCTCCTATCTAGAAGAAACAATAAAAAGACTATCCATGTGCTTCACTAATTGTGACAACCAAATGAATGAAATAGCAATTTTCTTAAACACTTGCTCCCTTGAGTTACGTGCTTCTACTTTACTTGCTTTCACTTTACCTGTTGTTAATTTTACTTGATTTTACACTACTTGCAATAGTTTACTTAATTATTTACTTTTAGCACTTTATAGTTTTCTAGTTAGAATTAAAAAGTACCCTACACATTCTAGTTCTTTGCATTGCATAAAAGGCCATATAAGTGGGTTACAGGGCTCTAGAGAATAGATAGTTTACCTTCATCTCCTCATGGGTTTGACACTCAAATACTTATCGAATTATGCTATAGTGATTCCCTGCCCTTGGGGATTATCACTCGTCCTCAAGCAAGATAGTAGCTTAAAGAACAGGACCATCATGTTCATGAAGCTCGAGACGTTAAAATAAATGAGGGCATTGCATCATATTGTGACAACAAAAGATATAGAACTTTCCATGAGTTATTTCATACTGACACAAGTCAAAACATGTAGAAGGCTTATGAAATGGATCGTATGGGCACCTAGAGGGGGGTGAATAGGTGCTACTCCAAATTTTAATACTTTTTCAATTTTAGGCTTGACACGAAGGTAAATTATCTAGATATGCAACTACGAAGAATTTCCCTATATGTAAACCTAACTACTAGCAAGTAAAGGAGAGTAAGAGTTAGGAGCGAGGAAACCGTAGTGGAGCACGCAGAGACACAAGATTTGTTTTACCATAGTTCCTTCCTTGTTAAGGGAAGTACATCTGCGTTGGAGGGGTGGGCGGTACTAAAACCACCACGCCACAATAGGCCTCACCCTGTTCTCCGATGGATCTCGTCACCAAAGGCCTGATCCACCTTTCCACTATTGGTACCCTTCGAGGCAGGAACCGATGCCTTTACACAACTAGCGGGGCACAACTCCATAACCAAATTGGAGGCTCCTATAATGACAACAAGCTGCCACACGAACAAATATTATCAAAACCGAAACACAAGATCTAGATATTAACAAGTAATACTAGATCGAGAAATCTCCAAGTGAATGGAGGGAAGTGATGCGCTTGATTCGTGATGTTGATGATGGAAGTATCCTCTTTCAATTACCCAAAGATCGGAGCCTTCGGGTGGTTGAAGTGGGAGAACTTGATTGAGATCTTTTTCAACAGGCCAAAACTTTTTCGAATGAATCAAGGGATCTGACAGGAGGGGTGTGACGTGGGCATACCCTACAGGTACTCGTGATCTGGATATAGAGTCCAACCCAGAAGAAGCCCACGACGTTGCTAAGGCCTAGTCGAGTTTCGGGTGGCCTGGGAGACTTCGACTCCTTGTAGAACACGGCAATAGAAGTTTAAAGGGAAAACCCTAATATGTAACCGACTCGGCCTACTATCCTGAGACCTAGCATATCTATATAAAGGCTAGGATGGGCAGCGAGGAGGATATTCACAACCCTAGTTTCCACGTCATCGCCAAATTGCATCTGCGCACCCCTATAACTTTCGACTCCTCGATATTTCCAAGAGTAGACAAGAAGGAGTAGGGTCCTCTACGAGGCCTGAACCTGGGTAAACCTCGTGTCACCTATGTGCTTGTTTGCTAGCCAATCGATGCCTCCAGCGCTCCCTACTTCCTCGAACCTAAGTCCATAAATGATGGGCATTGATGAGTTAACCCCTCATCAATTGGCGCCGTCTGTGGGAAACGGGAGTGCTGATGTTGCGGCTTCCTCGGCCCCATAAACCGCGATCTACGACGCTGCAGCAACGAAGACTCGCCTCCTCTTCGGCACCTTCGACTTCACCATCCACACGTTGGTCACTCGCCCGGATTTTGAGTCCGTGGGCGACGGAATCGGCCTGGCGATCGGGAGCTTACGCTTCCAAGTTGGTCAGCTGGGCACACTTCGCCTCCCTGATCAGCTGAAGGTTCCTGCGATTGCTCCTGCATCGTGGTTTCCATCGCTGATCGGCACCCTGAGCGAGCTCAATGCCCCGACATCAGTCGGGAATATGGACAGCAATAGCAGTTGCGAGTCCGATCTGGGTGATCTGGCAACAAAAGACGGAGCCTACGACTCCGGATCTGAAAGTTGCGGGAGCAACAGCTTCCCGGGCCACTACATGTCCTCCGTCATCAATATGGGTGATAGCGACACTCAGGAAAACACTGGTACTGGTAGTGGTATCCCAGTTGCGAACGGTGGCCCCTCCAATGGCGCCCCCACCGATAGTGGGCCAGCAGGACGGTCCCCTAGCGACGAACCCATCCCATAAGATCAGCCGCACCTTTCTGCGAATGAAAGTACCCAAGAGCGTGTACTGCGACTGAAGCACCAAGGACACCTCAAGCTCGAGTCCCCTTGGGAGGGACCTTATGTGATTACCGAAGTAATCCCAGGTGGCGCCTACCGCCTTTAAGACGTAGAAAGTGGAGTTGCATACTCCAACCCCTGGAACATCGTGCAGCTGTGTCATTTCTATCCTTAGATATTTTTGCTTTACAAATAAGGCTATTCAGCCATGCTACTTAGCCACACATTGTATCTCTTGATATTCTACGAACAAATAAAGCTAAGTGCATCCAACCTTGTGTCTCTATTTTTAATTGCAATTACATCACTCGGGGGCTGCGCCATCGTTTCTACCTCGTTACACGAATAACGCAATAACCTAAGTAGCTGACATACTATTAATAAAACCCTTGATAAACCCAACCCAGTGATACGTCGTAAATGTATCTATAATTTTTGATGTTCCATGCTTATTTAGTATCGACTTTCTTATGTTTTGTTCATACTTTGAGATATTTTTATACATTTTTTAGAACTAACCTATTAACAAGATGCCATAGTGCTAGTTGCATGTTTTTTGTTGTTTTTGGTCTCAGAAAAGCTAGAAAAGAAATATTCTCGGAATTGGACCGGACAAAAGCCAAAGTCAATATTTTTCCAGAAGACTCACAGAGCCAGAAGACGAGACAGAGAGGGGCCAGGGGCTGGCCACACCACCTGGTGGCACGAGCCAGACCAGGCCGCGCTAGGGGGTGGTGTGGGCCCCTCAGGCCTCCACCAACCTTGCCCATTCGCCTATATATTCCTCTCGGGACGAAAACCCTAAGGACAAGATCAGAATTCCATGAAAAGTTCCGCAGCACCGCCGCCACCGAAGAGGAGATTCGGGGGACAGAAGTCTCCGTTCCGGCACCCTGCCGGGATGGGGAAGTGCCCTCGGAGCTATCTCCATCGACTCCACCGCCATCTCCATCGCCATTGCTGACTCCCATGATGAGGAGGGACTAGTTCTCTCTCGAGGCTAAGGGCTCTACCGGTAGCTATGTGTTCATCTCTCTCTATGCGTGATCTTATGAGATCATGAGCTTTGTAATCTATAGATCTATTCTGCTACTCAAGTGCTTTAATTAATCTCTTCTTATCCCCACGTGTGTGAAGTTGACAGTGTGCACACCATGTGGCACTTTGGCTAAGGTTACATAAATGCTTATCATGAGTATAATTTTGAGTTGGATGTGTCTATGAGATTGTGGTGTTTGTTGGAACCATCTAATGCTCAAGGTGATAGTGAGGGGTTATCTAGATGGGGAATGCGAACTTTAAGGTGTGCTGTTATAGCCCTACATCGTCCAACCAGAGAGTAGTTCAGGGTAGCATCATGAAGAGAAGATATTTATATGAGAGTGTCCACTAGTGAAAGTATGATCCCTAGGCCTTGTTTCTAAGCATTGAAACACCATTTACAATCAGTTATGTTACATGTTTGCTTGTTGCCACTCTTATTTCAGATTGCAATTACCACTTCTAATCATCCATATTACTTGTATTTCACTATCTCTTCGCCGGTGTATTGGGTGTGTTGGGGACACAAGAGACTTCTTGTATCTTGATTGCAGGGTTGCTTGAGAGGGATACCTTTGACCACTTCTTCCCTGAGTTCTATAAACCTTGGGTGATCCACTTAAGGGAAACTTGTTGCTATTCTACAAACCTCTGCACTTGGAGGCCCAACACTATATACAAGAATAGAAGCGTGCATAGACATCAAGCTATTTTCTGGCGCCGTTGCCGGGGAGGTAAGGTAAAAGGTACTCACATCTTCTGGCTACAAAACTATCTTCTAGTACTGTTGCTGGTGTGTGAGTACTCGAAGTTATTTCCTTTAGATTCTGCAATTATATCTTTTTGTTTCTTGTTTTTATTTTCACTAGTTAGGCTTAATGGAAAACAACAACAAATTTAGAGAGCTTTATAGTATTTATCTTGAGTTAGGACATGAAGTGTTTGAAGAGAAAATTAAAAAACCTATGAAACTTTATTTGCATGCTAATAGCAATGTTGTGAGTATGAATTCTTTGAACACCATTATTACTAATGCTATGGAAAAGTCTAAGCTTGGGGAAGCTAGTTTTGATGAGCATGATATTTTTAGTCCCCCAAGCATGGAGGAGAAAATTTACTTTGATGATACTATGCCTCCAATATATGATGATTACAATGATGAATATGATATTTTCAGTCCACCTACTATTGAGGAGAAAATTAATTATGATTACAATATTCCTCCTATATTTGATGATTATGGTGATGAGAATAATAATGATAGCTATTTTGTTGAATTTGCTCCCACTACGATTAATAGGAATGACTATGTTTATTTAGGGAGTATTAATTCTTTTATGCATATGGCTCATGATAAGAATGTTTTATGTGATAGTTATATTGTTAATTTTATTCATGATGCTACGGAAAGTTATTATGAGAGAGGGGAACATGGTTTTATGTATCTCAACAATATTAAGTTTCCCCTCTTTATGTTGAAAATTTTGAAGTTGCACTTGTTTTGCTTTCCTATGCTTGTTGCTTTGTGCTTTCATGACTTATTTCTTTGCAAGATTATTTTTCATAGGAAGTGTGTTAGACTTAAATGTGATTTATATTTGCTTCTTGATGCTCTCTTTTACTCTAAATTCATATTTCTTATGTGAGCATCATTGAAATTATCATGCCTATGTTAATGGCTATAAAGAAAGAGCTTTTGGGAGACAACCCATTATATTTTTGCTTTCAGTTTATTTTTATTTTGTTGAGTATTGGAAGTTATTACCTCTGTAAAAACCTCTCCTTATCCTTTTTGTGTGGTTTTTGTGCCAAGAATAACCTCTAATGAGAGAGAAGTAAGACTTGGGAAAGTTGTTGTCCCAAAACAGATTTTTGTGCTCCACTAAAACAATTCTTGAAAAATCTCTGTACGTCGGATTGATCTGTCATTTTTTGTGCTTCTGCCCCAGGTTATTAGCCAACTTTCACTAGTTTTGCACTTTTCGATTTGAGCAACAGAAGATTTTCGAAAAAATCGGTTTTTACCTGCTGGTCTGTTTTGACAGATTTCTGCCATTATTTGCATTTGCCTCTTAATCTCTTTCTCTTTGAGTTCTCTTTGATCACTTGAGCTTTTAGAAGGAATTGATACAGTAGCTTGTGTTTTAATGGAAGTTTTACTTGTGTTGAAACTAAACCCAAATACTTATTATCTTGAATACACTAATGTTGCTAATGAAGATTGTGTGAAGTTTTGTATGAAGGAAATTTTAAAGTGTAGGGAAGAACAATGTGATGAGATGAAGTATGGAAAAAAGCTCAATCTTGGGGATGCCACCCGTGTCACCCCAAGAAATATTCAAGAAGTACAAGCGTCAAAGCTTGGGGATGCCCAAGGCATCCCCTTCTTCATCAATAAAAATTTCAGGTTTCTTCCAAACACTTCATTTTTATTGTTTCATGCACAATTGTGTTGTTCTTGGAGCGTCTTCGTTTTTGTTTTTTGTTTTCTTTGCTTAGTTTGCTTAAATAAGTTGGTTGGATCCCAACACACTTCTTTTGGAGAGAGACGCACCCTGTTATTCATTGCCTAGAACACTCTAGTTTTCACTCTTATTGTTTTGTGAGTGTTCTCCTTTGCTATCATTGCATTTAGCTTTAGTTTTCAATTGGTGTTGGAAAAGAGTAGGAAATTTCATGCTTATAAGTGGTACAAAAAGGAGCTTGTTTTGACTATGGCCTAGACTTTATCATGTCATGTTTGATATTGCTTTGACTTTATGCTTAGTAATTATTGCTGTAGCATTACTTGTTACAAACAATTGAGATTGCTTAATGTGCCTTAAAAGAATCATGCGTTGTTTTAGCATATAAAGCATAATATTGTGGTATTCTCCTTTGATGCTTTATTTGGGTTTACTTGGCGAATGCTCACACCATGTTAAGACTATACCAAGTCACCATAGCCTCTTTGATCATTTAGTTTTCAACTTGTAATATCACTTTATGCTTTAATTAATAATGTTTTGTCGCTTTGCATGATTATGGCTATTATTTCTCTCTTAGTTGGTCGCTCCCAGTCTTTTGCTAGCCTCCACATGTACCAAGTATGAGTTCCACTCATGCATCCAACTCCAAATAAAACCAAGTTATTCCAAAGAGTCCACCATACCTACCTATTAGCATTATTGCTATTCCAAGTATATTCATGTTTTTATCTACCTTCTGAATTAAACTTGTTATGTGAAAATTAGTGATTAAAGCTCTCACGAACTTGATGGCACACTTTACTTTCTTGCACTTAATAAACTTGAACCATTGTGCCCATCTATGTTGCGTATATGCTTGCGTTTTGTAAGTTGTGAATTAGCAGAACCATGTTTTCATGGGGAAGGCTTTCAACATTGCACTTTATTTAGTTGATATCATGTTCTTTTGCTTATGGATCCTGGCGGTGTGAAATGAAAGGGGAGCTTGTAAGGATCATGGAGTTCGTATATGTGTTAGATAAATGCCTGGGTGGCTGGTCTAAGCCATGCCTAATCATGGTGGGAACCTGTAGCGTAACCATAGTGAGCAATCTGTGAAGCATCCTTAATAGAAAAAGAAAAAAACCTATGCAAATAGGAAAGAAAAAAAGAGACCCTATGCAAATAGGAAATAAAAGGATCGCTGAGATGCTCATTGTCGGCTTGCCTTGTCATTTTGATATGGGGAATCATCCGTATCATCGGGCAAGGGGTACCCCGTTGGCGGTTCTCTATGATACACATGTACTTACAATGACAAGAACTTACCTGTGACTAAAGTTGAGTAGCATGAGATTTTCAGCTTATAACTTGTCAAGCATATCCTCATATTTGCTCAATTTAACCTAAATCACCTAAAGATGCTTATGATAGGGGCAATGAGAGCTAAAAGCTAATAAGTACCATAATTTTTGGAAGCTCTTTATGAGACTTAAATCCCTGCTTCCTTCTATGAAGGGCCTTTCTTTTACTTTTATGTTGAGTCTGCATCTTCTATCTTTATGCACCTATTGAGAGAGCATAGTGGTCATTCTTAGTTTAATGTGCATTGTCCCAAAACTTGTTGATTGACTCATAACTTTGATATTGCTTGTCCTTAAACTATTTGTATCTAGTCACCCTTATGAACTTTGAAGGTGTCCTATGCATTTATGTTTTGCTACATTATGAGGGACAAGCTGAATACCATTTTCATTATGTTTTCTATATGTGAAACAAACAAACATCTTTCAAAGCATTGTTATTCATGAATCTTTTGTTTGTACCTTTTCATGTTACAACATAGTTGCTATGTCTTATTGTTAGAACTATATCTTTCATGTCTATGTTAGAGTACTATGATCCCAGCTATCAATGTTTTACAAATACCTTGATCAAGATTGTGATGGTGCATGTCACCTCAAAAATTATTCTTTTTTATCACTTACCTACTTGAGGACGAGCAAGAGTTAAGCTTGGGGATGTTGATACATCGTAAATGTATCTATAATTTTTGATGTTCCATGCTTGTTTAGTATCTACTTTCTTATGTTTTGTTCATACTTTGAGGTATTTTTATACATTTTGTAGAACTACCCTATTAACAAGATGCCATAGTGCCAATTGCCTGTTTTCTGTTGTTTTTGGTTTCAGAAAAGCTGGAAAAGAAATATTCTCGGAATTGGACCGGACAAAAGCCAAAGTCAATATTTTATCAGAAGACTCATGGATCCAGAAGATGAGACGGAGAGGGGCCAGGGGCTGGCCACACCACCTGGTGGCGCGGGCTAGGCCAGGCCACGCCAGGGGGTGGTGTGGGCCCCTCAGGCCTCCACCGACCTTGCCCCTTCGCCTATATATTCCTCCCGGGATGAAAACCCTAAGGACAAGATCAGAATTCCACGAAAAGTTCCACAGTGCCGCCGCCACCAAAGAGGAGATTCGGGGGACAGAAGTCTCTGTTCCGGCACCCTATCGGGACGGGGAAGTGCCCCGGAGCCATCTCCTTTGACTCCATCGTCATCTCCATCGCTGTTGCTGACTCCCATGATGAGGAGGGAGTAGTTCTCTCTCGAGGCTAAGGGCTCTACCGGTAGCTATGTGTTCATCTCTCTCTATGCGTGATCTTATGAGATCATGAGCTTTGTAATCTATAGATCTATTCTGCTACTCAAGTGCTTTAATTAATCTCTGCTTATCCCCACGTGTGTGAAGTTGACATTGTGCACACCGTGTGACACTTTGGCTAAGGTTATATAAATACTTATCATGAGTATAATTTGAGTTGGATGTCTCTATGAGATTGTGGTGTTTGTTGGAACCATCTAGCGCTCAAGGTGATAGTGAGAGGTTATCTAGATGGGGAATGCGAACTTTAAGGTGTGTTGTTATAGCCCTACATCGTCCAACCGGAGAGTAGTCTAGGGTAGCATCATGAAGAGAAGATATTTATATGAGAGTGTCCACTAGTGAAAGTATGATCCATAGGCCTTGTTTCTAAGCATTGAAACATCATTTACAATCAGTTTTGTTACATGTTTGCTTGCTGCCACTCTTATTTCAGATTGGAATTACCACTTATAATCATCCATATTACTTGTATTTCACTATCTCTTCGCCGAACTAGTGCACCTATACACCTGACAAGTGTATTGGGTGTGTTGGGGACACAAGAGACTTCTTGTATCTTGATTGCAGGGTTGCTTGAGAGGGATACCTTTGACCACTTCCTCCCTAAGTTCGATAAACCTTGGGTGATCCACTTAAGGGAAACTTGCTGCTGTTCTACAAACCTCTGCACTTGGAGGCCCAACACTGTCTACAAGAATAGAAGCGTGCGTAGACATCACCCAGCTGCAACACACCTGACAGGTTGGCAAGGTGCTAAGATAAGTATGCGTCAGGCTAACAAAAAGGCACTGCAGAGTACAAGCTACTTGAAAAATACACAAGCTAGCAAGCTTTGCATAAAAACGGGTAACAAAAACACCCAACTCACATATACGAACTTTACAACACCTATAGATCTCTGTGCAGGTCCAAAAACTACTCTACTGGCGTAAAAGGAGAATGTTGGTACGCTCCTCGAACAACTCGATGATGTCTTCGACTGGCTGATTAAGCGCTCGATAATGGGGCACCATATTCCATGCCATCCCCTCCGGTGGGGGTGGCGGTCCCGCAGCAACAACAACAAAATCCAGACTGGGTCGATGCAGGAGCACAAGCTCCAGTGCAGCCTTGGCACCCGCGACTAACTACTGACGCATGCACTCGTGAACTACGTCGGCATCCTGGAACTTCTTCAACAGAGCTAACAATCTTGATGACACAATATCCAAGGGGAACATTGCCCGAAAGATGTACTTCAGGCACGACTGCGCCTTCTTCAAATAAAGCAGCACCTACGACACATGATCCTGCAACTTCGCCAACGCGAATGCACGATCCCGATCAACCCAAAAGTACCCGCTAGCTTCCAGCTGCTCCTAGGTCAAGCAGTTTAGCTGAATGGCTACTCGGTCTCTCTCTTCCCGTGGAAGGAGAGTACTAACAACTGCAAAGAGCAGTAAAAGGCATAAGGGAAAATCACCACCGCAAGTGGCTAGGAAAAGGAGAAGAAACTAGAGAAATTAACACTTCAATTGCTCTTTTAGTTGAGCCACCTCGCCCAGAAAATATTTCTCACGTTCACTGGCTTTCTCGGCCTTTGACTTGCACACGTCAGCGCTACCACGGATCATGGGCATCTCTCTCTCCAAGTGTTTTATGCGATCACGCAATCGAGACAACATCGACAATTCCTCCACCTTTGAACGTGGTTGCACCATAGGTTCATCGGTGGGAAGTGTGTCATATGGACCACTCGAAGGACCCTATCCAAGCAGAGGAACAGATGGATAAGACCAACCATTCAAAATAAAACCAATAATAAAAGCATCGAGTTTAGGAAGTTTCAAATGGGGAACCCCCACAGGCACAAAGCAAGTCAAAGAAGTCTAGAGAAGCTAGAATATTACAAAAGGATGACAAAGGATAGCCTACAACTATGCATTAGCACTCGGGGCTTCCTCGAGTCAGTGGCAGCCTCCAACACTGCATCCTTTTTAGTCACAGCCTCTGATGCCGCGGATTTTTCCGTCTTCGACCGCTTCAGCTCCGCTGAGTACTTTGTGAGTGTCTCAATGAGACGAGGCCCATATTTAATACAATGAGTGGAAAAGGAAGCAAACACTACCTGCTGGCCATCCATAGTAACCAGCATCGCCGTGGAGACCATGCTAGGGTTCTGATTAACACCATGGGCTTGCACCATCGTGAGTCCCATGGTAGCCCTAACCCTTCTCTGCGCATTCTTGAAATCCATGGGAACGCCTCCAGTGAAGGACTCCACCAAGCCATCAAGATCTTCGATAAGCTCGGCCTTGGGGACCATCTCCTCTCGAAGATGCCCAAGTGTACCCTTGGCCTTCTGAAGGGAATCCTTGACGGATACATTGCAGTCTTCGACTACAGCTATAGCACCGGCCAAAGCATCCTAGCGAGCCAGAGCTTGAGCATCAAAGCTCACACCAGTAGCATCTACAGAAGACACAGATAAGAATAGCCAAACACAGGAAAATATAGAGAAAAGCAACGACACATCATCATACCTGAGAGTGCCTCAGCAATAGAGAGAAGCTGGTCCACGAACACCTTCTCCCTATCAGCTGCAGTGGCAAACAGGTCCTCCCCGTGCTTCTTCAACTCCTGGACAGAGTGCTCAAAGGCTTCGAGTGCCTCATCGTGTTTCTTCTCTGCTGCGGTAAGACCCTTCTGGAGGGAATTGACGTGACGGAGGAGCTCCTTGTTCTCACCTACAAAGGATGGTAGAAAAACTTAATGTCGACAATTTTTGTACCAACAGTACAGAGATAAAGTGCAAGTTCACCTTTGAATGCGCGATGCTGGGTCTCCAACAAGGCATGCTAACGGCCCAAGGATGTTATCTGTTTGGCGAAGCGAATTGATTCCTTCAGGACATGCTGCAAAAAGAGAAGCATTAGCATCAACCTAATTTCGACTGGCATAGTCAAGAAAACTTACATGCTCCTCCAGGGACTCCGAAGTTTCCTTCTGCGTAGACGTCCTAGCAACCATCTGGTGCCCCCCGTGTGGGGGGAACTCGAAGAATTGGCATCAGAGGTGGCCGCCACCTGGGGAGAGTGAGACCGCTCTGCCACATCCTTATATTTGGAGTCTGTGACTCCAGTCTCCTTCACGAAGAGGCAATCATCAGATGACGATGATGCAGTTTTGCTACACCAAAAACATACAAAACAACTTCAGAGGAAAAGATTTTAGGACATAAGGTCCAACTAGTAGAAGTACAAAACTTACCAGTCAAAGTCTTTGAGGTCGAAAGAATCCTCAGACACATCCTTCGGTGTCCTCAGCTTCTTCCATGGATGAGGAGCCACGACGCGCACAGGCACTGCGGGGATTGGATCCTCCACGTTAGTCGAAAGACCATCTGATGTCCCCGGTTAAGATGAAGGGAATATGCCCGAGAGGCAATAATAAAGTGGTTATTATCTTATTCCTTGTTTATGATAAATGTTTATTTTGCATGCTATAATTGTATTAATTTGGAAACGTTAATACATGTGTGTTTAATAAACAAAAGGAAAGTTCATAGTTATGCGTCTCTTATAAACTAGATCGTTGATTAACAAGATGATCAAGGTTTCCTGATCATGGACATTGGATGTTGTTAATAACAAGGTCACAACATTAGTGGAATGATGTGATGAACATTTATCCGAAGTATAGCATTATGATCAAAGTCATTGTGTTTATATTGCTATAACATCATATGAAGTAATCCTAGTCCTTAGACCATGAGATCATGTCAATCACAAACACTAGAAGAGTATCCTGATAACATCAAACGTCACACCGTGAAAGGGTGATTATAAATGTGGGTTCAGTGCTATGAAAGTGTTATGTAGAGGTTCATAGATCAAGAGTGGGATTTTTCCACCCCGATGACGGATAGATATACTCTGGGCCCTCTCGGTGATATCACATTGGTTAGCTTGCAAGCAAGTGATGAGATCACTAGAATGCTATATCATGGGAACGAGAAAAGAGTACATGTCGGTAACGAGATCAAACTAGGTATGGAGATACGATGATCGAATCTCGGACATGTAATATATCACGAGACAAAGGGATTTAGTTACTAGCATTAAAGGTTCTCACGATCACAGAAGTCATCGTTGAATGTGTAGGAGTCAGTATGGATCTCCAGGTCCCGCTTCTGATTATTGATCTGAGAGGGGTCTCTATCATGTCTGCATTATTCGTGAACCGTAGGGTGACACACTTAAGGGATACCGATACCATTTGAAGCAAATATGTTTTAGATAAATATTTAAGAAAGCACTGGAATTATTTCAATAGACACCAAAACTGTTTCGGGTGAAATTGCTGAAATTCGTTTTGCATGTAATATTGAAATGTTGTAGGGGGTTTTATGTGAATGTTTGTTAATTAAAGTAATTAAAAAATCTGAATAAAATTAATAAAAGAGTTTTATTAAATGAGAGAGCATTAAATTTGGAGAAATTTAATGCATTTAAAGTGGAGACTTTAATGGAGAATGTAAAGACGCAAATTTATGTGGAGGGGGTTTCCACCACATGAATGGGGAGGTAAAGGGTCACCTCCATGGGCCGCTGGCCATGGGAGGGGTACCCTCCCCTCCTCCTATAAAAGGCCGCCACTCTCCTCACTTCTCACTCACACCTCCTCGTGAAGGATCTCTCTCCCCCTCTAGTATTTTTCCCCATGGTCCTGGATTAGCGAGATACATGTTCCCGGTGGCTTTATCTAGAAAGGAGTTGATGCTTCTGCTACTTTGCTGGAGCGAGGGATGGAGGTTGTTGGGGTACCGGATGTGTGTGCGATCACGGATGCACCGCTACTTTGCGGTGCTAGACTTGGTGGTACTAGACTTGCTGGAGCTGGATCTGATGGACGTGCTGGAGCTGGACCTGCTGGACTTCATCACGATCTTGAGATCGGCAAGTGAACGACTACATCATCCACGAGTTCCATATCGTTAGCAAAGCTTTGTTGTCTTCGAGGGTATGTTCTCTATGGATGTATATATATCCACCCGTTGCTTGTATCTAATAGATAGATCTTGGCATATAATAGTTCCCATCGTAGGAATTTTTTTGTTTTCTATGCTGCGAACCCTTCTGTGGTATTAGAGCTTGATCTATGCGTAGATGCTTTGCATGGGTAGTACACATATGTTTATATGTGGGCAATGATGATCATGTTATTGCTTCTTTCATGTATTTTGCATATTGGTGGCATAGTGGGATGAAGCGGCTCGGACCAACCTTACATGTCATCGCACATGAGACCGGTTCCACGACTGACATGCAACTAGTTTTGCATAAGTGGCTGGCGGGTGTCTGTCTCTCCTACTATAGTCAATATCTGATTTACAACGAGTTGCCAATAACTTAGTTATCATCGTTGTGGTTCCATGTTTGTAGGTAAGACTGTTTCTATCTTCGAAAACCCTAAGCCACGTAAAAACTTGCAATTGATAAATTAGAGGCATCTAGTTTAGATCATTGCTGGGCTAGTGTCATGATATGGAAATTTTGTAAGTTGATGTATAGCTGCTACCCTTACAACACACCTAACATGTAAGTTCCATAGACCTTGGCCTTACACACAAAGGAATGATAGAGATCAAACCACGATGCATATGATGGTGATCGAATGCATGGACCATATCATCCCACTTTACACATATGATGTTCGCATCTTATATTGTTAGTTTGGCGCTTTTAGTAGCATTATAAGATGATCCCTCATTTAGATATCAAGATAAAAATGTGTTCTTCCTTAAGTACATACCGTTTATGTTTTGCCGCTTCAAGACATCACGTGATGATCGGGTGTACTTGAATCCACGATTATATTTCGGGTGTACGACAGTTTTACACACGCAAGTACTAAGGTTCTTACTTGGCGAGCCTAGCATGTACAGACATGGCCTCGGAACACGGACCGAAAGGTTAAGCATCAGTCATATAGTTGATATGATGCCCATATTGATGGTCGCCTTTGAAGTTACACCGACTCATGTGATGATCGGACTTGGTGTAGTGGATTTGGTTCATGTAATCACCAAAATGCATGAGGGATGTCATTTTTGAGTGGGAGTTCATTTCTAATTTGGATTAGTTGAACCAAATTTGTCATAAACTAAATCAAAGTGAATTTGCATAATTTTTTGTAGTCATTGGCATCTGTTTACTACCTTATGCTTAGTTTTAATTGAGATAATAGAACTATAGAATTCTAGATATTTACTTTACGAACAAGTATCGTATTGTTTTGAATGTCAATTTAAAGTTTAGAAGTCCTATTGCAAACTTTCAGCAAACTCTATTTACTCCATGAAGTTTAATAAGTAGTATTAAATCAAGAGTAAGAATTCCAATGTTAGTATCTAAAGTATCTTGTTTGCCTCCATGATTATTGATATTCAAAAAGTTGTTTTTAATATCAAGGTTATCTAGGAGCTGAAAGAATTGTTTCAGAAACCATCATGTGTGGAAGATATTGTGATATCTGAAACAATATTTTTGGTTGCAATATGATAAAGTATAATTTAGCAAAATACATGTTCTCATATTGTATGAGAATTTGTGAAGGTTGGAGACGCTAGGCGTCCTAATATACCAAAAGGGTTTTGGGAACTGATATTATACTCACGATTCTTCCTTATAGGCTATAGTAGCTTGATCATGAAAGTTGTAATGATAAGGATGAATAGAAGATCTAAGTAAAATGTTTACTACACTAATAGATTACTAAAGAATGGTTTTTTGAAAGAACACCAAACATTTGATGATGGTGATCCACTTCAAAGTGCAAGTCCAAAGGTATTAGTATTTGACTATACATGCTTTGTACTATGTGTCATGTGAATGACACCACTATTGATGTTGATAGATTCTTTTAAAAGAAAAGGAATTGCTGAAAGAGAATCTATAAAATATTTGGCAGAAAAGAAAAGGTTGGAGATGTCCAACTTAGGTATATAGAAGATATACATGTTATGGCTGTATTCCTTGCTTGTTAAACAATGTGGTTCTTAGGTATTGGATACTGAATTGGTTGGTGTGAAGTGTCATACAGAACAACACAATTCATGAACTGCAATGGCCTAAGTAACTAGCAAGAGAATAAGTGACGAGGTTCATCGAAAGAAAATAAAGTGTTACTTTGTTTTTCGTTGTCGTCAAACCTAGCCTTCAAGATTTGTTTTAATAATTGTTATTTTGTTCCAGTATTACGAGAACAATGGTTGTTCAAATAATTACCGTATTCCATAAAGGATGGATGAACTTTTACAAGTCTAGTTGGAGAAATCACATCCATAAACATTATTGCTAAAATGTCATAAGACAAATGATTGGAAGATCACTCATGAAGTGACATCGCTGTTTGAATTATATTAGAAAGTAAACATGAAGAAACTTCATGTTGATGGATTTTTGGAGTCTTTTGATTTTGATCAATTGACGCTTGTGAGACTTTCCTCGAGATAATTGAAACTCCGTCCATAGGTCAAAGAGGAACGAATGACTAACTTATTGGATATTATACATATTGATGTATATAGTCCATTATATGTAGCCATATGTGATGGATCTTGTTGCTTCATATGATTTCTCCAGAAATTTGAGTGAATATATCTATATATTTACTTAATAAGGAAGACGTATGAAACATTTGAAAATTGTTCAAAGACTTTCAAGATGAAGTGGAAAATCATTGTAACAAGAAAATAAAGAGTTTATGATTCGATCATATTGGAAGATATTTGAGTTACATGTTTAGCAAAACACCTAAGATTTGAGGAATTCTTCCATGATTTGTGTTTCTCGATAAACCATAGGAGTATGGCATATTCGAGAGATGAAATTAAACCATGTTTGACATGGTAAGATCAAAGGCGTCATTTATAAAACTGACACTATGTTTTAAGGATTACAGCTTTAGAGACTATCGCTTTTACACTGAAAAGAGCACCATCGTGATCTGTTGAAATGACACCATATGGGTTATGGTTTGGGATAAAACCCGAGTTGTCTTTTCTTAAATTTTGGTATGTTATGCATCAGTAAAATGTTTACAACCAAAGTTGGATAAACACGCCTTTGTAGGTTATACCAAAGAATTTGTTGGGTATTCCTCCATAACACCGAAGACAAAAGAGTTTGTCGCTTGGAACATGAAGTTTCTTAAAGAAGGAATTTTTCACAAAAAGTTAAGTGGGAGGACAATAGAACTCTGATTAGGTTGATGAACCTAAACAACATGTTAAGTAGCGCAGCGCCGGAAAGTGTCGTGGAGGCGGCTAAAATGCTCATGGCTCCCGTGATTACAAAGGTTGTTATCATGGAGATTAGAGTTCCTATTGAACCATGTGGATCAGTAAGAATCAAATAGTAAGATTTGAAACAGAAGTCGTTATTGTTTTGACAATGATAAACCGACTACATGCAAAGAAGCGATGATGGGCCCTGACTCCATAATATGACTAGAAGTCATAAAATCCGTGATAGTATCCATACACGAGAAATCAAGTTTCTGAACTTGGAAGACCCTCCGGAAAGGCGTGAAGCCTATCGGTCGTATTTGGATCTATAAGAAATAGACATAGATGTTTAACATCTATGAAATAGTCAACATGCCGAAAAAAGTTTACGGCAATGGTCAAGGAGTTGACTATGACAAGATTTGATCTTTCATAGCGATATTTAGTCTTGACGGATTAATGTAGCAACCACTATGTATAATTTGGTATATGATAGTTCAATAAACAAAACAAGGTTCTTCTAATAGAATGGTTACCTAGGACGTGTACATGACACGGTCTGAAGGGTTTTGTTAAATCAAAGGATGCTAAAAGGGAATGCAAACTTCAATGGTTGAAGTAAGCATAGCGGAGTTGGAATCTTCACCATGATGAAACAGTTAAAAGAGTTTAAATTCATTGGAGATGATGAAGATGCTTGCATTTGCAAGAAATTAAGTGGGAGCACTAAGACATATTTCTAACACATTATGTTGATGACATGATGTTGATTGAAAATGATGTATCTTTTATTGACACAAGTTAAGAATTGCATTAAAATTAGATTTTTGATGAAAGTCTTGGGCAAAACCAGAATATTAGGCATCAATGACTATATGGATAGATTGAGGCGCTAATATGGTTATGCCAAACGTGCATATATGCGACATTGAATAAGTTCAATATAGATCTCAAAAAAAAGAATAAGTTCAATATGGAAATGACAAGAAAGGTTCTTGCCGCATGGAAAAGGTTGAATCAAGATTCAAGTGTATTGACACTTGGTGAATGAAACGAGATTCAAGTGTTTCAACACTTGATGAGTGATCACATGAATATTTTGATCAATAATATATGCCGTGATATGTAGATATCCAGATATGCCCTATGCTCTAAACGTTATGAGCATATACCAGAATGACTCATAAGATGACCATTGGACGATAGTAAAGGGTATTCTTATGATCTTTGGAAGAATTAAGAATATTTTATATATATAGGTGACAAATAGTTACAAATAGGTCATTGTAAAGAGTTACATTGATACTAATTTGTCACAAGATACACATTAAATTTATCTCAATTTAGACTATGGGTGGCACAATGTAATGGAAAGGATGTTCCATGATGGATTTGGATGAGTTCCAAAGTTGAGACATTGTGACGGATACTACAACAAAAGACTAAGTATATGACTGCTATAGTAGCAACAAAGGAGGGCATTTCTGTTAAGTAGTTTGTTATCAAACTAGGTGTGGTTCAAAGTGGGCTAATACTATGAAGATATATTGTATGACAATAATATCAACATATTTTAACCCAAACAAACTAAAGGTCTCACCAAAGGACCAAATTTATACAATGCCATCTCATTTGAGAATGAGTGATGCGTAGAGACACAAAGACATGCAAATACACACGGACCTGAAACAGTTAGATCCGGAGATTATGTTAACCACTAGCAATCACGTATATGCAACACCAAAAAGCCATAGGTGTTCAAAACGCAAAGGTTTTCAAACTAGATTATTGACTCTAGTGCAAGTGCGAGACTGAAGGGAATATGCCCGAGAGGCAATAATTGAAGGGAATATGCCCGAGAGGCAATAATAAAGTGGTTATTATCTTATTCCTTGTTTATGATAAATGTTTATTTTGCATGCTATAATTGTATTGATAGGAAACGTCAATACATGTGTGTTTAATAAACAAATAAAAGGTTCCTAGTCATGCCTCTCTTATAGACTAGCTCGTTGATTAACAAGATGATCAAGGTTTCCTGATCATGGACATTGGATGTTGTTAATAACGAGGTCACAACATTGGTGGAATGATGTGATGAACATTCATCCGAAGTATAGCATTACGACCAGAGTCATTATGTTTATATTGCTATAACATCATACGAAGTAATCTTAGTCCTTAGACCATGAGATCATGTTAATTGCTAACACCAGAAGAGTATCTTGATAACATCAAACGTCACACCGTAACAGGGTGACTATAAAGGTGGGTTCAGTGCTACGAAGGTGTTATGTTGAGGCTCATGGATCAAGAGTGGGATTTGTCCATCCCGATGACGGATAGATATACTCTGGGCCCTCTCGGTGATATCACATTGAAATAGCTTGCAAGCAAGTGATGTGATCACTAGAATGTTATATCACGAGAACGAGAAAAGAGTGCATGTCGGTAACGAGATCAAACTAGGTATTTGGATACCGATGATCGAATCTCTGACATGTAATATATCGCGAGACAAAGGGATTTAGTTACGACGTTAAAGGTTCACACGATCACAAGAGTCATCGTTGAATGTGTAGGAGTCAGTATGGATCTCCAGGTCCCGCTGCTGATTATTGATCGGAGAGGGGTCTCGATCATGTCTGCATTATTCGCGAACCATAGGGTGACACACTTAAGGGATACCAACACCATTTGGAGCAAATATGTTTCAGATAAAGATTTAAGAAAGCGCTGGAATTATTTCAATAGACAATCAAAGTTTGGGTGAAATTGCTGAAATTGGTTCTGCATGTAATATTGAAATGTTGCAGGGGTTTTATGTGAATGTTTGTTAATTAAAGTAATTAACAAAATTCTGAATAAAAATAATAAAAGAGTTTTATTAAATGAGAGAGCATTAAATTTGGAGAAATTTAATGCATTTAAAGTGGAGACTTTAAAAGAGAATGTGAAGGGCAAATTTATGTGGAGGAGTTACCACCACATGAATGGAGGAGGTGAAGTCACCTCCTCCATGCGCCATTAAGGAGGGCACCCCCATCCTCCTATAAAGGCCACCCACTCCTCACTTCTCACACAACCCTCCTTGTGAAGTATCTCTCCCCCTCTAGTATTATTTCCCAATGGTCTAGGATTAGCGTGATACATTTTCCAGGGGGCTTTATCTGGAAAGGAGTTCTGCTTCCTTTGCTTTGCTGGAGCGAGGTGGAGGTTGTCGAGTGCCGGACGTGTGTGCGATCACGGATGCACCACTTGCTGCGGTGCTGGACTTGGCTCTTTGGAGCTGGATCGATGGATGTCTTTGGGCCGGACCTGCTGGACTTCATCACGATCTTGAGATCGACAAGTGTACGACTACATCAACCACGAGTTCCTACTCGTTAACAAAGCTTGTTGTCTACGAGGGTAAGTTCTCGTTAGATGTATGTCCACCCGTTGCTTTGTACCTAGTAGATAGATCTTGGCGTGTAGTTCACACCATAGGAAATTTTTTGTTTTCTATGCTGCGGACCCAATAGTGGTATCGCACGATCTGTGCGTAGGTTCTTTGCGGGTAGTACACATATGTTTATATGTGGGCGATGATGATCATGTTATTGCATCTTTCATGTATTTTGGATATTGGTGGCATAGTGGGATGCGGCCGAACCAACCTTACATGTCATCGTACATGAGACCGGTTCCACGACTGACATGCAACTTGTTTTGCATAAGTGGCTGGCAGGTGTCTGTCTCTCCTACTATAGTCAATATCTGATTTACAACGAGTTGCTAATAACTTAGTTATCCTCGTCGTGGTTCATGTTCGTAGGTAAGAACGGTTATATATTCGAAAGCCCTAAGCCACGTAAAACTTGCAATTGATAAATTAGAGGCGTCTAGTTTAGATCGTTGCTGGGCTAGTGTATTGATATGGTATTGTTGTAAGTAGATGTATGATAGATACTCTTACAACACACTCAACGTGTAAGTTCCATAGACCTTGGCCTTACACACAAAGGAATGATAGAGATCATACCACGATGCAAGTGATAGAAATCAAATGCATGGACCATATCATCTCACTTTACACATTAGATGTTAGCATCTTTTCTTGCTAGTTTGGCGCTTTACGTAGCATTGTAAGATGATCCTCTTTAGATATCAAGATAAAATGTGTTCTTCCTTAAGTATGCACCGTTCTATGGATCGTGTTTGAGACATCACGTGATGATCGGGTGTTCTCAACTCTACGCTTTCATGCAACGGGTGTAAGACAGTTTTACACGTGAATACTAAGGTTCTTACTTGGCGAGCCTATCATGTAGACATGGCCTCGAACACGGACCGAAAGGTTAAGCATGAGTCACATAGTTGATGTGATGACCATCTTGATGCTTTCGCCTTTGAAGCTACACCGACTCACGTGATGATCGGACTTGGTGTAGTGGATTTGGTTCATGTAATCACCAAAAAGGCACGAGGGATGTCGTTTTTGAGTGGGAGTTCATTTCTAATTTGGATTAGTCGAACTCAATTTGTCATAAACTAAATCGAAGTGAATTTGCATAATTTGTTGTAGTCATTGGCATATGTTCACTACCTTATGCTTAGTTTTAATTGAGATAATAGAACTATAGAATTCTGGATATTTACTTTGAAACTGGTATCGTATTGTTTTGAATGTCAATTTAAAGTTTATAAGTCCTATTGCAAACTTTCAGCAAACTCTATTTACTCCATGAAGTTTAATAAGTAGTATTAAATCAAGAGTAAGAATTCCAATGTTAGTATCTAAAGTATCATGTTTGCCTCCATGATTATTGATATTCAAAAAGTTGTTTTAATATCAAGATTATATTGGATCTGAAAATTGTTTCAGAAACCATCATGTGTGAAAGATATTGTGATATCTGAAAAAATGTTTTTTGGTTGCATTATGATAGAGTATAATTTAGCAAAATACATGTTCTCATATTGTATGAGAATTTGTGAAGGATGGAGATGCTAGGCATCGAATCTACCAAAAAGGTTTTGGGAACGATATTATACTCGCGATTCTTCCTTATAGGCTATAGTAGCTTGATCATGAAAGTTGTCATGATAAGGATGAATAGAAGATGTAAGTAAAATGTTTACTACACTAATAGATTACTAAAGAATGGATTTTTGAAAGAACACCAAACATTTGATGATGGTGATCCACTTCAAAGTGCAAGTCCAAAGGTATTAGTATTTGACTATATACGCTTTGTACCATGTGTCATGTTGATGACACCACTATTGATGTTGATAGATTCTTTTAAAAGAAAAGGAATTGCTGAAAGAGAATCTATAAAATATTTGGCAGAAAATAAAAGGTTGGAGATGTCCAACTTAGGTATATAGAAGATATACATGTTATGGATATATTCCTTGCTTGTTAAACAATGTGGTTCTTAGGTATTGGATACCGGTATTGGATACCGAATTGGTTGGTATGAAGTGTCATACAGGACAAGGCAATTCATGAACTACAATGGCCTAAGTAACTAGCAAGAGAATGAGTGATGATGTTCATCGAAAACAAATAAAGTGTTATTGTGTTTTTCGTTGTCATCAAACCAAGCCTTCAAGATTTGTTTAAATAATTGTTATTTTGTTCCGGTATTATGAGAACAATGGCTATTCAAATAATTACCGTATTCCATAAAAGATGGATGAACTTTTACAAGTCTAGTTGGAGAAATCACATCCATAAACACTATTGCTAAAATGTCGCAAGACAAATGATTGAAAGATCACTTATGAAGTGACATCGCTGTTTAAATTATATTGGAAAGAAAACATGAAGAAACTCCATGTTGATGGATTTTTGGAGTCTTTGATTTTGATCAATTGACGCATGTGAAACTTTCCTCGGGATAATTGAAACTCCGTCCATAGGCCAGAGAGGAACGGAGGACTAGCTTATTGGAAATTGTGCATGCTGATGTGCATAGTCCATTATGTGTAGCCATATGTGATGGATCTTTTTGCTTCATATGATTTCTCCGAAAATTTGAGTTAATATATCTGTATATTTACTTAATAAGGAAGAAGTATGAAACATTTGAAAATTGTTCAAAGACTTTTAAGATGAAGTGGAAAATCATTGTAACAAGAAAATAAAGAGTTTATGATTCGATCATAAAGGAAGATATTTGAGTTACATGTTTAGCAAAAACACCTAAGACTTGAGGAATTGTTCCATGATTTGTGTTTCCCGATAAACCATAGGAGTATGTCACATTCGAGAGATAAAATCAAACCATGTTTGACATGGTAAGATCAAGGGTGTCACTTATAAAACTGCCATTATGTTTTAAGGATTGAAGCTTTAGAGACTACCACTTTTACACTGGAAAGAGCACCATCGTGATCCGTTGAAATGACACCATATGAGTTGTGGTTTGGGATAAAACCCGAATCGTCTTTTCTTAAATTTTGGTGTGCTATGCATAAGTAAAATGTTTACAACCAAAGTCGGATAAGCACGTCTTTGTAGGTTATCCCAAAGAATTTGTTGGGAATTTCTCCATAACACCGAGGATAAAAGAGTTTGTTACTTGGAATGTTAAGTTTCTTGAGAAGGATTTTTTCACAAAAAGTTAAGTGGGAGGATAATAAAACTTTGATAAGGTTGTTGAACCTTAGCTATATCTGCTAAGTAATGACCTTAGGAAAGTGTCCTGTGGCGTACAATGCTCATGGCTCCCGTGATTACAAAGGTTGTGATCTCGGAGATTAGAGTTCCTATTGAACCGTGTGGGTCGGTAAGAATCAAATAGTGTGATTTGATAAGCAAGTCATTATTGTTTTGACAATGATGAACCACTACATGCAAAGAAGCGATGATGGGCCCTGACTCCATAAAATGACTAAAAGTCATAGAATTCGTGATAGTATCCATACACGAGAAATCAAGTTTCTGAACTTGGAAGACTCTTCGGAAAGGCGTGAAGCCTATCGGTCGTGCTTGGATCTATAAAGAAATAGACATGGATGTTTAACATCTATGAAATAGTCGACATGTCGGAAAGAAGTTTACGACAATGTTCAAGGAGTTGACTATGACAAGATTTGATCTTTCATAGCGATATATAGTCTTGACGGATTAATGTAGCAACCACTACATATAATTTGGTATATGGTAGTTGGATAAACAAAACAAGGTTCTTCTAATAGAACGGTAACCTAGGACATGTACATGACATGGTCCGAAGGGTTTTGTTAATTCAAAGGGTGCTAAAAGGGCATTTAAACTTCAATAGTTGTAGTAAGCATAGCGGAATTGGAATCTTCACCATGATGAAACTGTTAAAAGAGTTTAAATTCATCGGAGATGATGAAGATGCTTGCATTTGCAAGAAATTAAGTGGGAGCGCTGAGACATATTTCTAATACATTATGTAGAGGACATATTGTTGATTGTAAATGATGTATCTTGAATTGACACAAGTTAAGTATTTCATTAAAATAAGATTTCGATGAAAGACTTGGGCAAACCCGGAATATTAGGCATCAATATCTATATGGATAGATTAAGGCGCTAATATGGTTGTGCCAGACATACATATATGAGATATTGAAAGGGTTCAATATGGAAACAACAAGAAAGGTTCTTGCTGCATGGAAAGGATTGTATCAAAATTCAAGTGTTTCAACACTTGGTGAGTAAAATCACATGAAGATTTTGATCGATTATACCATGATATGTATATATCCAGAATGTCCTATGCTCTAAATGTTATGAGCATATACCAGAATGATTCATAAGATGATCATTGGACAATAGTAAAGATATTCTTATGAGCTTTGGAAGAACTAAGAATATATAATGTATAAGTGACAAATAGTTAAAGGTAGTTCATTGTAAATTGTTACATTGATACTAGTTTTGTCACAAGATACAAATTAAATTTATCTCAATTTAGACTATGGGTGGCACAATGTAATGGAAAGGATGTTCCAAGATGGATTTGGATGAGTTCCAAAGTTGAGACATTGTGACGGATACTACAACAAAAGGCTAAGTATATGACTGCTATAGTAGCAACAAAGGAGGGCATTTGTGTTAAGTAGTTTGTTATCAAACTAGGTGTGGTTCAAAGTGGGCTAATACTATGAAGATATATTGTATGACAATAATATCAACATATTTTAAACCCGAACGAACCAAAGGTCTCACCAAAGGACCAAATCTATACAATGCCATCTCATTTGAGAATGAGTGATGCGTGGAGACGCAGAGACATGCAAATACACACAGACCTGAAACTGTCAGATCCAGAGATTATGTTAACCACTAGAAATAGCGTATATGCAACACCAGAAAGCCATAGGTGTTCAATACGCAAAGTTTTTCAAACTAGATTATTGACTCTAGTGCAAGTGGGAGACTGAAGGGAATATGCCCGAGAGGCAATAATAAAGTGGTTATTATCTTATTCCTTGTTTATGATAAATGTTTATTTTGCATGCTATAATTGTATTGATAGGAAACGTCAATACATGTGTGTTTAATAAACAAATAAAAGGTTCCTAGTCATGCCTCTCTTATAGACTAGCTCGTTGATTAACAAGATGATCAAGGTTTCCTGATCATGGACATTGGATGTTGTTAATAACGAGGTCACAACATTGGTGGAATGATGTGATGAACATTCATCCGAAGTATAGCATTACGATCAGAGTCATTATTTTTATATTTCTATAACATCATACGAAGTAATCTTAATCCTTAGTCCATGAGATCATGTTAATTGCTAACACCTGAAGAGTATCTTGATAACATCAAACGTCACACCGTAACAGGGTGACTATAAAGGTGGGTTCAGTGCTACGAAGGTGTTATGTTGAGGCTCATGGATCAAGAGTGGGATTTGTCCATCCTGATGATGGATAGATATACTCTGGGCCCTCTCGGTGATATCACATTGAAATAGCTTGCAAGCAAGTGATGCGATCACTAGAATGTTATATCACGAGAACGAGAAAAGAGTGCATGTCGGTAACGAGATCAAACTAGGTATTTGGATACCGATGATCAAATCTCGGACATGTAATATATCGCGAGACAAAGGGATTTAGTTACGACGTTAAAGGTTCACACGATCACAAGAGTCATCGTTGAATGTGTAGGAGTCAGTATGGATCTCCAGGTCCCGCTGCTGATTATTGATCGGAGAGGGGTCTCGATCATGTCTGCATTATTCGTGAACCGTAGGGTGACACACTTAAGGGATACCGACACCATTTGGAGCAAATATGTTAGAGATAAAGATTTAAGAAAGCGCTGGAATTATTTCAATAGACACCAAAACTGTTTCGGGTGAAATTGCTGAAATTGGTTCTGCATGTAATATTGAAATGTTGCAGGGGGTTTTATGTGAATGTTTGTTAATTAAAGTAATTAACAAAATTCTGAATAAAAATAATAAAAGAGTTTTTTTAAATGAGAGAGCATTAAATTTGGAGAAATTTAATGCATTTAAAGTGGAGACTTTAAAAGAGAATGTGAAGGGGCAAATTTATGTGGAGGGAGTTACCACCACATGAATGGAGGAGGTGAAGAGTCACCTCCTCCATGCGCCGTCCATGAAGGAGGGGCACCCCCATCCTCCTATAAAAGGCCACCCCCCTCCTCACTTCTCACACACACCTCCTTGTGAAGGATCTCTCTCCCTCTCTAGTATTATTTCCCCATGGTCTCGGATTAGCGAGATACATGTTCCCGGTGGCTTTATCTGGAAAGGAGTTGCTGCTTCCGCTGCTTTGCTGGAGCGAGGGACGGAGGTTGTCGGGGTACCGGACGTGTGTGCGATCATGGATGCACCGTTGCTTTGCGGTGCTGGACTTGGTGGTGCTGGAGCTGGATCTGATGGACGTGCTGGAGCCGGACCTGCTGGACTTCATCACGATCTTCAGATCGGCAAGTGTACGACTACATCAACCACGGGTTCCTACTCATTAACAAAGCTCGTTGTCTACGAGGGTAAGTTCTCGTTGGATGTATGTCCACCCGTTGCTTTGTACCTAGTAGATAGATCTTGGCGTGTAGTTCACACCGTAGGAAATTTTTTGTTTTCTATGCTGCGGACCCAACAATAATAAAGTGGTTATTATCTTATTCCTTGTTTATGATAAATGTTTATTTTTCATGCTATAATTGTATTAATTTGGAAACGTTAATACATGTGTGTTTAATAAACAAAAGGAAAGTTCCTAGTTATGCCTCTCTTATAAACTAGCTTGTTGATTAACAAGATGATCAAGGTTTCCTGACCATGGACATTGGATGTTGTTAATAACAAGGTCACAAGATTAGTGGAATGATGCGATGAACATTCATCCGAAGTATAACATTACGATCAAAGTCATTGTGTTTATATTTTTATAACATCATACGAAGTAATCCTAGTCCTTAGACCATGAGATCATGTCAATCACTAACACTAGAAGAGTATCTTGATAACATCAAACGTCACACCGTGAAAGGGTGATTATAAAGGTGGGTTCAGTGCTAAGAAAGTGTTATGTAGAGGCTCATGGATCAAGAGTGGGATTTGTCCATCCCGGTGACAGATAGATATACTATGGGCCCTCTTGGTGATATCACATTGGTTAGCTTGCAAGCAAGTGATGAGATCACTAGAATGCTATATCACGGGAACGAGAAAAGAGTACATGTCGGTAACGAGATCAAACTAGGTATGGAGATATTGATGATCGAATCTAGGACATGTAATATATCACGAGACAAAGGGATTTAGTTACTAGCATTAAAGGTTCTCATGATCATAGAAGTCATCGTTGAATGTGTAGGAGTCAGTATGGATCTCCAGGCCCCGCTTCTGATTATTGATCTGAGAGGGGTCTCGATCATGTCTTCATTATTCGTGAACCGTAGGGTGACACACTTAAGGGATACCGACACCATTTGGAGCAAATATGTTTCATATAAAGATTTAAGAAAGCGCTGGAATTATTTCAATAGACATCGAAACTGTTTTGGGTGAAATTACTGAAATTGGTTCTGCGTGTAATATTGAAATGTTGCAGGGGGTTTTATGTGAATGTTTGTTAATTAAAGTAATTAACAAAATTCTGAATAAAATTAATAAAAGAGTTTTATTAAATGAGAGAGCATTAAATTTTGAGAAATTTAATGCATTTAAAGTGGAGACTTTAATGGAGAATGTGAAGAGGCAAATTTATGTGGAGGGGGTTACCATCACATAAATGGGGGAGGTGAAGGGTCACCTCCATGGGGCACCATCCATGGGAGGGTAACCCTCCCCTCCTCCTATAAAAGGCCACCCCTCTCCTCACTTCTCACTCACACCTCCTTGTGAAGGATCTCTCTCCCCTCTAGTATTTTCCCCCATGGTCTCGGATTAGCGAGATACATGTTCCAGGTGGATTTATCTCAAAAGGAGTTGCTGCTTCCGCTGCTTTCCTGGAGCGAGGGACAGAGGTTGTCGGGGTACCGGACGTGTGTGCGATCACAGATGCACCGCTGCTTTGCGGTGTTGGACTTGGTGGTGATGGACTTGCTGGAGTTGGATCTGATGGATGTGCTGGAGCTGGACCTACTGGACTTCATCACGATCTTGAGATCAGCAAGTGTACGACTACATCATCCACGAGTTCCATCTCGTTAACAAAGCTTTGTTGTCTTCGAGGGTATGTTCTCTATGGATGTATATCCACCCGTTGCTTGTATCTAATAGATAGATCTTGGCGTATAATAGTTCCCATCGTAGGAATTTTTTTCTATGCTACAAACCCTTCAGAAGAAGCGTCCAAGTCCTTGCTTCGGGAGCATTTGCAAATTCCGTTCTCGTTGGACTCAGGGGTTTCCTGCTCTTCAGCGACAGGGACAGTGGAACCCGACTCGTCCTCCACCTCCGCTTCACGAGGGATTACTCCCTCCGGCTGAGGAGGCAGGACAGTAGCCACTTTCCAGTCCTGGCACAAGAGGCAACATCAGTATAAAGAAAACCTAGCAGGCAATCGAAAAACAAGAAGAGATAAAGAAAGAGTCAGAGGGTGACTCGCGCAGAATGGAGGCATGGCTGAGTCACCAGGGAGTTTATCCTTGGCTATGAACTTGGTCATAATCCGAAACCTCCTATCTACTTCAACCGAAGAGATATTTTCCTGGGAGATGCGGGTGACGTCTTCAACACCAGTCCAGCAACACATCGGATATGCCCTACCTTGTAGAGGCTACACTCGACGATGCATCCAGGTGTGAATGAGGTCTGCACCGCCCACTTTGTTCCCTCAGATGAGTTGAAGATCACAGACCTTCTTGTACAAAACCTCAGTTTCTTCGGCTTCGCCAGGCATCACCGTGTTCTTCCACGACCTCCTCCTTCTGCACTTTGCCTTTGGATCAAAAGGTGCGATCCCGAAGAGTTCGTCGTCAGCCTTCTGGTCACGGATGTAGAACCATTTCTCCCTCCATCCTTGGTCGGATACATTAAACTTGAGGGAGAAATATTGGACATTGGAATCCACATGGATCCCGTAGCCCCCTATATCATAGACTACCGACCCGGAGCCTAACTGCTGCTTCAATTTGAAGAGCATTTTGAAAAGGCCAAAGTGTGGCTCGATTCTGAGCCAGCACTCGCAAAGCGTGATGTAGCAGGCAATGTGGAGAATGGAATTGGGAGTCAACTGATGGAGCTGGAGCCCGTAGAATCAAAGTAACCCTCGCACAAACTTCTGGAGGGGGAGAGAGAGGCCACGAATGACAAAAACGAGAAACATCACCCGAAATCCGGTAGGGGATCAGGGATTGCCTTGTCGCCGGGCATTTGGCAATCATCTTCAGTGGCCGGAAGACTGCCATCCTGGCGCTAGTTGCAGAGCTCCGACTCCTTTATGGCGGACCGCCACCATGATCCATTGGTGACGTGCATGCCCGCACCCTTCTTCGGAAGCCGCTCAAGATCGGCCCGAGCAAGGCATTCTTCTTCTTGGCATAGCGATGGTGGCCGCAGATCCAGTGGCAGAAGCGCCCTTCTTCTTCCCCATCTTTCGCTTATGGTGGGAGCATAGAAAGTAGATCGGGAAGGTTTTGAGGCCGTGCAGCGCAGCAATGGAGGCACGAGCAATGGAATAGCAGTGGGCAGCAATGGAGGTAGCGCGCAAGGGAGAAGATGAATTGTGGGGAAAATTACCACACAAAGATCCCTACTTAACCTCAGCATAGATGAAATCCAATGACAAGAAGCACACCAACCAGACGCGTGGCGCAAATCAAGGTGAACGCATGGCGATGCAAATGGTGAACTGTCGCCCCACTTTTCCCATTACGCGCGAGAATCAAGGAGACGTAGTTAACACCGAAGATTATGCACGACTGGTCAAATCCAAGTCAGAAATGGGGTCCCACCTTTGTCACGTCTCGTCAAAACCGCTCATGCGGGAAAACAAGGTCATCGCATCGTCAGCACTGACATCATCCACTCCAGCAGGAGCATCTTCGGAATAATCTAGTCCTCACTCGACTCTATGACTCGAGTAAGCACTCGAGGGCTACTCCTAACAGGAGCGCTGGCCATGCACCCGAAAACTTCATGGACATGGAAACATTTCGACAAGATAATTGCACTTAAACCCCTCACTCGAATCAATGATTTGATTGTGGACTCGGGGGCTACTCCCACAGGGAGCACCAAAAGCAGGTACGATGAAATAAGCTTTGACAGACACATCGACTGCTCACACTTATATACTGGAATTCGATTATGTAAGACCTCCGAGGCATGAGTTGAATTACGCCAACACTTTCCTGAATTCGAGTCCGAGGACTCGAGTTTGAGTAGGTTACATTCTTTTGCCCTAAGGCAGTTAACTGATCCCGATACATCGGATGAATCAGGCACGTATATCGACAATCCCTATGACATAAACTAAAACACCCGAAAACATATTTGGCTATGCACTCGAAGGCTTCATAGTCTCTACTCGAATCTGTGATTCAACCGGACACTCGGGTGCTACTGACATGGGCATACCCTACAGGTACTCGTGATCAACATATACGGTCCAGCACAGAAGAAGCCCACGACGTTGCTAAGGCCTAGTCGAGTTTTGGGTGGCCTGGGAGACTTCGACTCCTTGTAGAACACAGCAAAGTACAAGATAGAAGTTTAAAGGGAAAACCCTAATATGTAACCGACTTGGCCTGCTATCCCGAGACCTAGCCTATCTATATAAAGGCTAGGAGGGGCAGCGAGGAGGATATTCGCAACCCTAGTTTCCACGCCATCACCAGATTGCATCTACACACCCCTGTAACTTTCGACTCCTCGATATTTCCAAGAGCAGACAAGCAGGAGTAGGGTCCTCTACGAGGCTTGAACCTGGGTAAACCTCGTGTTACCTATGTGCTTGTTTGCTTGCCGATCGATGCCTCTAGTGCTCCCTACTTCCTCGAACCTAAGTCCATCAACGATGGGCATTGATGAGTTAACCCCTCGTCAGGGTGACTGGGGAATTTATACCCCCTATCCAAACGTGGCCATTGGTGAAGATGGGGGCCGGATTATCCGGCCCAAGTGATGGTCGGATTATCCGGCTGGGGCAAATCACCGCCCCAGATTCGGATTTTATGGGGGAAAATCCGCCCCACACAGCACGACGCGCCTTGTCACCCTTTGCAAAATTCCTCGGGGGGCGGATTATCCTCCCCTATAGGGGCAGATTATCCGGCCCGTACAAAACCTTGGGCCCTGGCCGGATAATCCAAATAATAATCCCCCCTCCCACAGAGGGTGACGCGCCTTGGCTCCCTTTGTCGATTGGGTTAGGCCGGATTATCCGGCCCTTGGCAGGGGCGGATAATCTGCCCCCAACAACTGAATTTGGCTGCTTTTCATATGAACATACATCTGCAGCACTTAGCACACATGAGATAATCCATGGTATTGTTATCTAACACACAAAACACTAGAGATCATGAAATGTTCTTTCAATCTCCCCCTTTTTGGTGTTAGATGACAATACTAGGATTTGCAATCTAGTTCTCCTAACAACATTATATCAAGGATGAAAGAGACTCCCCCTAAATGTGTGCATAATTAGAATATTTGCATTTGAATACAAATGCACACAAATAGGTATGAGGCTATTTCATTGGAATGTAATACACATACAAAAGACAATTTCAATAAGAACATCATACCACCACGAGAGAGAGAAGTCCTCAGTATCATATACAAATAGATAACATGATAACCATTGTTTGAGGCCTTCCAAGATAATCAATAGATAGCCAGTATGATAGATGGATCCATAATCACCGATAGATAAATCCGTAAGATAATGCTAGTGATAAATCCACACCTGAGCCACTATGCCACACACAAACTTAGTCTGATACAAAACAACTCATGAATAAAAGTTCAACGCTAAATGGGCACAAGCGAGAAAAAATTGAAATGATAAGGTGTGAATGCTTGTGGCTAACCCATGCAAATCCATGATGGCCAAATATAACTACTTCTCCTCCTTTGGCATCGAAACGCCAAAAAGGAAGAAGAGCGATGCTAGCGCCCCAAGAGATCACTCGTCGTAGTCCTCATCATCGTCCTCGTCCCCAAAATTGCTTCACCACCTCAGAGTCATAGGAGCACTGTAGAGCCATAAGAGTGTGCAACTCCATCCGCTCAGCCACGACCATAGCATCAGCAAGTTGAGGCTTCTCTATAGCCTCAACAATAACCATGGGACGCATGGGACGAATCTTTAGAGAGGAATAGACATCCTCATAGATGCACCTCTGGTCATCACACCAAAAGCAAGAATCCCCAAGATGATCATCCCTCTCACTTTCCTCATATAGATCATGGTGACGAATAGAGGAGAAAGTAACGGGATCCATTGTCTTATAGTTGACCCTTGGTGCCTTACCCTTCCTCTTGGCACCACCCCTTCAAAAAGATCCACATAGAACCAACTCTTCTTACGGAAGAGAGCGGTGGCCAAGGCCACCATGTTGGAGTGCATGGTATGACACCAGGAAGATATATCTTGGGTGCATGACCAATACTCATTAATAAGCTCACATATCACGCAATGATATTAAGAGAAATGATTTTACTTGCTTTCAGCATTATGGGGGGAGGGTTAGCCCAATAAATCAGGACCACACTCCCCCTATATCCATGCCCACACCTAAACCAAATAAGGATGAGATATAAGTGGGTGTGCATGAGTAATCAAGATAGACTCCTTGAATCAACGATATTTAGCATATTCCTCAAGTAACAAAACCTTGCTTCATCAAGTGGCTTCATGAAAATATCAGCAAGTTGGTTCTTAGTGCTCACAAAGGATAGATCAATATCACCACGAGCAACATGGTCCCGAATAAAGTGATTTCGAATCTCAATATGCTTTGTCCTTGTATGCTGCACCAGATTATACGCAATTTTGATTGCACTTTCCTTATCACACAAAAGAGGCACTTTGTCACAATTGACACCGTATTCCTTTAAAGTTTGCCTCATCCATAATAACTGAGTACACGCACTTGCAACAGCCACATATTCAGCTTCGGCACTGGATAGAGATATACAATTCTGTTTCTTTGAAGACCAACATACCAAAGATCTCCCCAAAAATTGACAAGCTCTAGAAGTTGATTTCCTATCATCCTTGTCACCAGCCCAATCTAAATCAGTATAACCGCATAGAGATGAAATTGGAGCCCTTGGGATACCATAAACCAAAATTAGGGGAATGAACCAAATATCGGAAGATTCTCTTGACCACCACTAAGTGACTTTCTTTAGGAGCCGCTTGATACCTTGCACACACACCTACACTCAACACAATATAGGGTATAGATGCGCAAAGGTAAAGAAGAGAGCCGATCATGGACCGGTATACCTTTTGGTCCACATCTTTACCATTGGGATTGAGTTCAAGGTGGTATTTAGTTTGCATCGGTGTGGCGACGCCATTAACATCCATAATCTTGAACCTCTTGAGCATTTCTTGAATGTACTTTGCTTGATTTATGAAGGTTCCTTATCTAAGCTGTTTGATCTCAAATCCAAGAAAGAACCGTAATTCCCCATCATAGCCATCTCAAACCTGTCAGTCATAAGCTTTGAAAATTCGTCATTAAAAGCTTTATTAGTAGAGCCAAAGATGATGTCGTCTACATATAGTTGGCATACAAAGAGATCCCCCTTAACCTTCTTAGTAAAAATATTGGGATCGATTTGCCCAACCTCAAAACCACGGTCTAGCAAAAGCTCTTTAAGGTGCTCATACCACGCACATGGAGCTTGTTTAAGGTCATAGAGTGCCTTATCGAGTTTTGTAAACATGGTTCGGGAAGTTGGGATCCTCAAAACCCGGGGGTTGCTTTACATATACCAACTCATGTAGAGGACCATTAAGAAAAGCACTCTTAACGTTCATTTGCTGTAATTTAAAATTATTATGAGCTGCATAAGCAAGGAGGATACATATGGACTCAAGACGAGCCACTAGAGCATAAGTCTCGCCAAAGTCGATGCCTTCAACTTGGGAATAGCCTTGTGCCACGAGTCTTGCCTTGTTCCTTACAACAATGCCATTCTCATCTTGCTTATTCTTGAATATCCACTTTGTGCCGATAACATTGCGGCAGTCCTTGGGCTTCTGTACTAATTTCCAGACCTTATTGCGCTCGAAATTATTTAACTCTTTATGCATAGCAGCAACCCAGTCTGGATCTTCAAGAGCTTCAAACACTTTCCTGGGTTCCACCATGGATATGTGAGCTTGATGCTCACTAAAACTTGCTATATCCCTTCTTCTGGACACCCTCCGTCTGAGATCACCTACAACTTTATCAAGAGTGTGACCTCTCAATTCAAGATTCCTTTCCGTACGAGCTTTGCGACGAAGTTCAACCAACTTGTTGTTTCTTGGAGGAATTTCTTCATCATTTGAGTCTTCGTTTGGACCACTAGCTTGACCTTGATCTTCAGTTTGATCAATGAGAATGGGAGATGAAGAACCATGTCCTTGATGTTGATCAGCACCCATAACAGGAGGTTGAAGCTGTTTTGAAACTTTAGGGCCGGATAATACGTCCGAGGGAGTGGCCGGATAATCTGGCCTGGGAGTACTTGGTCCTTCTTGGCTGCCTTGGATGCTTCTAGCCTGAGTTGGAGAAGGGCCAGATAATCCGGTGTCGCCCGGAAAATCCGGCCTGGGAGTTGCATCAGTTTATTGATCAATCTGTTCGGTCCTTGCATTCAAGGTAGTATGACTGGATAATCCAATGTCCACCGGATAATCCGGCCTGGAGCTTCCAGGTGCAGATGATGGATGATCTTCAGCAGGTGGAGGTGGAGGTGTAGTGGTATGTCAAGCAAGTGGGGCAAGTTGAGCTTGTGTCGATGAGGGCTCTACTTGAGTAGAGCATTGTCCTTCCCGATCCGCCACAAGTGGTTCCTCAATGGGGCGGAAAAATCCCACGCCCATTCTTCTTATGGCATCTTGGGGTATTTCAACATCTGCATCACAAACATCAACTTGCCCCGCATGGGAGCCATCATTTTCCTCGAGCACCACACTACAAGATTCTACAACAGTTCCGGAGATCTTATTGTAGATTCTATAAGTGTGGGATTCGGCACCATAACCAACAGAAATTCCTTCTGAAGCTTTAGACTCAAATTTAGATAAACGAATTCCTTTGATGAGAAAGAAACACTTACAACCAAATACCCGGAAGTAGGATATGTTGGGCTTGTTACCGGTAAGTATTTCATAAGGTGTCTTGTCCAAGATTTTGTGGAGGTAGAGCCGGTTGGATGAGTGACATGCGGTGGAAATGGCTTCAGCCCAGAAGTTATATGGTGACTTGAATTCAGCCAACATAGATCTTGCCATATCCATTAAAGTCCGGTTCTTCCTCTTGGCTACACCATTTTGTTGAGGGGTGTACGCAGCGGAATATTGGTGTCTTATCCCCTCTTCACTTAGGAATTCATTTAGAGTGTAGTTCTTGAACTCGGAGCCGTTATCGCTTCTAATTGCCAATATAGAGATATTGTGTTGATGTTGAACCTCGTTGGCAAAATTGATGACCGTTTGTCGAATCTCGCTCTTCAACTTGAAGAAGTAGACCCATGTATATCTTGAATAATCGTCAATGATTACGAGGCAATATTTCTTCCCACCGAGGCTCGGATGAGACGGAGGACCAAACAGGTCCACATGAAGGAGCTCGAAAATCCTCTTTGATGAAATAATTGTCTTCCTTCGATGGGGAGAATCATGCATTTTCCCTTCAACGCAAGCCCTGCAAACACGATCTTTGGCAAAGGAAACATTTTCTTTTAGTCCAAGAATGTGTCCACCCTTGTGAAGGCTTTGCAAAGTTCTCATATTGACGTGGGCTATACGGAGATGTCATAGCCAACCCGTGTCGACTTTCTGAAAAGACACATCGGGCCTGTAGTGGTTTTCCCCCAAAAATTCCACCACATACAGGTCATTTTTGACATATCCCACGAAAGCGAGCTTTAGAGAATTGCTCCACAAGAGTACCACTAAATCACCATCAATAAAAACTGCAAAGCCCATCTTACCAAGGGCATGAACAGAAAGTAAATTGTAACTGAGGGTCTCGACAAGCATGACGTCCATGAGATAAATATCATGGGCAACCACAACCTTGCCAAGACCCAATACCTCGGATTTTGACTTATCACCATAGGATATGGTTATGTGATCATGGTTTGGCCGCATCTCCGAGATGCTCCTTGCTTCCGGTCATATGACTCGTGCACCCACTATCGAGCACCCATTTGGACCCACTGGAAGCATAGCCCTACAAGAAAATTACTTCTTGGTTTTAGGTACCCATTTTTTCAATGGGTCCTCTCATGTTAGTAACAAGGGTCTTGGGAACCCAAATAGACCAAGAAATGTAATTATCAAATGGACCAACATATCTAGCATAGACACCACCATAGTAATCACAAAATAATTCATAATTAGGATTATTAGACCCTGCAAAACCAATATAGTTAGTCATGTCATTTGTGACGGTGCTTGTCTTAGCTTGAGCAGTTTTGCTTTTCTTCTTATTGTTGTTCTTCTTATTATTCTTGGTCTTGGGGACATAGCCAAGTCCCTTTTTTCCATTGCTTGCCCTTTGCTTACCAAGAATCTCATCTAGGACTTCCTTACCTTTGGGTTGGGATCCCTTGACAAGTTCATCTTTCAATCTAGCATTTTCTTCAATGACATCTTCATGTCCACATGATGGTGTAGAGGTGCTAGGCATATCATACTTGTACAATTGAGTTTGTAGATGATCACAAAACTCATTTACAGTAGAGTGTTCACTCTCCAATGCCTTGTAGGCAATGTCAAGTTTCTCTAATTCCTTAGAGAGTCTAGCATGAGCAGCCCCAAAGTCAATCTTCTCCTTCTTTAATTTCTTTACCTTGGCAAGAGCATTGTCACGTTCCTTTATGAGCTGGGCAACAACCTCTTCATGAGACTCCTCAATTGACTCAAGCCTCTCCTCTAGAGAGACTCGAGCCTCTTCTTCTTCTAGAGCATTCTTCAAAGAGGCAATGTACATGGCATCCTCTCTTTCAATTCTCCCCTTTTCTTCGAGGAGCTCTTAGGAGTGAGCAAGTTGGCTCATGAGAGCATCAAAATGAAGTTTTTGCACACCTTGCAAGTTAGTGAAAAAATGGTCCAAAGAAATAACTTCTTCCTTTACTTTAAGACTTGTATGATCATCCATATCAACATTCATAGTAGTCTTAGGAAAAGAAGAGATAGGAGATGATACCTCGGAACCTCTTGCCATAAGGCAAGTGACGTTCTTGTTGATGACGTTCTAATTAGGAGAGTCGAAGAGTGATGTGGGAGTAGATGTGGTGGCTATTGCAGCCACCTCTCGAGTGATATCTTCATCCTCTTCATCTTTGCTTCCGGATGAATACTCTTCTTGTGCCACCAAAACAATCTTAGGTTGCTTCTTGTAGGGAGCATTTTTCTTGATGAACGGCTTCTTTCGAGGTGACTTGGATTTTTCCTTGAGGATGAGCCTGCCCCCATTATCTTCTCTGCTTTGATAGGGACACTTAGCCACAAAGGGCAAACGATCTCCATAATTGTAGCAAGTTCTCAGTTTTGGGTTGTTTTCTCTTCGCCCACTTGACCCACTCTTGTGCTCAAGTTTAGATTTACCCTTAGCTAGATCCTTCCAAAAGTTTCTTGCATAGAAGGCCATGTACTCACCATGAGCACGCTTGACCTCCTCGGGACAACTCATGGAGACAATGTCTAACCCTCTATCCTCTTCATCTTGTTCAACAACATTGGCCTTTAATGCAATGTTTACACCCTTTTGCATCCCTATTGCCTAAGCACGAGCATCTTCGGCATTCTTAGCTGCCACTTTGAAAGCCGCCATTTCTTGCATGACTTCATTGGAAGTCATTTGGTGGTAGTTGTGTCTACCTTGCAAACTCTTCAAATCCGTGGGCTCAAATGGCATGAGAGCACTAACATACTTTCTTTTAATCCAAGCATCATCAATATGAGTGGCTCCATGCTTTCTAAATGTTGTTGCAATGCTCTTGAGCCTTCTATACATGTATTTGTGGTCTTCACCATCCAACATGTAAAATCCTTCAGCTTCATTGCTTAGAGCATCATACCTATTTCTTCTCATGCTTTCATTGCCAATGAACAAGTCGGTGAGAGCATCCCAAGATTCTTTGGCGGTGTTGAGGTGTTCAATATCTGGCATGTCTTTGGGACCCACACCAAGATGTATCATGTGAAGAGCCGTTGCATTTAGTTGATTTTCCACTACTTCTCTTCTTGTCAAGTTAGTGGAGTCTCCAATATGAAGGCCATCTTCAATGATCCTCCAAGGCTCAATCGACGAACTGCACACATGAGATTTCATTAAGAATTGCCATTGATTAAATGAAGATGCACTAAGTTTGGGTGGATCACCCCTATTGTTTATATGAGTGTGAGGGATAGGTGGGTCGGGAGAATATAGGTGAGAGACCTCACTATAGTCCTCCTTACCGCTTCCCTTCTTGGAGGAGGATCCATTATTCTTCTCACCCACCAACTCATCTTCCTTGGATTTAGCATGAGCTTTCTCCTTAGATAGTGGAGTGGAGGCCTCAGAGGTACATGGAGGTGGGGTTGTAGATGAAGTGAGACGAGCAATCATTTGCTGCATCTCTTCCATTTTGGTCTCAAAGGATTTCAACAAGGTTGTTTCCAACGTCTTGAGGTCATCCATTGTGACCTTGTCCACAGCCTCACTCCCATCTCCCTTAGTACCCATACTTCTCTTAGGTTGTTAAGCCCAAATAAAGAGCCGAGGCTCTGATACCACTTGAAATGGATCGTATGGGCACCTAGAGGGGGTGAATAGGTGTTACTCCAAATTTTAATACTTTTTCAATTTTAGGCTTGACACAAAGGTAAATTCTCTAGATATGCAACTACGAATAATTTCCCTATATGTAAACCTAACTACTAGCGAGTAAAGGCAAGTAAGAGTGAGGAGCGAGGAAACCGTAGTGGATCACGTGGAGATACAGCATATGTTTTACCACAGTTCCTTCCTTGTTAAGGGAAGTACATCTGCGTTGGATGGGTGGTCGGTACTAAGACCACCACGCCACAATAGGCCTCACCCTGTTCTCTGATGGATCTTGCCACCAAAGGCCTGATCCACCTTTCCACTAGTGGTACCCTTCGAGGTAGGACCCGATGCCTTTACACAACTAGTGGGGCACAACTCCACTACCGAATTGGAGGCTCCCGTAATGACAACAAGCTACCATAAGAACAAATATTATCAAAACGGAAACATAAGATCTAGATATTAACAAGTAATACTAGATCGAGAAATCTCTAAGTGAATGGAGGGAAGTGATGCGCTTGATTCGTGATGTTGATGATGGAAGTCTCCTCCTTCGATTCCCCAAAGATCGGAGCCTTTGGATGGTTGAAGTGGGAGAACTTGATTGAGAGATTTTTCAACGGACCAGAACTTTTTTGAATGAATCAAGGGATCTGACAGGAGGGGTGATTAGGGCATTTTATACCCCCTGTCCAAACATGGCCATTGGTGAAGATGGGAGGCGGATTATCTAGCCCAAGTGATGGACGGATTATCCGGCTGGGGTAAATCACCGCCCTATATTCGGATTTTCCAGGGGAAAATCTGCCCCTCCCCCCACATAGCATGACGCGCCTTGTCACCCTTTGCAACATTCCTCAGGGAGGGGATTATCCGCCCCTGTAGGGGCGGATTATCTGGCTCGGGCAAAACCTCCAGCCCTGGCCAGACAATTCGAATAATAATTCGCCCCCCACACAGGGTGACGTGCCTTGGCTCCCTTTGTCAATTGGGTTAGGCCGGATTATCTAGCCCTTGGCAGGGGCAGATAATCTGCCCCCCAACAACTGGATTTGGCTGCTTTTCATATGAACAGACATCTGCAGCACTTAGCACACATGAGTTAATCCATGGTATTGTTATCTAACACACAAAACACTAGAGATCATAAAATGTTCTTTCAGCTTACAACCCTTTAGCAATAACTGTTACACGAAGAATGATTATTATCATGATGCAAAACATTAAGTTCAACATAATGATCTTGTGATGAGATCTCAAACATATTTAGATCTTCGCACGCATCCCCTTAGGATTTAAAACTTCAAATGGTCAGTTTCATTTCTACCATGATCACTTATCTATTTGTTCTTTGCACAATGGTTTAACTTTTTTTTTGAGAGTTGTGAAAATGAACTAGATATTTTTTACTTCTCATGAGAAAACGCAAAAGAGATCAAATAGATTGTTAACTCCCAAGATTATTATGAAGCAATTCATGTTTGTGATTTGAGTATCCACCTCATCTTGTACGTATTCTCAATATTGAGTAGCATTATAGTTTGTATATGTTTTCTTTCCATTTCTTTTGATATTTTTTCTTAATCAACTTTTTAAATAATCAAACCAATCATGTACATCATAGTATCAAGAACTATGCAATATTCTAATTAGTAGAATGGTGTGGAAGATCCTACAATCATCATAAAGTACGAGTAAGATAGAACACACCCTAGTGCATACATCTAATAAGGTAACCATGTACTGAAATACTTCATTTATAATAATGGTTCAAAGTCCAATAGATATGATCCATTACTTCCTCCAAGGGAGCTAAATATGCATCTTATTATGCAATACTTCGATATACAAAGCTAAAATTCTTGCAAGAAAATTAAACATGATAAAGGAGTAAGGATTACAAGGTCTTAAAGATCTCCCCAACCTTGAAATCAAGCTAGGTGAGATAAAATAATCCCTCATGATTATTGGTTACTTTGTCGCTTCAAGACTTGCTTGCACTACGAGAAACGATAGAACAGAGTGCTTTAATAGTTACCTCTAACTCCCTGATGCGGAGCTTGTGTATACCAATGGTATTCTCTAGTTGCACGATATAAGCTTTGTGAAAGTTATTAGTCTCTTCCAACTTGGCTATGGTTCGAAAGCTACGTTTAAGATTGCGTCCATTGATCTTGTCCTTATAATTTATAAGAACGGATGCAAGGCTTGATTAGTTTGGAAATATCAAACCTGCTCTTGGTGTTGATATAGTTGTGGTGGCTGTGCTGCTCTTGCTTCCAGTGATGAGCTTGTTCCTGTGAAAAACTTGGCCTCTCCCTCCTTGATCTGCTCCTAACTTGGCCTTGCCCAACTCCAACACTACCCCCTCCTTTAAGTGACCATACTTGATGATTTGGTTGGTTACTTTAGTGATGGATTATGTAGTTGATATGGTAAGTACCAGTGTTGGAACTATGGTTTTCTTATTGTGGTGAAACTTTGGTTAGTAGAGAAAAACTCCTTGTACTACTACGGCTGTGCTCCTTATCCATTCTCTCCTTGCTTCATGGTGTCGACAACACATAGTTTTGCATGCGTGTGTGAGCTGATTCACTGTTTTGGATAAGCTCATTTGAAATATCTGGGTTTCTACCCTTTTACTTTTACCTTAACTGGTGAAACTTGCCCCTCTCTATAATGTCAATGATGTGGTTCTGAGACAATAATTGGATTAAGAACGGATATTTCTCTTTTGGTGAAATTTCCCCCTGATCTTTTCTTTGCTCAGTGATGAAATGCAATAGTGCATTTCATTATTAAAAGATCTGAGAGCAAACTACTCCATTTACCGCTTCCTTTCGTTTTATTTGTTTTTGTTTACTTGTAGGTACAATTCTTATAGAGAAGATCCTAGAGCTTCAAGATTTAGTTAGGAAATAGTATAGGTTCTTCTTTTTATCATTTTGTAATTTTATTATATTCTTTTGTAAAGAATAATGTAATATTTATATGGTTTAATAAAGTATCAGTTTCTTCTTTCTTTCAATTCTTTCTTTGTGTAGTAAATTCTTACTTATTTGTATTCTCCTTATCTTGTAATTATAGAATAAGAACTTCTATTTATTTATATTCATTATTTGTATTGCTTTTAATGTCTTGAATTCTTTTTATTATAGTATTGTTATATGAAGTAATATCACTTCATATCAAAACATCCTAATATTCACTATTAAAACGATTAACTTCTAAATGCTTTTGATTTCAAATAATTCAAAAGTAGATTTAAATTTAAGATTCAATTTAAATTATCATCCCAAAATAACTCAAAATACCTAGAGGTTATGCCAAAATTCATAGCAATCACCTGGATGAGCTAAACCCTAACTCACCAAAGTGAAAGAAAATCTGATCCCTCTAGTGTTTTATTTTTGCGCAAAAATTTCCTGAATTTTCTTATACATGAATACAAATGCACAAATTCTCTTCTGCAGCCCTAAATGGTGGGGCACTACAAGAAGGGAAGCAGAGAAGGGTTGAATAAAGGAGGTTAACTTCCATACACGTAGTCACTTGATAATTCGGTGTCAACATGGAAAGAACTTGCCTTCAAGAAGAAAGAAGAGAATTCTTTGAAGTCGATGGTGCTCAAAAAATGGAGAATTGTTGGATTGCCACCCAGGAGAGAAGAGTGGCTATGGCCAAGCATCGAGTCATGATGAATGAGTATAGGATTTCCATTGATGATGGACTGTTAAAGCAAGACAAGCATGAGTAGAAGTTCATATTCATGAATCCAACCAGCCTTGATGGCAGGGGTAAATAATACTTTGAGTTCATGCAAAATCAAGTTTTAGCATCAATGTGATGGGAGGGGTTCATGAGATGCTACATGTGCGGTGCCTTCGGCGGTGGCGTCGATGGTAGTAGCAACGGCTTCAGTGGTGGTGGTGGCACCGTCACATGCTCCATGGAAGGCGACGATGACGACGACGTCTCCATCCCTTGAACTATTTGTGCTTTTCATGATACTTTTGATATTCTTATTCATGTTTGAACTATGCTATTGGTTTGTCTTAATTATCACACACTATTTTGTTTAAACTATGTTGTCAGTTTTATTTTGGATTATGTATGTGTGGATTTGATGAAATGGTATTTTATTTGGATTGTATATGCAAAGTAGACATACATCAGGTGTGAGAAAGCACAAACAAGTTTTAGGGATTATGCTGGAGAAGATCAGTTTTCTCCCCCAAAATATTTCTCTCTCCCTTCTCGAGAACTGTTTTTTGCTATTGAGTTGTCGGGGCTCTCGTGGAGGTGCTCTTAGAGAGTACTACTCCAAAATGTCTCTAAAAAAATGTACTCCAAAATGAATGTCATAACCTCCTCAAAAGTGACTCACCGAAGTGTATACATCATGCCGTTGCAACTGCCATAGAGAAATACGTGGGGATATTGGTATTTGGTAACATGATTCCAATCAAGCTAAATCCTTGTCTTGTAAACAAGTCACGGACTCTAGATTTACAATGGTGGCTGGACCACCCAGCGACTATCACGGACTCTAGATTTACAACGGTGGCAGGTTCAGCTAGGTGGTGGAGCAGGTGATCGTCCCTATGCTAAAAATGAATGTTCCTTAAATCTTTTCGCCGTTGCCAGTCATCACGTACGCCCGTGACTCATTTGCCGTACCGACCGACCTCACCTTCCTTTGCACTGCACACGTCAGATTTGTATAGCCCTATTTCTGAGCTGTTAACTGCTGCCACTACACTCGAGTTGTTTATGGTAATAATATGGTCGTAAAAAGATCTCGTGTGTTCTTGTTGTGGTTGATATTTAAAGGGAGATATATTATTCCTCGTGTAGTTGGGAATTTGCCTGGCTTCTGACTCTGTTGTCAAGCTGCCTTTCCAGTGAAAGAGAGATTTCTGCAAGACTCTCGCCGTTCACGGGAAAATTGCAAACTTTGTGCGACAATTTCACATGTTAGTTCAGCTAAAGAGATGGTGCCTCACGAATAATACTGTGTCACAACTCACGCGGCCATCTTGAGAGAAAGCGTTGGTCTCATCGCAAGGGCTGAGGCTGGATGCATCCATCCAGCCATCGGTCTCGCACGCACCCGTGTGTGAGAAAGAAAACAGGATCATGTTCTTCTCATGGATAATACGGTTCAGACAGAATCTTACGAAAAAAATGAAAAAACATGGTTCGTATAGGTGGAAACGAGCAAGTGGAGTATAATCGATATTTTCAAAGTTCGGTCCTGTGCACGTTGCTTTGCTCGCACGAGTCGACGCTTCCAAGGAAGAGGAAAAGTGGGTCCTCATTACTGCCGGTTGTTTTCGCCATGTTGAGTGCACGGGTCACCATGTCGTCGATGGCGAGCGTGCAAACTACGGCGAATGGCGCTGGCGATGCCTATCTTTTTGCATTGGGTGTGCACCGAATCTAGTCTATCTGTTAGATCCACCACTTCTGGAGTGGGACAACACTTGCACTTTCAAGCTCGTGACCGGCGACGAGGTGGAGCCGCCGGACCCGGACACCCCGGCACGGCAGCATCTTCTTCGTTTCTACAACAGTTCTTGTTCATCCGTCTTGTCCGCCAGCCGGCAGGCGATCTTCCCGCCGGCGGCAGAAGGGACGGGGAGGGGAGTCGCCCCGTCAAACTTTGAATTGTAGAGATCATTTTCAGTGGGACTCACCAAACGTTAACTGTCTAAAATTTGGGCTACTACAGTACTCTAATCAACATCGAAGCAGGTCCATGATCAAAGATTAGCGTTGACTCAACCGATCGATTGATGCTCTGCGTCGATCCTAATCTACCTCTGTTTCCCGCTTTTTTGAACTCTGTGCTCGTCTGATGCCAGTTAGCACTAACCATGGATTAATTCTTTAACTCCATTCTGGGAGATACGCATCGATACGGTCTACGGTGCCTAATCATAGATTAGCTACTAGTTGCGATTAATTTGACTAATAATCGACGGCCAAGACTCGTTGAACAAACCATGGTGGCTAGGACCTCGCCTTTTCCTTTAGCAAAATTGCAAAAGGGTGCTCGCCATGCTTGTGAGAGCATGTCTCTGGTTGGTACACGAATCAACGATGCTCAACTTTTGCGGGCCAGGCATCTAGACGTCCTAAACTTTACTAATTTGTTATTAACTAGTAAATATCCTCTAAGAATAAGCATAAGGGTCTCTTTGAATCAAAGGGTTTTCATAAGAATTTTGGAGAATTAAAATCCTTGGATTTCTGTGCTAGATCCCTTAGGATCACCTAGCTCAAGATATGGGCTACAGAAAAAGGATCAGGGATATGTGGTGGTCCAGCCATGGCCTCCTCTTGCTTCTTCTTCCACTTGTGTTCCTGATCTTCAGCAGTGAGTGGTTCTTCTGGGTGCTTTCAGTCCTTGCTTGATCAGTGAGCAGGGGAGAGAGAGAGAGCAAACCCTATGAGTGTGTGTGCTTCTCAAACCCTAGGCCCCTTTATATAGGACCTGCACCAAGAGAACCACACCTGAGAGATGGATGGTCGAGATGCCCCTGATCAGGGCATCCAAGGGTTGCGATTAAAATCCTCTTAAATGATCTTAATTTTCCTTAGATTTAATCACAGCAACCTATAGATCACTGTAGATCACTTATATCCAACATTCTCCCCCTTGATCGTAAGGATAAACTTATAAGTCTATTTCTCAACAAAACGACATACGAGATAACAGAATTATAGCGGTCATAGAGTGTCGCAGAACCCAGTTACTACAATACACCACTTTATTTCAAAACAGAAGTCCTTTAACTTAAGAGCTCCATAAACTTATACTTATTACAAACTTATGAGCTCAACTCTTTGTTGAAACTTATACAGATTTAATAAATTACAATGGTCAGTTAAGTACCATTGAACTAATTGACTACAATACATCGTTCCATCGAAGAGAAGAACCCTTCTTAGACTTATGGGGAGATGGTATCATAACAGTCCCAATTCCAGGATCAAAAGCCTTATGTCAATCCCATGCTAGCAACATGTTCTTTGAACACACTTGGTGGCAGACCTTTCGTGAGTGGATCCGCTAACATTGCGTTAGTCCTTATATGCTTAATACTTATTGCCTGATCCTGGATTCTATCTTTCACAACATGATACTTGATGTCAATGTGTTTGGCGGCACCACTTGACTTGTTGTTACTCGAATAGATCACTGCGGGTTGATTATCGCAGAAAATAGTGAGTGGCTCAAATATACTGCCAATCACCCTTAAACCCGGAATGAAATTCTTCAGCCATACTGACTGCCCGGTTGCCTCATAACAAGCCACAAACTTTGCTTGCATTGTTGATGATGCAGTAATACTTTGCTTGGTGCTTTTCCAAGAAATAGTTCCTTCTGCTAGGGTGAAAATATAACCCGATGTGGATTTCTTAGTGTTAACACACCCCGCAAAATCAGCATCTGAATAACCCACCACCTCGAGGTTATCAGTTCTCTTATATGTGAGCATGAGGCCTTTAGTTCCTTGCAAATAGTGCAAAGCTTTCTTAGCAGCCTTCCAGTGATTCAACCCTGGATTAGAGTGATATCTGCCAAACATCCCGGTTATAAAAGCTAAGTCAGAGTGAGTGCACACTTGTGCATACATCATACTTCCAATAATTGAAGCATCAGGAACTGACTTCATCTACGCAGATTCATAATCATTACTTGGGCCCTGGAAAGTCCCAAACTTATCACCCTTGACAATAGGAGCAGGCGAGGCTGAGCACTTATGCATATTGAACTTTTTGAGTACCTTCTCAATATACGCTCTTTGTGATAGCCCCAAAATTCCTCTGGATCTATCTCGGTGAATCTGAATACCCAAGACATAAGCGGCATCACCGAGATCCTTCATATCAAACTTTGAGGAGAGAAGCCTTTTAGTTTCTAGCAGCATATTCTTATCGCTACTAGCTAAGAGTATGTCATCGACATACAGTATTCGAAAGACAAAGTTACTCCCCCTGAACTTCACATAAATGCAATTGTCCACTTCATTCTCTTTGAAACCAAAAACCTTTATGACTTGATCAAACTTAAAGTATCATTTCCTTGAGGCTTGCTTTAATCCATAAATGGATTTCTTAAGATGACATCCTAAGTTTTCCTTCCCTTCCATAACAAAACCTTCCGGTTGAGCCATGTAAACATCCTCATGTAAGTCACCATTCAGAAATGCCATTTTGACATCCATCTGATGCAACTCCAGTTCATAATGAGCCACAAGCGCCATAATAATTCTGAATGAGTCCTTAGAAGAGACACGTGAAAAAGTCTCATTATAATCAATACCTTCTCTTTGAGTGAAGCCCTTAGCCACAAGCCTTGCTTTGAACCTTTCAATATCACCTTTGGAGTCACGTTTGGTCTTATAGACCCATCTACTACCCACAGTTTTGGCTCCTTTAGGGATTTCTACTAAGTCCCATGCATCATTAATGCGCATGGACTTCATTTCATCTTTCATAGCATCAAGCCACTCTGATGAATGATCACTTTGTATAGCTTCCTTAAATGATGCAGGATCATCATCCAACATCGACTCATTCATATCCTCATTCATATAAGTGACATAATCACTAGAAATAGCGAACTTTCTAGCCCGCTTAGACCTTCTGAGCGGTACATTATTTGGTACCTCAACCAGACTTCAGGTTGTTGAGCATCTTTCGTAGAAGTATCATTAGGTATGGACTCTGGCAGAGTCACTGGTATCTCAACAGGGGTAGGATTAGCAGTCCTTTCAACTAGAGGTGTAACCTCAACATGAATAGGAAACACTGGCTCTTGGATCACATGGATCGGAACATAATCTCGTTTGTCCTCCAAGATTATTTCCCTGGGAGTCATACTCCCCCTCATCATATCACTTTCCAAGAACAAATCGTGTCTTGTTTCAACAAACTTAGTGAATTCCTTTGGGCAATAGAAACGATATGCCTTAGATTTGTTAGGATAACCAATGAAGTGGCAGCTGACAATCTTGGGGTCTAACTTTCCCATAATTGGATTGAGAACTCTTGCCTCAGCAGCGCAGCCCCACACATGCAAATAACTCAGGGTAGGTTTTCTCCTAGACCATAATTCATATGGCGTTTTCGGCACCGATTTACTGGGGACCTTATTAAGAATATGTGCATCTATATTTAGAGCTTCTATCCATAAACCAAGCGGCAAAGTGGAGTGACTTAACATACTTCGTACCATGTCCATGAGAGTACGATTCCGCCTTTCAGCGACTCCATTTTGCTGAGGTTCGCCTGGTGCTGAATACTGAGCAACAGTACCATTTTCCTGTAGGAACTTATCAAAAAGTCCAGGAATTTGGCCATAAGTAGTGTGTCTACCGTAGTACTCACCACCACAATCAGACCTTACAACTTTGATATTTTAACCAACTTGATTCTAAACTTCATCTTTGAATATCTTGAACTTTTCTAATGCCTCAAATCTTCCTTTGATAGGATAGATGTATCCAAACCGGGAGAAATCATCAGTGAATGTTATGAAGGAATCAAAACCATCCACTGATTTCACATTGAACGAACCACAGATATTTGTGTGAACGATTTCTAAAACTCCCATGCTTCGATTTGCACCTTTCTTGATTCTCTTACTATATTTCCCTTTGATGCAATCAATACAATGATCAAGATCCGCATCCAAGAAATCCAAAGGATGAAGGACTTGCTCCTTAATGAGACGCTCAATTCTCCCCCTCAAAATATGGCCCAACTGATAGTGCCATAGTTTCGAAGAAGTCTCATCATCATCGCGCTTACGCTTGGTACTAACATTCATATTAGAAGAGGCATCAACTTCATTTAGGGAATCACTTAAGGAAACAAGATAAAGTTTGTCTTGTCGGAAGGCAATACCAACATTATTATTGTCAAACATAATTATACATCTCTTGTTCCCAAAGTCACAGTGAAAACCATCATCATCTAAGCATGAGACGGACACAAGGTTTCGTCTCATAGAGGTTACATAAAGTACATTATGTAAATGAAACATAAAGCCGCTATGTAGCATAAGTGAGAACTCTCCAATAGCCTCATCCTGAGCCTCAACACCATTAGCGACTCTAATGGTTCTTTCCCCTCTTCTTAGAGTCCTCTTCATATTGAATCCCTGTAAGGAGTTTGCAACATGAATTGTTGCACCTGAGTCAACCCACCATGTATTGGTGGCATAATTAACATAAAGGGATTCGTCAACAAAGGTTATAACATTAGTACCTTTCTTATTGAGCCATTTCATGAACCCAACACAATCCCTCTGAACATGTCCGCTTTTTCCACAAAAGCGACATCCATTAGGATCTTTACCATCAGCATTAGGGTGTGCATCTGTATTAGGAGCTCTGTTAGGATTCTTTTGCTGAAAGAACTTAGAAGATTGCCCTTTATCCTTAAACTGAGTAGGCTTAGGCTTCATAAACTTTTGATTTTTCTTCTTCTGAGAGTGCTTGAACTGGTTGACATGATCAACTTGTTCAGCTTTAAGCCTTTCCTCTTCTTGTACACATATAGCCATCATTTCATCCATGCCCCATTTAGAATCCATCGCATTGTAATTGATGGTGAGCGGAGAGAACTCTGTGGGCAAGGATGACATAATAAAATGGACAAGGAAACCTTCCGATATTTCCATTTCCATTGTCTTAAGTTTAGTGGCCATGTTGATTTTCCTCATGATATGCTCTCTCAGACTCCTATTTGGATCATACCTTTCATCAATAAACCTTCTAATGAGACTTGTTGCATAAATTTTGGGATCCCTTTGAAGGAGTTATGCCCTAGAGGCAAACAATAAAGTGTATTATTTGATATATCTCCTATATGTTCATAATATGTTTCATATTGTGCTATAACTGTGTTAATACGAAACGTTAATACACGTGTGGTATCTAAACAAACCGTGTCTCTAGTTACCTCTAGCGAACTAGTTCATTGGTCATGAGGATGGTATGGGTTTCAAGATCATGGGCATTTCTGCCAATTGACAATGGGGTCATGTTATTAGTTGAATAACATGATAGACAAACATCCGACCGTTATATCTTGAATGAGATCTAGTTACAAAGTTCACCATTGATGATAAAACATAGAGAACCTCGTAACCTAATCCTTTGACTGTGAGGTAATGCAAATCACCATTCCGGAGGAAGCTTAGATGGTTATCAAGAATCATCTCGTAACAGGGTGATCAAAAAGGTGCCACTCAGGTTTTCCAAAGGGGTGTGTAGAGGAGTACATATCAAGACCAGGATTTGTCTAATCCATGTAACGGATAGATACATGTGGCCATCTTGGTGACGTTGCACTAATAAAGCTCACAAGCATGTGACTTGGTCACGGAATGCAACGGCATGAGAACGAGTAAACAAGTTCATTGGTAACGAGACCGAACTAAGGTATGGGGATACCGAAGATCAAGTCTCGAATGAATTAGGTATCATATGACAAAGGGAACATGAAATGACTATCTCACGGTTCGAGCGATTATATTCGTGAAACGCACGGGGGTCACATGGCCATCTAGGTCCCTCTATTGATCATTGATGTGAGAGTAGTATCGATCATGTCCGGAGTGTTTTCAAACCGAAGGATGTCACGCTTAAGGGTAGGGACGCTTAGGGTAGATGAGGTACCGTAGGAGAAATAGAAAAAGAGAAACCGGAATAGTTCTGGGTAACATCTGATGGAGATCGGAAGGGGTCCGGAAGGTGTTCCGGAGTGAAGGAATAATATAATATGTGTATTTGAATGTTAATTAGAGAATTAATATTAAATATATATTTTATTTTATTATTAAAGACTTCATAATGCTAATGGGCCTCACCCGAAGGGAGGCCCAATAGTGCATGGTGCCTAGAGAGAGGGGCCAGCCGGCCTGGGCTTGGTGGGCCGCCCTAGTGGGGCCCACCTAGGGTCGGCGGCTGCCCCTAGGTGTCCGGCGGGTGTGGAGTGATATGTTGCTAACGTATCCATAATTTTTGATGTTCCATGCTTGGTTTTATCTACTTTCTTATGTCTTGTCCACACTTTCGAGTACTTTTTATACACTTTCTTGGACTAACCTATTAACAAGATGCCACAGTGCCAGCTGCCTGTTTTCTGCTGTTTATGGTTCCAGGAAAGTCAGAAAATGAATATTCTCGGAATTGGACGGGACAAAAGCCAAAGTCAGTTTTTCACCGAGGGGGACACGGAGCCAGAATACGAGATGGAGAGGGGCCAGAGGGCCGCCACACCACCTGGCCGCGCGGCTAAGCCTGGCCCGCTCTAGGGGGTGGTGTGGCCGCCTAGGGCACCCCCTCGGCCTCCCCTTTCGCCTATAAGATGCCTCCGATACAGAAACCCTAAGTACCTGATCAAAATTCCACGAAAGAGTTTGTAGCCGCCGTCATCTCCATCCCTAGATTGAGAGGGATCTGAAGCTCTTCCCGGCACCCTGCTGGAGGGGAGAATTCACCCTAGAGTCCTTCTTCATCACCATGCAAGCCTCCGGTGTGATGCGTGAGTAGTTCATCCTTGGACTACGGGTCCATGTAGTAGCTAGATGGTTGGTTCTTCTCCTTTGTGCTATCATGTCTAGATCTTGTGAGCTCCGTTCATGATCAAGATCATCTATTAGTAATCCTACATGTTGTGTTTGCGGGGATCCGATGGATATGGAGATGCTATTTCAGATTGATTATTGATTCTATCATGTCTTTGTTATTTGTGATCTTGCATGCTCTCCGTTGTTAGTGACTATCTTGGCCGAGTAGATGCTAGCAACTCCAAAAGGGAGTATTTATTCTTGATAGTGGGTTCATGCCTCTAGTAATCTGAGGAAGTGACAGAAATCTCTAAGGTACTAGATGTGTTGTTTCTACTAGGGAGAAAACATCAATCCTTTGTTCATAGAACAATCGTATTGTTTACTTTACATGCAATGCATAATGCAATTATCTATTGCTTGCAACTTAATACTGGAGGGGGGTCGGATGATAACCTAAAGGAGGATTATTAGTCATAGATGCAGTTGGATTACGGTCTATGTATAATGTTGTAATGCCCAATCAAATCTCATAGGAGTCAAGATGATTAGTATATGCATGTATGCTTTCTCAATGTTTGTCAATTGCCCCGCTGTAATTTGTTCACCCAACATGTCATCTATCTTAAGGAGAGACACCACTAGTGAACTATGGACCCCGGTCCTTTCTTTTACCATCAATCTACAACTGTTTACTTCTTTCTTTTTACTTTCTGTAAGCTTTTACTTTCTTCCATACAATACATTTAACCCTTTGTTTTCAGCAAAACCGGTGAGATTGACAACCTCACTGTAAGTTGGGGGCAAAGTTTTGTGGTTGTGTTGTGAAGGATTCCAAGTTGGCAACAACACCTTGGAGGTGTTTCCTTGCTCCTGCTGGTTCGATAACCTTGGTTTCGTAACTGAGGGAAAACTTGTTGCTGTGCTCATCATACCTTCCTCTTGGGGTTCCCCAACGAGCTCGATATATTTTGGGCCATTAAGCTATTTTTCTAGCGCTGTTGCCAGGGAGTCAAGGACATCTTCACAAGGGGAGTCTCTCATAACCAATATCTTTACTTTGTTATTTTTGTTTTGCTTAGTTTATTTTTGCTTTCTTTGCTTGTTTCTTTATCAAAAACACACAAAAAAATAGTTTTACTAGTTTGCTTTCTTTATTAAAACACAAAAAAAATGACTACTCTTGAAAATACTAAGTTGTGTGACTTCACTAGCACCAACAACAATGATTTCATGTGCACACCTATTGCTCCACCTATTCCTGAAGCTACTTTCTTTGAAATTGAACCTCTTTACTTAATCTTGTTATGAGAGAACAATTTTCCGGAATTGGTACTGAAGATGCTACTGCTCATCTAAATAACTATGTTGAACTTTGTGAGATGCAAAAGCATAGGGATATAGATGAGATATTATTAAGCTGAAATTGTTTCCTTTCTCTTTGAGAGGAAAAGCTAAAGAATGGTTGCAATCCCTAACTAGAAATAGTATTGATTCTTGGACTAAATGCAAAGATGCTTTCATTAGAAAATACTATCCTCCTGCTAAGATTATATCTATGAGAAGTGAAATAATGAAGTTTAAACAATCTGATAATGAACATGTTGCTCAAGCTTGGGAAAGAATGAAATCTTTGGTAAAGAATTGTCCCACTCATGGACTGACTGCTTGGATGATTATCCAAACCTTTTATGCAGGATTGAACTATTCTTCAAGAAATATATTGGATTCTGCTGGAGTACCTTTATGACCATTACTTTGGGTGTTGCAACAAAGCTCCCGGATAATATGATGGTTAACTATTCTGAATGGCACACTGAAAGAGCTCCACAAGGTAAGAAGGTAAATTCTGTTGAAGAAACCTTCTCCTTGAGTGATAAAATTGATGTTATTATGTCTATGCTTGTTAATGGGAAAGCGCATATTGATCCAAATCATGTTCCCTTAGCCTCTTTGGTTGCTCAAGAAGAGCAAGTTGATGTGAACTTTATAAGAAATAATAATTTTAGCAACAATGCCTATAGGAATAATTTTGGTAATAATAACTATAGGCCATATCCTCCCAATAATGGTAATGTTTATGGAAATTCCTACAACAATAATAGGAGTGCACGCTCTGAACTCAAAGTTATGCTTAAAGATTTTATTAGTAAACAAACTGCTTTCAATAAAACTATTGAGGAAAAACTCTCTAATGCTGAAAGAAATATAGCATCATTGGCTGAAGCATAATCTTCTTTGAATAAAATGGCTGCTAAACCTGAAACTATTGATAATCCCGTTGCTGCTACTAATGCCATACAAGTTAGAATTGATGAAAATGTTAGACTATTAGCTAAATTGCATGCTAAGTGGGAAAGAGAAGATGAAATTGCTAGAAACATTAGTGTTTCTACTATCACTACCACTAGTGTTGAAGCTAGTAATAGCTCTACTACTTTAGATGATAATTATGATTTTGATGTTGATGGTTACAATATCTCTAAAGTAATTAAGTTCCTACAAAAGCTTGCTAAAAGTCCTAATGATAGTGCTATGAATATGGCCTTTACAAAACACATTACTAATGCTCTCATAAAAATTAAAGAAGAAAAGATGAAACATAAAACTTCTATTCCTATAAAACAAGAAGATGGTTGGGAACCCATCATCAATATGAAAGTGAATGATTTTTATTTTAAAGCTTTATGTGATCTTGATAGTAGTGTTTCTATTATGCCTAGAAAGATTTATGATATGCTTGATTTGCCACCTTTGGAAGATTGTTATTTGAATGTCCCACTTGATGATAATGCTAAAAAGAAACTCATGGGGAGTATTAATGATGTTCTTATTATGGTTAACAATGCTTATGTCCCCGTTGATTTCTATGTTTTGGATGTTGAATGCAATGCTTCTTGTCCTATTACTTTGGGAAGACCTTTTCTTAGAACTGTTGGTGCCATTATTGATATAAAAGAAGGCATCATTAAATATCAACTCCCACTCAAGAAAGGTATAGAAGAGAGAGAAGATTTCTTTTGCCTCTCCTATGAAAACAAAATTTGCTCTTAATGCTTCTTCATTTGAGAACACTTGATTCTTTTTCTTGCTTCTTATGCCTAACTTAAAGGCGTTAAAGAAAAGTACTTATTGGGAGATAACCCAAAAGTTTTATATGAGTCTTGGAAGTTATTACCTCTGTAATTACCGCTTCTTATCCTTTTTATTTGCTTTTTGTGCCAAGGGTAACCTCTAATGAGAGAGAAGTAATGCTTGGGAAAGTTGATGTCCCTAAACAGATTTTTGTGCTTCACCGTAAAAATTCGTGTAAAATATTTGTACGTCATTTTGAGGCGTGAATATTTGTGCTTCTGCCCCAGGTTGTTATCTAACTTTCGTTAGATCAACACTTTTCGATTTGAGCAAAATAAGGTCTTCGAAAAAATTGGTTTCTATTTGTTGGTCTGTTTTGACAGATTTCTGCCATTATTTGCATTTGCTTCTTGTTGGTTCCTTTTTGAGTTCTTTTTGGGGAATTGAGATTTTTGAGGGAAGTGCTACAAAATCTTTTGTTTTAATGGAAGTTTTATTGGTGTTGAAACTGAACCTAAAGACTTGAGTACACTAATGTTGCTAATAAAGATTGTGTTAAGTTTCGTATGAAGAAAAATTTCAGGTGTATGGAGAGAATAATGTAATGAATTGAAGAATGGACTAAAGCTCAAGCTTGGGGATGCCACCCCGTGTCACCCCAAGAAATATTCAAGAGGTACAAGCGTTAAAGCTTGGGGATGCCCAAGGCATCCCCTTCTTCATCAATAAAAATCCCAGGTTTCTTCCAAACACTTCATTTTTATTTTTTCATGCACAGTTGTGTTGTTCTTGGAGCGTCTTCGTTTTTTTTTGGTTTTCGTTTGCTTGGTTTTCTTAGTTTGCTGAATAAATTGGTTGGACCCCCTCTTTCATACATTAGTTTTCAAATAGTTTGGTTTGGATTAGAAAAGAGTAGGAATAGTTCATGCTTAAGTGGTAAAAGGAGTTTGTTTTTGACTGTGGCCTATGCTTTGTCATGTCGTGCTTGATATTGTTTTGGCTTTATGCTTAGTGATCTTTGCTGTAGCAGGACATGTTATAAACAATTGAGATTGTTTAATGTGCCTTAGAAGAATCATGCGTTGTTTTAGCATATTAAAGCATAGTAGTGTGGTATTCTCCTTTGATGCTTTATTTGGGTTGACTTGGCGCATGCTCACACCATGTTATGACTATCCCAAGTCACCATAAGCCTTTATGATCCTTTAGTTTTTGACTTGTAATATCACTTTATGCTTTGGTTAATGATGTTTTGTCGCTTTGCATGATTATGGCCATTATTGCTCTCTTAGTTGGTCGCTCCCAGTCTTTTGCTAGCCTCCATAACCAAGTGTGAGTTCCACTCATGCATCCAACTCCTAAAACCAAGTTATTCCAAAGAGTCCACCATACCTACCTATTATAATTTGCTATTCCAAGTATATTCATGTTTTTATCTACCTTCCGAATTAAACTTGTTATGTAAAAATTAGTGATTAAAGCTCTCATGAACTTGATGGCACACTTTACTTTCTTACATTTAATAAACTGTAACCAATGTGTCCATCTTTGTTGCGTATATGCTTGTGCTTTATAAGTTGAAGTTAGCAGAACCATGTATCATGGGGAACTCTTTCAACATTGCACTTGTACATTGTACCCCGTTGATATCATGTTCTTTTGATTATGGATCCTGGCGGTGTGAAATAAAAGGGGAACTTGTAAGATCATGGAGTTTGTATGTGTGTTAGAGAAACGCCTGGGCCTCTAGCCTAAGCCATGCCTAATCATGGTGGAAACTTGCAGCATAACCATAATGAGCACTCTATGAAGCATCCTCAATAAAAACCTATGCAAATAGAAAATAAAAAGATCACTGAGATGCTCATTGTCTGCTTGCCTTGTCATTTTGATTATGGGATAGCCCCTGTATCATGTGCAAGGGGTACCTCGTTGGCGGTTCTCTATGATATATATGTACTTACAATGACAAGAGCTTACTTGTGACTGAAGTTGAGTAGCATGAGGTTCGGTCTTCGTAAGTAAGGGGCATGAGATTTCAACTTATAACTTGTCAAGCATATCCTCTTATTTGTGTCACTTTAACCTTAATCACCTAAAGATGCTTATGATAGGGGCAATGAGAGCTGAAAGCTAATAAGTACCATAATTTTTGGAAGCTCTTTATGAAACTTGAATCCCTACTTCCTTCCATGAAGGCCTTTCTTTTACTTTTATGTTGAATCTCCACCTTTTATCTTTATGCACCTACTTTGAGAGCATAGTGGCCATTCTTAGTTCTACGTGCATTGTCCCAAGACTTGTTGATTGATGCATAACTTTGATATTGCTTGTTCTTAAACTATTTGTATCTAGTCACTCTTATGAACTTTGAAGGTGTCCTATGCATTTATGTTTGCTACTCTATGAGGGACAAGTTGAATGCCACTATGCTATGTTTTATTTATGTGAATAAAACAAACGTCTTGCAAAGCATTGTTATTCATGAATCTTTTGTTTGTGCCTTTTCATGCTACAACATAGTTGCTATGTCTTATTGTTAGAACTTTATCTTTCATGTTATGTTGAAGTACTATGATCCCAGCTATCAATATTTTACAAATACTTTGGTCAAGTTTATGATGGTGCATGTCACCTCAAAAACTATTCTTTCTTTTTATCACTCACCTACTCGAGGACGAGCAGGAGTTAAGCTTGGGGATGTTGATACTTTGCTAACGTATCCATAATTTTTGATGTTCCATGCTTGGTTTTATCTACTTTCTTATGTCTTGTCCACACTTTGGAGTACTTTTTATACACTTTGTTGGACTAACCTATTAACAAGATGCCACAGTGCCATCTACCTGTTTTCTGCTGTTTTTGGTTCCAAAAAAGTTAGAAAATGAATATTCTCGGAATTGGACGGGACAAAAGCCAAAGTCAGTTTTTCACCGAGGGGGACATGGAGCCAGAATACGAGACGGAGAGGGGCCAGAGGTCCGCCACACCACCTGGACACGCGGCCAGGCCTGGCCCGCGCCAGGGGGTGGTGTGGCCGCCTAGGGCACCCCCTCGGCCTCCCCTTTCGCCTATAAGATGCCTCCGATACAGAAACCCTAAGTACCCAATCAAAATTCCACGAAAGAGTCTGTAGCCATCGTCATCTCCATCCCTAGACTGGGAGGGATCTGAAGCTCTTCCCGGCACCCTGCCGGAGGGGATAATTCACCGTGGAGGCCTTATTAATTACCATGCAAGCCTCCGGTGTGATGCGTGAGTAGTTGATCCTTGGACTACGGGTCCATGTAGTAGCTAGATGGTTGGTTCTTCTCCTTTGTGTTATCATGTCTAGATCTTGTGAGCTCCGTTCATGATCAAGATCATCTATTTGTAATCCTACATGTTATGTTTGCAGGGATCCGATGGATATTGAGATGCTATTTCAGACTGATTATTGATTCTATCATGTCTTTGTTATTTGTGATCTTGCATTCTCTCCGTTGTTAGTGACTATCTTGTCCGAGTAGATGCTAGCAACTCCAAGAGGGATTATTTATGCTCGATAGTGGGTTCATGCCTCTAGTAATCTTGGGAAGTGACAGAAATCTCTGAGGTACTAGATGTGATGTTGCTACTAGGGAGAAAACAACAATTCTTTGTTCATAGAACAATCGTATTGTTTACTTTACACGCAATGCGTAATGCAATTATCGGTTGCTTGCAACTTAATACTGGAGGGGGTTCGGATGATAACCTGAAGGTGGATTATTAGTCATAGATGCAGTTGGATTACGGTCTATGTATAATGTTGTAATGCCTAATCCAATCTCATAGGAGTCAAGATGATTAGTATATGCATGTATGCTTTCTCGATGTTTGTCAATTGCCCCGCTGTAATTTGTTCACCCAACATGTCATCTATCTTAAGGAGAGCCACCACTAGTGAACTATGGACCCTGGTCCTTTCTTTTACCATCAATCTACAACTGTTTACTTCTTTCTGTTTACTTTCTGCAAGCTTTTACTTTCTTCCACACAATACGTGTAATCCTTTGTTTTCAGCAAAACCGGTGAGATTGACAACCTCACTGTAAGTTGGGGGCAAAGTTCTGTGGTTGTGTTGTGCAGGATTCCAAGTTGGCAACAACACCTTGGAGGTGTTTCCTTGCTCCTACTGGTTCGATAACCTTGGTTTCATAACTGAGGGAAAACTTGCTGTTGTACTCATCATACCTTCCTCTTGGGGTTCCCCAACGAGCTCGGTATATTTTGGGCCATCATGGGGTTTAGTCCCACACCTCCTCGCCCCTGGGTGGTGCACCCCCTCCACTATATATAGGGGTCTCCCCTCCCCCTTTGGAATCATCCCATTCCCTCTCATTCTCTCTCTCTCATCCATTGAGGACTTCTCCGTAATATTGGAGAGGACCTCGTGGGTGAGTTCTCCATCTTCACACCACCGTCGTGTGATCAGCGATCCGACATCTACTTCTTCCGCTGCTCGGCTGGATCGGAGTCCGGTTGACGTCTCCTACACTGGACGTGTGACGAACTTCGGAGGCACCACACTTGGGGTGTTGCTCGTCTTCATCAATATATGCCTTCCTGCGTAAGGCGTGCCTCGGTCTTCAAAGGTATGAATACCATCTCTCTCCTTCGTTACTTATGTCTACATAGTATAGATCCTGGTATTAGTGTTTGAGTAGATAGAAATTTTTGTTTTCTGCTATGGAACCGTTCAGTGGTATCAGAGCGGGTCTATGGGTAGACATGTCATACGGATAGAACACATAGCAATATGTGGGCATTGATTCTCTAGTTTCTACCCTCTTTTAATGTTCTTGTTCATATCACGACACTGTTTGATGAAGCGGCCCCCAACCAACCTCACGTGGTGATTCACGAGACTGGTCCATGAATCAAAGTGGCTTAGGGGGTGTATGTCTCTCTGTAGTAGTTGATATGGCATCGACATTGGAGGGCCCTGAAAAGGGAAGAAGAACGGCAATCATTGAATCCATGTTGTGGCTCCACGTTCGTAGGTGGGAAGGGGTTCTACTGCGAAAGCCCTAAAGCCGTGTAAAACTTGCAATAGATAATATAGAAGCGTCTATTTTTATTATTGCATAGGGGCATGTGTTATAATGTGGCAATGACAAGTTTATGAAACTTTCATTGAAGCTATTGATGATGATAAAATGCTATGACCACGTCATAACACTTTACTTTTTGAAGTATTACTTATTGTGCTGGTATATTTATATATTCAACGGTAGCATAATAAGTTAATCCCTCACAGTATTCCAGTTATCGTATTCCCCTTGTGTGTGCACCACCAAGAAAGTTCTTCGGTATGAGGCGACCCGTGGTGAGCGGGTGTGAGACATATCTATGTTCGCATACAGTGGGTGTAAGCCATGTTGCACTGTGAATACATACAAGTTAGAACTGGTGAGCCTGGCATGTTATAGAGACATGGCCTCGAAATACAGGAGACCGAAAGGTCGAGCATGAATCACATAGTTGATGTGATCGATATTAGGGAATGTCCACCTTTGATACTGCACTGATGGTCGTGATGATCGGGGGAGGTGCAGGGGATTGGGATCATGTGATCACTAAACGAGTAGAGGGATGTTCGTTTGAATGGGAGTTCTTTTGATTTAAGTTCGATAACATAATTAAAACTTGAACTCATTATTATGAACATGGTCTAAACACTTTGCAAATCCATTGTAGATGTCTCTCCCACCCACCTTCAACCTTAGCACTTTCCTCGAGAAGGACAAGCTGAAAACTGATGGAACCAACTTCACCGCATGGTTCCACAATCTTAGGATCCTCCTAGTCCCCTACAAGTTGACTTATGTCATCGAGGCTGAGCTTCCGGCTAAGCCTGCAGATTCCGCCTCCCAGGACGAAAAGAATGTCTGGCAGTCCAAGGCGGACAATTTCTCCCTCATCCAGAGTGGGATGCTCTATGCCATGGAGCCGGAGCTTCAAAAGCGTTTTGAGATGATGAATGCTTTTGAGATCATTGAGGATCTCAAGGCTATCTTTGCTCCACAGGCCCGTGCAGAGAGGTATGATGCTTCCGAGCTCTTCTTCTCTGCTAAAATGGAAGAGCATAGCAGTATTAGTGAGCATGTAGTCAAAATGTCTGGCTATGTTAAGCGTTTGAACGCCCTAGATTGCAAAATCCCGGAGGAGCTCGCAATTGATAGGGTGATGCACTCGCTGCCCCTAGCTATAAGAGCTTTGTGATGAACTACAACATGCAAGGGATGACTAAGACCCTCGCTGAGGTGTTCGCCATGCTCAAAACTGCTGAGGTTGAAATCAAAAAGGAGCACACAGTGTTGATGGTCAATAAGACCACCAATTTTAAGAAGCCGGGGCAAACGGGAAAAGGCAAGGGTAAGAAGTCCAAGAAGGATGGAAAGATCATTGCTAGTACCTCAAAGACTGCCAAGCCCGGCCCTAAGCCCGACACTACGTGCTGCTACTGGAAAGGGGATGGGCACTGGAAACATAACTGCCCCAAGTACCTTGAAGACAAGCGAGCCGGCAAGATAGCCGCCAAGGACAAAGGTATATGTGATATACATGTTATTGATGTGTTCCTTACAAGCGCCAGGAGTAACACCTGGGTATTTGATACCGGATTTGTTGCTCACATTTGTAACTCTCAGCGGGATCTGCAGAGTAGGAGGCCCCTGAGGAAGGACGAGGTGACAATGCAAGTCGGCAATGGTTTGAGAGTCAAAGTGATGGCCGTCGGCACCCTGCATCTCCGTCTGTCGTCAGGATTGTTTTTGGTTTTGAATAAATGCTACTATGTACCCGCATTGAGTATGAATATTGTGAGTGGGTCTGGCTTGTTGCGAGACCGTTATTCGTTTAAATCAGGAACAAATGGTTGTTCAATTTATATGAATGATATTTTCTATGTTCATGCCCCTATGTGTGATGGTTTATTCTTACTTGATCTTGATTGTTGTACACACATCCATAGTGTTGATGCTAAACATTGTAAGCATAATGATGATAATTCCATGTTTATGTGGCATTGCCGTCTTGGTCACATTGGCATAAAACGCATGAAGAAGCTTCATTCAGAAGGGCTTCTTTGATCATTGGATTTCGAATCCCTTGATACATGTGAGCCTTGCCTCATGGGCAAGATGACTAGGACACCATTCTCTGGGACAGTGGAGAGAGCTGTAGACCTACTGGGAATCATACATACAGATGTATCTGGACCAATGAGCGTGTCAACACACAATGGTTATCGTTACTTTGTTACCTTTACTGATGACTTAAGCAGATATGGATATATCTACTTGATGAAGCACAAGTCTAAAACCTTTTAAAAGTTCAAGGAATTTCAGAAAGAAGTAGAGAATCAACTTAATAAGAGAATCAAGCATCTTTGATCGGATCGAGGAGGCGATTATTTGAGTTATGAGTTTAACATGCACTTGGAGGACTGTGGGATTATCCCACAGCTTATGCCAGCTAGAACACCATAGCGTAATGGTGTGTCAGAACATCGTAACCGAACCCTATTAGATAGTGTGCGGTCCATGATGTCTTTAACTGATTTGTCTGTGTCTTTTTGGGGATACGCGTTAGAAACCGCTGCTTTTATTTTAAACTGAGGACCATCCAAATCCGTGGAGACAACCCCATATGAGATATGATATGGACAAAAGCCAAAGTTGTCATTTCTGAAAGTTTGGGGTTGTGAGGCTTACGTTAAGAAACTATAGCCTGACAAACTCGAACCCAAATCAGAAAAATGTATCTTTGTGGGATATCCAAGGGAAACTGTTGGGTATACTTTATACAACCAAGCCGAAGGCAAAACGCTTGTCGCAAAAACCGGCACCTTTCTCGAGAAAGAGTTTCTTGCTAAAGGAGTTAGTGGAAGGAAAATTGAGTTAGATGAAGTTGTTGACCCTTCTCTCCAAATTCCGAGTAGCACAACGGAAGTTGTTCCGAAACCGCTCTCCAACATGGAGGAAGAGCCCAATGATGATGATCAAAACAACAACGTCGAGACTCTTGAGGTGCACAGGTCTACAAGAGTCCGTGCCACTCCTGATTGGTACAGTAGCCTTGTGATGTCTGTCATGCTAGATGAACAGGAGGAACCTGCAAACTACAAAGAAGCTATGGATAGTGTTGACTCCGAGAAATGGCTAGAAGCCATGAAATCCGAAATAGGATCCATGCATGAGAACCAAGTTTGGACCTTGGTAGATCTTCCAGAAGGCCACAAGGCCGTGGAAAATAAATGGATTCTTAAGAAAAAGACAGATGCAAATGGTAATGTGACCGTTCACAAAGCTCGACTTGTTGCAAAGGGGTTTCGACAAATCCAAGGAGTTGATTATGACGAGACTTATTCTCCCGTAGTGATGCTTAAGGCTGTCCGGATTTTAATAGCAATTACTGCACATTTCGACTATGAAATTTGGCAGATGGATGTCAAGACCGCATTCCTCAATGGTCACATTGATGAAGAGTTGTATATGATGCAACCGGAAGGTCTTGTTGATCCTAAGGATGATGGAAAGGTGTGCAAGCTTCAACGGTCCATTTATGGATTGAAGCAAGCATCTCGGAGCTGGAACCAACGTTTTGATCAAGTGATCAAGAGTTTTGGATTTGTCCAAAATCAACAAGAGTTCTGTGTTTACAAGAAAGCGAGTGGGAGCTCAGTTGTTTTCTTAGTAGTATATGTGGACGACATATTACTCATGGGAAACAATGTGGATCTTATGAGAAGCATGAAAGCATATTTGAGTAACCAATTTTCCATGAAGGATCTAGGTGAAGCTGCATACATATTAGGAATCAAGATCTATAGAGATAGATCAAGGCGCCTAATTACATTAAGTCAGAGTACTTATATCGAAAAGATTTTGAAGAGGTTCAAAATGGAGAATACCAAAAGGGGCTTGGTACCAATGATGAAGAATTGCAAAATGAGTATGACTCAATGTCTGTAATGGATAATGATAGAGAAAAGATGTCTTACAACCCCTATGCCTCAGCCATAGGATCTATCATGTATGCAATGTTAAGTACGCGACCTGATGTGGCATTGGCTCTTAGTTTGACGAGTCGATACCAAAGTAATCTAGGACTGGATCACTGGACAGTTGTAAAGAATATCCTAAAGTATCTGAAAAGAACAAAGGATATGTTCCTAATCTATGAAGGAAGTGATGAAGCTCTAAACATAACGGGTTACGTGGATGCGAGCTAGAACTCGGATCAGGATGACTCAAAGTCTCAAACAGGATTTGTGTTCCTAGTGAATGGTTGAGCGGTAAGCTGGAAGACTAAGAAGCATCCGGTGGTGGCGCAATCTTCAATGGAGTCTGAATACATTGTTGCGGCCGATGCAGTGAATGAAGCTGTTTGGCTAAGGAATTTCATCATCGAACTAGGAGTTTTTCCAAATGCGCAAGACCCCGTGATGATCTATTGTGATAACACGGGAGCTATTGCAAACGCAAAGGAACCAAGGACTCATTCCGCGGCCAAACACATCAAGCTTAGATTTCACGTCATCCGACAGAATGTTGACGAAGGTGAAGTCAAGATTTCCAAAGTAGATATGGAACTGAATATGGCAGATCCTTTGACCAAAGCTCTCCATCAGGAAAAGCACGAACAACACCGAGATTCCATTGGTGTTAGGTTCCTGCCTATTGTAAACTAGTTTTATTTGTACTCTAGTGCAAGTGGGAGACTAAAGGAGTTATGCCCTAGAGGCAAATAATAAAGTGTATTATTTGATAAATCTCCTATATGTTCATAATACGTTTCATACTGTGCTATAACTGTGTTAATACAAAACGTTAATACACGTGTGGTATGTAAATAAACCGTTGCTCTAGTTACCTCTAGCAAACTAGTTCATTAGTCATGAGGATGGTTTGAGTTTCAAGATCATGGGCATTTATGCCAATTTACAATGGGGTCATGTTATTAGTTGAATAACATGATAGATGATACATTGCAAATGTATCTATAATTTTTGATGTTCCATTCTTGGTTTTATCTACTTTCTTATGTTTTGTTCCAACTTTGGAGTACTTTTCATATGATTTCTTGGACTAACCTATTAACAAGAGCCACAGTGCCAGCTGCCTGTTTTCTGTTGTTTTTGGTTCCAGGAAAGTCAGAAAATGAATATTCTCGGAATTGGACGGGACAAAAGCCAAAGTGCATATTTTTCCGAAAGACATCAAGTGCCAGAATACAAGACGGAGAGGGGCCAGGGGGGCACCACACCACCTGGCCACGCAGCCAGGCCTGGCCCGTGCCAGGGGGTGGTGTGGCCTCTCCCAGCACCCCCTCGGCCTCCTCTTCCGACTATAAGATGCCCTCGGGACGTAAACCCTAAGTACCCAATCAAAAATCCATGAAAGAGTCTGTAGCCACCATCATCTCCATCCCTAGATCGGGAGGGATCTGAAGCTCTTCCCGGAACCCTGCCAGAGAGGGGAATTCACCCTGGAGGCCTTCTTCATTACCATGCAAGTCTCCGGTGTGATGCGTGAGTAGTTCATCCTTGGACTACGGATCCATGTAGTAGCTAGATGGTTGGTTCTCCTCCTTTGTGCTTTCATGTTTAGATCTTGTGATCTCCGTTCATGATCAAGATCATCTATTTGTAATTCTGCATGTTGTGTTTGCGGGGATCCGATGGATATTGAGATGCTATTTAAGATTGATTATTGATTCTATCATGTCTTTGTTATTTGTGATCTTGCATGCTTTTCGTTGTTAGTAGCTATCTTGGCCAAGTAGATGCTAGCAACTCCAAGAGTTAGTATTTATGCTCGATAGTGGGTTCATGCCTCTGGTAATCTGGGGAAGTGACATAAATCTCTAAGGTACTAGATGTGATGTTGCTACTAGGGAGAAAACAACAATCCTTTGTTCATAGAACAATCGTATTGTTTACTTTACACGCAGTTCGTAAAGCAATAATCTATTGCTTGCAACATAATACTGGAGGGGGTTCAAATGATAACCTGAAGGTGGATTATTAGTCATAGATGCAGTTGGATGGCGGTATATGTATAATGTTGTAATGCCCAATCAAGTTTCAAAGGAGTCAAGATGATTAGTATATGCATGTATTACTTTCTCGGTGTTTGTCAATTGCCCCTCTGTAATTTGTTCACCCAGCATGTTATCTATCTAAGGAGAGCCACCTCTAGTGAACTATGGATCCCGGTCCTTGTCTTTTACATACAATCTATAAACTGTTTACTGCTTTGTGTTTACTTTCTGCAAACTTTTACTTCTTTCCATTCGATACGTTTAATCCTTTGTTTTCCGCAAAACACGGTGAGATTGACAACCTCATCACAAGTTGGGGACAAAGTTCTGTGGTTATGTTGTGCAGGTCTCCACGTTGCTACTAGCACCGGTAGTGCGCCCTGCCAAAGCTCAGCTAGTAACACCTTTGGGGTGTTTCCTTGCTCCTACTGGTTCGATTAAACCTTGGTTTCATAACTGAGGGAAACTTGCTGCTGTGCTCATCATACCTTCCTCTTGGGGTTCCCAACGAGCTCTACATCAACACCGCCACCAGCACTTTTCTGGGCGTCGTGCATTGATCCATCAAGCATTTTTCTCGCGCCGTTGCCGGGGAGTCAAGGACATCTTCACAAGGGGAGTCCCTCATAACCAATCTCTTTACTTTGTTGTTTTTGTTTTGCTTAGTTTTCTTTTTGCTTGGTTTGCTTGTTTTGTTATTCAAAAACACAAAAAAAAAGGTTTACAAGTTTGCTTTCTTATTTGAAACCCCAAAAAAATGACTACTCTTGAAAACACTAAGTTGTGTGACTTCACTAGCACCAACAACAATGATTTTATGAGCACACTTATTGCTCCACCTGTGGCTGAAAATACTTTCTTTGAGATAAAACCTGCTTTGCTCAATCTTGTTATGAGAGAACAATTTTCTGGTATTGGTAATGAAGATGCTGCTTCCCATCTAAATAACTTTGTTGAACTTTGTGAGATGCAAAAGCATAGGGATGAAGATGGTGATATTATTAAGCTGAAATTGTTTCCTTTCTCTTTGTGAGGAAAAGCTAAAGGATTGGTTGAATTCCTTAACTAGGAATAGTATTGATTCTTGGACTAAATGCAAAGATGCTTTTATTGGAAAATACTATCCTCCTACTAAGATTATATCCATGAGAAGTGAAATAATGAAGTTTAAACAACTTGATAATGAGCATGTTGCTCAAGCTTGGGAAAGAATGAAATCTTTGGTAAAGAATTGTCCCACTCATGGACTGACTGCTTGGATGATCATCCAAACTTTTTATGCAGGATTAAACTATTCTTCAAGGAACCTATTGGACTCTGCTGCTGGAGGTACCTTTATGACCATCACTTTGGGTGCTGCAACAAAACTTCTGGACAATATGATGGTTAATTATTCTGAATGGCATACTGAGAGAGCTCCACAAGGAAGGAAGGTAAATTCTGTTGAGGAAACCTCCTCCTTGAGTGATAAGATTAATATTATTATGTCTATGCTTGTTAATGGGAAAGCCCATATTGATCCAATAATGCTCCTTTAGCCTCTTTGGTTGCTCAAGAAGAGCAAGTTGATGTGAACTTTATAAGAAATAACAACTTTGGCAACAATGCTTATGGTAATAACAATTATAGGCCCTACCCTCCTAATAATACTTATGGCTATAATGGTAAACCTGGATTACCTAGTGAAGGAAGAATTTTAGAAGTTGAAAGAGCCACAAAAAACTTCATGCAAATGCAATATGAACAAAATAAACTATTCACTAAAACTATGGAGGAACAATCTATCATTTTGAAGAACATTAGCCATCAACTTGAGAGTCTAAATAGGGAAATTCCTAGTTTACAATTGAAACTCTCTAATGCTGAAAGAAATATAGCATCTTTGGCTGAAAATCAATCTACTTTGAATAAAATGGCTGCTAAACCTGAAACTAATGATAACCCCTTTGCAGCTACTAATGCTATACAAGTAAGAATTGATGAAAATGTTAGACTATTAGCTGAATTACATGCTAAGTGGGAAAGAGAAGATGAAATTGCTAGAAACATTAGTGTTTCTACTATTACCACCACTAGTGTTGAGGCTAGTAATAGTTCTACTACTCTAGATGATAAATTTGATTTTGATCTTGATGGTTGCAACATCTCTGAAGTTATTAAGTTCCTACAAAAGCTTGCTAAAAGTCCTAATGCTAGTGCTATGAACATGGCCTTCACTAAACACATTACTGATGCTCTCATAAAGATTAAAGAAGAAAATATGAAACATAAAGCTTCTATTCCTATAAAACAAGAAGATGGTTGGGAACCCATCATTAATATGAAAGTGAATGACTTTGATTTCAAAGCTTTGTGTGATCTTGATAGTAGTGTTTCTATTATGCCTAGAAGGATTTATGATATGCTTGATTTGCCTCCACTTGAAGATTATTATTTGAATGTCCCACTTGATGATAATGCTAAAAAGAAACTCATGGGGAGTCTTAATGATGTTCTTATTATGGTTAACAATGCCTATGTCCCCGCTGATTTCTATGTTTTGGATGTTGAATACAATGCTTCTTGTCCTATTACTTTGGGAAGACCTTTTCTTATAACTGTCGGTGCCATCATTGATATGAAAGAAGACACCATTAAATACCAACTACCACTCAAGAAAGGTATAGAACACTTCCCTAAAAAGATAGAAAAGATTTCTTTTGCTTCTCCTATGAAAACAAAATTTGGTTTTAATGCTTCTTCATTTGAGAACACTTGATTTTTTCTTGCTTCTTATGCCTAACTTAAAGGCGTTAAAGAAAAGTACTTATTGAGAGATAACCCAAAAGTTTTAGATGAGTCTTGGAAGTTATTACTTCAGTAATAACCGCTCCTTATCATTTTTATTTGCTTTTTGTGCCAAGAGTAACCTCTAATGAGAGTGAAGTAATGATTGGGAAAGTTGTTGTCCTGAAATAGATTTCCGTGTTTCACCGTAAAAATTCGTGTAAAATCTCTGAACATCTTTTTGAGGCGTGAATTTTTGTGCTTCTGCCCCAGGTTGTTATCTAACTTTCTTTAGTTCAACACTTTTTGATTTGAGCAACATAAGGTCTTAGAAAAAATTCGTCTTTACCTGCTGGTCTGTTTTGATAGATTTCTACCATTTTCTGCATTTGCTTCTTGTTGGTTCCTTTTTGAGTTCTTTTGAGGAATTGAGCTTTTTGAGGGAAGTGCTACAGTAGCTAGTGTTCTAATGGAAGTTTATTTGGTGTTATAACTGAACCTTAAGACCTTTTATCTTGAGTGCACTAATGTTGCTAATAAAGATTGTGTGAAGTTTTGTATGAAGGAAAAATTTCAGGTGTATGGAAGGAATGAGTAATGAGATGAAGGATAGACTAAAGCTCAAGCTTGGGGATGCCACGCGTGTCACCCCAAGAAATATCCAAGAATTACAAGCGTCAAAGCTTGGGGATGCCCAAGGCATCCCCTTCTTCATCAATAAAAATTCCAGGTTTCTTCCAAACGCTTCATTTTTATTGTTTCATGCACAGTTGTGTTGTTCTTGGAGCGTCTGCTTTTTTGTTTTTGTTTTGGTTTTTAGTTTGCTTGGTTTGCTTAGTTTTCTGAATAAATTGGTTGGACCCCCTCTTTCATACATTAGTTTGCAAATAGTTTGGTTTGGTTTGGAAAAGAGTAGGAAAGATCATTCTTATGTGGTAAAAAGAGCTTGTTTTTGACTGTGGCCTATGCTTTGTCATGCCATGCTTGATATTGTTTTGGCTTTATGCTTAGTATTCTTTGCTGGAGCATGACTTGTTATAAACAATTGAGATTGCTTAATGTGCCTTGGATGAATCATGCGTTGTTTTAGCATATTAAAGCATAGTATAGTGGTATTCTCCTTTGATGCTTTATTTGGGTTGACTTGGCACATGTTCACACCATGTTATGACTATCTCAAGTCACCATAGCCTTTATGATCCTTTAGTTTTCAACTTGTATTATCACTTTATGCTTTGATCAATGATGTTTTGTTGCTCTACATGATTATGGCCATTATTGCTCTCTTAGTTTGTCGCTCCCAGTCTTTTGCTAGCCTCCACAACAAAGTATGAGTTCCACTCATGCATACAACTCCCTAAACCAAGTTATTCCAAAGAGTCCACCATACCTACCTACTAGCTTATGCTATTCCAAGTATATTCATGCTTTTGGTTACCTTCCAAATTAAATTTGTTATGAGAAAACTAGTGATTAAAGCTCTCACGAACTTGATGGCACACTTTACTTTACTTGCCCTTAATAAACTTGAACCATTGTGTCTTCTGTGTTGTATATGCTTGCACTTATTTGTTGGGAATTAGCAGAACCATGCTTTCATGGGGAACGCTTTCAACATTGCACTTAGTACTTGTACCAAGTTGATATCATGCTCTTTTGTATATGGATGTCGTCGGTGTGAAATGAAAGGGGAGCTTGTAAGTCCATGGAGTTATGTATATGTGTTAGAGAAACGCCTGGTCATTGGTCAATCCATGCCGACATGGTGGAAACCTGCAGAATAACCATAATGAGCTGTCTATGAAGCATTCTTCTTATAAAAGAGTCCTATATTGAGAAAAAAGAAAAGAAAAAAGATACTATGAAAAGAGGAAAGAGAGAAAAAGAACCATATTCCCATGGTAAATAAGAAGAATGCTGAGATGCTCGTTGTCTGCTTGCCTTGTCATTTTGATATGGGGATTCTTCCGTATCATCGGGCAAGGGGTACCCCGTTGGCAGTTTTCTATGATACACATGTACTTACAATGACAAGAACTTACCGGTGACTAAACTTGAGTAGCATGAGGAGCGGCCCTCGTATACAAGGGACATGAGATTTCTAACTTATACTTCGTCAAGCATGTACACCATAGTTTGTTCACTTTAACCTTAATCACTTCAAGATGCTTATGATAGGGGCAATGAGAGCTGAAAGCTATAAGTACCATAATTTTTGGAAGCTCTTTATGAGACTTGAATCCCTACTTCCTTCTAAAAAGGCCTTTCTTCCACCATTATATTGAGTCTCCACCTTCTATCTTTATGCACCTACTTTGTAAGCATAGTGGCCATTCTTAGTTCTATGTGCATTGTCCCAAGACTAGTTGACTGATGCATATCTTGTTATTGCTTGTTTCTAACTATTGTATCTAGTCACTCTTATGAACTTTGAAGGTGTCATATGCATTTATATTTGCTACTCTATTGAGGGACAAGCTGAATACTTTTATGCTATGTTATCTTTATGTGAAACAAACAAACGTCTTGCAAAGCATTGTTATTCATGAATCCTTTGTTTGTGCCTTTTCATGTTGCATCATAGTTTCTTTGCTTATTGCTAGAACTTTGTCTTTCATGTTATGATTGAAGTACTATGATCCCAGCTTTGAATGTTTTACAAATACTTTGATCAAGTCTTTCATGGTGCATGTCACCTCAAAAATTATTCTTTCTTTTTATCACTTACCTACTCAAGGACGAACAGGAGTTAAGCTTGGCGATGTTGATACATTGCAAATGTATCTATAATTTTTGATGTTCCATGCTTGGTTTTATCTACTTTCTTATGTTTTGTTCCAACTTTGGAGTACTTTTCATATTATTTCTTGGACTAACCTATTAACAAGAGCCATAGTGCCAGCTGCCTGTTTTATGCTGTTTTTGGTTCCAGGAAAGTCAGAAAATGAATATTCTCGGAATTGGACAGGACAAAAGCCAAAGTGCCTATTTTTCCGGAAGACATCAAGTGCCAGAATACGAGATGGAGAGGGGCCAGGGGGCCACCACACCACCTGGCCCACGCGGCCAGGCCTGGCCCGCGCCAAGGGGTGGTGTGGCCGCTCCTGGCACCCCCTCGGCCTCCCCTTCCGACTATAAGATGCCCTCGGGACGTAAACCCTAAGTACCCGATCAAAAATCCACGAAAGAGTCTCAGAGTCGTCATCTCCATCCCTAGATCGGGAGGGATCTAAAGCTCTTCCGGCACCTCACGGAGAGGGGAATTCACCGAGGCCTTCTTCATCACCATGCAAGCCTTCGGTGTGATGCGTGAGTAGTTCATCCTTGGACTACGGATCCATGTAGTAGCTAGATGGCTGGTTCTCCTCCTTTGTGCTTTCATGTTTAGATCTTGTGAGCTCCGTTCATGATCAAGATCATCTATTTGTAATTCTGCATGTTGTGTTTGCGGGGATCCGATGGATATTGAGATGCTATTTCAGATTGATTATTGAATCTATCATATCTTTGTTATTTGTGATATTGCATGCTTTCCGTTGTTAGTAGCTATCTTGGCCAAGTAGATGCTAGCAACTCCAAGAGTTAGTATTTATGCTCGATAGTGGGTTCATGCCTCTGGTAATCTGGGGAAGTGACAGAAATCTCTAAGGTACTAGATTTGTTGTTGCTACTAGGGAGAAAACAGTAATCCTTTGTTCATAGAACAATCGTATTGTTTACTTTACACGCAGTTCGTAAAACAATAATCTGTTGCTTGCAACTTAATACTGGAGGGGGTTCGGATGATAACCTGCAGGTGGATTATTAGTCATAGATGCAGTTGGATGGCGGTATATGTATAATGTTGTAATGCCCAATCAATTCTCAAAGGAGTCAAGATGATTAGTATATGCATGTATTGCTTTCTCGGTGTTTGTCAATTGCCCCGCTGTAATTTGTTCACCCAGCATGTTATCTATCTAAGGAGAGCCATCTCTAGTGAACTATGGATCCCGGTCCTTGTCTTTTACATACAATCTATAAACTATTTACTACTTTGTGTATACTTTCTGCAAACTTTTACTTCTTTTCATTCGATACGTTTAATCCTTTGTTTTCCGCAAAACACGGTGAGATTGACAACCTCATCGCAAGTTGGGGACAAAGTTCTGTGGTTGTGTTGTGCAGGTCTCCACGTTGCTACTAGCACCGGTAGTGCGCCCTACCAAAGCTTATCTAGTAACACCTTTGGGGTGTTTCCTTGCTCCTACTGGTTTGATTAAACCTTGGTTTCATAACTGAGGGAAACTTGTTGCTGTGCTCATCATACCTTCCTCTTGGGGTTTCCAACGAGCTCTACATCAACACCGCCACCAGCACTTTTCTGGGCCCCGTGCATTGAGCCATCAATAGACAAACATCGAACCGTTATATCTTGAATGAGATCTAGTTACAAAGTTCACCATTGATGATAAAACACAGAGAACCTCACAACCTGATCCTTTGACTGTGAGGTAATGCAAATCACCATTCCAGAGGAAGCTTAGATGGTTATCAAGAATCACCTCGTAACAGGGTGATCAAAAAGGTGCCACTCAGGTTTTCCAAAGGGATGTGTAGAGGAGTACATATCAAGACCAGGATTTGTCTAATCCATGTAACAAATAGATACATGTGGCCATGTCGGTGACGTTGCATTAATGAAGCTTGCAAGCATGTGACTTGGTCAGGGAATGCAACGGCATGAGAACGAGTAAACAAGTTCATTGGTAACGAGACCGAACTAAGGTATGGGGATACCGAAGATCAAGTCTCGAATGAATTAGGTATCATATGACAAAGGGAACAGGAAATGACCATCTCACGGTTCGAGCGATTATATTCGTGAAACGCACGGGGGTCACATGGCCATCCAAGTCCCTCTATTGATCATTGATGTGAGAGTAGTCTCGATCATGTCCGGAGTGTTTTCGAACCGAAGGATGTCACGCTTAAGGGTAGGGACGCTTAGGGTAGATGAGGTATCGTAGGAGAAATAGAGAAAGAGAAACCAGAATAGTTCCGGGTAACATCCGATGGAGATCGGAAGGGGTCCGGAAGGTGTTTCGGAGTGAAAGAATAATATAATATGTGTATTTGAATGTTAACTGGAGAATTAATATTAAATATATAATTTATTTTATTATTAAAGGCTTCATAATGCTAATGGGCCTCACCCGAAGGGAGGCCCAATAGGGCATGGTGCCTAGGGAGAGGGGGCCAGCGGCTTGGGCAGTGGGCCGCCTAGGGGCCCACTAGGGCTGGCGGCTTTCTAGGTGGTTGCGGTGGGATTTAGTCCCACACTGCCTGGCCCCTAGGTGGTGCGCCCCCCTCCCACTATATATAGGGGTCTCCCCTCCCTCTTTGGAATCATCCCATTCCCTCTCATTCTCTCTCTCATCCATTGAGGACTTCTCCGTAATATTGGAGAGGACCTCGTGGGTGAGTTCTCTACCTTCACACCATCGCCATGTGATCAGCGATCCGGCATCTACTTTTTCCGCTGCTCAGCTGGATTGGAGTCCGGTTGACGTCTCCTACACCTGACGTGTGACGAACTTCGGAGGCACCACACTTGGGGTGTTGCTCGTCTTCATCAATATACGCCTTCATGCATAAGGCATGCCTCGGTCTTCAAAGGTATGAATACCGTCTCTCTCCTCCGTTACTTATGTCTACATTGTATAGATCCTGGTATTAGTGTTCGAGTAGATAGAAAATTTCTGTTTTCTGCTATGGAACCCTTCACTCTTAAACTGGTCCTCAATCTTTCCAAGGTAACCCTTGGCAGTCTGAGAGTCTGGAACAGCTCCCCTCATACTCTGAGTGATGGAGCCCTTAAGAATCATGAGACACTTCCGATTTGAATCCTCCCACTTAGTTTTCTCATCATCATAAACCCTTTTCAGGGCATCATAATTATCATCACCTTCAGCAGGTGCAGTAGGAGGACCTTTAAGGAGGGATAATAAATATTCCGCAAATCTAAAGTGATCTCAAGCTTTTCCTTCCATGTACCAAAATTTCTACCAGTCAACGTTCTGTGCCATTAATAATTCTGGTAATTTGAGAGGCATTAGATGCTGCAAAAGAAAACAAATGCTTTGAGTAAGCATAACCATATGATACTCCTTTTATCAATCTAGTCTACATTAGCTTTGGCCAGAAATAGACATGATCAATAATTTTTTGTGATCAAAACATCTGCCAATCAACTTTGGCCAGAATGACAGATATAAGCCACACTTAATTAAATCCCCTCACATATAAAATTCTTTTCATCAGTTTGGAACACATCGGCTTTGGCCAGAAGTGAACCAGACTAATAAAAAATTCATGGTCAAAATGTCCATCAATCAGCTTTGACCAGAATGATAGACATAAGCCATGCTTAATTTGAGGATTTCAAACTTTATTTTGAAGCAAAATATTATTACCACAATTTATTTGAAAAAACAACACAAAAGAAACAACTAAGTATAATAAAGACATCAAAAGAAATAGCTTATCATAATAAAACACATCAAACTTATTTAAGTGAGATACATTATTGCATGATAAAGGAATAATTTGGCACACAATTGTATACCATAATTGACATAATAAAAAATGCCAAAAACTTAGCCCCAAAAACCATTTATATAAACCCTAACTTATAAACATTATTTCTTAAATTTTAAAGAAAAAAGGGAAAAACATAAGACAAAACTTCCGGACTGGGCCGGAAATGGCCTAGCCCGTCTCCCCTTTTCCTCCCCTTAGCGGCCCACCGGGCCCGTTAAGTAGCTGAGGGTGTACGCCGTTGGATTGCATCCAAAAACGGAGGATGCGCTCAGTCGGGAGCAAAGCCGACCTGCGGCGACGCCCTCGAGCCCTAGCCCCCATTTCCCCTCCCCTCCTCTGTCTCCTGACACGATGCGAGCGACACAAGCGACACGGCCCAACGAAGCAGATGAAGTGGAGGAAAGAGACGGTGGCGGTGTTGACCAGACCCCCTCGCCAGAGCTGCGTGCGGCTTTGGCTAGCGCCCACCTCCATCGAGCGGCTCTGGGCGACGTCCTATGCGAGGAGACGGCGCTCGCACGCAGGCATCCCTGCATCAGCGTCGACGACCTCGCCATGTCCAGCAGCATGGAGAGCCCCGATGATGACAAGCGCCAGCAGGAGCACCGTGATATGTTGCAAACGTATCCATAATTTTTTATGTTCCATGTTTGGTTTTATCTACTTTCTTATGTTTTGTCCATACTTTGGAGTACTTTTCATATGATTTCTTGGACTAACCTATTAACAAGAGCCATAGTGCCAGCTGCCTGTTTTCTGTTGTTTTTGGTTCTAGGAAAGCCAGAAAATGAATATTCTCGAAATTGGACGGGACAAAAGCCAAAGTCGGTTTTTCACCGAGGGACACTAAGAGCCATAATACGAGATGGAGAGGGGCTGGTGCCTAGCCACACCACCTGGTCGTGCGGGCTAGGCTTGGCCGCGCTAGGGGGTGGTCTGGCCGCCCTAGGCACCCCATCGGCCTCCCTCTTCGCCTATAAGTTGCCTCTTGACCTAAAAACCAAGGGGGGTTCAACGTTTTTCCAGAAAGAGTTCCGCTCTGCCGCCACCACCAGATTCCACGGTTCAAAACCAGAAACTCTGTTCTGGCACCCTACTGGGACAGGGAATTGGAGGAGATCATCGCCATCATCATCACCATCGCTTCTACATCGACCATCCATGTTTCCCCCATCTATGAGTGAGTAATTCCCCGCTGTAGGCTATGGAGTTGGTAGGGATTGGATGAGATCGTTCATGTAATGGCATCCGATTGTTAGGGCATGGTGCCTAGTATCTACTATTAGTGCTTTTTGACTTTGTTGCGAGTTGTTATGCTTAATGCTTGTCACTAGGGCCCGAGTGCCATGATTTCAGATCTGAACATGTTATTGATTCATTATGATAGTATTGTTTATGGTCTTACCTGCAAGTTTTATACACATGTTGTTGTCCGAAACCAAAGGCCCCGAAGTGATAGCAATCGGGATAACCGGAGGGAATGGCTTTGATGTGAGGATCACATGTGTTCATGGAGTGTTAATGCTTTGCTCCTGTGCTCTATTAAAAGGAGTACCTTAATTGCCAGTAGTTCCCTTGAGGCCCCGCTGCAAACGGGCTGGCAGGACAAAAGATGTTGTGCAAGTTCTCATTGCGAGCACGTATGACTATATATGGAACACATGCCTATGATTATTTAGTACTTGGATGCTTTATCTCATTTATCTGCAAATGCCCTATGTTCCGATTGCTATATGAATTGTCTTGTCCATGCAACGCCCGCCCATCCATCCCTATGCCTACCGCGCTTTAATCCTACTGTTTACTGCAATTCTTACTACTATCTTTACTTTACTACTGCTATTACTTTACTATTGCTACTAAAAAACTGTTGCTACTGATAAACTGTTGTGAACAAGATTGTTTCCAGGTGCAGCTAAATTGACAACTCAGTTGTTAAGGCTTATAAATATTCTTTGGCTCCCCTTGTGTCGAATCAATAAATTGGGTTTCACTTTCCTCGAAAATACTACGATACACCCCCTATACTTGTGGGTCATCAAGACTATATACTCCCCAAAATATGCATCATCTCAAATTACTCACATAAGCAATAAGGATAGAGAAGTCTTTCAAAGATCCTTGCAAGAACCACAACATTTACAAATAAATAAATTCATGCCAAGATGTAACCTACAAGAGATTGGATGGAAGAATAGTATGCATGAATAAGATACTTGTTACCGAGATAGCAATGGTATGATGTAGTAGATAAGAATTCTTCGATCATCCTAGCTTGGCTCCAATTATCATGTGGTGACAACACCTTCCTTATAGACGAGACAAGCATCCATTGCATCTCCAATGTACCTAAAACAACATTCAAGTACATCTTGGTCCCCAAACTTATTGGGTCCAAAGTGGTTAGACTAACCACAACACATAGGACATACTCCATAAAAATATGTGCATATTTAGAGATGAAATTTTAATTTTATGCTCATCATAGCCGTTTAAGGATTTGATGGAGTATACCCTATATATTGGATCAAAGAAAGCAAAACATGATATAAGATATACATTTAGTAAACATGCATGCACGAGACTTTCAAGAACCAACGAAGATATAATTTGGACAAAACACCAAAATATTCGAGAAGCCATACAAGGTGTGACAAAACACATTCGTTGTCCAAACTATATCAAAGAATCAAATCAACACAAGATTTGTTCAAAAAAAGTTCAACAAATGAACCAAGCAAAAACTATTGAGCATAAAAGATGAGATAAAAACAAAAATGCTCAAAGATTTATCTCATTCAAGCAAATAACATAGAGAAGAAAGAATGAGATAACAAACTCCCAAACGAGCAAGGTTTCAACAAATAAACCAAACCCTTAACACTTTTCACAATGGCACAAGGTTTCGAGAAGAAAAGGTTTGTCTTCCACTAAAAACACATTTGATAATAATCAAAAACACCATCAAAGAGATGTTCAAAAGCCAAGGAAGACAATGGGAGCCACAACAATTTTTGGAAAGAAAAAAGGCAATAAGAGGTGAAATCCAAGGTGAAGATGATCCACAAATGCTACCACACACAAGTATATCAATTGTCGAAGACAATGAGTGTATTGGAATTTATTTCTGGTGGTATATTGCACGGATATTAAAGATAAATCTTCACAATAAAAATCATATGATAGGAATAAAATGATTAAGCACTATGCAAAAATAGAGATTCTTGATAGCTTCAACTAGTCACACAATCATGCAAAGCAATGATTAGAATAACTTGAAGCAAATGGTCTCCCAAATAAGATATAGAGATATGCATTTGAGGAATGCCACACCAAGAATTTCTTACTCAAGCAAAGACCAAAAATATGAGCAATAAAAGCTTCTAACAAAAATTAGGATCTTGTTTGAGCTAACATGCCACCTAGATATAAGATAATCAACAATATCAACTCTAAGTGGCACCACCTCATATGTTCACATTTCCTAGGATTGTGATATGCAAAAGAATCATATTACTCCCTCGTAATGTGGTATTCAAGTTTTCTTAATAAGAGGAAAAACAACCTCAACTAGAGATAATTAATGGACATTTAGAATTTGAATTTCTCATGAGTATGACACACCACATAGTGACTAGATAAGATTGCAATATCAATACTAAGTGGTATTACTCATGTACACACATTTTAAGGTTTGAGAGATGCGCGGGGCATATCACTCCCCCAGAATGGGATGTTCCATTAACCTCTCAAAAAGAGCCAAATAAGATATCATCAAGATGCATTAGAGGCTCAAAATGAAACACACAAGTAAATGATGTGCCAAACACCTAGACATACTTGAATACACAAAATAAGCAAGCATGAGGCACTTCAAATACAAACACATACTTGGTACAAAACCAAAACATGTAAAGGGGCAAGTAACTTACAATATAAAAGAGTTGAGTTTGAGTTATTGCAAAGAGGCACATTGGGTATATGGTATGGAGATGATAATCCTTATAACTTGGCTTGATAAAATATATTATATGAAGATCCCTTAATTCTTCATGAGTTAGCCAAGTCTCCAATGCCCTCCAAAAACACCTATTGATCAGGTTTGAGCTTGTTGGTCCCCAACCAAGTTGGGTCCTAAGAGGTTAGTCACAATAGGCTTGGCAACCCAAATGGTTCGTTTCTTGACACCACTTTGAGTTCCAACAAACTTGGCAAACACATTACCATCCTTATCCTTCCCAAGAGAATAATCATCATCAACAATGATAGGGTTAGATAAGGTAGCGTTGGAACATGAAGAGGCAAAGTTCCCTTTCTCACGACATATGTAGCAACAAGTGCTCCCCTTTCTATTCTTCATTAATTTATTGGCTTGGGGAGCCTTATCTTAATTCTTCTTGGGAAGTGGCCTAGCTTCAACTTGAGGTTGAGATTGGGCTTGACCTTGAACTTGTGTCCGCTTCCCTTGTTGCTTCTCACTCAAGTGCTTTTTATTTAATGGACATGATCTTACATGATGTCCTACAACCTTGCACTTGAAGCAAATAATCTTGGAAGAATCCTTGACTTGGTCTTGGCCCTTCTTATTGTTGCTCTTGGACTTGTTCTTGTTATTGGAGTTGAATCCAAGTCCACTTTTATCGTTTGGGAATTTTTGCACACTCAAAATATTATCAAGTGTGGATTTCCCTTCATGACTCTTTTCCAAGTCTTTCTTCAAAGAAGTGACTTGGGCCTTGAGCTCTTTGATTTCCTCTACATGGTTAGTAGAAATAGAGGTACTAGAGGAAGTAGAAGCTTCATTGTTAGATCAACAAGGCAGAGCAAGTAATCCAACACAAGGTTTATCACTAGTATGACTAGAAGAATCACTAGGACTAGCACATGGCAAAATAGCATTTTGAGTAGAAGTTTTGCTAATGTCAAAAAGAGGCTCACAATATGTTACCTTAGTAATACTTGCCTCACGAGCTAACTTTAGCCCATCATGGGATATTAGAAGATCATTATGAGAGCCCGGGAGCATTTCATGACTTTCTTCCAATTTCCTATACTTGCTAGTTAGCAACTCAAGTTGAGCCCTTAGCTCAACATTCTCCTTTAGGGTAGATGCTTCACAAGAAGTAGAGTTAGTAGCACTAGCATCATTAATATATTTTTCCTTTTCAAGCTCATAAGATTCAATTTTTTGTGTGAGGAGACAATTAGTTTGCTTCTCCTTGGCAAGCTCTTGCTTAATGAGATTGAATCTCCGACTCCCATCATAAAGTTGGAAATCCAACTCCTCTATGGTTTCCGTTTGTTTAGTTATGGTGTCCATAACGTGTTTGAGACAAGCAACAACCTTATTATTACCACGAAGAGAGGTACACAAAAAGTCAACTCAAGCACAAGAGCACTAGTATCATCATCAAGGTCATCATCACTATCATCATCATCATCATCATTGCTATTATCTAGAGAAGATACGTTGGGATCCAAAGTAGGATATACCTTTGATCCTCTTGCCATAAGGCACATGTGAGCACGAGAGGATGAAGATGAGGATATTGTTGAATCTCCATTCATGATTGTGTCTTGATCCATAGAATGTTTGATTTCCTTTACATTGTTAGATAAACAACTAAAGGAAATAGAAGCATTTTGCTCATGGGAACAAGACAAATCAAGCATATCATCTACATTAGTACTCAAATAGTTTCTAGACGATATGCAAGGACTAGCAACACAAGGGGATATAGAATTATTATTGCAAGAAGTGTTTAAGTCCAAACTCTCTACACCATTATCATTTATGGAACGAGATTCATTGGTGTAAAGAGAAACACTACCATCATCACATATGATTTTTCCACTCACCATGTCATTCCCTTGTGACTTGTCACATGTAAGTGAAGTGGAAAGAATAGAAATATCACCGCGGCCGGAGGTGGAAGAAACTTGGAGCTCTTCATGATGTGAAGCAGAAGAGAGCTCCTTGGAGAGACCATCGACTATATGAGAAATGGAACCACCAAATATTTCTTTAAGCTTGGTCCACTTCTCATGAGACGACTTACGCTTTTCCATTGTCAAGAACAAATTAAGTGTGGGGCTCAAGGAGAAGATAAGCTCATTAGATACTTGAGCTTCGAGATGTAAATTTTTCTCATCTTCTAAAGAAAGATTTTGAGGATCCATCGGAGGAGAAAAACCTACGTCTAGAAATCGCTCAATATTTGGACACACGGTCCAAAGATTACAAAGCAAACAATTTCTCCATAAAGCATAATTTGTGCCATCAAAGATAATTGTGTCATTGTGCACTATACTACTAGCTGACATCTTTACACTCTAGGCGGTGAATCCTAAACAAGGAGAGACCTTGCTCTGATACCAATTCAAAGGATATATATGTCTCCTAGAGGGGGGGGGGTGAATAGGCAATTTCAAAACTATTACAGTTTTGGCTTGATAGAATGTGGAATTAAACTAACGTTTATTTTACAAGCACAAAATCTAAATACACTAGGCTCAACTAAGTGCACCAACAATAAGTTAAACTAAGCAAAATAGCACAATATAAATATACCACAAGTGATAAGTAAGATATAAGTACTTCAAGCATGATGGCTATCACAAGGAAGGTAAGCTCGGGTATAGAGATAACTGAGGTACGCGGAGACGAAGATGTATTCCTGTGTTCCCTTACAAGAAGGTACATCACGTTGGAGAGGTGTGGGATTCCACGAAGGATTTCCCAACGCCACGAAGGCTCACCTTGTTCTCCGAGTCTATCCCACGAAGGAATATGCCCTTTCCTTATGGCTAGATTTTCCTCCACTTCGGAGATGGCAAGCTCCACAACCACTTCAACAAGCTCCACGAAGGAGAAGCCCGGGTCTCTTCACAATCTTCCACGAAGAGGACACCGCGTCACCAACCGCCAAGCCAACTAGGAGGTCACCCTCCAAGAGTAACAGGCTCACGGTCTCTCACTCGAACAAATCATAATGGAGAGCTCAACACTTATGCAAGAATGCAAAGCAAGACCACCAAGGGTGCTCAAATCCTTCACTCTCAAATCCCACCAAAGCAACAAGTGCTAGAGAGGAATTATAGAGGAAGAACAATGGTGGAAGTCAACCAATGACTCCAAAATCTAGATCCAAAGGGTTCCCCTCACTTAGAGGAGGAATTGATTGGTGGGGATTGTAGATCTAGATCTCCTCTTCCAAAGCCCTCAAAAAGATGCAAGAATCATAGGAGGGAAGGGAGAGGAAGCAAGCTCAAGAGGTTCAACAATGGAGGTCAATTTCATGGTCAAGAACGCCCAAAAACATTGGGGGAAGTACCCCCTTTTATAGGGGAAAGCAAATATGACCGTTGGGAGGAAATCTGTGAAAACTCGGTTTAAAAGTTGATTGGACTGGCCCAGAACCGGGAAACTTGATCTCCAGGCCAGAGGACCGGCCTACAAACCGGAATGGCTCTGTTTGCCAACTCAGAATAGACTCGGTCGTGAAAACCAGAAAATCCGGTTTCAGATCCGGTCTAACCGGCGGTGGCGCCGGACCGTCCGGTGTGGGAGTCGGTTGAACCGGGTCCACAACCGGGATGAAACAGACTTCACGAAAAACACAATAACTTTTGTATCTGGACTCCAATCTCGATGATCTTGGGCTTGTTTTGATGAGGACAACAAGCTCTACAAGATGGTGTATAAAACATCATAGTCCAACAAAGTAGGATAGAACCAAATGAAGAAAGACGTGAAGCCTCCCTATAAGAAGAACCGGTAAAACCTTCAAACTCGAAAACACCATAGAAGATGCATACGAATTTTGTTTTCGATGAACTTGGGCTTGTTGAAGATCTAGCAAAAAGCTCAAGAACCTCATATGGAGAAACACCAAGAAGCAAAAAAATAGGAAGATGTGAAGTATGCAAAGGATTGAGCTCCCTATGATGGTGTGATCAAGTTACCCAACCGAAAGCCCCTCTTGATAGTGCGGCTATCTATCCTATAACCAGGTCTCCCAACAACCACCTTGAGACCGGTAAAAGGAAAACCTAGCAAGACCATTCCTTTGCCTTGTGCATCCCACTTGATCTTGATGACAACGCTTCAAGCTCCATCCAAGCCAGAATGCATCACTTGATCATTATTGCTTTATGAAGACTCATAATTTGCCCCCCATATACCACTATGGGATAGCTTCATTAAGACACGTCTTCACATGTCCATTATCACAAATATGGACGGCAAGCTTCAAGCAAATGATCTTCTCGAGATGCTTATCTTGAACTTGCCATTCTCAACCTTGACGACGATCACCACTTGATGTCATCCTCTCATGGGCTATATGAGATCTTCACTTTTGAATCATGCCCATGAAAAAATACCTAACCAATATAGATAACACAAATGCACATATATAATGAGTTAGTTCATGAAGCATAATTGACAAGCTTACCATACCACAAGACACGTGGTACATTCTTTATGCTTCACGTGTTGACCAAGATTGAATCTAATCTTCACTCTTTGTATTGGTCAACCAAGTATCTTCTCATGCTCCATCTCAATATCTTGAGGTACATAAAGAACTCTTCATTTGATTACATGCTCTAAATCTTAGTCAACCATAGCTCAACTAATGAGGCTATCATGACACTGACTTAGAGCCATATCTTGAATTCTTATATTGAGATCACACTCTCAAGATGTTGATCATATCATATTCTTCTTCAACTCGATGACCTTGATGCCAATACTCAAGGTATATCTTTATCTTCATGGCATCCATACTTGAATCCAACACATGGACTACAAGCATGACCTATAGAATATTCCTTCATATAAAACTCAATGAAAAACATTAGTCCATAGGTATTATCATTAATCACCAAAACCACACATAGGGACAATTACCCTTTCATACTCCCTCCGACCCAAATTAGTTGACTTAGATTTGTCTAGATTCGAATGTATCTAGACTTGTTTTAGTGCTAGATACCTCCGAATCTAGAGAAAACCAAGTCAACTAATTTGGGTCGGAGGGAGTAGTTTTTCTTATATGTGCTCACGTTCCCATATTATAATGAGCTAAACAAGCTACTTGTGAGTTTACCTAGTCAAGCCAAGTTTCAAATCCCTCGCTGCATAAACGAGCCGAGCCGAGCTAGCTCGTTAGTGGAACGAGCTTTAGCGAGTCGAGTTGAGCAGGCTCGGCTCGGCTCGAATTCCAGCCCTAACCGTAGATGGGCCCGGGCACGCCTTCCACTCGTCGGGAGGGAACCATCATGGTGGCGGCTCGACGCACCACATTGTCACCCCCGCTCGTCCCGCTCATCTCCGCTCGTCCCGCGCAACGATGGCGGCCGCCAACAACCTCCTTTTGCCGCCAAATAAGGGTCCTTGCGATGGCGTCTCTCCGTTTTTCCCTCAACCTCAGAATGACCGGGTGGGGCAGAGTTAAAGCAGAGGAGGAGAGGCTGTACACAAATTGTAGGGGATGGCCCTGAGTCTAATCGCTAATAAATGTTCGGAGGGGTTCACATTGACGTTGACTGTGGGTCCCGCAATGCGCCAACTCAGCTTGCACAACGCTGCAATGAGCCCAGTGAGCACCCCTAACGCTTGGATACGTATTAAGTGACAGTAAATGTGTATTCCAATTGTATAACGATAGTATTAGATTCACCGGACAAGTTTGGTTTTTTTTCCGCGAAAACACAAAAGCTTTGCATTTCGATGCATTGATAGATAAAGAAGAGAACAGTTTACAAGCCCAGAGAGGACTAACACCCTTGCCATACAACTCAACCCAAGGAGACATAGCGTAGCTAAGCTAAGCGAGAACTAGTCTAAGGGAGTATCTGGCGCAACCCTCGCGCCCCAGCCTCAGCCCACGACTTAGCCTCTGCTTTGATCGTGTCGACTAGGGGTAGCCACACGGGGGACTCGTTGTTGAAGACGATCGCATTCCTATGCTTCCAAATCCACCATGCCATGAGCATGATCACGGACGAGGTTCCTTTGTGCATATGACGTGGGCTGGAGCGCACCACCAGCTCCCACCACTCCGTGAAGGGTCCTTCAGCAATCGGAGGTCCCGAGGTAGATCGGATCCATGACAATATCTCCTGCCAGATCGCCCGGGAGAATGGGCACCCGGTGAGGAGATGTGACATGGTCTCTGGAGACTGGTCGCAAAGCGCACATAGCGACCTGTGCGGTAGCCCTCGGCGCTCCAGCCTCACACCCATCCAGCATCTGTCCTGGCAAGCCAGCCAGATGAAGAACTTCACCCTGGGTGGCGCCCAAGATTTCCAGGTCAACTTCCAAGACCCTGATACTACGGACCCCTGGAAGAGGGTGTAGTAGCAAGACTTGGAAGAGTACTGGCCATCAGGTGTCCATCGCTAGACCAGCCTGTCTGGCTTGTTCCCAAGGTGCATGACCTGCAGTCTGATCCACAGTTGCACGTACGGCCACAACGCGAGGGGGCTGATGGCACCTGAGATATCGGAAATCCAGCTCCGGTCGGCCACGACCTGTTGCACCGTCCGAACTTTCCTGAGATGTCGTGGGATTAGCGCTAGTAGATCCGGCGCTATCTCTCCAATCGACTTCCCGTCCATCCATCTGTCCACCCAAAAAAGCACCGTCGTCCCCTCTCCCACCACCATAGTGGTGGAGGCGAAGAAGATCTCGCGCTCATCTTTGGAGAAATGCATATCAAGCCCGCGCAGAGGTCGTTGGGGGTCTGTGTGTAGCCTCCACATCCAGCGGGTCCGGAGGCTAGTAGCCGTGCGGGCGAGGTCAGGGATCCCCCGCCCTCCGAAGCAGATCGGCTTGCACACCTTCGCCCAATTGACATGGCAGTGTCCACCCTCAGCCTCCTTCCTACCCACCCATAGGAATCCGTGCAGAATCTTATTCACCTGTTTGAGTGCCTTCTTGTTGAGAGAGAGCACTATGAGCTAGTGAAGTGGGATTGCCGCGAGCACCGCATGGATCAGGATGAGCCGTCCCACTTTAGGCATCACGGATGCCTTCCAAGTGGGCAGTTTATCCGCAATCTTGTCGACGACTGGTTGGAAGGCCTCGGCCGGTAGCCGGCGAATGGCCAGCGGTATGCCAAGGTACTTGACGGGGTAGGGTGCTAACTGGCACCCCATCGCAACCGCCGCGCCGTTGCTCATCTCCTCCGAACAAGCAATCGGGGAAACCGAGCACTTCGCAAAGTTGGTGCGTAGACCAGAAGCCTATCCGAAGACGTCCAGAATGCCACGGATCGCGCGCAACTCATCCTCATCCGGGTGACAGAATATCACCACATCATCCGCGTAGAGCGACACCGAAGTAGTCAGCTCCCGTCGCGCCAAACGTCGCAACACACCCCACTCCATGGCTTTGGCAAACACCCTACTAAGCGTGTTCATCATGAGGACGAACAACATGGGGGAGAGGGGGTCCCCCTGTCTTAGACCCTTCCTATGCCAAATGGGGGGGGGCTGGTTCTCCATTGAGCATCACCCGCGTGCTAGCCGTAGATAGCAGGATAGCAACCAGCTCGCAGAACCTTGGACCGAATCCAGCTTTCCGGAGGACCTGGAAAAGGAACCCCCAAGAGACCGAGTCGAAGGCCTTAGCTATGTCCAGCTTTAACATCACCCTAGGTTCCTTCATGCGGTGTAGGAACCTCGCCGTCTGCTGGACCAACATGAAGTTATCATGGATGTTGTGCTTTCGAATGAAAGCGTGTTGGTTACGATCCACCAGCGACCCCATCCTCGGGGCTAGCCTGTTAGCCAGGGTCTTCGCTACCAGCTTAGCAAAAATGTGAATCAGGCTAATGGGGCGATAATCCCCTAGCGCGTTCGCGTCCGGACGTTTAGGCAATAGGACGAGCATGGCCTGGTTAAGGCCCTGAAACCCACGCCCACACATCGTGAACAGCTTGGCGAACGTCGCCATGAAATCATCCTTCACCGTAGCCCAACAGCTCTGGAGAAACTCCGACGTGAAGCCATCAGGGCCAGGTGCCTTACCGTGGGGGAGGTCCTTCACCATCCCCAGACCTCCTCCTCGGTAAATGGCCCCTCCATCTCAGAAAGATCCTCCGAGGGAAGACCTAGGAAGTCCAAGTTGAGCGTGTGCTCACGGTCAATCGAGGTGCCTAGGAGGTCCTGGAAGTGGTCGAAGGAGGCCTCAGCCATGGCCGCATGGTCAGAGATGACTGCGCCGTCAACCTGGAGACTGCGGATCACATTCTTCTGCCTCTGGTAGGAGGCATGCTGGTGGAAAAATGCCGTGTTTGCGTCCCCCTCGCTGAGCTAGGCGATCTTCGCCCGTTGCCGCACCATCGTGCGCTCCAAAGAAGCCAGCCCCAGGTAGGTCCGTTTGAGCAATGCCCGAAGGTGGCGCTCATCCGGGAAAAGCTGCCTGGACTCCCTCGCCAGGTTGAGCCTCAGGACCACTTCCCGCGCTGTCATCAGCTGCAGCTTGATACACCCCACATTTTTGTCACTCCAACTCATAAGCTGACGCGCCGTACGTTTAAGTTTGGCGGTGAGCCTACGGAATGGGTCAGGGTCCCCATCGATTGCACCCCACGCTGACTGGACCACCTCACTGAAGCCCTCAAGCTTTAGCCAGTAGCGCTCGAACTGGAAGCGCTTCCTACCCACTATCTGCGTCGTGCAGTCGAGGAGTAGGGGGCTGTGGTCAGCAACCACCAAGGCCAGGCAGCGGAGGGAGCAGCTGTTGTAAAGCTCCTCCCACCCTGCCGTGATGAACACCCTATCCAGTCTCACGAGGGTGGGGTTCTCCCGCTCGTTCGACCATATGAAACGGTGCCCATGGAGGTAAACTTCCTTGAGTTCACAGACATTGAGGAATCGTCGGAACCTCCCCATCATTCTCCGGTCCAGGTTGCCGTTGTTCTTATCCTCATCCTTATAGATCAAGTTGAAGTCCCGGCAGAGAGCCCAAGGGCCCGGTCGCGTGGACCGTAGAGTCCGAAGCTCGGCAAGGAAGGCGATCTTCTCGGCATCTTCCTGCGGTCCATAGACAAATGCCAGCCACCACCCCATCCCCCCTCCTGGCGGGTTCACCCTCGCTGTGACACTATTAGTGTTGATGTGTGCGCTATCAAGCAGCACCCTGTTGCTGTCCCAAGCCATGATAATCCCACCCCTCGTATCGGTAGCCGGCAAGCAGAAGTAGTCACCAAAGACCGCGCCTAGGGTTTCTATTACAATAGAGGGAGTTACAACCGATAATTTGGTCTCCTACAGACATACAATCGAAGCACCAGTAGTGTCCACCACACTCCTAACACCTGTACGACACGCTCGGCTGTTGAGGCCTCGCACGTTACTCACCATGACTTTGGGTTCGTAAATCATTATAACACGATTTCACACCCTAAGTCGGATGGGGGGCCCCGTGGTCATGCTGCCACGAGGAGCCCACCCCGGTGCTCCACCAGTGGTGGGGAGCAGCCTCTGATCGTGGACAGGGACCATCCATAGAGTTCGGCCATCGCCTCGATCATCTCATCCGTCATTGGCAACTCATACATCTTGTGGTATGCTGCCAGAGCTGCCTCGGAAGGCGCTTCATCCCCACTGATCAGCTCGAGTTTCCTCATGAGGTTCCTGACGGCCTTCATCTCCGAGTTTAGGCCATTCGGTTGTCCAGCAATCCTCGAGCTGCGCTGTGGTTGGAAGTTCATCGCGAGGAGCTGACGTCGTACAGAGGGGGTGTGGATTAGCGCATCGGAACGAGTCTTAGCCGCCTCCAAGAACTCACCCAGTGTACGAGGCCTCGCAGCAACCCGTGGTCGCGCGGCACCAGCGGTGGCCAAACGTGACCGCGAAAAGGTCATCGGCGGGTCGGCCAATAACAACGACCGAATGGGGTACATCAGTGTGATGGCCCAGGGGTGGAAATGCCCCCGCCATCCGTCCTGTGGGGCAGGGAGTCCGCCTCAATCTCCTCATCCGTGGCATCGTCCCCATTGGAAAAGAGACGACAGTAGGGAGATCACGCTGCCCGGTCGTTCGCCTCCTCCAGGGCGAAGGCCCTCCACGAGGTGGAAGGCGTCGAGACCGAGGCCTGATTGACCACAAAGGCGGCCTAGCGCCCGGTGAGGTCTGGCCACCAGCGGTAGTCATTGTAGCAACCTTCCGTGCCACTCCTCCGCGTGAGCCAAACCAGAGAAGTGGGCCACTGGCGTCTCGGCGTTGGCGCGCCGGCGGCGTCGTTGGCGGATCACGTGCCAGCCCCGCAACGGGCCCACCACCCTCGACCTCATCCTCATCATCTCGGTAGCTAGGTTGTTAGGGTTAAGAAGGAAGCGAAACGCAGCAGCGGCTACGAGAAGGTGCATCCTTCCCCACTACGCCGAGCGCGGCGTCATCATCCGCCTCTCGTTCAAACCAGCACGACCCTAATCGCGGCCTTGACCAACGGCCGTGGCAAAGCCGTTTACTGCTGGTCCCGGCCGATCCTTTGGACTGGAGCATCTGAGCACAACCCCTCCTCCCCCCGCTGCTGCGGCTCTCTGCTTTTCCCTGCTCCCTTTCCCTTTTCTCCCCGACCGGACAAGTTCAGTTACTAACGATAAATTTAACTCGGTGGTTATACATGTAGCACATATTTTCTCCTTGGAAACTTTAGGGACACGCTAAAATACACACACAGGACAGAGTACATGCTTTGAGATTCGTGTTTCTCATGTGTCAACGTCCATCCAGGTCTCCTCTGTCTGTTGCTTGGCAGTTGCACGGTTGAAGGCGACCGGCGACCTCCTTCAGCCGCTGAAGGCAACGCCGGAGCAGCCGCCTCAGATCTGACAAATCCTTGACAGAACCCAGCTGAACCATTCTTCAGGTTTTCATTCGAAATTCGTTCAGATTCGATCGGATCCTGACGATTCTGCTCCCCGTGTTCATCCCCCGCAAGCCGGCGGCAGCTGTGGGCTTGCCTAGTGTCTCGACTACTGCCCCGTCCTCGACGGTGGCTCCTCCCCTGTCCAAGTGGAGATCCGGGCCGTTGCTTCCCGGTAAGCCACCGCGGCACCGCTTCTGGTTGGTTGGGTCCGATTTCGTGGGAGAGCGACGAGATCCCGCTCCGTTCTAGCCCGTGCGCCTCCGTTTCTGGATTGCTCGCCGATTTCGTTGCATGTTGCTGATGGGCTGTGATTAATCTATGCGCACGTAGGGTTTCTGCGGAGGCGCAGGCACCGCGCCTGCGCGTGCAGAGGCCCGGGGTCGCCGGCGAGATGAAGGGCGTGTCCGTCCCTGCGGTTGTAGGCATGCCTTCGCCGCTGTTTCTTTGGCGGTTTAAGGTTGGTTATCCTTTCAACCCCTTCTTCTTTCTAACTTCTATAAGCATAAGTTTCACACCGATTTCCGATTATAGATGGTCTGTGCTTATTATTACCCACAGTATACATGTTTCTGCAAGTACTGTAATACCTCCGATCCAAATTAATTGACTCAAGTTTGTCTGGAGTAATGTACCTGCTCCTGAAAATAGGTGAACTAGTACCTTCTTTCAGAGAATCCCCTCGAGTGGATTCATCATGGTTAGTACTTAGAATGCAAAGTTGAGAATAGAGGGAAAAATGGTAAGTCCATCTCATCTGATGTTTCCCTCTTCCCATTGCCTTCAATATGCCTTGCCTAGCTCTATGATGCGCCTTTGTCCATGGCAGAACAGCGACACTATGATGATAGTGTCAATATTTCATGCATCATGTTGCACAAACTGCCTGCTGAGTTTGTCACAGATGATGGGATGGCCTTTTGAGCATTGCCATTGTCCTAGTTAGAACTGCTGCTTGTTTTATTCGAAGATTATTATTGAATTTCCTCTAAGAGGCTCAAACATATTTACGTGTCCTTACTAATTATATGCATATATATTTCCCCGATCCTTTATAGATTAACCAGTAGTGCAAAAAATAAATCCTGTTTTGTCGATTTTACATCTGCCTGGCCTGCATTTTATCTGTCGAATTGATTATCAATCTGTCTTTTTCCCCAGGCTATATTGTTTCTCATGTGGGGTTTCTGCTGTTGCAAGGTCAGTCTCTATATGATCTGTCCTTGACCGTTTTCCTATGCATGAATTGATTGTAGGGTAAATGGTTCTCTTGGGATTACAGATAGGGTGGGACTCGGTTATGAGAATGAGTGCTGATCTGCGAGACTTATTTCTGTATGAGGCATTTTTGTATTATAACCCTCTCCTTCTTGTGGTGAGTTTTTTTATTACTGTACGTGTAACATGCTCAACTTAAATACCTGCTAAGACAGAAAATAAGCCCCTCCTTGTGCATATGTAATTGTGCTTAGTGTTCTTATTGTAGGCACTGATGATATGGTTATGGGGAGTAAACTTGTGGGTCTTTGCGCAATCATCAGTGAATTATGTAAAAGTTTTTGATCTTGCGCAAACACACTTATCACACCGAGAAATTTGGAGGGTATGCCTATCTATCTCTCTTTGATTGCATTGGCATTTTTAAATGTTGCGTGAGTCTGGACTTGCCAAAGTTATTTTTCCTGTTTAGTTCATTTGAACTGACATGGCTATCGACAGAACTAGGCATTCCATAGAACTTCTGCTGCATACATCTTGTGATTTGCGAGAATGTGTGGAGTTTCCAGAATGTGCATGTACCACACTTGTTCTGATGTTAACTTCCAAGTCCACAACATTTCATTTAGTTGCCAGTCCATTTTTCTCAGTGCAACTACACTTGTAAATAATGCCTACTGTAGTTTCACAATAATCATGAATTATTATTGAGAATAACCTGTCCTTGTTGCATTTTCTAGTGTGAGTAGCCTTCTTTATAAACTTGGCCCTCTTTACTTTAACCTGTACCATGATCTTTTGTACTAGATATGTTATACTTTTGTCTTTTATGCATTCATCCATGTTCTTTTATGTTTGTTATGCTGTGTAAATTCTCATATCACTTATATCTAACATAGTATTCTGCCAAACTAACATTTTTGTTTTGTTTTATTGACAGTCTGCTGCTTGGCTTACTTTAATTGTTCCCACAAGTATGACAGCCTACCTATATCTGTACTCACATGGGGAAGTCTCGCTTGCTGCATCTCAACCAGTGTAATATCCAGCCCATTTAGTCGTTCATTCTATGCTTTCTTCTTGTGTGCTTGAGTTCATGAGATCTTTTGGCCTCTACTGTGAAAATGAAAATTATCCCCAGAGCTATATGGCATATTAAAAATAGTGTCCTGCTGAGTATGTCTGACTCCATATGCAGTGTTAATCAATAAGTTGGTACTTGAATTATGTCATAGTAATAGATATGAGGGGTAGTTTGAATCTATTTTCCTGAATCATGTCAATTGAAAGGTCTATTTCTTAGCACATCACTTCATTGTTCACTGCACTTAGCCTACTGTTATTAAAGTTGAACCTATTTTCCTGAACCATATCAATTGAATGGTCCATTTTTAGAAAAAGTAACGTACTTCTAATCTTAAAAGTAATTAATGTACCTTTCTACACACTGCTGTTTGCTTGTAACAGTAAAGAGAGGCTGAAGTTCTGCTTGATGCATGGTCCACTTGTTCTTTCATCAAATTGATAAAAAAGAACCATGCTGTGCATACTCTATATTCTATAACGATGGATTACTTTTCGAATCGAGGTTGGTGAAATTGACGTATCTTTCTGTTTCTATGCAGGTTCTTTTGTACGCTATCCTTCTGATAGTCCTCCTTTCTCCTTTTGATATGTTTTATTTATCCTCACGCTTTTACTTTCTGCGGACGATGTTGCGTATAATACTTCCATTACAAGTAAGTTGTTAAATGTGTTAAATTTGTTATTAATATGTACCATAGATTTTGATTTCCAGCATGCTAGAAACAGTGCAGTATGCTAATGTGACCATTGTGGTCATCTATATGGTTGTGCTTACTGTTTCCTGTGGAGCCAGAAGTTCTATCAATTGAAATTCAATAATTTCATGTGCTCTTATCTGCAGGCAATTACATTCCCCGACTTCTTTTTGGCTGATATCTTTACATCTATGTCAAAGGTATCCACAATTTATATGAAGTATTGGTTGTGGATTGTTTTGTTTAGCTTATCGCTGTTGAAGATAGATCCTGACAAAGGAAATGTCACTGTTGGAGACAACATGGGTTCAGTTTTTAAAATTTGAAATTTGTGCAATTTTGGTTCAAATCTTGCATTTCTTGACAGGTGTTCTCAGATTTGGAACGTTCAGTTTGTCGCATGGTCAATCGTCAGGTTAATTTTGTTCATTTCCCTTTTAGTATGCTCATTTTCTTGTCACTCATAAACATTCTCCATAGTATTGGCAAATAACATGCTAATGCTAGAATTGATCTTGTTCCTCTACAATGTTTATTTTGAAATTTTACAGGTAGCAACAATCGCATGGTTTGAAGCCGATTCAGTTTGTGGTAGCCACTCTATAGCTATTCCTCTAGTTCTCGTGCTCCCTTATTTGTGGCGTTTCTTCCAATGTCTTCGACAGTACAAGGATACAAAGGAGAAGAGTTGTCTTCTGAATGGTATTTTACTCACCACACAGCAGCTCTGATTGTTTTATTTTACTAGATGACTTGGATGTTTAAAATGTGTAAGAATAAATGTTTAGGTGTATGTTTTATACCTGTTTTGGGATCATTTACCAGTAATTTTCTCTCAATTCCAGCACTCAAGTACTCGACAGCAGTCCCAGTGATTTTCTTATCGGCGCTAAAGTATCATGTATTCCCTGACCAGTGGGTCAGCTTTTACCGGCCCCTCTGGCTTGTTTCGGGTGTTATAAATTCTCTGTATTCCTTCTACTGGGATATAAAGCGTGATTGGGATTTGAGGTGGTTGACTTTACTTAAAAAAACTTCCACTCCTTAAACATATGTTTACATCGCTGCTAATGAGCCTTTTCTCTATGCCTGCAGCATATTAACCAGGATATTCATGTTCAAAGGCCCAAGTACATGGACAAATCTTCTTTATGGGCGGAGCTGGGTATAGTCTTTGAATATATGTACAGTTTAAGCTGCCTACCTGGATATGTTTTTCACTAGCCCTGTCGTGATTGCTCTATACAGGTGTACTACTGGTTGTTAGGCAGCAATCTCGTTCTCCGCTGTACATGGACATACAAGCTGTCATCGCATCTTCGTCACAACTACATCACAGTGTTTACAATAACAGCTCTGGAAATGGTGAGGCGGTTTCAGTGGGTCTTTTTCCGCGTCGAGAATGAGTGGAACAAGATGACAGCCAAGCAAAATTTTGAAATGTCATCTGATATGCCTTCAGAAGCGGACAGGCTACTGGAGTCCAATAGTCACACGGTATGAATAGCTGGAGCATCATGGGTTTGTGACTCTCATTCATCATATTCTTTTCATCTGACCCTTTGCAGGCTTAGAGCCGATTTTAGGTCATACAGTTCTGTTTTGTTTGTAGAGCTCAGAAGGTCAGGGATACGCGATAGGTTTGTAGAGAAATCTGAAACTGTTGGTGCTCAGCATGTAATTCTATTGAGAGGTGTTTGTTTACACATGGAATATTAATAGTAATACCGGAATTTTCCAAATGTTGCATCATGATTTATTTGTACCTTTGTCAGATTGGCATGAGCGTGCTGCTGTATGCTTCGGTTTATTTTTTTTCTTGCCTCCGTCGCCGGTCGCCCGTCCTGTGGAACAGAACAACTAGTGCTCGTGCACAACTGCAAATAGGAACAGTTGCATTTTTTTTCAACTAAAATGTTGCAGCTCTACGATTTAGATCCTAAGAAATGTGCCAGTTGTACAATGTAAAAAGATGATCAGCTTGCACTGAATTAATTCATGACCTCTGAGTTGAGTGTTTAGTGATAGTCGGCCATATAAAACATTTGCTAGATGAAAAAACAGCATTTCGTCTGGTTTATCATGCTATCGTTGTGCCCTCTGTAACAGTGCGATCAGTACCAGCATGTAAATTTGGAATCGTTTCACCGCAAAATTGGTACTGTAGGTCAGAAAGAATGAAACTGTCTGCATTGGCTCAAATTTCCCCAAAAGATTGTACCGGTTGCACTAGCCAAAAATTCGGCAATGCTAGCTAGGATGATAGTCCGTTGACCGAGGAAACCCATGATACGGCACCAAGTCACCTAAAAAGACGGAATACTCGTCAAACGATTCAGATCTAGCGTAAACGCATAGCGCTGGAGCGATAAGGGGATTAATAATCAGTGGCTGGAGTGTACCACGATGAGCTGCACCGATCGGGAAGACTTGCTGACCCGTGGCCGTGGGTCGATCGGACGCGATATATTATTCGACTATTCCAGTCGCTGTTGTCAGTCAACAACGGCGGCCACAGCCATGCTTGCAACTTGTAGTTGCCGTCAGGGTACTGTGCGTGCAGCTGATGCCCCCTACGTGCTCAAAAAATCATAATCCTGCCACGCTTGCTGTCGTGTCAGACAGCGATAGTATCAGTCGAGTTTTACTCTTTTGTTTCCTCGAGTAAGAGATACCAATGGTTTTAGGTTTACGTTTGGTGCTATTCGTATTCATAGTTTTAACCGGCACCACATTAGTTAGTTCCGTTAAGAAAATTATTATTTTGAGAAGCAATTTTTTTATAGATAATTTTATATCATTGGATTTAAATTTTTTTTAGAAATGGGAAACATATCCCCGGCCTCTGCATCAATCGATGCACACGGCCTATTTTATTACTCAGTTCACAAGTATCCAAGTACCGAAATTATTACAACCAGAAAACAGAAAAGTTAGATACACATATCAACCGTCAAAAGTGAGCAGCCAAAAATAAACTATCCATATAGTCTACTAATATACTGTCACCCAGTAGCCTGGAAATAGCAATCCTGAGCGACCGTCAGGAGCTGGCTGCATCCAGAAACCATAATCTCTCGTTGATCCTCCAGAAGGAGGTATGTCCATAATTGAATCCAATGCACAGCCATTCGAATAACCTGTAAAAATTTTGTCGATGTTTGTTTGTAAAATACAAAATTATTCCTGCACGTCCAAATGGACCAACATAGAGCAGATATACCGATGCGCACACGAGCTTTAGTTTTTTATCTACCCCATTTAACCAGTTACCAAACATATTAGATATACTAGTTGATGGGGATATGTTGTAAGCAAAAAATATCATGCGCCAAATAATACGAGCAAACGGACATTATAAAAATAAATGCTCAACCGTCTCCCTTGAGTCACAGAAGCAACATTTTTCACACCCATGCCAATTCCGCTTCGCAAGATTATCCTTTGTGAGGAGAACTTTATTATTAAGAAACCACATGAAGATTTTTATTTTTAGCGGTATTTTTAGTTTCCAAAGATACCTACATAAGTATTGGGTATGTCTGTTCATGAGATCAAGATACATGGACTTTACTGAGAATATTCTAAATGATTATGTTGGCCAAATCCTTGATTTTACAAAACTAATTAAACATGTTTTATATAATTATATTTGAATGAGGATGAGTATACTTGCTAAAGTTGCCAAGAGAAAACAGGAAAAAAAAGTACCTCCCTTGGGAAAAAAAATATACCCAGTTAATTCCGGACAGAGCATTAGTAGAAAAAGGGTCTTTGGTCCAGCACCCAAATGCCATTGGTCCCGGTTCGGTTCCGCAATCGGGACCAATGCCAGGCACCGGTCCCGGTTCATACCGCCTGGGCATTGGTCCCGGTTTATCTCTAAGGACCAATGCCCCCGCAACGCACATGTGGCGCTCTGCGGAGCATTGGTCCCGGTTCATGCCACGAACCGGGACCAAAAATCCCTCGACGGTCCCAATCCGGGATAGAGATCTAAATTAAATTGAGGCAGAAATTGAATTAATCGAGACAGAGAACTAAATCGAGGCATTTCATTAATTAGATCACAAATTCTTTCTAAACAAAGATGCGATTTTACAAATTCTTCCTAGTCGACAATTTCACTTCCGCTGCCGCTGTCCTTCGAGCCGCCGGCTTCCTCGTCGTCGTCGGACGGAACCTCCACGATTTTCGCATTGTTCGCGAGACGGAGCTCCTCTTCGCAGCGAGCGGCGTCGATGACGGTGTACTTGGTCCGTCCAGGGACGGACCAGAACCTCTCCCGCCCTTCTCGGTTGCGGAGATCCGGGTGCACCACACGCCCATAAACGATGCGGTTGCCAATCTTGGCCTTCCGCTCCTTGAACAGCGCCGGCCAGTACGGGCTGGCCGCCGCGTACCGGGGCAGCGCCCTCTTTCACGCGGGCATCTGGCGGCGACGCGCCGCAATTTCGCTCTCCATCTTGGCTCCGCCGGGGACGTGGAGCGGAGCCACCAGCACACCCGCATAGCTGATGCGCCATCCATGGGGCACCGTCACGCCCGACAGTGCGAGGATGTCGAAGTGCGCGAACATCGCCGCCTCGTAGAAGTTCAGCGCGGGCATCTCCATGGCGGCACGGTGGAGATTGGAGAGGGAGGGGAGGCGAGACGACGACACGGTGGAGAGATTGCAGAGGGCGATGGCGCGATGGAGAGATTGCAGAGGCCGAGGCGATGGCGAAGCGACGCGCTGTAGCCTCCTATTTGTACAGGAGGACGACGAAGCGACGGTGCTAGGCATTGGTTCCGATTCATGTCACGAACCGGGACCAAAGCCCCTCCCCGTGACACGTGGCGGCCCAGCAACGCCCCCCACCCCGGTCATTGGTCCCGGTTGATGGCATGAACCGGGACCAATGACAGGTGAAGCGTTCTTGGGTCATCATCGCGAAGGGCTTGTCTCGGTTAAATAACTGAACCAGACCAAAAACCCTCCCCTGCTATAAATAAGCCCTGCCCATCCACTTATTTTTTCTGGAATTTTGTGTGGGAGGTGGATGCTAGTTTTTTTTTCACATTGCACACAAGATGTTCAATGAAATGTCCGAGCCACACTTAAGTTCACACAACACGGTATCCTCGGCCGAGGTTAGCAACCTTATCTTCTTTATCTGTAACTGATACAAAAATATTGCATGTATCCACGTAGGGTGGTCATTTCACTATTCACGATGTCATTTTCAGGGTTAATTATTATGACGCAGATCGATGCGCGGATGCGATGGATGTACAGCGACCGACGTGATTCCGATTTTATTGCAGGCCTGCATAAATTTATCGATTTGGCTAAGGCAAACAAAGTGGATAATTTTATGCCTTGTCCCTGCGTCGACTGTCAGAACATGGCGGAGCACTCTGTCCCGAGAATCCTTCAAAGCCATCTGCTTCAGAGAGGTTTCATGCCCGGATATTATTGTTGGGCCATGCACGAAGAAAAAGGGTTAGGCTGGAAGAAAATGAAGAAGAGGAGGAGGATGACAGCTATCCTATATCCCCTGAAGAATACGGTGATACTGCAATGGAAGACAATGAAGAAGAGGGAGGCGGCAATGAAGAAGAACAACGGGCATCGGATGAGCCCGCTGATGGTCTTGGTCAGGTCATTTCTGACGCAAAGCAATAATGCGATACAGAAAGGGAGAAGCTTAAGTTGGAGGCCATGCAAAAGGATCACAAAAAATTGTTGTACCCAAATTGCGAAGATGGAAGCACAAAGCTCGGTACCACACTTGAACTGCTGAAATGGAAGGCAAAGACTGACTTGTCTGACAAGGGATTTGAGAAGTTACTGAAAATAATAAAGTTGAAGCTTCCAAAGGATAACGAGCTGCCCGAGACAACGTACGAAGCAAAGAAGACTATCTGCCCTCTAGAATTAGATATGGAGAAGATACATGCATGCATTAATGACTGCATCCTGTACCGCGGTGAGAAGTACAAGAATATGGATAAATGCCCGGTATGCACTGCATGTCGATACAAGATCAGACAAGATGACCCTGGTGATGTTGAGGGCGATGACGAGCCCCCTAGGAAGAGGGTTCCTGCTAAGGTTATGTGGTATGCTCCTATAATACCACGGTTGAAACGTCTGTTCAGAAACAAAGAGCATGCCAGGTTGTTGCGATGGCACAAACAAGAGCGTAAGAAAGACGGGAAACTGAGACACCCCGTCGATGGGTCGTAGTGGAGAAACATCGAGAGAAAGTACTCGAACTTTGCAGGTGTTATGGTTTGGTCTAAGTACAAACGACATGAATCCTTTTGGGGAGCAGAGCTGCAGTCACAACACCTGGCTAGTGACTCTATGTATCTACAACCTTCCTTCTTGGTTGTGCATGAAGCGGAAGTTCATTATGATGCCAGTGCTCATCCAAGGACCGAAGCAACCCGACAACGACATTGATGTGTACCCAAGGCCATTAGTCGATGAACTTTTGCAGTTGTGGGCAGAACCAGGTGTAAAGGTGTGGGATGATCACAAACAGGAGCCATTTGACCTACGAGCATTGTTGTTCATAACCATCAATGATTGGCCTGCTCTTAGTAACATTTCAGGACAGTCAAACAAGGGATACAATGCATGCACGCACTGTTTAGATAAGACTAAAGGTACATATTTGGATAAATGTAAGAAGGTTGTGTACTCGGGGTGTCGTAAATTTCTTCCGACCAATCATCAAGTAAGAAAGAAAGGCAAGCATTTCAACAGTGAGGCAGATTACCAGAAGAAGCCTAAGCTCCCTAAAGGTGCTGATGTATTTGGTATGGTGAAGGACCTAGAAGTAATCTTTGTAAAGGGTCCTGACGGTCAATCTGTTCCGAAAGACCCCATTATCGGACACACGGCCATGTGGAAAAAGAAATCTATATTTTGGGAGCTTGAGTATTGGAAAGACCCAGAGGTCCGTTCTTCAATCGACGTGATGCACGTGACGAAGAATCTTTGCGTGAACCTGCTAGGCTTCCTGGGCGTGTATGGGAAGAAAAAAGATACACCAGAAGCATGGGAGGACTAGCAACGTATCAAAGACCCATACGACAAGCATACTAATAAAGGCCGTGAATACTTAAGCAGCTACACTCTTACCAAAGCAGAGAAGAAAATATTTTTTGAAGTCCTTTACAGTATCAAGGTCCCGGCTGGCTTCTCGTCAAATATAAAGGGAATAATAAATATGGCAGAGAAAAAATTCCAGAACCTGAAGTCTCATGATTGTCACGTGATTATGACATAGTTGCTTCCGGTTGCATTGAGGGGGCTTCTACCGAAAAATGTTCGAGTAGCCATTATGAAGCTATGTGCATTCCTCAATGCAATATCTCAGAAGGTAATCGATCGAGAAAGTCTGGAAAGGCTATAGAAGGATGTGGTCCAATATCTTGTCAGTTTTGAGTTGGTGTTCCCCCCGTCCTTCTTCAATATTATGACGTATCTCTTAGTTCACCTAGTCGAAGAGATTTCCATTCTCGGTCCTGTATTTCTGCACAATATGTTCCCGTTCAAGAGGTTCATGGGAGTCTTAAAGAAATATGTTCGTAACCGTGCTAGGCCAGAAGGAAGCATCTCCAAGGGCTATGGAACAGAGGAGGTCATTGGGTTCTGTGTAGACTTTCTTCCTGACCTTAAGCCGATTGGTGTTCCTGAATCACGGTATGAGGGGAGACTGAGTGGAAAAGGCAAGCTAGGAAAGAAAGCAATGATATTTAGGGACGGGCATTCTTTAAATCAAGCACACTACATAGTTCTACAAAGTTCTACCTTTGTGGCTCCATATATCGAGGAACACATGAATGTTGTACGCTCCAAGTTCTCGGGGAAGGATGACTACTGGATTAAAGAAAATCACATGGAGACTTTTGGCACTTGGTTGCAATTACATCTCATGAATGACACCACTATTGGAGACCATCTCTACTTGTTGGCCGCAACACCATCTGCGACTGTATTGACTTTCCAATGGTACGAGATAAATGGGAATACATTTACACGATTGCCCAAGATAAAAAGAGCACCAACCAAAACAGTGGTCTCCTATTTGATGCAACATGCGAGAATGGGAAAAAGGACACATACTATGGTTACATAGAGGAGATATGGGAACTTGACTATGGACCTACTTTTAAGGTCCCTTTGTTTCGGTGCAGTTAGGTCAACATGAATGGAGAAGGGGTAAAGGTAAACCAGCTGTACGGAATGACAACAGTGGATCTCAAGAATCTTGGTTACAGAGATGAACCATTCATCCTAGCCAATGATGTGGCTCAGGTTTTTTATGTGAAGGACATGTCCTCTAGACCAAAAAAAAAGAAAAAATAAGAAAACGAATACATCAGACGATGAGCCCAGGCGTCACATAGTTCTTTCAGGGAAAAGAAACATCGCGGGAGTCGAGGACAAGACAGACATGTCAGCAGATTATGATAAGTTTGATGAAATTCTGCCCTTCACCGTGAAAACTGACCCAAGCATCCCGTTAAGCAAAGAAGATGCTCCATGGTTACTGACCTGAAGCGATCATAGGAAAGGGATCGACATACGCGACGAAGGATTCATACCCTAAACCCTATGTAAATCTATGTAATGTATGGAAACTTTATGTGATGTATGAAAACTTTATATGAGAATTGGCTTCATAGAACACCCCGATTTGGTGGTACCAATGCCAAACTTTAATTTGGTGGTTGCTTCACAGAACACCCCGATTTCGGCACCTCAAAAATGAAAATTGTCTTTTTCGTGTGTCGAAAAGGAAAACTTCCTCCTGCAACATCGTAAGCCATCCCGATTCCATTAGTCCCGGTTTGTAGCTGGACCGGCGGGGATAAAGGGGGGCCTTTAGTCCCGATTCCTTAGTATCAGTTTTTTAATAATGATAAATGTCTTGAGTGTTAGTCCCGGTTTGTGACTGGACCGGCAGGAATAAAGGGGCCTTTAGTCCTGATTCTGTAGTCCCGGTCATGTTGTTTGGATCGTTTTTGAATTTGTTATGCCCGTTTCAAACTATATTCAAAATGGCAGGGATGAAGCTTCTTAGCCCGGGGCTGAGCCTCGCTGAACTTGAAGTGGATCTCTGATGAAATAGCATGTTGTGAACCTATAAATGATTTTTAAAAAAATTCACAAGCATTATATCATGTACATATCACCATCGAGCAACAAACCATCCTTCTTCTTCTATCAGCCGTCACAAAATCCATTGCAACAAAAATAAGAACCAAAACTATGAAGGCATACATATATATAGTGGCGCCCTAGCATTTTAATCACCGACCATTTAAGCAAACCAAAAACATGAACACGCCGGGGAGCTACCAAATTAAATTAGGGAGTGCCTCTATGGCGAGCTCCTCGAAGATGTCTGAGGACGGGTGATACGTTGCTAACGTATCCATAATTTTTGATGTTCCATGCTTGGTTTTATCTACTTTCTTATGCTTTGTCCATACTTTGGAGTACTTTTCATACGATTTCTTGGACAAACCTATTAACAAGTGCCACGATTGCGGTTATACATTTTGCCGTTTTTGGTTCCGGAAAGTCGAAAATCAATATTCTCGAATTGGACGGACAAAAGCCAAAGTCGATATTTTTAGGAAGACTCACGGGCGGAAGATGAGGCAGAGAGGGCCACAGGTGGCCACACCATATGGTGGTGCAGCTAGCCACTGGCGCCACCGGTGGTGTGGGCCCCTGCCCAAACCTTGCCTCTTCGCCTATAAGATGCCTCCCGATGCAAAAACCCTAAAGAGTCAAGCCTCCAGCCACCAAAAAGTTCCACAGCGCCGCCGCCACCGAAGAGGAGATTCGGGGGACAGAAAGTCTCTGTTCCGGCACCCTGCCGGGACGGGGAAGTGCCCCCGGAGCCATCTCCATCGATCTCCACCACCATCTCCATCACTATTGCTGATTCCCATGATGAGGAGAGAGTATTTCTCTCTCGAGGCTAAGGGTTCTACCGGTAGCTATGTGTTCATCTCTCTCTATGCATGATCTTATTGAGATCATGAGCTTGTAATCTATAGATCTACCTTGCTACTCAAGTGCTTTAATATATCTCTGCTCTCCCGATGTGTGTGAAGTTGACAATGTGCACACCATGGTGGCACTTAGGCTAGAGATTTCAAATACTTGTTATGAGTTATATTTGGAGTTGGATGTCTTTAAGAAATTGTGGTGTTTGTTTGAACCATCTAGTGCTCAAGGTGACAGTGTGGGGTTTTCTAGATGGGAAAGATGAACTTCTAGATGGGACAGAGTGTCCAATCGGAGAGTAGTTAAGAGTAGTATCATAAAGAGAAGATATTTATATGAGAGTATTCACTAGTGAAAGTATGATCCCTAGGCCTTGTTTCTAAGCATTGATACACCATTTGCAATTAGATCTGTTACATGTTTGCTTGCTTCTATCTTTATTTAAGTTTTACTTTAGTCTTTTCCATGCCATCAAGCTATTTTCTATCGCCGTTACCACTTATAATTATCTATACCACTTGTATTTCACTATCTCTTCGCCGAACTAGTGCACCTATACACCTGACAAGTGTATTGGGTGTGTTGGGGACACAAGAGACTTCTTGTATCTTGATTGCAGGGTTGCTTGAGAGGGGATACCTTGACCACTTCCTCCTTGAGTTCGATAAACCTTGGGTGATCCACTTAAGGGAAACTTGCTGCTGTTCTACAAACCTCTGCACTTGGAGGCCCAACAATTGTCTACAAGAATAGAAGTGCGTAGACATCAAGCTATTTTATGGCGCCGTTGCCGAGGAGGTAAGGTAAAAGGTACTCACATCCTCCGGTGTGAGTGCTCGAAGTTATTTCCTTTAGATTCTGCAATTTTGTCTTTTTGTTTCTTGTTTTCACTAGTTAGGCTTAATGGAAAACAACAACAAAATTAGAGAGCTTTATAGTATTTATCTTGAGTTAGGACATGAAGTGTTTGAAGAGAAAATTAAAAAACCTATGGAACTTTATTTTCATGCTAATAGCAATGTTGTTAGTATGAATTTTTTGGACACCATTATTGATAATGCTATGGAAAAGTCTAAGCTTGGGCAAGCTAGTTTTGATGAAAATGATCTTTTTAGTCCCCCATATTTAGAGTAGAAAATTTACTTTGATGATACTATGCCTCCAATATATGATGATTACAATGATGAATATGATATTTTCAGTCCGTCTACTATTGAGGAGAAAATTAATTATGATTACAGTATGCCTCCTATATTTGATGATTATGGTGATGAGAATAATAATGATAGCTATTTTGTTGAATTTGCTCCCACTACAATTAATAAGAATGACTATGCTTATGTGGAGAGTAATAATGATTATATGCATGTGGCTCATGATAAGAATGTTTTATGTTATATTTATATTGTTAATTTTATTCATGATGCCACTGAAAGTTATTATGAGAGAGGGAAACATGGTTTTATGTTTCTCAATAATATTAAGTTTCCTCTCTTTATGTTGAAAGTCTTGAAGTTGCACTTGTTTTGCTTTCCTATGCTTGTTGCTTTGTGCTTTCATGACTTGTTTCTTTACAAGATTCCTATGCATAGGAAGTGGGTTAGACTTAAATGTTCTTTGAATTTGCTTCTTGATGCTCTCTTTTACTTCAATTCATATTTCTTATGTGAGCATCTTCTCAAACTATCATGCCTAACTTAAAGGCGTTAAAGAAAAGTACTTCTTGGGAGATAACCCAATAGTTTTCTTGAGTCTTGGAAGTTATTACTTCAGTAATAACCTCTTCTTATCTTTTTTATTTGCTTTTTGTGCCAAGAGTAACCTCTAATGAGAGAGAAGTAATGCTTGGGAAAGTTGCTGTCCCGAAACAGATTTCTGTGCTTCACCGTAAAAGTTTGTGTAACATCTATGAACGTCCTTTTGAGGCGTGAATTTTTGTGCTTATGCCCCAGGTTGTTATCTAACTTTCGTTAGTTCAACACCTTTCGATTTGAGCAACAGAAGGTCTTCGAAAAAATTCTTCTTTACCTGCTGGTCTGTTTTGACAGATTTCTGCCATTTTCTGCATTTGCTTCTTGTTGGTTCCTTTTTGAGTTCTTTTGGGGAATTGAGCTTTTTGAGAGAAGTGCTACAGTAGCTAGTGTTTTAATGGAAGTTTTATTGGTGTTAGAACTGAACCTAAAGACCTATTATCTTGAGTGCACTAATGTTGCTAATAAAGATTGTGTGAAGTTTTGTATGAAGGAAAAATTTCAGGTGTATGGAAGGAATGAGTAATGAGATGAAGAATGGACTAAAGCTCAAGCTTGGGGATGCCACGCGTGTCACCCCAAGAAATATCCAAGAAGTAGAAGCGTCAAAGCTTGGGGATGCCTAAGGCATCCCCTTCTTCATCAATAAAAATTCCAGGTTTCTACCAAACACTTCATTTTTATTGTTTCATGCACAGTTGTGTTGTTCTTGGAGCGTCTTCTTTTTGTTTTTGTTTTCGTTTTGGTTTTTCGTTTGGTTTGTTTTCTTAGTTTGCTGAATAATTTGGTTGGACCCCCTCTTTCATGCATTGGTTTTCAAATAGTTTGGTTTGGATTGGAAAAGAGTAGGAAAAGTTCATGCTTAAGTGGTAAAGAGAGCTTGTTTTTGACTGTGGCCTATGATTTGTCATGCCATGCTTGATATTGTTTTGGCTTTATGCTTAGTATTCTTTGCTGTAGCATGACTTGTTATAAACAATTGATATTGCTTAATGTGCCTTGGATGAATCATGCATTGTTTTAGCATATTAAAGCATAGTATTGTGGTATTCTCTTTTGATGCTTTATTTGGGTTGACTTGGCGCATGCTCACACCATGTTATGACTATCCCAAGTCACCATAAGCCTTTATGATCCTTTAGTTTTCAACTTGTAGTATCACTTTATGCTTTGATCAATGATGTTTTGTCGCTCTGCATGATTATGGCCATTATTGCTCTCTTAGTTTGTCGCTCCCAGTCTTTTGCTAGCCTCCGCAACCAAGTATGAGTTCCACTCATGCATACAACTCCCTAAACCAAGTTATTCCAAAGAGTCCACCATACCTACCTACTAGCTTAAGCTATTCCAAGTATATTCATGTTTTTGTTTACCTTCCAAATTAAACTTGTTATGAGAAAACTAGTGATTAAAGCTCTCACGAACTTGATGGCACACTTTACTTTTCTTGCCCTTAATAAACTTGAACCATTGTGTCATCTATGTTGTATATGCTTGCACTTATTTGTTGGGGATTAGCAGAACCATGCTGTCATGGGGAACACTTTAACATTACACTGGTACTTCGTACCTAGTTGATATCATGCTCTTTTGTCTATGGATGTCGTCGGTGTGAAATGAAAGGGGAGCTTGTAAGTCCATGGAGTTATGTATATGTGTTAGAGAAGCACAGGCTTCCGCTGGTCTAATCCATGCTGACATGGTGAAAACCTGCAGCGTAACCATAATGAGCTGTCTATGAAGCATTCTTCTTATAAAAAAGAGTACTATATTGAGAAAAAAGAGAAAAAAAGAGATATATGAAAAGAGAAAAGAGATAAAAAAGCATCATATTCCCATGGTAAATAAGAAGATTGTTGAGATGCTCGTTGTCTGCTTGCCTTGTCATTTTGATATGGGGATTCTTCCGTATCATCGGGCAAGGGGTACCCCGTTAGCGGTTCTCTATGATACACATGTACTTACTATGACATGAACTTACCGGTAACTAAACTTGAGTAGCATGAGGAGCGGCCCTCTTATTCAAGGGACATGAGATTTCCAACTTATACTTTGTCAAGCATATACTCCATAGTTTGTTCACTTTAACCTTAGTCACTTCAAGATGCTTATGATAGGGGCAATGAGAGCTGAAAGCTATTAAGTACCATAATTTTTGGAAGCTCTGTATGAGACTTGAATCCCTACTTCCTTCTAAAAAGGCCTTTCTTCCACCATTATATTGAGTCTCCACCTTCTATCTTTATGCACCTACTTTGAGAGCATAGTGGCCATTCTTAGTTCTATGTGCATTGTCCCAAGACTTGTTGATTGATGCATACCTTGATATTGCTTGTTTTAAACTATTTGTATCTAGTCACTCTTATAAACTTTGAAGGTGTCCTATGCATTTATATTTGCTACTCTATGAGGGACAAGCTGAATACTACTATGCTATGTTTTCTTTATGTGAAACAAACAAACGTCTTGCAAAGCATTGTTATTCATGAATCCTTTGTTTATGCCTTTTCATGTTGCAACTTAGTTTCTTTGTCTTATTGCTAGAACTTTGTCTTTCATGTTATGATTGAAGTACTATGATCTCAGCTATCAATGTTTTACAAATACTTTGATCAAGTTTATGATGGTGCTGAAGGGAATATGCCCGAGAGGCAATAATAAAGTGGTTATTATCTTATTCCATGTTTATGATAAATGTTTATTTTACATGCTAGAATTGTATTGATCGGAAACATCAATACATGTGTGTTTAATAAACAAAAAGGGTTCCTAGTTATGCCTCTCTTATAGACTAGCTTGTTGATTAACAAGATGATCAAGGTTTCCTGATCATGGACATTGGATGTTGTTAATAACAAGGTCACACCATTGGTGGAATGATGTGATGAACATTCATCCGAAGTATAGCATTACGATCAAAGTCATTATGTTTATATTGCTATAACATCATACAAAGTAATCTTTATCCTTAGACCATGAGATCATGTTAATTGCTAACACCGGAAGAGTATCTTGATAACATCAAACGTCACACCGTAACAGGGTGACTATAAAGTGGGTTTAGTGATAGGTGTTATGTTGAGGCTCATGGATCAAGAGTGAGATTTTTCCATCCTGATGACGGATAGATATACTCTGGGCCCTCTCGGTGATATCACATTGAAATAGCTTGCAAGCAAGTGATGTGATCACTAGAATGTTATATCACGGGAAAGAGAAAAGAGTGCATGTCGGTAACGAGATCAAACTAGGTATGGAGATACCGATGATCGAATCTCGAACATGTAATATATCGCGGGACAAAGGGATTTAGTTACTAGCGTTAAAGGTTCTCACGATCACAGAAGTCATCGTTGAATGTGTAGGAGTCAGTATGGATCTCCAGGTCCCGCTGCTGATTATTGATCGGAGAGAGGTCTCGATCATGTCTGCATTATTCGCGAACCGTAGGGTGACACACTTAAGGGATACCGACACCATTTGGAGCAAATATGTTTTAGATAAAGATTTAAGAAAGCGCTAGAATTATTTCAATAGACACTGAAACTGTTTCGGGTGAAATTGCTGAAATTGGTTCTGCATGTAATATTGAAATGTTGCAGGGGGTTTTATATGAATGTTTGTTAATTAAAGTAATTAACAAAATTCTGAATAAAAATAATAAAAGAGTTTTATTAAATGAGAGAGCATTAAATTTGGAGAAATTTAATGCATTTAAAGTGGAGACTTTAAAAGAGAATGTGAAGGGCAAATTTATGTGGAGGAGTTACCACCACATGAATGGAGGAGGTGAAGAGTCACCTCCTCCATGCCAAACCATGAAGGGGCACCCCCTCCTCCTATAAAAGGCCACCCCCTCCTCACTTCTCACACACACCTCCTTGTGAAGGATCTCTCTCCCCCTCTAGTATTATTCCCCATGGTCTCGGATTAGCGAGATACATGTTCCTAGTGGCTTTATCTGGAAAGGAGTTCTTTGCTTCCTGCTTTCTTTGGAGCGAGGATGGAGGTTGTCGGGTACCGGACGTGTGTGCGATCACGGATGCCTGCTGCTGCTGCGGTGCTGGACTTGGTAGTCTTTGGGAGCTGGATCGATGGACGTCTTTGGGCGGACCTGCTGGACTTCATCACGTCTTGAGATCGGCAAGTGTACGACTACATCAACCACGAGTTCCTACTCGTTAACAAAGCTCGTTGTCTACGAGGGTAAGTTCTCGTTGGATGTATGTCCACCCATTGCTTTGTACCTAGTAGATAGATCTTGGCGTGTAGTTCACACCGTAGGAATTTTTTTGTTTTCTATCTTTGCGGACCCGGTGGTATCAGAGCCTGATCTATGCGTAGGTGCTTAGCACGGGTAGTACACATATGTCGATATGTGGGCGATGATGATTATGTTATTGCATCTTCTATGTATTTTGGATATTGGTGGCATAGTGGGATGAAGCGGGCCCGGACCAACCTTACATGTCATCGTAAATGAGACCGGTTCCACGACTGACATGCAACTTGTTTTGCATAAGTGGCTGGCGGGCGTCTGTCTCTCCTACTATAGTCAATATCTGATTTACAACGAGTTGCTAATAATTTGTTTATCCTCGTTGTGGTTCATGTTCGTAGGTAAGAACGGTTCTATCTCCGAAAGCCCTAAGCCACGTAAAACTTGTAATTGATAAATTAGAGGCGTCTAGTTTAGATCGTTGTTGGGCTAGTGTATTGATATGGTATTGTTGTAAGTAGATGTATGATAGATACTCTTACAACACACTCAACGTGTAAGTTCCATAGACCTTGGCCTTACACACAAAGGAATGATAGAGATCATACCACGATGCAAATGATAGAGATCAAATGCATGGACCATATCATCTCACTTTACACATTAGATGTTAGCATCTTATACTGCTAGTTTGGCACTTTCTGTAGCATTGTAAGATGATCCCTCATTTAGATATCAATATAAAGATGTGTTCTTCTATAAGTATGCACCATTTTGTGGATCGTGTTTCGAGACATCACGTGATGATCGGGTGTACTCGACTCTACGCTTTCATACAAACGGGTGTAAGACAGTTTTACACACGCGAGTACTAAGGTTATTAGTTGGCGAGCCTAGCATGTATAGGCATGGCCTCGGAACACGGACCGAAAGGTTAAGCATTAGTCATATAGTTGATATGATGCCCATATAGATGCTCGCCTTTGAAGCTACATCAACTCACGTGATGATCGGACTTGGTGTAGTGGATTTGGTTCATGTAATCACCAAAAAGGCACGAGGGATGTCGTTTTTGAGTGGGAGTTCATTTTTAATTTGGATTAGTCGAACCAAATTTGTCATAAATTAAATCAAAGTGAATTTGCATAGTTTGTTGTAGTCATTGGCATTCGTTTTCTACCTTATGCTTAGTTTTTATTTGAGATAACAGAACTATAGAATTCTGGATATTTACTTTATGAACTGGTATCGTATTGTTTTGAATGTCAATTTAAAGTTTATAAGTCCTATTGCAAACTTTCAGCAAACTCTATTTACTCCATGAAGTTTAATAAGTAGTATTAAATCAAGAGTAAGAATTCCAATGTTAGTATCTAAAGTATCATGTTTGCCTCCGTGATTATTGATATTCAAAAAGTTGTTTTAATATCAAGATTATATTGGAGCTGAAAATTGTTTCAGAAACCATCATGTGTGAAAGATATTGTGATATCTGAAACAATGTTTTTGGTTGCATTATGATAGAGTATAATTTAGCAAAATACATGTTCTCATATTGTATGAGAATTTGTGAAGGATGGAGATGCTAGGCATCGAATCTACCAAAAGGTTTTGGGCGATATTATACTCGCGATTCTTCCTTATAGGCTATAGTAGCTTGATCATGAAAGTTGTCATGATAAGGATGAATAGAAGATGTAAGTAAAATGTTTACTACACTAATAGATTACTAAAGAATGGATTTTTGAAAGAACACCAAACATTTGATGATGGTGATCCACTTTAAAGTGCAAGTCCAAAGGTATTAGTAGTTGACTATATACGCTTTGTACCATGTGTCATGTTGATGACACCACTATTGATGTTGATAGATTCTTTTAGAAGAAAAAGGAATTGCTGAAAGAGAATCTATAAAATATTTGGCAGAAAATAAAAGGTTGGAGATGTCCAACTTGGGTATATAGAAGATATACATGTTATGTCTATATTCCTTGCTTGTTAAACAATGTGGTTATGAGGTATTGGATACCGGTATTGGATACCGAATTGGTTGGTATGAAGTGTCATACAGGACAACGCAATTCATGAACTACAATGGCCTAAGTAACCAGCAAGAGAATGAGTGATGATGTTCATCGAAAACAAATAAAGTGTTATTGTGTTTTTCGTTGTCATCAAACCAAGCCTTCAAGATTTGTTTAAATAATTGTTATTTTGTTCCGGTATTATGAGAACAATGGCTGTTCAAATAATTACCGTATTCCATAAAGGATGGATGAACTTTTACAAGTCTAGTTGGAGAAATCACATCCATAAACACAATTGCTAAAATGTCGCAAGACAAATGATTGAAAGATCACTTATGAAGTGACATCGCTGTTTGAATTATATTTGAAAGAAAACATGAAGAAACTCCATGTTGATGGAATTTTGGAGTCCTTGATTTTGATCAATTGACGCATGTGAGACTTTCCTCGAGATAATTGAAACTTCATTCATAGGCCAAAGAGGAACGGATGACTAGCTTATTGGAAATTGTGCATGCTTATGTGCATAAGTCCATTATGTGTAGCCATATGCGATGGATCTTTTTGCTTCATATGCTTTCTTCAAGAATTTGAGTGAATATATCTGTATATTTACTTAATAAGGAAGAAGTATGAAACATTTGAAAGTTGTTCAAAGACTTTCAAGATGAAGTGAAAAATCATTGTAACAAGAAAATAAAGAGTTTATGATTCGATCATAAAGGAAGATATTTGAGTTACATGTTTAGCAAAACCACCTAAGACTTGAGGAATTGTTCCATGATTTGTGTTCCCCGATAAACCATAGGAGTATGGCATATTCGAGAGATGAAATCAAACCATGTTTGACATGGTAAGATCAAAGGTGTCATTTATAAAACTGCCATTATGTTTTAAGGATTGAAGCTTTAGAGACTACCGCTTTTACACTGAAAAGAGCACCATCGTGATCCGTTGAAATGACACCATATGAGTTATGGTTTGGGATAAAACCCGAATTGTCTTTTCTTAAATTTTGGTATGCTATGCATAAGTAAAATGTTTACAACCAAAGTCGGATAAGTATGTCTTTGTAGGTTATCCCAAAGAATTTGTTGGGAATTTCTCCATAACACCGAGGACAAAAGAGTTTGTTACTTGGAACGTCAAGTTTCTTGAGAAGGAATTTTTCATGAAAAGTTAAGTGGGAGGACAATAGAACTTTGATAAGGTTGTTGAACCTTAGCTATATGTGCTAAGTAGATGGCGCGGCGCCGGAAAGTGTCGGTGGCGTACAATGCATGCTCATGGCTCTCGTGATTACAAAAGGTGTGATCTCGAAGATTAGAGTTCCTATAGAACCGTGTGGGTCGGTAAGAATCAAATAGTAAGATTTGATAAGCAAGTCGTTATTGTTTTGACAATGATGAACCGACTACATGCAAAGAAGCGATGATGGGCCCTGACTCCATAAAATGACTAGAAGTCATAGAATCCGTGATAGTATCCATACACGAGAAATCAAGTTTCTGAACTTGGAAGACCCTCCGGAAAGGCGTGAAGCCTATCGGTCGTGTTTGGATCTATAAAGAAATAAGACATGGATGTTTAACATCTATGAAATAGTCGACATGTCGGAAATAAGTTTACGACAATGTTCAAGGAGTTGACTATGACAAGATTTGATCTTTCGTAGCGATATATAGTCTTGACGGATTAATGTAGCAACCACTACATATAATTTGGTATATGGTAGTTGAATAAACAAAACAAGGTTCTTATAATAGAAAGGTTACCTAGGACGTGTACATGACATGGTCCGAAGGGTTTTATTAATTCAAAGGGTGCTAAAAGGGCATGCAAACTTCAATAGTTGAAGTAAGCATAGCGGAGTTGGAATCTTCACCATGATGAAACTGTTAAAACAGTTTAGATTCATCGGAGATGATGAAGATGCTTGCATTTGCAAGAAATTAAGTGGGAGCGCTGAGACATATTTCTAATACATTATGTAGAGGACATATTGTTGATTGGAAATGATGTATCTTGTATTGACACAAGTTAAGAATTTCATTAAAATTAGATTTCGATGAAAGACTTGGGCAAAACCGGAATATTAGGCATCAATATCTATATGGATAGATTGAGGCGCTAATATGGTTATGCAGTTTATACATATATGAGATATTGAAAGGGTTCAATATGGAAACAACAAGAAAGGTTCTTGCTACATGGAAAGGATTGTATCAAAATTCAAGTGTTTCAACACTTGGTGAGTAAAATCACATGAAGATTTTGATTGATTATACCATGATATGTATATATCCAGAATGTCCTATGCTCTAAATGTTATGAGCACATACCAGAATGATTCATAAGATGATCATTGGACGATAGTAAAGATATTCTTATGAGCTTTGTAAGAACTAAGAATATATCATGTATAAGTGACAAATAGTTAAAGGTAGTTCATTGAAAGTGTTACATTGATACTAGTTTTGTCACAAGATACAAATTAAATTTATCTCAATTTAGACTATGGGTGGCACAATGTAATGTAAAGGATGTTCCATGATGGATTTGGATGAGTTCCAAAGTTGAGACATTGTGACGGATACTACAACAAAAGGCTAAGTATATAACTGCTACAGTAGCAACAAAGGAGGGCATTTGTGTTAAGTAGTTTGTTATCAAACTAGGTGTGGTTCAAAGTGGGATAATACTATGAAGATATATTGTGTGACAATAATATCAACATATTTATAAAAAGGTTAATAACATTGATCAAGGTTTCCTGATCATGGACATTGGATGTTGTTAATAACAAGGTCACACCATTGGTGGAATGATGTGATGAACATTCATCTGAAGTATAGCATTACGATCAAATTCATTATGTTTATATTGCTATAACATCATACGAAGTAATCTTTATCCTTAGACCATGAGATCATGTTAATTGCTAACACCGGAAGAGTATCTTGATAACATCAAACGTCACACCGTAACAGGGTGACTATAAAGGTGGGTTCAGTGCTATGAAGGTGTTATGTTGAGGCTCATGGATCAAGAGTGGGATTTTTCCATCCCGATGACGGATAGATATACTCTGGGCCCTCTCGGTGATATCACATTGAAATAGCTTGCAAGCAAGTGATGTGATCACTAGAATGTTATATCACGGGAACGAGAAAAGAGTGCATGTTGGTAACGAGATCAAACTAGGTATGGAGATACCGATGATCGAATCTCGGACATGTAATATATCGTGGGACAAAGGGATTTAGTTACTAGCGTTAAAGGTTCTCACGATCACAGAAGTCATCGTTGAATGTGTAGGAGTCAGTATGGATCTCCAGGTCCCGCTGCTGATTATTGATCGGAGAGGGGTCTCGATCATGTCTGCATTATTCGCGAACCGTAGGGTGACACACATTTGGAGCAAATATGTTTCAGATAAAGTTTTAAGAAAGCGCTGGAATTATTTCAATAGACACCGAAACTGTTTCGGGTGAAATTGCTGAAATTGGTTCTGCATGTAATATTGAAATGTTGCAAGGGGTTTTATGTGAATGTTTGTTAATTAAAGTAATTAACAAAATTCTGAATAAAAATAATAAAAGAGTTTTATTAAATGAGAGAGCATTAAATTTGGAGAAATTTAATGCATTTAAAGTGGAGACTTTAAAAGAGAATGTGAAGGGGCAAATTTATGTGGAGGGAGTTACCACCACATGAATGGAGGAGGTGAAGAGTCACCTCCTCCATGCACTGGCCATGAAGGAGGGCACCCCCCTCCTCCTATAAAAGGCCACCCCCTCCTCACTTCTCACACACACCTCCTTGTGAAGGATCTCTCTCCCCTCTAGTATTATTCCCCCATGGTCTCGGATTAGCGAGATACATGTTCCCGGTGGCTTTATCTGGAAAGGAGTTCTTGCTTCGCTGCTTTGCTGGAGCGAGGACGGAGGTTGTCGAGTGCGGACGTGTGTGCGATCACGGATGCACCGCTGCGGTGCTGGACTTGGTGGTGCTGGAGCTGGATCTGATGGACGTGCTGGAGCCAGACCTGCTGGACTTCATCACGATATTGAGATCGGCAAGTGTACGACTACATCAACCACGAGTTCCTACTCGTTAACAAAGCTCGTTGTCTACGAGGGTAAGTTCTCGTTGGATGTATGTCCACCCATTGCTTTGTACCTAGTAGATAGATCTTGGCGTGTAGTTCACACCGTAGGATTTTTTTTGTTTTCTATGCTGCGGACCCAACAGGTGCATGTCACCTAAAAAATTATTCTTTCTTTTTATCATTTACCTACTCGAGGACGAGCAGGAGTTAAGCTTGGGGATGTTGATACGTTGCTAACGTATCCATAATTTTTGATGTTCCATGCTTGGTTTTATCTACTTTCTTATGTTTTGTCCACACTTTGGAGTACTTTTCATATGATTTCTTGGACTAACCTATTAACAAGTGCCACAGTGCCAGTTGCCTGTTTTCTGTTGTTTTTGGTTCCAGGAAAGTCAGAAAATCAATATTCTTGGAATTGGACCGGACAAAAGCCAAAGTCGATATTTTACCGGAAGACTCACAGAGCCAGAAGATGAGACGGAGAGGGGCCACAGGGTGGCCACACCATATGGTGGCACGGGCTAGCCCTGGCCGCTCCACCAAGTGGTGTGGGCCCCTGGCCGCCCACCTACCTTGCCTCTTCTCCTACAAGATGCCTCCCGATTCGAAAATCCTAAAGAGTAAAGCCTCCAGCCACGAAAAGTTCCGCAGCGCCGCCGCCACCGAAGAGGATATTCGGGGGACAGAAAGCCTCTCTTCCGGCACCCTGCCGGGACAGGGAAGTGCCCCCGGAGCCATCTCCATCGATCTCCACCACCATCTCCATCACCATTGTTGATTCCCATGATGAGGAGGGAGTAGTTCTCTCTCGAGGCTAAGGGTTCTACCGGTAGCTATGTGTTCATCTCTCTCTCTATGCATGATCTTATTGAGATCATGAGCTTGTAATCTATAGATCTACCTTGATACTCAAGTGCTTTAATATATCTCTGCTCTCCCCATGTGTGTGAAGTTGACAGTGTGCACACCATGGTGGCACTTAGGCTAGAGATTTCAAATACTTGTTATGAGTTATATTTGGAGTTGGATGTCTTTAAGAAATTGTGGTGTTTGTTTGAACCATCTAGTGCTCAAGGTGATAGTGTGGGGTTTTCTAGATGGGAAAGATGAACTTTGAGGTGTGCTGTTATAGCCCTACCATGGATTAGAGTGTCCAACCGGAGAGTAGTTAAGAGTAGTATCAGAAAGAGAAGATATTTATATGAGAGTGTTCACTAGTGAAAGTATGATCCCTAGGCCTTGTTTCTAAGCATTGGTACACCATTTGCAATTAGATCTGTTACATGTTTGCTTGCTTCTATCTTTATTTCAGTTTTACTTTAGTCTTTTCCATCCCATCAAGCTATTTTCTATCGCTGTTACCACTTATAATTATCTATACCACTTGTATTTCACTATCTCTTCGCCGAACTAGTACACCTATACACCTAACAAGTGTATTGGGTGTGTTGGGGACACAAGAGACTTCTTGTATCTTGATTGCAGGGTTGCTTGAGAGGGGATACCTTTGACCACTTCCTCCCTGAGTTCGATAAACCTTGGGTGATCCACTTAAGGGAAACTTGCTGCTGTTTGATGGCTCAATGCACGGCGCCCAGAAAAATGCTTGATGGCGGTGTTGATGTAGAGCTCGTTGGGAACCCCAAGAGGAAGGTATGATGAGCACAGCAGCAAGTTTTCCTCAGTTAGGAAACCAAGGTTTAATCGAACCAGTAGGAGCAAGGAAACACCCCAAAGGTGTTACTAGCTGAGCTTTCGCAGGGCGCACTATCGGTGCTAGTAGCAACATGGAGACCTGCACAACACAACCACAGAACTTTGTCCCCAACTTGCGATGAGGTTGTCAATCTCACCGTGTTTTGCGGAAAACAAAGGATTAAACATATCGAATGGAAAGAAGTAAAAGTTTGCAGAAAGTAAACACAAAGCAGTAAAAGATTGTAGATTGTATGTAAAGGACAAGGACCGGGATCCATAGTTCACTAGAGGTGGCTCTCCTTAGATAGATAACATGCTGGGTGAACAAATTACAGCGGGGCAATTGACAAACACCGAGAAAGCAATACATGCATATACTAATAATCTTGACTCCTTTGAGACTTGATTGGGCATTACAACATAATACACAGTCCGCCATCCAACTGCATCTATGACTAATAATCCACCTTCAGGTTATCATCCGAACCCCCTCTAGTATTAAGTTGCAAGCAACAGATTATTGCTTTACGAACTGCGTGCAAAGTAAACAATACGATTGTTCTATGAACAAAGGATTGTTGTTTTGTCCCTAGTAGCAACAACACATCTAGTACCTTAGATATTTCTGTCACTTCCCTAGATTACCAGAGGCATGAACCCACTATCGAGCATAAATACTAACTCTTGGAGTTGTTAGCATCTACTTGGCCAAGATAGCTACTAACAATGGAAAGCATGCAAGATCTCAAATAACAAAGACATGATAGAATCAATAATCAATCTGAAATAGCATCTCAATATCCATTGGATCCCCGCAAACACAACATGCATAATTACAAATAGATGATATTGATCATGAACGGAGCTCACAAGATCTAAACATGAAAGCACAAAGGAGGAGAAACCAGCCATCTAGCTACTACATAGATCCGTAGTCCAAGGATGAACTACTCACGTCTCACACCGGAGGCTTGCATGGTGATGAAGAAGGCCTCCAGGGTGAATTCCCCTCTCCGGCAGGGTGCCGGGAAGAGCTTTAGACCCCTCCCGATCTAGGGATGGAGATGATGGCGGCTATAGACTCTTTCGTGGATTTTTGATCGGGCACTTAGGGTTTTCGTCCCGAGGGCAATATATAGGCGGAAGGAGAGGCCGAGGGGGTGTCAGGAGCCACCACACCACCCCTGGCGCGGGCCAGGCCAGCCTGTGGCCAGGTGGTGTGGCCCCTGCCCTCTCCATCTCGTATTCTGGCACTTGATCCCTTCCAGAAAAATAGACACTTTGGCTTTTGTCCCGTCCAATTCCGAGAATATTCATTTTCTGACTTTCCTGGAACCAAAAACAGCAGAAAACAGGCAGCTGACACTGTGACTCTTGTTAATAGGTTAGTCCAAGAAATCATATGAAAAGTACTCCAAAGTTGGAACAAAACACAAGAAAGTGGATAAAACCAAGCATGGAACATCAAAAATTATAGATACATTTGCAATGTATCAACATCCCCAAGCTTAACTCCTGCTCGTCCTCGAGTAGGTAAGTGATAAAAAGAAATAATTTTTGAGGTGACATGCACCATCAAAGACTTGATCAAAGTATTTGCAAAACACTCAAAGCTGGGATCATAGTACTTCAATCATAACATGAAAGACAAAATTCTAGCAATAAGCGAAGAAACTATGATGCAACATGAAAAGGCACAAACAAAAGATTCATGAATAACATGCTTTGCAAGACGTTTGTTTGTTTCACATAAAGAAAACATAACATAATAGTATTCAGCTTGTCCCTCAATAGAGTAGCAAATATAAATGCATAGGACACCTTCAAAGTTCATAAGAGTGACTAGATACACTAGTTTCAAACAAGCAATAACAAGTTATGCATCAATCAACTAGTCTTGGGACAATGCACATAGAACTAAGAATGGCCACTATGCTCTCAAAGTAGGTGCATAAAGATAGAAGGTGGAGACTCAATATAATGGTGGAAGAAAGGCCTTTTGTAAAAGGAAGTAGGGATTCAAGTCTCATAAAGAGCTTCCAAAAATTACGGTACTTATAGCTTTCAGCTCTCATTGCCCCTATCATAAGCATCTTGAAGTGATTAAGGTTAAAGTGACACAACTAAGAGGATATGCTTGACAAGTTATAAACCGAAATCTCATGCCCCTTACTTACGAAGACCAATCCTCATGCTATTCAACTTCAGTCACGAGTAAGCTGTTGTCATTGTAAGTACATGTGTATCATTAAGAACCGCCAACAGGGTACCCCTTGCACATGATACGGGAGTTTTCCCATAATCAAAATGACAAGGCAAGCAGACAATGAGCATCTCAGCGATCTTTTTATTTGCTATTTGCATAGGTTTTTATTGAGGATGCTTCATAGAGTGCTCATTATGATGATGCTGCAAGTTTCCACCATGATTAGGCATGGCTTAGGCTAGCGGCCCAGGCGTTTCTCTAACACACATACAAACTCCATGATCTTACAAGTTCCACTTTTATTTCACACCGCCGGGATCCGTAAGCAAAAGAACATGATATCAACAGGGTACAAAGTACAAGTGCAATGTTGAAAACGTTCCCCATGAAACATGGTTCTGCTAATTTCAACTTATAAAGCGCAAGCATATACGCAACAAAGAAGGACCCAATGGTTCAAGTTTATTAGAGGCAAAAAGTAAAGTGTGCCATCAAGTTCGTGAGAGCTTTAATCACTAGTTTTCTCATAACAAGTGGAAGGTAAACAAAAGCATAAATATACTTGGAATAGCATAAGCTAGTAGGTAGGTATGGTGGAATCTTTGGAATAACTTGGTTTAGAGAGTTGGATGCATGAGTGGAACTCATACTTGGTTGCGGAGGCTAGCAAAAGACTGGGAGCGACAAACTAAGAGAGCAATAATGGCCATAATCATGCAGAGCGACAAAACATCATTGATTAAAGCATAAAGTGATACTACAAGTTGAAAACTAAAGGATCATAAAGGCCATGGTGACTTGTGACAGTCATAACATGGTGTGAGCATGTGCCAAGTCAACCCAAATAAAGCATCAAAGGAGAATACCACTATACTATGCTTTAATATGCTAAAACAACGCATGATTCATCCAAGGCACATTAAGCAATCTCAATTGTTTATAACAAGCCATGATATAGCAAAGAATACTAAGCATAAATCCAAAACAATATCAAGCATGGCATGACAAAGCATAGGCCACAGTCAAAAACGAGCTCTTTTTACCACATAAGCATGAGCTTTCCTACTCTTTTCCAAACCAAACCAAACTATTTGCAAACCAATGTATGAAAGAGGGGGTCCAACCAATTTATTCAAAAGACTAAGAAAAGAAAAGCAAACGAAAAACCAAAACAAAAATGAAAAAGAAGACGCTCCAAGAACAACACAACTGTGCATGAAACAATAAAAATGAAGCGTTTGGAAGAAACCTGGGATTTTTATTGATGAAGAAGGAGATTCCTTGGGCATCCCCAAGCTTTGACGCTTGTACTTATTAGATATTTCTTGGGGTGACACGCGTGGCATCCCCAAGCTTGAGCTTTAGTTCATCCTTCATGTCATTACTCATTCCTTCCATACACCTGAAAATTTTCCTTCATACAAAAATTCACACAATCTCATTAGCAACATTAGTGCACTTAAGATAAATAAGTCTTAAGGTTCATTTATAACACCAAATAAACTTCAATTAGAACACTAGCTACTGTATCACTTCCCTCAAAAAGCTCAATTCCCCAAAAGAACTCAAGAAGGAACCAACAAGAAGCAAATGCAGAAAATGGCAGAAATCTGTCAAAACAGACCAGCAGGTAAAGACGAATTTTTTCGAAGACCTTATGTTGCTCAAATCAAAAAGTGTTGAACTGACAAAAGTTAGATAACAATCTGGGGAAGAAGCACAAAAACTTACAGCTCAATCTGACATATAGAGCTCTCTCAGGAATTTTTATGGTGAAGCACAAAAATCTGTTTTGGGACTGCAACTTTCCCAATCATTACTTCACTCTCATTAGAGGTTACTCTTGGCACAAAAAGCAAATAAAAAGAATAAGGAGCGGTTATTACTTAAGTAATAACTTCCAAGACTCATCTAAAACTCTGGGTTATCTCCCAACAAGTACTTTTCTTTAACGCCTTTAAGTTAGGCATAAGAAGCAAAGAAAAAATCAAGTGTTCTCAAATGAAGAAGCATTAAGATCAGTACCAGAAATATTTTCAACAAGGAAAGGTATATCATCCAAGTAAGTTCTAGAGGATCCTTTCTCAATGCTCTTGGGTTCACTATTCTCATCAAAAGGGTTTGTAGGAACAATCCAATCAAGATTCTTTTCTATGGCATCATGTATTGCTACTAGTTTAAAGGGTATTGGTATCTTAGGTTCCTCCCCATTAGGTTCGGCTTTGTTCATCTTTTCTCATGTACCAACAACATCTACACATGAGCCTAGCATATTGAAACGTTCAAAAACTTTTCTAGCTTCCTTGGAAACATCATAGAACTCCTTAAACAAAGTTTCTAGAATAAAATCCCTCTTTTCAGGATCCTCAATTTTTTAAGCTTAAGAAACATTACTTGCATTAAGGGGTTGAGGTTAACAAACCTAGCTTCTAACATGTGAATTAAAGAAGCTGCAGCAATCTCATAATTTTTTAATCATGTTAGCAAACATGAAGATAATTTTTTAATCTCATGAACAAATTACAGCAGGGCAATTGACAAACATCGAGAAAGCAATACATGCATATACTAATCATCTTGACTCCTTTGAAACTTGATTGGGCATTACAACATTATACATATACCGCCATCCAACTGCATCTATGACTAATAATCCACCTTCAGGTTCTCATTTGAACCCCCTCCAGTATTATGTTGCAAGCAATAGATTATTGCTTTACGAACTGCGTGTAAAGTAAACAATACGATTGTTCTATGAACAAAGGATTGTTGTTTTCTCCCTAGTAGCAACATCACATCTAGTACCTTAGAGATTTATGTCACTTCCCCAGATTACCAGAGGCATGAACCCACTATCGAGCATAAATACTAACTCTTGGAGTTGCTAGCATCTACTTGGCCAAGATAGCTACTAATAACGGAAAGCATGCAAGATCACAAATAACAAAGACATGATAGAATCAATAATCAATCTGAAATAGCATCTCAATATCCATCGGATCCCATAAACACAACATGCGAATTACAAATAGATGATCTTGATCATGAGCAGAGCTCACAAGATCTAAACATGAAAGCACAAAGGAGGAGAAACCAGCCATCTAGCTACTACATGGATCCGTAGTCAAGGATGAACTACTCACGCATCACACCGGAGGCTTGCATGGTGATGAAGAAGGCCTCGGTGAATTCCCTCTCTGGCGGGTGCCGGAAGAGCTTGATCCCTCCCGATCTAGGGATGGAGATGACGGCTCTGAGACTCTTCGTGGATTTTGATCGGGCACTTAGGGTTTTCGTCCTGAGGGCAATATAGGCGGAAGGAGAGGCCGAGGGTGCGGGAGCCACCACACCACCCCAGCACGGGCCTGGTGCAGCCACGCTGCAGGTGGTGTGGCTGACCCTGCCCTCTCCGTCTCAGATTCGGCACTTGATCCCTTCCGGAAAAATAGACACTTTGGCTTTTGTCCGTCAATTCGAGAATATTCATTTTCGACTTTCCTAGAACCAAAAACAGCAGAGAAAAGCAGTACCGCACTTTGTGGCTCGTGTTAATAGGTTAGTCCAAGAAATCATATGAAAAGTACTCCAAAGTTGGAACAAAACACAAGAAAGTGGATAAAACTAAGCATGGAACATCAAAAATTATAGATACATTTGCAATGTATCACTGTTCTACAAACCTGTGCACTTGGAGGCCCAACAACTGTCTACAAGAATAGAAGTGCGTAGACATCAACGGGATCCTAAGACATCTTCGAGAAGCTTTGCCATAGTGGTGTCCCTGCTCTCGCACACCATCTTTCAGTTTATATCTTCTCTAGCTAGATCAGTATGCTGGTGGAGCTAACTAATTTCACTTATTAGAGAGTGCCTCTACGGTGAGCTCCTCGAAGATGTCTGAGGCTGAGGTCCTAAGACATCTTCGAGAAGCTCCGCCGTAGTGGTGTTCCTGGTCTCGCACACCATCTTGCAGTTCTTCACAAGAATGCATACCTATTTATAGATTAAGCAGCACAACATAGTGTCGGGCACTGATGACATAATGTCGACACTCACCCCTGGCATAGTGCTGCCACCCACCCAAAATAGTGTCGCCATTTACTGGCTTAATGCTGCCCACTAAGGACATAGTGTCGACATGTTATCGCCACATCCACATTTAGTCCCGGTTGGTGCCTCCAACCGGTACTAAAGGTTCATCATATCTTTAGTCCGGGTTGTTGGCTTTAATTTTGTTTTTTAGATTAGTACTAATTAATTATGATTGGAGATAGTGTTGTTATTTACTGGCTTAGTGCTGCCCACTGAGGACATAGTGTCGACATGTTGTCGCCACATCGAAATTTAGTCCCGGTTGATGCCTCCAACTGGGACTAAAGGTTCATCATATCTTTAGTCTCGGTTGGTACCAATGCCAAACTTTAATTTGGTGGTTGCTTCACAGAACACCCCGATTTCAGCACCTCAAAAATGGAAATTGGCTTTTTCGTGCGTCGAAAAGGAAAACTTCCTCCTGCAACATCGTAAGCCATCCCAAGATGCACATGTGTGCATAATATGGGCACATTATCACAAACTATGCCCTGATTCTAGCCATAACATTGGTGGTTTGACCTAAATGCCATGAAACCTTGAACATGATAGGTCATTTTGTGAAGGATTTTTTATGATGTTTGCAATTTTCAAGTTCAATAATTTTCCTTGCAGCTATGGGACATAATATGACATCAACATGCTTAACAATGTGAAGAGTTATTTGAACAAGTGTTTTTCAATGAAAGACCTAGGTGAAGCTGCTTATATATTGGGCATCAAAATCTATAGAGATAGACAAAGACGCCTGATAGCTTTAAGCCAGAGTACATACCTAGACAAAGTTCTGAAAAGGTTCAGAATGGATAAGGCATTGAAAGGTTCAGTGCCTATGTTGTCAGGGAAGATATTGAGCAAGGCTCAGTGTCCACCTACGGTAAATGATAGGGAAGCTATGAGCAACGTGCCTTATGCCTCGGCCATAGGTTCCATCATGTATGCCATGCTGTGTACTAGACCGGATGTGTCCAATGCTCTTAGTTTGACGAGCAGATATCAAAGTGATCCAGGAGTGGAACACTGGACAGCCGTGAAGAACATCCTAAGGTACCTAAATAGGACTAAAGAAATGTTCTTAGTCTATGGGGGTGATGAACAGCTCGTCATAAAAGGTTACGTCGATGCTAGTTTCGACACCGACAAGGATGATTGTAAATCTCAGACAGGATACGTATATATTTTGAATGGAGGAGCTGTGAGCTGGAGAAGCTGCAAGCAAAGCGTGATCGGGATCTCTGATGAAAGCGGAATACATGGCTGCTTGAAGGCGTCAAGTGAAGGAGTTTGGATCAGAACTTCATCCGAGCTTGGCTTGGTTCCTAGTGCATTGTACCCACTGGAGATATTGTGTGACAACACTGGCGCCATAGCACTCGCTAAGGAACCAAGATATCATCCAAAGACCAAGCATATCAACCGCAAGTTTCATATAATCCGAGATTATATAGCAGATGGAGATCTGAAGATCAGCAAAGTACATACATATCTGAATGTCGCAGATCCATTGACTAAACCTCTTCCACGTGTAAAACATGATCAGCACCTCAGTGCCATGGGTGTGAGATTGTTGCCAAATGTAAACTAGATTATTGACTCTAGTGCAAGTGGGAGACTGTTGGAATTATGCCCTAGAGGCAATAATAAAGATGTTATTATTATAATTCTTGTTCATGATAAAGTTTATATTCCATGCTAGAATTGTATTAAGCGGAAACTTTAATACTTGTGTGGTTTGTGAACAACACCGTGTCCCTAATGCGCCTCTATGGACTAGATCATTGATCAATGATGGTTAAGGTTTCCTAACCATAGACATGAGTTGTCAATTGATAATGAGATCATATCATTGGGAGAATGATATGGTGGACAGACCCAAACTAAGCAAAGCTATTAGATCGTTTCATCGTGTTCGTCTTTGCAAAGATTTTCTCATGTCAAATATTGTATTCCTTAGACCATGAGATAATACAACTCCCTGGTATCGGAAGAAAGCTTTGAGGTCATCAAACGTCATCCTATGAGAGGGTGATCATAAAGGTGTCTCTCGGTGATCGGAAAGTATCTGTTGGGTTATGCGATCGAGATGGGATTGTCCCTCCCAAGTCGGAGAGATATGCTTTGGGCCCACTCGTGTCGATATCAACACCGCTTGCAAGCATGTGGTTAAGGAGTTAATCACAAAGTGATATCGGATTACGGAACGAGTAAAGTACTTGCTGTGAACGAGATTGAACTAGGTATGACGATACCGACGATCGAATCTCGGGCAAGTAAAATATCGCGAGACAAAGGGAATATATATATGGGATTGATTGAATCCTAGCATCGTGGTTCATCCGATATGATCATCGATGAATGTGTGGGAGTCAATATGGGTGCCCAGACCCCGCTGTTGATTATTGATAGAAGATCATGCGCATATTCTCGAACCGCGAGGTCACACTTAACGTGTCTCGACGCTAGGATAGATTGGATAATTGGTTTATGAATTTTTGTTCGGAGTCTCGGATGGGATCCGGGATATCATGAGAGGTTCCGGAATGGTCCGGAGAATAAGATTCATATAAGGCAGTGCAGTTTTTGGAGTTCGGAATAGTTCCGGGTTAATCGGTATTGTATCAGAAGCTTCTAGAACCTTCCGGAAGGGGACCAACGTGGCCCCACCTTCCGGGAGGGGGCATGGGCCTATGAGGGAGTGTCCTGGCCGCATTGGGCCAGGGGCACAAGGCCCCATAGGGCCCAGCCGATCCTAGATAAGTTTAAATCGTTTAAACTAGAGATAAGATAGGGTTTCTAGAAGGGAGAGTTTAAATCGTTTAAACTAGAGATAGGCTTGGAGGATGGGCAAGGGCTGGCCGCACCCCCCCTCTATATATAGAGGGCTGGTGCGCCCCCTTCCCCCCCCCCCCCACACACACCTCCCTCCAAGCCCTAGTAGCCCTGCTGCCTTCCTCTCTCCCTCCCGACTGTTTGTAGGCGAAGCCCTGCTGCAGAAATTCTCCACCATATACACCACGCCGTCGTGTTGTAGATCCAATCTATCTCTCCACCATACTTGCTGGTCCGAGGAAGGAGGAGACGTCGAGGTGCCGCACGTGTGCATATCACGGAGGCACCGCCATTTGTGGTGCTAGATCGGATCGGATCGCGAGGAGGAGAAGCGAGTACGACTACATCACCCACGTTCCGAGCGTTCCTGTCTGCGAATCTTCAAGGGTATGAAGATCTAATCCAATCTCTCTCGTTGTTTGCATCTCCTAGATTAGATCTTGGCTTTCCCTCTGTTCGCTTCCGTAGAAAATTTTGATTTACTATGCTGCAAAACCCTTCAGTGGTATCAGAGCTAGATCTATGCGTAGATGTTTTTCACGAGTAGAACGCAACATGGTTGTTGCGGGCGTTGATGTTTTCTGTTGCAAGCCTCTTGTTTGTGTTCTTCTTATGACGCGGGATAGTGAGATTGAAGCGATCCAGGCCAACCTTACGCGACGTCGTTCGCGAGACCGGCTTCGCACTTGACGTGGGGCTTGTACCACACATGCGGCTGGTGGATGTCAGTTTCTCTCACTATAGTTGTCATGGGATTAACACCGGAGTTTGGCAACCATAATATCACCGTTGTGGCTTTCCGTAGGTAAGAATCGTTCTTAGCATCTACTCCCATAAGCCACGTAAAACATCCAACAACAAAGTAGAGGCGTCTAACTTGTTTTTGCAGGGAGTGTTTTCTGTGATATGGTATGGCCCAAGATGTGATGTGTATATTGTATGCGATGATCATGTTTTGTAATGTTTCACGACTTGCATGTCGATGAGTACACAACCGGCAGGAGCCATATGGTTGTCTTTATAATTGTGTATGACCTGCGAGTCAACTTCTTATACGCCATGTAATAGCTTTACTTTATCGCTAAGTAGTTAGCAATAGTTGTAGTTGCTATTCGTGGTGGAGGCAATCATGGTGGAGTGATGGAGATCATGCCGGAACGCACAAGATGGAGATCATTGCGCGAAGATTGGCTATACCATGTCACATAAAGTTATATGCATGTGATGTTTATCCTTTTATGTATCTTATTATGCTTAGATCGCGGTAGCATTATAAGATGATTCCTCACTTAAAGATCAAGATAAAACTGTTCTCCCCAAGTATGCACCGTTGCGAAAGTTCGTGTCCAAGCATCACGTGATGATCGGTGCTATAGACTCTATGCTCACATACAACGGGTGCAAGCCAGTTTTGCACGAGGAAATACTTGGTCTAACTTGACGAGCCTAGCATGCAGACATGGCCTCGGAACACAAGAACCGAAAGGTTAAGCATGAGTCATATGAATGATATGATCGACACTTCGTTGTCCACCATTGAAACCACATCTCTTCTCGTGATGATCGGATTAGGTGTGGTGAATTTGGATCGTGTTCACTAAACAACTTGAGGGATGTTGAATTTAGTGGGAGTTCATCCAGTAATTTGATCAAGTTGAACTATTTATCATGAACATAGTCTAAATTGTACTTGCAAATACTGTAGATCACATGGCCAAGTCCAACTTCAACTTCAACGTTTTTGCTGAGAAAGAAAAGCTTATAAACAATGGGTCTAACTTCACCAAGCGGTTCCAATCTAAGAATCATTACATGCGGCGGACAAAAGGACTATGTCCTTGGGAAAGCGTTAGGTGACCCCGCTACAAGCTCATGGCTGATGAAAGCTGTCTATCGATCGCGCATAAAGATGATTATGGTGTGATTAAGAGCACCATGTTGTTTGCTATGGAACCGGAACTTCAAAATCGTTTTGAAAACTATCCCGGGCCCTTTGAGATTCTCGAGGAGCTGAAAACCATGTTTCAGACTCAGGCCCGTTCTGAGAGATATGAGATCTCCGAGAAGTTCTTTAACTGCAAGATGGAGGAAGGGAGTTCCGTTAGTGAGCACGCCATTAAGATGTCGGGCTACACTCAACGCCTTGAGCAAGCTGTGCAAGATTCCAGAGGAGCTCAAGATTGTGAGGTTCTGCAATCACTCCTCCCAGCTACAAAAGTTTTGTAGTGACTCATAATCAGATTGGTTCCACTGATACGATCACCGAGCTCTTCGCAAAGCTGAAGGCTGCGGAGGTGGACATCAAGAAGGATAATCATGTGTTGATGGTCAACAAGCCCTCCTTTAAGAAAGGTAAAGGTGCAAAGAAGCCCTTCAAGAAAAGCGGCGGCAAGCGCGCGTTGCCCTCGAGAAGAAGCTCAAGTCTGGACCTAAGCGGACAGAGTGCTTCTATTGCAAGGACAAGGGTCCTTTGGAAGCATCGTCCAAGTACTTAGCGGACAAGAAGGCTGGCACCATCAAAGGTATATTTGATATACATGTTATTGATGTTTTCCTTACTAGCCCTCGTTGTAGTGCACGGGTATTTGATCTTTGGTTATTGCTAATATTTGTAACTCGAAGCAGGAGCTACGGAATAGACGACGGCTTGCGAGGATGAGGTGACGATCTGCGTTGCAGCGGATCAAGAGTTGATGTGATGGCCGTGACGCTCTCCTTAGTTTTACCTTCGGGATTAGTTTTAAACCTTAATAAATGTTATTATGTGCCTGCGTTGAGCATGAACATTATTTCTGGATCGTGTTTATTGCAAGATGGTTATTCATTTAAATCAGAGAATAATGGTTGTTCTATTTATATGAGTAACATCTTTTATGGTCATGCACCCCTTGTAAATGGTTTATTTCTTCTAAATCTCGAAAGGGATGAAACACACATCCATAACATTGAGGCTAAGAGATGCAAAGTAGATAGTGATAATACTACTTATTTGTGGCACTGTCATCTAGGTCATATTGGTGTAAAGCGCATGAAGAAACTCCATTCTGATGGACTTTTGGAGTCTCTTGATTTTGAATCATTTGACACATGCGAACCATGCCTCATGGGCAAGATGATGAAAACCCCGTTCTCCGGTATGATGGAGCGAGGAACGGACTTGTTGGAAATCATACATACCGATGTATGCGGACCAATGAGTGTTTTGACGCGCGGTGGATATCGCTATTTTCTCACTTTTACCGATGACTTAAGTAGATATGGGTATATCTATTTAATGAAACATAAATCTGAAACGTTTGAAAAGTTCAAAGAATTTCAGAATGAAGTGGAGAACCATAATGTGAAAGATTAAGTTTCTACGATCCGATCGTGCGTAATATTTGAGTTATGATTTTCTCACGCATCTCAAGGCAAGTGGAATCGTTTCACAACTCACGCCACCCGGAACACCACAGCGCAATGGTGTGTCTGAACGCCGGAATCGAACCCTATTAGATATGGTCCGATCGATGATGTCTCTTACTGATTTGTCGTTATCGTTTTGGGGTTATGCATTAGAAACCGCTGCATTCACTTTAAATAGGGCTCCATCTAAATCCGTTGAGACGACACCGTATGAACTGTGGTTTGGTGCTAAACCTAAGTTGTCGTTTCTTAAAGTTTGGGGATGCGAAGCTTACGTCAAGAAGTTGATGCCGGACAAGCTCGAACCCAAAGTGGAGAAATGCGTCTTCATAGGATACCCTAAGGAAACTATTGGGTATACCTTCTATCCTGAACGAAGGCAAAGTGTTTGTCATGAAGAACGGTTCCTTTCTTGAGAAGGAGTTTCTCTCGAAAGAAGTGAGTGGGAGGAAAGTAGAGCTAGACGAGGTTGTTGAACCTTCTCTTGAATTGGAGAGTAGCGCAGCACCTGAAATTGTTCCAGTGCCGCCTGCGCCAACAATAGAGGAAGCTAATGACAAGGATCATGAAGCTTTGGACGATGCTGCTACTGAACGTCGCAGGTCGACAAGGTCGCGTGCCCCTCCTGAGTGGTACGGCAACCCTGTCTTGACAGTCTTGTTAGTAGAAGACAGTGAACCTACGAACTATGAGGAAGCGATGATGAGCCCAGACTCTGAGAAATGGCTAGAAGCCATGAAATCCAAATTGGGATCCATGAGCGAAAACCAAGTATGGACTTTGGTGGACCCTCCTAGCGGAAAGGCCGTTGAGTGCAAATGGATCTTCAAGAAGAAAGCGACGGATGGTAATGTTACCATCTATAAAGCACGGCTTGTCGCGAAAGGTTTTCGACAAGTTCAAGGTGTTGACTACGATGAGACTTTCTCTCCCGTAGCGATGTTTAAGTCCATTCGGATTTTATTAGCAATTGCTGCGTTTCATGATTATGAAATATGGAAAATGGATGTCAAGACTGCTTTCCTCAATGGCAACATTGATGAAGAGTTGTATATGATGCAACCCGAAGGTTTTGTCGATCCTAAGGATCGATAAAGGATGCAAACTTCAGCGTTCCATTTATGGACTGAAGCAAGCATCTCGGAGTTGGAACCTTCGTTTTGATCAAGTGATCAAGAGCTTTGAATTTGTTCCAAATTGCTAGGAAGCTTGCATCTACAAGAAAGTGAGTGGGAGCTCGGTGACATTTCTGGTACTATATGTGGATGACATATTGATTATTGGAAATGACATCAACATGCTTAACGATGTGAAGAGTTATTTGAACAAGTGTTTTTCAATGAAAGACCTAGGTGAAGCTGCTTATATATTGGGCATCAAAATCTATAGAAATAGACAAAGACGCTGATAGCTTTAAGCGAGTACATACCTAGACAAAGTTCGAAAAGGTTCAGAATGGATAAGGCATTGAAAGGTTCGATTGCCTATGTTGTCGTGGAAGATATTGAGCAAGGCTCGATGTCCATTCTGATGAAATGATAGGGAATCTATGAGCAAAGTGCCTTATGCCTCGGCCATAGGTTCCATCATGTATGCCATCTTGTGTACTAGACGGATGTGTCCAATGCTCTTAGTTTGACGAGGATATCAAAGTGATCCAGAGTGGAACATCTGGACAGCCGTGAAGAACATCCTAAGGTACCTAAATAGGACTAAAGAAATGTTCTTAGTCTATGGGGTGATGAACATTTCGTCAGAAAGGTTACGTCGATGCTAGTTTCGACACCGACAAGGATGATTGTAAATCTCAGACAGGATACGTATATATTTTGAATGGAGGAGCTGTGAGCTGGAGAAGCTGCAAGCAAAGCGTGATCGCGGGATCTACAGTAGAAGCGGAATACATGGCTGCCGCAGCGTCAAGTGAAGGAGTTTGGATCAGAACTTCATCATCGAGCTTGGCGTGGTTCAAGTGCATTGGACCCTTGGAGATATTGTGTGACAACACCGGGCGCCATAACTCGCTAAGGAACCAAGATATCATCCAAAGACCAAGCATATCAACATAAGTTTCATATAATCCGAGATTATATAGCGATGGAGATCAGAAGATCAGCAAAGTACATACAGATCTGAATGTCGCAGATCCATTGACTAAACCTCTTCCACGTGTAAAACATGATCAGCACCTCAGTGCCATGGGTGTGAGATTGTTTCCAAATGTAAACTAGATTATTGACACTAGTGCAAGTGGGAGACTGTTGGAATTATGCCCTAGAGGCAATAATAAAGATGTTATTATTATAATTCTTGTTCATGATAAAGTTTATATTCCATGCTAGAATTGTATTAAGCGGAAACTTTAATACTTGTGTGGTTTGTGAACAACACCGTGTCCCTAGTACGCCTCTATGGACTAGCTCATTGATCAATGATGGTTAATGTTTCCTAACCATAGACATGAGTTGTCAATTGATAATGAGATCATATCATTGGGAGAATGATATGGTGGACAGACCCAAACTAAGCAAAGCTATTAGATCGTTTCATCGTGTTCGTCTTTGCGAAGCTTTTCTCATGTCAAATATTGTATTCCTTAGACCATGAGATAATACAACTCCACAGTATCGGAAGAAAGCTTTGAGGTCATCAAACGTCATCCTATGAGAGGGTGATCATAAAGGTGTCTCTCGGTGATCGGAAAGTATCATTGGGTTGTATGTATCGAGATGGGATTTGTCCCTCCCAAGTCGGAGAGATATGCTTGGGCCCACTTTAATGTCGATATCAACACCGCTTGCAAGCATGTGGTTAAGGAGTTAATCACAAAGTGATATCGGATTATGGAACGAGTAAAGTACTTGCTGTGAACGAGATTGAACTAGGTATGACGATACCGACGAATCTCGGGCAAGTAAAATATCGCGAGACGAAGGGAATATATATATGGGATTGATTGAATCCTGGCATCGTGGTTCATCTGATATGATCATCGATGAATGTGGGAGTCAATATGGGTGCCTGCACCCGCTGTTGATTATTGATAGAAGATCATGTACGCATATTCTCGAACCGCAGGTCACACACTTAACGTGTCTCGACGCTAGGATAGATTGGATAATTGGTTTATGAATTTTTGTTCGGAGTCTCGGATGGGATCCGGGATATCACGAGAGGTTCCGGAATGGTCCGGAGAATAAGATTCATATAAGGCAGTGCAGTTTTTGGAGTTCGGAATAGTTCCGGGTTAATCGGTATTGTACCGAAAGCTTCTAGAACCTTCCGGAAGGGGACCAACGTGGCCCCACCTTCCGGGAGGGGGCATGGGCCTATGAGGGAGTTTCCTGGCCGCATTGGGCCAGGGGCACAAGGCCCCATAGGGCCCAGCCGATCCTAGATAAGTTTAAATCGTTTAAACTAGAGATAAGATAGGGTTTCTAGAAGGGAGAGTTTAAATCGTTTAAACTAGAGATAGGCTTGGAGGATGGGCAAGGGCTGGCAGCAACCCCCTCTATATCTAGAGGGCTGGTGCGCCTTCCCCCACACACCTCCCTCCAAGCCCTAGTAGCCCTGCTGCCTTCCTCTCTCCCTCCCGACTGTTTGTAGGCGAAGCCCTGCTGCAGAAATTCTCCACCATATACACCACGCCGTCGTGTTGTAGATCCAATCTATCTCTCCACCATACTTGCTGGTCCGAGTAAGGAGGAGACGTCGAGGTGCCGCACGTGTGCATCTCACGGAGGCACCGCCACTTGTGGTGCTAGATCGGATCGGATCGCGAGGAGGAGAAGCGAGTACGACTACATCACCCACGCTCGGAGCGTTTAACGCTCCTGTGTGAATCTTCAAGGGTATGAAGATCTAATCCAATCTCTCTCGTTGTTTGCATCACCTAGATTAGATCTTGGCTTTCCCTCTGTTCGCTTCCGTAGAAAATTTTGATTTACTATGCTGCGAAACCCTTCAGGTTTCACATTGTTTGGATCATTTTTGAATTTCTTATGCCCGTTTCAAACTATATACAAAATGGCGGGCATGAATCTTCTTAGCCCGAGGCTGAGCCTCGTTGAACTTGAAGTGGATCTCTGATGAAATAGCATGTTGTGAACCTATAAATGATTTTTAAAAAAATTCACAAGCATTATATCATGTACATATCACCATCGAGCAACAAAATATCCTTCTTCTTCTATCTGCCGTCACAAAATCCATTGCAACAAAAATAAGAACCAAAACTATGAAGGCATACATATATATAGTGGTGCCCTAGCATTTTAATCACCGACCGTTTAAGCAAACCAAAAACATGAACACGCTGGGGAACTACCAAATTAAATTAGGGAGTGCCTCTATGGCAAGATCCTCGAAGATGTCTGAGGACGGGATCCTAAGACAGCTTCGAGAAGCTCTGCCATAGTGGTGTCCCTGCTCTCGCACGCCAATTTTCAGTTTATATCTTCTCTAGCTAGATCAGTATGCTGGTGGAGCTAACTAATTTCACATATTAGAGAGTGCCTCTACGGCGAGCTCCTCGAAGATGTATGAGGACGAGGTCCTAAGACATCTTCGAGAAGCTCCGCTGTAGTGGTGTCCCTGGTCTCACACACCATCTTGCAGTTCTTCACAAGAATGCATACCTATTTATAGATTAAGCGACAACATAGTGTCGGCATCGATGACGTAATGTCGACACACTCACCCCGGCATAGTCTTGCCACCCATCCAAAATAGTGTCATTCTTGGCTTAGTCTTGCATCGAGGACATAGTGTCGACATGTTGTCACCACATCCACATTTAGTACCGGTTGGTGCCTCCAACCAGGAATAAAGGTTTATCATATCTTTAGTCCCGGTTGTTGGCTTTAATTTTGTTTTTTAGATTAGTACTAATTAATTATTATTGGAAATAGTGTCGTCATTTACTGGCTTAGTGCTGCCCACTGAGGACATAGTGTCGACATGTTGTCGCCACATCCATATTTAGTCCCGGTTGGTGCCTCCAACCGGGACTAAAGGTTCATCATATCTTTAGTCCCGGTTGGTACCAATGCCAAACTTTAATTTGGTGGTTGCTTCACACAAAACCCCGATTTCGGCACCTCAAAAAATGGAAATTGGCTTTTTTGTGCGTCGAAAAGGAAAACTTCCTCCTGCAACATTGTAAGCCATCCCAAGATGCACATGTGTGCACAATATGGGCACATTATCACAAACTATGCCCTGATTCTAGCCATAACGTTGGTGGTTTGACCTAAATGCCATGAAACCTCGAACATGATAGGTCATTTTGTGAAGGATTTTTTATGATGTTTGCAATTTTTTCAAGTTCAATATTTTTCCTTGCAACTATGACACATAATATGACACCACGCGAAGGTTTCACATTGTTTAGATCATTTTGAATTTCTTATGCCCGTTTCAAACTATATTCAAAACGGCGGGCATAAAGCTTCTTAGCCCAGGGCTGAGCCTCACTGAACTTGAAGTGGATCTCTGATGAAATAGCATGTTGTGAACCTATAAATGATTTTTAAAAAATTCACAAGCATTATATCATGTACTTGTAGTTCAAATCTGGGCAACCTCCTACCGATTCGGTAGGAATTTGTCTTTTCATGAGGGATGGACGGAAAGGTTCCAAATACACCGGTTGGGAAATTGTCCATCTAAGGTGGTCTAGTATTTTTGAAAAATGGGTTGGTACCAATGCCAAACTTTAATTTGATGGTTGCTTCACAGAACACCCCGATTTCAGCACCTTAAAAATAGAAATTGGCTTTTTCGTTTGTCAAAAAGGAAAACTTCCTCCTACAACATCGTAAGCTATCCCAAGATGCACATGTGTGCACAATATGGGCACATTATCACAAACTATGCCCTGATTCTAGTCATAACATTGGTGGTTTGACCTAAATGCCATGAAACCTCGAACATGATAGGTCATTTTATGAAAGATTTTTTATGATGTTTGCAATTTTTCAAGTTCAATATTTTTCCTTGCAACTATGACACATAATATAACACCACGCGAAGGTTTCACATTGTTTGTATCATTTTTGAATTTGTTATGCCGATTGAAACCATATTCAAAATGGCGGGGATGAAGATTCCTAGCCCGACTTCTTAGTTAATGAAATATGCAAAAAAATAGTTAATGAATTTTTAATAGAAACTGGCATAAATGTTAATAATTTGAATAGTTAGAATAATTCTTTTATAAATCAGAAAAAGGTTTTGAACACCCTGTTTTCCCGCCGTTTGTTGCTTAGTTAATTGCAAATGGTAAAATTGTTAATAGTTTGTATAGTTAGAATAATTATTTTTGAAAACAGAAAATGATTTTGGATTAGTTATTTAAATAGATGCACTTTCCTGTTGAAAGTTTTTTCAAATTCCAAATTATGCAATAAATATTTGTTAATGCAATTTTAATTGAAAATAGTAAAATTGTATAGTTAAAATAAAAATATTTGAAAACAGAAAATGGTTTTTGACTAGTTATTTAAATTGAAGCACTTTTCCTGTTATTTTTTTAAAATTCCAAATAAATAATCATCTTATTAATTAAAGAAGAAAACAAATTTGAAAATGGTGGGAAGACCAAAAGTTTGGCCAAAATCTGAAAAACGGGTCAAAGACCCCGGTTCGGCCCACAAACCGGGACAAAAGACCATAGGTGCGCACGCACATGTGGCGGGCCAGCAACGTTCCCTGTCCAGACCTTTGGTCCCAGTTCGTCCCACCAACCAGGACCAAAGGCTCAATGGTCCCGGTTGGTGTTGGGTCTGCAGCATAGAAAACAAAAATTTTCCTACGGTGTGAACTACACATCAAGATCATTCTACTAGGTACAAAGTAAACGGGTGGATATACATCCATAGAGAACTTACCCTCGAAGACAACAAGCTTTGTTAATGAGTAGGAACTCGTGGTTGATGTAGTCGTACACTTGCCGATCTCAAGATCGTGAGGAAGTCCGAGCGCCGCATCACTGCGCACCGTGCTCAAGCCACCGGACAACCTCCACCTCCTCGCTCCAGCGATCCAGTGAGCAAGAACTCCTTCCGCATTTAAATGCCACGGGAACATGTATCTCGCTAATCCGAGACCATGGGGAATAATTCTAGAGGGAGAGATCCTTCACAAGGAGGTGTTAGGATGAAGGAGGAATGGGTGGCCTTTTATAGGAGGAGGGTGCCCCCTCTCCATGGTCGGGCGCATGGGGTGACCCCTCACCTCCCCCATTCATGTGGTGGTAACTCCTCCACATTAAAATGCCTCTTCACATTCCCTTTTAAAGTATCCACTTTAAATGCATTAAGTTTCTCCAAATTTAATGCTCTCTCATTTAATAAAACTCTTTTATTAAATTTATTCAGAATTTTGTTAATTACTTTAATTAACAAACATTCACATATAGCCTTGCAATATTTCAATATCACATGCAGAACCACCTTCGCAATTTCACCAAACAATTTCCGGTTTCTATTAAAACAATTCCTGCGCTTTGCAATTCTTTAAATGAAACATATGTGCTCCAAAATGGTGTCCGGTAACTCTTAAGTGTGCCACCCTACGGTTCATGAATAATGTAGACATGATCGAGACCCTTCTCCGATCAATAATCGAGCGGGACACGGAGATCCGTACTAACTCCTACACATTCAACGATGACTCTGTGATCGTGAGAACCTTTAACGCTTGTAACTAAATCCCTTTGTCTCGATATATTACATGTCCGAGATTCGATCATCGGTATCTCCATACCTAGTTTGATCTAGTTCGACATGCACTCTTTTCGTTCGTGATATAACATTCTAGTGATCATATCACTTGCTTGCAAGCTATCCTAATGTGATATCACCGAGAGGGCCCAGAGTATATCTATCCGTCATCTGGATTGACAAATTCCACTCTTGATCCATGAGCCTCAACATAACACCTTCAGTAATCTTGAACCCATCTTTATAGTCACCCTGTTACGGTGTGACGTTTGATGTTATCAAGATACTCTTCCGGTGTTAGCAATTAACATGATCTCATGGTCTAAGGATAAAGACTACTTCGTATGATGTTATAGCAATATAAACACAATGACTTGATCGTAATGCTATACTTCGGATGAATGTTCATCACATCATTCCACCAATGGTGTGACCTTGTTATTAACAACATCCAATGTCCATGATCAGGAAACCTTGATCATCGTATTAATCAACAAGCTAGTCTATAAGAGAGGCATGACTAGGAACCCTTTTTGTTTATTAAACACACATGTATTGATGTTTCCTATCAATACAATTATAACATGTAAAATAAACATCTATCATATACAAGGAATATATAATAACAACTTTATTATTGCCTCTCAGGGCATATTTTCTTCAGTCTCCCACTTGCACTAGAGATAATAATCTAGTTCACATAGTGATAAATCTAACACCCATGGAGTTCTGGTGTTGATCATGTTTTGCCCTAGGGAGTACTTTAGTCAACGGATCTGCTACATTCAGGTCCGTGTGCACTTTACAAATCTTTATATCTCCATCCTTGACATGCTCGCGGATGGAGTGAAACCGGCGCTTAATATGCTTGGAATTCTTGTGAGACCTTGGTTCCTTGGCGTTGGCTATGGCTCCATTGTTGTCACAATAGATTACCATACGGGTCCAACGCACTGGGAACCACACCTAGTTCCGTAATGAACTCTTTCATCCAAACTGCTTCCTGCGCCGCTTCTGAAGCAACAACATATTCCGCCTCCGTTGTTGATCTAGCCAACACAGGTTGTTTGGATCTCCTCCAACTAACTACTGCTCCGTTCAAGAGAAATACGTATCCGGATTGAGACTTAGAGTCATCCGGATCAGTGTCAAAGCTAGCATCAACATAACACTTAGCGACTAGCTCTTCTTCACCTCCGTATACAAGAAACATATCCTTAGTTCTTCTCAAGTACTTAAGGATATTCTTGACCGCTATCCAGTGTTCCGAACCTGGATCAGATTGGTACCTACTAGTCAAACTAATAGCATGTGCCACATCCGGTCTTGTACATAGCATGGCATACATTATAGAGCCTATGGCTGAGGCATAGGGGATCTTATCCATTATCTCTCTTTCTTCCGCCGTAGCCGGACTTTGAGTCTTACTCAATGTCTTGCCTTGCAACATAGGTAAGAACCCCTTCTTACTTCTATCCATATTAAACTTCTTTAATATCTTATCAAGGTATGTACTCTGCGATATCCCAATTAGGCGTCTTGATCTATCTCTATAGATTTTAATGCCTAATATATATGAAGCTTCACCTGGGTCCTTCATCGAAAATTTGCTGTTTAGATAACTTTTAACACTGTTTAAAAGATGTAAATCATTTCCAATCAATAATATGTCATCCACATATAATATTAGAAATGCCACATGCTCCCACTCACTTTCTTGTAAATACAAGCCTCTCCATAAGTTTGGACAAATCCAAACTCTTTGATCACCTCATCAAAGCGGAGATTCCAACTTCGCGATGCTTGCTTCAGTCCATAGATGGATCACTGAAGTTTGCACACCTTATTAGCATCCTTAGGATCGACAAAACCATTAGGTTGTATCATATACAACTATTCTTCAATCTTACCATTGAGGAACGCAGTTTTGACATCCATCTGCCATATTTCATAATCGAAATATGCAGCAATTGCTAACATAATCCTAACCGACTTAAGCATCGCTACGGGAGAGAATGTCTCATCGTAGTCAACTCCTTGAATTTGTCGAAACCCCTTTGCGACAAGTCGAGCCTTATAGATGGTCACATTAGCATCAGCATCAGTTTTCCTTTTGAAAATCCATTTATTCTCAACGGCATTTCGGTCGTGAGGTAAGTCTACCAAGTTCCAAACTTGGTTCTCGTACATGGATTCCATCTCGGATTTCATGGCTTCTAGCCATTTGTTGGAATCCGGGCTCATCATCGCTTCTTCATATGTCGCAGGGTCATCCATTTCATCAATCATGAAATTCATAACATGATTGCCGTACAGTTCAGGAGCTGCACGTGTCCTGCTTGACCTGCGAGGTTCGATAGTGTCCTCTTTCGAAGTTTCATGATCATTATCATTAGCTCTATCTTCATCAGGTGAAGTTAACTCCGAAACAACTCCCGGTGCTGCGCCACTCACCATTCCATGAAGAGAAGGCTCAATAACCTCCTCGAGTTCTACCTTCCGACTACTCACACCTTTCGCGAGAATCTCCTTCTCAAGAAAGGATCCATTCTTGGCAACAAAGACCTTGCCCTCGGATCTGTGATAGAAGGTATACCCAATCGATTCCTTAGGGTATCCTATGAAGATGCATTTTTCCGCTTTGGGTTCGAGTTTATCCGGTTGAAGTTTCTTCACATAAACATCACATCCCCAAACTTTAAGAAATGACAACTTAGGTTTGTTTCCAAACCATAATTCATACGGTGTCTTTTCAACGGATTTAGATGGTGCCCTATTTAAAGTGAATGTAGCGGTTTCCAGTGCATAACCCCAAAATGACAGTGGCATGTCAGTCGGAGACATCATAGATCGAACCATATCCAATAAAGTACGATTACGACGTTCTGACACACCATTACGTTGGTGTTCCGGCAGGCGTGAGTTGTGAAACTATTCCACAGTCTTTCATATGAGTGCTCAACTCGTAACTTAGATACGCTCCTCCACGGTCAGACCGTAGAAATTTGATCTTTCTATTACGATGGTTTTCCACTTCATTCTGAAATTCCTTGAACTTTTCAAAAGTTTCAGACTTGTGTTTCATCAAATAGATATACCCATATCTACTCAAATCATCCGTGAAAGTAACAAAATAACGATATCCACCTCGCGCCTACACACTCATTGGTCCACACACATCAGTATGTATGATTTCCAATAGATCATGCCTGCTCCATTGAACCGGAAAACGGCGTTCTAGTCATCTTGCCCATAAGGCATGGCTCACATGTATCAAATGATTCAAAATCAAGTGATTCCAAAAGTCCATCAGAATGGAGTTTCTTCATGCGTTTAACGCCAATATGACCTAGACGGCAGTGCCACATATATGTAGATATATCATTATCAAGTTTAATTCTTTTAGCATCAACATTATGAATATGCGTAATACTACTATCGAGATCCAACAGAAATAAACCATTCAACATAGGTGCATGACCATAAAAGATATTATTCACATAAATCGAACAACCATTGTTTTCAGACTTAAATGAATAACCACTTTGCATCAAACACGATCCAGATACAATGTTCATGCTCAGTGCAGGCACCAAATAACAATTATTTAGGTTTATAACTAATCCCGATGGCATATGGAGAGGCAGCGTTCCGACGGCGATCACATCAACTTTTGATCCATTGCCGACCCGCATTGAGACCTCATACCTTGCTAGTTGTCGCTTGTTCCGTAGCCCCTGAACCGAGTTACATATATTACCAACTGATCCCGTATCAAATACCCAGGTGCTACTGCGAGTACTAGTCAAGTACACATCAATAACATGTATATCACATATACCTTTGTTTGCCTTGCCGGACTTCTTGTCCACCAAATACTTGGGGCAGTTGCGCTTCCAATGGCTAGTCCCCTTGCAATAGTAGCACTCGGTGTCAGACTTAGGGCCAGCTCAGGGTTTCTTTTCAGGCGCGACAACAGACTTGCCACCCTTATTTCCCTTGTGCTTGCCTTTCTTGTCCTTTTTTAAACCGGTGGTCTTATTGATCATCAACACTTGATGTTCTTTCCTAATCTCCACTTCTGCAGTCTTAAGCATTGACAGAAGCTCGGGAAGAGACTTCTTCATGCCCTGCATATTATAGTTCATCACGAAGCTCTTGTAGCTAGGTGGCAGAGATTGGAGAACATGATGTATGCCTAAGTCAATGGGAATCGTTATTCCCAAGGACACAAGCTTATCGGTGTACCCAGACATTTTGAGTACGTGCTCACTAACGGAGATGTTCTCTTCCATCATGCAGCTAAAGAACTTTTCAGAAGCATTATAACTCTCTACGACAGCATGGGTATCGAAAATCATTTTCAATTCTCCCATGGTATCAAAGGCATTGCCATTTTCGAAACGCTTTCGAAGTTCTGGCTCTAGCCCATACAGTATGCCGCAATGAACTAAGTTGTGGTCCTCCTGACGAGTTATATAGACGTTCTTTTCCTCGTCAGGGGCATCATGAGCTTGTGGGGGGCCTAGCAGCGCATCTAGCACATATTGCTTTTGTGCAGCAGTGAGGAGAATCCTCAAATTCATAGCCCAGTTGGTGAAGTTGCTACCATTCGCAGCAAGTTTCTCTTTCTCCATGAACACATTGAAATTAAAAGCAGGTGGTGCCATCTACAACAGAATTTGTAAAGTTTATTTAGACTAAGTTTATGATAGATTGAGTTCAACTAATCCAAATTACTAATGAACTCCCACTCAAAAACGACATCCCTCGTGTCTTTTTGGTGATTACGTGAACCAAATCCACTACACCAAGTCCGATCATCACGTGAGTCGGTGTAGCTTCAAAGGCGAGCATCTATATGGGCATCATATCTACTATATGACTCATGCTTAACCTTTCGGTCCGTGTTCCGAGGCCATGTCTGTACATGCTAGGCTCGTCAAGTAAGAACCTTAGTATTTGCGTGTGTAAAACTGTCTTACACCCGTTGTATGAAAGCGTAGAGTTGAAAACACCCGATCATCACGTGATGCCTCAAAACACGATCCACAAAATGGTGCATACTTAAGGAAGAACACATTTTATCTTGATATCTAAATGAGGGATCATCTTACAATGCTACAGAAAGCGCCAAACTAGCAGTATAAGATGCTAACATCTAATGTGTGAAGTGAGATGATATGGTCTATGCATTTGATCTCTATCATTTGCATCGTGGTATGATCTCTATCATTCCTTTGTGTGTAAGGCCAAGGTCTATAGAACTTACACGTTAAGTGAGTTGTAAGAGTATCTATTATACATCTACTTACAACAATACCATATCAAAACACTAGCCCAGCAACGATCTAAACTAGACGCCTCTAATTTATCAATTGCAAGTTTTACGTGGCTTAGGGCTTTCGGAGATAGAACCTGTCTAACCTACGAACATGAACCACAACAAGGATAACCAAGTTATTAGCAACTCGTTGTAAATCAGATATTGACTATAGTAGGAGAGACAGACACCCGCCAGCCACTTATGCAAAACAAGTTGCATGTCAGTCGTGGAACCGATCTCATGTACGATGACATGTAAGGTTGGTCCGGGCCGCTTCATCCCACTATGCCACCAATATCCAAAGTACATAGAAGATGCAATAACATGATCATCATCGCCCACATATAAACATATGTGTACCACCCGTGCAAAGCACCTACGCATAGACTGGCTCTGATACCACTGTTGGGTCCGCAGCATAGAAAACAAAAAAATTCCTATGGTGTGAACTACACGCCAAGATCTATCTACTAGGTACAAAGCAAACATGTGGACATACATCCATAGAGAACTTACCCTCGAAGACAACGAGCTTTGTTAACGAGTAGGAACTCGTGGTTGATGTAGTCATACACTTGCCGATCTCAAGATCGTGAGGAAGTTCGAGCGCCGCAACTCAGCAGCGCATCCGCACTCGCACACACGTTCAAGCCACCGGACAACCTCCACCTCCTCGCTCCAGTGATCCAGCGGAAGCAGCAACTCCTTCCAGACGAAATGCCACCGGGAACATGTATCTCGCTAATCCGAGACCATGGGGGAATAATTCTAGAGGGGGAGAGAGATCCTTCACAAGGAGGTGTTAGGATGAAGGAGGGAATGGGTGGCCTAGTATAGGAGGAGGGGGTGCCCCCTCTCTCCATGGCCGACGCATGGGGGGGTGACCCCTCACCTCCCCCATTCATGTGGTGGTAACTCCTCCACATTAAAATGCCTCTTCACATTCCCTTTTAAAGTCTCCACTTTAAATGCATTAAGTTTCTCCAAATTTAATGCTCTCTCATTTAATAAAACTCTTTTATTAAATATATTCAGAATTTTGTTAATTACTTTAATTAACAAACGATCCGTACTGACTCCTACACATTCAATGATGACTCCTGTGATCGTGAGAACCTTTAACGCTTGTAACTAAATCCCTTTGTCTCTCGATATATTACATGTCTGAGATTCGATCATCGGTATCTCCATACCTAGTTTGATCTCGTTACCGACATGCACTCTTTTCTTGTTCCCGTGATATAACATTCTAGTGATCATATCACTTGCTTGCAAGCTATCCTAATGTGATATCACTGAGAGGGCCTAGAGTATATCTATCCGTCATCTGGATTGACAAATTCCACTCTTGATCCATGAGCCTCAACATAACACCTTCGTAGCACTGAACCCATATTTATAGTCACCCTGTTACGGTGTGACGTTTGATGTTATCAAGATACTCTTTCGGTGTTAGCAATTAACATGATCTCATGGTCTAAGGACACAGATTACTTCGTATGATGTTATAGAAATATAAACACAATGACTTGATCGTAATTCTATACTTCAGATGAATGTTCATCACATCATTCCACCAATGGTGTGACCTTGTTATTAACAACATCCAATGTCCATGATCAGGAAACCTTGATCATCTTGTTAATCAACAAGCTAGTTTATAAGAGAGGCATGACTAGGAACCCTTTTTGTTTATTAAACACACATGTATTGATGTTTCCTATCAATATAATTATAGCATGTAAAATAAACATCTATCATATACAAGGAATACATAGTAACAACTTTATTATTGCCGCTCAGGGCATATTTCCTTCAGTTGGTGCGATGATCCGGGACCAAAGGCCCTAGGTGCGCGTGCACACGTGGCGACCCAACAACGCTCCTGCCCAGACCTTTGGTCCCGGTTCATCTTACCAACCGGGACCATTGAGCCTTTGGTGACGAACCGGGACCAAAGGCATATACTACATAACTGTTGCCCCTCCTTCTTCTTCCCCGTCCACTTCACTCACAAAACGCTTAAGAAAAATCATACGCGGAGCAAAACGACACCGTCAGGCTGCCGGACTTTCGAGCCGCTATCGACCGCGTCGCTGTCGCCCTCTTCACCGTCGACCGCACCGCCCGAGCCCACGCCGCTCTGCCTCCGACCACGCCCAAGCCCTGACTGCCCACTCACGCGCCTCCATGGCGCCACCTGCACGGATTGCCCAAGGAGGAGGAGGCCCACGTCGCCTCGATCTGCGTCATAAAGGTTTTTTTAAAATGTTTTCTATAATTGTTTTATTAACTAAAAATGTTGACAGGTGGGTCCAGCATGTCAGGTTTTTATTCTTTTTGGAAATGTTTTCTGAAATTAATAAAAGTCTGACGTGTGGGGCCAGATGGAAAATAATTTTAATAATTCCAAAAATGTTTATTTATTTAAAAATGATTTAAAAAAAGATTAAAATTGGGAAAAATCATAACTAATTCATTTTAAATTAGAAAAAATGTGTATAATATATCAAAATGTTCAGAAAAATGAGCTCTACCATTTAAGAATGTAAGCATTCATATTCATACAACTTTGAACCTTACTTTATATAGAGGAACACCGACACCCCCTAAGTACCATGGGTTCGATGGTTTGTCCACCTAGGGCATTCCGAACCGATTTAGAAAATAAGTGCATAGTGTTTTGTATTATTTGCATTATAGTAACTTGCAAATCTTAATTTGCAGATACTATGGATCCAACACACCAAGATACTATGATTCCAGAACATCAAGAAAACATCCTCCACGGAATGATCTGCGAAAATGAAGATATCAATATCGATGTCACCAGGAAGTTTCTGAATGATTCCGGTGAGGGAGATGAGTCTCTCAACCGAGGAGACGGCCCCGGTGAGGTAGAAGCCGAAGCCTGGGACAGGGGAGAAGCCGATGAGGGAGAAGGCGATGGCTCCGGCGAAACCTTAAATCTCGCAAACACCGGCAAGGTGTATATATGTATTTTTGTAATTAAAATGCTGCTGTCTATATATATACATGCATATATTAACACTCTTTCTTCTTTTAGCCCTCCGGATCGAGAACTTCTTCCGTAAGAACGAAACGAGGCCCAACAAAAAAGTTGGATGACACTGTGTGGTATAGGATCGAAGTGGTCGGTGTAGACGGCGAACCGCAAGCTCCCGGCGATGTCGCAAAAAAATTTGTCAGGCAATACGAAGTTCTTGTGAGGGGCTACATCCTGATCACCGTTCAAGAATGGAATCGGCCAAGCGGCGGTGGAGTTCCGTATGTCAGCGAGAACACCAAAGTTAAGCTTTTTGACAAGCTCATGATTAATTTCCTCCTGCCGATGCCAGATGTGAATCTAGATGAGGAGGAGAGAGCAAGAATGGAGCTTGTGCAAACAGTTAAGAAGTTTGTTCTCATCAAGATGGCCGATGCATTTAAAAAACTGGAAGAAGAAACTGTACAATAACTTTGTCAAGGTAGAGAAGACTCCGAATTTCAATCAAGTTGGCTATGCTAAGTTAAGACACCAGTGGGCTGATTTTGTGAAGTACAAGACATCGGAGAAAGCTAAGGAAAGGTCTAGAATAAATACAGAGAACGCTGCTAAGAAAGTGTACCATCATAATATGGGGCCTGCTGGCTACGCCGGTTGCATGCCTAAGTGGGATGCACTTGAGGTCAATTACATTGCTACCAGGATCAGACCAGAGCCCACAACATGGACACCACGGGCGAGAAACTGGTTTTACGGCCATGGAGAGAAACTGGTTTTACGGCCATGGAGTCATGTTGGACGAAGAAGGGAGGGAAATATATAATCAGAAACACAAAGATCATCCCTACTGCCCATCGACGATATTAGAAATGCAGTAAATGATGTTGTAGCGGGACGGTTCGTTCCCGATAGTGAGAACGACGAGCTCACACGCGCCCTTAAAAATGATGTACACAAAGGACGAGCACGAGGCACACCAGGCTCCAAGCCGTGGAATGTTGTCGTCCTCGCGGAAATGAAGAGATATCCCGATAAAAGCCATCAGAGGAGAAAGGAAAGGGAGGCAGCTGAGAAAGCGGCTGCTGCAGACCGGCTGCGTAATGTAGAAGAAGCATTAAAGCGGCACCATGATCAACTCGACAGACTTAGCAAGCAAGGTACTAGCGGCCAATCTCAGTGGCACATGGTAGAAGTTGCATTCGATGGTACCGGCGCCCTATCGAATAAGAAGAGCAGCGTCGCTTCCACGCAGCTCCACGATGTTGATGATGATGCACCGATGACGGCTCCTCCTAAACGCTACCCAGTGGATGATATCACGGAGAGCACAGCTTGTGAGCTAAAGGTGCAAGTTATGAACTTAAGGGTGATGGCGGTGGTCGGCATGGCCGTATCAATTGTGCCTAACCCAACTTGGCATTGTAGACCGGTTCCAAAAGGGTACGATGTCGTCATGGTGGATGATGTGAAGCAAGATTTTGAGGAGCTGAAGCTGGACCACCCTGCATGGGAAGATATGGAGCTGACTGAACTAGGAGAAGCCAAAGGGGAGACTATTGTATGGCCAAAGGAGCACATCGTGCTTCCAAATTATGTGCCGCCAAGGCCACCCACTCCTCAGAGCAGCAATCCACCTTCGCCGCGACCTCACCATTCTCCAGCGCAACCGTCGCCTTCACCGCCTCACCACTAAGCGCAGCCGTCTCCATCGCCGCCTCAGCCGTCTCCGTCCCCTGAGCCTCAGAGACAAAAGTGGAAGTATACTAAGAGGGGCAGCACCACCAGCAGCAGCAAGAGCATGTTCCGATCACCGAAACGTAAGCTATCTCCCCTCCCAAAAGTACCTCATAAGAATATGAAGAAGCTACCATGCGAGAAGACAGATGAGAAAATTGCTGCGGCCGCAGCTGCCTATTATGAAAAGTGGAAGATTGACATGGCTAACAAGAAAAAGGCGATAGAGCCATTCTTCCCGGTCACCGCAGAAGATAAAGCCAAAGCAGCCGCGCTTAAGATTTAGCTTCACCAACCATAGCGCTCACATCAGACTATAATCGCTCTATTACCAAGTCGGCTAAGGCAAAAGAGCGGAGAGTCGGGAAAGAAGTTGCCCAGCTTGGACGACAGAAAAATCAATCAATCGAACCGCTCAAAGTGTACGATACCAATGAGTGGAGAGCCCAGGAGCGGCATGATCCGGACTTTGTTCAATTGTACGGAGAAAAAGCCAAATTATATAGATTGTCTATTACTGAGTACATGAGCCGTATGGATGAGTTCGAGGGGTACCAAGAAATAGCATACGTATACCGGTACGGGGCTCCTCTCATTAAACCCGAGCTAGTCAAAGATCTACCAACAAAAATACGAAGATTGCATAAGTGGTACATGCAAGCATGTGCTGAATCCAAAAACTGGATCTATGCTGCATATAAACACCACCATTACGATCATGGAGATGGCTTCCTACTGATTGAATTTTCATAATTATTTCAGTTTTACCAACGAGACGTCCTCGACAAAACTATCGCCAGTGCCTATTGTTTATAAGTATTATTAATTTCTGTAATTAAGTCTTTCTAGCTTAGCTCATTCGTTGCTTGTATAATCTTACTCATCACTATCCTAATTATATATGCAGAATGAAGATTCTCGAATGCAACAAAGGATAAATGTATGACCTTGGGTTTGTTGACTGCAATTTCGTTCATGAAGTTACTCTAAAAACAAATCCCAAAGAGACAGAGGATAACTTGGTACAAGCGTTGACGTATTTCAGCAATAGAAGGGAAATACTATTTCCTTACAACGCTGGGTGAGTATTACTGTCTTGTACACATTCTATTTTCGCTTACTCGATGTTAAGCGTATAATTGACTCGTGTTATATTTTGTTAGTGTGTCCAACTTCCATTATATTCTGTTAATCATTGCTGTTGACACCGGAGTAGTAAAAGTTATAGACTCGAAACACACACCTTTAGAAAAGTGGACGAACATATAGAAATGCCTCCAGAAGGCTTGGAAACGGTTCACCTCCAACACTACGGGTGTTCGGAAGCCAGAGCTTACATTTCAACCATTGACTGTAAGTACTACTTGCTAGATCCACGCATCTATTTGATTCTAGTTTCAATACCATCATTATCATGCTTGATTATTATTTTGATTGAACTCTGTTCTCGTAAAGTGCTTGAGGCAGGAAGTCGGGAATAACTTATGTGGATACTATGTCTGCGAGTTTATTCGACAGACGACCAAAGAGAAGGACACAGACCGGAACATCAAAAAAATTGAAGTACGATAAATAATAATCATAACTTTATTTTATTACAACCAATTGTGTTTAGTTTCATTCATATATATTGATCCTCTTCTTTAAATTAGATCGAACGAATGCGGGACGGTCTTCTATCACAAGAACGCGTGCAAGCAATTTAAGAGAAAATTGCCGGGTTCTTATTAGAATAAGTCATAGATCCGAAAGGAGAATACTATTACCCAGTTCATTTGGAAGGGTGAAGTGTAAAAAAAGAAGATGTAAATTAGATTAAATTCGTGTGAGTACCGTTTGTAATTAATATGTTTCGACCAAGCACGACGGATGAGACGATGTATAATATATTCGTGATCATGATGTGTAATATATATATATATATATATATATATATATATATATCGTGGTTTCATTATTGTTGTATATATATAGTACCATTAAATTGAATACAAAACACCAAATAAATAAATGAAAAAAAACTCTATCGCGATACAAAAATAGACCGAAATGCAGAGACCAACGATCCCGATTCGTGCCACGAACCGGGACCAATGATCCACACCCCCTCGTCGCGCGCGCGTCCACGCGAAGTCCCATTAATCCCGGTTTGTGCCATGAACCGGGACCAATGATCCACCCCCTCGTCGCGCGTGCCCACGTGGAGACCCATAGGCCCGGTTTGCAATCCGGAATTCAGATAATTTTAGTGATTGGTTCGGCTCGAAAACCAAGACCAATGGTCCTTGTGAACCGCGGCTATAAGCCCTTGCGGGAGTAGCTGCCATAAGCAAAACACTTTGATTCCAGATAAGATGTCACCATCAGAAAATCTAATGCGGCACTTTTCTTCGGGACTAGTGATTAGTCATGATCAATGAGCTAGTGCACCAAGAGCGCACTAATTTGGAGCAGTCGAGCGTGCCAAACTAAGCTAGATCACGGGACATTTTGGACCAGTTTGGCTGTTTAGGGTTGGGCATTGGCCTGTGGGGTCGTGGGTGCGTGTGAGCGGACAGCCACGTTGATACCAGATGGGCAGATAGTAGTGCTGAACTGCTGATTGCTTGCCTCCGATGTTCATCCATGCGCGCGAACGCACGCTTGTGCAGTGTAGGCTTACAGCTTTCGGCTGCTTGCTGATAGCCCTCCATCTCTCAGCTTGACAGCTTGCAGCCAAGGCCGGCCAATAGCGAGCGGTTGCTTGAACGACCAAATTAATTTGTACTTAGTCGCGGTCGCACGGCCTAGGCAATGATCTGGGCGACTGAAATCATGTGAAATAGACCACGAGTTAAACCTGAACTGTATTCCTCGTAACCGAGTGGACATATACCACGACCACTTGTGTCTTTTCCACTCTTTTGTGTCTTATCCCCACTGTATGCCCTGCACGCGCACACGGTCGCCATCGAGACCCCTCGGCACCATGCCGTCGAGGCCCGCCAACCGACGCAGTTTGAAGTTTCCGGAAGATGTGTCATGCGTAGCACCTACCAAACCAACCATGACTGAGCGTAGCACCTGGCCGTTAGGCATAACTTAACATCTTCGCCGAGGACTACGTGCAATACGAAGCCGCTCCACCTTCTTCCCCTTCGACCAGCAGCTGCTCCAAAATGATGCCCCAAATGGGAGAACAACGTCGAGCGATCGTCATCATCCGACCCGGGTTACCTAGATTTAGGGCTTCCCCCGGAACAGTCTGAGCGAGGATGTGAGGACTACATAGACGAAGCCTTTCGCCAGGGGAACGACGCGCAAGACACTGCCATCTTCTGCAATGACCGAGGTCGGCTCGGTTTTCGCCACCAGTCGTGCATCCCCACTACTTGGTCCGCTCTGCAGCCGCCGAGAGATCAGCGTACCCTACATGACGGACGAGGTGGAATTTCCCAGAACATGCCAGCTAGTCCCACTACCACGCAAACAACGGTCACCGTAAGGCATCCTCGAATCTCGCGCTGCCTACCGCCCTTGCCACCAGGAGATCGGTGCGTCGCCTCCAAGGTGCACACCACCAGAACACCGTCCGACACCACTAGTGCAGATTAGCTCACTAGTGGCGCGCCAAATCACCACTTAGTGGCGTGTAGGTGGCACGCCACCACCGTCATGTGACTGGTAACTTTTAGTGGTGGCATGCCCTGGCAGATACTGGTGGCGTGTATGGCACGCCAATAAGTTCCAAGTTATTAGTGGCGTCTATATTTGCATGACACACCACTAGTTAATTTTTGAAAATAAAAAACTGTAAATATTATTCAATTTTCAAGCAATTTTATATCAAGAACACAATATTCAACACAGTAGAATGGTATAAAGTAACATCATCCAGAAGTTATTATTACTAGATAGAACTAGCTAAAGTAATAATAACATGCATGCTACTACGACTAGTCATTAGCTATCTACACCTCATCATACTCATCCTCATCTTCAATCGGGTTCGGTGCAATCGAAATAAAGTGATGCGATGCACATGGTCGAGGGTGAAGATGATCATGTCACCGATGTTCATCCCGTAGTGAGTGACAAATTGTGTCCAAATCGCTCTACTGAAATAGGTGATGAAGGGATCCTTGGTGACTTCAACCGTGAAGGTGAGTCCAGATTGAGATGTTCTGAGTGAAATTATTAGAAAATAATATAGTTAGTTTCAACTGTCATAGCATATAGTTCGAACAAGGTAAATTGAATATATCTAGTTTAAAAGACATACGGTTCTTGTTTCAAAATTCTGATGAAGCACTATGCAAAATGTCTTGTCCATGCACGACGAGTAACCATACATGAAGCACGGCAGATTTATATTCTGTATATGTACCATCTAGATTATTTAGCATCACGTTGCATAAACATCGGAGATACACAAAACATAATCCCACCAATGCACATCTACACTAATAATTTCTACAAATTCATACTATTAGTTTCTATACAATATCTACACATTTATTTTAACATTTCTACACTAATACACTAATTCATCTACAACCTAAATTCATCTAAAATCACACTATCATTTCTATCTAAAATCATTCTAAAATTTCAACCTAAACTCATCCTAACATTTCTATCTAAAATCATACTAAAATTTCTATCTAAAATCATCCTAACATTTCTATCTAAAATCAAACTAAAATTTAACTAAAATCACACTAAAACTTCTATCTAAATCTAGATTAAATGTATAAAAAAGGGGAGGCACAATGGTGCTCACCTCGAGTGCGGCGGAGTGGAGTGGCGCAAAGCAGAGCCGCTGCGGACGAGGTGGCGGGCGGCGCGGTGCTCGGGGCATGGAGTGGAGCGGCCAGGGACGAGGCAGGCGGTGTGGCTCGAGGCGTGAGCTGAGCAGGGAAGAGGCAGGCGGACAGTGGCTCGGGGCATCATGAGGAGATGGAGGTGAGGTGTGTTGGTCAGGTGGGCCGGTGGGGTGGGGTGTTGGGTATTGGCGTTGGGGTGTGGATCGAGCGCGTGGGACCCGCGTGTAAAAAAATCAACACCACTAATTAGTGGCATGTCTTATAAAGTGCCACCACATTAATAATTTGCCCCACACCAGAATGTGGGGTCCACAAGCAGGTGGCGTGGAAAAAAGTGCACTCTAATACTACACACTTACGTGTCACCAATAAAACTAGTGGTGTGTGATTTTGAGGCACGCCACTAGTAAAGTGCCACCGTACCTATAAGAAAATCTCTACTAGTGCTCGCCGCCAAAGAAGCCACTCCATGGTGCCCGACAACCACGACTGCCCCGGCCCAAGGTCGCAGTCATGTGCTGACGACCAAAACGTGAGGGGACGAGGGATTTCGGCTGGCGACGGCACCGGCTAGGCTTTGCCTAGCCATTTCCTGTGGCAGTGGCAGTGGAGAGGGAGGAGCTGGGGATGGGTACTTGTGGCGGCTTTCTAGAGATCGTCATCACCACCGCACGAGGGAGACGCTGGAGGATAGGTTAGGTGTGATTGTTTTTGTTAGATAGAAGAACATGACAAACATATCTTGTAGATCGCCATAGTTGCCTATGGTTTTTTAGACTTTATTGACGAAGGAATGATAGCATAATAGATCAAAAGTAATCAACATGAATATCAATAACAAATGTCTTTGACAGAAACATTAATTACACCCAAATCTTTGAACTCGCCACCTCCACGCCTTCTCTTGTCTTTACTCCATATGTACGAGGGAAAAAACTTTAGAATACAAAATATATACAAGCTAAGTCAACCTAGAAGACTTTGAGCACACGCATGATTTTTCAGCCACAAGGGTGAGACCCTGAGTGCACAGTGGCAGGGGATACACCCCTCGCATGATAGGTTCCCAAGCTGCTTCAAGCTAAAAAGTAAGTCCAATAGCACAAGGGTATGGAACTTATCTACGAGACTCGGAAACAAACCTAGCACTCTAGATGACAACAGGTACCCTTTACTCGTGTACATGATGGGAAACATCCCTATTAGGGTAAGGGTGTGAGACAAATATTTAACCGTGGATATGTGAATTGAAACATTTATACCAATTAGGTAGAGCCGGTACAGTCCGGGTACGGGGAATGCACAACTAATGGCTCCTAAGTGCAGGAGATCGATTATAGTATTTTTTAATAAAGAAATGTTGTCGAACCCACAATGAGCTGAAGGTATTGGTTAGCAAATTTGATAAAAAAAATAATAGTAAATACAGTAGATTTGGTGTTCTGGGTTTGTAGTTTTGTAGAATGTAAAATGCTGAAAGTAAATAACAATAAGTGAATGCTCTCAATGAGAGAAAACCCAATCCTCTATGCAGCAAGAAGACAAGCTCAAGTGTGTGGAAATTTATATGTGACAAGCGTTTTCGATGGTGGCATGGATTTACTCAGCGTAAAGATTTCTACACACTATGATGAATATATTGTCAACTTTTAATCCTTTAGGGCGGAGCCTAATTAGGTGCAGCCATAGGTATAGACTAAATACACTACTTATGATGGACCCTCCCCCGGTTTGGATGGTGTCCAACCCCAGATGGTGATCCAAGGCGTGGAGAAGCAGGCCGAGGTTATTGTTTCTGTGTCTTTGGAAAATGTCATGGAGCTGGTTGTGAGGCCCGACTCTGAGCTTGGTGACAATGGTGTGCCACCGGTTTCTTCCCCTTGTTGGATGATTACTAGAGCAGTTTCTGTTGCACCGAGCCGCTTTTGTTGCTTGATGCGCTGATCCGTGAACATCTTGACGGGGACTCCACCTGTGCAGAGAGGCGTAGTGGACGCCTTGAAAAGATGAACAAGGACTGCATCATCCCAGTTGCCAAGCGAGTTGAGCACATCCCGGTTGCCAAGTGAGTTGAGCATAGGTTGGCACAGTCTTTTAGTGATCTGCCAAAGGAAATGACATCCAAGAAAGGCTCTGAGGAGGTGCAGGACAAAATGAAGGCTTATCTGTAGATGTGTAAGAAGCCTATCACGACGACAACGACTAAGGCTGTTCGAGAGTTGGTTCTAGCAAATGTTTAGTCACGGTCATGAGGTCTTTAGCGAGCACTCACCTTGTTGCCCGAGTGCTCTTAATGTTGCAGGTTTTGGCTTGGCTGGATACGAGGCATTTTTGATGGTCTTGGGCCTAGGTTCTCTTGTCTATGGATCAGACTATGTGCCTTGATTCATAGTTGGGTTTATTGTGTGTGGTTTTCGCTGGTTTTCTTAATTAATCGTGCTTGTATGGTCTTCCAGTCCGGTTTTCTTTATTAACTGGACAATTTTTCCTCTTCCTTTAATGCAAAGCGGGAGCTCCCCGTCCTATGACAAGGTTTCGTCAAAAAAAAAATCCCAAACTGTCACATTAAGCATCTCAAAAAGATAAAGCCCACGTAAAACTTGCAGGATTCACGCGACTGCCCTTAACTTACGGTCCATATAGCCCATTACATTTCTTAGTGGAAAATCACAAAACTGTTGAAGTTAAAGCATTTCTTTTTACTGGGCTTTATTCGGCCCTACGAAAGGTCGTCTGGCCTTCATCTGCCCGTCCGAACTTCATTTTGGTCCAGGCGCCCAGGTAACGGAATGAAATACTAGGGATTTTGCTCTGCTCCATGCCCTGTTTCTGCCCTGCATGCATGCCAAGATTGTGCGACTTGGGAAGATCGTTCATCGTCGATATGTTCGAACGACTAGCAGAAATAACAATACTGTAAATAAGCACTTCGATGAAAGCTATTGTACTGTAGAATAGAGCACTGGCAATTGTCTGAAACAGCACCATACTGGCAACAACGCGTGCATGGCATGTTCTACGATTGACTTACTCTATAATCCATGGCATACTTGTGAGATACCGCCGAATCATTCAAGAGAGCAGACAAATACCACTAAAGTTGTTCCCCATTTAATCCTGAACTAGTTACTACACGGGAGGAAAGATGAACAGTACGGGACAGTGCAGACATAGCAGGAGCAGTAAAGCATATGGACACACTCGATCTCTCTCTCTTTCTCTCTTGGCCGATCGATCGATCGATCCATCTACGTCTTGGTCTTGAACGGCGTGTAGGTCTTGAGCGCGTCGCGGACGCCCTGGATGGACGCGGCGCAGGCTGCGGCGGTGACGAGGAAGCAGACGAAGCTGAGGCTCTGCATGGCCACCCACTTGGTGCTGAACCTTGGGATTTGCCGCTGCCGGATGTACATCTCCACGGGGAAGAAGACGGTGAGCGGCCAGAAGGCGATGCTGCCGAGGAAGCCCAGGATGCTGTTGAAGAAGGGCATCAGCATCGCCAGCAGCATGATGAGCCCCACGTACGCCGTCCGCCACACCAGCCGGAACATGATGGCGTGTTCGCGGGCAAGACTCGGGTGCCGCCTCACCGCGCTGCCCTCCACCGCCGCGAACAGGGGCTGGCAGAAGACCTGGAACCCGCCGACGAGGTGGAGCACGATGCACACGTTAGCCAAGTCCACCAGCCAGTATGGCTCGTAGAAGCCGAACCCGGTCAGGATGTTGCCGTTGGCGGAGTTGCCGAAGGCCGAGTAGCCCAGGCAGCCGCAGAGCATGTAGAACGACGTGGTCGTCGAGATCCCCATCAGCGTCGCCCGACGCATCGTCTTGTTCTCCGCCGGAGGTGAGGCCAGCGTGTCCTGCATCGCACGCAAGCAAGCGTGAGCAGCACATCAAACCAAGTAAATTCAGCATTATCTACGCTCCATACTTTTGATTCTAGCTAGGATTTTGTTTACCTGGATTTCGATGAGGATGATGGAGTAGGAGTAGGCGAATGCGACGTTGCCGAGTGCCTGGAACGTCATCCACACCTTCTGCGACGCGTCGAGGTCGACCCCGACTTCAGTGCCCGTGAGGGACGTCTTCCCCCTGGGTCCCGTGATGGTCTGCGCGAGGGAGAGGCCGACGGCGATGGCGGCGTAGGTGAAGGACATGACGGCGGCGACGACGGAGAGCCAGGAGAGCTTGTGGAAATTGGGCACCTGGCAGAAGATGACCTGCACCACCCCGAAGCCGATGATGTAGCCGCTCAGGTGCTGGCTGCAGTCCGCCTTGTGCCCGTACTTGTGGAAGCAGTTGGACTTCTTCAGCGCGCTGCACGCCGCCAGAATGCATACTTAGTCAGTCACACGTTAAATTTCATGATCGATCGACGTCCATGCGTGCATGTTCAGGACCTTGAGGTAGTAGGAGATTTGACAGGACTTACGCGGCACTGATGGAGGCGGTGATGGTGTAGCCGATGCCGGCGCCGAACATGTTGACGTACTGACAGAAGCCGCAGAACCAGACATGCCACCCGCCTGCACAGACACGCGCACACAGCATTTCAGCTTGCACAATACCATCATGCATGATGAGCAAGAATGGATGAGTGACAGAGTGAGCGAGTGAGTACCTAGGTAGGCCTGGACGGCCTCAGTGTAGGTGTAGTTGCGCTTGCCCGTGACAGGGTCCCCGACACGGTAGCAGTCGGCGAGGAGGCCGCAGGTGTAGAAGGTGACGATGGAGAAGAGCACCAGCGACAGCGGCCCGGCCACCCACCCGAGCTGCGCTATGGCCCATGCCAGCGACAGCACGCCGGACCCGATCACCGCCGTTACGATGTGCGCCGAGGCCGTCCATACAGTTCCTGCGACACATACAAACGCACAACGGTACTCAGAAGATATGTGAAATTTGACAAAGGAACACTGCTGGGATTAGATTAGACTTCCAAAAGGTGAAACTCTGCTTGGAATTTGGATACGATGTGTTTCTCTCTCTTCCTTTTTTTTTGGTACTGTATAAATGTCCTAAAAACTGTTATACGTTGATCCAAATTCTACAAAGTAAAGTTTAACTTCTGACGGAGCGGAGCGAGGCCGTCGAAGACCTAGATTTCCACCGTTATATAAACCTCTTATAAGCCGCCGGCTGGGATAAATTGCATCTGTGAAATCTCCAGCGTTGTGTAAACACTCTCCGTATAGTGAAGTTCTGCTAGCTAGCGCCCGTGGTTTTTCCCTCTCTTTGTTTGAGAGGGTTTTTCACGTTAAATCTGTGTCCCCTTTGTTGCGATTTTATTTTCATTCTTCGTTATTTGATTGTCGCAAAGCTAACAAAAACCACTCTACAAAATAAAATCCATGTGTTCCAAACATGGCCTGAATGCCTGATCGAGTTTCTACAACATTTGCAGCAAGCTTTCGGGCCATCAGTCCATATGCAAACAAAACTGTCGCTCCGCTGTTGACGCCTAACAGAATAGCAAGAGAGATTAGGGGTGGTAGAGAAACAAGGCAAGGAAACAAAGAGCTTTCGGTGATCGCCATTGCAGAAAAGACAGTTGGAACATGCATGCTCGTCACCAGTAGCATCTATGGGAAAGCTACGGGAAACCATCAAAAAATCAGACGTAAGATCAGTCAGCAGCTATAAGACCAATCATTCAGACGTATTGCGCCGCTGCTGGATTTGGCAACATTCATTCAAGACGGTCTACCTCGGTCGCCTACGCTTCCATGGCGACCGTTCTTTTCTCCCTGTGTTCTGTTTGACCTGTGCCTATCTCACCGGGCACCTTTAGAAAGACGTGCCGGTTTTATGGAGAAAACCCCCACACTGATTGGACCGCAGCTATAGACTGCCGTCGTATGCATGTAGCTAGAGTCCAAATGTCTGAACATACATTGAACACTATATGACCATTTGGAACTTCTCAGCAGAACATTCTAGAAGAGCAAATGGTCTGTTTGTAATGGAAATTGGACAGGTTATCTTACCTGTGCCCTAAAATTTATTCTCAATATACGAAAGTATCTTCCCATTATCACTCCATCAGAAAACTCCGCATGTTTAAGTTAGAGTGAGCCACGCATCGTCGAATTAAACACTCGTATTCACCGGTTTGAGTTTTTTAGGTGGACTAGCAGTTAGTTCATATATGTCAAATATTTCTAGCGTTGCTCTACAGAAGGTTAGTGATACCAAGTGGGAAGGTGTTAAGAGTTTTGAGATTGCGGTTGTCATTGACCCTGAATGGCTCGGACTTATATGATCTAGAGTATCATGTAGTACCGCCTAAGCAAAAGAATGACCGATGTGGACGGCAATGAAGGATTAGAGAAAGAACTCTAGTATCGTAATATTATGACACAGTGTCATAATAACACATAAAAGGAGAAGATTTATATAAGAAATAGATTATATCCTCGACTATGTATCCGGATTATAAGTGAACTGAAATTATGCAATGCGGAGGCAGTAACTAAATCAAGATCAGTCAATATGATACTAGATCGTGATACTACTATGCAATACCCCCCTTTCTTGACGAACGCAATTGGTCTAGACTTCAAGTGTTTGATGATTCACTCCGGGCCTGACACCCACTAGAAATAAAAACGGCATTCCTAGTTGTCTCACCTAGGTATATTATTCAAGTGCTAGGGTTTTACACAATGTACCATTGAAAACAAGGTACATGTGGTGAGTTGGTTAATCTTCAAGCTCCATGACTCGGCTCACGGGCGCGTGTACGTGTGGTGAATTGATGCAGCTGTGTCCACGTCCATCTACGTGTTGTACTTGGATGCGTCTCTACAATAATGTATGTACTGTGTGCAAATTGGAGCAGTTCCCCACTTAAACTAGGTAGAATTCTAGTAGTAATACCCTTAGTGAACGGTTATCCATTCCACGGATAAACTTTGCCCTTAAGGGCAGGCATTTACACTATATGAACGGTTATCCATTCTACAAAAACAAATAAAGTAGACTCCTTTAATGGTAGTACTAGGAAATAACACAAGAAGGAATCGCGAGTTAATACGCACCAGATCGCCACAGATACCCAGCGATTCTTTCCTATTTCAACTAAATATGCGATCCATGCATGAATCTGCAAATCTGGACCGAAAACCGCCGAGCCGTTAACGGAAACATTGGCAAGTTTACCAGGCGGTAATTAATGGGGTAAAAAAATGGGCGTATATATGGATAAGTATGTATGCACAGGGCGGCAGGGCCTCTCTGTGGCACGCAGAGCAGCCTGGACGGTGGAAGGAAATAATCAATTTACCAGCGGTGCATACGCACAAAAGTTACTGGGGTCCAAAAATTGCCTACTACTCCATATACGGAGTGTTGTATATGCGTGTGCATGGTATGGAGCTGGATTTAATTCCGTGGGAATTCGCATCGGAGGCATTAATGCCGCCCGTATACATGCGTCTACGGTCTACCTAATACGCCCATTATCAGCGCGGCTCCCCGGTTCACGAAGCGCGCGCGTGACGACGGCCGGCCTCGGTTTCCCCCCCTTTCCAATTCAATCAGGAATGTTGAATCTAGCCCGGCCGGAAACCAAATCGATCGATCACGCAGCACGTAAGGCGGAGAAGCAAAGCACTCGGGCATGGGGATGGAGTACCTGTCCTTTTCTCCCTGCCGTCGTCGTCGACGTCGCCGTTGCAGCGGGGAAGGTACACCTGGCGGCCGGCGTCGATGTCCATGGCTCCGCCGCAGATCGTCCCTCCTCCGATGGACGCACTGCTCTCACCCGGCCGGCCCCTTCCTCCCTCACGATCGAGCGACTCCTCTCTCGGTCGGTCTCTGATCAGCTATGTTGTGTGTGCGGGGTATGTGGGAGTGATAGTTGTTTGTGGTTTCCCTCTCCCCCCGTTGCGACGAAGGAACGAGAGCTTGCTCTCCTCCAATGGTAGAAGAAGAGGAAGTGGTGGTGGTGTGGTCGGGAGAGGGAATAGGAGAGGCCAATGAATTGCCATATATATAGGAGCATGAGCAGGAGCGGGAGGGGAGGGGAGAGGGGCCCAGTGTGCCGCGCTCGCGCTCGGTCGCCTTGCTATACGTGGAAAGAAAAGCAGCGACGGTGCGAGCGGAAACGGACTAGTTGACGCGCCTCTCTGCAGATTCACGCTCCTCGTCTCTCGCGGCCGTGGTATCATCGGTCGGTTTCTTTCTTTTTCCGCGCGCACACGAGAACAACGTCTATCTAAACAATCCCAACTGTCCCTCGAAAACAAATTTTAAACACTCCCAACTACTCAAACATACGCCTACCCTACACGACTCAAAATTCGATTTACAGGCCGACTTGAAGATTTGAACTGCACGAATTTCAAATATGATGTCCGAAGATTCTATTCCATGGAAGATCTTAAGTAGTAATATTGTAGCTCGTTTGCCCCGTCTAACTTGTCGTCTGGTTAACTCGGTTACTTACATGTGGATCCCATCACGCCCAGCGGTTGATCTGACCGTTGTTCTAAAGAACTAGCCCCGTCACCTGAGATGTTGCCGGCCGCATACCAGGTTCGAGGATCAGTGCCAGGATTATTGCGTAATTTTTCATGTTTTATCGCTCCACCGTCCCGCTCTGGTTCCTCTTGCCGTCACACCATTCCGTCGGGCACCGCCCCGCACCTACAAAGCCCTCCCCTTTGACCTTTGTTCATCACCCTCGTCGTCGCCCCCTCCTCCCTGCCCTCTTTCCTTTCCGATGTGACCTGTCCTGGCATGGTCAGGAGGACGAAAGCGAAGAGTGTGAGCTTGCTGCTGGCTGTACGCCTACGACGGTGGACACGAAAAGGGAGAAAATCACATAAATGGATCCTGCAAAGCTGGAGAGCACGGGCGAGGGCGACATGGTGGAAGAGGACGCAAGAACAAAGCTCTACAACTTTGGATCCCGATGAATGTGTCATTCGTCCTATCTAAAGGTTAAGAACTGTAATTTCGACTCTAGTCCCATGATAATAGCGAGGATGTGTGTTGATAAATGTAGGACGTCTGCTGTATACGCATTCCTGGTCAACATTTTGAGTCCTCCGCACTGACCCATCCTAGAACACCTCTGGGGCACCCAAAATCATTTTTGTTTGAATTTTGAGAGCAATGCTTGGGGTACCTATAGTTTAAATTTTGAACTATCCAAGAAGTACTCAAAAAACGACAGTATATAGCTACACCATGATAAAAATGACAAACTCCCGAGAATGGCCATCCAATATGACCTAGCATCGGAGAAAAATGTTGGGTGGCCTTAGACATGAGGACTTCTTGCACCTCTAATGACTGCAAGTGCATAAATCAATTGTAGCTAGATTCAAAAGTAAGAGTATCGAATCACAAAGAGCTATTTCACTACAAGAAAATTTGGCTTTTACAATGGACGATTTTTTGTGGTTGAAGCCCTTTTTTGTGGTTGAAAAGTCTTCTGCGATGGACGGGTATCCGTGGTAAAAGCCCCGTCACCAAAGAATCTACCACGGTTTTTTCGTGACCGTGACAATCCTTCAACCACGAAATTCGGTTCCATGGTAGATCTGTTTCGCCAGCCCTGTTGACTGCTGACTTCATGCAAACTGTCATGTGGCAAGCGTCGTTAACGACAGGTTACCACCATTAATGGTCACAAAACTGTGGTGGAAACCAAGGCCTAGCCAAGGCCTGCTAATTATTAAATGGGCTGGCCCATGAGACAAGCCATAAGAACATGGCTCGTTACTATTTCGGCATGCCAGAGGCCTGCGCTGATTAATGGGTCTCATCACTTTGCAGCCCAGTTGAGGCCTATTAACTTTTCAGTATATTACTGTTTCTGCATGTGTAAGGCCCAATTGGGCCTGTTAATTTTCCGACCCGTTACTCTTTCGGCCTGTTTAAGGCCCAGCTTGATCCATCATTGTGTTCCCCATTAGAGGATTGAGCCACATCGGTCCGGTACTATTAAGGCCTGCTTTAGGCCCATCACTATTCTTAAATCCCATGGTCGGTGGCCCAATAAAGGCCCATTTGCGAGATGGCCCGTTATTGTTCGAGCATGCCCGTCGCGGGCTACCCACTAACGACCCATTTGGGAGAAGGTCTGCTACTACTCTGGCCTTCTACCATTATGGCATTTTACTATTCGAGTATGTTACTCTTCAAGCCTTTCACCGTTCAGACTCGTAAGGATGTAGACTTTTTACAACTTTGCGGCCTTTTACTGTTCATGGAGCCCATTCATGGTGTCCCTTTCGGCCTTTTGCACGTAAGGCTCATTGATGTTATGGTCTTTTACTATTTCATCCTTTCTTATGCCCACGCCAACTGCAACGATCAAAAAAGGTGTGTGGACTATCAACGACCATCATTTACCATTCTCGCCGGGCCAGTACATAACGGGCCAATACCAAAGCCCAATCAGCCCAGTTATGGTACCGCCTACCGCCAGGTGGGGACAACGTCAACTAAATTCCTACATGGTCTATGCGATTTACCTAGATATTACACCAGTTGCAAACTTCTTAAAATCATTATATATAATTAACAAACTGAAAGGTAAGAAAAATCAGTATTTTTGTTGCCAATCGAGATTGAGCCCGCGGATAGCAGAGTTCTTAGTTTGCTTTCTCAATCTATCAACAACATCTCCTTTCGAGTGTGACAGCTACATTGAAAACCACCTTGAGACATGATCTTGCAGCCCCTTCTTTGGTGTCGCTAGCAACAATTGTAGTCTGAAACTAAGTAATAACAAGTTAATATAGCAAAGAAGGCAAACAAAAAACCATCTTGATTATCAAAGAATTTAAAACTACCCATTTGAACTGGAGTTTACTACAAGTCCGTGGTTTAATTAAACAAAATAGGACAAGCAAGAAAGCATTAAACAAGTGTGCCTTCTGTGAAACGAGCAACCAAACAATGTGTGTGTGGCTTAGCTTTTCAGCAAATATGAATTAGCCAGGTCATTTCAGCAAATATGGAAGCAGTTGCATAGCCTGGAATGCATGAGACGTTGGGTGACTCAGAATTTGTGGTGAACTATACAATAGGATGCAGTTACCGTCGTAGCTAAGAATAAACCAGATAGAAAATATAATGGCATCACACCTGAACTTGTAGAACAAGAAATGCAAACCACCCATGAACAACACATTAGAGGATAGTTATGTAGTTTCTTAGGATAAACTAGATTCACATACAAAATATAAAGGCATCGCTTGTGAACCTGTAGAACAAGCTTTGCAAACCAGCATGTTTAGTGTTCCATGTTTAAGCTCTATGCAAAGAAAGAGAAAATAGTTAGAGTTGTAGATTTTGAAGAACCAGATGGGAATAACAGAATTATAAACGAGTAAATATGGAGAGTTTAATCAGGTACTACATGATAACGTAAGGACGCCAGGGAGAAAACAATAGCAGGAATTTAGTTGAGGACAAACCAGGTATAAGTCAGCAAGTGTGGAGAAGGTAATGCAAACTAATATTTTCCAGTGACTTAGATTTTGTAAGAAAACCACAATAGCAGGCAATTACTGTTGTACAGAGTAGCTAAGAACATGTGCATGACAAAATAATAAAAATGTGCATGACACCAAAATTTGTAGAGCAGGTGATGCAAACTAACATGTCTAGTGACCTTATATGTAGCACAAATAACAAGTGTGAGCAGTGACTTGATATGTAGCATGATTAAAAAAATGCAGTTCACTGCTGTAGGCTTGAACTTGCTATACTGCTGACAAAATAAAAACAGGTTGGAAATTTGGTTACCATGGTCAGAGGGCATCTAAGTATGATCCATGTCTGTGTTGGTGATGTCGAGGTCACACAGAGGCCTGAGGGTGCTGCTATTACAGCGGTTATTGGTGCCGGGAAGCAGATCTGGGTCGGTCGATGTCGGCTTCAGCATGGTGGATAAGAGTGTCGCTAAGGAAGATCTAGTATAGTGATAGGCGACGACCATACAACTGGTCTAGAGCGGTGGACATGGAACTCATTGAACTAGATCCTATCGGTGGACATCGGTTAAGCAGCTACAATACGGTTGGCAAGGTGTCGGCATCGAGGAGCAGAGCTTGGGCGGGAAGGATATTCTATGTTCTCACAAGTGTCCTCTTCTATCTCTGCCTCTTCTTCTTGTTTTCTCAGAATTTCTTTTTGTTTCTCCAATTGTTATGTAAGAATTTGAGTTCTCATGTGCTTTTCTACCATCCTTGGAAAAGGAAGTGGTCCCATATATTGCGGTATTTCCCTTGATAGCTTTTTGGGGACTTCAAAAACCATTTGCACTTCTTCAACAAGTTCAGGCGATGGAGTGTATTGAAGCCATTCTTTCTTTGGTGCTTCAATAAATTCTGTAAAATACTAAAGAACTTGCAATATAATATCGTCATCAAGTTGAAGTTCATTAGCATATTCTTTTACCTTTCCAGTTTCTTTATAAGCATTTAGGCAATCATATTCTATTTCTATACCACCTTCGCCTCCAAAGTCAAATCCCCAAGTTTCCCTATTACGGCGAAGTTTTTCTAGAAGTTTCCAAGCTTGCTCAGTAGTGAGGTCCATAATAGACCCACCGGAAGATAAATAGATTTCATGTTTAATGTCTTGGTTGAGTCCTTTATAGAAAACATGTAAGACATACCATGGTGGTAAATCATGATGGGGACATTTATCAACCATGCCTTTATACCTTATATTGGATGGGGATTCTTGAAATTGGTAATTACCCTCCTTACTTCGGCGGCCTTATCCTTGGGATAGAAACAAAATACAAACTCCTTTTTTAATTTCTCCCAAGTATCAATTTTCTCTATAGGACAAGTTATATACCAAGCCAAATTGGTGTTAGATAGAGACTGACTAAACGATTTAAGTTTTAATTCATCATCAGAGTATCCTCTCAACTTAATGGTCCAACATAACTCGGTAAATAAACTTAAATGAGGAAACATATCTTCATTGGGATAATCTCCTGCAAAGCTTTTTTCATTCATAATAGCATTTAAGAAAGGGTTGATCGCATATGCTTCATTGCTCTCCCTCGGGAATTCCTTCACAAATCCTCTATTAAACCTCTCGAGGTATTCAGTTGTGTCGAGCCTCTTCATTAGCCCGAGCACAGTAATGGTGTTTTTACCTGAAATAAGTAAATAACTTTAGTATAACAATTGATAAATTAACAACTAAGGACAAAGACCAAAAGCGCTTAGCTCCCCGGCAACGGTGCTAGAAAATAACTTAATGACTGCAAGTGCATAGATCTATTGAGTAAGAGTATCGAACCATGGAGAGCTATTTGGTTAGCATCTTTATGCCCCTCGTCACTATCTATCAATGGATACTTAGAGTTGCCCTTGATCTCAAGTAAGAGTGTTTTGAAATAGTTGTGTTTGGTTGCAAAAGAGTAAAGAATGAAGTAAAGTAAGCAAGTGCGGTGAGAGCTGTAATGGAACTTCAGTAAGGCGAAAGGTTCTCAGGGATTTGGGATCTACCACTAGCATTGGTACTAACTACAAGTAGTATAAATCTATATCTTTTGTTATGACATGTGTGGGGATAGATCCATAATAAGATGTGCCTAGAAAACCATCGGTCATCACATCTCTAAATAACCACTTCAACGATCTTAGACAACCAGCTATGGATCCATTGCAATTAAGGGTTACCCTGTGGATATTGATATGAACTTAGTGAATCTCTCATTATCCCCCTTATCCATATGGTAAAGTGTTGAACACGGTATGTCACTTCACGCCATACACAATTCCATACTTCCAAGGGTAGTTCCCTCTCTTATCCTGAAGGAAAATATTACATGTCCGACTTCACATAATATCTAGCTAGAGAACTAACACATAATCATAGCGCAAAGTTATAGATCATCTTCATTTCATATTATAATATTGCTAGGGTTTCTCCATCTCCCCAAGAACAAGATAGACTACTCACACATGGAGACAATCAACAAAATCATCATAATCATATGGATGGAATGAAAGTGTATGGATTAATTCGAGTACAAATCCACAATATCAATTTGCAATTACAACCAATAGAGATAAGTAAGATGGGGAATGTTGTAGGTGATGGAGATGCAGCGGTTGATGATGAAGGGATGATGTCTTGTTCGCCAATGATCCGTGTAGTAGCGGGGTGATGACCCACAAGTATAGGCGGTGTATCGTAGTATTTTCGATAAGTAAGAGTGTCAAACCCAACGAGGAGCAGAAGGTGTTGACGAGTGGCTTGGAGCAGGAATTCTCTGTAAATACTTAGCAAACGGATTTTTAGGGTTTTTTGATAATGCAGATAAATAAAGTACGAATAAATAAAAGACAATAATAATAAATGTAGCAAGTCGCCCAATCCTTTCTTTAGCAAAGGACAAGCCGGTTGTATTACTTAAGATGACCAAACATTCTCGAGGATGCATAGGAATATCGTCAAGTGCTTTCGCTTCATATAGTTGATTAATCTTCTTTAGTTTGATAAGTGTTGTGTGGGTTAACCTATGCTAATGTACTGCCCTTCCTAGGACTAATACATACTTGTGATTATACCCCTTGCAAGCATCCGTAACTACAAGAAAGTAATTAAGATAAAAACCTAACCACAGCCTTAAACTTTGAGATCCTACAATCCCTTGTGCAAAGGTTTCCTAACGGGGGTTCAGGTTTCTGTCACTCTGGCAACCCCACGATTAGTAGCCAAATACACAATGCATTCCCCTAGGCCCTTAAAGGTGAAGTATCATGTAGTCGACGTTCACATGACACCACTAGAAGAATAACACCACAACTTAAATATCAAACCATTGAATCTTTCTCAACGCAATTCCACTACTAACAACATGACTTATCCCATGTCCTCAAGAACTAAACGAACTACTCACAAGACATCATATGGATCAAGATCAAAGATGAAATAATGACAAGTAACCATCTGAACATGAACAATAATTCAATGGTTCCACTCAATAGCCTCAACTACAACAAGTAATCAATACCGGGAAAGTTTCCCCTAAGAACTATGCAAGAATCAACCCAATTGTTACAACGGTATGGAGTGGTGATGATGGTGCTGGTGGAGATAATGGTGGTGATGATGATCCCGATGAAGTCCAGATCGATGACGGTGTTGATGGCGACGATCTCCCCTCTCCGGGAAGGAATTTCCCAGGCAGATTTCTGCCTGCCGGAGAGCTCTTTCTCTCTCTGTAGTTTCCGCCCCAGAGAGGCGGCGGAACCCTTCTGTGGTCTCTCCCCGAGTCTTAGGGGTTCGGGAGGATTATATACGCCAAAGAGTAGAGCCAGAGGTGGGCCAGGGTGGCCACACCACCTGGTGGCACGGCCTAGGGTGGCCCACGCTAAGGGGTGGTGTGGGCCCCCTATGGCCCATCTCCGCCCCCTTCTGGCTTCCTTCGTCTTCTAGAAAAATAGGATTTTCTATATATTTTCTGGGATTTTCTGATCTTCGCGAATTTTCCCTCCAAACAATGCATTTTCCGTCAGAATCCTGGCTTCAGTGGTCCATCCTCCAAAAGTCATCAACCATGCAAAAGTAGATGAAATAACATAATGTAACACCCTCGAATCGGCCCTATGAAAGTTCTAGCGATTCTCGCCAAACCCGCATAGAAACGATTCAAAGATGCCCACCAGGAACTTGTGTGCGGGTGGAAAACGAAGTAATATCATTAGACAATAGTCCACGATGGAACCCACAGAACATATATATACAACAATGACTCAACGAGTCAAGAATATAGATATACAGTACAAAGATCCAAATCACCTTGAAAACGATACAACATCCAAGTACGGATAAGATACAAATGGGGCTAAGAGCCCTGAAGAATAACCAATGGCGTCCATAACCCTGCCCAGGCCAAGCCGGAAGGGTAACCCTGCTAACGACGTCAAACTCATACCTGTTAAACAAAAGGAGTGCCGACAAAGGGCAAAGGAAAAAAGGGAGCGGTCAGTACTAAGGCCAGTACACGACGAGGCTAGAATTCGGTGGCTCTCGCCTATATAGGTATGGTGGACTGAAGCGGCAGCAAAGAGACTCGATACAACTGTTGGCTATTAGAGAGGGATAAGAGATACCTATGCGGGACCAACCTAATACTAACACCAATCATACCCATCCTGGTATTTCCCCCTCGAGACCAAACGAGGAACTCAAACCAAGGAACTCACTCAGTTGGCAGTTCTATTCATTCCATCATAGTTGCAGCACTTACTAGTCAGATATAGATAGCATGAGTCATCCTAATATCATAAATAGTGGGTAGTTTTAGTTAACCATTCCGTTGTAGTTGCAATATTTATTAGTCAGATACAATTAGCCAGAGATATCCCAAATCTAGGAGTTGTTGGCACTTTTATTTACTCATTCCATCATAGTGTAGCTAATTACTAGTCATTCCAAAGTCAAATTTATAGCACTACTTTAGTTATAGTTGTCTATGATCGAGATACTGTGCTCCAAGTCGTCCATAACCGCGGACACGGCTTTCAGAAAGTTTTACCCTGCAGGGGTGCACAAATAGCAACACACACGATCAACCTCGGGAAGAACCAAATAAAACGCAACGAGGCCTCACGACAAAGCATTCATAGGATTCATAAATCATTTCAGGAGGGCACCCCACTAAGCTACCCACAACGAAGTTGGCCGGCTCCGAGATGGAGCCAGGGTTTGTGACAATGGCTATAAACGACTGGGAACCCGAAAGTGTGACTGGGCTTGTCGACACAGCGAAAACATTCCACGTTCCAAAACAGTACAGGTGCTCCACGCACAATCGTAAATAAAGCAGTAAAGCATGGCATAAGTACAGGATAGTAATAAAGCCCCAAACTACTTGTGGCCCCAAGAAATAAAGTGTGAATCAAGCTCAGGCAAAGGGGGATTCATAGAGTCTCCCGTATGTGGATAGTGCGAATAGTCAAGGAACAGGTATCAAGTACTCGGGGTCTACGGGACACAAGTGAGCGTGGAAGAACCAAATATTAGCTATTGCCCACCGGTGCCTCTGCATTAGTTATATCTATTCCTAGCATTTTAATTATCAGTTGAAATTAAAGTCATGATCATCTCCACCATTAAGCATCTCCACCATTAAGCATATGCCAACCACCCAACAACTGTGGAACATCGACGACGCACAACAACACCTGAGCAAGCATCTACGACTCGCAAGGCCGACTGTCTATCAAACAACAGGCAATAGGATGTGTCCAAGGCAATATAGAGGCTGCAAGGAATATAAATGGTGCATGGAAACTAAAGCATCGCAACACGGATAGCAATAGATCAACAGGAGGAAGTAAAGTCTATAAATGCAAAATAGGTAGAAAGGGGGAGATTGCTTGCCTGGGGAACATTGCCGAAGATACATAGCCGAAGGACTTGTTGATACTCACATCTACTCAGCGGCCTAATCCGTGAAGAAGCAAACACTAAAAGAAACACCGGATGCACTATTTAATACTACGGTAGAAGATCAAGCATGATGCATTTATGACATGGCAAAGGTGCAATGCAACTAGGCAATATTAAGCGGAATCAGGGTACCGACAATTAATTAATAGGTTCATGTTGTTTAGGTACCCCGCAATTTAAATTTTGTATTAACAAGGAAAAACATGGCATCGATTCGCTACACAAATTTAAATGGAGCCAATATAAGACTAGATTTGCCCGCATATAGTCTCCATATTTAATTATTAGGTGAATTGACAAATGCCCCCAAATGCCAAATCATGTGTGAAATCATGAATAATTTAATATGCAGCAGGTTTATATAACATTTTATAAAATAGGGCTCGGAAAAGGGGTCACACATTGGATCGACGATCTTGGGGTTCCGAGGGTATTCGGGTTCGTTCTTCGGGTCCGGGAAGGAGACCTTGAGTTTATGAAGGAGTACTTGGAGTTCCGGGTCACGTCTTGTTGTCCATGATCAGGGATTCTCCAGGTCCATGAAGGCGATCCGGTCGGTTCCGTGAGGGTGCTCTTTGGTCATCGAATCTGTGGATGGGGGATCTTGGCGTTCGGGGTGAAATTCTTCACGAGGCTTCATATACTTCGGGTGGCACCACATAGCTACACGGGGTCATCGATCACACATCACCCACATAGGCATGTCGCCAAACACCTTGTGGGCGTGCTCGTGGACAGCGACGCTTGAGCCTAGAGGAGGCTCGGGGGCGGGCTTGGCGACGAGGGCATCAGCGTGTCTGCGGTAGGAGCCTGAAGGGTCAGGGACGAGATGACCGCGGGATGAGGTGGTGTCAGGCTCACGGAGCTCTTGGTGGCAGGGACGAGGAGGCACAAGACAGCAGAGCTCGGGCGGATGGTGACGGAGAGTGCAGACAAGGAGGCCACGACAGGGACGGGGTAGAGGCACCTGAGGGCCGGCGAGGTCAAGCCCGCGCGATCGACGCCGGCTTCCAGAGGCGCCGAGGAGGCGCAGGGAGAGTCGACACGGTGACGGGAAGCTCTACGGGCCAGGGATGCGTGCGCGCGAGGTGGCCGAGACGGGGAGGAGCTATGGGCACGAGGCCGAGAAGGGAATCCGGGGCGGCGCAGGCAACACAAGGGTTGTAGAGGGATGTCGCGGCATCGGTGGGAGAGCGGCGGCGAACTCGGGCAGAGGCTGTGGGGGTGGGGATCGAGAGGCAGGGGCGATAGGTGGGAGCGAGGCGAGAGGGGTTGGGCGCGATGGGACGGGAGCCACGTCGCTCGTGACGTGGGAAGATGGGGCCAGGCGCGACGGCAGGTGGGCATCGCGTCGCTCGCGACGGGTATGCGGTGAGGAGCAGGGCGCGTTGCGGTGTGCCGCTGCGACGTGCGGTGCACCGCAGGGACAGGTGCTCTGCAGGGTGGGGCCAGGCGGCGGGGTGGTGCACCGCGTGTCTGCTTGCAGCGGGTCAGGTTGGTTTGCAGGTCTATGGTAGGTAGGCGTGGCGGCTCGGGTTCTCCGTTTAGGGTTAGGGTTAGATGTTTAGGCTGGCCCGGGTTGCTGGCTCCCCTAAAAAAAATATGCTATTTTATTTTAAAATATAAAACATTTTTAAAATAGTTTTAGACAAATAGAGGTATCCGAAACAGCGGGGTTTTGATTTGAAATAGAGAGGGGATATTTAGAAAACAAAGGTAGGCTTTTAGGGAGAAATAATTTTGGCAAATAATATGAATGTAGTCATGATGATGCTCAAATACAATATGGCATGATGACATGAGCATGCTATCATGATGATGCACAAACAAAAGCAACACGCGATTTTCTAGGAGTGGTTTTACCGGGGTGCTACACATAAGTATCATCTCTTAATATGAAATATATCAATGAATAACAGTAAATTATGATATAAAATAGTGATGCAAAATGAACGTATCACGGGGATGATGCCTTTCTATGAGTTCCTCCTCTGGAACTCTTCTAGAGGTGATTTCGGTGTTTCTGGTGTTTGTGTATGTCGGATCTCATATCCATTTGCGCTAGGTGAAAGTTTTTTACGATGCGGGGCTGATGGAGGTCCGTACAGTCGCGTGGTATGGGAAGACTTCACCCATACCGATACTCGTTATGCCCCCATATGATTCTCCTCGCGTCATCCTTTTGCTCAGTTGCATGGAAAATTATTTAGATGACTTTTATCATGTCAAAATATCATATTAATACATAATATGATTGTTCTGATTGATATGTTCAACATTGATTTTATGTTTTAAAAGGTGCATGCTAGCATGGTAAAATGCCAAAATCCTACTGCTACATATTTAAAAACATTAAGTAAAAGTGCTTCAAATATGAACTCATCAACCTTTTTTGGAAAAATCCACCCATAATTCAAATTTATGGATTGAAAAAAAATGAAAAGTCGGGTTTTTCTATAAAACCTATAAAAACCTAGTTGGATAAGTTGTTTGAAATGCCTAGAGGCACCACACTACTAAGTTTGGGCTCAATCCATTGAGGGATGCCATGCTTTTGGAAGTGAGTATGATAACTAGGATTGAAACCAAGTTAACTCCTACTCAATGGACAACCGGGTGAAGGTTTGCATGTGCAAAGAATTTGGATGTGTTGTTTTTGATTTTTCCTGGGTAGTAGGTCACAAATAAGAACATCGTGCACATTTTTTTATTTTTTTTAAATTTCATTTGGTGTGATTCAAAAAATCCAAACTTGCTGGCGTGTGCAGACGTGTAAGTGTATGCAGATTTTGAGTCCTCCGCACTAACCCATCCTAGGACACCACTGGGTACCCCAAAGCCATTTTTTGAATTTTGAGATCAATTCTTAGTGTATGTGCAATTAAAATTTTGAATTATCCAAGCATTACTCAAAAAATCAGTATATAGCTCCACCATGATAAAAATTTCAATCTCCCGAAAATAGCCATCCAACGTGACCCAACATCGGAGAAATTTTTTTGGGGGGGGGGCTTAGACATGAGGAATTTTTGCACCTCCTTCAAAAAAAATCAACCCATAAATCAAATTTCTGGATACAAAAAAATGAAAAATCAAGTTTTCCATAGAACCCTGAAATCCATAGCTAGAGAAGTTGTTTGCAATGCCTAGAGGAACCACCCTGCTAAGTTTGGGCTCAATTCATTGAGGAGAGCCATGCTTTTGGCAGTGAGCATGATAACTAGGGTTGAAACCCAAGTGAACTCCTACTCAATAAACATCCGCGTGAAAGTTTGCATATCCAAAGTGTATGTATGTCTTATTTATGATTTTTCTTGGGTAGTACTCCCTCCGTTTCAAAATATAAAATGTTTTATCTTGTGAAAAGAGTATATCTAGACCTCTTTTAGTGTGTACGTTCACTCTAAACCTCTTGAATCAGGCTTTCGCCCCGCTTTATAAACAAAGCAACTATCCACAACAGGTTACAAAGATACGAAAGACGAGACAAAGGATGTTGGGGCCACAGCTCATCACCACCCAGAGAACATCAAAGACACACTCGCCAAGCGAGAAAAACACTGAAAAAAGTAAGAGCTACGTTGGACTATGCGGGAGCCGTCATGCCGCCTCTAGAAGATGCTGTAGAATCTCATCCAGTCGCGCCTTGTCCCGCTGTCTACAGAGTAGGTACTAGAGCTGCAAGGATGCTAGAAACTTGAACACCGAGTCAGAAGCACGCCACGGAAGGATTTTCTCTATAACCATCTTATTGCGAATGTTCCATAGTGACCATGGCAATGCAGCAAATACCAGCCAGAAAAGGCGGCGGACCTTTGTTGCATGGTTTGCTTGGGTCTCTAGAAATTCCCTGAGGTCATGGGCCCGCCAATCTGGTAAAATTCCACAGAAACCGAGCCGCGGGACAGGTAAACATTATATGAGTGCCCATTTCAGGGATCCCACATAATGGACACAACCCATCCCATGGCTCATGTCTTTTGGCCACCTTGACCCCCGATGGAAGTCGATCGTGAAGCAACTGCGAAACAAAGATCTTCATCTTGAGGGGGAGGGGCGCCTTCTAGAGGGGTTTAGTCCATGGAATGCTTGGCCCTCTGAAGAGGGCCCGGTATGCCGAGCTAACTATGAAGGATCCTGAAGTGGTTAGTCTCCACGCAACACTGTTAGGTTCAAACGCCAAAGTGTCAGGTAGGGCTGCCATAAGCTCTCTCCATGCTTCAGTTTCTGCTAGGCCGAAGGTGCGACAGAATGATATGTTCCATGTTCCCTCCCTAGCCGTAGCGGCAACCCAAAGTGATGGCTCGGAGCATATGGTGAACAAGCTCAGGTATTCCTCCCTAAGGGGGCGTTCCCTCATCCAGGCGTCTAGCCAAAACATGGTACCTTCTCCATTCCCTATGGAGAAGGTGGCCCCTAGCCGAATCTCATGTTTGATCCCCTGGATGGAGTGCTAGAACTGGGAGCCGTCCCGGCGATCACAATCCAGTAGGGGCCGACCATGCAAGTATTTGGCCTTGATCAACTTTAGCCATAATCCTCCATCTTCACGCAGAATCCACTAGACCCATTTGAGCATCATGGGCTTGTTGAATTGGCGTGAGTTTATAATCCCTATGCCCCCAAGCTCCTTGGGGGTGCAAATATCTAGCCATTTGACCATGTGGTATTTTTTATGTCCCTTGGGATCCTGCCAGAAAAAGCGTGATAGCTCCTAATCAAAGGCGCCATGCACACTTTTCTGGAGGAGGTAAATACCCATCATATACATGGGCAAGGTAGACAGACATGAGTCAATCAGGACGATCTTGCTACCTTTAGATGTCAAGTTGCCACACCACGGCTTGGATCTCGACCTAACTCTACCCAAAAGCGGTTCCAGGTCCTTGATAAGGATCCTGGTATCGCGGATTGGCATCCCCAAATAGGTGATGGGGAAAGAGGCAAGCCGACAATTAAAATTGTCAGCTATCCTCTATTGATCCTCTTGTGAGAATCCAAGAGCGATGACCTCGCTCTTGTCAAAGTTAATTCAGAACCTAGACATTTCCTGGAAGCAGAGAAGAAGAAACTTGAGGTTCGCAATATAGAAAGTAGAGCCTTCAATCATGATCATCGTCTCGTCTGCGTATTGGAGTGAGTGACTCCACCTCCTGGGATCAGGTGTCCCACCACTCCAGAGATGTGACCAACAGCCTTGGCCTTTTCTAGCAAGTCCGCTAGTGCGTCCACTGCCGCGTTGAAGAGAAAGGGGGGATATAGGATCCCCTTGCCTGACTCCACAGGAAGGACGAAAGTAAGGTCTGATTTCACCGTTGATGTTAATCACGTTGCTCCCCTTCATGATAAACTACATTATCCAGGTGATCAAGCGGTCATCAAATCCTCGTCTAATGAGGACCTAACGGAGGAACCTCCAGTCTAGTCAGTTGTAGGCCTTCTGAAAGTCAAGTTTTAGGAAGACGTCTTTCAACCTTCTAGACTTGACCTCATGGATAATCTCATGAAGAGCAAGGACCGTGTCATGTATGAGTCGGCCGTTGAGAAAAGCAAACTGATGCTAGTGGGTGAGCAGCTCCATCACAGGGGCAAGGCGGGAAGCACAAACCTTCGCAAAGATCCGTTGAATAACGTTCAAGACCGTTATGGGCCTAAATTGGCGAATCTCCGAGGCCCCTATAGTTTTAGGGATCAGGGTGAGAATGCTAAAATTCAGACGGCCCATGACAAGTGTCCTAGTATAAAACTCCTGGAACATCGGCATGATGACCGCCTGGAGTTCCTTCTAGAAGGTCTAGAAGAAAGCTACCGTGAGGCCATCTGGGACTGGGGCAGAGTTGGTCTTCACTACCCATTCTACCTCCTCTGGCAGGAATGGGAGAGTGAGTTCCGCATTCTCGTCGGCGGTGACCCTGGCCTCAAGAGGCTAGAAGTCATCCACCAACGCGACCCATGTGTGGGGTCCCACTGTGAAGAGTTCCTTGTATAATGTGTAGATGTGGGACGATAGCTCCCCTACTTCCTAAATGAGGCGCTCATTATCCCAGAGGAAAGGAATAGAGCACTTCCTCCAGCGCTCATTGGCCACCACGTGGAAGTAGGTAGTATTCCCTGAAGGAGCCAGTTTTGGCGACTCCATTGGCACCAAAACATCTCCTCACCTCTATATATCTCGACTAGCGAGGTATCTAATGCATAACGGTGGGACCATTCATTCACCGAAAGGCCCACCGAGTCTGCAGCCAGGTCAAGTGCCTGGATATCCTCTAGTAGGGCTCCTTTCTGGAGGCGAATCGCTGCACCCAAGTTGGGCCCCCAGCCTCGCATGAATTGGCGGGCCATTTTGGCACAATGATGCCACACTAAATCTTCAGGGAGGAGACTCCGCCGCTGCCAACCATTTGGCTTGAACTGCTATCATAAATCCCGACTGGTGAAGCCAGAAATTTTCAAAGTGGAAGCGACGGAGAGCTCCCCCTATCAAGACAAGGAGTGGGACGTGATCTGAGCCAACTCTAGTGATGGAACGAAGCAAGCAAAGGGGAAAGGTGATGTCTGCAAGTGCATAGATCATTTGTAGCTAGTTTCGAAGTATATATATTGATCACACAAGGAGCCCAAAGGTAAGTGTTTATGAGTGAAGTCTTTGTCACACCCAAAGTTGTCACAAGTCTTTGAGTGAATTGACTGCAAGTGTAAAATGAGAATGGGATTTGGATTAAATTGGTTGTATTAAATAAAACTAAAATATAAACTTCAGAAATAAAAAGCATAAAACTAAAGAACGATTTGGTTGTCTTGTTGTTTTCCGTAGATGACAAAAAGGGCGCGGGGAGATTCAGTTCATGGTGATATAGTGACTGTGCCAAATGGACGAATGATGAATGTAACAATTATAATCTTATAAGTATATGTGTAGGCGAGCAACTCCTAATTAGTTGGAACTCCTCTTGGTAGATTTCATCCCAACTTCAATAATCCTACTAGTCTGTTACCAAAACCATGGTCAGACACTAGCGATTAAGACCCTTCAGGTCGCTTAGCGATTAAGCTCCTTGGATCAGACTAATGCAATAAGCATGGTGGTTCCTCGTTATCCTCGAGTCTACTAGTTTTCCATTTATATCCCCGTGTCACTCAGGGGTCGCCGGTCTGCTAGCGAACAAGATCATATCCATGTAGAACAAAGTATCATGTTGTTTGGGCCCTTAGTTGGACAACAAGCATTAGGCATCCCACAGATAGTCAAGCACACATAATATAGTAATTAGAATCAATCAAAAATTAATGGAAAATATATAGAGGCACATCACATCTCACCAATCCCTTACATCTCCCACGCCCAAGGAACTTACTCACACATGAGAGAAGGAAGCATCATCGATATAATTAAATAAAGGGAGTTCTTCTCGATATTACCGTGGAGATCCATAATAGGAATAGAAAAGTAATCCAACACAATTCAAGATGGGAAGAAACAATCTCAAACCCTAGTCTTGCAAGGTGAAGATCTCTCTCTATCTCTCTCTCAAGTACAAGTAATGCATATGGGGGTGTATTTGCTAGGAGGTCGAAGATCGTGGAGCGAGATGAAGAACGTCTTCCCCTTCTTCTCCGGATCTCTTCTTTCTCCCTTTGGATGTGATGGCGGTTGATGTGTTGTGTTTTCGTCCCTGGTATCTTCATGGAAGTTGTCCCTTTTGACAAGACGGAGGTGGTGGCAGCTATACAACGGGAACTATACGGCCAAAAAAATTGTTCCCACCGTATAGTTGCTCGTTAAAGCCTCTGTATGCTTCCCTCGATTGCTTCCAAAGAGAGACTTGCTTGTTTTCGCCTGAATATTGTGTTTCTCTAGTTAAAACCTTCTGTTGACATTCAGAACGTGAAACACACATTAAAACCAAGTTTTCTTCACTACCGAAGTATTTGCGTCAGGTAAAGCTAGAAAACAACCAAATTCGGGAGAAACCCATCAATAAAAACCATAAAAATGTGTCGAATCTCACAGCTATCAACTCCCCCAAGCTTAGATGTTGCTCGCCCTTGAGTGACAAGGAAATAAAGAAGAATAGCGGAGATTCGAGACTGAAATAAAAGAACTTACAAGCTTGGATTGGTGTCAAATTCTTTTCTTCACAATCCCTGCAATCTTAAACATGATCATACAAGTATTCACAAGATTGTACCGAGTCCACTTCCTAACCACGTATATGTTGCTAGCAAATAAATCATATGCCCGAGCAAGGGACAAAAGTTTTAGCTAGAAAAGTGAGACAAATTCTTTTGGTATCTCTCGTTTGTTGAGAGATGAAAACCTTTTGTTCTTGTTTGTTTAATCAATTAAGAGTTCTCACGTTAGCCCCAAAACATTCAATTTAAGAACAACTCATCTATTCCCATATCAAAATTTCAAGACTCTCAAAGCACCTTTTTCCTTCCTTTGCCTTTCAAAAACTTTAGCTCTTTCATAGCGAAATCATGCCATTGTTTTTAACATGTTAATTGGGACTGTGTTGTGCACTCGTGATCATGCCAATAAATATGTTGAGCAATAATGGGTCATAGGAGTACTACAACTTTACTTCGAATGTGAAACCATGAGGATACTAAAATTTTACCCGTCATAGCATTGCTGCTATAGACGTTTACATAACTCAATAGCCGAAATCAAGTGGTTTCCCACATTTAGATCGTTCGTTGGCCAGCAGAGTTAATAGTTCCCCATGGAGCACGATAGTGTTGTAATGACACGCGTAAAGCAATATCTTATGATAATTATTAGAAAAAGCAGTGGCATAATCTCTACTACTTCAAAACATCCATTTTATCAAAAAAATCATTGAAGGGTACTATCGAGTCTATTTATATTAAGCTCAAATGGGATGGAGTAGTTCTAAAATCAAATTCTTTAGGCTAAACATGGACTCAAGTCATCTTTTGGATGCTTTCTCTTGTTGTAAAAATGTGGGAAATATTTTTAACCAAATTCATTGCTCATTGTTTCAAAGCGAAAAAGGAAGACACTAGCAAAGGAATATAATTTATAAGATAGCAAGCTAAGTGGGGAGTGACTCTAGTGCAAGCGAGTAAATAATTGTAGGATCACTTTAAGGTTGCAGAAAAGGTCATGAAAGGAATGTGATACCTCCTCTTGCTTGCTTCATTCTCGTATTTGAGTCAAACCTTCTCTGTATTTCCATATTGCCAAGTCACCTGAAATTGAGAAATCTCCGAGAGAAACAAAGAAAGGAACTTGCAATAAAAGTTACAATTTTTTTTGTATTTTTGTTTTAGGAATGCAAACTAAAAGTAAACATGCAATTTTGAAGAAATAAATCAAAAGGAGAAATAAAAACATGAATGCAAGGTTTGGAGGTTTTCAAACCTCCCCCAAGCTTAGGCTATTGCCAGGCTCAGTTGTTGCCATCATTTGGCGGTTGGTGCGGATACTGCTGCTAGTAGTCGGGGAAGTGGGTCATGAAGTGACTGAAGTTGTGAGTCAAGGCACTCGCATCTTCATTCACTCCTTGAATAGTGTGGTCGATCTCCCCAATGCGCTGGTTGAGCTGCTTTGATAGGGGAAGTAGTTGTACCCCTGCTACGGCTGGTTGGGCCATGGGTCCCAAGCTCCTCCTTGCTGCTGCTGTCCCTCCCGAGCAAAGTTGTATCCCTGCTCATCCTCATGCTCTTGCGCATCCTCATCCTGCTGCTCTCCTTCTTCATCTTCCTCTTGATCAGGCTAGAGTTCATCCATGATCTCCATCACTTGGTCCTTGGTGAGGATCCAAGTGTCCTTCTCGACAATCGAGAAGGCTTGGAGACAGGGCAACGGAACCTTCTCACCTTATGCATCACCAAGATAGCTAAACTGATATGCTCGAAGCCTCCGGTTAGCTTGGTAAACACGAAGGAAGCCACAAGCAGTTAAATACTTGACGTCCATAAGCCTGGAGCTGTCAACAAATTGCATCAAGGTAATGTAATGTTTAATGCATGGGAAAGGTGGGTTACCAATCCACCAATGCGAATATCACCTTTCGTCTTGTTGCTTTGGTGGTGAAAGTGTTGGATGAGTAGAGCTGCAGGATTGAGGCTTTGTGGTGTAGTGGGAAAGAGAGCCTTGGTGATCATTGCCATGTCCGCATTGCCATGGAACCGGTATTGAAGGAAATATGCCCTGAGAGGCAATAATGAAGTTGTTATTATGTATTCCTTATATATATGATAGATGTTTATTTTGCATGCTATAATTGTATTGATCGGAAACATCAATACATGTGTGTTTAATAAACAAAAAGGGTTCCTAGTTATGCCTCTCTTATAGACTAGCTTGTTGATTAACAAGATGATCAAGGTTTCCTGATCATGGACATTGGATGTTGTTAATAACAAGGTCACACCATTGGTGGAATGATGTGATGAACATTCATCCGAAGTATAGCATTACGATCAAGTCATTATGTTTATATTGCTATAACATCATACGAAGTAATCTTTATCCTTAGACCATGAGATCATGTTAATTGCTAACACCAGAAGAGTATCTTGATAACATCAAACGTCACACCGTAACAGGGTGACTATAAAGATGGGTTCAGTACTACAAAGGTGTTATGTTGAGGCTCATGGATCAAGAGTGGAATTTGTCAATCCCGATGACAGATAGATATACTCTGGGCCGTCTCGGTGATATCACATTGAGATAGCTTGCAAGCAAGTGATGTGGTCACTAGAATGTTATATCACGGGAACAAGAAAAGAGTGCATGTCGGTAACGATATCAAACTAGGTATGGAGATACCGATGATCGAATCTCGGACATGTAATATATCGCAAGACAAAGGGATTTAGTTACAAGCATTAAAGGTTTCTCATGATCACAGAAGTCATCGTTGAATGCATAGGAGTCAGTATGGATCTCCAGGTCCCGCTGTTGATTATTGATCGGAGAAGGGTCTCGATCATGTCTGCATTATTAGCGAACCATAGGGTGACACACTTAAGAGTTGTCGGACACCATTTTGGAGCACATATGTTTCAGACAAAAGAATTGCAAAGTGCAGGAATTGTTTCAATAGAAACCGGAAATTGTTTCGGGTGAAATTGCAGAAAGTGGTTCTGCATGTGATATTGAAATATTGCAATGGGTTATATGTGAATGTTTGTTAATTAAAGTAATTAACAAAATTCTGAATAAATTTAATAAAAGAGTTTTATTAAATGAGAGAGCATTAAACTTGGAGAATTTTAATGCATTTAAAGTGGAGACTTTAAAAGGGAATGTGAAGAGGCATTTTAATGTGAAGGAGTTACCACCACATGAATGGGGGAGGTGAGGGGTCACCCCCCCATGCGCCGGCCATGGAGAGGAGGGGCACCCCCCTCCTCCTATAAAAGGCCACCCATTACCTCCTTCATCCCCACACCTCCTTGTGAAGGATCTCTCTCCTCCTCTAGAATTATTCCCCCATGGTCTCGGATTAGCGAGATACATGTTCCCGGTGGCATTTCGTCTGGAAAGGAGTTGCTGCTTCCGCTGGATCGCTGGAGCAAGGAGGTGGAGGTTGTCCGGTGGCTTGAACGTGTGTGCGAGTACGGATGCGCTGCTGAGTTGCAGCGCTCGGACTTCCTCACGATCTTGAGATCGGCAAGTGTACGACTACATCAACCATGAGTTCCTACTCGTTAACAAAACTCATTGTCTTCGAGGGTAAGTTCTCGTTGGATGTATGTCCACCCGTTGCTTTGTACCTAGTAGATAGATCTTGGCGTGTAGTTCACACCGTAGGAAATTTTTTATTTTCTATGCTGCGGACCCAACAGTGGTATCAGAGCCTGATCTATGCGTAGGTGATTTGCACGGGTAGTACACATATGTTTATATGTGGGCGATGATGATCATGTTATTGCATCTTCTATGTATTTTGGATATTGGTGGCATAGTGGGATGAAGCGGCCCGGACCAACCTTACATGTCATCGTACATGAGACCGGTTCCACGACTGACATGCAACTTGTTTTGCATAAGTGGCTGGCGGGTGTGTGTCTCTCCTACTATAGTCAATATCTGATTTACAACGGAGAATGAGATTCATATATTGGGGATCATTTTCTAAGTTAGGAAATGTTCTGGAGTATTTGTATGGGGATTCTAGAAGGTTTCGGAATGTTCCGGAAGGTTCTAGGAGATTTCTTGGAGTTTGCTTGAAAACCAAGAAAGGATCAAGGAGTCCTTGTGGGGCAAGACAAGGAGTCGTGGGGGAGGAGGACTCCTCCCCCCTCCCAATCCGCCGACCAAGGAGGGAGGGGAGTCCTACTAGGACTTCCCCTCCCATGGCGCCTCCCTCCTTTAAATAGAGGGAAGGGGGCGCCAACCCCAAGACCTCTCCCATAACAAGCCCTAGCCGCCGCCTCTCTCCTCCTCCTTCCCTCTGCTCAGGCTTGGGCGAAGCCCTGCAGAATTCTCTACTCCACCACCACCACCACACCGTCGTGCTGCTGGGATTCCGTGGAGAAGATCTACTACCTCCGTTGCTCGCTAGAACAGGGAGAGGAAGGTCTGCTTCGACTCCATGCGTGTGTGACCGCTGGGCGCTCGGAACATGGCGTCGGAAGGATCATCCACACGATCTTGAGATCGGCAAGTGATCGACTACATCAACCACGAGATCCAATCTCGTAACGCTTTCGGATCTACGAGGTTAGTACAAATCTATCTCGTTGCACATGTCTAATAGATTAGATCTTGGCTTTTATCTAGATTAGATCTGGGTTTTGTTCGTTCTTGCGGTAGAAATTTTTTGTTTTCCATGCTACGAACCCATCAGTGGTATCAGAGCCGTATCTATGCGTAGATCTGTTGCACGAGTAGAACACAATGGTTTTGTGGGCGTTGGTGCTCGTGCCGTCTTCTGCTTTGTGTACTTTGCATCTTGTGGTATGGTGGGATGAAGCGGCTCGGGCTAACCTTACATGTCATTGCACATGAGACTTGCTCCACGCTTGACGTGTAACTTGCTTTGCACAAGTGGGTTTGCAGGTGTCTGTCTCTCCCATCATAGTATAGATCCAATCTACACTTTGCACTCGATAGCACTTGTATCAACGTTGTGGTTCAGTTTCGTAGGTAAGATCCATTCTTATTCGAAAGCCCCAAACCACGTAAAACATGCAAAGAAAATTAGAGGCGTCTAACTTGTTTTTGCAGGGGTTTGGTGATGTGATATGGCCATCATGTGATTGTGATTATATTTGATGTATGCAATGATACTTGTTGTAATATGGCAACCGGCAGGAGCCTAATGGTTGTCTTTAATTCTGTTAAGACCTACGTGTCTATTCATCTTGTAATAATGGACAACCATGAAGCGGCACCACTGACCTTGACGCAATGCTGGTGATGATGGAGATCATGTCCGTGCTTTGGAGATGGAGATCAAAGGCATAAGAAGAAAGGGCCATATCATATCACACTAATTATGAATTGCCTGTGATGTTAATCCTTTATGCATCTTGTATTGCTTAGATCGCGACGGTAGCATTATAAGATGATCCCTCTCACTAAATATCAAGTAATAAAAGTGTTCGTCCTTAGTTGGCACCGTTGCTAAGACTCGTCGTCTCGAAGCATCTCGTGATGATCGGATGTGATAGATTCTACGTGTGCATACAATGGGTGTAAGCCAGATTTGCACATGCGGAAACTAAGGTTAATCTTGACGAGCCTAGCATGTACAGACATGGTCTCGGAACACGGAATACCGAAAGGTAGAGCATGAATCATATGAGTGATATGATGAACATGAAGATTGTTCGCCGATGAAACTACATCTTCTCTCGTGAAGATCGGACTTGGTGTAGTGGACTTGGTTCGTGTAATCACTAAGACAATGTGAGGGATGTTGTTTTGAGTGGGAGTTCACCTAGTTAATTTAAGAATTAAAATTGAACTCAATTTATCATAAACTTAGTCTAAACTACTTGCAAATTTGTTGTAGATTATGGCGAACCTCTCCATCAATTTCAATGCGTTCCTAGAGAAAGAAAAGCTTAAGAACAATGGAAGCAACTTCACGGACTGGCTCCGTGGTCTGAAGATTGTCCTCAGGGCTGGTCGGATGACCTATGTGCTCGAATCACCGCTAGGTGACCCACCTGCAGATGATGCCACCGATGACGTAAAGAATGTTTACGCCACTCAGAAAAATCATTACTCCACAGTTGAATGTGCCATCCTATACGGTTTAGAAACGGAGCTCCAGAAGCGTTTTGAGCACCACGACCCGTTCGAGATCATTAAGGAGCTCAAGCTCATTTTTGAGACTCACGCGGCCGTGGAGAGCTATGAGGCCTCCAAAAAGTTCTTTACCTGTAAGATGGAAGAGGGAAGCTCCATTAGCGAGCACGTGCTCACCATGTCTGGGCACGCAAACAAGCTCCAAGAGTTGGGGATAACGATTCCTAATGAGTTAGGGATTCACCGTGTCCTCCAATCACTGCCACCGAGTTATAAGAAATTTGTGATGAACTACAATATGCACTGCATGAACAAGACGTTGCCTGAACTATCGTCCATGCTGAAAACTGCTGAAGTGGAGATCAAGAAGGAGAACCAAGTGTTGATGGTCAATAAGACCACCAATTTCAAGAAACAGGGCAAGCCTAAGAAAAAGGGCAACTTCAAGAAGGACGGCAAGAAAGCTGCCGCACCTGCTAAGAAGCCCAAGGCTGGTCCTAAGCCTAAAACTGAATGCTTCTACTGCAAGGGTGCTGGTCACTGGAAGCGTAACTGCCCCAAGTACCTGGCGGATCTAAAGAACGGCAACATCAAGAAGAAAGGTATATTCGATATACATGTTATTGATGTGTATCTTACTAGTAATCGTAGTAGTGCCTGGGTATTTGATACTGGTTTGGTTGCTCATATTTGTAACTCGAAACAGGAGCTGCGGAATAAACGAAGACTAGCGAGAGACGAGGTGACGATGCGCGTTGGAAATGGCTCCAAGGTTGATGTGATCGCCGTCGGCACGCTCCCTCTACATCTACCTTCGGGATTAGTTTTAAATTTAAATAATTGTTATTTGGTGCCTGCGTTAAGCATGAACATTATATTTGGATCTTGTTTATTGCGAGACGGTTACTCTTTTAAGTCTAAGAATAAAGGTTGTTCGATTTATATGAGTAATATCTTTTATGGTAATGCACCTGAGATGAATGGTTTATTCTTATTGAATCTCGATAGTAGTGATACACATGTTCACAACATAGATGCTAAACGAATAAAATTGAATGATAATTCTACATACATGTGGCACTGTCGTCTTGGTCACATTGGAGTGAAGCATATGAAGAAACTCCATTCTGATGGACTTCTTGAATCACTTGAAAGATGCGAAGCATGTCTAATGGGAAAAATGACTAAGACTCCATTCTCTGGTATAATGGAGCGAGCTATAGACTTATTGGAAATAATACATACCGATGTGTGCGGTCCAATGAGTATAGCATCGTGTGGTGGATATCGTTATGTTCTCACTTTCACGGATGACTTAAGTAGATATGGGTATGTCTACTTTATGAAACATCAGTCCGAAACTTTCGAGAAGTTTAAGGAATTTCAAAGTGAAGTGGAAAATCATCGTAACAAGGAGATTAAGTTTCTGCGTTCTGACCACGGAGGTGAATGTCTGAGTTATGAGTTTAGCATGCATTTAAAGAAATGTGGAATACTTTCGCAGTTGACACCACCGGGAACACCACAGCGTAATGGTGTGTCCGAACATCGTAATCGAACTCTCTTAGATATGGTTCGGTCTATGATGTCTCTTACAGATTTACCACTATCGTTTTGGGGCTATGCATTAGAGACAGCCGCATTCACTTTAAATAGGGCACCATCTAAATCCGTTGAAACGACACTGTACGAATTGTGGTTTGGTAAGAAACCTAAGTTGTCGTTCCTTAAAGTTTGGGGTTGCGAAGCGTATGTAAAGAAGTTACAACCTGATAAGCTTGAACCCAAAGTGGAGAAATGTGTCTTCATAGGATACCCTAAAGAAACAATTGGGTATACCTTCTATCATAGATCCGAAGGCAAAGTTTTCGTTGCCAAGAATGGATCCTTTCTTGAGAAGGAGTTTCTCTTGACAGAAGTGACTGGAAGGAAAGTAGAACTCGACGAGGTTATTAAACCTTCTCTCGGAGTTCAGAGTAGCGCAGCACCGGAAGATGTTTTTGTGCCGCCTGCACCAATTGGAGAGGAAGCTAATGATGGTGATCATGAAACTTTGAACGGTTCTTCTTTGAACCTCGCAGGTCAACGAGGGTTCGTACCACTCCTGATTGGTATGACTCTGCCTTGAACGTCATGTTGGTGGACAACACTGATGACCCTGCAACGTATGAAGAAGCTATGGTGAGCCCAGATTCCGACAAATGGCTAGAAGCCATGAAATCTGAAATGGGATCCATGTACGAAAACCAAGTATGGACTTTGGTGGACTTACCGGATGGCCGAAAGGCTGTCGAGAACAAATGGATTTTCAAAAGAAAAACAGATGTTGATGGTAATGTTACCGTCTATAAAGCTCGGCTTGTCGCGAAAGGGTTCCGACAAATTCAAGGAGTTGACTACGATGAGACTTTCTCGCCAGTAGCGAAGCTAAAGTCTGTGAGGATTTTGTTAGCAATCGCTGCATATTTCGATTATGAAATTTGGCAGATGGATGTCAAAACGGCGTTCCTTAATGGTGACATTGAGGAAGAATTGTATATGGTACAACCCAAGGGTTTTGTCGATCCTAAAGATGCTGACAAGGTATGCAAACTTCAGCGCTCCATTTATGGACTGAAGCAAGTATCCCGGAGTTGGAATCAATGTTTTGATAAAGTAATCAAAAACTTTGGATTTATACAAACTTATGGATAAGCTTGTATTTACAAGAAAGTGAGTGGGAGCTCTATGGCATTCATAGTACTATATGTAGATGACATATTGTTGATTGGGAATGATATAGAACTTCTTAATAGCGTCAAAACCTATTTGAATAATAGTTTTTCAATGAAGGATCTTGGCGAAGCGGCATATATTCTAGGCATCAAGATTTATAGAGATAGATCAAGACGCCTAATAGCGCTTTCACAAAGTACATACTTAGACAAAGTTCTAAAGAAGTTTAGAATGGAAGAGAGCAAGAAAGGGTTCATGCCTATGTTGTCAGGTAAGACCTTGAGTAAGACTCAAAGTCCGGCTATGGCAGAAGATAGAGAAAAGATGAATAATATTCCCTATGCCTCGGCCATAGGTTCTATCATGTATGCCATGCTATGTACAAGACTGGATATAGCACATGTTGTTAGTTTGACTAGCAGATATCAAAGTGATCCTGGAATCGAGCACTGGACAGCGGTCAAGAATATCCTAAAGTACCTGAATAGGACTAAGGATATGGTTCTTTCTTATGGAGGTGATGAATAGCTTGTTGTAAACGGTTACACTGATGCTAGTTGGAACACCGATTCAGATGACTCGAAGTCACACCGATAATATTTATTTTGAATGGTGCTGCAGTGAGCTGGAGGAGTGCCAAGCAAAGCGTTGTGGCGAAATCTTCAACTGAATCAGAATACATAGCTGCTTCGGAGGCTGCACAAGAAGCCATATGGATGAAGGAGTTCATTACTGAACTTGGCGTGGTTCCCAGTGCATTGGACCCGTGGCCATCTACTGTGACAACACAGGTGCCATAGCTAATGCACAGGAGCCAAGGTCACATAGCAAGCTGAAGCACATCAAGCTATGTTTCCATGCTATTCGCGAGTATGTCCGAGATGGTGACATAAAGATTTGCAAAGTACACACTGATCTGAATGTGGCAGATCCGTTGACTAAACCTCTCCCTAGAGCAAAGCATGACCAACACCAGAATGCCATGGGTGTTAGGTATATTACCATGTAATCTAGATTATTGACTCTAGTGCAAGTGGGAGACTGTTGGAGATATGCCCAAGAGGCAATAATAAAAGTAGTTATTATTATATCTTTGTGTTTATGATGAATGTTTACATCCCATGCTATAATTTTATTATAAGGAAACACTAATACATGTGTGTTTTGTAAACATAAAAGAGTCCCTAGTAAGCCTCTTATTGAACTAGCTTGTTGATTAATTGATGATCATGGTTTCCTGATCATGGACATTGGATGTCATTAATAACAAGGTTATATCATTAGGAGAATGATGTGATGGACACACACCCATAGTAAGTGTAGCATAAGATCAAGTCATTAAGTTCGTATTGCTGTAAGCTTTCAAATGCATAGTAACCTAATCCTTCGACCATGAGGTTATGTTAATCACCATCACCGGATGGGTACTTTGATGACATCAAACACCGCTTCGTAACTGGGTGGTTATAAAGGTGTCATTGGGTATTCTGAAAGTATGTGTTGAAGTGCATGGACCAAGATTGGGATTTGTCCATCCATATGACGGATATATATGCTCTGGGCCCTCTCGGTGGAATGTCATCTAGTTAGCTTGCAAGCATGTGACTAGGTCACAAGGGATGACATAACATGGAACGAGTAAAGAGTACTTATCAGTAACGAGGTAGAACTAGGTATGGAGATACCGACGATCAAACCTCGGATAAGTAGAATATCACGTGACAAAGGGAATTGGTTTCGTATGTTAATGGTTCTATCAATCACGAAGTCATCGTTGAGTATGTGGGAGCCATTATGGATCTCCAGATCCCGCTGATGGTTATTGATCGGAGAGGTGTCTTCATCATGTCTGCATATTCACGAACCGTAGGGTGACACACTTAAGGTTCGAAGTTGTTTTAAGTAGATATGGAATATGCGTTGGAGACTGAATGTTGTTCGGAGTCTCGGATTGGATCTGGGACATCACGAGGAGATCCGGAATTCTCCGGAGAATGAGATTCATATATTGGGGATCATTTTCTAAGTTAGGAAATGTTCCGGAGTATTTGTATGGGGATTCTAGAAGGTTTCGGAATGTTCCGGAAGGTTCTAGGAGATTTCTTGGAGTTTGCTTGAAAACCAAGAAAGGATCAAGGAGTCCTTGTGGGGCAAGACAAGGAGTCGTGGGGGAGGAGGACTCCTCCCCCCCTCCCAATCCGCCGACCAAGGAGGGAGGGGAGTCCTACTAGGACTCCCCCTCCCATGGCGCCTCCCTCCTTTAAATAGAGGGGAGGGGGCGCCAACCCCAAGACTTCTCCCATAACAAGCCCTAGCCGCCGCCTCTCTCCTCCTCCTTCCCTCTGCTCAGGCTTGGGCGAAGCCCTGCAGAATTCTCTACTCCACCACCACCACCACCACCACACCGTCGTGCTGCTGGGATTCCGTGGAGAAGATCTACTACCTCCGCTGCTCGCTAGAACAGGGAGAGGAAGGTCTGCTTCGACCAAGCGATGTGGACCATTGTCAAGCGCCGGAACATGGCGCCGGAAGGATCGTCCACACGATCTTGAGATCGGCAAGTGATCGACTACATCAACCACGAGTTCCAATCTCGTAACACTTTCGGATCTACGAGGGTTAGTACAGATCTATCTCGTTGCACATCTCTAATGGATTAGATCTTGGCTTTTATCTAGATTAGATCTGGGTTTTGTTCGTTCTTGCGGTAGAAATTTTTTGTTTTCCATGCTACGAACCCATCATTCTCCTCACTGCTGCACAAAAGCAATATGTGCTAGATGCACCGCTAGGGCCCCCACCAGCTCCTGATGCCCCTGACGAAGAAAAGAATGTCTACGTGACTCGTCAGGAGGACCACAACTTAGTTCATTGCGGCATACTGTATGGGCTAGAGCCAGAACTTCGAAAGCGTTTCGAAAATGGCAATGCCTTTGATACCATGGGAGAATTGAAAATGATTTTCGATACCCATGCTGCCGTAGAGAGTTATAATGCTACTGAAAAGTTCTTTAGCTGCATGATGGAGGAGAACAGCTCCATTAGTGAGCATGTACTCAAAATGTCTGGGTACGCCGATAAGCTTGTGTCCTTGGGAATAACGATTCCCATTGACTTGGGCATACATCGTGTTCTCCAATCTCTGCCACCTAGCTACAAGATCTTTGTGATGAACTATAATATGCAGGGCATGAAGAAGACTCTTCCCGAGATTCTGTCAATGCTTAAGACTACAGAAGTGGAGATTAGGAAAGAACATCAAGTGTTGATGATCAATAGGACCACCGGTTTCAAGAAGGACAAGAAAGGAAAGCACAAGGGAAAGAAGGGTGGCAAATCTATTGCCACGCCTGAAAAGAAACCCTGAGCTGGCTCTAAGTCTGACACCGAGTGTTACTATTGCAAGGGGACTGGCCATTGGAAGTGCAATTGCCCCAAGTATTTGGCGGACAAGAAGTCCGGCAAGGCAAACAAAGGTATATGTGATATACATGTTATTGATGTGTACTTGACTAGTACTCGCAGTAGCACCTGGGTATTTGATACAGGATCGGTTGCCAATATATGTAACTCGATTCAGGGACTACGGAACAAGCGACAACTAGCAAGGGATGAGGTCAGGATGTGGGTCAGCAATGGATCAAAAGTTGATGTGATCGCCGTCGGGACGCTACCTCTCCATATGCCATCGGGATTAGTTATAAACCTAAATAATTGTTATTTGGTGCCTGCACTGAGCATGAACATTGTATCCGGATCATGTTTGATGCAAAGTGGTCATTCCTTTAAATCTAAAAACAATGGTTGTTCGATTTATAAGAATGATATCTTCTATGGTCATGCACCTATGTTGAATGGTTTATTTCTGATGGATCTCGATAGTAATATTATGCACATTCATAATGTTAATGCTAAAAAGATTAAACTTGATGATGATATATCTGCATATATGTGGCACTGCCGTCTAGGTCATATTGGTGTTAAACGCATGAAGAAACTCCATTCTTATAGACTTTTGGAATCACTTGATTTTGAATCATTTGATACATATGAGCCATGCCTTATGGGCAAGATGACTAGAACGCCGTTTTCTGGTTCAATGGAACGGGCGACAGATCTATTGGAAATCATACATACTGATGTGTGTGGACCAATGAGTGTGTCGGTGCGAGGTGGATATCGTTATTTTGTTACTTTCACGGATGATTTGAGTAGATACGGGTATATCTATTTGATGAAACACAAGTCTGAAACTTTTGAAAAGTTCAAAAATATTCAGAATGAAGTGGAAAATCATCGTAATAGAAAGATCAAATTTCTACGGTCTGACCGTGGAGGAGAGTATCTAAGTTACGAGTTTAGTACACACATGAAAGAGTGTGGAATAGTTTCACAACTCATGCCTGCCGGAACACCACAACGTAATGGTGTGTCAGAACGTCGTAATCATACCTTATTGGATATGGTTCGATCTATGATGTCTCTGACTGACTTTCCACTGTCATTTTGGGGTTATGCACTGGAAACAGCTGCATTCACTTTAAATCGGGCACCATCTAAATCTGTTGAAACGACACCGTATGAATTATGGTTTGGAAACAAACCTAAGCTGTCATTTCTTAAAGTTTGGGGATGCGATGTTTATGTGAAGAAACTTCAACCGGATAAACTCGAACCGAAAGCGGAAAAATGCGTCTTCATAGGATACCCTAAGGAAACGATTGGGTACACCTTCTATCACAGATCCGAAGGCAAGGATTTTGTTGCCAAGAATGGATCCTTTCTTGAGAAGGAATTTCTCGCGAAAGGTGTGAGTAGTCGGAAGGTAGAACTCAAAGAGGTTATTGAACGTTCTCTTCATGAAATGGCAAGTGGCGCAGCACCGAAAGTTGTTTCGGAGTTGACTTCACCTAATTAAGAGAGATCTAATGATATTGATCATGAAACTCCGAAAGAGGACACTACCGAACCTCGCAGGTCAAGCAGGACACGTGCAGCTCCTGAACTGTACGTCCATCCTGTTGTGAATTTCATGGTTGATCAAATGGATGACCCTGTGACGTATGAAGAAGCGATGATGAGCCTGGATTCCAACAAATGGCTAGAAGCCATGAAATCCGAGATGGAATCCATGTACGAGAACCAAGTTTGGACCTTCGTGGACTTACCTCACGATCGAAAGGCCGTTGAGAATAAATGGATTTTCAAAAGAAAAACGGATGCTGATGGTAATGTGACCATCTATAAGGCTCGACTTGTCGCAAAGGGGTTTCGACAAATTCAAGGAGTTGACTACGATGATACATTCTCTCCCGTAGCGATGCTTAAGTCGGTTAGGATTATGTTAGCAATTGTTGCATATTTCGATTATGAAATATGGCAGATGGATGTCAAAACTGCATTCCTCAATGGTAATATTGAAAGAGAGTTGTATATGATACAACCTAAGGGTTTGTCGATCCTATGGATGCTAATAAGGTATTCAAACTTCAGCGATCCATCTATGGACCGAAGCAAACATCCCGGAGTTGGAATCTCCGCTTTGATGAGGTGATCAAAGAGTTTGGATTTGTCCAAACTTATGGGGAGGCTTGTATTTACAAGAAAGTGAGTGGGAGCAATGTGGCATTTCTGATATTATATGTGGATGACATATTATTGATTGGAAATGATATAGATCTTTTAAACAGTGTTAAAAGTTATCTAAACAGCAAATTTTCGATGAAAGACCTTGGCGAAGCATCATATATATTAGGCATTAAAATCTATAGAGATAGATCAAGGCGCCTAATTGGGCTATCGCAGAGTACATACCTTGATAAGATATTAAAGAAGTTTAATATGGACGAAAGTAAGAAGGGGTTCTTACCTATGTTGCAAGGCAAGACATTGAGTAAGACTCAATGTCCGGCTACGGCGGAAGAAAGAGAGATGATGGATAAGATCCCCTATGCCTCGGCCATAGGCTCTATAATGTATGCCATGCTATGTACAAGACCGGATGTGGCACATGCTATTAGTTTGACTAGTAGGTACCAATCTGATCCAGTTCGAACCGGATAGCGGTAAAGAACATCCTCAAGTACTTGAGAAGAACTAGGGATATGTTTCTTATATACGGAGGTGAAGAAGAGCTAGTCGCTAAGTGTTATGTCGATGCTAGCTTTGACACCGATCCGGATGACTCTAAGTCTCAATCCGGATACGTATTTCTCTTGAACGGGGCAGCAGTTAGTTGGAGGAGTTCCAAACAACGTGTGGTGGCTGGATCAACGACGGAGGCGGAATATGTTGCTGCTTCAGAAGCAGCGCAGGAAGCGGTTTGGATGAAAGAGTTCATTACGGAACTAGGTGTGGTTCCTAGTGCGTTGGACCCGATGGTGATCTATTGTGACAATAATGAAGCCATAGCCAACGCAAAGAAACCGAGGTCTCACAAGAATTCCAAGCATATTAAGCGCCGGTTTCACTCCATCTGCGAGCATGTCAAGGATGGAGATATAAAGATTTGTAAAGTACACATGGACCTAAATGTAGCAGATCCGTTGACTAAAGCTCTCCCTAGGGAAAAACATGATCAACACCAGAACTCCATGGGTGTTAGATTTGTCACTATGTGAACTAGATTATTGTCTCTAATGCAAGTGGGAGACTGAAGGAAATATGCCCTGAGAGGCAATAATAAAGTTGTTATTATGTATTCCTTACATATATGATAGATGTTTATTTTGCATGCTAGAATTGTATTGATCGAAAACATCAATACATGTGTGTTTAATAAACAAAAAGGGTTCCTAGTTATGCCTCTCTTATAGACTAGCTTGTTGATTAACAAGATGATCAAGGTTTCCTGATCATGGACATTGGATGTTGTTAATAACAAGGTCACACCATTGGTGGAATGATGTGCTGAACATTCATCCGAAGTATAGCATTACGATCAAGTCATTATGTTTATATTGCTATAACATCATACAAAGTAATCTTTATCCTTAGACCATGAGATCATGTTAATTGCTAACACCGGAAGAGTATCTTGATAACATCAAACGTCACACCGTAACAGGGTGACTATAAAGATGGGTTCAGTACTACAAAGGTGTTATGTTGAGGCTCATGGATCAAGAGTGGAATTTGTCAATCCCGATGACAGATAGATATACTCTAGGCCCTCTCGGTGATATCACATTGAGATAGCTTGCAAGCAAGTGATGTGATCACTAGAATGTTATATCACGGGAACAAGAAAAGAGTGCATGTCGGTAACGAGATCAAACTAGGTATGGAGATACCGATGATCGAATCTCGGACATGTAATATATCGCAAGACAAAGGGATTTAGTTACAAGCGTTAAAGGTTCTCACGATCACAGAAGTCATCGTTGAATGCGTAGGAGTCGAGACGGATCTCCGTGTCCGCCATCGATTATTGATCAGAGAAGGGTCTCGATCATGTCTGCATTATTCGCGAGCCGTAGGATGACACACTTAAGAGTTGCCGGACACCATTTTGGAGCACATATGTTTCAGACGAAAGAATTGCAAAGCGTAGGAATTGTTTCAATAGAAACCGGAAATTGTTTCGGGTGAAATTGCAGAAAGTGGTTCTGCATGTGATATTGAAATATTGCAAGGGGCTATATGTGAATGTTTGTTAATTAAAGTAATTAACAAAATTCTGAATAAATTTAATAAAAGAGTTTTATTAAATGAGAGAGCATTAAACTTGGAGAATTTTAATGCATTTAAAGTGGGGACTTTAAAAGGGAATGTGAAGAGGCATTTTAATGTGGAGGGGTTATCACCACATGAATGGGGGAGGTGAGGGGTCACCCCCCCCATGCGCCGGCCATGGAGAGGAGGGGCACCCCCCTTCTCCTATAAAAGGCCACCCATTACCTCCTTCATCCTCACACCTCCTTGTGAAGGATCTCTCTCCCCCTCTAAAATTATTCCCTCATGGTCTCGGATTAGCGAGATACATGTTCCCGGTGGCATTTTGTTTGGAAGGAGTTGCTGCTTCCGCTGGATCGCTGGAACGAGGAGGTGGAGGTTGTCCGATGGCTTGAACGTGTGTGCGAGTATGGATGCGCTGCTGAGTTGCAGCGCTCGGACTTCCTCACGATCTTGAGATCGACAAGTGTACGACTACATCAACCACAAGTTCCTACTCGTTAACAAAACTCGTTGTCTTCAAGGGTAAGTTCTCGTTGGATGTATGTCTACCCGTTGCTTTGTACCTAGTAGATAGATCTTGGCGTGTAGTCACACCGTAGGAATTTTTTTTGTTTTCTATGTTGTGGACCCAACAAGTATCACCTCTTCCCAATAGTGTGTTGGCGAGAAACAAGGCGTAGTAGCGAATTGTTGGGTTCTGAATGGTGGACATCTTCTTCTAGTAGAATTCGGTGCCACCATTAATAGAAATAGCCTCCCAAGTTTCTCCGCTTATGACGCTATAGAGATTAGTAACAGTTGACTCCCCAACATGAGGGAAGCCGAAAGCATCCCAAAATTGTTCAAAAGTTATTTCATAGTGCCGTTGGTTCATGGTTAAGCTTACCGTGCACACATTACCTTTATCCATGTGGTCGTCGTAGAAGGAGGCAAGGAACTCATAGGTAAGCTCGGGGTAGGTGTCGTGGCTTGTGAAGCCGAGTACTATTAGCCCGGCCTTGTTACACATGAGGTCGAAGTCCGTCTTCAACCCCGCTGCGGTGAGAAATCTATGGTCGGCCCAACGTGTAGGCATCACCCTCCTCGATGAAACTATTGCCAACTTGGGGTTGCGCTTCGCTTGGGACCCCGAGCTCTCGCCACGTTGGCGTTTGCTCTTGCGAAAGATGTTACCGATTTTGTTCATCTTGATGCACTGAAAAATTTCACCATAAAACCTTAGGCATATAGTTTCTACATGATATACGAACGATCCTACATGAAAAAATTCAATCCTAACTTGAGAAATCAATGGGAAAAGATAAACAAGCTTTAGTTCATCCACTAGATCAATTTGAAAGTTTCAACCATGGAAATCTGAAAATAAAGCATTGATAGGGTCAGAAACATACCGATATGTTGATTCCCCCACTCAAACGAACGAAATCTGTGAAGAATCAAGAGTTCTAGGTGAGTTTTGAGAGGTTTGGAGAGAGAATATGAGAGAAATAATGAGAAAGGAGAAGAAACCTAGCCGCCCCGGCCCGATTTTGTGGTCACGCCGAACTATACGGTCGGAACTATATGGGCGAGGTATGTTGTTCCGCCCATATAGTTGCGGTGGCACCGCCAACTAGGGTTTCTTTATGCAGAACACAGCTATACAGATGCAACTATACGGCCGGATCATAATGATCTTGCCGTATATTTGGTCGTTAAACCGTCTGTATCCTCGAGATAAATTCTCTAAAACAGGCATCGATATCTATACGATCAGAGCTATACGGCCGAAATTTTTATTCTCGCCGTATAGTTGGTCGTTAAACAGTCAGTACTTTTGAGAAGAAATTGTACAAAGGCATCGATATCTATACGACCGGAGCTATACGGACGTAATTTTTATTCCCACCATATAGTTGGTTGTTAAATTCTTTGTTCCTTCGAAAGGAAATTTGTTGATGGCAAAGATATGTATACGACCGGAGCTATACGGCCGGAATTTTTATTTGGTCGTTAAACCATCAGTAGTCATCAAAAAATTTCTATTTCTTCGAGAATACCTTCTTATCCTGAAACTTAGCGAAATACCTTATTTTGGACAGAAAAATGACAGTAGAATCTGTCGACCAACATTAGCGTATGAAGAGCAAAATTTTAGTCTTTGTAGATAAAACTCAAACTTTTATTTTTATTCGTATTCTATACTCATTCAATCGATGTTTCTACCACTTTTTGACAGCTGCATTTTCACGGACGCGCTTCCGAAAGAATGTCTGTGAAAAATTTATAGGAATACGATGAACTTTTTATTCTTTAGTTTATTTTATTTTAGAGATGGGTTGAGTCCCATTAAGCATTTTATTAAGAATGGTTGAATAACTCAATCGCTTCTCTATTCTCGAATTCTTACCTTGTGTTTCCCCTTATCAAAGGAACTTACCACATGCACTCGTTTTGCCGGTGGAATATATCTTTCTCCTGCTTCTAGCTTCCTTGGAAAATATCGGATGATTTTAGCATCATAAACATTGAAAATTATCTTTCCCTCAGCACAATCAACTGATGCCACTGCAGTACTAAGAAAAGGTCTTCCAAGTATTATGGATAATTTTTCATCTTCTGTCATCTCAAGAATAATAAAATCAGTGGGAATACATGCTCATCTATTCTAAGTAGAATATCCTCAATCATACCAATGGGTTGCTTAGTAGGCTTGTCAGCCATCTGTAAAGTGATAGTAGTAGGAGAATACTCCCCTAATCCTAACCTTTTATAGAGGGAGTATGGCATTACACTAACTCCTCCACCTAGATCACACAAGGCATTGTGAATATCAGTTTTGCCTATTGAGCATGAAATAGTTGGTATTCCAGGATCTCCAGATTTAGACAACAACTTCCCATTAGCAGGATAACTAGTTACCATGGCAACCGTTTTAGTTATTTCTTTCTTTCTACTAAGAATATCATAGAGGAACTTAGAATGGGTAGGAACTTTGATTGGATCCGCAAATGGAATTTCTAGACGAAGGTCACCAAGTGTCTTTGTAAAATAATCATAGATTACCTGATCTGGTGCTTTATTTTTCAATCTGGATAAGGAAGCTTTTTCTCACCTTTCTTATTCTTGTCTTTTACCTTTTTTGGGGGGTAAGGCTCTTTTGTTGCTTTCTTCTATTGTTGCTTATCGCTTTTCTTATTTTCTACTACAACAACTTTATCTTCATTGCTTATCTCTTTTTCTTCTCTTGGAACAACCGTCTCTGCATCAGATTCATAACAGTCATCATGCGCATCATCTTGGCCCTCCTTGGTTTGATCTTGTGTTTCTTGAGCAGTTTCATCTTGAGGATCCACCAGTGTATCATCTTCTTGGCTTGCTTCGAGCAAGGCTTTTTTCCTTTTGCTCTTTTTCAGCTTCATATTCTGGTTCTCCTAATGGTCCTGTAACAACTACACGTCTTCTTGTAACAACATTAGTAGAAATAGGAATATCTATATCATCTCGAAGAAAATTTTGATAACCAGATGCTATTTGTTCACATTGGGTTTCAATCATACTAAGATATTTGTGAAATATTTTTATTTCTTGGCCAATCTCATCATAATTTTCCGTGAGTTCCACCAAAATCATTTTATGTTTTTGAAAGTACTTATACAGGTTATTATGAGATTTTGCTTGTCGATGTTTTAATTCTTGAAAAACTTTCCTAGCTTCATCTTCTTCAGTTAAAACTTGTAACAAGTCTACTTTGTTTTCCTTAACAAGTTCAAAAGGTATACCTTTTTCTTTCATAGTTTTGCATACTTCAGGCATAAGATTAGGAGTTATCCGAAGTATCCTTTTTTCCAGCTTAGTGCTGAAATCAGGATTATATAAAGAATCATTCTTAGCCCTAGTAGACATCAATTCCAAACATTCTTTAATAGTGAAAGTATTTATCGATCCTCCTGCTGAGAAGTCAATTAACTCTCTACATTGAGTATTAAGACCATGGTAAAATAAATAGCAAATAGTTGGTTCACAATACCCATGATTGGGAATGCTATTTATTATTCTAAATAATCTATCCTAGGCTTGTGGATAGTTTTCCCCCACGTCCTAACTAAAGTTGCCTATATTCTTTCTTAGTTCAGTTACCTTTTTAGAAGGATTAAACCTGTTTATGAATTTAACAATGCAGTTTTCCTAGCATTTAATGTAATGGCGAGGGAGAGAATATAACCAGTCTAGAGCCTTACCTTTAAGAGACCAACAAAATAATTTTAGACGAGAGAAGTCTCTTGGCAAACCTTTTGGTCCAAACGATGTTATCACATCGTCGAACTCTATAAGATGTCTTCCTGGGTCTTCATCTTCCCTTCCAGTGAAAGCTTTTTCCTACAAGATTTTAATAATTCCACCATCAAATCGATATTCTCTAACTCCAGGATTAGGAAATTCTATTGGTTGTTTAAGAAATTCAGAACTTGGAGCATTGTATTCTCTAATAGTTTTCTTAGGTTTCATTGTCCTATAAATAGACATGATTTCTATAATATCACTCAGGTTTTCAACTTCAACTCTATTCGATCTTAAAAGTTTTTCAATAATTTCTTCGTGCCTTTGAGTAGACACGCGCTCAATATAATCTGGTAAATAGGTCCTACCAGAGCATGTAGACCCTTTGTCTCCTAGGGAGAACATTTTGTAGTAGCAACACCTGAAATGTCAAGAAACAAACACTTAGCGCTTAGCTCCCCGACAACGGTGCCAGAAAATAGCTTGATGTCTGCAAGTGCACAGATCGTTTGTAGCTAGTTTCGAAGTATAGATATCGATCCCACAGAGAGCCCAAAGGTAAGTGTTTATGAGTGAAGTCTTTGTCACACCCAAAGTTGTCACATGTCTTCGAGTGAATTGACTGCAAGTATAAAAATGAGAATGGGATTTAGATTAAACTGGTTGTATTAAATAAAACTAAAATGTAAACTTCTGAAATAAAAAGCATAAAAGTAAAGAACGATTCGGTTGTCTTGTTGTTTTCTGCAAATGACAAAAAGGCGCGGGGAGATTCAGTTCATGGTGATAGTGACTGTGCCAGATGGACGAATGATGAATGTAACAATTATAATCTTATAAGTATATGTGTAGGCGAGCAACCCATAATTAGCCGGAACTCCTCTTGGTAGATTTCATCCCAACTTCAATAATCCTACTAGTCTGTTACCAAAACCATGGTCAAACACTAGACGATTAAGACCCTTCAGGTCGCTTAGCGATTAAGCTCCTTGGATCGAACTAATGCAATAAGCACGATGGTTCCTCGTTATCCTCGAGTCTACTAGTTTTCCATTGATATCCCTGTGTCACTCGGGGGTTGTCGGTTTGCTAGCGAATAAGATCCTATCCATGTAAAACAAAGTATCATGTTGTTTGGGCCCTTAGTTGGACAACAAGCATTAGGCATCCCACGGATAGTCAATCACACATAATATAGTAATTAGAACCAATCACAAACTAATGGAAAATATATAGAGGCATATCACATCTCACCAATCCCTTACATCTCCCACGCCCAAGGAACTTACTCACACATGAGAGAATAAAGCATCATCGATATAATTAAATAAAGGGAGTTCTTCTCGATATTACCATGGAGATCCACAATAGGAATAGAAAAGTAATCCAATACAATTCAAGATGGGAAAAAACAATCTCAGACCCTAGTCTTGCAAGGTGAAGATCTCTCTCCTTCTCAAGTACAAGTAATGGCTGTGGGGGTGTATTTTCTAGGAGGTCGAAGATCGTGGAGCGAGATGAAGAACGTCTTCCCCTTCTCCTCTGGATCTCTTATTTCTTCCTTCTGGATGGGATAGCGGCTGATGTGTTGTGTTTTCATCCTGGGCTCTTTATGGAAGTTGTCCCTTTTGACAAGACGGAGGCGGAGGCAGCTATACGGCGGGAACTATATGGCCGAAAAAGTTGTTCCCGTCGTATAGTTGCTCGTTAAAGCCTCTATACGCTTCCCTCTATTGCTTCCAAAGAGAGACTTGCTTGTTTTCGCCTAAATACTGTGTTTCTCTAGTTAAAACCTTGTGTTGACATTCAGAACCTGAAACACACATTAAAACCAAGTTTTCTTCACTACCGAAGTATTAACGTTAGGTAAAGCTAGAAAACGATCAAATCCGGGAGAACACCATCAATAAAAACCATAAAAAATGTGTCGAATCTCACAGCTATCAGAAGGCCACCTCTCAATCAACCGAGACAAAGACCCGGTCAAGAACACTCCTGACAGGGTCAACTCTATTATTTGTCTAGGTGAAACGAGCTCCCACTCATGTAATCTCTCTAAGAGCAAGATCAACGATACAATCGTTAAACATCCGCATGTGCGGGATGTCCATGTTGTGGGAGCTCTTGTCATTTGGGGAGCGAATCAGGTTGAAATCTCCCACCACGACAACTGGAATGGTGCACCTCTCGACTTTGGCCTTCAACTCGTCAAGGAAAGTTGGGGAGCGGCTATGGTCCGCGGGGCCATAGACAATAATAACCTCCCACCGAAGGTTAGATCGTCTATGGGTGAGGTCCATGCTCACAAAAATTCCCCGTGGTCCATATCCTCTACCTCGAAGGTATCCTCCTTACCACCCAGAAGGACCCCCTGAGTGTCCCATGGTTGGGATCCAGTTCCAAGCGATTTTGTGCTGGGACAGGCCTTGCAGCTCGGAGATATGGAAGTGTTGTTTAATCGTCTCCTAAAAGCCCACAATATCCAAGTTTTCTTGATGCATGTACTCCTTAATTTGGCATTTCCGGCCGTCATTCTCAAACCCCCTAATGTTCAAAATGAATGCTAGAATTGTTGGCCAATTCATTGGATAACATTATTGGGTCAATTCCCCTTAAGGGGAACATGTCGGGACTGGCGTGCCGTCTAGGGCCTGGAGCTCGGCCTCGGCGGTCTCCCCTGCAACCCCCGCACTACAGGGGTTGCCTGGGTGACAGCCGTGGGGCGCTGCTGAGGAGAACCGTTTGTCCCACTCTCGGGATCAGGTGTCCCAGAACCGGGTGGTGTCGAGGGTCCCCCCGCTCCCTGGCCAGTCGGGGACGGGCTGCAGCGAGGGAACCCTCGTAAATCTCCTTAGCTCTAATCGCCTCAATCTGATCAAGTCTCGAGCCTCGTTCACCATGGAAGATCACACCACTATCAGCTGCCACTTGCGCGAGATGTTCTATCAGGGAGACGTCAAGGACCGAGAACCTGGAACCTGAGGAGGGAGAACATGGTGGAGGGGTGTAAGGGAAGGGGTCGAGGCTACACGGGATGTACCTGGATCAAGGTTGCGGGCCACATTCCACTGGGCTGCCAGGTGAGGTACCGTAGGCTCCACTACTGTGTTCCCCGCCCTGGCCTTAGCTAGGCGAGCATTGTGTCGAGACGGAGGAGGGACTGGGCGGGAGGAGCAGGTCGGCCGCGCCCTAGGACCCGCGGCATGAGTGGTGAGGAATGCTGTCACTGGCTCCTCGAAGCAAAGAGCCGGGGTCGACGGGAACATGGCCGAGGAGTCCCGGGGCGAGGTCGTCGTAGAGCCCGGGAACAGCGTGTAGCACATCACTCCTGAGGAGCGAGGGGAGGAGGGTTCCATGCCCGCCATCCCCACACTCCCGGAGTCCCGGTCAACCTTCCCCCGAGGCTCCTCCTGTGGTGGCACGCAAAGCTCTCAGAGGGGAAGGTCCATGCCCAAGTGTCCTGTAAAGCCCTCGCTCTGCCTGAAGTTGGATCCGCATTGAGAAATCTGGAGGTCTAGCGTCACCTGGGAGTCGTCTACGAGGGTCGTCGTGCGGGTCGTGGTCGGGACGGGGTTGGCCGAGCGTGTGGATGGAAGAACCTACAGACTAAAAGTAGTCTAGATATACTCCTTTCACAAAGTTAAAACATCTTATATTTTAAAACGGAGGGAGTAGGTCGCAAATAAGGACTCCATGTACATGTTTTCATTTTCTTGATATTTTTTTAATTTCATTTGGTGTAATTCATAATAAGGCCAAACTTGCCCGCGTGCTTAGACACGTAAGGGTATCTGGATTTTAAGTTGCACTGGCCTAGTTTAGGATACCTCTAGGGCACCCAAAATCATTTTTGTTTGAATTTTGAGAGCAATGCTTTGGGTACCTATAGTTCAAATTTTGAATTATCCAAGCATTATTCAAGAAAAATGATTATATAACTCCACTATGAGAAAAATGCCAATCTCTTGAGAATGGCCATCCAACATGACCTAGCATCGGAGGAAAATGCCAGGGGGCCTTAGACATGAGGAATTCCTGCACCTCTTTTCGAAAAATCAACCAGACATTCAAATTCATGGATTCAAACAAAATGAATTTAGTTACTTTTTAAGATGTATGTGAATTAAAGATTTGAGTGAAGTACTTGGATCTAAACTATGTGTATTTTTATCATGTGTTGTGAGTTTTTGTGTGTTACGAGTTCTCTATTGTTTTATATATATGATTATATTATATAAATGTTGCTAGATTTTCAAATTTATTGCTATGCACAAAAGCATGCGCTTATGTTGTCATCACATGTAACGTCTGGCAGCTATGGTTTATCGGTCTACAATGCACCGATATGTTCACCTGTAGCTGTCGTGCTAGAACTAGGCGTCGGATCTAATGTGTCACGTGAAAAAGGTGTTGTTTATGCACTTTCTGCAACACAGTTATCCCTGGCGATTTTTTCTGCCATATCATGAGTATGATATTAGATGTGTGCTTTGACATTTATAACAGTCATGACCCACTTGCGCTGTTGTAGTGATTTGCAATCTATTTTTAGATAAGATCATTAGGAGGGCAGCAAAACCGAGAGGTAACTTGTCTCTTAGACACGAAGACTTATTCTTTTACAAGCTAGTGGTGCTAGTATCCCAATGTACTTACTATTCTTCCTAAAGTTCTCTAAATAGGTATTAAAACTATTGATCCTCATATGTCACACTTGAAGAATGTCTCCTTTTTTAGATTACACTTGAAAAAATTTGGAGGCTCTCATAAATACCATTTTGTTAACTGAAATTTTATTTCTCAAAAAAAAAGGAATTGAGGGGCCTTAGCATTGACAGTATTATGGATTTTAATTTGTGTCGTCTTTCTTCTTGGATTAGGAAACGTCATCTGGATAGCGATAAAACTTTAAAAATGATTTTTTATTATAAGTAGTAAGATCTTTGCCCCAACATTCTTAGAGCTAAACATGTACTCCCTGTGTTCACTAATATAAGACATTCTAGTCTTTTTCTAAAACGAATGTGTGTAGACGTGTTTTACCGTGTAGGTTCACTTATTTTAAAGTGTATTGAGTTCACTTTGAAATATCTAAAAGGTCTTATATTACTGAATGGAGGGAGTATATTGTTCCTCCTTTTCGAACTCTTTGGGGAATACATGTGGCTTCATCACTGTTTTCTTGGGCAATTGTTAGTGAACAACAATGCACAGAGTGGCCGATGCAGGGGTTTTCAACCCTATTTATCTAAAATACGAAAGATTCCTTCAGATAGCAATAAAACTACTGCATGCATCGATTGATGGAGAGACCGGGTCTTAGCTCCCCGTTTCGAGAGAAAAATTCCAGACCGATTCAAGTTTAGGACAACTTTGAACGATCTCTAGAAAAGATTGACCCTGGCCCCACAAGAAAGTTCCAATACATTCCACCGACAAAAGAGCAGCTAAATCGGTTCTACTCCCTCCATTCAGAAATAACTGACTTGAGTTTAGAGCTCGTTTGGCACCCAGGTATTCATTTCATTTTGTAGAAATGAAATGAATACATGGATTCATTTCATTTATATCATGATTCCAAAAACACCCACATGTTTGGCTGCCACCGGAATTTAGAAATGACTATAGAATTGAAAATGGAATTTCAAAATAGCTGCCATGGACTAGAATAAAAACACATGCATGAAGTGATTGCAACATACTTCTCATAACTTTTGGACCTCAAAACATACATCAAAATACTAAAACATTGATTATCATTCGCATATCATCCAAGTTCCAAAATTCTAATCCATAAAACATAGATGCATCGACATAATAAATACAAGTTCTAGAGTTTGAATAAGTTAAACAAGATGAAATGACAGACTCAACATAAAGGAAGATCTGAATCATGTGTTTATCTGCTTGAGCACCCACTTCTTCTTCATCCGTTCAGGTAGTGCCACCAAAGACTTGAACTTGCGATCATCGGCTATAAGAACATCATATATTGCCAATTGTTGATCATCTTCTAAATCTGGTATGCCATCAAGAACAGCCCAGATTTCCTCAGGAGATGCTGGCTTTGGTGGAGGCTCGGGAGCATCATCTTTGAACGCAGCAGTGAAGTTATCTAACTTATCACCAAGCATGGTTGCAATTGAGTCATCTGATCGATACCTCCACAAACACATCCAGCATAGCTTTATCCATCTCATCTGTCCACTTGAGGTAACTTCTACCTTTCTTCGTCGAATCCATGCCTGAATCCATCCCTATATGTACATAAAGATTACCATTAGTTAGTGGCAAAAGGAAAATGTATGTATATGAGAGAGAGTAACAAACTGGACATATATGAAGCATACCAAAAAGAAAATATTACATAAAGAAGACTGTACAACATTCAAGCAAAATTAAGCATTTGCTTGTCCATGCCTAGCTTGATAATCAGCCCACATATCATTAGCTAGGGTCAATCTCCTGTTATTCCACTCATTTGTCACCTCAATGTGCGTAATCATATCAGGTTCGTCCACATCAATGGCAGTATTGTTTAGCTGATTATCCACTTCTTGCAACATCAGATCATCCATCTCTCTTTGCCTATCAGCTAGGAAGTTATGCAGTATGCAACAAGCATTGATTACTCGAATCTGCCATTAAGTTAGTATGGCATGTTAATACACAAAACTCAAAAAGATTCTAGCAAATGGTTTGAATTAAAAAAATGGATGGTACCTGATTTTTTATTCCAAAAAATGAACTAACCCTGAGAATAGCCCATCTCATCTTTAAAAGAGCCCAAATCCTCTCAACTACATTCCTAGCAATTGCATGCCGCAGGTTATAGAGCTCTTGTGGAGTTTCTGGATTATTCCCATTGGTCGCCACTCTTTCAAGTGATACCTTGTGTTCCTGAATGGAGCAAAGAAGCCTGGACCATTTGTGTATCCAGCATCTACTAGGTAATATTTTCCTAAGGTTTATGAAAATAGCCCACATTAGATTTCAGTTGAGAAATTTAGTGGAAATTTGTATCATACTAAGATAGGAGTTACCATTTGGAACTTTGAAAGAGTCTTCTCTAAACATTGCATCTCTCAACACTCTGCCATCTGATGCTGAACCTTCCCAGCCAGCCAACACATAAAAAAACTTCATGTTGCGGTCACAAACACCCAACACATTTGTAGTTATGGCCTTCTTCCTATTCCTATATCTACCTTGCTTGTGTAGCGGAACACGGACATCAACATGTGTGCCATCTAAAGCTCCAAGCCCATCAGGAAACCACCTCCATTTGTAATCCTCGGGTAGTTCAGTCGAAGGGTCTGGAAACTTGATGAGTTCATGAGATAAAGATAGGATGGCTCCTAACACCTCATTGAAATGTCTGCTTATTGGCTCAAGCGTCCACCTATAGGTGCTACGGATTAACCTAAATTTCATGGCATGGCTAAGAACAAGCAAAACAATAGTTACGGCTTCTTCAACAGTGACATAGAATGTGTCTTTCAGCCCAGCCCTTTCACGTAGAATAGCACATAGGTCAGAAAAGGACCTTTTGGTGAACCTCAGAGTATCATAGCAATATATATTGGGACCCATATAAATGTTCCTAAGCATCTGTTTTCTAATTCTAGTCTCAGCCTCTTCCTCGCTAAAATCCCCAAGTTCTACAATCCTTCTCCTACAATAGATATGTTGTGCTACCGAAACTATAGTAACAAAAAATCCAGCTGCTGCCCTCTTTCTTTTCTTCCTCCTCTCATGATATAACACTACTTGTTGATCGACCATCTACAATAAACACAACAAAGAACTAGTTCAGATTATAATTAGAGCTATGGACAGACAGAAGTAGCTATATAGACCTACATACATATGCTTATGGACACCTACAGACATATGCTTATGGACAAGAAGTAGCTATATGCACGGTATATAAATCAATGGTGGTGGTACAGACTACCGACAGAAATGGGCCATGCATGGTTAAATAAAGAGAGTGGATAAATCATGATTTTCAGCAAGTTAAGAAGGCAACAGTAGTTCTATGACTGGAAAAGAGGGCAAATCCTAGAAGAGAGGACCTACAAAACAATAAAGAAGCATACAAGATGCAATGGAAATAGCAGAATTGTGAAATAATCATTAAATAAGACCAGCAGTTTATGGAGGTACTTGATGCAGAAGCACAACAGTTTATAATACCACAAGAACATGGTGTTATTCTGTGCTGGCACAAGTGTCAAAAACTGAGACAAGTGGCCAAACATAAACTAAGACAAGTGCCCATAACCTGGTGTTATGGAGGTACTTGTTGCTGAAGCACAACAGTTTAATGGAAGCCACTCTATAGCTTGCCAACTTTAAAGTCCATAATAAAACAGCGACATAATGCAATATATTAGCAGGAAAATTTAAGCATTAGCAAGCTCGGGCATAAACATCAGGAAACCAGTTTGTATTGGATCAGATCATAGAGAATATGTCGCCCATGTTATGAAAAAAAGGGAGTTTCAGGCTTGTGCTCCACATGGACAGCATGGTCGAGTTTCAGTTAGCTTTACTTGAGCTCCCGTGTGAGCTTTGTTTCTATTTTCCAGCTGCTGTAAGCCTACGACATCTTATACCAAACTAAAGTGCAGAGAAGTGGCGCCTGGCAAGATATGTCTAGGATCCACTATCGAGTGCGGAACTTAATAAAGATACCCCAATAAAGATACCGCAATAAATTAATGTGTACCTGTGTTGAAACTCGTATAAAGGCACACACTACAGATTGACAAAATTTACTCAAATGATCACACCGATAAACTCCATAATATATCCAGTGCAAGTATGCAACCTACAACGATATGGTACTGTAATCCAAATTAACACCTTGTTGCCTTTTGAGGTAGTCGTCAAAATCAACCAAGAATATCAAAGAGGGGAAAAAGAGTAGGAAAGCCTACCGTAGCTGCTGAGGCAGATTAAGGGGACGAGGTGGAGGACCGTGTGAGAGCTTAGGAACGAGGTGGGAGGTCAAATCTCGTGGTCGGCTGCTCCTGAGGTTCTTGATCTGGTGATCTTGTGCTGCTAAAATTACAGATCCGATGAGATTAGGGTTAGAATTAAGAAAAGGGGAAGAACAACTGAGAAAAAGGGTAAACGAGGAGAGGTGGAGGAGGATACATACCTAGCCGAGGTGGGTCAGATGAGGTCGATGGTGGCTCACCGGAGGCGGGACACTACAGGCATGGGTGAGATGAGATCTCCATGGGAGGAGCCATGGCGTGGAGCGGACTCGAGGGGGAAGAGGACTCGACGTGAGATCTGGGCGGAGACGTCACCGGTGGTCGTCGGTGGCCGGGAGTCGTGGAGGCGAGGTGGTGGTGGAGGCGAGGTGGTGATGGGCGAGGTGGCTCGGGAGACGAAGAAGAGAGCGTCGGGGCGAGATGGGCGAGGAAATTCCAGGAAAATGACGAGTGCGGGACAAGAATTTGGAAAGTACTAGGTGTCTATTCTCTAGAATTGGTAAATGAATTCTATACCCGATTCTGCGACAGCCAAACAAGATAACACTGGAATCACGAAATGAATTCCGTGATTCCTAGCCCAAATGATGGATACCAAACGACCTCTTATATATATCTAGATGTATTTTAGTGTATAGATACATTCTAATTTAGACAAAATCAAGTCAGTTATTTCTGAACGGAGGGAGTAGCTGATTGGAGCGGGCGCATAGACAAGAACAAGGCTAGTTAAGGATAACCTTTCCAATTCTTATATGAATTAAAAGTTTCTATACAGGAAATCAGGACTGAGGACCAACATCTGTAGCCTGTAGGATAGGACGCTCTCTAAATCTCTCCCTCCCTCGAGTTCCTGAACAACACAAGCGGCCAACTGGTCACCGAGCTCGAACAGATGATGATTTGTCACATACAACAAGCACCAGTTATTTCACAACGCGCGAAACTCTCCTCATCGATCATGACTTGGTCTTGAACGGCACGTAGTGCTTGAGCGACTCGGTGACTCCTTCGATGGACCCGACCGCTGCGGCGAGCGACACCAGGAAGCACAGGAAGCTGAGCGTCTGCAGCGCCATCCACCTCGTCGTGTACTTCTGTATCTGCCGCTGCCGGATGTACATCTCCACTGGGAAGTACACGGTGAGCGGCCAGAACCCGATGGCGCCGAGGAAGCCCAGGATGTCGTTGAAGAAGGGCATGAGGATGGCGAGCACGGTGCTGACGATCACGAACGCCGTCCTCCACGTCAGCCTGAACATGTTGAGGCTAAACCTGACCTTGCCGGCGGACACCGGGTGCTCGCGCGTGATGAACCCGGCGTTGGGCCAGCGCCACGCGGCGTAGGTCTCGACGGCGGAGAAGATGGGCTGGCAGAACACCTGGTAGGCGCCCACCAGGTGCACCACGATGCAGACGTTGGCGAAGTCGATGAGCCAGTAGGGCTCGTAGAAGCCGAAGCCGGTGAGGATGTTCCCCTTGGCGCCGTTGCCGAACGCCGCGTAGCCGAGGCAGCCGCAGAGCATGTAGAACGCCGTCGTGGTCGACACGCCCAGCAGGGTCGCCTTCTTCATCGTCTTGTTCTCGGCCGGTGGACACTTCACCGTGTCCTGCAGTTTCGGAAGTTTCAGAGTTGTTACTGAAAAGTGAAGAGCCTTGTAAACTGAAGACGATGACAGCGGCCTTTTTCTGTTCATGATTTCTGAAACTCTGAACTTTGTAACGCAGTGATTTATTACCTGGATCTCGATGAGAATCATGGAGTAGGAGTAGGCGAAGGCGATGTCGCCGAGCGCTTGGAATGCGAGCCAGATCTTCTCGGCCGAATCAACGTCTACTCCAACTTCAGTGCCAGTCAGGCTAGTCTTACCGGTAGGACCTACAGTTATGAAATCACATGACAATATGAGATGGTACTAGTATATTCCATCAGAAAGGATGAAAAGGCCTATCATTCAGTATGCATGGGTGAGCTGGGCATCTCGATGATAAGTAATTAAGTGTATCATCTTACCCGATATGACCTGTGCCAGCGAGAGGCCAACGGCGATGGACGCGTAGGTGAAAGACATGATCGCGGCGAGGATGGAGAGCCACCAGAGGTCGTGGAAGTTAGGGACCTGGGAGAAGAAGATCTGGACTACCCCGAAGACCACCATGTACATGGAGTCGTAGACGCCACAGTCGGCTTCGCGGCCGTTCTTGTGGAAGCAGTTGGCCTTGTTTATAGCCCTGTCGAATTTTGCATCGTCCATTCAGAAAATCTCGAAAACGAAGTAATAGTATTGTAATTTTTGTGAGCTTCTGCATGCATATGAGTCTACTTACGCCGCGCTGATGGATGCCGTGATTGTGTACCCAATCGCAGTTCCCACCAAATTGACGTACTGGAAAACACCACAGGTCAAGACTTGCCAGCGACCTGCACACATAAGCACACGAACAATAGTTAGTATACTACCATGTAGGATTGTCAAGGAAGTCCATCACTTGAGAAATTTGAGACTTACTTAAGTAGGATGCGACGGCGTCCATGTAGGTGTAGTTCCTCTTCCCGGTGACCTGATCGCCAGTGCGGTAGCAGTCGGCGAGGAGGCCGGAAGTGTAGTAGGTGATGGCCGCGAAGAGCAGCAGAGTGACGGGTCCGACGACCCACCCGAGCTGCGCCGTCGCCCAGGCGAGGGAGAGCACGCCGGAGCCGATGACGGCGGTGATGATGTGCGCGCTCGCTGTCCATACCGTCCCTGCTCATCAAGTTGTACAAACTGTCAGTCGTTTCCTCCAAACCATCCTGAAATGTTTTGGTACGTACTATTCCCGGATTGAAATTGCTGTCGAAATGTTACCGTTTCTCTTACATTGAAAACATAGGCGGTGGGTAGGGGGTAGATGGACCAAGATTGGACAGACTATGATAGTCTAAACTTTTATTTCGGACAAACTTGATCTCATAATAAGTGTACACAGTGCACAATTGTTTTCTTTCTTTCTTTCTTTTTTGTCTTACATGACATAAGTGGCCATAACTTTAATTTGGCCCAATGTTTGCAGGTTTACGATACATATATCTAGAACCTATTATTCTCTTGTGATAAATATATTTCAAAATGTAGAGATCGCCAAACTCATCGGGGTCATAAACACTCGGACACACCCACATTTTCCATGGCTGAGTTACATCAGGTGACTGAAATTCATCCACTTTCTTGCAGATCCAGGAACAAATGTTACAATGAGTAACATAATGTGATAATGTTGATAAAAAGCGCCACAGAGTGTTAAAACTTGATAAAAAAAATCATGTTAACAATTATGGGATCCCCTGGACCCCTCTATCTGACCCTTCCCCCGCCGCTGCTTGTGTCCAGCATTTGTCTTAAGATCTAACTACTCTTACCACTATCCTAGCTTTTTTTAGAATAAAAAATTATTTGGACACCAAATCATTAAGATAGGTAAAACCTTCAAAAATACACTGACTGAAGATAACTGAGACATTAAATGCCTTTAGTTGTAACATTTTTTTGGACATGTTAAATCCGAGTACAACTTTCTATATTGGCATTTTAAGTTTCATAAAAATGGAACCCCCACTTGTCTTAAAATTAAGTATGGAAGGAGTGACGGGTGATTTTCGTAGCACTCTATACATGTTCACTTTTCAAAAATTGTACTCTCTCCGATCCAAATTAGTTGACTTGGTTTTATCTAGATTCGAAGGTACCTAGCACTAAAACAAGTCTAGATACATTTGAATTTAGACAAATCTAAGTCAACTAATTTGGGTCGGAGGGAGTATAACATTTTGGGTGGATGTGTCTTATTCATGCCAAAAGGAACGCGTGATCTAGACAAGAATAAACAAATAAAATATCCACGACTTCTTCGATTCGTAAGATTCTAAGATTGCGTGCACATGAAAAAGAGAAAGTAGTCATACGTCATTTAGAATTTTACAACGTTTAAAATGTTTTTTAATGCATGTAGGAGAAAACATGAGAAGCTTTCAAGGAAAAGTGATTTTTGGGTCAATGGAAGTTTTCTATGGAATGTAGTGCAAAAAGTTATTTGGAACATTCCGTAAATGTATATGGATTCCAATACAAATCAAGGAACCCAAAAGTAAGCTCTGAAATTCCTTTGAAACTAAGAAGCATCACCCCCCAAGTTGTAAGATATTACTACCTTGAGTAAAATCTAGTGTACATTTTTGCCCTAGAATTCACTATTAATATTGTTAGTTTTATTTATTGTGAGGCTTAATATCGTTTATTTCTATATAACTAAATTACAAATTATCGGAGCAAACTAAAAATAACAAAAAAAAAAGGTTCAATCAAAATGGATGTACATACGCATGCATGCCCACACTGAACAAGCACATAACGGAAGTACCCGCATACAAGTTGAAACAAAATCAACTTTGTGTGTTGCTCGATCGATAGCATCACCCAAGTATACATAAGGTGAACAGAAGAGATCGAAGAAGCCTGGTGCGTACAGGGCACTTCCATTCCGTTCCAGGTAGAATCGTCGTCCAGAGAAAAACGGAAAGGGAAACTTTGACCATGGGATACGACTTCGCATAGTTACGGAAAAAAGACGCCGGGCTAGCTAGCAGGTGTACGCTTTTTTCTTCTCTTTGACTTGCTAGTGTCCCGGCCGGTTTTCGCGTCAAAGGGAACAGATAGATTCTCCTGGGTAGGAAACAGCCAGGGAAGGCCAGCCAAAGAGGGGCTTTCAGGCCCGGAATCGTCTTGAGTGGTTGAGATTGACAAGCTAGCGCGCCACCGGACGGACGGCAGCAGTTTTTTCACACGAAATGGGCTGTCGTCGATCGATCGTGACCTCATTCGGTCTGGCCGTCGATTCCGGCTGGTATCTTGGTGCTGCTAGCTAGCGCTATGGGACCGGCGTCTCTACTCGTCAAAAAAGATTACTGTGAATAGTTTTCCCCGGCAGCACATGCAGGCGAAGGAATCTATAAAGTGGCCGAATGAACGCACGCGCCGGTCAGAGATGCGCAGCGCTGTAAATTCCATACGGAGCATCCACGCTACGTACAGTACGTCGCTACCCGAGCGACACAGTGAGACGTACGTAGAGAGACGACGTACTACGTTCCTCGGCTCCCAGCAAGTAATAAATGAACTAATCAAGCGCAATGCATCACACTCTAGTGTTTTAATAACAGCCGGTGGCTGTTTGCGTACACTCTAGAGCTGACAGTGGACAGCTGTGCCGTTTCCGTCAGAGTTTGACCCTTGGACTTGGACCGACATGCGACCCATGCTCTCGATCGGTCGGGGGCCATGCATGCATGTGGGTACTCAGCAGGAATGACGAATTAATTAATTAGCAAATATATAGACAAATATATATATATATATATATTTATATATAGCCGCAACGTGCACGTCAGGGGGATGTGCTTGTTCTTGTTCTCTCCCCTCCAACTCTTGCATGACATCCCAAGCGTGTGAGTGTGATTACCAACGAAATTAGATAGAGAAACACACGCCCGTGCCGTGGAGGCGCGTTCCGTCGGGGGTTGGGACACCAAACAACCAAAAGGCGGACTAGCATCAGAGAACCTGAGGATGTTCACCGATCGAGCCCCTCAGGCAAGGCGAGCAAGATAATTTCTTCCGCCCACGCCGAAAACAAACAAAAAGAACAGCTACACTTTCGTAAATACTAGTAGCTCCCTGGGACCACCTAAGATTCCGTATCTCTCCACCCACAGCGTCCGCCGGCCTTCGCTGAACAAGGTACTACTACGTCTGGATGCTCGATCGCGTCGCCGGTCAAAAATGGCGGAATCCGCACCCGACGAAACGCACGCATCATGGCCCTCGCCCGCCTCGCGTGTGGTCCCCCTCCCCACCCCACTAGGGGAAGCGAATCCGCAACCGAACTCCGTCGTCGTACCCGTACGTGTGCCCAAAACACAGAGACAGCAGCGCCACCGCACACGTTCCTCGCGCGGCGACGCTGCTCTCCCGCACAGCACGACCGCGGGGCGATAACGAGCAAGGAAAAGCGACCGCACCCCGCCGCGGCGGCAGGTTTCGTTGGTGCCATGAAAAGCTAGCTCGACCCGACCGGACGCATGCCCCATGTGCATCTTCTTGTGCAATTTTGCAGCGACTTCAAGATCAAAAAAGAGCAAATTGTTGATGGGCACGAGCTTAGTAATTTGTCCCTTCGCTTACCGGTTCGCCGATGCTTGCCGTCGTCGTCCATGTCCACGTCGCCGCCCTGACCAGGGGGAGGGAGGTACGCGTCGCCGGCGACGGCGCCGTTCCCGTTCCGCGCCGCCATCTCCACGTCCTTGGTCATCTCTGCGTCAGTTCACTTCGTCCCTCTCTCTCCCCCTCGCACTCTGCCTCTGGCTGGGATGGGTAGGTGTGGTGTTGTCGAGAACGAGTGAATGGCAATCAGAGAGAGGAGCCTCTCGGGCGGTATATATACACGGACACAAGAGCCAAGCGAGGATGCCCCTGTTGGCCTGTAGTAGTACCGTATTGTCTATCCTAACATTTATTCTCCTTTTTTATTTGTTTCACACCCAACCTGGCCATGGGTAGCCCGGCCCGGACATCCCAGCCCGAAAATGCCTTGCTAGATCGGCCCAGATCGTGCCACTGGCCCTGAATTTTGAACCCAAATGTCGAACCAAGCCGGGCTCAGACTTACCAAATAGATGATTTAGGCACGATCCGGACCGACATGCCTTTTCCTTGTTTTAGCCGGGCTCGAGCCTAATCTATAGGCTATAGGCCCGATGGTCAGGCCTATGTTCTCAATACAGAGCTTTTTTGGGCTGGCCTGAAGCCCGGTCTGCCCGAGCTTTGGCCTTGTTTAAGGATAGTGCTACGCGTCTCCCGAGGCATATTTGCCTCGGATCCCGGGTCGACAGCGTGACACGTGTCCCTAAAAACAGCACCTTCCCTCTCTTTTGCTACAAATATCCTTTTTGCTACAAAATGTTTTACTTTTGCTACATATAGCAAAAAACGGTTCGGCACAGAAAAAAGAAAAACAGACTGGACTTCGTCAGAGAATTCGTCGGAGACCTCGCCGGCGACCTTGTAGAAAAAACTTGTGCTAATATAGCATATCCGATCTCGCCGGAGGCTTTCGCCGATAGACCTCACCGGAGACCATGTAGCAAACTTTGCGCTATTGTAGCAAAACCACAAAACATATGTAGCAAAAAAAAAATCATATTGTAGAAAATCCGACCTCATCGGACACCTCGCCGGAAATCTCGTTGCAAAACAATAAAAGCATTTGTAGCAAAACCCGACACCATTTGTAGCATCGCCGCCGGCTGCATGTAGCAGCCTCGCAAACCCCATGTAGCAATCCTCAACGCCATAGGTAGCAGCGACTCGTTGGTAGTAGGTAGTAGCATCGGTGGCCTTCGGTAGCAACGCAGGTGCCTTCGTGTAGCTAGGGAAATGATTGCAACACCACGAGGGTAGGGAGAGGCAGCTCTCCGGCGAGGGCAGCGAGGCCTAGCTCCGACGAGGTAGGCGAGGCGCAGGGACCTAGCGACGTGGAGGCACAACGACCTGGTGGCGGCTCGGTGCGGGGGAGCGTGCGCGGCGGCCCGGCGGCGACGCTCCGGCGAAGGTTAGCTAGGCGCGGCGGTGACCCAGCGGTGCCCCAGCGGCGTGGAGGCATAGACCTGTCGGCGGCCCTGCATGGAGGTGCGCGTGCGGCGGCGTCCCTGTGAGTGAGCGAGCGAGCGACGTGTCCGAGGTGGGAGCAAGTGGGGCCACGAGGTGCGAGCGGGGCGACGCGGCCTGGGATCCCCCGGAGGATATTATCATTTCCCCTTGTTTAATCCCCACACATGCTCCTCTCCATGGTGGTTTTGCGGCTTCAACAATGCTGCCAACTTTACGTGTAACTCAAACATGGCTTTCTAAGGGCACCCACAAGCACGTAGCCAAAAGTAGTTCCAAATTCAGATTTTAGATTTTTAAACTACTTACCTATACTATGGAGGTAGTTCCAAAACTGCCAAAACTCGGTACGGAAGCAACTCCGTGCTCTGATGCAAATATTCTAGAAATAAGAAATACTATATATCTCAACGAATGGAGCTTTTAGATTTGTACTTTTCAGTCTGATAGTCACAAATTGCGACCCACCGTACATACATTTGGCTATGCCAAAATTGTAGAGTTATTGCTATATTTTACTCCGATGTTAAATTGTGACATGTGTCAGATTTGAATAAAACGGGCAATTTGTCTCATTTTATTAAAGTAGGAGAGAACTGACTAGTTCATTACGGGGAACCGCCCGAAAACCGATACAAATGACACGACCACATTAGGCACCACCACCATCGGCAGACCTGGCCACCCACACGGAGCACACACACACCACGAAGAAGAAAGGCCACCATCGAGGTTGCCACCTAGCGTCATCGTCGTCACTCCTCCGCGAGCCAACGACTCCGACTTCACCTTTGACGATCCAAATGAAGCTCCCATCAAGCGACGCCTAAGCCCATGTAAGCCCATGCCAACAGTCGGCCGCACACACCAACGGCAGACAGCTCTGACTTTGACGCCGAGCCTCCCGAGAGAAATATGTTGGGCTTGCGCCGACCGAGCCCTCTGAAAAGACCAGCGGCCGCCGGTCATCGTCAGCATCTGGACACGCTCCATGGCAGCTCTGACTCCATACCAACATAGCGAGCATAAAGAGCCCATCGGACACGCCGGAAAGACCGACTACCGAAGCACGAACCGCGACCCAAGCTCAGCTCGACGTATTATTGTTGCCAAACTGCACATCAGCGCCCTTGAGGAGCCGCTTCAGCGCCCACACGACGGCCCAGCCGCCATCCACGAGTCTCCAAGCTCCAGACGACCCTAAAAACGATGCCCCCGTGTAGCGCCTTCATCGTCTGATCCCGAGGATCTGAGGTTTCCCTCCGTAAGTCCACAGACGAGGGGAGGAGACCACAACGACGCTTCCAAGAAAGTCAACGGCACCCACGGGTGTCGCCGCCGCCGGTTCCGGCCAATGCCGGAACAAGGATTTCTCCCCGGGAATCTCCACCACCTGCAATCTGAAGTAGCCACTGCAGTTGCCAGCAAACCTCCATTGCCACCTGACGGGGGACCCATGGAAGTCCACAACAGCCGAGAACGCACCACCTCCCCGACTCCTTGCCGCTACCGAGCCACGGAAGGTCCAGCAGCACCACCTCCCTAGCCACCACCTGCAACCATCACCATGCCCAGCCGGAGCTGGCCCCCAGCCATGACCGCCACCAACCACCACGCCTAGTGGAGGCCCTCCCTGGCACAGACGGGCCCAGATCGGCCCTCCCAGGCGCGCTCCTGCTAGGGCGACGGCGTCGTGAGGTGCCGCACAACCAGCACCAGCTCCTCCGCCCCGCTACTTCGCCTCGCGCCGCCGTGACGGCCGAGTGGACATCGTCGCCGCCTGCCTAGGGACGCCGCCCCAACCGATCTCCATGCCTCCACGGCAGTTCCCCCCGCAACCTTTGGCAGTGGGGCGCTCGAGCGGAGGGAGCCCCCCGGCGGCGGCTAGGGTTTCCCCGGCCGCCCCCGTGCGGGAGCGACTCGGGGTCGGGCGTGCGTATACCAATAATGCATGGCTGCCCTAAGATTGTCTTTGTGTAATAACTATCACTGACACGCGACCTTTAAAAAAAGGAACGTGTAGCATTTTCTAAATTGCACCTGACTAGCTCTCATTTGACCGAGAACGAAATTAATCTTGGCTGAATGATATCACCCACATTCTAAAAAGATTAATCCAATTGCACTAGTATTCAACTGAAATTAAAGATTTTAAATTCGGTTGTGTTAGATGAGGATTAGTCACCCTGGTGCAACATATGCAAAATATTAGGTTACAAAATTCCAGTTACAACCACGGTGCAACTAGAAAAGTTAAGTTGCAACTATTACATAACTTAGAGATAAATTCAGCAACACTTAGATCAACACCAGTCTTAGTGTCAGCATTAAACGGCTGCTGAGTTGACTAAGTGCGGTGTGCGGTGACCAGTACAACAGTATACAATGTCGTTACCTTGCAGCACAAGATAAGGATGTTATGGGCTCCAACCCACTGATATCCATTTTAGATCACAACTCGACTTAGTATACGAGGACAACAAAAGGAATAAGGTACTTCTGACTGGCTAAGCCCATAATAAGATATGTGGTCAACGCTATTTTGTACGGCACAAGAATGACTGACTAATATTGTTGTTAATCCCAACTTTTCGGATACAATGGAATCACCCCCACATGATTTTACAACCATGATTCTATCACCCATCATTTCTCATTTTATTTCATTCGGAAAACGGTATTGCTTTTGAATGCAAATGATAATATTTTGAAAACATTATTCAAATTAATGCAAAGTACATGTAAGATTTTCCTTGAAAATGGAATGCAAGTTTGATCTCACAAAGTTGATGCAAGAATGAATTTGCCTAGCAATTGCAAGATAATGTAATTCAAAGGTTTTACTTGACCCTACATTTTTAGATATGCTAGTGTAGGTTCTATTTACTATTGATAGTTATTAGGCTTTTCCCTTTTTCTTTGTAACCCCTTGTGATGTACTTATCTTGTACTCATTCATATGTGAATAAAGACCAATTTGATCCTATTTCAATTGTTCATTTGAATTATGTTATTTTCTTATTGGTTTGATGCTTGAATTTTAATTCAAGCTTGACTTAAGTCAAACCTCCATTTTGAACTCATTTAAATTTCTGGAATCTTTTAATTGAACTTGGTTCGAATCCTAGTGACCAATTAGTTGTAAAAACCTCACTAGAGCCAAATTCAAATGAAATCTTTGATTTTTTTTAAGTTAACCCTAATTTTTTACATGCATGCTATGTAATTTCAATATTCACAATTCTACCCTTTCCTATTATTATACCCTGGGTTATTACCTAAGATCTAACATAGTTATAATGACCGAGAATTAGCAACCCCTTTAAAAATACTATCTACGATGTATGTTTTATTTTAACATATATGGTCTATGATTACCTTTAGTGAACCAAAATGTTTTCTCTACCGACATCAAAAGTCAATCACTGTTAATCATAAACTACAAGTTTAACTCCAAAAATGCATATGCTTTGACAAAACTTGTTAAAGGCAAACTAGAATTTGTCAGATTAAAACAAGCTTGAATCAAAGTAGCATTTTTACTCTGTGTGGCCTTCTCCGTACAGGCGTCAAAGCATCTCCAACATGGCCCTAGATAGGGTTCATTATCTCTTTTAACGTTTGGAGAGGAAAACGATAAAACAGGGTACTTAGGGACCCTTAACACGCCTTATAATTGGGAGGGGCCTAAAAAACCTCCTCCAACACCTTCTCCTAGAAAGGAAACGTGGCCCAGCTAGGACCCTGGGTCCTTAGAATAGGGATGAACCTAAAAATCTTCTAGATCTTTCTCATGTGAATGAAGAGCGCATTCGCTACTTGATTATTGCTAACGTGCTAGAATTATCAGTCTTGCGTCATTTCCTTGATTTGTCACCCCCGAGTTGTTTTCTACCACTGATCACTGCCCATGCACTCTACTGCTTACTATTGAACCTTTATTGAACCTTTCGTCCCTCTTCGCTAGATCTGCCCTGTCTTCACGCCTTCAAGGCGTCGCTTCACGGAACTCCAGGTTTGCATGAGAATAGGTGGGACATAGGGTGGTCAACTGGGCTACCACATGAGGACAAGGTGAAGTGCAAGGATGCACCGCTAGTCCGCTAGTAGGGTTGAGTGGCACGCTCAGGCCCATAAGTATAGGGGATCATTGAATTTTTCGATGGAAAGCATTACCCAAATTTATAGAGCAGTAAAACAAAATAGTAAACAATAACAGCAAATTTCCAGTTCTCACCGGAAGTAGTGATTGTGACTTTCGGTGGCTAAAAGCGTAGACATGAAGTGATAGCGGGGTGTTTCATGAATGATATTGATCATAAGAATGTAATCTAAATATGGCATTCATCTCTAATTCAGTTGTGTGTAGGTATGTGTTCAAAATATAGTTATGCATACTAACCAAGAGAATTTGCATAACATCTATTGTCTTACCTGTCCATTTCACCGGGGCCAACTTGGAACTATAGGTAATTAAGGTTTATCCTTTCGAATAGCCCACAATAATGCATTAACATTCTATGAACACACAATATCCTCAAACTATCATATGTTCCCATTGTTTTCCCTAACTGTCACTTTAGGGTTTGCATGTTCAACGTAATAATAGGCAATACACTTTGCAGATAGATACCGAATTCATATATATGATGAGGCAATAAAAGTTCAGTACTGAAATCATGTCACTCGAGCCCTAGTAACAAGCATTAAACATGGCAAAGGTGCATCAACACTCATACAAGAATATTCTCAAGGTAAATACCTAAAATCTTGATACATATGGATGATTACATGATCAATCCCATCCAATCCCCATCCTCCTCACATGCCTATAGAGAACTACTCACTCATGGCGATGGAGTGTGAGCACATGGTTATTGGGGATGATGTTGGTGATGATGGTGATGAAGAAGGCATCGAAATCCCCCCTCTCTGTTATGGAGAGCAGGATTAATCTGGCCTCCGAAACATAGATCGTGGATGTGGATGTGCTTTGTTTCGCGAATGGCTCCGTGCTTCTGGCTACCTAGGTTTTTCAAGTATATAAGGGGTACGCGAATGGAGGCGGCGATGCGATGCTCCAGGGCCAAAAGGTTTTGGCTAGCGCAGCCCGCGGGCACGTGGCACCTATGCTCTTTTGGGCCTCCTGGCTCTTCTCCTGAGACTCCAAAACCCGAGGGTCCTTGTTTGAGTGAAAAACTTACGTGATATTTTTCCTTGATTTTAATTCGTGCAAAAATAGACAGAGAGAAGACTTCTGCTAAAAACAGCATCAGATCCAGCAGTTTTGTTCAAGTATGCTAAGATTCTAGAACAAATTATTGAGCAAAGTATTTGGAAAAATAGATACATTTAGGATGTATCATCTCCCCCAAACTTAGCTTGTTGTTTGTCCTCAAGCAACTCAAACGCAATGCAGAAGCAATAAAAGACTTTGACAAGAACTTTTCTCTATGCATGCATGACAGTTTAATAACAACAATTATTCAGAACATGGATCTATTAATGAATAGCAAAGTGTTAACAAAAGTTCATTCTATCGGTGTTCTAATGTTTATACATGTTGCAAAGAAGATACTACTATGACAACACTATTTAGGCATGATTAGCTCTTTAGAATTCCACTTTGTGTCAGTTTCCTTCTCCCCTAGGATCAGTTTGTTTTCCTCCTCTCCTCCTCCCTCCTGCATATCTGTAACACCTGACGTACAACCTAGGCTACACCTGAGGGATGAGATGCGGACATGGGCTCGGCCCAACTGAAAAATCCTTGGAGAGGGGAGGTTAAAGAGGCACAACAGGTCAACAAAAGTGGGGATCAATCAGAACATTAAACTAAACAAGTCTGAACTCTCATATGTCTTCCTCTGCTTCTGTTCTTCTCCTCCAAGTTCGTCTTTCTCTGATTGAGCGGCTAGCACAAGCCACCATTGTCTCCTCTTGTGCCGGCCTCACGCCCCGATCCTCAACGGCGACAACATGGTGTGACAATTTGGTATCAGAGACAGGAATCCCCCCAAAAACTTCTCAACAAAAAAATTCCCATTCGATTTGATTTCTGGAAGCAATGGAGGTGATGAAGACAACGACGGAGACCACCTTGAGCGCCATCCATGAGATCTTGGTGCAGCTCAGCGTGACGCTGGGTCAGATGGCTGCAAGGCAGGAGCATATGCTAGCGGTTTCGAAGAAGATAATGGCGATGCTCGTGCCCATCGCGACGACCATGTTGATGTTCATGCCGAGGCAGCAGACTACCAAGCCTTTGTCATCCTCTCTCTTCTTGACCTTTCCGGTCGTGGGTGCTGCACACGGCCACCATACTCACTTCTGCCACGCCCATCAAGTGTTCGACAAAAAGTCTTTGCCACTACACCGACATTGGCCACAACGAAGTCGCGTTCCCAGCCACCTCCACCACCTGGACGAGTAGCAGGGCATCAATTCACCCTGTCACATCTATGTTGCTGGTCATGCCAGACCTAGCCTCGCTACAGCCGGTGACCATGCCGTCATTACCCTCGGTCATTCTGAAGGACGATGTTGATATGCCCTTGTAGGACCACATTGACGCTGCCCACTCCATTGGGGACGGATTCTTGTCGACATAGTGGTGAAAAAGAGTCGGTCAGGTAACCTCAGTGCTGAAGTGTGAGCGGCCAATTGTTGTGACATGAGCACGCCATTGCTTTGGAGAAGCAATGTTTTGTCGGGGTGGTAGTGTAACACCTGACGTACGACCCGGGCTGCACCTGACGGATGAGCTGTGGAGTGTGGACATGGGCTCGGCCCAACCGAACAAGCCTTGGAGAGGGGAGGATAAAGAGGCACATCAGGTCAACACAAGAGGGGAGCGATCAGAACAGGAAACTGAACAGGTTTGGACTCTCCTCTGTCTTCCTCTGCCTCTGTTCTTCTCTTCCAAGTCCGTCTTCTTCAGATCCAGCGGCTACCACAAGCCACCTTTGTATCCTCACCGGCATGTACATGCACAACATGGAGCCCCAGAACTTAGGGTGTGTTCGGTTCTAGAACTAGAGGGGATGGAATGGAATGGTTCCATTCCGACGTCACGGGACGATTCCGATCCCGTGTTCGGTTCAGAAAAAATCTAGGAACGGAGTGGTTCTGTTTTCTTGTTTGGTTGGTAGAATCGAAGAGCATAACACAGAACTAAACACTGCTAAATATTCTATTGATTTTAGCCTAAACTTAATCTTATCTGTCAATTATAATTGATGGTGACCTTACAAAACCGAAATACAGGATATAGGCAAAATCGGAGGACAAAGTCAAAATCGGAGCAAAATCACAGGCAAAATCGGTGCCGCATTGCCGGGCGTGGGCTGGCCTTGGCCGCGCCTGGCCGTGTTTAGCCTCGGCCGCCGTGCGTGGCCTTGCCACATGAGGTCGGGGTGAGGATTAGAGCTTTTTTTTCTTCTTTTCTGTATGTTGTGCCAGTGGTTAGCGAGGCGTTCCTCGCCATCCGGCCGATTTAGCCGAACGGGTCGATTCAGCATATTAGGGTATATTCCGTTACTAGGAACTACTCGGTTCCGTTTCTCGCATCAAACCGAACGCAGGAATAGGTGCTAGGCGTGAAACGGACCGGTTCCGTTCTACCAAATTCCAGAACCGAACACACCCTTAGTTGCGCACCCAAAATCACAAGTACACAAAATCGTACGGCTGGCCGGTGTCATCGCTGTCGATCGGAGGTACCAGCCAGCCTGAAAGCATGTTTGGCCCAAAAATGGTTGTGTACTAGTACTCGCGATCGGTCACCACCACCTTTTCGGTACGACGTGCCGCCCGTCGCTGCTGATCTCGCGATCTCCACGCACGCCGATGTCTAGTACTCGACGACCGTACGCTGCCTTTCTATCTCCTGATTCGATCTGGACGGTTTGGCCTGGCCATGCCAGCTCCGGTGCAATCGGGACCAGTTGGACATGCATGTTCACTCCGGTGCAAAATCCACACGAAACGGAGAACGGATGGGCGGATCAGCCATCAGGTGAGCTAGCGTTGCTTCTCTCGCCCGAGGTTTGCGGCCTAGGGGGGTATCACCATCCGCGACGCGACAAAGATTCACCCGGACAATTCGCGTCAAATCGGGGGGACGGGGACTAGTTTTGTCCTCACTTTTCCCCCTGGAGAACCCCGTACGCTTGCGACACTTCAGCAAACTACTGTAGAAAATTCCACAGTAGTACAAAAATTCGAAGTCCCATCCTCCTCCGCCCACAGACCAGCAAATGCCAATGACTCGTCGTACCATAGGGACGCGTGAAGAGGTGCCACTGATTGAGTTGATGAGCCCTACGAAGAAAAATACTTGTGGACAGTGATCTCAGCAGTCAGCATCATCCAAGAGCTCCCGTGCTGGCGCTGGCGCTGGCGTGCTACGAGGCTATACCTGTATATATAGAACAACCCGATCTCGATTTTTTAAGCTCTCCCAGCATGTCATGTCACGCAAATAATTGAAGTGGCTGTGCAGTGCAATACTATGTGAAGCTTCCGGGGAGATTGATTGATCGGCACGTGGGAATCTGCGATACAGGACGCCGGAGGGAACAAATCATGGAGTCGTCGTCCACGTTAGGTAGTCAAGTTCACACCGCGGCGTGTCTTTTTTATGGTTCATTTCTTGAAACTCATTGAGCAGACAGGGCATAAGCCCAACTCCAACGGCCTCCCCGTTTCAGACATCAATTTTTTCCGATTTGATCCGTTTGTAGGGTAGAGGACAGACTGTCTAGGCTCAGCCCGGTTGCGGTGGAGTGTGCTCCCAATGGCCTACCCATATGCGGGCCCCATGTTCGCGGGAGCCATCAAGCTTGGCTCAAGCTTGATGGTAGTCTCAGCACTAATGGCAGCCGGCGTCGCGTGATTCTCCCAGCAGGATTCCAGTTCCTGCCCGCTGGCCTCGGCCTTTCCCACCTAGGCCTCGCCATTTCCTGCCCGCCTCTCTCTTCACTGGCGAAGATAAGAAGGGGCCGGCCGCCGGGACGGAGAGCACCAACCAGCACCAACCCCTCCCTCGTCATGCCGAACAGCTCCTGTGACTTGGGCCGAGCTCAGCAAGTTCGCCCTCGACGCGTACCCTCTTCCTCCCATTACCCTTCCCCATCCCCCCTGGCGCCAGTGAATCTTCGGAGGAGGACAAGGACAAGGACATGGTTGAGGCGGCGGCAGAGGCAAAGGCCAAGGTAGAGGCCGATGCCGAGGCGAAGGCGGAGGCGAAGACAGATGGCGAGGTCGATAGCGCAGACGCAACGCACTATGCCCTAGAGAAGTACGTGTTGCGAGCTTTACCGGGCCTTCAAGGCCAAGGAGGACGCCGTCGGCAAACCGCCGAGCGGCTGCGGCTAGAGGCTGAGGAGGTGGCGAGGGAGGCGGTAGCGGCCATCTAGGACCGCGATGAGCGGGAAGCGAAGGAATCGATGAAGGCCGAGAAGACCGCCCGATTCGCCGCTGAGGCCATGCTGGAGGAAGAGTGGCAGCGGCAGGACGCGTGGGAGGCGGAGGCAGCGGCCTTGGACAACGTCTTGTCCAAGACCGCCACCAAACGGGAGGCGCTGGTAGAGGCGGTCGCCTTGCGTGTTGCGGTGGCGGACGCAGTCTAACTGGAGGTGGCGGTGGCCACTGCCAAACGGGAGGGCGAGAATTCTGCGCAACCGCGCGTCCGCAAAGTCGGCCAAGCAAAGAGAGGCGGAGACACTCACGCGCCACCGCAGGAGGCAGGCAACAAGGGCCAAGAACGAAGCCTTGGCGGCCCGACGGGCACAGGAGGCCAAGAACGCAACCTCCGGCTAGGACGGGCCGATGCTTAGTAGATTAGTTTAGTTTAGTAACTACTGTAAGATAGGGAAACCACACGTTAGGTGGCCTTGTATTGCTTATTATATAAGAAGATTACAAGGAGTCCCGATTGCATACAACACGGACATATATACAAGGAATACACACGCATATGTATCCTACATTTATGCAAACATGTGTAGGATATGTATTCTAACACCGTCCCTCAGTCAAAATTGGGCAGCCGACGAATGTTGAGACTGTCCCGAAAGTCCAAGAAGAGAGGCGATGGTAATCCTTTGGTGAAGATGTCCGCGAACTGTGATGAACTAGGAACATGTAGCACCTTAACCTCGCCAGTGGTCACGCGATCTCTGACGAAGTGTAGATCAATCTCCACATGCTTGGTACGCTAGTGATGCACTAGATTCTATGTCATGTAAACAGAGATCACATTGTCACAGAAGACCACTGAATCATCATGCACTGGTCGATGAAGCTCCAAAAGTAGCTGTCGAAGCCAACAAGATTTAGCCACCACATTTGCTACCTCCTGATACTCAGCCTCCGCACTCGATCGGGAAACAGTGTGCTGCCGCTTAGCCGACCAAGACACCAAATTCGCGTCGAGGAACACACAATAGCCTGAAGTAGACCGTCGAGTGTCTGGACAACCTGCCTAGTCAGCGTCAGAGTAGGCCAGCAATTTGTTTGATGTGCGTCGATACAAAGTGAGACCATAGTCGGTGGTGCCACGGATGTAGCGTAGAACACGCTTCACAAGGAGCAAGTGATTAGCCCGTGGATCATGCATATGAAGACATATCTGATGTACTGCATAGGATATATCTGGCCGAGTGAAAGTGAGGTATTGGAGACCTCCTACAATACTACGATATTCTATAGGATCAGCCACGGGATCACTAGACTGAGCTACAAGCTTAGAAGCTGTATCAACTGGAGTGGAGATAGATTTACACTGTAACATACCAGCTTTGTCAAGAAGCTCCAATGCATACTTCTCCTGTGAGAGGAACAAACTGTCCTTAGTGCGTCTGACTGAGATGCCCAGAAAATAGTGAAGCTCACCCATATCTGTCATGCTGAACTCTTTATGAAGAGAAGCAATTAAACTGTACAACAAAGTCGGAGAAGACGTTGTCATGATAATGTCATCCACATAGAGCAGGAGATAGGCCATGTCAGTGCCACGCCGGTAGACAAACAGGAAGCAATCGGACTTGGAGCCAAAAAAAACCAATAGTTGCAATGAACGAAGCAACCGCTGAAACAATGCTCGAGGCGCCTGCTTCAAACTGTAGAGAGATTTGTTGAGGCGACTCACCTTGTCAGGAAATCTGGGATCAGTAAACCCGGAAGGTTGTCGAGCATACACGGTCTCGATGAGTGTGCCATTGAGGAAGGCGTTCTTGACATCAAGCTGATGAATCGGCCAGTTACTAGAGAGCACAAGTGATAACACCATGTGTATGGTGGCTGGCTTGACCACAGGGTTGAAAGTCTCATCAAAATTAATACCTTCGCGTTGAGTAAAACCCCGGAGGACCCAACGAGCTTTGTATCGTTCCAACGAACCATTAGACTTCATATTGTGACGAAAGATCCACTTGTCGGTGACAAGTTTTGGCACGGCGAGGAGGATCAACCAAGTCCCAAGTGTTGTTGGAGAGGAGCGCACTGTACTCTTCAACCATTGCAGCATGCCAGTTGGGGTCTTTGAGAGCACCACGATAAGTCTTCGGTATTGAAGACAATCCTTCAACATGAAGATCAAAAATTGTCTTGGGCTGCACAATGTCGTGCTTGGCACGCATGAGCATGGTGTGAGACGGTGGCGGCGGTGGTGCTCGAGGACGACGAGCCCGAGGAGCATCTGTGGTGGGAGGCGGGGTAAAAGCCATGGATGGCAAGCTCTTAGAAGGCTTCGGGGCACCATCATCCGTAGACGCGGCGGGCGAGGGAGTGTACGAGGGCGATCCTGACGGCGACGATCCGGCCGAGGACGGGCCAGGCGAGGTGGCCCGAGGCGGGGTGCGCGGGGCGGGAGATCCTACCGCGGCAGGAGAAGTGCCCGCGACAGGCTGTCGAGTGGCCGCGGTAGAGCCCGCGGCAGAAGTTCCTGCGGTCGGCGTGGTGAATGGCATCGGCAACATCGGCTGCTCAACCTGCAGAAAGTCATAACTTTGCAAAGTAGGAGTAGAGGATGGTGGTGATGCATTATAGGCAAAGGGAAAGACAGACTCGTCAAACACAACATGGCGAGAGATGATGATCTTTTGGGTGGAACGATCAAGGCAGCGATAGCCATGATGTTGAGATGGATACCCAAGGAACACACACGGCACGAAGCGAGGCGCAAGTTTATGCGGGGCAACGGCGGTGGTGTTGGGGTAGCATAAGCATCTGAAGACCCTAAGACCGGCATATGCAGGGTCGACACCATGAAGGGCTCTAAAAGGCACGCGATCCACGATGGCCTTGGAAGGCAGCCGATTGTGCAACAACACGGCTATATGGAGAGCCTCGGCCCAGAAGCGAGGTGGCATGCTAGCTTGAATTAGAAGGGTGCGAGTGATGTCGTTAAGGGTACGAATAATTCTCTTGGCTTTACCGTTTTGTTGCGAAGTATAGGGACATGAGAAGCAGAGTGCTATCCCATGGCATTGGGCAAACGATTGTAGGGAGGAATTATCGAACTCACGACCATTGTCACACTGGATGGCTTTCAAGGGTGCATGAAACTGAGTTTGGGCTAAGGCGTGGAGGGACGACAAGTGTGAGAAGGCTTCTGACTTGGTACGTAAAGGATAAACCCAAACGTATTGAGTGAAATCATCGAGACAAACGAGATAATACTTAAAGCCAAAAATACTCTCAACAGGAGATGTCCACAAATCACAATGTATAAGTTAAAACGGAGAATGTGTTACACGATTGGTAGAAGAAAAAGGTAGACGAACATGGCGACCTAATTGACAAGCATGACACAAACTAGATTTATTTTTATCCCTGGGAATAATGCAGGAGCGAGCTAATGACTCCATGACCGGCCGTCCAGGGTGTCCAAGGCGTCGATGCCACATAGCAGGGTCGACGACGAGGAGAGGCGTGTGGGCGACTAGGGGAGGAGGTTCTGAGTTCTGACAAGGTATAGGGCTTCGGGACTATTGCATCTGAGAATCTTGGTCCTGGTTAGAAGGTCCTTCACAGAAAAACCATCAGGGTCAAATTCGACGGAAACACGATTATCAATGGTGAATTGACGAACGAACATGAGGTTTTTGACTATATCGGGAGCTACTAGGACATTGCGAAGATGCAGAGGACGCGATGGAGTGGAAATAGAAGAACGTGCATGCCCGATAGCGGTGATCGGAAGGGTGGAACCGTTACCGACAACGACAATATGAGAGGAAGAAGAAGGAGGAGACACAGAGGTCAGCATACGGGGGTTTGATGCAAAGTGGGAGGTGGCGCCAGTGTCCATGACCCAATCGGTGGTGGACGCTTGAAGGCCCATCATCTGGAACTGATTCATCAGTGCGGACTGGTCCCCATGAGGTAGTCGATGAAGCCGGTGATGATGGGGGTGCAGCGCCGAGCCCATATGTAGGAGCTTGTGGAGCATAGCCGTTGTAGCCGTAGCCATAGGCGTGCGGCACGGTGTAGGGCCCTTGCGCGTAGAAGGCGTGCTGCGGGGGCGGGGGCGGTGCATGTAGCTGGGGGGTCGAGCCTGCATACTGATACGTCCATAACGTATCTATATTTTTTATGGTTTTATGCTAAAAATATGCTTTTTAATACTCCTTTTATATAAAATTTATGATTTATTTAGACTAACCTACTAATAGTTGCAAAAGTGCACAATGTTTCTGTTTTACACTTTGATGTGTAGAAATTATCAAGAATACAAGTGGAAACCTTGTTGGAGTCAAATTGAGATTTTCCAGAAATCTGTCTCTAAACTCTTTTTGAAGATGGTCACGTTTCGGCTTTAAGATGGCGTCAAACGGAAAACTCTTCAACTACAAAGTTGTTGGAAATTTCGCGACAAACATTTTGGACATAAAATTTAGCTGGTTCCGAGTCCAGACGGGCCCGATAGAGCCGATTTACTTCATCCCAAGATAGGGTGACGGGAATCCGAAAAGCTATATAAAGGGAGGAAACCTAATTCGTGGGAGACACCTCCACCCACGAATTTCCAGCCTCCAGCCACGAAAAGTTCCGCAGTGCCGCCGCCACCGAAGGGGAGATTCGGGGGACAGAAAGTCTCTGTTCCGGCACCCCTGCCGGGACGGGAAAGTGCCCCCGGAGCCATCTCCATCGATGTCCACCATCATCTCCATCACCGTTGCTGATTCCCATGATGAGGAGGAAGTAGTTCTCTCTCGAGGCTAAGGGTTCTACCGATAGCTATGTGTTCATCTCTCTCTCTCTATGCATGATCATATTGTGATCATGAGCTTTGTAATCAAGTAGATCTACCTTACTACTCAGGTGCTTTAATAGATCTCTGCTCTCCCCATGTGTGTGAAAGTGACAGTGTGCACACCATGGTGGCACTTAGGCTAGAGATTACAAATACTTGTTATGAGTTATATTTGGAGTTGGATGTTTCTATGAAATTGTGGTGTTTGTTGGAACCATCTAGAGCTCAAGGTGACAGTGTGGATTTATCTAGATGGGAAAGGCTTATTTTGAGGTGTGTTATTATAGCCCTACCATTGATTAGAGTGTCCAACCAGAGAGTAGTTAAGAGTAGTATCATAAAGAGAAAATATTTATATGAGAGTGTTCAATAGTGAAAGTATGATCCCTAGGCCTTGTTTCTAAGCATTGAAACACCGTTTGCAATTAGATCTGTTACATGTTTGCTTGTTGATGACACACAAGTATAGGGGGTATATCGCAGTATTTTCCATAAGTAAGAGTGTCGAACCCAACGAGGAGCAGAAGGTGCTGGCTAGTGGTATGGATCAGGAATTCTGTGCAAATACTTAGCAAACGGATTTTTAGGGTTTTTTGATAAAGCAAGTAAACAAAGTACGAGTAAATAAAATATAGTAGGAATAAATGCAGCAAGTGGCCCAATCCTTTATGCAGCAGGACAAGCCGGTTGTATTACTTAAGATGACCAAACGTTCTCGAGGACACATGGGAAGACTGTCAAGTGCTTTTGCTTCATATAGTTGATTAATCTTCTTTAGCTTGCTAAGTGTTGTGTGGGTGAACCTGTGCTAATGTACCGACCTTCCTAGGACTAATACATACTTGTGATTATACCCCTTGCAAACATCCGTAAGTACAAGAAAGTAATTAAGGTAGAAATCTAACCATAGCTTTAAACTCTAAGACCCTTACGTCCCTTGTGCAATGGTTTCTTAACGGGGGTTCAGGTTTTTGTCACTCCGGCAACCCCTACGATTAGTAGCCAAATACACAATGCATTCTCCTAGGTCCATATAGGTAAAGTGTCATGTAGTCGACGTTCACATGACACCACTAGAAGAAGTACACCACAACTTAAATATCAAACTATTGAATCTTTCTCAACACAACTCCACTACTAACAACATGACTTCTCCCATGTCCTCAAGAACAAAACGAACTACTCACAAGACATCATATGGATCATGATCAGAGATGGAATAATGATGTATAACAATCTGAACATAAAAAATAATTCAATGGTTCACTCAATAGCATCAACTATAAAGAGTAATCAACACCGGGAAAGTTTCCCCTAAGAACTAATGCAAGATTCAACTCAATTGTTACAACAATATGGAGATGGTGATGAGGGTGCTGATGGTGATGATGGTGGTGATGATGATGATGATCCCGATGAAGTCCACCTTGATGGTGGTGTTGATGGCGACGATCTCCCCTCTCCGGGAAGGAATTCCCCTGGCAGAAATCTATCTGCCGGAGAGATCTTTCTCTCTCGGTGTTTTCCGCCCCGCAGAAGCGGCGGAATATTTCTATGGTCGCTCCCCGAGTCTTAGAGTTTTGGGAGGATAATATACGCCAGAGGGGAGTGCCAGGGGTGGACCAGGGTGGCCACACCACCTGGTGGCGCGATCTAGGCTGGCCCGTGCCAGGGGGTGGTGTGGGCCCCCTGTGGCCCATCTCCAGCCCCCTTCTGGCTTCCTTCGTCTTCTGGAAAAATAGGATTTTCCGTATATTTTCCTGGATTTTCTGATCTTCGCGAATTTTGCCTCCAAACAGCACCTTTTCCATCAGAATCCTGACTGCAGCGATCCATGCTCCAAAAGTCATCAACCATGCAAAAACAGATGAAATTACATAAGTATCATCTCTTAATACAAAATATATCAATGAATAACAGTGAATTATGACATAGAATAGTGATGCAAAATGGACGTATCACTTTCTTCCATCTTTATTTCAGTTTGCCTTTAGTCTCTTCCATGCCATCAAGCTATTTTCTAGCACCGTTGTCTTATATCCATACCACTTGTATTTCACTATCTCTTCGCTGAACTAGTGCACCTATACACTTGACAAGTGTATTGGGTGTGTTGGGGACACAAGAGACTTCTTGTATCTTGATTACAGGGTTGCTTGAGAGGGGATACCTTTGACCACTTCCACCCTGAGTTCGATAAACCTTGGGTGATCCACTTAAGGGAAACTTGCTGTTGTTCTACAAACCTCTGCACTTGGAGGCCCAACAACTGTCTACAAGAATAGAAGTGCCTAGACATCACATACCAGGGCCGTATGGCCACATCTGGATCGCGTCGTTCCAGGGCAGGAGTGGAGTGGGCCAGGTTGGAGGAGCGGCGGCCGGAGGTGTGATGACGGGGCCGGCTTGGATGATGGCGGTGTCATTGGCGGCGTCCGTTGCGGTCTTCTTCTTTTTCTTGCCCTTACCACCGTTACCCTATCCGGAGTTGGGGGTGGTGGCGACGTTGGAGTAGAGGGCCGTGTCACCGTTGCCATTGCGCGAGCGACGATTCTTGCGCTTCATGTCTTGGAGCGCGAGAAGAGAACGACACTTCTCAAACGAGATGTTGGGCATGAGGGAGATGAGATCGGCGGTGCCCTCGTATTGCTCGAAAAGTTCGTTGAGGCAGTGGACTACCAGCTTGGCATCGTCTTCCGGGGAGCCGAGATCCGCGAGACCGTCAGCGAGGGCCTTGATCTTCTTCAAATACTCGGTCATGTTCATCTCGCCCATATTGATCTCACCCATCTCGGTGGAGAGGTAGAGCTGGCGGTTGATCTTGTGGTCGTTGAAGAGCCCGTTGATGCTTGTCCACAGCTCGACGCCGAGGGGGTCTTCGCCCGGTGTCATGACGGTGTCGAGGAGACCGTTGGAGACGGACCCGTAGAGACAGGAGACGACCGTTGCATCCAAAAGAGCCCACTCCGGAGTCGGAACGGACGGAGCAGGGGCGTCGACGTGGTCGAGCAGCGCATACTTGCTAAGGGCGGCGCGGAAGAAGGTGCGCCATTGGCGATGAACGCCGGTGTCGGGCACCGACGGGACGTGCCCCTTGATGGAGTGGAGGCCGACGGCTTGGGCATGCAATGAGGTGAGAAGGCCCCGCTGCAGGATGCTGGCGAGCCAAGCTCGATTGGGCGTCGTGACTTCTGCCTCGCGGTCTTCTTTTTCCTTCGCGGCTTGCGCGATCCGTGCGATGTCGTCACCCATTGCAGAGGGGCGGCGAGGCTAGAAAGGTAGAGGTGGGTGGTTTGCAGAGGCCCGACGCCGAGATCGGCTGCGGTGGCAGCGGCACCGAGATCGGCTGCTACGGTGGCGGCGGAAGCGGGAGGAGGGGCAGGTCCGGTTAGGGTTTTGCGTCTGATACCATGTAAGATAGGGAAAACCACACATTAGGTGGCCTTTTATCGCTTATTATATAAGAGGATTACAATGAATCCTGGTTGCATACAACATAGACATATATATAAGGAATACACACGCATACGTATCCTACACGTTTAGGATATGTATTCTAACAACTACTATTTTCACATGGAATATGAAAAAGCTCTACTAACTTAAGCGACCTACCTTATCCTCTCCCCTCCTGCTATAGTACCACTCTTCTTCCTCATCCGCGCTGGGCCGATCCAAAGCCGATCTCGCCGGCGTTGCTGGTCGAGGGAGGCGGAGGAGAGGCTCCGGCGCACGTAGTGTATATAGTTCTTGTTTGTCTCGGCGGTTTGCCGGTGTTTGGAGTAGGTCTCAAGATCTCTCAGGATGGATCTTGAGCAGCTCGGGTGGGACGACCGGCGGCGGTGCTCTGGAGGGCAGAGCGAGCGGCAGTGGGTCTTGGCCTGAGGATCTCCGTAATAAAGTCTGCGGGGCCTTTCTCCGGCTGGTTGTTGTCATCCGGCGGCTGCTGCTCCCTCTGGACGGCCATGGCGGCGAGGAGGGGGAGAAGCGTAGCAGGTGGCTGTCGGCAGTTGGAGGCTCGAGGGGACGTTGTTCCTGCCTGCTGCTGTGGCGCGGCAGCGGCGGGCCGCCGGTGTTGCTCCTGCTTCCATGGTGGAAGATGAAAATGCCGGATCCCCTTGCTAATAAGCGCCACCGTTTCCCCTCTGGTGGTCACATCCCTGACTCCGCCCTCTCGGCCGGCCGTGGCGGCGAGGGAGAGGGTTGGGGATGGCTTTCTGTGGCAGCTGGTTTTGGGCAACGGACTGGTCGGTGGTTGTGCGAAGGTGCAGGAAAGAATTGAACTAGTGGCCCTTCGTTGCAGTCCTTCTCTGATTCGGTGTCTCCTGCAGCGGAGTTCAAGAGAAGACATAGATTATATCCTTTGTGCTCTGCTGCGATTCGACATGCCAATTGCCCAATTTTTTGGGATTTTATGGAGACAATGGTTTCATGTTATGCTGCTCCGTATGATTTTTTTCAGAACTGCCCAGCTTTGGATGCAGTACTTGAATCCTCCTGTTGTACTAGAGATCAATGGAGAATTGTTGTCCAAGAATTCTTAGCGATATGACATATCACTCGGGTGTGTGTGCCGGAGACAGTTGAGATCGTCTCTGATGTCGCTCCTCGGATTTGGCGGTAAAGATCCCCCTCAGTTGAGCTCGGTGATGCATATTCAACATCTACAGCCCAACTTTCAACCTCGTTTGCCGATACCTTCTCGATTGCTGGTTGAGCCGCTGGTTCTACGGTGGGTTAGGCTATGTGAGGCCCCTGAAGATGTCAATTGCAGGTTTAGTCAATCCATGCTCTCGATGGATTACCTGATAGGCTCCAATTGTATTCTTCTGCTTTGTCTTCTTGGTTCAGCTTCTAATCTTATGAGTCAGCTTGTAGGATTTAGATCCGTTTCACAGTTTTTGGTCTATGGTTGTAAGAGCAATGTTGTACTCTGTCTTGTTTAATATTAATCAACTCTTCCGTTAAAAAAAACTACTATTTTCTATGTAATGAAGTTATTAGTAATTTTGTGAGCATGACACGCGGGCCCAGATGAAGCCCGGACGCGCGGGCAGTCCGAGCCCCCGTAAACCGAGCTCAACTTTCGATCCGCCCAAACGGTCTGGTTCGAGGTTGGCTCTCGCTTTGTACGTGCACGTTGGACCGTGACGGTGGCGTTGGACAAGATCAGATCCGCAGGGTCCGTTTGGAGGGGGCCATTGGAGTTGGCCTAAACTCGATCCTGCTGACGGACACTCCGCCAACACAGCGTAGATGGGAATCCCCGGGGGTTTCGCTATCTAAACCTAGGTTATACAAAGTAATTAAGCTTTAAAATTCCTCACTTGTGCGTACCTTTGCCGGTGATGATCACACAACCAATTTACACCTGCTATTCCAAAAAACTACACGGTGTATCAACATGTCGCAAGTTATCTTTGGCGATAATGATGTTCCTTTTTTAATGCTCTGTCGCTATGATAGAACCTAAGAATGTTGATTAAACAAGCAATGGACACAAGTCTGGACATATCAGCACGGTGTCGTAAACTAATGCGACGAAAAGAAAATCAGAATAATCTAAGTAGTATATCATGTTGACGATTAGTTTCCAGCGGAAGTTGTCAAGTTGACATGACAAGCTTTGGAAGATGCCAAAACCAGACAGCCAGGAAATGAGGGCGTATTATTGATGGAGCATGTCATGATTCGCAGCAGACCGGCCATCAGGAAGATTTGCACTTGAATATAGATTCAAATCATAAGATGCTTTACTGATTGCATGCGCTTGCGCGCCTTAAGAGAAAAATGTTAAACTGAAGTTGGCTTGCATTCAGATATTGAACTGACAAAAGATATAGAGCAGGTAAATATAACTACTGGAATCCTGTTTCTGCCAAAAAAAAATATCACAAGAATATTTAAGCAGGCGATCGTTTATTATTGTTTCATTGAAGTTAGCAATCCTCCACCATCCCGAGTTCTTCAGTGTACTTAGAAGACTTCACACGATAGATTTTATTATAATCTGGATAGTCCTCCACTTGTATACTCCTTAGTCTTTGGAAAGATACTAGCTTCTGGCTAGTCCACACATAAACAGAATGAACAATTTGACATCCAATGTTTTGGTCAATATACGCATGTTAGTTGCAATGAAATGCAATAAAATTAATTAATGACCAAATGCAACTAGTATCATGTTTGCTATTTCAATTGGTGGCGTCCAAAGCTGCCTAGGCTGAAAAATGAAAAATATTATCAAGTTGGTCCTGTACGACTTGTCGACTTCAACAGTAAGTAGGATCTGACTGTAGTTACAAATCAATTATCAGGGTGTAACAAGCGATGCAGCTATTCAACAATCCGCACCTGCTACTGGCTGCACCGAGATAAGCAGATTTGACTGAGCTTTCCGTGTAGGCCAGGTTGCTCGAATGAGGGCATGTTTCGTTAAAAGAAAAAATGGAGGAAAAACATACGTGTAAGAAACTTTTCTATGGTGGCACTATCTATCCATTTGGTTCAAAGGAATGAAACAAAGGGAAAAAAGGAAAATTTTATTTGATTTCAGTTTTAATAAAGAAAAACGCAAGAACTTTACAGTCCTATACCAAAAAACTCAAGTTAAGGAAAATACTGTGTTTTTCAGTACTCCACTTTGCACTTGCATTTATATCATATTCCTCCGTTTTTTAAAAACCTGTGTGCCAAACAAGCTCCGAGTGATCTTTTCAAACGTTCCCTTGAAATTCAGATGTACTCGACGAATATTGGATGAAAATAAAATTTATACTTAAAAAACAGGAACCTTAATCACATGAGACAAATTTGCGAAACAGACTGCCTAGCTAGCATCCTCATGGAGTGACAAGCTGACAATTTCATCGATAGCGACTGAATACTCAGCTGCTGTCCGTTTTCTGCTGGAAGTTAGGTGCAGCAAGAATGAGATATTGACACCACAGATAGAATGCACCTTGCTGACAAATGAGCGACAAGTACAGTAGTTTGCAGCCAGTGAATGTGTACTCGTGTGTTGGAATATTAGGCAATTTCCCTATGAGATTAATTACCAAAATCAACATTATGTAAGCACTAGCAGATCTAAACACATGCAGCCAAACAACCACATCTAGTAGATCTGAAAATCTAGCAAGAACTAGTGCATACAAAGAAAAGAATAGCACGTACAGGTTGACCGGGAAGGTCGTCACCGCATCGGCACCTTGGTACTTGTTGTCGCCCATGGTGTTGATGAGGTCGGCGGTTGCCGAAGAAGAACACACGAACGAAGGCGAGTAGTCGCGTCGAGACGCTCCCCAAAAACCTTATCGCCCGTCTCCCGGTGCAGGATCTCAACGGACGGAGTTTCGGAGGCCTGCTCTCCCGGACAGCAGTGCACGCAGCCGCCGGGATGGGGAAGCCTAGAGGGCAGCACAGCAAGAGGAACACACAGCGAGAGAGACTGAGAAAAGAACTGAGACTATCTAAATTTGTCTGTCTCTCGCAGGGACACGCGTCAAACATGCACACGAATGTTGACACGTACCCAACAGCTGATGCACCAAGCAAAAATTTAGTCTTCCACAAAACGAGTTTCTAACTCGAACTCGATTCACGAAACGCGACGCGCGTGCGGGCGAGGCGAGGCGGGCGGCGGAGGAGGAGGAGTGCGTGAGGACTCCTTCTCTTCTCACTCACTTAGTAGGAGTGAAACAACTCACCTTATAAGCTGGTCCAACTCTCTCCCAACTAGCAATGTGGGACTAAACTTTGTCTCCCACAGAGCTCTCAAGCTGCCATAGTAGATGGGCCTTGAGATTTCAGGATTTATTAGACTAGATGGGCTGCCTACATGGGCCGCAACCCATATAAATCTAACAATCCCCCACCAGATCTCAGAGGCACATCATATGGCTTATCAGTTCCAATCACTGTTTAATATACCTGCAGTTCAGTGGAGACTGTTAAGTTGAACTTCCACCTAGACAAAGAGATACGCTTACTACAACTGAACAATGGACTATGCCTTGCGCAGCAAGTTTCACTCAATGCCGTTACCGGTACTTGGCTGCCATAGGCTACCCATCGGGTGGAGCTTATAAGTCATACTCCTCGGCCTTTCATGAGCTTCCTAGAGATTCATCCAAATCTCATACACTGTGACTAGCAGTGTAGCTCATATAGGTGTTCTTTCAAGATCGCTCTGTAGGACAGCGCCTTTGCTCCCAAGGAGACAGACAGAACATATTAAGATATAATCAACCTTCCTTACAGTATTCTATGAGAGAATTGCATCTACAGCGGAGTGGGAGTTTTAGAAGTTTCTCTCAACTCAGTTGTTTCGGTTTGTTTTCCCAGTTCCTAATTCACGGGATCTCCGATCACATAGGTTGGGTTACCCCCTTAACAACTCACGTGGGTCTCAAACCCATCTCCCTCGATGCATTTTCTATCAAGTTTCTTGATAGTCCTTTCGTAAAAGGATCTGCCAGATTCTTAGCCATTTGGACATAATCCAATGCTATAACTCCAGAGTTTCTCAGCTTTCTGACACACTTCAGTCTTCTCTTGACATGTCTTGAACTCTTCATATTGTTCTTAGAACTGTTCACTTTAACGATCACAGTTTGGTTGTCACAGTTCATAAGGATTGCCGGTATTGGTTTTTTAACCAAAGGCAAATCTGTTAAGAGTTCACGAAGCCATTCTGCTTCAACAGTCGCAGTATCTAATGCTGTGAGTTCTGCTTCCATAGGTGACCTCATTAAGATGGTCTGCTTGCAAGACTTCCATGAAACAGCGCTATCACCAAGAGTGAATATATATCCACTTGTGGCCTTTATCTCATCAGCATATGATATCCAGTTTGAATCACTATACCCTTCAAGTACTCTTGGATACCCGGTATAATGAATTCCATAGCTCACGGTTCCCTTTAAATAGCGCATTACTCTCTCAAGAGCATGCTAGTGATCATCTCCCGGGTTGGCCACAAACCGACTAAGTTTGCTCACAGCAAATGAGATGTCAGGCCTCGTAGCGCAAGCTAAATACATAAGTGAGCCAATAATCTGAGAGTATCTCAATTGATCTCTAGCTGCCTTTTGATTCTTTCGAAGCAAAACACTAGGATCATAAGGTGTGGGAGAAGATTTGCAATTATCATATCCAAATCTTCTCAACACCTTATCTACATAATGTGATGGCACAAGTGTAATCCCATTATTCTCATCTCTGAGCAGCTTGATGTTTAGGATAACATCAGCTTCTCCAAGATCCTTCATCTCAAAACATTGAGACAAGAAGGTTTTGACCTCATTAATCACTTTGAGACTTGTCCCGAAAATTAGTATGTCATCAATATAGAGACATAGGACAACTCCCTCACCCCCACCATGGCGGTAGTACACACATTTGTCGACTTCATTTACAACAAATCCCACAGATGTCAAAGTTCTTTTAAACTTCTCATGCCATTGTTTGGGAGCTTGTTTGAGGTCATATAAAGATTTCTTCAATTTACACTCCTTTCTTTCTTGACCTTCTAGTACAAAACCATCAGGCTGTTCCATGTAAATTTCCTCGTCCAACTCTCCATTTAGAAAAGTCGTCTTAACGTCCATTTGATGAACGACAAGACCGTGTGAGGCAGCCAGTGATAGTAGTACTCGAGTTGTGGTCAATCTAGCCACAGGTGAGTAAGTATCAAAGAAATATTCGCCTTCCTTTTGGGTATAGCCTTTAGCCACAAGCCGAGCTTTGTACTTTTCAATAGTACCATCAGCCCTAAGCTTCTTTTTAAATACCCATTTACATCCTACAGGTTTACACCTATACGGACGTTCAGATATCTCCCACGTTCCATTAGCCAAGATGGAATCCATCTCACTTTGGACCGCGCTTCCTTCCAGTAGTTTGCATCTAGAGATGCAAAAGCTTCTGAAATGGAGTGGAAGTGTCATCCACTAGGTACACAATGAAATATACCAAAAGATCTTGCGATCCTTTGTCTCTTACTCCTTGTGGGAGCTTCATTGTCATTCTCATCCAAATCTGAACTCACATTATCTGATTATTCATCAGTCTCTACGGGAGTTTCAGGTTCAGAAACTGGATCATATTCCTTATTAGATATGCTAGGCATATCTCTCATAGGAAATATATTCTCAAAGAATATAACATCTCTTGATTCAAAAATGGTACCGACACTCATGTCGTCCATTTTAGATTTCACCACAAGAAATCTGTAAGCAATGTTGTGAGAAGCATGGAAAAAGTTGCAGCTGGCACTCCTAGAGATCCGCTTACTCTCGAGGAAGAGAGAGCGTTCAGGGAGGCCACTGTACTTTTCGTGGGCTCTGTACTCAGTGAGCCACAAGAGGGTTTTTCCCTTGCCATCTCTTAAAATTAGCACCAGTAAAAGGGCTCGGTTTCAGCGAAGCAGCAAAGGCAGATGACGAAAAATGCCTAAACAAATAAGGTTTTTGGATTGTTCGAATATTAGGCAATTTCCCTATGAGATTAATTACCGAAATCAACATTATGTAAGCACTAGCAGATCTAAACACATGGAGCCAAACAACCACATCTAGTAGATCTGAAAATCTAGAAAAAACTAGTGCATACAAAAAGAAGAATAGCACGTACAGGTTGACCGGGAAGGTCGTCACCGCATCAGCATCTTGGTCCTTGTTGTTATCGCCCATGGTGTTGATGAGGTCGTCGGTTGCCGAAGAAGAACACACGAATGAAGGCGAGTAGTCGCGCCGAGACGCTCCCCAAAAACCTTATCGCACGCAGCCGCCGGGATGGAAAAGCCTGCGAGAGAGACTGAGAAAAGAATTGATACTATTGTCTGTCAAACATGCACACGAATGTTGACACGTACCCAACAGCTGGTGCACCAAGCAAAAATTTAGTCTTCCACAAAAGACGACGCGCGTGCGGGCGGGCGAGGCGGGCGGCGGAGGAGGAGGAGTGCGAGGACTCCTTCTCTTCTCACTCATTTAGTGGGAGTGAAACAGCTCACCTTATAAGCTGGTCCAACTCTCTCCCAACTAGCAATATGAGACTAAACTTTGTCTCCCACAGAGCTTTCAAGCTGCCATAGTAGATGGGTCTTGAGATTTCAGGATTTATTAGACTAGATGGGCTGCTTACATGGACCGCAGCCCATATAAATCTAACATCGTGTGCCTGATCTAGCATGCGTAAATACGGAGTAGATTTTTTTTCAAACAAATTGTGTAGATATTTGTTGGCTGAATTTTGATCAAGCATAAGCGACATGAAAGAAACTCAGTATAAACGTACAGAAGATATGTATATGGTATACCTGTGAGAAACTCCGGGAGATGCATCGGTTGGGACGCCGGAGAAAAGATTGTTCGTAGAGGCGGATGCGACAAATGAAGAAAAAACGAGAGATGCCTTCGGTTGGGACGCTAGAGAATAGACGGTCTGAAAGGATCGTATGGGTACCTAGAGGGGGTGAATAGGTGCTACTTCAAATTTTACTCTTTTTCAATTTAGGGTTTGACATGAAAGATAAATTTTCTAGATTATGCAACTATGGTGAATTTACCTATATGACAAACTAGTACATATACTAAGCAATAACTAGATAAGTAAAGTGCGGTAAATGATAGAAGTAACCAAAGTGGAGCACGTGGAGACACAAGGATTTGTTTTCCGTAGATCCTTCCTTTTGAGGGGAAGTACGTCTACGTTTGGAGAGGGGGTGGTTTCAAACCACCAACGCCACGAGAGGCCTCCCTTGTTCTCCGATGAACCTCACCCCAATGGGTTCGATTCACCTCTTACACTATACGGTAACCTTCGAGGTGGAAGCCGACACCTTTACAACGAGTTCGGGGCACACATTCACAACTTAATTGGAGGCTCCCAAGTACAAGCTAGCTGTCAAACAATCAAAGACAAGCTAGCAAGAACCAAATCACAAGCTAGGGTTTCCAATGAAACACTAGAGCAAGGGGCCCTCAAGTGAATGAGGGGAAAATGAAGATCTCTCTTGGTGAAGATGTAGATCGAGGCCTCATCCTTCGATTCTCCAAAGATCAGTGACTTTGGATGGTTGAGTGAGGAGATCTTGTGGATTTGGTGGCTCAAATGGTGCTGGAGTTCTTGAGATGGACGAGCAGCTTCCAAGGTAGAAGAAGGGGCCTTTATATAGGCCCCCTGGAATTAGAGCCGTTGGGATCCACTTACCCCGGACAGTCCGGCCAACACCAGCCGGACACTCCGGCCTGGCCAAGTTTCCGGCCAGAATCCGGACAGTGTCCGGGCAGAGTCCGAATAGGCAACCAGAATGTCCAGCAAAGTCGCCCACTTCTCAAGGCCGGACATTCCTGTCGGATCCAACCGCATAGTCCAGCCGGGGACGGACACTCCGGCTTAATTCGGCTGGATAGTCCGGCTAGGACATGCTTCCGGCACAGACAAACTCCTGGGGAGCTCTTTTCCTTTATTGCAATATGCACAAGAGCAGCAGGAATCTCCTGAAATATTTAACAGACAATTAAACTCATCCAAGTGTTGTCACCAAACATCAAAATAATAGGAAGGGCATAAATGCCCTTCCAATCTCCCCATTTTTGGTGTTTGATGACAACCCAAGGATTTGCAAATAGGATAGAAATAAATTTTCACAAGTGGAGATATACAAAATATATTGAGGCTCCCTCTAGATGTGTGACCAATTTTTTGCTTTGCATTTGAATACAAGATCACACACCCTAGGATTACATCCTCTCTAGATTTTTTAGCTAACAAGTTATGACATGATATATAATAACAACTAGATCAATAAGCTAGGCATAGGCATAACATAGTCATTTAACACAACCGGGAAAGCATGTCACAACACACAACACAGAGTTCAGCACAACATAGTACTCAACAAGTAGGATAAATACACGAAGCTTCAAAGAGGCAAATCGAAATAACGTGAAGCTCGTGTACCCATGCAAATCCCCGGTAGCAACCTAATAAAGGGGCTACTTCTCCATCTTTGGCATAGAGACACCAAAAAGGGAAAAGAGCACAACTAAAGCGTCCCACGGCCATCTCTAGCCACTGTAGTTGTTGTCGTCATCCTCCTCCTCATCATCCTCGTCCTCATCACCATCCTCATCATCCTGATCCTCTTGAGTAGATCTCTGGCTGTGAGGGCGAGAAGAAGAAGATACGTCCTCAAACATGGACCAATCCACACGTCCCTGACTCCAGTGACCATAGGAGAGTGTGTCATCAGACGCTTGCTGCTGAGAAGGGTCAACATCCATGGGCTGGTTGATCTGCTTGAGCTCCTTCATCACATTCCTGTTCGCCTTGTATGCATTGTACTGACCATGGCGAATGTCAATGTTCTGGCAAAGAAGAAGCTTCTTCCACCAGGAGGCCTTCTTCACCTTCTTGTGCACTTCCTCCTTGGAGGTGGTGAAGCGATATGCATTGCTGGCATGCTTCATGCAAGGGCCACGGGTCATAGCCTCCAGAACCTCCTCAGAACCATCATCACTATCAGAGGCATCTATCTCATCATCCTCAAATATATCCTGAGCAGGGGGTAGCCATGAAGGAAATATGCCCTGAGAGGCAATAATAAAGTTGTTATTATGTATTCCTTGTATATGATAGATGTTTATTTTACATGCTATAATTGTATTGATAGGAAACATCAATACATGTGTGTTTAATAAACAAAAAGGGTTCCTAGTCATGCCTCTCTTATAGACTAGCTCATTGATTAACAAGATGATCAAGGTTTCCTGATCATGGACATTGGATGTTGTTAATAACAAGGTCACACCATTGGTGGAATGATGTGATGAACATTCATCCGAAGTATAGCATTACGATCAAGTCATTGTGTTTATATTGCTATAACATCATACGAAGTAATCTTTATCCTTAGACCATGAGATCATGTTAATTGCTAACACCGGAAGAGTATCTTGATAACATCAAATGTCACACCGTAACAGGGTGACTATAAAGATGGGTTCAGTGCTATGAAGGTGTTATGTTGAGGTTCATGGATCAAGAGTGGAATTTGTCAATCCAGATGATGGATAGATATACTCTGGGCCCTCTCGGTGATATCACATTAAGATAGCTTGCAAGCAAGTGATGTGATCACTAGAATGTTATATCACGGGAACGAGAAAAGAGTGCATGTCGGTAACGAGATCAAACTAGGTATGGAGATACCGATGATCGAATCTCGGACATGTAATATATCGAGAGACAAAGAGATTTAGTTACAAGCGTTAAAGGTTCTCACGATCACAGGAGTCATCGTTGAATGTATAGGAGTCAGTACGGATCTCCAGGTCTTGCTGCTGATTATTGATCGGAGAAGGGTCTCGATCATGTCTGCATTATTCGCGAACCGTAGGGTGACACACTTAAGAGTTATCGGACACCATTTTGGAGCACATATGTTTCAGACGAAAGAATTGCAAAGCGCAGGAATTGTTTCAATAGAAACCGAAAATTGTTTCGCGTGAAATTGCAGAAGGTGGTTCTGCATGTGATATTGAAATATTGCAAGGGGCTATATGTGAATGTTTGTTAATTAAAGTAATTAACAAAATTCTGAATAAATTTAATAAAAGAGTTTTATTAAATGAGAGAGCATTAAATTTGGAGAAACTTAATGCATTTAAAGTGGAGACTTTAAAAGGGAATGTGAAGAGGCATTTTAATGTGGAGGAGTTACCACCACATGAATGGGGGAGGTGAGGTCACCCCCATGCATGACCATGGAGAGAGGGGGCACCCCTCCCTCCTCCTATAAAAGTCCACCCATTCCCTCCTTCATCCTCACACCTCCTTGTGAAGGATCTCTCTCCCCCTCTAGAATTATTCCCCCATGGTCTCAGATTAGCGAGATACATGTTTCCGGTGGCATTTCGTCTGGAAGGAGTTGCTGCTTCCGCTGGATCACTGGAGCGAGGAGGTGGAGGTTGTCCGGTGGCTTGAACATGTGTGCGAGTACGGATGCACTGCTGAGTTGCGGCGCTCGGACTTCCTCACGATCTTGAGATCGGCAAGTGTACGACTACATCAACCACGAGTTCCTACTCGTTAACAAAGCTTGTTGTCTTCGAGGATAAGTTCTCTATGGATGTATGTCCACCCGTTTGCTTTGTACCTAGTATATAGATCTTGGCGTGTAGTTCACACCGTAGGAAAATTTTTGTTTTCTATGCTGCGGACCCAACAGTGGTATCAGAGCCTGATCTATGCGTAGGTGCTTTGCACGGGTAGTACACATGTGTTTATATGTGGGCGATGATGATCATGTTATTGCATCTTCTATGTACTTTGGATATTGGTGGCATAGTGGGATGAAGCGGCCCGGACCAACCTTACATGTCATCGTACATGAGACCGGTTCCACGACTGACATGCAACTTGTTTTGCATAAGTGGCTGGCGGGTGTCTTTCTCTCCTACTATAGTCAATATCTGATTTACAACGAGTTGCTAATAACTTAGTTATCCTCGTTGTGGTTCATGTTCGTAGGTTAGACAGGTTCTATCTCCGAAAGCCCTAAGCCACGTAAAACTTGCAATTGATAAATTAGAGACGTCTAGTTTAGATCGTTGCTGGGCTAGTGTTTTGATATGGTATTGTTGTAAGTAGATGTATAATAGATACTCTTACAACTCACTTAACGTCTAAGTTCCATAGACCTTGGCCTTACACACAAAGGAATGATAAAGATCATACCATGATTTAAATGATAAAGATCAAATGCATGGACCATATCATCTCACTTCACACATTAGATGTTAGCATCTTATATTGCTAGTTTGACGCGTTTGGTAGCATTATAAGATGATCCCTCATTTAGATATCAAGATAAAATGTGTTCTTCCTTAAGTATGCACCGTTTTGTGGATCGTGTTTTGAGGCATCATGTGATGATCAGGTGTTTTCAACTCTACGCTTTCATACAACGGGTGTAAGACATTTTTACACACGCAAATACTAAGGTTCTTACTTGACGAGCCTAGCATGTACAGACATGGCCTCGGAACATGGACCGAAAGGTTAAGCATGAGTCATATAGTTGATATGATGCCCATATAGATGCTCGCCTTTGAAGCTACACCGACTCACGTGATGATCGGACTTGGTGTAGTGGATTTGGTTCATGTAATCACCAAAAGGACATGAGGGATGTCGTTTTTGAGTGGGAGTTCATTAGTAATTTGGATTAGTTGAACTCAATCTATCATAAACTTAGTCTAAATATACTTTACAAATTCTGTTGTAGATGGCACCACACCTTTTAATTTCAATGTGTTCATGGAGAAAGAGAAACTTGCTGCGAATGGTAGCAACTTCACCAACTGGGCTATGAATTTGAGGATTCTCCTCACTGCTGCACAAAAGCAATATGTGCTAGATGCGCCGCTAGGCCCCCCACCAGCTCCTGATGCCCCTGACGAGGAAAAGAACGTCTATATAACTCGTCAGGAGGACCACAACTTAGTTCATTGCGGCATATTGTATGGGCTAGAGCCAGAACTTCGAAAACGTTTCGAAAATGGCAATGCCTTTAATACCATGGGAGAATTGAAAATGATTTTCGATACCCATGCTGCCGTAGAGAGTTATAATGCTACAGAAAAGTCTTTAGCTGCATGATGGAGGAAAACAGCTCCGTTAGTGAGCATGTACTCAAAATGTCTGGGTACGCCGATAAGCTTGTGTCCTTGGGAATAACGATTCCCATTGACTTAGGCATACATCGTGTTCTCCAATCTCTGCCACCTAGCTACAAGAGCTTCGTGATGAACTATAATATGCAGGGCATGAAGAAGTCTCTTCCCGAGCTTCTGTCGATGCTTAAGACTACAGAAGTGGAGATTAGGAAAGAACATCAAGTGTTGATGATCAATAGGACCACCAGTTTCAAGAAGGACAAGAAAGGCAAGCACAAGGGAAAGAAAGGGGGCAAGTCTATTGCCACGCCTGAAAAGAAACCCCGAGCTGGCCCTAAGTCTGACACCGAGTGCTACTATTGCAAGGGGACTGGCCATTGGAAGCACAACTGCCCCAAGTATTTGGCGGACAAGAAGTCCAGCAAGGCAAACAAAGGTATATGTGATATACATGTTATTGATGTGTACTTGACTAGTACTGCGATAGCACACGGGTATTTGATACGGGATCGGTTGCTAATATATGTAACTCAGTTCAGGGCTGCGGAACAAGCGACAACTAGCAAGGGATGAGGTCTCGATCGGGTGGCAATGGATCAAGAGTTGATGTGATCGCCATTTAACGCTGCCTCTCCATATGCCATCGGGATTAGTTATAAACCTAAATAATTGTTATTTGGTGCCTGCACTGAGCATGAACATTGTATCCGGATCGTGTTTGATGCAAAGTGGTTATTCATTTAAATCTGAAAACAATGGTTATTCGATTTATATGAATAATATATTTTATGGTCATGCACCTATGTTGAATGGTTTATTTCTGTTGGATCTCGATAGTAGTATTACGCATATTCATAATGTTGATGCTAAAAGGATTAAACTTGATAATGATATATCTACATATATGTGGCACTGCCGTCTAGGTCATATTGGCGTTAAATGCATGAAGAAACTCCATTCTGATGGAATTTTGGAATCACTTGATTTTGAATCATTTGATACATGTGAGCCATGCCTTATGGGCAAGATGACTAGAACGTCGTTTTCCGGTTCAATGGAACGGGCGACAAATCTATTGGAAATCATACATACTGATGTGTGTGGACCAATGAGTGTGTCGGCGCGAGGTGGATATCGTTATTTTGTTACTTTCACAGATGATTTGAGTAGATACGGGTATATCTATTTGATGAAACACAAGTCTGAAACTTTTGAAAAGTTCAAAGAATTTCAGAATGAAGTGGAAAATCATCGTAACAGAAAGATCAAATTTCTGCGGTCCGACCGTGGAGGAGAGTATCTTAGTTACGAGTTTAGCACACATATGAAAGACTGTGGAATAGTTTCACAACTCACGCCTGCCGGAACACCACAACGTAATGGTGAGTCAGAACGTCGTAATCGTACTTTATTGGATATGGTTCGATCTATGATGTCTATAACTGACTTGCCACTATCATTTTGGGGTTATGCACTGGAAACCGCTACATTCACTTTAAATAGGGCACCGTCTAAATCCGTTGAAAAGACACCGTATGAATTATGGTTTGGAAACAAACCTAAGCTGTCATTTCTTAAAGTTTGGGGATGCGATGTTTATGTGAAGAAACTTCAACCGCATAAACTCGAACCCAAAGCGGAAAAATGCGTCTTCATAGGATACCCTAAGGAAACGATTGGGTATACCTTCTATCATAGATCCGAGGGCAAGGTCTTTGTTGCCAAGAATGGATCCTTTCTTGAGAAGGAGTTTCTCGCGAAAGGTGTGAGTAGTCGGAAGGTAGAACTCGAAGAGGTTATTGAACCTTCTCTTCATGAAATGGCGAGTAGCGCAGCTCCAGAAGTTGTTTCGGAGTTGACTTCACCTGATGAAGAGAGAGCTAATGATATTGATCATGAAACTCCGAAAGAGGACACTACCGAACCTCGCAGGTCAAGCAGGACACGTGCAGCTCTCGAGTATGCGGCAATCGTTATGAATTTCATGATTGATGAAATGGATGACCCTGCGACATATGAAGAAGCGATGATGAGCCCAGATTCCAACAAATGGGTAGAAGCCATGAAATCCGAGATGGAATCCATGTACGAGAACCAAGTTTGGAACTTGGTGGACTCAGCTCACGACCGAAAGGCCGTTGAGAATAAATGGATTTTCAAAAGGAAAACTGATGCTGATGGTAATGTGACCATCTATAAGGCTCGACTTGTCGCAAAGGGGTTTCGACAAATTCAAGGAGTTGACTACGATGAGACATTCTCTCCCGTAGCGATGCTTAAGTCGGTTAGGATTATGTTAGCAATTGCTGCATATTTCGATTATGAAATATGGCAGATGGATGTCAAAACTGCGTTCCTCAATGGTAAGATTGAAGAAGAGTTTTATATGATACAACCTAAGGGTTTTGTCGATCCTAAGGATGCTAATAAGGTGTGCAAACTTCAGCGATCCATCTATGGACTGAAGCAAGCATCACGAAGTTGGAATCTCCGCTTTGATGAGGTGATCAAAGAGTTTGGATTTGTCCAAACTTATGGAGAGGCTTGTATTTACAAGAAAGTGAGTGGGAGCAATGTGGCATTTCTGATATTATATGTGGATGACATATTATTGATTGGAAATGATTTAGATCTTTTAAACAGTGTTAAAAGTTATCTAAACAGCAAATTTTCTATGAAAGACCTTGGTGAAGCTTCATATATATTAGGCATTAAAATCTATAGAGATAGATCAAGACGCCTAATTGGGCTATCGCAGAATACATACCTTGATAAGATATTAAAGAAGTTTAATATGGACGGAAGTAAGAAGGGGTTCTTACCTATGTTGCAAGGCAAGACATTGAGTAAGACTCAAAGTCCGGCTACGGCGGAAGAAAGAGAGATAATGGATAGGATCCCCTATGCCTCATCCATAGGCTCTATAATGTATGCCATGCTATGTACAAGACCGGATGTGGCACATGCTATTAGTTTGACTAGTAGGTACCAATCTGATCCGAGTTGAACATTTGGATAGCGGTCAAGAATATCCTTAAGTACTTGAGAAGAACTAAGGATATGTTTCTTATATACGGAGGTGAAGAAGAGCTAGTCGCTAAGTGTTATGTCGATGCTAGCTTTGACACTGATCCGGATGACTCTAAGTCTCAATCCGGATACGTATTTCACTTGAACGGAGCAGCAGTTAGTTGGAGGAGCTCCAAACAACCCGTGGTGGCTAGATCAACAATGGAGGCAGAATATGTTGCTGCTTCAGAAGCGGCGCAGGAAGCGGTTTGGATGAAAGAGTTCATTACGGAACTGGGTGTGGTTTCCAGTGCGTTGGACCCGATGGTGATCTATTGTGACAACAATGGAGCCATAGCCAACACCAAGGAACCAAGGTCTCACAAGAATTCCAAGCATATTAAGCGCTGGTTTCACTCCATCCGCGAACATGTCAAGGATGGAGATATAAAGATTTGTAAAGTGCACACGGACCTGAATGTAGCAGATCCGTTGACTAAAGTACTCCCTAGGGCAAAACATGATCAACACCAGAACTCCATGGGTGTTATATTTATCACTATGTGAACTAGATTATTGTCTCTAGTGCAAGTGGGAGACTGAAGGAAATATGCCCTGAGAGGCAATAATAAAGTTGTTATTATGTATTCCTTGTATATGATAAATGTTTATTTTACATGCTATAATTGTATTGATAGGAAACATCAATACATGTGTGTTTAATAAACAAAAAGGGTTCCTAGTCATGCCTCTCTTATAGACTAGCTTGTTGATTAACAAGATGATCAAGGTTTCCTGATCATGGACATTGGATGTTGTTAATAACAAGGTCACACCATTGGTGGAATGATGTGATGAACATTCATCCAAGTATAGCATTACGATCAAGTCATTGTGTTTATATTGCTATAACATCATAAGTAATCTTTATCCTTAGACCATGAGATCATGTTAATTGCTAACACGGAAGAGTATCTTGATAACATCAAACGTCACACTATAACAGGTGACTATAAAGATGGGTTCAGCATACAATGAAGGTGTTATGTTGAGGCTCATGGATCAAGAGTGGAATTTGTCAATCCAGATGACAGATAGATATACTCTGGGCCCTCGGTGATATCACATTAAGATAGCTTGCAAGCAAGTGATGTGATCACTAGAATGTTATATCACGGGAACGAGAAAAGAGTGCATGTCGGTAACGAGATCAAACTAGGTATGGAGATACCGATGATCGAATCTCGGACATGTAATATATCGAGACAAAGAGATTTAGTTACAAGCGTTAAAGGTTCTCACGATCACGAGTCATCGTTGAATGTATAGGAGTCGACGGATCTCCGTGTCTTCTGCTGATTATTGATCGGAGAAGGGTCTCGATCATGTACGCATTATTCATGAACCGTAGGGTGACACACTTAAGAGTTATCGGACACCATTTTGGAGCACATATGTTTTGACGAAAGAATTGCAAAGCGCAGGAATTGTTTCAATAGAAACCGGAAATTGTTTCGGGTGAAATTGCGAAGGTGGTTCTGCATGTGATATTGAAATATTGCAAGGGCCGATATGTGAATGATTGTTAATTAAAGTAATTAAAAAAATTCTGAATAAAAATAATAAAAGAGTTTTATTAAATGAGAGAGCATTAAATTTGGAGAATTTTAATGCATTTAAAGTGGAGACTTTAAAGGGAATGTGAAGAGGCATTTTAATGTGGAGGAGTTACCACCACATGAATGGGGGAGGTGAGGTCACCCCCCATGCGCTGCCATGGAGAGAGGGGGCACCCCCCTCCTCCTATAAAAGGCCACCCATTCCCTCCTTCATCCTCACACCTCCTTGTGAAGGATATCTCTCCCCCTCTAGAATTATTCCCCCATGGTCTTGGATTAGCGAGATGCATGTTCCCGGTGGCATTTAAATGCGGAAGGAGTTCTTGCTTCATTTGGATCGCTGAGCGAGGAGGTGGAGGTTTTCCGTGGCTTGAACGTAAAAGTAAAGCGCCATCGAGTTGTGTGGCGCCGACTTCCTCACGATCTTGAGATCGGCAAGTGTACGACTACATCAACCACGAGTTCCTACTCGTTAACAAAGCTCATTGTCTTCGAGGGTAAGTTCTCTATGGATGTATGTCCACCCGTTTGCTTTGTACCTAGTAGATAGATCTTGGCGTGTAGTTCACACCGTGGGAAAATTTTTGTTTTCTATGTTGCGGACCCAACCAGCCACGAGGTGCCTTGGAGGTGGGGGCACCCTTCCTCTGTAGCTTGGCAGGAAGGTGTGCAACAAGGTCAGTGTAGAGCAATGGAGTGACTGGAGCCTAAGCAACAATGAGATTCATCACATATGGAGCAAATAGAGGACACTTCTTGTCAGTGATGCAGTTGTACATATCCTGATAGATGAAGGCCATGACATCTATGGCACCACCTGGGTGAGCTAGACCGCGAACATACACGGAGTGGGCATGGGCCATAAGATTGATCTCAGCACCCTTCATCTCATCCTTGTTTCCCGCCTTGGGAGTGAGAGTGTGGCGAAACATGCAGAGCAAGATGTTGTAAATGAGCTTGATGTTGGTGGTTTGGCCAACCACACCATTCTGAGAGTAGATTGGGGCCAACAGCTGCTTGTCATACGCCTGACCATGCACATGCATCATGTGACCACTATGAGCATTGGGGTTGAAAGGAATGCCAAGGATATGGGCAAACTGAGCCATGCTGGAACGACACCTAGTAGTGCCAGAGATCCACTCAAGGGGAATATCAGGAGTGTCCCCAAAAACCACCATGGCATAGAACTGCTGGACCAACTCAATGTTGTAATCTTCTCTTGTTTGAAAGATGGTGTGCAGTCCCATCTTCTCAGTCACCTAGAGAGCATCCTCAAAGTACCTGTGGGCCTGGAGCTTCGGAATATCCAACCATTGCATGGGGCACGCAGGAGTCCTGAAAGCAGAAAACACCTCAGAGAAGAGTAGGGCCTGCTCATTCCTCCAGAAGCGTTCATCCTCAGAAGTGCGCTGCAGAGAATAGAATTGCTGGACATGCATCTCCACAAACTCTTTGATGCCCAAATTTGCCAAAGTGGTTAATGACTCAAACTTCATGCGCTTGGCTTCATCCCTTTTTAGTTTTCTGACCTTCTCCTGCTTTGCTGCAACACGGTCACGAGTAGCCTGCCTGACCATGGATGGATCCATATGAACCTCATTCTCTTAATCACGGTACATGCGAGGACGAGCTTTCTGAGCAGCCCTAGAGCGACGAGGATGGGAGCCACCTATGAATTCAGAGTAGAAAGATAGCAGCTTGGGTAAGCACATTTTTCCAGGAGGTGAATGCACATAGCAGTAGTGCTAGATCAAAAATGGTTGAGGAAACCCGAACTGTCTGGCAAAATCAAGCCGGAGACTCCGCCTGGCCCAGACAGTCCGATGCATTCAGGCCGGACATTCCGGCTGGGCCGGAGTGTCCGCCCTATGCACACCGGACAGTCTGGTGGGAGACCTGGTGATTTTTCGGGCAGCGCCGAAAGTACTCAATCGGAGCAGATCGGGATTGCTAATACTACTACAATGACACCATAAGCACACAGTATGATGAATCCATGGATCAAGATAGGTCATTGCCTCAAAAAGCATTTAGAGGAAACCCTAGAGATGTAGAAGAGGGGGAGGCAAAATACTAGCATCCATGGAGCCTTCGCCGGAGGGGAACGGGTCCCAGTGGCAAAGGGGCGGTAATGGCTGGCAGCAACGGTCGAATCCGGGGTGGAGAGGCCCTCCCGATGGAGATCCTAGTCGGGGGCAACAGGCTGTGGAGAGAAGAGAGTCGGGAGGAAGAAGGAGGACTGAACTGTCCACTTCTCCCCGACCCCCTTTACAGGACTGAAACCGCTGGGGCCGGACTGTCCGGGCGAAATTAGCCGGAGTGTCCGACCTGGCCGGAGTGTCCGGCCCGGACGGAGTGTCCGGGCTGTATCAAGCAAAGTGTCCGGCCTGGCCGGACTCTCCGGTCGGTACAGTGCAGACATTCCGGCCCCACGACTAGAAAACTCCAGATACAAAAGTTGGACAAATGTGTGGCAAGAGGAGCATGTTTAGGGATGAGTATAGGCATGGGATTCAAAAGATGTACAGTGAAGAACCAAGAAACCATAGATAGTCAAAATATGGTAAATTAAGATCCAAACCACACAAGTTAAGAACCAACTCTTCAAAAATGAAGAGGGCGGTAGCCGAGGCCTGAAGGAAATATGCCCTGAGAGGCAATAATAAAGTTGTTATTATGTATTCCTTGTATATGATAGATGTTTATTTTGCATGCTATAATTGTATTGATAGGAAACATCAATACATGTGTGTTTAATAAACAAAAAGGGTTCCTAGTTATGCCTCTCTTCCAGACTAGCTCGTTGATTAATAAGATGATCAAGGTTTCCTAATCATGGACATTGGATGTTGTTAATAACAAGGTCACAGCATTTGTGAAATGATGTGATGGACATTCATCCGAAGTATAGCATTACGATCAAAGTCATTATGTTTACATTGCTATAACATCATACGAAGTAATCTTAGTCCTTAGACCATGAGATCATGTTAATTGCTAACACCAGAAGAGTATCTTGATAACATCAAACGTCACACCGTAACAGGGTGACTATAAAGGTGGGTTCAGTGCTACGAAGGTGTTATGTTGAGGTTCATGGATCAAGAGTGGAATTTGTCAATCCCGATGATGGATAGATATACTCTGGGCCCTCTCGGTGATATCACATTAAGATAGCTTGCAAGCAAGTGATGTGATCACTAGAATGTTATATCATGGGAACGAGAAAAGAGTGCATGTCGGTAACAAGATCAAACTAGGTACTCCCTCCGATCCATATTACTTGTCGCTGAAATGGATGTATCTAGACATAAAACATATGTCTAGATACATCCATTTCAGCGACAAGTAATATGGATCGGAGGGAGTATTTGGATACCGATGATCGAATCTCGGACATGTATTATATCATGAGACAAAGGGATTAAGTTACTAGCGTTAAAGGTTCTCACGATCACAGAAGTCATCGTTTAATGTGCAGGAGTCAATATGGATCTCCAGGTCCCGCTTCTGATTATTGATCTGAGAGGAGTCTCAATCATGTCTGCATTATTCGTGAACCATAGGGTGACACACTTAAGGGTTGTCGGACACCATTTTGGAGCACATATGTTTCAGACGAAAGGATTGCAAAGCGCAGGAATTGTTTCGATAGAAACCGGAATTCTTTCGGGTGAAATTGCAGAAAGTGGTTCTACATGTGATATTGAAATGTTGTAAGGGGTTTTATGTGAATGTTTGTTAATTAAAGTAATTAAAAAAATTCTGAATAAAATAAATAAAAGAGTTTTATTAATTGAGAGTTGCATTAAATTTGGTGGAAATTTAATGCATGTGAGTGCAATTTTGGGTGGAGCTTGAAATTGATGTGAGTGGAGATTCCACCACATGAATGAGGAAGAGGTGGGGGCACCCCCCTTGGCCGCCGGCCATGGGAGGGGAGCAGCCCCCTCTCCTATAAAAGGCCCCCCTCTCCTCCCTCACAAAGCACACCTCCTTGTGAAGGATCTCTCTCCCCCTCTAGATATTCCCCATGGTCTCGGATCAGCGAGATACATGTTCCCGGTGGCCTTGCGTCTGGAAGGAGTTGATGCTTCTGCTGATTTGCTGGAGCGAGGAGGTGGAGGTTGTCTGGTGGCTTGAACGTGTGTGCGAGGACGGATGCGCTGCTGATTTGCGGCGCTAGGACTTCCACACGATCTTAAGATCGGCAAGCGTACGAATACATCATCCACGAGTTCCAACTCGTTAACAAAACTCTGTTGTCTGTGAGGGTAAGTTCTCCATGGATGTATATCCACCCGTTGCTCTGTATCTAGTAGATAGATCTTGGCGTATAGTTCTCATTGTAGGAAATTTTTTGTTTTCTATGCTGCGAACCCAACAAGGTCACCATGTAAGAGATTGTGGCATGACACCGCGAAGAATTGTCCTTGGGTTCATTGCCACCACTCATCAATGAAGCTCACATATCACTAAATGATATTAAGAGAAATGATTTTCTTAATGTTGGCATTATGGGGGGAGGGATAATCCAATGTATTAGGACCGCACTCTCCCTATCTCCATGCCTACACCTAAACCAAATAAGGATCAAGATATAGGTGAGTATGCAAGGTGATCAAGTCAAGATCCTAGAATCTATGATATTTAGTTCATTCCTCAGATAACAAAACCTTGCTTCATCAAGTGGCTTCATGAAAATGTCAGTAAGTTGGTCTTTGGTTGACACATAGGATAGCTCAATATCACCTCGAGCAACATGATCTCTAATTAAGTGATGACGAATCTCAATATGCTTTGTCCTTGTATGATCCACTGGGTTATAGGAAATCATGATAGCACTTTCATTGTCACATAGAAGAGGCACTTTGTCACAATGGACGCCGTATTCCTTTAAAGTTTGCCTCATCCATAGCAATTGTGTAGAAGCACTAGCATCTGGCACATACTCGGCTTCGACGGTGGAGAGAGATATACAATTTTGCTTCTTAGAAGACCAACACACCAAGGACCTCCCAAGGAATTGGCAAGCCCTGGAGGTTGATTTCCTATCATCCTTATCACCCGCCCAATCTGAATCCGTGTATCCACAAAGAGAGAAAGTTGAGCCCCTAGGATACCAAATACCATAGTTTGGGGTATGAACCAAATATCGAAAGATTCTCTTGACCGCCATAAAATGGCTTTCTTTAGGAGCCGCTTGATATCTTGCACACACTCCTACACTCAACAAAATATTGGGTCTAGATGCACAAAGGTAAAGCAAAGAGCCAATCATGGACCGGTATACCTTTTGATCCACATCTTTACCATTTGGGTTTAGTTCAAGATGAGTCTTCGTTGCCATGGGAGTGGGAGATCCATTTAGATCTTTCATATTGAATCTGTTGAGCATATCTTGAGTATACTTGGCTTGGTTGAAGAATGTTCCTCCTCTCACTTGCTTGATCTCAAAACCAAGAAATACTCTCAATTCCCCCATCATAGACATCCTGAACCTGTCAGTCCTAAGCTTTGAGAATTCATCATTAAAAGCTTTGTTAGATGATCCAAAGATAATATCATCTACATAAATTTGGCATACAAAAAGTTCCCCATTGACCTTCTTAGTAAAAGAGTGGGATCGATTTTCCCAACCTCAAACCCACGATCTAACAACAACTCTCTAAGGTGCTCATACCACGTGTGTGGGGCTTGTTTGAGCCCATACAGTGCCTTATCGAGTTTGTAGACGTGGTTTGGATAGTTGGGATCCTCAAACCCCGGGGGTTGCTACACATATACCAACTCATGCAATGGACCATTAAGAAATGCACTTTCTACATCTATTTGTTGTAATTTAAATTTATGATGTGCCGCATAAGCAAGAAGGATACAGATGGACTCAAGGCGAGCCACGGGTGCATAAGTCTCTCCATAATCAATGCCTTCAATTTGAGAGAACCCTTGTGCAACCAATCTTGCCTTATTCCTCACCACAATTCCATGCTCATCTTGCTTGTTCTTGAAAATCCACTTGGTGCCTATAACATTGTGGCAATCTTTTGGCTTTTAAACTAACTTCCATACTTTGTTTCTCTCAAAGTTGTTGAGCTCTTTGTGCATTGCATCCAACCAATCCGAATCTTCAAGAGCTTCCCATACTTTCTTTGGTTCCACCATGGAAATGTGTGCTTGGTTCTCACCAAAGTTCTTCAGTTGAGCTCGAGTAGATATCCCTCTTCTTAGATCTCCTACCACACTCTCAAGAGTGTGGTCTCTTAATTCCAATATTCTATCCATTCTAGCTTGACGACGAGTTTCGATCTCCTTGTTGTTTCTTGGGGGATCACTTCATCATTTTGGTCCTCATCTTGACCATTAACTTGACCTTGATCATCATTGGAATTATTCTCTTCTACAAGTGGCAAAGATTGACCTTGGTCTTGATCAAGCATACTTCTAGATAGGCATTGAGCTTTATGTATGGCAGTTTCTATAGATCTTCCTTGTGTAATAGACTTAGCACCACTGGACATTCTAGCAAATGGAGACTCAAGTAACTCCTGGCTAGAGGTTTCTTCTTGATCAGCAGGTTGAGGGTCCACAACTTGTCTTTGGCATGGGTCATTGTCCTCCTCGATAGGAGCTTGTTGATGTTGGGAAGATGAGGGCTCCACTTGAGTAGAGCATAGTTCTTCTCGATCCGCCATAAGGGGTTCCTCAACAGGGCAGATGAAACCCGCACCCATTCTTCCTATGGCATCCTGAGGCATTTCATCATCTACATCACAGACATCAACATGCCCCGCTTGGGGACCATCATATTCTTCAAACACCACACTACAAGATTCTATGAAGATTCTGGAGAGCTTGTCATAGATTCTATAAGTGTGGGATTCGAGACCATAACCAACAAAAATACCCTCTAATGCTTTGGAATCAAACTTGGACAAACGAATACCCTTAATGCGATAGAAGCACTTACAACTGAACACACGGAAGTAAGAAACATTGGGGTTGTTACCGGTAAGGATTTCATATGGAATCTTGATCAATTCTTTGCGGAGGTAGAGACGGTTTGATGCATGGCATGCGGTGGAGATAGCTTTAGCCCAAAAATTGTATGGAGATTTAAATTCTGCCAACATAGTCCTTGCCATATGAATAAGAGTCCGGTTCTTCCTCTCAGCTACACCATTTTGTTGAGGGGTATATGCAGCGGAATATTGATGTTTTATTCCCTCATCACTAAGAAATCCATTCAAAGTGTAGTTCTTGAAATCGGTACCGTTGTCACTTCTTATTGTTAATACCGGGACATTGTGTTGGCGTTGAGCCATGATGAAGTCAATGAAGTTCTCTTGTGTCTCACTTTTCAGTTTGAAGAAATATACCCAAGTGTATCTTGAGTAGCCATCAACAATCACCAAGCAATATTTCTTCCCACCAAGGCTTGCATGAGATGGAGGACCAAAGAGATCCGCATGCAGGAGCTCCAAGATCCTCTTGGACTTGATGTAGTTCTTTGGCTTGTGGGGAGAATCATGCATCTTTCCTTCAACACATGCCCTGCAAACACGATCTTTGGCAAAGCAAACATTTTCTTTTAGTCCAACAATATGACCATCCTTGTGGAGGCTTTGCAAAGTTATCATGTTGACATGGGCTAGATGGCGATGCCATAGCCAACCCACATCGGCCTTTCCGAATAAGCACATTGGACTTGTAGTGGTTTTCCCGAGAAGTCCACCACATACAAGTCATTTTCAACATACCCAACAAAAGCGACCTTGAGAGACTTGCTCCACAAGAGGATCACAATATCATTATCAATTAAGACGGCAAAACCCATCTTTCCAAGAGCACGGACTGAAAGTAAATTGTAGCCAAGGGTCTCAACAAGCATGACGTCCACGAGAGTGATATCGTGTGCAACCACAACTTTGCCGAAACCCATTACCTTAGACTTTGACTTGTCGGCATATGTCACGGATATTTGATCAATATTTGGTCTCAACTCCTTAACACTTGAAGCGCTTCCGGTCATATGACTTGTGCATCCACTATCAAGCACCCATTTTGACCCTCCGGAAGCGTAGGTCTACAAAAGATCAAACTAGTTTTTAGGTACCCATTTTTCAATGGGTCCTCTTTTGTTAGCAACAAGGGTCTTTGGAACCCAAATAGACCAAGCAATATAACCATCATATGGCCCAACATATTATGCATACACATCACCATAATAATCATGCATTAAAACATAGTGAGGGTTAGCACCCCCTGCAAAATCATCATGAGACATAGTTTTGCCATTAGTGGTCTTACTATCCACAATGACCTTGTCCTTTTCTTGTGTGGGCTTGGCCTTCCTTTTCTTGTTCTTGTTCTTATTCTTGCCTTTAGAGATAAAGCCAATGCCCCCTTTCTCACTACTTGACCTTTGCTTACTCAAGAGGTCATCAATTGACTTGTTTCCTTTGGGAAAGGTGGACTTAGCTAGCTCCCACTTCAACCTAGCATTTTCTTCAAGTATACTAGTACAACTAGAGGGAATGAAAGTACTAGGTGAAGTAATATTAGTCAATTGAGTTTGAGGCTTTTCACGAGACTTTGTGAGCAACAAGAGTTCACTCTCCAGGGCCTTGTGAGCCTTGTCAAGCATCCTAAAGTCCTCGGCAAGTTTTTCATGAACAACATCAAACTCAATCTTGTCCTTTTTAGCCTTTTTATATTTGGAAATAGCATGGTCACGTTCCTTGATGAGTTTATTAATAACGAGATCATTTCCTTCATCAAGACCCTCAAGTTTAGTTTTAAGGGATATTCTAGTTTCTTGTTCTTCTTCTAAAGCATTGTTTAGAGCTTCTACCTCAATCATGTGATCTCTTCCTAATTTGCATCTTTCATCTAGAAGTTCTTGTGTGTGTGCAAGTTGATTTAAGAGGTCCACAACATGTTTCTTGTGTTCCCCTTGCAAGTTGTTCATAAACACATCAAAAGCAACTAATTCATTTTTAACCTCAAGAGATAACTCATCATCAAATTCACCATAGATTAAAGAGGTGGAGTGAGATAATGATAATATCTCTGTTCCTCTTGCCATAAGGCAAGTGACGTTCTTGTTGGAGATATTCTCATTTGGAGAGTCGAAGAGTGAGAATGTAGGGGTAGAAGTGGTGGCAAGAGTCACCACACCACTTGATGTTTCCTCTTCATCATCTTCATCATCATCAGAGGAGAATTCTTCATGTGTGATCAAAACAATTTCACCCGGCTTCTTGTTGGTTACATTCCTTTTGATGAAGGGTTTCTTGTAAGGATCTTTGGAGGTCTTCTTCAACACAAGTTTACCTCCATGGTCTTCTCTTTTCTCGTAAGGACAAGCAGCAACAAAGTGATAGCGGTCACCACAATTGAAGCAAGTTCTCAACTTGGACCCATTATCTCTTCTCCCATTGGGGTTGCTTCTTCGTTGCATTTCCATCTTGGCCTTGGTGGGATCTTTCCAAAAGTTTCTTGCATAGAAGGCCATGTATTCACCATTAGCAACCTTGACATCTTCGGGGTGGCTCACTGAAAGCCCCTCATCACTTCCTTCATCTTCATCATACTCCACAACCTTGGCCTTCAAGGCAAGATTGACACCACTACTCATCCCAATGGCACGAGCACGGGTGTCTTTGGCATTCTTGGCGGCAACCTTGAAGGCGGCCATCTCTTGCATAACTTCATTGGAGGTCATGATATGGTAGTTGTGTCTTCCTTGGAGACTCTTCAAGTCAGTAGGCTCGAAGGGCATGAGAGCACTCACATACTTCCTCTTGATCCAGGCATCATCAATGTGAGAGGCACCAACATTCCTGAAGGCGGTGGCTGTGGATTTGAGTCTTCGATACATGTCTTCATGATCCTCACCATCCTTCATGAAGAAACCTTCGGCCTCATTGCTTAAGGCATCATATCTATTTCTTCTCATACTCTCATTACCAACAAACAAGTCACTGAGAGCATCCCAAGCTTCCTTGGCGATATTGTAGTGCTCAATGTGGGGAAAATCCTTTGGCCCCACTCCAAGTTGGATCATGTGCAAGGCAGTTGCATTGAGTTGGCTATTGACTACTTCTCTTCTAGTCAAGTTGGTTGGATCCTCAATTTTTATACCTTCTTCAATAATATTCCACAAATCAATGCAAGAGTTGTGTACATGAGATTTCATTAAAACCTGCCATTGAGAAAAAGTATGTGCAGCTAACTTAGGTGGGTCACCTATTATTTATATGTGGGTGAGGGATAGGGAGGTCGGGAGAGTACCATCCGGGAACCGCATGCTGCTCTTCCTTCCTATCACCCTTTTTGGTGGTGGAGTCAGTGGAATTATGTTCATCCCCCGCCACTTACTCCAAAGGCTTAGCCGGAGCATTTGCCTTTGGGTTAGGTGGTGTTTCCACATGGGAGGGAGGAGGTGAGGTTTGCTTATCCCTAACAAGTTTCTCAACGAGTTGGTGCAACTGTTGGATTTCGTTGCCCAAGGTAGAGCTCAAGCTTGTTTCCAAGTTCTTGAGATCTACCATGGTCACCGAATGGCTAGCCTCACTTTCTCCCTCATCTATGTTGCTCATAATCTCTTAGGCGGTTAAGCCCGAATAAAGATCTGAGGCTCTGATACCAATTGAAAGGATCATATGGGCACCTAGAGGGGGGTGAATAGGTGCTACTTCAAATTTTACTCTTTTTCAATTTAGGGTTTGACATGAAAGCTAAATTCTCTAGATTATGCAACTATGGTGAATTTACCTATATGACAAACTAGTACATATACTAAGCAATAACTAGATAAGTAAAGTGCGGTAAAGGATAGAAGTAACCAAAGTAGAGCACGCGGAGACACAAGGATTTGTTTCCTATAGTTCCTTCCTTTTGAGGGGAAGTACATCTACGTTTGGAGAGGGGGTGGTTTCAAACCACCAACGCCACGAGAGGCCTCCCTTGTTCTCCGATGAACCTCACCCCAATGGGTTCGATTCACCTCTTCCACTATATGGCAACCTTCGAGGTGGAAGCCGGCACCTTTACAATGAGTTCGGGGCACACATCCACAACTTAATTGGAGGCTCCCAAGTACAAGCTAGCTGTCAAACAATCAAAGACAAGCTAGTAAGAACCAAATCACAAGCTAGGGTTTCCAATGAAACACTAGAGCAAGGGTCCCTCAAGTGAATGAGGGGGAAATGAAGATCTCTCTTGGTGAAGATGTATATCAAGGCCTCCTCCTTAGATTCTCCAAAGATCAATGACTTTGGATGGTTGAGTGAGGAGATCTTGTGGATTTGGTGGCTCAAATGGTGCTGGAGTTCTTGAGGTGGAGGAGCAGCTTCCAAGGTAGAAAAGGGGCCTTTATATAGGCCCCCTGGAATTAGAGCCGTTGGGAGCCACTTACCAGACGGTCAGGACACACTTGGATAGTCCGCCCACCGACACTGGCAAGACCAGCCGGACACTCCGGCCTGGCCAAGTTTCCGAACAGTGTCCGGGCAGAGTCCGAACAGGTGATACGTCCAAAACGTATCTACTTTCCCAAACACTTTTGCTATTGTTTTTCCTCTAAACTTGTGTGATTTGGATACAACTAACACGGACTGACGATGTTTTCAGCAGAATTACCTTGGTATCTAGTTTTTGTGCAGAAAATCAACTATTAGGAAAAATCCCGAAAAATGCGCCAAAAATCCTATTTCACCAGAAGACTCACGGAGCCAGAAGACGAGACGGAGGAGGGCCACGAGGGGCCCACACCACCTGGCCGCATGGGCCAGGCCAGGCCGCGCCTGGGGGTGGTGTGGCCGCCTCGGTCACCCCCTCGGCCTCCCTGTTCTCCTATAAGTTTCCTCTTGACCTAAAAACCAAGGGAGGTTTGACGTTTTTCCAGAAAGTGTTCCGCTGTGCCGCCACCACCAGATTCCGCGATTCGGAACCAGAAACTCTGTTCTGGCACCCTGCCAGGACGAGGAATTGGAGGAGATCATTGCCATCATCGTTACCATCGCTTCTCCATCGACCATCCAGGTTTCCCTCATCTATGAGTGAGTAATCTCCCGCTGTAGGCTATGGGGATGGTAGGGATTAGATGAGATTGTTCATGTAATGGCATCAGATTGTTAAGGCATGGTGCCTAGTATCTATTATTAGTGCTTTTTGACTTTGTTGCAACTTGTTATGCTTAATGCTTGTCACTAGGGCCCGAGTGCCATGATTTTAGATCTGAACATGTTATTGATTCATTATGATAGTATTGTTTATGGTCTTACCTGCAAGTTGTATACACATATTGTTGTCCGGAACCAAAGGCCCCGAAGTGACAGCAATCGGGATAACCGGAGGGAATGGCTTTGATGTGAGGATCACATGTGTTCACGGAGTGTTAATGCTTTGCTCCGGTGCTCTATTAAAAGGAGCACCTTAATTTCCAGTAGTTCCCTTGAGGCCCCGCTGCAAATGGGTTGGCAGGACAAAAGATGCTGTGCAAATTCTCATTGTGAGCACGTATGACTATATATGGAACACATGCCTATGATTATTTAGTACTTGGATGCTTTATCCTATTTATCTGCAAATGCCCTATGTATTGATTGCCATATGAATTGTCTTGTCCATGCAACGCCCGTCCATCCATCCCTATGCCTACTGCGCTTGAATCCTACTGTTTACTGCAATTGTTACTACTGTCTTTACTTTACTACCGCTATTGATTTACTATTGCTATTACAAAACTGTTGCTACTGATAAACTGTTGTGAGCAAGATTGTTTCCAGGTGTAGCTGAATTGACAACTCAGTTGTTAAGGCTTATAAATATTCTTTGGCTCCCCTTGTGTCGAATCAATAAATTGGGTTTCACTTCCCTCGAAAATACTACGATACACCCCCCTATACTTGTGGGTCATCAAGACTATTTTCTGGCGCCGTTGCCGGGGAGCATAGCTCTATTTATCAAGTTCACTTAGAATCACTATTGTTCGCTGCCATCCATCCATCATGGGTAAGTCTCGTGATGGCAAGGTCCCTATTTTACCATCCACTACAAGGAGAGGTACGGTTTTGAACACTTCTGTTGCTCTTGATTCACCATCTGTTATGAGTAAGCTCCTTACACCACCACATACACATGCTACACATACTGCTACTACTGCTGAATCTGAAATTTCTAATACTTATGATGCTGCTTCTACTGTGCTTGATAAGAGTGGTTCATTAGGTCCTTTCCTAGATGTTACGATTGCTAGAATTATAGCTGGAAATACTGAAACTCCTAATGAAGACACTACTACACCTGTCAGTTCACCTGAGTCTAGAGAAAGCTATGATATTGAAGACGGTTATATAGAGATGACCGATGAATTTATTAAAGAATGTCAAAACACCATGATAGGAGTGCTATTAAGAGTCTCCTTGAGAGGCATACTATAAAACCCAAATTATCTCCTAATGCTAAGTTTGCTGCATCTCCCATAAACATTAAAGATAGTTATGATTTCTCTCTTGATCTATCTTACATAGCTATTGTTGAGAAGGAACCTTTTTGTGGGACTAAGAATGAAAGTGCGGTAGCACATATGACTGAGCCTTATACCATGAGTGGCCTGTTTTCTGATGATATTAAGATACGCACCTACTTTGTTGCTAAAATTTTCCCTTTTTCACTGAAAGGAGAAGCTAAAACTTGGTTTAATAATTTACCTCCTGGATCTATTGATAGCCCTGATTGCTTGATTAGTACCTTCCTTCAGAAATATTTTCCTCCTAGTGCTAGACATGCTATTTTGTAGGAACGTTTTGATTTTAAACAGGGAGAAAAAGAGATATTACCTGAATCATGGGCAAGGTTTTGTGCTTTGATTCATGCATAGGCTAGATGTCCATTACCTAAGAGTGAGCTTCTTGATATATTTTATAATGGACTAACTGAAGAATCTAGGACATACCTGGATAGTTGTGTTGATTGTGTTTTCAGGAATAGGACACCCAAGGAAGCTGAGGAATTAATGGCTAAAATAAGCAAGAATTATGAAGATTGGACTCCTCCTACACCAGCTATACCTGAACCAACTATTCCTGCGCCTATACCAACATCAAAGAAGAGGGGAGTTATTGAACTAAATGATGAAGTAATGAAGGAAGCTAAGAAATGTCTTAAGGAGAAGGGAATTAAAGCTGCAGATGTGAAGAATTTACCTCCTATAGAAGAATTATGTAAGCTAATCCCCCACTCATCCACTATTGAGGTACACTCTCTCCAACATTTTGATGAAGGTGATATCCCTTACTCTAAACCTCCTAATCAATGCTTAGAAGAATTTGATGTTTTTATTATTAAGCAAGATAATTTCAATAAAAGGGTGCAAAATCATTTAATGGAAAACTCTAGAGCTATTGTTCAGTTAAAAGATATTGTGGAAAGAACTTATAATGATGTTAAAATGCTTGTTAGACATTTTCAAATGGTTCAAACTCAAATTGATCATCTTATTAAGGTACAAAAAGACTTGCTAGTTAATGCTGCTAAAGAAAAACATGCTTATGAAATTAGAACTAGAAGTGGTGCTGCTACCCAGGATCCTCTATATCCTGAGGGGCATCCTAAAAGAATTGAGCAGGATTCTCAACAAGCTGAAAATAGTGGTACTTCTCCTAAGAAAAGGAAAAAGAAACATAAAACTATTGTAGAATCCTCTGAACCTGCTAAAGATCCTAATAGTATATCTATCTCTGATGCTGAAACTGAAAGTGGTAATGAGGAAAATGATGTTCCTGATAAAGAAAAAGTTGAAGAAGAACCTGAAAGGCACACTAAGAATACTAAATACACTAAAGAAGATTTGTTGCTAAGAAACATGGTAGTGAAAGAGAGCCTTGGGTCCAAATACCTATGCCTTTCCCTGATAAGAAACACAAGTCAAAGGAATATGAACACTATAACAAGTTTTGTGAGTGGATGGAACCTTTATTCTTGCAAATTCCTTTGACTAATGCTATTAAATTGCCTCCTTATTCGAAGTATATGAAGGATATTGTCTCGAATAAAAGGAAGATCCCTAATGAAGAAATTTCTACTTTGCTTGCTAATTATTACTTTAATGGTAAAGTTCCAAAGAAACTTGGAGACCCAGGGATTCCAACTATTCCTTGCTTTATTAAAAATAGTTATGTTAGAATTGCCTTGTGTGATTTGGGAGCAGGAGTTAGTGTTATGCCTTTTTCTCTCTATAAGAGACTTCAATTGGAAAAACTAATACCAACTGATATATCTTTGCAAATGGCTGATAAATCTACTACTATTCCTGTTGGTATATGTGAGGATGTACCTGTTCAAGTGGCTCATAATTGCTTGATATTAACTGATTTTGTTGTGCTTGAAATGCCTGAAGATGATAATATGTCTATTATTCTTGGGAGACCTTTTCTTAATACTGCATGAGCTGTTATTAATTGTAATCAAGGAAAGTGACTTTTAGTGTTAATGACAAGGAGCATACTGTCTATTTCCCCAAGAAGATTGATAGGACTTATGGTTTGAATTCAATTGAACATGTTGAGGGCATTCAAGTTGGAGAAATATATTGTCCCATACCAAGAGAAAAAATATGAAACTATTATGATTAGGACCATTGCTATCAAAGTTGAGGTAACATAATCATTAGTGGAATGCAAAGTTTTGTTTCATATAAAATTGTTTTGGTAACAAGACCTGATCAACCTTGTTAACAAAGGGATTTTAATGAACAAAACAATGGTTTCATCATGATTATCTCCGCTTACTTTTATTTTATCCATTTTAGTTTTTGCTTTCGTTAGTTTACTTTTCTGTTGTCAGTTGCTTGCATATTAGAGTGTCTTAGAACTTCTGAAGTTTTAGCTTTGTTTTGTCATTGCATCTTTCCAGAAACTTTTTTCTGTCAGAAAATCATTCATCTATACCTGAAAATGGCTCAAAAATAAAGTGTCTAGAAAAATTCCAGAAAATTTATATTAAATTTTTACGTGAAAAAAGGGGCAGAGAAGTGCCTAGAGAGTACTAGGGGGCCCACCAGGAAGGCACACCACCTGGTGGTGCAGCCAGCCTAGGGGCACGCCTGGCCATGGTGTGGGTCACCCTTGGCCCTCCACTCACTCTCTCACTTCCCACTGCTCTCTCTCTCTCTCCCGAGAAAACACCAGTTCATTGCTCGAAATCGCGTTCTTGATGTTCTTGTCCACGATTTTTCGATCTCCTTGCTCGGCCCATCTTTGCTGCTGAAATTTGGAGCATTTGTTCTCCGGTATGTGACTCCTCCGCTTGTCCAAGTAGATTTGTGTTTAGTGGTTTATATCTTGAGTATTTTGCTGATGTAGGTGACAAGTTATGAGAGCTTGTAAGCTTGTTCAATGCTTAGAGATATTGTTTTGATGCATGTTTAGGCCTCTTACAAGTCCCCATGAGTAGTTCCCTTCATTATGTATTCACTTTGTAATCACAAGTATAATGGATGTTTAAATTTCAGAATATCAAAGATGAACAACCACAGCTTTGGAGAAATATTTGAGAGGGACACACCTAGGAGGTCAAGACCCTCAAGATCAGCCTCTCAGTTTAGGCCTTCATACAATCAAGATCTTATTGCACCACGCTTTGGCAATGAAGGAGATGAGGAAGTTGCTCACCCATCTACCTTCCCTTGTTTTACCTTTTTGCAAGATGCAGGGATCCTCAATGATTTATTACTACTGGTTTAGAGGGTTGGCCTGACCACGTACATGGAAGATGAGAGTGAGTAATATGTCGTGCTCACCAAAAATTTCGTTGAGAGTTTCGTTTTTACTAACACCCCTTATGAGTCAACTGTTTCTTTCGGAATTTATAATCAGCCTATTACCATGTCATTGGAAAGATTTTGCAGTGTTATAGGTATAGGCACGACAGGGACAGTGAAGAAGATCCAAGGTCGACCCGCTGATTTGCTGGAGCTCTGTCGAAGTGTGAGAAATGACGATGACCGCATAGCTCAACGCGGGAAGATAAGGAACATTCAACTCCCAGCTCTTAGATATTTTGCTTATTATCTTGCTACTAGCATTCTTGGTAGAGAGAACACTAGTTATATCTCTAATTATCATTTAGCCTTCCTCGCTGCTACACTTAATAATGATACTAGGTACAATCTTGGCTCTCTCATTGCTCGCCGCCTAGCTGCTAGGGGACCTATTTATGGGGGCATTATTGCTTCACGTATGGTTGTTGCATTAGAACTTTTTGTGGATCCTAATGGCACTGTGTTGGCACCACAAAGGCTTGATCTTGTTGCTATGAAAACACATCACTTTGTCACTACTGACTCTAGTACGGAGGGTTTAGTATACAGGATGTTGTTCACTTACGGGGACGAGAGGGAGATTCCTTTGCGGCAATCTACTTTGTTCAGTATTCACAAGAGGCCATGGTCGCGTTCCAAGGAGGAGGTGGATGAGCAGCTCCGCTTGCTTGGTTTCCACAGGTAGCACCAGGAGGATGTGCCTTCTTACGACTACTCTGCGCACTACGGTGGGGCGTCCTCGAGCTCGTACTAGGACGAGGGTACCTCCTCGCCGTACTACGGAGGCGCTCCATCTTGGTCAGCTTGGGATTGACACCCACTTAGGCCAAAAGCCTAAGCTTGGGGGAGGTACACCGACATCACACTCATCTACATATCATGCTTAGTCGATACTTTGTATATCCATGCTTCATTCTCTTTTTCTAGTTTTTGTTCTTTCTTTACTTTTGCTTTCTTAAACACAAAAAGACCAAAAATATTTCCGTTGTTTCTCTTTGTTTGCTTCTTTTCCTTTTTGCCTTGGTTTGCTTCTTCCTTTTTTGCTTTGTTTGAACTATTCGAAAAACCCAAAAAGATTTCGCCTTGCTTGTTCTTCCTTTTTGTTCTTGCCTTTAAAAATCAAAAACACCAAAAATATTTGTTCTTCTTCTTTGGTTTTGTGAAGTTTGTTGCAGGGTTCAGCGGTCCTCAATGGAATTTGGTTTCATGTTATTATTCAAGCTACACAAGTAAACGGCAATAATGAGGATTAATGACAACTTGAGGTGTGGTAAGAGGCTGGTAACGAACTCTATTTATTTTCATTTTTGTACATATACTCATCATTGTGGGCATGCTTAGTCTGTTCATGTAGGGTGTATGTTATTTATGGATGCTTAGTAGTTCTTGCTTTCTTACGATTAGCTCCAGCTTGCTAATAGTTTGTAGCATGTCATATGAATGTTTGCTTGCATTGCTTTATTCATAACTTGGTATGACACTGTGGTATCCTCCTCTGAATGTTTCACTTGAATTGACTTGGCACATGCTCATGCATGCATATGACTGAAACAATAATCAGTTAAGCCTCGATGAATTATTTTGCCTCAGGGGTCTTGAATCACTTTCATGCCATGATTAGTCCTATTTTGTTGCAAGCATGATTATGATAGTTATTGCTCTCTTTTTTGTCGCTCCCTTACTATTGCTAGCCTTCACTTGCACTGAGTATGATCTCTACTCATGTTTCCAACTCTCCAAAACCAATATTGCCAAAAGTGTCCACCATACCTACCTATTAGCATCATTTGCTAGTCCGTGCATATTCAGTATGCCTTGTTTTCTTCCGAATAAAATGTTTGCTTGTTATGAGAAAGTTAGTTAGTAAAGCTCTCACGAACTTGATGTCACACTTTACTTTCTTGCACTTAATAATCTTGAACCATTGCGACCATCTTTGTTGCGTATATGCTTGCGCTTTATAAGTTGAAGTTAGCAGAACCATGTATCATGGGGAACGCTTGCAACATTGCACTTATTACTCTGTTGATATCATGATTCTTTTGCTTATGGATCCCGGCGGTGTAAAATAAAAGGGGAACTTGTAAGATCATGGAGTTTGTATGTGTCTTATAGAAACGCTTGAGCCGCTAGCTTAAGCCATGCCTAATCATGGTGGAAACCTGCAGCATAACCATAATGAGCATTCTATGAAGAATCCTCAATAAAAACCTATGTAAATAGCAAATAAAAAGATCGTTGAGATGCTCATTGTCTGCTTGCCTTGTCATTTTGATTATGGGATAGATCCTGTATCATGTGCAAGGGGTACCCCGTTGGCGGTTCTCTATGATATATATGTACTTACAATGACAAGAGCTTACTTGTGACTGAAGTTGAGTAGCATGAGGTTCGGTACTCGTAAGCAAGGGGAATGAGATTTCAACTTATAACTTGTCAAGCATATCCTCTTAGATGCATCACTTTAACCTTAACCATTTAAAGATGCTTATGATAGGGGAAATGAGAGCTCAAAGCTAATGAGTACCATACTTTCAGCATTTGGAAGCCTTTCAAACTTTTCAAAAACTTTTCATTTCCTTGTTGAGTCTCCACATATCCTATGAGCACTTTCTTGAGAGCATAGTTGTCATTCTTAGTGCAATGTGCTTGTCTCAAACTTGATCAATTATGTCATGATTTTGATACTTGTATCTCTGATATCTTTACTTCTAGTCTTCACTTGAACTTCAGAGGTGCCTTGGCATTTATATTTGCTCTACAATCAAAGGCAAGAGAGATACCACTCTATCATACATTTTTATGAGCATTGCAATGTTGCTTATGTTGATGTTTCATGCTACCTATTATTTTTGAGTTAGAAGCTCTTCATAGCTTGCAATGACTATTGAGTAACCTTATATGCATACTCCTTATTATGAATTGACCAAGTACTTGATCATATGCTGAGAATATATACATCTTATGAAGCAAATGTGTTCGTGAAAGTTTCTTTTATCGCACTCAGTTTTCAACTGAATTGCTTGAGGACAAGCAATAAGCAAAGCTTGGGGGAGTTGATACGTCCAAAACGTATCTACTTTTCCTAAACACTTTTGCTATTGTTTTTCCTCTAAACTTGTGTGATTTGGATACAACTAACACGGACTGACGATGTTTTTAGCAGAATTACCTTGGTGTCTAGTTTTTTGTGCAGAAAATCAACTATTAGGAAAAATCCCGAAAAATATGCCAAAAATCCTATTTCACCAGAAGACTCACGGAGCCAGAAGACGAGACGTAGGAGGGCCACGAGGGGCCCACACCACCTGGCCGCGCCTGGGGGTGGTGTGGCCGCCTCGGTCACCCCCTCGGCCTCCCTCTTCGCCTATAAATTGCCTCTTGACCTAAAAACCAAGGGGGGTTCGACGTTTTTCCAGAAAGTGTTCCGTTGCGCCGCCACCACCAGATTCCGCGATTTGGAACCAGAAACTCCATTCTGGCACCCTGCCGGGACAGGGAATTAGAGGAGATCATCGCCATCATCGTTACCATCGCTTCTCCATCGACCATCCATGTTTCCCTCATCTATGAGTGAGTAATCCCCCGCTGTAGGCTATGGGGATGGTAGGGATTGGATGAGATCGTTCATGTAATGGCATCAGATTGTTAGGGCATGGTGCCTAGTATCTATTATTAGTGCTTTTTGACTTTGTTGCAACTTGTTATGCTTAATGCTTGTCACTAGGGCCCGAGTGCCATGATTTCAGATCTGAACATGTTATTGATTCATTATGATAGTATTGTTTATGGTCTTACCTGCAAGTTGTATACACATATTGTTGTCCGGAACCAAAGGCCCCGAAGTAACAGCAATCGGGATAACCAGAGGGAATGGCTTTGATGTGAGGATCACATGTGTTCACGGAGTGTTAATGCTTTGCTCCGGTGCTCTATTAAAAGGAGCACCTTAATTGCAGTAGTTCCCTTGAGGCCCCGCTGCAAACGGGCTGGTAGGACAAAAATTGTTGTGCAAGTTCTCATTGCGAGCACGTATGACTATATATGGAACACATGCCTATGATTATTTAGTACTTGGATGCTTTATCCTATTTATATGCAAATGCCATATGTCTTGATTGCCATATGAATTGTCTTGTCCATGCAACGCCCGTCCATCCATCCCTATACCTACCGCGCTTTAATCCTATTATTCACTGCAATTGTTACTACTGTCTTTACTTTACTACTGCTATTGCTTTACTATTGCTATTATAAAACTGTTGCTACTGATAAACTGCTGTGAGCAAGATTGTTTTTAGGTACAGCTGAATTGACAACTCAGTTGTTAAGGCTTATAAATATTCTTTGACTCTCCTTGTGTCGAATCAATAAACTGGGTTTCACTTCCCTCGAAAATACTGTGATACACCCCCTATACTTGTGGGTCATCAACAGGCAAACAAAATGTCCAGCGAAGTCGCCCACTTCTCAAGGCCAGACATTCCGGTCGGATCCAACCGGACAGTCTGGCCAGGGGCAGACACTCCGGCTTAATTCAGCCTGACAGTCCGGCTGGAACATGCTTCCGGCACAAACAAACTCCTGGGGAGCTCTTTTCCTTTATTGCAATATGCACGAGAGCAACAGGAATCTCCTGAAACATTTAACAGACAATTCAACTCATCCAAGTGTTGTCGCCAAACATCAAAATAATCGGAAGGGCATAAATGCCCTTTCATGGTCTGTAGAGGTGGAGGCCACACACGGGTTGAAAAACAAGAGATGCATGGGTTGGGACGCTGGAGAAAAGACTATCCGTAGAGGAATATGCAAGAGATGGAGAAGGCCTAGGAGATCCATTTGGTTTGGACGCTGGAGAAAAGATGGTACGTCGAGGCAGAGACAACACAAGGAGAAGATCTAAAGCAACACATTTCATAGGGAGCTCAACTTAATATTTTTGTACATTTTATGTTGGATATGAGACATGATGGATAAGTTTTTAAAGGACCGTGGCAACACACGGATATTTAGCTAGTTAAAATCTAACACGACAAGGAGAGACTGACCAATGCATACTCGCATTGCTTCTACCACAGCAACCTGGAGATGCACAACGCATCTGCCATACATGTACGGTACAGAGATGACTGCAATGTCAAACTAAAGAAGTCAACGAGATCACCATGGGGAACGAGGCCGAGAAGTTCGTCATAGAGAGCTTGATTGGTCCATGCTTGTCAACCTAGAGCATGGTGGAGTGTGACTAGGCCTTCATATTATCTGGCAAGAGCACGGTCGACAAGAAAAGGCACGCATGACAGCCATGAACTTCTCGCCCTTGCTTCTCTTCAAGATCTCATCGACTTTCTTCTTCACCTCCATGTGTGTATGTGTTATGGAGGTGAATGCAAGCCTGGTTTCCATCCATGTGTCCGCGCAGCGCGCGCACACAGACTGCAAATACACAAACACACACAGCATAAAAATGCATAATACTTCCTTCGAAACCCTAGCTAAGCTCTTGCAGTCGCTTCTCTGTATGTTGTTGTCCCTGCTTCGAGCTAGTTGAAGACGGAGGGATTAGTGGTCGCACTGCTCACCTCAACCTCCAAGTCCAACACCTCCAGCTTCCGCTCCAGGCTGTCGAGCTTCTCGTTCAGAGTCGCCAGCTTGCCCTTCCTCGCTCGTGGCTGCTTCTGCATCGATGACCAACGCAACAGGTTAGCGAGGCTATCGTTGTCCTGAATTGTCTGAATGGTTCCTTAATCTATTTTCTCCACACCCACAAATGCACATATATAGTTGTCCAACTTCGCTATGGGTCGAACAGAATCCAAAGCTAGAAGCTCACGCTGCTCTGGTTCTTATCACAAGTTATTATGGCTAAAGAACCACAATGCTGGTGTGATATGAGCAGCCATTACAATGGTTTGGGATCCCGTGTTGTGTTGTATTGTGTTGTGTTGCATGTATGGCGCTAGTGGCTAGTGGATGGTTATGTTAGACAAGTATCTTTCATGTTAGCCGAAGAAGAAAAAAGCAACTATATGGAACAAGTTTGAAGCTATACATTGCTAAAAGACATAGTATAATGGCAACATATCTGAGGGCACCAACCGAAGAAGATACAACTCGTATACTAGCACATAACTCAGCTAGAGGATTTCATGGGAGACTGCATGCATTGGGATGGAAGAATTGCCCTTTTAGTTGGAAAGGTATGTTCAAAGGCCATAAAGGAGAGTGCAATATCATACTAAGGCCGTGATAGATTATGACTTGTGGATTTGGCAAGCTTTCTTTGATGACATGGTCGGAACGCACAATGACATCAATGTGTTGTAGATATCTCTAGTGTTTGGCAAACTTACAGAAGGCCATGCCCCGGCGGTGAACTTTTTGGTCAATGGCAGGGCTCTACTGATGCAAGAGCTTGGTTTGCCAAGTGTCAGGAGGCTTGCAGGAAGGATGTTGAGAGAGTATTTAGTGTGCTCCAAACTCTATTTGCGATTATCAGTTACCCTGCTCTAACTTGATCAACATCACAAATGTGGGAGGTGATAAATGATTGTGTGATCATGTATAGTACGATCATCGAGAGCGAGCGGGATCATCTACTGGTGGATCCATTGCCATTTGAGGGCATAGGCCCCTCTTGGTGACGTTGATCATGAGGTGCTAGCTGATTTTGGTTTTTTTCTCGCCATGTATAAAGAAATCCGAGATGCCTAGGTGCACGAGCAGCTACAAGATGATCTCGTCGAGCATTTGTGGATGCTCATAGAAAATGCACCTCAAAAACCCTAACCCAACGGACCCTTGGGTGCTTGATTTTTTTTAAATTTTTTTATGTAAATTACTTTATGAACTATTTCATTTGAAACATTCAATTTGTTGCATTAAACTTGATCGTATTTGCATTCATTGTAATAAACATCCTCCAAATGTGTAATCTTTTCAAATTTGGGCATTTTGATCCCGACGTGATCATTGGGTGGGGGAGGAGGGCGATCGTTGGAGGTCGCCAGTGTGGGCGGTATCGAGAGGTAACCTCGACAATGTCCATGATTATGGACTTGGGTTTGATGAAAAAAGAGCGTTGGTGATTTCATCGGTCTATCAGACAAACAAGGAAGTCGAAGTCCTGCCTGATTACGAAAACAGAGGGTTACAGAGTCGTCGATTCGCTAGATGCAATCTAACTCATGACGAGTTGTGTTTTGCTTAAAGTTATGATGCCCTCTCCGTCGGCTCCTCCCAGCCTATATATGAGGGGCTGGTTCCAATACGGATCGGTTACAAGTTTAATTACAACTATTCGACTATGTTAGTTGGCACTTCTATCATGATCAGCATATTCCGTTCCTGGGATTCGGATGCTCCCAGGACTCTTATTTCCTTGTGAATCTTGAGTCGTAGTTTAAGTATGGATTAAATATACCAATTATGAGAACCTGATAAGTTATACCCACATCAGGCGGCTTCCCCAAACCGCCGGCAGTTGGCGCCGGTCCCCAAAAACACTGTCACGCACCTGACGTTCGTCAATTGGGGGCCGTCGATGGAGATGCTCTGATGGGGTTTTACCCGCGTGTACCCAGCTAATGTGTACGGTTGCCACCCTTCCCAGTTTCCACCAAGAGGCAAGAAGAACATCAACCTAGTGGAGGCGGTGTTCTATCTCCTAGTTGCCACCCTTTCCAGTTTCCACCAAAGAGGCAAGAAGAACATCAACCTAGTGGACACGGTGTTTTATCTCCTAGATGCAAATGAACATATTACGAAAAATACATAAAAATAAAATTTTGTCAAAAAATGTGAACTATATGTCTGGACATTATAGGGCCGTCACAAGTTTTTTTAAAAATGAACATTTTTTTGGTTTGTGTAAAAATGAAAATAAAACATGTTCATGAATACACACGTTGGAACACTGAGATTTGTTTCTTATACAGGACATCTAAAATGTTCTTTTCACCACAAACTTGTGTAAGAACATTTAGTATCCAAATGTACGTGCAAATATTTTTTTTCCAAATTTTTGATATTTTAAAATGTGTTTTCGCACGATAAAATTTATTTGTCTAGATTTAGATATATCTAACCATAAAATATGACTAGATACGTTTCGAATGTGACAAATCTGACAACGTTAATTAGAATAACCATAAAATATGACTAGATACGTTTGGAATGTGACAAATCTGACAACGTTAATTAGAATGGGAGAAGTAGTACTAACACATCGGGAAAAAAAGAGGTGGCGACGCTGTGTCTGACACTGACTCGGACAAACCGGTACCTACTACCTACTAGCCGCCGCTCCGTTCTGCAACCCGGCGGCTCCCCGCATCTCGAGAATCCCAGTCCCCACTATGGCGGCGGGGGCGAAGTCGGAGCCAGCAACCGATGAAGGAACGCTGAGCATCTACAAGGCGGCGCGGCGCATCAAGCGGCGGGAGAGCACCCTGTACAACGCGCTGCGGAGCGTGGCGGACGACGCGGCGTTCGTGGCCGAGATCGCGGCGCTGTGGTCGGCGCTGCCGCTGGTCGCCAACCTCCGCTGCGGCCTCTGGTACACGCAGCCGCGCACCCTCGCTGCCACCTGCTACTTCAAGTCCACCGACGGGCACGCCGGCAACTGGGGCTTCTCCACCGCCCGCCTCAATCTCCACCTTGCCCTCCTCGCCGGTATGTATGCATCTTTGTTCTTCTATCTGTTCGTTGCATCACTTCAGTTGTAGTGTCATCTTGACGTTCCCACACGGAAAATGTCTGTCAAGTCTGCGTTTGGCTGTTCTCTGTACCGTGTTGGAAATATATGGATTTAGTACACACTCAAAACTGATGCAGGTGAAGGTGTTCCTCTCTAACATGATTGAATAGTTTGGGATTATTCTGAAGCGAGCTATGATAAATGTTCTATTTAGATATCGAGAACTAGGATTTGGGGTCTAGCATCGCAGTACCCATATTCTTTCTTCCAATACCACCTATTCTCCATAGGATGCAACATTAGCTAGGTTAAGCGTATCTTCTTTCGCCATATCAACTAAATGGAACCTGCAAAGATGTATGCATACAACTAGATTTCATAATGTAAGACAGCAACTGCAAATTGTTTAGGTGTAGAAACTTTGCTTCTTTGGTTCATTCATATTTCAAATTGCTTAAGTTGAACCTTGCTTTGTTCTGGTTGTGGCCTTCGAGCAGGGGAAAGAGGAGGGTGCATAATTGTTGATTCAACAAGGAGAGGGAAACGATTTCCTGATAGCATGTCAAAGACCATACCCATTTGGTGTTGTGTCCTGAACCGAGCCATTCAGAGGCATCGGCTGCGGGCTATCAACCAAGGTAGCAGATTGAATTCAGCAATGGTTGGTATATGAATTACTTTGATTTATTGGAATATGCATGCATGTCCTTATAATATCCATTGCACGCATTTTCTGTGTGCCTAGGATTTTCCTGTTATAGTTGAAACTTGTTCAATAAACTACTAGTTACATATGCCTGTTTGAGTTTATCCTTATATTCAGTTGAAATCAACAATTTCGCTTGAAGACTAAACAGCAAAGCAACAGAAATAACATTGGTACAACAACAATAGCAGCAATGACGAAGCCTTTTGTCTCAAGCAAGGATAGAGATGAAACCCAACAAAAACCTGAATCTTCCTCATATGTTGTTTGAACCATTATTTCATGTTGCTTGTTATCTGTTCTTAACAATAATATAATTCTGTATTTCTTTGTTCTCATTTTTTTTGTAATTTTGTCTGTTAGTCAGTTGCTCTGTATCAAATGGGGATGCTGAGAAGTACTCGGGTTCATCAAACTGGGATAGCTCAGTTCATCTTCCTGTATGGGTTCCAAATACCGAGAGAAATGCTATAGAGCGGCGTATTGAAGATTGGACAGATCAATTTGAATCGTGTGGTGCAGACATTCATTCTCTAGCATTAAATTTGCGGAAACCACTACGCCCACTGTGGATATCACAAAGTACACGCATATGGTTAAATGAAGTTCCAGAGCATGAGTTGTGGGAATTCACTCCCATAATTTTAGTTTCAGCATCTGCGTCTGGTACAGTAGCTACACAAAGGATGTCTTCAGAGTTCAGCTGGCACTATATTCCTGGCGCAGGAGATGATGAAGAGAGTTGGGCACGTGGTCTAACTCCTACATTATTCTGGAAACATTCTTATGATCTACTTGATGGTGGACCAGATCTGTGTAATCAGTTAGTTGCTGATATTGTTGAGAAGGACAGGGTTTATCGTGCACACAGAGGTGAACATTCTCCCCAAATTACAGCTAAGCATCTGAAGTGCTCAAGCCATGATGGTCCTTCCTATTATGGAGATCATACCACTATCACACATTCTATGAACTCAGACTCTTCCACTATTGATCCAACAAATACACAATATTCCAATGAGGGTCATGTTGTCTTCTGGATTGGGGCATCAAACCTTGCAGTATCATCTACCACACAAGGTATACTCATTAAGGGGATACACACTATCTAGTTCATAATTTGAAGTTTAGATGACACGAGCAAAGGGCCTTGATGAATTTTTTTGGTATGTCCTTGTATAGTTGCAGATGGCTTGGCTGCTGTGGACTGCATACTGAACTGTGATAGCACATCAAGATTGCCTAGTGGTTTATCAGAAAATTCTTATTTTGAGCTGCCTATTGTGGTCAGTGATATATTCGTCACCCCTTGTTGTTTTCTCAATGTAAACATTCTCAACTTGTATACTTTCATTCTGGCAGGGTTCCAAGGATGACCGGTTTTCTTTGTTGAAAAATCTCCCACAAGCAGTTAACTTTGCAAAGAAAAATTTGATCGCGGGGAGAAAAATGCTACTGTGCTGTCAAAATGGTGAGTTAACAAAAGTTTACCAACCAGAAAAAAGCTTTATTTTCCTTGTATCATAGAAAATTACCATTGGTGGCATGGCAGAGGATGCCAAACCAGTTTGCTAGAGTGGCTCCTCTGTTACAGCGCTAGTGTTGGCTGCCAGTGTTCGTTGAATGCCACAGATGGTAATGCAGCCAAAAGGTGTTAAATTTAGAGCCACATGGTTTGTCAAGTTCATGCTACATCAAGCCGAAAGTCATTTTTGTAAATAAGTTAGAATGAGGATTATTTAAAATATTTGTTAGAAATGGTTATTTAAGAATTAAAGAAATTGTATGTGCCTGTATTTGTTCTTTTGGCTTAGCTCTAATTTTTTTTACCATCTTTTTCAGGTGAAGATATAAGCATTTGTGTGGCTTTGGCAATAATTACAAGGTTATTCAATGATAGTGGTAAGCATAATCATGAATGTAATCGTAATTGTTTCTTGCAAGAGGAAAAACCGATTTCAGTCTCTTATTAATCCACATGGCTGCATGACATACTCAATTCTTTTTATGAACATAATGTATGTTATAAATATGTCTTGAATCATGGAAAAAAATGTTGGCGGGTATATTTTATATTAAACTAATAAGTACTTATTTATCTCAAGGGCGCTTTGACTACGGCGATTCTTTTGCGAAAAGAGACATCACAAAGTTGGAGATGAGGAAGAAACTGGTATTCATTTGCAAATATGCTGTCAATGCGCGACCATCAAGGGGTAACTTAAGACAGGTCTATGGTTTCCTTTGCAACGAAAAGGAGCAGCTGGCTTGTTAGCAGTGGTCATAAGTAGGTTTGGGCTCACTTACTTGCCATCGGATGCATTTTGTCATAAGTTCCGTATCCCCTGCAAAATGCATCCGATGGGGTATTCGTTCTCATCAATTGCCACATAGAACAGATAATCAGTAGGTTTGGGCTTCTGACTTGATTCTGTCGTGTTTGGAAGTGCTCATATAACCATCATGCTGATCAGCATTTATGATTTATTCAGTTCAATGAAAAGCAATATGCACTGGCGTGGCAAATATAGGCTGAAACCGCTCTAGTGAACTAAATTTTGTAGTCATCAGATTATACAAAAGCTTATAGAGATTGAAGATTTGAGATTTTGTGAACAGATATGAGCAACTAACGTTCGTTGATTTCTCCTGGTGGTACCAGGAGAGAATTGGAGCCTCTGTTTTGTGTTACTCTTTATTTTGGAAATTTGCTGTCCTTTTTGTATCAGTTCCTACTTCCTATTCCTAGCGTTAGTGATCTTCATCTGCCACTTGGGCCTAAAGGAGAAATCTCCTATTCAGGTTTCAGTGGATAGGGTGCAGTTCTTTTGTGTGCGGTGGGCATTAACAGTGTAATTTTAGAGTGTCTCTAGTTTCAGGCAACTATTGAAGCTCTTGGGCCAATATATTCTCTTCTTCTTTCATATGTTAAAATGTTATTCTTCATATGTTTCTCTTTTTATCAGCTGCAGCTGTTTTGGTGGTTTCACTGTTCAGGTGAGACTGTATTTTGTTTTCTGTTAATGGAAATCGGAGGGAAACCACTATTGAAAAAGTAATTGCAAAAGCATCTCCAGATTTTGGGGGTTGTGGCCCAAAAACAGCAAACACCAGCACCCTATCCCCCCTTATCTATTTTCCGTCAAAATTTCACCACCCATTCCCATTCTCCGGCCTGCTCTCCGGTTGTCGCTCTGGTTCTCGTTCAGTCCACGTCGTTGTCGGCATCAACGACCCGTCTTTTGCCACCGTCCATTGTCGCAACTCCAAAAGCAATGCAAGAAGCTTGTGACGATGAAGCAGACATGCTGGCGGAGGAATGGGTGGAGGTGCTGGCGCGGCAGAAACTCCTCACAGCCATCGCGACCACGCTGAGGAGAAGGTGGAGGAAAGCCAACAGCAGGATCCAAGGGAGCAGCAGCGCCGTCCAGTCCTGTCGAAGCAGCTCACCGTTGTCACGGGTTTCTTCGAAGAGAGGTGCAAGCAGCAGCACGTCCCTAATCTCAATATTCCTCTCCCAAGATCGGCCAGAACCAAGGGCGGATTGCTGTCAGTAGAACCAAGGGCAGCGAGCCAACATCAGCATGGGCAACAGCACGGACGAGCCAGTATCAGCGGCAGAGGAGCCAACATCAGCATGAACTTGAACTATATGAAAAAATTTAATTATTTGAGTTTGGCCTTAAATGATTTGGAGGACCAAATTTGGAATTTACCAATGTGAGAATGCCATCCAAAACTGCCAGCGACCATACTTTGGGGGCACGGCTGGAGATGCTCTAACAGATCAAAGGGCGCAGCTAGGTTTTTAAGTTGCACTTTTGTAGTGCAAGAACATAGATGCACTATCAAAGTAACAAAATCAAGTATCAGCTTACATGCTAGCATAAGAACAAGAATTGCGCTTTTCAGAGCAAAGCTGGAACTTGACCTGACCTTGCACAATAGGGAGAGCATGATGGCTAAAATTAATCAGAATACGGAGAACACAAACTCAACAAGACCAATGACAACAAGTATATCTGATAATATGACAAGTTCCTCAAAATCTGAGCACACCATACTACAAATGCCTCAAAATACCAGGTGGTAACAAGTCTTTTCTAGTCATGATTAAGCATTCCGCAACATTGCCACAGGGATACCATCCTAAACAGAGCAAAGCTTGATAGTGAACCAGATGGAAAGACAGAAATATTCTTATTTCTTCTTGGCAGCCTCTCCAGCCTTGGTCTGCAAATGGAGCACAGAGAATATTTGGTCAGCTAACTATGCATTTCAAGGTACAGCGATTAATCGTATGTGCAAGAAATGCTGTACTGAAAAGAAATGATGTCCTGAAACTGACCTTCTTCACACCACGGATCTTTTTTGTCCTGTTCTTCCTTTCCTTGATCTGCTTGCGTGACTTCTCCACCTTAGTAGCAAGACCATTCTGTGGAGATTACCAAGATATTAGAAACTTCGAACATGTAAATGAAAAATCATGTATCTATATGAGCACTGGACAAAAGATGTGAAGTAAATAGCCATCGCTTATTCCAATAAGCCAGAGTAACTGTCTGAGCCATCTAGACAGAATATACTAAAGCTATTTTGATGTACAACCATGTCATAATCGCAATGTAAGCAAACAGTAGACCACATTAGCCCAAATAAATAGACAAGGTTTAAACAACATTTACACAACTGTGGCATTATATTTATGTAGCAACTTCTCATATGCAGTCCAGTTAAGATAATGGAACTTCTCATCGCTCAAATTAGCGAAATGCCAGTACAGGTATATGATTTTCAAGCAGTAGGCATGCAAGACTAGGAAAAAATGTCCATAATTTCAAACATTTAACTGTCACCTAATAATAGATTCTGTAATGAACACAACTAGTTCATGATACTGTAATTAGGAACAAAGACAAAATCAACTAGATCAATTGCACATTAAGCTCATCAGCAACAATGTAGGGTGACCACAAAGAGGCATATGTCCCCCGACAAACATTCAGCTCAACTAGTTATATATGTCCTTAGTTCTTTTGAGGATTCACCATCATGACAGGTAGAGATGCCACAAACAGCTCAATTTCGACACCACTTAATAAGCAATATAAAGTCACATTTGATTCATGGTATGGATAGGTTGGTACTTAACCAACCAAACACCAATTGCTTTGGCAGTGTTACCTTAACCTGAACAAAGCGTATCAACCTGCAACACATCACTAAAGTAACCGACCAGAAAGGTGGAATAAGCTAACCCGCCATAACTAGCCCTCTCAAATTTCAATTTTCACGGAAAATCTAGGCAAGCTGACCTAGTTATCTCAACTCGAACCAAATCTCAGGTACTACATAAACAGCTTAAATATCACCGAGACGCGACAAGTAAGATCAATACACGATACTGCATTAAGACCACTGACGAACAGAGCAAACGAACTCTGAGTTCAGTGTAAAGAATAAACGAGTGCGAAAGGATTCGTACCCTGATGAGGCGGTACTTGGGCTCAAACTTCTTGGCAGACTCGAGGTTGTCGTAGATGAGACCGAACCCGGAGGATTTGCCGCCTCCGAAGTGGGTGCGGAACTTGAAGACGAAGATGCAGTTGGTGTCCCTCACGTCGTACACCTTGGCCAGCCTCTCCTTCAGCTCCGCCTGCGCACACAAACAGCTTTAGGAACCGCCTTGAAATGCAACAGCACCGAGGAAAGAGGGGAAGGGCTCGAGATTTCCCACCTTGGAGACGTTGGCGCGGCCGGGGTGGATGACCTCGAGCACGAACTGCTTGCGGGCGAGCAGGCGGTTGGTCATGAACTTGCGGGTGCGGAGGGTAACCGCCGTGGTGGTCTTAGCGTCTGCCATGGCTGTTTCGACCTCGCTTCGCGGGGGACTGCCTGCGGAGGAAGCGGCGGCTGCGGCGGCGGCGCGAGAATGAGAGAAGCGGAGGTGGAAGAGACAGGGCAGAGATGCGTGCGGATGTATATATGTCGTGAAACCCTAGCGAGTTAATCGTTTCGTGTGTGGGCTGAGCTGGACTCTTCCAGGCCCAGTTAAGTCCTTCTTGTGTGATGGGCCTTCACTACATGACCAATTTTGGAAAGAATTGTGTTTTCTGTATATACCTACAAAAGAACTAGGTGGAGCGTACGCGCTTCGCCGCGCCGCTGCAGTCTATTTGACAGAGTGTGGTAATGTGTTATACTCGCTGGTAACACATTTTATTTTATTTGTGTTACCATAAATTAAATATATGAGTATGTGCAGTGTTGAGTGTTTTAATCGAATGTCATATTTACGTGTTAGATATGTCTGAAACTAAGAGATCTGACCTTAGACACAAGAAGCGAGCCCTTATTCATATTGAAGCTCATAAGTAACATAGACGTATCAGTGTTTTTTCAATTAAACAAAAAGGTACATCGAGTTTACTTCAAAAAAAAATACATCGAGAAATAGACCAAGTTCAATATCTCAAAAAACTGACATGTTATATGATCAAGGTAAAAAACTAATAAAGTCAAAACAAACTAACTTATGAAGATCACACGGTAAAACAAGCTTCAAGATCGATGTTTGCAACTATTTGGATTGCAGAGCTCTAAAAAAACGCAACTTTATATTCAACATTTATAAGTGGCTGAATTATTAAATAATTATTTTAGTCAATATAGACAACCAGATTACATATATACTAATTCTATATAGGAGTTATATTTGATATATTATAAATTATTCACTAGTGTTCAATAAAATTTAAAAGAAAAGGTATGGCTGGAAGTTGCCACTAATATTTACATAAAAGCTAGATTTAATATGTTATCAAATTTGATAATTTCTGTACATCAAAATGAAAAATATGTACATCAAAATAAAAAATAGAAGTTATGACATTTTTTTTGAACTCACTTGGTCGATGGAACCCGCTTGTTCATTAATCATACAGCATGCTCATCCAAGTCAACTCGTGTAGAAATTGTAGAACAACATAGAACATGTATCAATTTACATAAGCATCTCATGTATTCTCGATATATGCTAATATATTTAAACGAAAATTTAATTGCAAAGCCTAAGAGGGGCCAAAATCAGCTTATTTCGCTTTTTCAGGAATACATACACGTTAATTGTTGAAGTGACATGAAACGGGACCGTTTCTCGCATGGCGCGACCATTTCTCACCTTGATAGAGCTCCACGCTTTCTGTTCAATGATTCTTCCGTTCGGTTAATATAGTTCCGGGTTCTGGTCAATCGATCTGCGCCGCGTCATCGCATGCCTTGCGAGTCTTCTCCTTTTCAATTCCTTTTTTCTGCCATTCGTCCCTGATTTTTCCAGTCAAAACGGTGAGTATGATGCGACATATTCACGTAGTCCCGCAGAGTGTCTCTACCCGCGTCCCCCTCTCTCTCACCCCCACCGTCCCACACGATGCTCTCCTTCTTATCTTTCTCACCACCGACGAAGTATGGCGGTGGACAGGTGTGCGAGGTCGGGGCGATGTTGAATCAGTACTGGACAAGTTTGAGGCGGGGAAGGAGAGGCGGCCGACGCTGGATGCGGGAGCTCGACGAGAGACGGTGGCCATGTGAGTGGAGAGTACGGAGGGAGTGGAGGTGAGAGGGAGAGCTCGTGACCGAAGGGGCCTTCTCCTTTTCAATTCCCCTTTTTCCGCTATTTGTTCCTGATTTTTTCAATCAAAGCGGTGAGAATGATGCGACATCTTCACATAGTTCCGCATAGGAGCGTCTCCACCCGTGCCGTCCCCTCTCTCACCCCCACCGTCCCACACGTCGACCTCCTCTAGTCCTCCTTATCTTCCTCACCACCAGCAAAGTGTGGCGGTGGACGTGTGCGCGAGGTCGGGGCGATGTTGAAAAACTGCATCAAGGTGTTCGAGGCGGAAAACAGAGGGTGGCCACGATGTGGGAGTTGGATGGGAGGCGATGGCCTCGTGAGTGGAGGGGCGGAGGGAGCGGAGGTGAGAGGGAGATCTCGGGATCAGAGGAGGCGGCGCACGTTGCTGGGGAGAGACGAAGGAGGGGTTGAGATGGGCAAGAGCTCAGTTGGAGGGAAACGGGATCGAGATGGGAGTAGGGGTGGGGGTGAGCGGGTACTGGAGGGACCAGCTCATAATACTTGGTTCAACACCTGAAACTATATGGTTGAGATGACTTAGAATGAAGATCAGCCGGCCAGAAACACGCGCGTGGGAAGACGGCCTCAGATGACTCGCTTTTGCTCAGACTTAAGCTATAGTATAATGCCATGCAAAAAAAAATCAAAACCACCCAAGAATACCCTAGGTTCCATTCCTATCTACTGCCTACACCTGGTTTCTTTTGACGGTCTTGTAGCTAGCGGGGCACTTAGAGCATCTCCAGCCGGCGCTCTAAAATGCGTCCGCGCTAAAATAACTGCTATTTTAGCGAACGAGAGACTCTCAATCGTACTCCAGCAGACACCCTATACTAGCACGCGCCCAGAAAAATTAGGCGTTTTGTTTTAAATAATACACTTTATTTAATGATTTTAACATGTGTTGTACGATTTTGAAAATTTACAAAACTAGCACATAGTCGGCTTTGGCCTGGCCGAATAGGCCAATCAGCGTGGGCCAAGCCAAGTCAGCTCCATTCGGCCAGGAGCAGACCGACTACATGTGGTCGCGTGGGGTCGCGGGGCCCGCATGCTCCATTTGGTCAGGCCCAAGTTGAATGCCCATTCGGTCAGGCCCAGACTGATTGCATGTTCCATTTGGTCAGGCCCAAGCTAAATGCCTATTTGGGTTGGGCCTCATACTCCATTCAGACAGGCCCATGCCGAATGCCCATTCGGTCAGGAGGAGGCCGAATGGAAGTTACCAGGTCCGCTCGTAACCAGCTTCTCTCCTGCGCATTCCGGTTGAGTCTGATCGAATGCTCCATTCGGCCTGGGCCTGATCGACTGGAGCATTCGGCCAGGGCCTGACCGGCTGCATGTTGGGTTTGTCAGCCGACGAACCACTCGGTCAGGCCCAGGCCGAATTGGTCCACTCGGGTAGGACGAAGCCGATAATTTTTTTAAAATCGTGCAATACATGTTAAAACCACTAAATAAAGTGTATTATTTTAAAGAAAATCGCTCAAGTTGTGCTATCCTGTGCTGGAAAGTTGGTGTGCCCGTTAGCGCACGCTGCAAATTCTCAGGCGACGCGCGAAGAAAAACGGCCACGGAAACTTCAATGGTATTCGTCTTGCTCCAGCGCGCCGCTCCCGCGCTCGTCCTCAGTCGCCCTCTGCCTCGACCTGGCCGCCCGTACCCCAACCTGGCCGTCCTCTGCCCCGACCTAGGCGAGGCCACCGCCGCCCTGACGAGACCACCACGCCTGCCTGGACTCCGCCGCCCGGCCACTGCCCCGACGCGCTCGGCCCGCTCCCTCCGTCTGTGGCCCAACCTGACCGAAGGTCGCCGTGGACGAGGATGGGGCAGAGGCCGACGCAGGAGAGCCACGCACGCTCTTGCCGTGGATGGAGCTCGTTCCTGCCGCCGGAAAGGGAGCTCGCCCGGCTGCTCGTATCGTCCCCGACCTCCTCTCTCCATGCCTGAAAAGTGAAAAACTGTTGTGGCTGGACGTTTCTACCGCGCGAGAGATCTTGGTTGTGCTGTTGTGGACGTGAATTAGTGAATTCGTTGGTAGTACTCGTGTGCTAGCTAGAAAAAGGGAAACAAATGAAAACACACATGAGGAGCTCGTCAAGGAATCGATCCCGTCTGTGGCCTGATGCGGCGGCGGCGTGTGCGCGAGGTCCAGCTCAATCGATTCCCAGAAGAGATGAGGTACGACGAGCCAAGTGTTTCTGCCCTCTTCTAATTGATTAGTGTGTTTTTAGTCTTTTTTTTTCTTGTTTGATCTTCTTTTGATGTACATCTTTATCTCTATCTCTTCTCTATCTCTATCTCTATCTCTATCTCTATCTCTACTATCTAAAAAGAACTTCGTGTTCCGTTTTCTGTCGGATACGTTTCGCTCGATTTCGTCCAACCTCCGTCGCTCCTTCTATGCTTCGTCCACCCTCCCCGCAAACTGCGCCTCGTGAGAAAACACGGCATTGAAACGATCCCCTCAGTCAACCCACCCACGCCTTCCACGCCTAGCATCAAGCTTTGCCTCGGCCTCATGCATCTCCACGATTTCTGTAGATAGCGTCGCCGTCGCTTGCACGCAGCCCTGAAGCCACCCCTCCTACCACCCCAGCCCTGAAGCCACCCCTCCTACCACCCCAGCCCTCGCGCGCACGATAAAGTTTCGTGGCGGGAGGCCATGACCACCGCCTGTCCGCCGGTCCGCCGGTCCTCCGGGGACGGCGCTTCCCGCGACGGACGGCTCCGGAGATAAAGGCGGAGGCGAGACGGACGGCTCCGAGACGGACTGCACCTGGCGCCTCCCGGCCAAGGTGGGCCGTCCCCTCTGCTGCTGCTGCGGCTGCATCCGCTTCGTCAATCCCCTCCAAAATCCCCAAGGTCAGACCCACTAATCCTCCGCGAAATCCATAAAATCACTCAATGATGCCGCTAATCCTCTTCTAAATAGCCAGTAACCAGTCCGTCTGCTAGGCGCTGGTAGATCTTTTTTGCTCCTGATCCACCTATACTGGAGGAGTACTGATATTTATCAACTATTCTTAGATATGGGCACGCACTGGGTAAATTTACAAAGGTAGCACATTTTCAGTTTCTTAGATGGGTGGTGCATGACAGATGGAATCATCATGTGGTAATTTGTCGGTTGATTTCATTGGCAGTGTGCTATGTTTTTATTACTCTGCAGGCATAGACACAAACGATTAATGATACTACTTGTCAATTGATTTCAGATGATAGTAAGAGAAAAATGTTGCTTTTTATTTTGCAAGCCTTACATGTTACATGTCAATTTGTCAGATTTAAAATCACAATTTGAATTTAAAAATAGTATTAGGCATAGCAACTAAATAAGATAAGCAGGTGAGCAACCAACGAACGATCACGATCAACGCAACTCTTCAAAATTTCAGCTGACCGGTTCCAAGCAGAACACATAAAAGGCTCATGTTTGACAGGCAAGTCTGTTGTGTTTAAGTGCAGAAGTTTTCGTTGTGCAATCCCAACCACCAAGCGGAAGTTTCTCTAGGTGTTCCCCACGGGAAGCTTCATCAGAAAGTGAAATCATGCAAGATGGCCATGTTACCACGTAAAATACATACTGAACAGATCAAGACCTCAGGCAATAGTTAATGAAAGACTCGAGAAGTATCAACCAGTGAGAGAAATTATATCTACCAGCAACATCCAGTGCGTTGGTATACATGTTTGTGTGTTTGTTTTAAGATTATACACATGATTTGTTAGGAAAGTCTACTCTATAACATTACCACACTTTCTCACCATATCACAACCTCAGGGTAGAATGGTTATGGTGCTATAATATCAACAAAAAAAGGGGGGACAAAAATGTTAGTGTCGCCGTGGATTCAGTATCATGGTGTTAAGCTGGACTCCTGGCACACAAGGAATGACCAGCATGTCTTCGTCATGAACCAAATGATACCAATTTACCCATCAATGTGATAGATGTGATAGTATGTACACGATTCACCAGTCCTCACCACCGGTCTGGAATTTTCAATCTCCTATTCATGTGAATCACGAGATTAACTGTAGGGATTTTGTGCTTCACCTGCCGCTATATCATGTTCACGGCATCGCCCTTCCTGGGGGGATACTGGAACTAGTAGTGACTAGAAACATTTTTTTAGCTTTGACCACGTCTCAACAACTCAACCCACTTCTCTTTAGGCATCTGTCTGAGCTGGTTGAGCAAGTAATCAAGTCTTAGAGCCTCTTCAATTGAGAAGAAAAGTGAGAACTCGCTATAATCGATCTCATCCTCAAAAGGGAGATCAATCCGGCTGCTGATAATCACAGGGATACAATGACTGACAATGGCATCAAATAGGCGGTATGACAAAGGAGTATCCCCGCAAACTTTGATGACCGAATACCTTCTGTAGACTGTAGGGGGTAAATAATTTTCAAAATATCAGTGCTTATTATCATGCTTTTCATATGGATTTCCCTTTCCCAGACTACACGTGCAGCTTACTGCTTACTACACTATGTTCCTATTTATTTATATATGTTGATTTCTATTCTCAGGTTACAGGTGCAGCTAAATATTTTCTGATTAAATAAAATTATGAAATCAAAAATTACGCAGGTCAGTAGGAAGAGTTAGAGAAGCATGTTATCTCTCACACACATTTCTTAGAGCTATGTTTGTTAATGTTGGCACAAACTGTCAACAACACATGCAATTCTGAAATAGTTGCTGGGTCGATATATGTGTTTACTTCATTATTGTAGGAAATTAGATGGGATGTTTGTTTTTCTGGTATTCCTTTGATCCTCTCATGGGCATTATCAATATTCTCATAGTGGGATTCTACTATATACTGAGAAGCATCTGAATTATCTTTGAAATGATGTGAATGAACTGTCATATAAGATGTGTTGATTTTGATAAGGTCAATAGGAGTACTTGGCAGATAAGCATGTTAAGAGGAGAGAAGGCGTCAAAATGAGTTTTACTGGAGTCCATGTGTCACCCATCTCCCGTATATACCTTGAACTACTTAAGCATTACAACATGTGTCTTTAGTGAGGCTACAGCCTACAGTATCATCAGGCTGATTCTCAGGTTTCTTCACCATCATATTTTCTTTAGGATCAAATACTTCACCATTTGGGACTTTTTGAGCAAGAAGTCGGACTTCTTAACATATTCGTAGCCCCCCATTCGCTTTAAAAAAAACTTGCATTTCTTAGTGATTTGTCATGCCCCTGAAAATGAAAGGCAAATCAAAACAAGGAAATTGTAATGATTGTGTGTTGTCAACTATTATAAGCTTAGATTCAGGGTCTGCTAGAACACTTAGCTTTTCCGAGGTTGATTTGATAATACTTTAGGTGTTACAGACCACTTTGGGGGTAGATCTTGGTGGTCATGCACATTAATTTCCAACTTATAAATTGGCTGCTGCCTGGCTATGTGAATAGAATGGGAAACTTGTTTTGAGTGAGTGGGTGACGTCTAGCGACTGTCGGAGACGTGGTATTAGGACAGTTGGTCAAAACTCGATACAAATTCTTTGAAGTCATCGCTCATCCTGATTATTATTTTTAGACCAAACACAAAATGTTATCTCTAAAAGACTAAGTTCAATAGTTGAGATGCTCAAACTTGAACTATGTGAAGATTAAAACAAGCAAAAACAGGGAAATAATACTTCGTAAATTATTCCAACTTGCAATTTCTAAGGTAATCCTTTGATTGCTTGGTTGATAAGATATGTGGCATCCTTCATAAGTGGGTTCTGGAATTGGTAGTAGAAAATAATTATTATGATATACACAATTTAAGTATTGTTTTGCAGAAACATGTAAAAGTGAATAGACAACATGTTTGTGCTTGATTCCATATTATTGTTCTTGGAACACCACTGCAATCTGTGCCATTGGGATAAGAAGAATTGTCATTGGCACTTAAGAACATCAGTTTACATGTAAGATAGGATATCTCTAAAATTTGGAAGGCGGGGTATGACATGCTTTGGAATATTGTTGGATACAAGGAGAATAGTTAGAGAAGATCTGCAAATTAATGTGTGTAGAAGATCTTTTTACCCAATCATATGCTTTTGTTTCGAGAAAAAAAGATTATGTTTAAAGGCATGTGTTTTTATTGCTCATTGTACGGTTGTCTCGCTGCTTGGTTTTAGAGGACTCATCAGAGCAGATGATTTTAATGCTTGCGTGTACTGCGGATGTGCTTAGATCTGTTCAGTTGCTGATGTGTGCTCCACTACATGATAAATCTTGATTTATGTTAGCATGTTTTACATGTTGCTACTGATGTGTGCTTTAGGTGTGCTGTGGGCTAGCTACTGCAATTTTTAGCCGTGAGAGATTACTAGTTGTTATTGTATTTCTAATTGATGTATTGTTCTTTTGCAGATTCTTTGCCAAAATTAAATGAGTCGTCTCTCACACAGGAGACTGGCAAGGTGGATGGGTGGAGGTGAGAACCTGGTGAACTATTGGCCTATCAGCCTATCCTGGACACCAACTATTAATACCAGACCAGGCTCATCTATATAAAAGGATGGTCGCACGTCGTGGCGGTCCTTCTGTCGCATCGTGTTTCTAGTTTCCTATGAATCGCATAGACTACAAATTTACTTGTTGGACCTTGGTGCGGGAACATGCATCCACACATACATATAGGTTCAGATACTGTTGTATCATACTATGAGTGTTAAGATAGCCCTTTGTAATGTAATCTTCTCTACTCCCTTGCAGCTGGTATTCAGGAGGCCTATGTGGCATTCAACATGATGACTGAAATTGATAGCCTACCAACAATAGAGACCTACAATTCCCCGTATGCCAAGGTGGGATCTTCCAGGAGGCAGAGGCCGTCTATTCTCGGATGACCAACAGTGCTGACGAGGAGTACGGTGACAAGCTATTGGCCGTGATGAGGTAGGCATGGCTTCCTCTTAGCCATGACGGCCAGACAGGGTGCAACTTCCTCTGGCCGCGGCGACGATGGTGACGAGTGCCACCTCGTCCTTATCCTGTCCTCAAAGAAGAAGTCGACGACCTCCTTCCTCGGTGGAGCGGTGGCAGATGGTGAGGGAGCTGCAGAGGTGGGGGAGAATGACGACGGGACCGGCGTGCCTGTAGGAGGGAGCGCGGCTTGCTGGGCGGCCGCACGCCAGATCGAGCCTACCAGTCCGGCGTCCATGACCTCAGACTGTCGGCTCTGGCGGGAGGCTGACATTATCTTTGCCTGCCTTCGGCAACGCGAGGGTAGCGGGACAACGATGGACCAGTCGATCGACGGAGGCAGCGCGACGGGAAAGATTTCAATTTGGATTTTGATTTGATAGTCCAAATTTCAAACGTTCTGAACATAATAGGGATATGTTTGCAAAAATTAAATTGAACTGCACAGAGGGATGGCTGCAGTATCTTGGGACGGATGGAGTATTAAGAATTAATTTCCTGTTATTTAAGATTATTGTCTTTATAGTTGGAAATCAACTTTTGATGTCTCTGTATCCGTGAATATCGTCCCTTGGTTATTGGCAGTATGGTTCCTTGGTAAAATATTACTAGAAGATATGGAATTCCATGACCGATACGGTGCATAAATTTGGAAGATTTATGTACGTATTGATTAACATTGTAGTACTAAGTTTTTTTATGTTACTCTCTCCATCTCAAAATAATTGACGCAATTTTGTATCTACATATTAAAACAGTCTAGATACATGTACTGCGTCAGTTGATTTACGATAAAATAAGTATTTAAGATGGTGGTGGTATAGTAGGAAGTCATTAGATCCCCTTCTTTTCAGCTTCGTGCCAACCCGCCGAATCTGAAAAGAAGTCGTGCGATTCTCGGCAGATTAATTCCACCACGAAGCTGATACGTAGATTCCGCAACCTGAGCTGAAACGGTATCCAGACTTGGCCATGGTGTTGCCTCTATTTACAAAGAAATGCCACCGTACAGAAATTGGAGAAAAGAAAAGGCAACCGAGCATCGGTTAGTTTTGGCATCGCTGTGCTCTGCCTCGCGTCGAAAGTGAACGAGGCTAGGGTTCCCTCTGTCCCGCCGCCGCCGCCGGTAACCCCACTCCATCGCCGCGACCAACGGCCTCTGCCCCGACCTGTCTCATCTGCCTGCTGCGCATCTCCACCGTCGGCTGCTCTGGCCCCATCCAGGTCGGTCTCCGCAGCTGCGTACTTTGCTCCTTCGGTCGTCGCCCGTTCCGCCTTTAGATTGGATCAATTCGATCCCGTTGTTTGTCTGGTCCACTTAACGTGATCAGCGGGCTACTCTGCTCGGCTGCTCCTGGCTTTTGCTCCATCCGATGCTGTTGGGTTGTGCTGATCGTGTATGCTACATGATGTATGGCTGCCATTATCCATCTTTCAATTCCAGAGTAGCAAATACCCAGATTCTTTGTGGAGTTCAATTACAGTGTAGCAAATGCCTAGATTTTCAGCGAAGCAGACTTTTCTTTTATGTTGGGTATGTACTTAATTATACAACTAATGGTATCATCTTATTTGGCTATTTTATAATCTTCTTTATTTACTTCTAGCTCATTATGTACTAAAAACTAGATATATAAAATTTAGGGGTGTTACAGGCATTTCACAACTTAGCACATCAAATAAGCCAAATGTCTAGAAGCCAAAAAGAATAGAAAGAGCCAGATTCTGTGAGCTTCTCCCCACCACAGCTTTTCCTCACAATCTTTCAAAAGCTAGCTTCTCTAGAATCATAAGCTAAAAAGAAGTCGGCCTTAGCAATGCAAATATAGCATGTTGGTCCTTGTAGGGTTAGAAAGAGGGATAATAATACCGATGCATAGCATGAGTATTTGAAAACTATGAGGGCTTGTTTGATTCACATGGTAGGAAAAATGGAGGGATAGGAAAAATAAATGATTGGTGTGGCAATGCCCTGTTGAATCCTACAGGAATGAGAACCATAGGAATTGCCATAAGAGGATGTTTGATGGCAATGTAAGAAAGCCATAGGAATTTGATTGAAGTTTGAGCTTTCAAACAAGTAGCCTTACTCACAAATGCTAGCCATAGGAAATTTTCCAAGGGCCCAGACCTAATGGAATTTTTTCTACGAAATAGACTAGCAAAGTTTCATAGGAAATAATCCCACGGATTCTATTCCTATGAATCAAGAGATGGTTGTAGGACAAAATTCATAGGAACTCAATCCTATGAAAATCCTACAAATCAAACAAGCCCTAAGTAGTTATATTTGTGAGGTCTAGCAAAAATAAAATTAACTTTTCGCATGTCTTGCTTTCCCGTGGCAACGCACGGGCACTGAACTAGTATGTGAAAAAAGGTATTTTTGGCGCTCTATTTTACAGCTTCTGGCGAAGGGATATTTTTCGCCGCTTTCCGCGCGCTGCAAATTAGAGCCTCCGGTGGAGGTCGCACCGACGCCGCACGCTCTACCCGGATACAGCGCGCTGCAAAGTAATTTTATAGCGCCGAATTATAGAGCGTCTGCTGGAGATGCTCTTAAGATCTTTGCGTGCCTTTTCTTGAGTATATTCGTGTTAGTTTCGTGAGTTTTTACATCAAGTCTCAACAGTAGAGGAGACGTGATACATTGCAAATGTATCTATAATTTTTGATGTTCCATGCTTGGTTTTATCTACTTTTTTATGTTTTGTCCACACTTTGGGTAAGAAGGTAAATTCTATAGAGGAAAGCTCCTCTTTGAGTGATAAAATTGATATTATTATGTCTATGCTTGTTAATGGGAAAGCCCATATTGACCCAATCATGTTCCCTTAGCCTCTTTGGTTGCTCAAGAAGAGAAAGTTGATGTGAACTTTATAATAAATAAAAAATTTAGCAACAATGCCTATAGGAATAATTTTGGTAGCAACAATTATAGGGCATATCCTCCCAACAATGGTAATGCTTATGGAAATTCCTACAACAACAATAGGAGTGCACCATCTGAACTTGAAGTTATGCTTAAAGACTTTATTAGTAAACAAACTGCTTTCAATAAAACCATTGAGGAAAAACTCTCTAATGCTGAAAGAAATATAGCATCATTGGCTGAAGCTCAAACTTTTTTGAATAAAACGGCTGCTAAACCTGAAACTAATGATAATCCCTTTGCAGCTACTAATGCCATACAAGTTAGCATTGATGAAAATATTAGACTATTAGCCGAATTGCATGCTAAGTGGGAAAGAGAAGATGAAATTGCTAGAAACATTAGTGTTTCTACTATCACCACCACTAGTGTTGAGGCTAGTAATAGTTCTACTACTTTAGATGATAATTATGATTTTGATCTTGATGGTTGCAATGTCTCTGAAGTTATTAAGTTCCTACAAAAGCTTGCTAAAAGTCCTAATGCTAGTGCTATGAATATGGCCTTTACAAAACACATTATTGATGCTCTCATAAAGATTAAAGAAGAAAAGATGAAACATAAAGCTTCTATTCCTATAAAACAAGAAGATGGTTGGGAACCCATCATTAATATGAAAGTGAATGATTTTGATTTCAAAGCTTTATGTGATCTTGATAGTAGTGTTTCCATTATGCCTAAAAATATTTATGATATGCTTGATTTGCCTCCACTTGAAGATTGTTATTTAAATGTCCCACTTGATGATAATGCTAAAAAGAAACTCATGGGGAGTATTAATGATGTTCTTATTATGGTTAACAATGCCTATGTCCCTGTTGATTTCTATGTTTTGGATGTTGAATGCAATGCTTCTTGTCCTATTACTTTGGAAAGACATTTTCTTAGAACTGTTGGTGCTATTATTGGTATGAAAGAAGGCACCATTAAATATCAAATCCCACTCAAGAAAGGTATAGAACACTTCCCTAAGAAGAGAGAGAAGATTTCTTTTGCATCTCCTATGAAAACAAAATTTTCTCTTAATGCTTCTTCATTTGAGAACACTTGATTCTTTTTCTTGCTGCTTATGCCTAACTTAAAGGCGTTAAAGAAAAGTACTTATTGGGAGATAACCCAAAAGTTTTAGATGAGTCTTGGAAATTATTACTTCAGTAGTAATAATCGCTCCTTATCCTTTTTATTTGCTTTTTGTGCCAAGAGTAACCTCTAATGAGAGAGAAGTAATGATTAGAAAAGTTGCTGTCCTGAAACAGATTTCTGTCTTCACCGTAAAAATTCATGTAAAATCTCTATACGTCCTTTTGAGGCGTGAATATTTGTGCTTCTGCCCCAGGTTGTTATCTAACTTTCGTTAGTTCAACACTTTTTGATTTGATCAATAGCAGGTCTTCGAAAAAATTCGTCTTTACCTGCTGGTCTGTTTTGACAGATTTCTGCCATTTTCCGCATTTGCTTCTTGTTGGTTCCTTTTTGAGTTCTTTTGGGGAATTGAGCTTTTTGAGGGAAGTGCTACAGTAGATTGTGTTTTAATGGAAGTTTTATTGGTTATAGAACTGAACCTAAAGACTTATTATCTTGAGTGCACTAATGTTGCTAATAAAGATTATGTGAAGTTTTGTATGAAGGAAAAATTTCAGGTGTATGGAAGGAATGAGTAATGAGATGAAGGATGGACTAAAGCTCAAGCTTAGGGATGCCACGCGTGTCACCCCAAGAAATATCCAAGAATTAAAAGCGTCAAAGCTTGGGGATGCCCAAGGCATCCCCTTCTTCATCAACAAAAATCCCAGATTTCTTCCAAACGCTTCATTTTTATTGTTTCATGCACAGTTGTGTTTTTCTTGGAGCGTCTTCTTTTTCGTTTTTGTTTTGGTTTTTTGTTTGCTTGGTTTGCTTAGTTTACTGAATAAATTGGTTGGACCCCCTCTTTCATATATTGGTTTTCAAATAGTTTGGTTTGGATTGGAAAAGAGTAGGAAAGCTCATGCTTAAGTGGTAAAGAGAGCTTGTTTTTGACTGTGGCCTATGCTTTGTCATGCCATGCTTGATATTGTTTTGGCTTTATGCTTAGTATTCTTTGCTGTAGCATGACTTGTTATAAACAATTGAGATTGCTTAATGTGCCTTGGATGAATCATGCGTTGTTTTAGCATATTAAAGCATAGTATTGTGGTATTCTCCTTTGATGCTTTATTTGGGTTGACTTGGTGCATGCTCACACCATGTTATGACTATCTCAAGTCACCATAAGCCTTTATGATCCTTTAGTTTTCAACTTGTAGTATCACTTTATGCTTTGATCAATGATGTTTTGTCGCTCTGCATGATTATGGCCATTATTGCTCTCTTAGTTTGTCGCTCCCAGTCTTTTGCTAGCCTCCACAACCAAGTATGACTTCTACTCATGCATCCAACTCCCTAAACCAAGTTATTCCAAATAGTCCACCATACCTACCTACTAGCATATGCTATTCCAAGTATATTCATGTTTTTGTCTACCTTCCGAATTAAACTTGTTATGAGAAAACTAGTGATTAAAGCTCTCACAAACTTGATGACACACTTTACTTTTTTGCATTTAATAAACTAACCACTGGGTCCTTCTTTGTTGCTTATATGGTTGCGCTTTATAAGTTGAAATTAGCAGAACCATGTATCATGGGGAACGCTTTCAACATTGCACTTGTACTTTGTACCCCATTGATATCATGTTCTTTTTCTTATGGATCCCGGCGGTGTGAAATAAAAGTGAAACTTGTAAGATCATGGAGTTTGTATGTGTGTTAGATAAACGCCTAGGCCGCTAGCCTAAGCCATGCCTAATCATGGTGGAAACTTGCAGCATCACCATAATGAGCACTCTATGAAGCATCCTAATGAAAACCTATGCAAATAGCAAATAAAAAGATCACTGAGATGCTCATTGTCTGCTTGCCTTGTCATTTTGATTATGGGATAGCTCCTGTATCATGTGCAAGGGGTACCCCGTTGGCGGTTCTTTATGATACATATGTACTTACAATGAAAAGAGCTTACTCGTGACTAAAGTTGAGTAGCATGAGGTTCAGTCTTCGTAAGTAAGGGGCATGAGATTTCGGTTTATAACTTGTCAAGCATATTCTGTTAGTTGTGTCACTTTAACCTTAATCACCTTCAAGATGCTTATGATAGGGGCAATGAGAGATGAAAGCTATTAAGTACCATAATTTTTGGAAGCTCTTTATGAGACTTGAATCCCTACTTCCTTCTACGAAGGCCTTTCTTTTACTTTTATGTTGAGTCTCCACCTTCTACCTTTATGCACCTACTTTGAGAGCATAGTGGACATTCTTAGTTCTATGTGCATTGTCCCAAGACTTGTTGATTGATGCATACCTTGATATTGCTTGTTTTAAACTATTGGTATCTAGTCACTCTTATAAACTTTGAAGGTGTCCTATGCATTTATATTTGCTACTCTATGAGGGACAAGCTGAATACTGTTATGCTATGTTTTCTTTATGTGAAACAAACAAACTTCTTGCAAAGCATTGTTATTCATGAATCTTTTGTTTGTGCCTTTTCATGTTGCATCATAGTCTCTTTGTCTTATTGCTAGAACTTTGTCTTTCATGTTATGATTGAAGTACTATGATCCCAGCTTTGAATGTTTTACAAAAATACTTTGATCAAGTTTATGATGGTGCATGTCGCCTCAAAAATTATTCTTTCTTTTTATCACTTACCTACCCGAGGACGAGCAAGAGTTAAGCTTGGGGATGTTGATACATTGCAAATGTATCTATAATTTTTTATGTTCCATGCTTGGTTTTATCTACTTTCTTATGTTTTGTCCACACTTTGGAGTAATTTTCATATGATTTCTTAGACTAACCTATTAACAAGAGCCCACGATTGTCCGCCTGCTTTTCTGTTTTTGGTTCCAGGAAAGTTATAAAATGAATATTCTCGGAATTGGACGGGACAAAAGCCAAAGTCATTATTTTACCGGGGGACATATAGAGCCAGAATACGAGACGGAGAGGGGCTGGGGCCCGACCACACCACCTGGCCGCGCGGCTAGGCCTGGCCCACGCCAGGGGGTGTTCTGGCTGCCCTAGGCACCCCCTCGGCCTCTCCTTCCGCCTATATATTGCCTCTGATACGGAAACCCTAAGTACCCAATCAAAATTCCACGAAAGAGTCTATAGCCGCTGTTGTCTCCATCCCTAGATCGGGAGGGATCTGAAGCTCTTCCCGGCACCACGGAGAGAATTCACCACAGGCCTTCTTCGTCACCATGCAAGCCTCCGGTGTGATGCGTGAGTAGTTCATCTCTGGACTACGGGTCCATGTAGTAGCTAGATGGCTGGTTCTCCTCCTTTGTGCTTTCATGTCTAGATCTTGTGAGCTCCGTTCATGATCAAGATCATCTATTTGTAATTCTGCATGTTGTGTTTGCGGGGATCCGATGGATATTGAGATGCTATTTCAGATTGATTATTGATTCTATCATGTCTTTGTTATTTGTGATCTTGCATGCTTTCCGTTGTTAGTAGCTATCTTGGCCAAGTAGATGCTAGCAACTCCAAGAGTTAGTATTTATGCTTGATAGTGGGTTCATGCCTCTAGTATTCTGGGGAAGTGACAGAAATCTCTAAGGTACTAGATGTGCTATTGCTACTAGGGAGAAAACAACAATCCTTTGTTCATAGAACAATCGTATTGTTTAATTTACACGCAATTCGTAATGCAATTATCCGTTGCTTGCAACTTAATACTAGAGGGGGTTTGGATGATAACCTGAAGGTGGATTATTAGTCATAGATGCAGTTGGATGGCGGTCTATGTATAATGTTGTAATACCCAATTGAATCTCAAAGGAGTCAAGATGATTAGTATATGCTTGTATGCTTTCTCGATGTTTGTCAATTGCCCCGCTGTAATTTGTTCATCGAACATGTTATCTATCTTAAGGAGAGCCACCTCTAGTGAACTATGGACCCCAGTCCTTTCTTTTACATTCAATCTACAAACTGTTTACTGCTTTGTGTTTACTTTCTGCAAACTATTACTTCCTTCCATTCGATACATTTAATCATTTGTTTTCAGCAAAATCGGTGAGATTGATAATCTCATCGCAAGTTGGGGATAGAGTTTTGTGGTTGTGTTCTCCACATTGCTGCTGGCACCGGTAGTGCGCCCTGCCAACTTTCAGCTAGCTACACCTTTGGGGTGTTTCCTTGCTCCTACTGGATTGATAACCTTGGTTTCGTACTGAGGGAAAACTTGCTGCTGTGCTCATCATACCTTCCTCTTGGGGTTCCCCAACGAGCTCGATATATTTTGTGCCATCAAGACGTCTTGTGCAATAATGGTCTTCCAGCTACATTCACATCTTGTCATGGACTTAGGGCGTCTCCACCGGGTCGACCCAACCAGTCCCAGCGTGTATAAACCCGTCCACGCGGACACGCGCGACGTGTGCAGCGCCACAGCGGCACGACCCATCCATCCCAACGCGTCCGGCTCGACCCATCCGTGCACCTAATTTGCGTGACCACTGGATTGGTCTGGACACGGGCGGGTCACGGGCGGGTCCTCCCCATGCACGCTAGTGGCCCACCGGCCAGCAACAGGCGCAACCACGTCACCGATTCAGATGCAACCGTGGCACAGATTCAGACGCAAAGGCCGCGACACCGATTCAGGGCAGCAGACTGAACGGCGGCACCGAGTCAGACGCAACCGCGGCAGTCTTCGCCATCAATGACGACGGGACAAGGCATCACCTGAGTTCCTGTGCCGGCATTGATGGCGAAGGCGCGAGAACCTGCACGCGCTCCCACCGACAAGGGCTACTTAAGCCGCCTCTCTGCGGTCATCGGTGCCGCACACCCGCCATCGCCATCATCGTCACCGTAGCCATAGCCTCTGAGCAAGCCGCCATAGCCACTGCCACCACCACCACCGCCACGATGAAGAAGCCAGGGTGGTTCAGGAAGTCGAAGAATGACCACGAAGCCGGCGGATCTGGCTCGAGCGACCGGCGCCGCCAGAGCAGCACGCCATCGTTCGCTCGGGGGAGGATGCGGAGCAAGCCCGCGACCATCGGTACTTCCGCATTGCGGAGTGCAAGCGGCGGTGGAGGGAGGGGAGAGGCATCGCCCACCACGATGGGCCTGTTCGTCTGCGGTACCAAAGTTCACAGGCCAGCGCATGGCGGTACCTAAGTTGCCTGAAATTACCGCGTTTCGAAAAGTTGGACCGCCAACTACTGAGAGGGGCCATTTCGAGGCAAACTCATCTCACCCCTGCCAAATTCAAACATTCCATTAAACTGCCCCATGAAGTAGATGGTCGGGACCCTCATGTCGGTCATCTGTCCATGACGCGAGCGCCAACGCGGCAACCTCTTAGGAAAATCGAGCAGCTAAGTGGATTGGATGCGTTGACCAATTTCACAAATCCATTCCCAGCTTTTCCCTAGCACCGGCGGAGTCGGAATCCATCCTCCAGGCAGGACGACCTCTTCGGACATTTGACTTCCGGTGCCAAGTTGCTGCGCCCAGTCGCTGATCTCGAGCTCCAATGGCGCATGCCGTAGCCGCCGTTGCGAGGCTCTAGCCCGCCTCCGCCGCCGACGAGCCGAGCAGCTCGGAGGATGGCAAATCCTACTATCAAGAAAGAAGAAGTTCTGTCTACAAGCGGGTGAGCTACCCTTCTCTTTGCTATTCGCACTAATTACAACTGCTAGCTGGCTACTAAACATCAAATTGTTTGTTAGCCCAAAACTGACAAACATATTTTGTCCACAGTTTTCTGTCAAGTGGGATCTGCGCGGACCCCCTTACCTGGTTACGGTAGTCCTCTACAGGTACGACTCTAAGGGCAAGAGGTATGGACACCATTGTTTTACGATGGAAGAAGCGCCTGCGCAGATCTGCACTATATCTGGTATGGTTGCTGCTCTGCGTAATCATGTTGAATTATGGCCAAAGCAGACTGCAAAGTTCAGCTTCATGGATGAACGTGGCATTATGGTTCCAATAACGTGTGACAGTCACCTAATTGGGTTGATGAAAAGGTATGCTTCGGCTGCCATGTTTGAGCTGAAATGTGATGTACTGGATGTGGAAGCTGCTGCAACTGGGAATCACCCTTCTATTCTTGGACAGGGTGGTTGCTCGAACCCAATTAGCTCCTGGTAAGCAAAGGTCTCTTGGGGTTCGCATGTTTGTGCTGAATTATAATTTTTGTTTTATTTACTCTGTAGATATGAAGGGTTTCGCAGCATAGTAAATCAAAATTTTCTACGGAAGCGAACAGAGGGAAAGCCAAGATCTAATCTAGGAGATGCAAACAACGAGAGAGATTGGATTAGATCTTCATACCCTTGAAGATTCGCCTGCAGTGAGCGTTCGTCGGGCGTGGGTGATGTAGTCGTACTCGCTTCTCCTCCTCGCGATCCGATCCGATCTAGCACCACAAGTGGCGGTGCCTCCGTGAGATGCACACGTGCAGCACCTCGACGTCTCCTCCTTCCTCGGACCAGCAAGTATGGTGGAGAGATAGATTGGATCTACAACACGACGGCGTGGTGTATATGGTGGAGAATTTCTGCAGCAGGGCTTCGCCTACAAACAGTCGGGAGGGAGAGAAGAAGGGCAGCAGGGCAACTAGGGTTTGGAGGAAGGTGTGTGTGTGTGGGGGGGAAGGGGGCGCACCAGCCCTCTATATATAGAGGGGGGGGGGGTGCGGCCAGCCCTTGCCCATCCTCCAAGCCTATCTCTAGTTTAAACGATTTAAACTCTCCCTTATCTAGAAATTCTATCTCTAGATTTAAACGATTTAAACTTATCTAGGATCGGCTGGGCCCTATGGGGCCTTGTGCCCCTGGACCAATGCGGCCAGGACACTCCCTCATAGGCCCATGCCCCCTCCCGGAAGGTGGGGCCACGTTGGTCCCCTTCCGGAAGGTTCTAGAAGCTTCCGGTACAATACCGATTAATCCGGAACAATTCCGAACTCCAAAAACTGCACTGCCTTATATGAATCTTATTCTCCGAACCATTCCGGAACCTCTCGTGATGTCCCGGATCCCATCAGACTCGAACAAAATTCATAAACCAATTGTCCAATCTATCCTAGCGTCGAGACACGTTAAGTGTGTGACCTGCTGAGTTCGAGAATATGCGGACATGATCTTCTATCAATAATCAACAGCGGTGCAGGCACCCATATTGACTCCCACACATTCATCGATGATCATATCGGATGAACCACGATGCCAGGATTCAATCAATCCCATATATATATTCCCTTCGTCTCGCGATATTTTACTTGCCCGAGATTCGATCGTCGGTATCGTCATACCTAGTTCAATCTCGTTCACAACAAGTACTTTACTGTTCGTAATCCGATATCACTTTGTGATTAACTCCTTAACCACATGCTTGCAAGCGGTGTTGATATCGATTACCGAGTGGGCCCGAAGTATATCTCTCCGACTTGGGAGGGACAAATCCCATCTCGATACATACAACCCAACAGATACTTTCCGATCACCTGAGAGACACCTTTATGATCACCCTCTCATAGGATGACGTTTGATGACCTCAAAGCTTTCTTACGATACCAGGGAGTTGTATTATCTCATGGTCTAAGGAATACAATATTTGACATGAGAAAAGCTTCGCAAAGACGAACACGATGAAACGATCTAATAGCTTTGCTTAGTTTGGGTCTGTCCACCATATCATTCTCCCAATGATATGATCTCATTATCAACTGACAAATCATGTCTATGGTTAGGAAACCTTAACCATCATTGATCAATGAGCTAGTCCATAGAGGCGTACTAGGGACACGGTGTTGTTCACAAACCACACAAGTATTAAAGTTTCTGCTTAATACAATTCTAGCATGGAATATAAACTTTATCATGAACAAGAATTATAATAATAACATCTTTATTATTGCCTCTAGGGCATAATTCCAACAAGATATTGGACAGTTATGCAACAGTCTTGTTTCCTTGATAGGAAGCGCCGCAAGGTTAGAAACATGACTGTCGGGTTAGTCATTTTGCTGCCCAAAGAAATTAAAAACGAGTGGAAAGATGTCATTTTGCTGCCCGAAGAAATTAAAAACGAGTGGAAAGATGATGCTGGACACGATTCTGGTGCCCATTGTCCCGGCGATGCAGAGTACGTGAAACTAAGAAAATTGGCACCGAAAAAGAGGAAGAAGGCAGGAAATGAAGAAGCCAGTGGACATGAAGGCTTGGCACCCATGCTACGGAAGAAGGTTGTTGGCAATGAAGATGCATAGTAATGTGTTGAACTTGAACCTATATATGTAATTCTGTTAAATTCTGATCGCTCTGTGTGTGGCACGTTGCTGGGAGAAAATCTACCCACATTCTTTGAGTAAAATGTACCGCGACTTAGGGTTTGGAAACACCCGAGTCAGTAGTTGAATCCGAAATTGTGATTGTGCCACTGCTATCTGAAAACAAGGATCCACCGGTTCCACGATTCTTTGAGGCGGAGGTCTCCAAATCTGACGGAATGTAAGTGGCGCGAAATAAATTATTTAGTGCCACACTCCACGAAGCAACAACTTATTTGATCTTTGCTGTGACATGCCAACATAAACAAAAATGTTCTCACCGATAATGCCGGATGAGGAGGAAATCGGTACAGTTCAGCCTAATCTTGAGCCGTCTATCTCACCGCCTCTACGCTCCTGCATCTGGCGAAGCTCCCGGATCTCGATAACGGTGTACGTGCTTCCACTTTATAAATTGTGGTTGTGCCATTTGCATGCGGCACAATCCACGTAGATTACGTTTAAACAAACCACCAATGTCAGAATACACTAGTAGAGAAGGTGTCTTTGGTCATGGTCACGTTCCCAATCTGGGACAGAGATCTAAATCGAGGCAGAAATTGATCTAAATCACAAATTCTTCTACAAATTAATCGAGACAGAGATCTAAATCGAGGCATTTCATTACTTCAACCACAAATTCTTCTAAACAAAGGTGCGATTTCACATCCTACATTAATTCAACCACTAGTCAACAATTTCACTTCCGTTGCCACTGTCCTCCGAGCCGCCGGCTTCCTCGTCGCTGTCGGACGGAACCTCCACGATGTCCGCATTGTTCGCGAGACGGAGCACCTCTTCGCGTCGAGCAGCGGCGATGACGGTGTACTTGGTCCGTCCAGGGACAGACCAGAACCTCTCCCGCCCTTCTCGGTTGCGGAGATCCCGGTGCACCATGCGCCCGTCAACGATGCGGTTGCCAATCTTGGCCTTCTGCTCCTTCTTGAACAGCGCCGGCCAGTACGGGCTGGCCGCCGCATACCGGGGCATCGCCCTCTTCCACGCGGGCATCTGGCGGCAGCACACCGCGATTTCGCTCTCCATCTCGGCTCGGCTAGGGAGCAGAGCCACCGCACCCCCGCAGAGCTGATGCGCCATCCGTGGGGCACCGTCACGGCTGGCGGCGCGAGGATGTCGAAGTTCGCGAACATCACCGCCTCGTAGAAGTTCAGATCGGGCATCTCCATGGCGGCGCGGTGGAGGTTGGAGAGGGAGCGAGGGGATGGACGACGAAGCAACGATGCGGTGGAGATTGGAGAGGACAAGGGGATGGATGATGAAGCGACGCGCTGTTCCGCCTCCTATTTGTACACGAGGATGACAAAGCGACGGGCGGAATATCCAAGGGGCATTGGTCAGACAAAAGAAGTAATGCAGGGTCAGACAAAAGAAGTAATGCGGGGTCAGAGCAATTTTTTCCTCCCTGGAATCCGGGACCAATAGTTCAGACCGCTAGGTCAACAAGTACAACTATTACAACTTAAAAAAGCACGGAGCTTAAGCTAAATAGAACTAGTTATCACACATCTCCTTGATCTTCCTAATCTTAGCCCGATGCGCATCTTCCTGCGAGAGCAAGGATCGAATCGTCTGCTCCTTCCTTTTAGCATCTTCCTTGCACAGCTTCAATTGTTTCTCTGCATTTTTCCTCATGCACTTGTCAATACTCGTAGTTGTGAACTGCAGTACTTCGGCCTGGTGGAGATCATTCCTTGCTTGAGTCAGTTCTTGCTCTGCTTTAGCCTTCAGGGCCAACGACGCATCCCTCTCCTTCTCGACTTTGCTAACCTTGTTTTGCACCCACATGAGATCTCGCTTATGCTTGGTCATGTCAACTGGTTCCCATAGCTTCATCTCAACACTGTCAAGAAGTGAGCTGAATACGGATTCTTTCAACTCGACAGTCATTTCCCATAGTTTGTCTAGCGTTTTCTGCATCAATTTGGGCCACTCTGGATCTACCCATTTGACAACACCGCAACTTCCGCCTTGCATCATTGCACGATGCCCTTGACACCATAGAAACCTCCTGCCTGCATTTCGTCCTTCGAACGCTACAAATTTAGCAGGCACATATCCATGTTTACATACTAGAGGACTGTCTTCATCCTCTAAACCATGATAGTCGGAGTCATACATCGTCTGGTTGGCCTAACACATCATACGTGCATGATTAAACAGATTAGATCTAGCTCAAAAAATAGATAACTGGCCACAGATGATAGAAATAGAGATGAGACGACTCACATCGAAATCACCGTCCCTGTCGTCATGACGCGTTTCCTCGCTGTCTCCACTTGAACCCATGGCGAGAGGGGAGGGGGGGTGGCTGCCGGAGAGGGGATTGGGATGGAGGCACCGTCGGCTTGCGGCTATGGCAGGATGGGAGTGAAGTGGGGAAAGTGGCTTCAAGGGTAAGGAAGAGAAGTACGGGGAGGAAGAGAAGTAATGGGGCGTGACCTTTGGGATGTGGCCCACTGAACTCGTGAGACGTGACACTCGCAACAGGGGAGCGCCCGGTGTTGCCAGTTTGTCCAGAGCAAGCGTGGCCAATCATGCCGCAGAATAGCCTACTCACGGATCGATCTCACGAAGACCATCCCAATCATCCAAGCGCCCCAATCGAACGGTATGTAACAATTGTCAAGCAGAACAACTGTGTTACGGAGGGCCTTCTAGAAGACTCGGTCTAACGGCTACCCATGCAATGACACTGGTGTATCCATGTGTGGTTTGTGAAAAGAACAGACATGCAATCACACTAGGTGGATCCATATGTGGTTTATGGAAGTAACAGACATGCAATGACTCTAGCTGTGATTCATGAAAAGAGTAGACATGCAATAACACTGGTGGATCCATGTGTGGTTCATAAGAAGAACACACATCCAATGACACTGGTGGACTCTAGATGTGGTTCATGAAAAGAACAAACATGCAATGACACTGGTGGATCCATGTCTGGTTCATGAAAAGAACAAACATGCAGTGACACCGGTGGATCCTTATGTGGTTTGTCTAGAGGAACACACATGCAATTACACTAGGTGTGGTTCGTGAAAAGAACAGACATACAATGACACTGGTGGATCCTTATGTGGCTTGTGAGAAGAACACACATGCAATGACACTGGTGAATCCTTATGTGGTTCATGAAAAGAACTGACATGCAATGACACTGGGTGTGGTTCATGAAAAGAACAAACATGCAATGACACCGGTGGATCCATGTGTCGTTCATGAAAAGAACATACATGCAGTGACACCGGTGGATCCTTATGTGGTTTGTCTAGAGGAACACACATGCAATGCCACTGGGTGTGGTTCATGAAAAGAATAGACCTGCAACGACACCAGTGGATCCATGTGTGGTTCATGAAAAGAACAGACATGCAATGACACCGGTGGATCCTTATGTGGTTTTTCTAGAGGAACACACATGTAATGACACTGGGTGTGGTTCATGAAAAGAACAGACATGCAATGACACTGGTGGATCCTTATGTGGTTTGTGAGAAGAACAGAAAAGCAATGACACTAGTGGATCCTTATGTGGTTCATGAAAAGAACTGACATGCAATGACACCGGGTGTGGTTCATGAAAAGATCTAACATGCAATGATACCGGTAGATCCATGTGAGGTTCATGAAAAGAACAGACATGTAGTGACATCGGTGGATCCTTAAGTGGTCTGTCTAGAGGAACACACATGCAATGACACCGGGTGTGGTTCATGGAAAGAACAGACATGTAATCACACTAGGTGGATCCATATGTGGTTTGTGAGAAGAACAGACATGCAATGACACTGGTGGATCCTTACATGGTTCATGAAAAGAACTGACATGCAATAACACTTGGTGTGGTTCATGAAAAGAACAGACATGCAATGACACCGGTGGATCCATGTGTGGTTCATGAAAAGAACAGACATGTGACACCGGTGAATCCTTATGTGGTTTGTCTAGAGGAAAACACATGCAATGACACTAGGTGTGGTTCATGAAAAGAACAGACATGCAATGACTTATGTGGTTTGTTTAGAAGAACACACATGCAATGACACTGGGTGTGGTTCATGAAAAGAACAGACATGCAATGACACTGGTGGATCCTTATGTGGTTTGTTTAGAGGAATAGACATGCAATCACACCGGTGGATCCATGTGTGGTTCATGAGAAGGACACACATCCAATGACACCGGTGGATCCTTATGTGGTTCATGAAAAGAACAGACATGCAGTGACACCAGTGGATCCTTATGTGGTCTGTCTAGAGGAACACACATACAATGACACCGGGTGTGGTTCATGAAAAGAATAGACATGCAAATCCTTATGTGGTTTTTTAGAAGAACACACATGCAATGACATTGGGTGTGGTTCATGAAAAGAACAGACATGCAATCACACTAGGTGGATCCATATGTGGTTTATGAGAAGAACAGACATGCAATGACACTGGTGGATCCTTATGTGGTTCATGAAAAGAACTGACATGCAATGACACTGGATGTGGTTCATGAAAAGAACAGATATGCAATGACACCGGTGGATCCATGTGTGGTTCATGAAAAGAAGAGACATGTAGTGACACCGGTGGGTCCTTATGTGGTTTGTCTAGAGGAACACACATGCAATGACACTGGGTGTGGTTCATGAGAAAAACAGACATGGAATGACACTGGTGGATCCTTATGTGGTTTGTGAGAAGAACATACATGCAATGACACTGGTGGATCCTTATGTGGTTCATGAAAGGAACTGACATGCAATGACACTGGGTGTGGTTCATGAAAAGAACTGACATGCAATGACACTGGGTGTGGTTCATGAAAAGAACAGACATGCAATGACACCGGTGGATCCATGTGTGGTTCATGAAAAGAACAAACATGAAGTGACACCGGTGGATCCTTATGTGGTTTGTCTAGAGGAACACACATGCAATGACACTGGGTGTGGTTCATTAAAAGAACAGACATGCAATGACACTGGTGGATCCTTATGTGGTTTGTGAGAAGAACAAACATGCAATGACACTGGTGGATCCTTATGTGGTTCATGAAAAGAACTGACATGCAATGACACTGGGTGTGGTTCATGAAAAGAACCGACATGCAATGACACTGAGTGTGGTTCGTGAAAAGAACAGACATGCAATGACACCGGTGGATCCATGTGTGGTTTATGGAAGTAACAGACATGCAATGACTCTAGCTGTGGTTCATGAAAAGAACAGACATGCAATGACACCGGGTGTGGTTCATGAAAAGAACAAACATGCAATGACACTGGTGGATCCTTATGTGGTTTGTTTAGAAGAACACACGTGCAATGACACTGGGTGTGGTTCATGAAAAGAACAGACATGCAATGACACTGGTGGATCCTTATGTGGTTTGTTTAGAGGAATAGACATGCAATGACACCGGTGGATCCATGTGTGGTTCATGAGAAGAACACACATCCAATGTCACTGGTGGATCCTTATGTGGTTCATGAAAAGAACATACATGCAGTGACACCGGTGGATCCTTATGTGGACTGTCTAGAGGAACACACATGCAATGACACCTGCTGTGGTTCATGAAAAGAACATACATGCAATGACTTATGTGGTTTGTTTAGAAGAACACACATGCAATGACACTGGGTGTGGTTCATGAAAAGAAGATACATGCAATGACACTGGTGGATCCTTATGTGGTTTATCTAGAGGAACACACATGCAATGGCATAGGGTGTGGTTCATGAAAAGAACAGACATGCAATGATACAGTGGATCCTTATGTGGTTTGTGAGAAGAACAGACATGCAACGACACTGGTGGATACTTATGTGCTTCCTGAAAAGAACTGGCATGCAATGACACTAGGTGTGGTTCATGAGAAGAACTCACATGCAATGACACTGAGTGTGGTTCATGAAAAGAACAGACATGCAATGACATCGGTGGATCCATGTGTGGTTTACGGAAGTAACAGACATGCAATGACTCTAGATGTGGTTCATGAAAAGAACAGACATGCAATGCCACCGGGTGTGGTTCATGAAAAGAACAAACATGCAATGGCACTGGTGGATCCTTATGTGGTTTGTTTATAAGAACACACGTGCAATGACACTGGGTGTGGTTCATGAAAAGAACAGACATGCAATGACACTGGTGGATCCTTATGTGGTTTGTTTAGAGGAACAAACATGCAATGACACCGGTGGATCCATGTGTGGTTCATGAGAAGAACACACATCCAATGTCACTGGTGGATCCTTATGTGGTTGATGAAAAGAACATACATGCAGTGACACCGGTGGATCCTTATGTGGTCTGTCTAGAGGAACACACGTGCAATGACACCGGCTGTGGTTCATGAAAAAACAGACATGCAATGACTTATGTGGTTTGTTTAGAAGAACACACATGCAATGACACTGGGTGTGGTTCATGAAAAGAAGATACATGCAATGACACTGGTGGATCCTTATGTGGTTTGTTTAGAGGAACAAACATGCAATGACACCGGTGGATCCATGTGTGGTTCATGAGAAGAACGCACATCCAATGACACCAGTGGATCCTTATGTGGTTCATGAAAATAATAGACATGCAGTGACACCGGTGGATCCTTATGTGGTCTGTCTAGAGTAACACACATGCAATGACACCGGGTGTGGTTCATGGAAAGAACAGACATGTAATCACACTAGGTGGATCCATAAATGGTTTGTGAGAAGAACATACATGCAATGACACTGGTGGATCCTGTTGTGGTTCATGAAAAGAACTGACATGCAATGACACTTGGTGTGGTTCATGAAAAGAACAGACATGCAATGACACCGGTGGATCCATGTGTGGTTCATGAAAAGAACAGACATGCAGTGACACCGGTGAATCCTTATGTGGTTTGTCTATAGGAAAACACATGCAATGCCACTGGGTGTGGTTCATGAAAAGAAAAGACATGCAATGACTAATGTGGTTTGTTTAGAACAACACACATGCAATGACACTGGGTGTGGTTCATGAAAAGAACAGACATGCAATGACACTGGTGGATCCTTATGTGGTTTGTTTAGAGGAACAAACATGCAATCACACCGGTGGATCCATGTGTGGTTCATGAGAAGAACACACATCCAATGACACTGGTGGATCCTTATGTGGTTCATGAAAAGAACAGACATGCAGTAACACCGGTGGATCCTTATGTGGTTTGTCTAGAGGAACACACATGCAATTACACTGGGTGTGGTTCGTGAAAATAACATACATGCAATGACACTGGTGGATCCTTATGTGGTTTGTGAGAAGAACAGACAAGCAATGACACTCGTGGATCCTTATGTGGTTCATGAAAAGAACTGACATGCAATGACACTGGGTGTGGTTCATGAAAAGAACAGACATGCAATGACACCGGTGGATCCATGTGTGGTTCATGAAAAGAACAGACATGCAGTGACACCGGTGGATCCTTATGTGGTTTGTCTAGAGGAACACACATGAAATGACACTGGGTGTGGTTCATGAAAAGAATAGACATGCAATGACACCGGTGGATCCATGTGTGGTTCATGAAAAGAACAGACATGTAGTGACACCGGTGGATCCTTATGTGGTTTGTCTAGAGGAACACACATGCAATGACACTGGGTGTGGTTCATGAAAAGAACAGACATGCAATGACACTGCTAGATCCTTATGTGGTTTGTCTAGAGGAACACACATGCAATGACACTGGGTGTGGTTCATGAAAAGAACAGCCATGCAATGACACTGGTGGATCCTTATGTGGTTTGTGAGAAGAACAGACATGCAATGACACTGGTGGATCCTTATGTGGTTCATGAAAAGAACTGACATGCAATAACATTGGGTGTGGTTCATGAAAAGAACAGACATGCAATGACACCGGTGGATCCATGTGTGGTTCATGAAAAGAACAGACATGCAGTGACACCGGTGAATCCTTATGTGGTTTGTCTAGAGGAAAACACATGCAATGACACTGGGGGTGGTTCATGAAAAGAACAGACATGCAATGACTTATGTGGTTTGTTTAAAAGAACACACATGCAATGACAGTGGGTGTGGTTCATGAAAAGAACAGACATGCAATGACACTGGTGGATCCTTATGTGGTTTATTTAGAGGAACAAACATGCAATCACACCGGTGGATCCATGTGTGGTTCATGAGAAGAACACACATACAATGACACCGGTGGATCCTTATGTGGTTCATGAAAAGAACAGACATTTAGTGACATCGCTGGATCCTTAAGTGGTCTGTCTAGAGGAACACACATGCAATGACACCGGGTGTGGTTCATGGAAAGAACATACATGCAATCACACTAGGTGGATCCATATGTGGTTTGTGAGAAGAACATACATGCAATGAGACTGGTGGATCCTTATGTGGTTCATGAAAAGAACTGACATGCAATGACACTGGGTGTGGTTCATGAAAAGAACAGACATGTAATGACACCGGTGGATCCATGTGTGGTTCATGAAAAGAACAGACATGCAATGACATCGGTGGGTCCTTATGTGGTTTCTCTAGAGGAACACACATGCAATGACACTGGTTGTGGTTCATGAGAAAAACAGACATGCAATGACACTAGTGGATCCTTATGTGGTTTGTGAGAAGAACATACATGCAATGACACTGGTGGATCCTTATGTGGTTCATGAAAAGAACTGACATGCAATGACACTGGGTGTGGTTCATGAAAAGAACTGACATGCAATGACACTGGGTGTGGTTCATGAAAAGAACAGACATGCAATGACACCGGTGGATCCATGTGTGGTTCATGAAAAGAACATACATGCAGTGACACCGGTGGATCCTTATGTGCTTTGTCTAGAGGAACACACATGCAATGACACAGGGTGTGGTTCATGAAAAGAACAGACATGCAATGACACGGTGGATCTTTATGTGCTTTGTGAGAAGAACAGACATGCAATGACACTGGTGGATCCTTATGTGGTTCATGAAAAGAACTGACATGCAATGACATTGGGTGTGGTTCATGAAAAGAACTAACATGCAGTGACACTGAGTGTGGTTCATGAAAAGAACAGACATGCAATGACACCGGTGGATGCATGTGTGGTTTATGGAAGTAACAGACATGCAATGACTCTAGCTGTGGTTCATGAAAAGAACAGACATGCAATGACACCGGTTGTGGTTCATGAAAAGAACAAACATGCAATGACACTGGTGGATCCTTGTGTGTTTTGTTTAGAAGAACACACGTGCAATGACACTGGGTGTGGTTCATGAAAAGAACAGACATGCAATGACACTGGTGGATCCTTATGTGGTTTGTTTAGAGGAACAGACATGCAATCACACCGGTGGATCCATGTGTGGTTCATGAGAAGAACACACATCCAATGTCACTGGTGGATCCTTATGTGGTTGACGAAAATAACATACATGCAGTGACACCGGTGGGTCCTTATGTGGTCTGTCTAGAGGAACACACATGCAATGACACCGGCTGTGGTTCATGAAAAGAACAGACATGCAATGACTTATGTGGTTTGTTTAGAAGAACACACATGCAATGACACTGGGAGTGGTTCATGAAAAGAAGATACATGCAATGACACTGGTGGATCCTTATGTGGTTTATCTAAAGGAACACACATGCAATGACATAGGGTGTGGTTCATGAAAAGAACTGACATGCAATCACACGGTGGATCCTTATGTGGTTTGTGAGAAGAACAGACATGCAATGACACTCGTGGATCCTTATGTGGTTCATGAAAAGAACTGACATGCAATGACACTGGGTGTGGTTCATGAAAAGAACAGACGTGCAATGACACTGAGTGTGGTTCATGAAAAGAACAGACATGCAATGACACCGATGGATCCATGTGTGGTTTACGGAAGTAACAGACATGCAATGACTCTAGCTGTGGTTCATGAAAAGAACAGACATGCAATGACACCGGGTGTGGTTCATGAAAAGAACAAACATGCAATGAAACTGGTGGATCCTTATGTGGTTTGTTTAGAAGAACACACGTGCAATCACACTGCGTGTGGTTCATGAAAAAAGAACAGACATGCAATGACACTGGTCGATCCTTATGTCATTTGTTTAGAGGAACATACATGCAATGACACCGGTGGATCCATGTGTGGTTCATGAGAAGAACACACATCCAATGTCACTGGTGGATCCTTATGTGGTTGATGAAAAGAACATACATGCAGTGACACCGGTGGATCCTTATGTGGTCTGTCTAGAGGAACACACGTGCAATGACACCGGCTGTGGTTCATGAAAAAAACAGTCATGCAATGACTTATGTGGTTTGTTTAGAAGAACACACATGCAATGACACTGGGTGTGGTTCATGAAAAGAAGATACATGCAATGACACTGGTGGATCCTTATGTGGTTTGTTTAGAGGAACAAACATGCAATGACATCGGTGGATCCATGTGTGGTTCATGAGAAGAACGCACATCCAATGACACCAGTGGATCCTTATGTGGTTCATGAAAAGAATAGACATGCAGTGACACCGGTGGATCCTTATGTGGTCTGTCTAGAGTAACACACATGCAATGACACCGGGTGTGGTTCATGGAAAGAACAGACATGTAATCACACTAGGTGGATCCATAAATGGTTTGTGAGAAGAACATACATGCAATGACACTGGTGGATCCTTATGTGGTTCATGAAAAGAACTGACATGCAATGACACTTGGTGTGGTTCATGAAAAGAACATACATGCAATGACATCGGTGGATCCATGTGTGGTTCATGAAAATAACAGACATGCAGTGACACCGGTGAATCCTTATGTGGTTTGTCTAGAGGAAAACACATGCAATGACACTGGGTGTGGTTCATGAAAAGAACAGACATGCAATGACTTATGTGGTTTGTTTAGAAGAACACACATGCAATGACACTGGGTGTGGTTCATGAAAAGAACAGACATGCAATGACACTGGTGGATCCTTATTTGGTTTGTTTAGAGGAACAGACATGCAATCACACCGGTGGATCCATGTGTGGTTCATGAGAAGAACACACATCCAATGACACTGGTGGATCCTTATGTGGTTCATGAAAAGAACAGACATGCAGTAACACCGGTGGATCCTTATGTGGTTTGTCTAGAGGAACACACATGCAATTACACTGGGTGTGGTTCGTGAAAAGAACAGACATGCAATGACACTGGTGGATCCTTATGTGGTTTGTGAGAAGAACGGACATGCAATGACACTCGTGGATCCTTATGTGGTTCATGAAAAGAACTGACATGCAATGACACTGGGTGTGGTTCATGAAAAGAACAGACGTGCAATGACACCGGTGGATCCATGTCTGGTTCATGAAAAGAACAGACATTAAGTGACACTGGTGGATCCTTATGTGGTTTTCTAGAGGAACACACATGCAATGACACTAGATGTGGTTCATGAAAAGAATAGACATGCAATGACACCGGTGGATCCATGTGTGGTTCATGAAAAGAATAGACATGTAGTGACACCGGTGGATCCTTATATGGTTTGTCTAGAGGAACACACATGCAATGACACTGGGTGTGGTTCATGAAAAGAACAGACATGCAATGACACCGGTGGATCCTTCTGTGGTCTGTCTAGAGGAACACACATGCAATGACACCGGGTGTGGTTCATGGAAAGAAAAGACATGTAATCACACTAGGTGGATCCATATGTGGTTTGTGAGAAGAATAGACATGCAATGACACTGGTGGATCCTTATGTGGTTCATGAAAAGAACTGACATGCAATAACACTGCGTGTGGTTCATGAGAAGAACACACATCCAATGACACTGGTGGATCCTTATGTGGTTCATGAAAAGAACAGACATGCAGTGACACCGGTGGATCCTTATGTGGTCTGTCTAGAGGAACACACATGCAATGACACCGGGTGTGGTTCATGAAAAGAACAGACATGTAATGACTTATGTGGTTTGTTTAAAAGAACACACATGCAATGACACTGGGTGTGGTTCATGAAAAGAACAGACATGCAATGACACTGGTGGATCCTTATGTGGTTTGTTTAGAGGAACAGACATGCAATCACACCGGTGGATCCATGTGTGGTTCATGAGAAGAACACACATAAAATGACACCGGTGGATCCTTATGTGGTTCATGAAAAGAAGAGACATGTAGTGACATCGGTGGATCCTTAAGTGGTCTGTCTAGAGGAACACACATGCAATGACACCAGGTGTGGTTCATGGAAAGAACATACATGTAATCACACTAGGTGGATCCATATGTGGTTTGTGAGAAGAACAGACATGCAATGACACTGGTGGATCCTTATGTGGTTCATGAAAAGAACTGACATGCAATGACACTGGGTGTGGTTCATGAAAAGAACAGACATGCAATGACAACGGTGGATCCATGTGTGGTTCATGAAAAGAACAGACATGCAGTGACACCAGTGGATCATTATGGGTTTGTCTAGAGTAACACACATGCAATGACACTGGGTGTGGTTCATGAAAAGAACAGACATGCAATGACACTGGTGGATCCTTACGTGGTTTGTGAGAAGAACAGACATGCAATGACACTAGTGGATCCTTATGTGGTTCATGAAAAGAACTAACATGCAATGACACTGGGTGTGGTTCATGAAAAGAACTGACATGCAATGACACTGGGTGTGGTTCATGAAAAGAACAGACATGCAATGACACCGGTGGATCCATGTGTGGTTCATGAAAAGAACAAACATGTAGTGACACCGGTGGATCCTTATGTGGTTTGTCTAGAGGAACACACATGCAATGACACTAGGTGTGGTTCATGAAAAGAACATACATGCAATGACACTGGTGGATCCTTATGTTGTTTGTGAGAAGAACAGACATGCAATGACACTGGTGGATCCTTATGTGGTTCATGAAAAGAACTGACATGCAATGACACTGGGTGTGGTTCATGAAAAGAACTGACATGCAATGACACTGGCTGTGGTTCGTGAAAAGAACAGACATGCAATGACACCGGTGGATCCATGTCTGGTTTATGGAAGTAACAGACATGCAATGACTCTAGCTGTGGTTCATGAAAAGAATAGACATGCAATGACATCGGGTGTGGTTCATGAAAAGAACAGACATGCAATGGCACTGGTGGATCCTTATGTGGTTTGTTTAGAAGAACACACGTGCAATGACACTGGGTGTGGTTCATGAAAAGAATAGACATGCAATGACACTGGTGGATCCTTATGTGGTTTGTTTAGAGGAACAGACCTGCAATGACACCAGTGGATCCATGTGTGATTCATGAGAAGAACACACATCCAATGACACTGGTGGATCCTTATGTGGTTCATGAAAAGAACATACATGCAGTGACACCGGTGGATCCTTATGTAGTCTGTCTAGAGGAACACACATGCAATGACACCGACTGTGGTTCATGAAAAGAACAGACATACAATGACTTATGCGGTTTGTTTAGAAGAAAACACATGCAATGACACTGGGTGTGGTTCATGAAAAGAACAGACATGCAATGACAATGGTGGATCCTTATGTGGTTTGTTTAGAGGAACAAACATGCAATGACACTGGTGGATCCATGTGTGGTTCATGAGAAGAACACACATCCACTGACACTGGTGGATCGTTATGTGGTTCATGAAAAGAACAGACATGCAGTGACACCGGTGGATCCTTATGTGGTTTGTCTAGAGGAACACACATGCAATGACACCAGGTGTGGTTCATGAAAAGAACAAACATGCAATGACTTATGTGGTTTGTTTAGAAGAACACACATCCAATGACACTGGGTGTGGTTCATGAAAAGAACAGACATGCAATGACACTGGTGGATTCGTATGTGGTTTGTTTAGAGGAACAGACATGCAATGACACCGGTGGATCCATGTGTGGTTCATGAGAAGAACACACATCCAATGATACCGGTGGATCCTTATGTGGTTCATGAAAAGAACAGACATGCAGTGACACCGATGGATCCTTATGTGGTCTGTCTAGAGGAACACACATGCAATGACACCGGGTGTGGTTCATTAAAAGAACAGACATGCAATCACACTAGGTGGATACATATGTGGTTTGTGAGAAGAACAGACATGCAATGACACTGGTGGATCCTTATGTGGTTCATGAAAAGAACTGACATGCAATGACACTGGGTGTGGTTCATGAAAAGAACTGACATGCAATGACACCGGTGGATCCATGTGTGGTTCATGAAAAGAACAAACATGAAGTGACACGGGTGGATCCTTATGTGGTTTGTCTAGAGGAACACACATGCAATGACACTGGGTGTGGTTCATGAAAATAACATACATGCAATGACACTGGTGGATCCTTATGTGTTTTGTGAGAAGAACAGACATGCAATGACACTGGTGGATCCTTATGTGGTTCATGAAAAGAACTGACATGCAATGACACTGGGTGTGGTTCATGAAAAGAACTGACATGCAATGACACTAGGTGTGGTTCATGAAAAGAACAGACATGCAATCACACCGGTGGATGCATGTGTGGTTCATGAAAAGAACAGACATGAAGTGACACTAGTGGATCCTTATGTGGTTTGTCTAGAGGAACACACATGCAATGACACTGGGTGTGGTTCATGAAAAGAGTAGACATGCAATGACACTAGTGGATCCTTATGTGGTTTGTGAGAAGAAAAGACATGCAATGACACTGGTGGATGCTTATGTGGTTCATGAAAAGAACTGACATGCAATGACACTGGGTGTGGTTCATGAAAAGAACTGACATGCAATGACACTGGGTGTGGTTCATGAAAAGAACGGACATGTAATGACACCGGTGGATCCATATGTGGTTCATGAAAAGAACAAACATGTAGTGACACCGATGGATCCTTATGTGGTTTGTCTAGAGGAACACACATGCAATGACACTGGGTGTGGTTCATGAAAAGAACAGACATTTAATGACACTGGTGGATCCTTATGTGGTTTGTGAGAAGAACAGACATGCAACGACACTAGTGGATCCTTATGTGGTTCATGAAAAGAACTGACATGCAATGACACTGGGTGTGGTTCATGAAAAGAACTGACATGGAATGACACTGGGTGTGGTTCATGAAAAGAACTGACATGCAATGACACTGGGTGTGGTTCATGAAAAGAATAGACATGCAATGACACCGGTGGATCCATGTGTGGTTCATGAAAAGAACAGATATGCAGTGACACCGGTGGATCCTTATGTGGTTTGTCTAGAGGAACACACATGCAATGACACTAGGTGTGGTTCATGAAAAGAACAGATATGCAATGACACTGGTGGATCCTTGTGTGGTTTGTGAGAAGAACAGACATGCAATGACACTGGTGGATCCTTATGTGGTTCATGAAAAGAACTGGCATGCAATGACACTAGGTGTGGTTCATGAAAAGAACTGACATGCAATGAGACTGAGTGCGATTCATGAAAAGAATAGACATGCAATGACACCGGTGGATCCATGTGTGGTTTATGGAAGTAACAGACATGCAATGACTCTAGCTGTGGTTCATGAAAAGAACAGACATGCAATGACACCGTGTGTTGTTCATGAAAAGAACATACATGCAATGACACTGGTGGATCCTTATGTGGTTTGTTTATAAGAACACACGTGCAATGACACTGGGTGTGGTTCATGAAAAGAACAGACATGCAATGACACTGGTGGATCCTTATGTGGTTTGTTTAGAGGAATAGACATGCAATGACACCGGTGGATCCATGTGTGGTTCATGAGAAGAACACACATCCAATGAACTCTAGTGGATCTATCTTGGCCTAATTTGATGTATTCCATGATGTATTTCATTATACAAGACACTTTCCATTTTTATACTACTCAGTTTTGCCCTTGGTTTTATGTGGTACTACTTAGTTTTGCCCCCCCCTCTCTATCTTTCGTAGAAGCCCAAACCTGTGCTCACCCTGTTTGCTACTCCCTAATTGGTTGTCACAGTTGTCACGCAGATCGTGCGCACCAACCGTTGATTCTGTGCGATCCAACGATGATCGTTGCACATGTCGTGCCCTTCACAGTACAACGTGAGACAACACGGACGTCTCCCTCCGCGAGACTTCTACAAGAACGAACACGATACCGTCCATGGAAAAAGTCATCGAGCGGTCATGTCAAGTTTAATCAAGTCTGAAAAGCCTACTACTGCTACTACAACACATGCACAGGGCAACGGGATCATCGAGTGCACAGTTTTCGACGGGACGCTGCAATTTATTGCCACTTGATTTTAATAAGACATATCCCATTTTTACGCAACGCTCTCAATCTCACTTCCAACTGGGCCCTACCGCTAGTAACTTCCATGAGTCAAGGCCCCCCTCAAGTAGATCTAACGTTGCTAGAAATTAGTTCCGCGACACTTGCATGCAGTGGAATCGAGGTCTGCCATGAGCGTGTTTTCAATGCAGCTCTAAAGTGGAGATCGTGGCTATTTCAAAAAAAGTGAACCAAAAAAAGGGTGGAGATCGTGGTATACCCCCGCCCCTCGCCCATCACACGTGTTCACTCAAGGACTACGAACGGTCCGGTGTTTATAACCCCCCTCGACCTTCTTCTTCCATGAGCTCGTGTCATTTCCCCCAGTCTGTCTAGTCTCAAGACCCCAATCTACACCTATCGCTCACGTCGAAGCTCCCTCGCTTGCACTACCTCCTTCCCTTGGTTCGCCATGAAGCGTACGCGTGGAGACGAGCCGGAGGTGAAGCCAGTTGAAGGCGCAGCAGCAGATGGCTCGGTCATCGCCAAGCAGACGGAGGCGTCTTCTCCGGGCACGAACACCGCTCGTCGCCACGCCGTCAAGGGTGCGAGCTCATCCATCCAGCCAGTAGCCGTTGCCGCCGAGCAGCAGGTGGTAACCTCGTGGTGCCAGCGGTAGATCTGGATGGGGGGCAGGCGGCAGGCGAAGGCAATCCGGTGATCTACATCAATGACCCCATCGCCGTACAAGAAATCTTCGACACAATCACGAAGAATGATGAGTTCGAGGAGGAGGTCCCTGATGAGGAGTCCGAGGTACTACATTGCTAGCTTCTCTAGTCGTAGCCGCAGTTATTACTGTTCATACATAGGATTTGCTCAATCGTGTACAGATTCTTTTGCTCTCGAAGTAGGGTAGTATATATATGATTCGATCGGTTGATTGATGCATCTGCCATCTAGTCACAAAACCCCAATCCGTCAAGTCATAAAACCCCAATCTGCTCATCTTCCATCTAGTTGAGTTTGCTAGTTGAGTGTTGATTTCGATACACAACAGGCCTATAACATTACATTTCTATTCCTTACTGAGCCCAATGATTCAATTTTGCCCCAAAATAGTGCAAGGGTATCTGATGGTGTTGTTTTCTTAGGGATGGTTAGTGAACCTGAGGCAGCAATGCACATAAACAATATAGGTTGTGCTGTTGGTATTTTGGTTCTCCGACTCCATCGCTGAAAAAATGAGGCCCTAATTTTTCTCTCATATGGAACCTAAATATATAATCTTTGTATTGTTTCTGAACTATGAATGTGTTGTATGATGCATTTGTATATCCCTTAATATTGTTTTGTATACATTTCAATTTCTTATTGTGGCTAATGATTCAAATTTGCCCCAAAGAGAGGCAGACACATTGGTGTCAGATTTTTCAGGGATGAGTGAGCGAACCTGGGGCCATGTACAAGATCAATATAAGCTGTGCAATTGTTACTTGGTTCGCTTACGCCATCTCTGTAGAAACTTATGAGGCTGCAATCTTTATTCTACATTCATAGAACTATGATATTTGAATTATCTATTCCATGCATTCATAGTGTATAAGAACTACATTTTAGTTTTTCACCGAGGCCGTTGATTGAAATTTGCCCCAAAAGAGTTCAAGGGGAGACACGTATGATGGTGTCGTGTTTTAGGGATGGGTTGGTGAACCTGAGGCAGCAATGCACACAAACAATATAGGTTGTGCTGTTGGTACTTTGGTTCTCCAACTCTATCTCTGAAACAAATTATGAGGCCCTTGATTTATTCTCATATGGAACTACATATATAATCCTTGAATTGTTTCTAATCTTTTAATGATTGGTATGATGCATATGTATATGAATGGTTTTGATCATAAGTATTTTTAACATGTACCTGAAGATTAATTGTTTGGTTTTTTATTTATAATTACAATATTTAGGCTTGTTTTTGTACCTGACTATGTATATCCCTGAATATTGTTTTGTACGATTACATTTCAATTTCTTATTGTGGCCAATGATTCAAATTTGTCCCAAAAAGAGAGACACATTGGTGTGATTTTTGAGGATGAGTTAGTGAACACAGGCGATGTACAACAACATTACAGGTTGTGCAATTGTTACTTGGTTCACCTACTCCATCCCTGAAGAAACTTATGAGGCCCCTAGATTTATCCTACATTCACTCTGATGCAATTATTTGTCATTGTGTTGATATGAAATGATATATGAACCGATCAAACTATTGCTGAGATGCTTTATCTTTGATATCCACGGATATATTGTCTTACATATACATGTTGTCAATTCTTGAGTTGTAATACAATTCAATCATATGTATGAGTTCTAAGTTATGTTCTTAAAAATCAACAAGATGATGATGATGAAGTGGACGATAGCAAGGTATCCAGGGACAACAAGAGCCGCTACGTGCTGAGGCGGTTAAGGTGTGGGCTAATCCGTTTCCACCGTAGGGGGAGATGTTTTGCCGATACGTAGAAAGCGATCAACGTGGACCTCAACAGCATGATCCGACCGCGGAGGCGTTGGCGAGCGGCGAAGCCATAGGCCGATTACCTTGGCAACACGCAGCCTACAGCAAATTCCTCCGGGAGTATGTCAGGACTGGCCTGTATCCCATCGACTAGGCTGTCACTGCCTCCTGCTGATAAACCCTTGCCCTGCTAGGCGTCTCCGTGTCCCAGCCTCCTGCTGCAGCCCCTGCTTTTATTTTGTTTAGTTAATTATTACCTGTGTGTGGCATGTAAGACAATATATCCGTGGTGTCTCTAGTGAACCTTCTATATTAATCTACTCCTTTATATGGAGTGCCTTAAAGTTTCTAGTGTTCAATTATATTTACTGATCATGCTCATGCACACTACAAAATATTTCTAGTGCTCGATTATATTATAATTGTCAAGAAATACATCAATAAGTTAAATTGGTCGAAATTTTGTATTGAAGTAACTAAATGTATCACACACATATTAAACTAGAAACTAAAATCTAGTTCAAACACATAATGTATCACCACCACTTGTTGTCGTCCTTGACTTTCTTCCCCTTGAACCGCTTGATGTCGCCACCGTCCCAAGATCCCTCCTTGTCCTGAAACCGCTTTCTGTCCTCCTCGCGCTTCTTCTCCTGGGCTAGCTTGCAACCAGGGCATAGCTCTCTCGCGAAAAACCCCACCTTAACCATCCCATCTTTCATGGTAATGAGCTTACTGTACAACTCGTACGCCATGTAGGCGTCTCTGGCTGCATACTCGAGGCGCACCTGGCTCATCGGCTTCCACTCCTAATAGTCGCGATTGAGTCGCTTCAATTTCTTCAGTTTTTCATAGGATTTATCGATGATTTCCACTGCCAGATCACCCATGCCATCCTTCGCTGGGTATGATTTGATCTTGTACAGATTTTGGATGTCGATGTGGTGCCCCTCTGGGATTTTTATCAACACACGAGAAAGCATAATTGTGTCATTTGTGATATCCATGCTAGTGAAAGTTATCCCTTTCCTACACAAGAACTCGACCAGAGCCGGACAATGCATCTCAGTTGGTTTACTCCTACACTTAGATGGTTCTAGGGATGTAAGGGAACAAGGGATGCAAAAGTGGTGATCTCAAATTTAAATTTCACATACCTGCAGAAGTGGTAAACGAGGACCTCCTCATGTATGGTGATTTGCACGACATCGATCTCTTGTGGAGGATTTTTTCGCTTATTTGCATGGGTGTACTCCAAGTCTAGCCCCACAAACTTATGCTTCTGTTTCTCAAGCAATTGCTCAAACCTAGCGAGAGTTGTCTCCACGGTCGCTTCATCATTTGTGTACACCACTGTCAAAGTCGTGGTGCCATGGGCAGGGACCAAGTGGGTCTCTGTTGTGCGTTTCCCATCGTCCATGCCTGCAAGGAAATGGGTGAAAGGAAATGCCTGCAAGGAACTGCCTGCGAGAGGAAGAAGAAGATGAACCGACGGTTCTAGAACAGAGGAAGAAGAAGCGCCCAAGAAAAATTGTAGAGGAATGACTGAGGAAGAGGAATGACTGCAGAAGAAACGTGGTAACTGCAACTTTTGGTTCAAAAACTCACCGTGGTTACGTGGAGATCGTGGCAGTGCTGCCGGTTCAACAAGTGGGGACAGTTCCTGCGAGAATATGAAATTAGCTGTGCATTTTTCTATGCGAGAAATTGAGAGAAATCATTTATATTTTGTCTTTCATAATTAAACACAATGAGCTACCAGAACTTGGAGAGCCCCAGAACTTGAGCTACCACAGAGACCTCGGCAGAGGTGGCAGAATTGGTGCGGGTGCAACCACGACGACGGCGAGCTCGGATTCTAGAGGAGGAAAACAGAACCGAGCATGGTCAACAAGGTGATAGATCTCACTGGGAACCAATTCTCGTCCCCGCACCGTGCCATGGGTGCGCCCATGGTGAGGGCGAGCTTCAACTCGGGATGGGGAGGAGAGCGGGGCCAAGTAGCTTCGTCACGTCCCAGCTCTGCGCCATGGCCGTGATCACAGATTGATGCTCCGGTGTAAGGGAAGCCTATAGGAAGGAGAGCTGGGCCGAGCAGGTTCGTCCACGTCCCAGCTCCGCGCCATGGCTGCGACGCCCCACAAATTGCCGCTTTGGGGAAGAAGAAGACGCGTAATGGATGCAGGCGCCAACGCTACAAGCCTAATTGACACCTAAGCGACGGGAGCGACATGAGCGACATAACAGCGAGAACTGGCAGGTGGGGCCCAACTTGACGGCCGTTAGCCTGATTTTTTCTATTGAAACATAAAGTTGAATTCGTGCCGAAAAAGACCCTCTGATGATTTCAGGGAACTTGGGTACCGCGTTGCCTGGACACCCCAACTTTTGAGCCGCAAAATGATATTCTCCACCACGATGTCTCCCTCCCTACAGGCTGTCACCTCAATTAGGAGCACATGACGGTGCCGCCCGCCCCGAAGGACGACAAGGCGCTAGCGGTAGAGATCGTCCGCCGCATCCGCAAGCTCCCGCACGCCTTCCGGTGCGACCCCGCGTACCAGAAACCGGTCTTATGGAGGAAGTTCCTCGACTGGGAGCACACGGCACACCGCCTCAGGGCCTACCACGGCGAGTTCGACCCGCGAGGCCCCCGTGGCCTCCCCACCATCGAGGCCACCTCTGACGGCGTCGTCAAGGAGGAGGAGGACGAGACGGAGGGGCCGTCCTCCGCATCTGCCACCACGCACCTGCCCTCGGAGTACCAGACGGTTCTGGCGCGGGGCTACGACGAGGATGCCATCCTCGATCAGGCCATTGCGGCCAGCACGAGGGATGAGGAGGCCATGTGGGCCGGCTACCAGGAGGCCTGATGACCCACAAGTATAGGGGGTGTATCGCAGTATTTTCGAGGGAAGTGGAACCCAATTTATTGATTCGACACAAGGGGAGCCAAAGAATATTTATAAGCCTTAACAACTGAGTTGTCAATTCAACTGCACATGGAAACAATCTTGCTCACAGCAGTTTATCAGTAGCAACAGTTTTGTAGTAGGAATAGTGAAGTAACAGCGGTAGTAAAGTAAAGACAGTAGTAACAATAGAAGTAAACAGTAGGATTCGAGTGCGGTAGGCATAGGGATGGATGGACGGGCGTTGCATGGACAAGACAATTCACATAGCAATCAGAACATAGGGCAATTGCAGATAAATAAGATAAAGCATCCAAGTACTAGATAATCCTAGGCATGTGTTCCATATATAGTCATACGTGCTCGCAATAAGAACTTGCACAACATCTTTTGTCCTGCCAGCCCGTTTGCAGCGGGGCCTCAAGGGAACTACTGGCAATTAAGGTGCTCCTTTTAATAGAGCACCGGAGCAAAGCATTAACACTCCGTGATCACATGTGATCCTCACATCAAAGCCATTCCCTCCGGTTATCCCGATTTCTATCACTTCGGGGCCATTGGTTCCGGACAGCAACGTGTGTATACAACTTGTAGATAAGACCATAAACAATACTATCATAATGAATCAATAACACGTTCAGATCTAAAATCATGCCACTCGGGCCCTAGTGACAAGCATTAAGCATAACAAGTCGCAACAAAGTCATAAAGCACTAATAAAAGATACTAGGCACCATGCCCTAACAATCTGATGCCATTACATGAACGATCTCATCCAATCCCTACCATCCCCATAGCCTACAACGGGGGATTACTCACTCATAGATGGGGGAAACATGCATGGTTGATGGAGAAGTGATGGTGATGATGATGGCGATGATCTCCTCCAATTCCCCGTCCCGGCAGGGTGCCAGAACGAAGTTTCTGGTGCTGTTTCGTGGAATCTCGTGGTGGCGGCGGAGCGGAACTCCTTCTACAAAAATGTCGAACCCCCCCTGAGTTTTTAGGTCAGAAGGCAACTTATAGGCGAAAAGGGAGACTGAGGGGGAGTCTAGGACGGCCAGACCACCCACTGGCGCGGCCAGGCCCAGGCCGCGCGGCCAGGTGGTGTGGCTGGGCCCTAGCCCCACTCCGTCTCAAATTCTGGCTCCGGGAGTCTTCTGGTGAAATAGGATTTTTGGCTTTTGTCCCGTCCAATTCCGAGAATATTCATTTTCTCACTTTCCTGGAACCAAAAACAGCAGAAAACAGGTAGCTGGCACTGTGGCTCTTGTTAATAGGTTAGTCCAAGAAATCATATGAAAAGTATTCCAAAATGTGGACAAAACATAAGAAAGTAGATAAAACCAAGCATGGAACATCAAAAATTATAGATACATTTACAATGTATCAACATCCCCAAGATTAATTCATGCTCGTCCTCGAGTAGGTAAGTGATAAAAAGAAAGAATAATTTTTTAGGTGACATGCACCATCATAAACTTGATCAAAGTATTTGTAAAACATTCAAGCTGGGATCATAGTACTTCAATCATAACATGAAAGACAAAGTTCTAGCAATAAGACAAAGAAACTATGATGCAACATGAAAAGGCACAAACAAAAGATTCATGAATAACAATGCTTTGCAAGACGTTTGTTTGTTTCCCATAAAGAAAACATAGCATAGTAGTATTCAGCTTGTCCCTCATAGAGTAGCAAATATAAATGCATAGGACACCTTCAAAGTTCATAAGAGTGACTAGATACAAATAGTTTAAAACAAGCAATATCAAATTATGCATCAATCAACTAGTCTTGGGACAATGCACATAGAACTAAGAATGGCCACAATGCTCTCAAAGTAGGTGCATAAAGGTAGAAGGTGGAGTCTCAATATAATGGTGGAAGAAAGGCCTTCATAGAAGGAAGCAGGGATTCAAGTCTCATAAAGAGCTTCCAAAAAATTATGGAACTTATAGCTTTCAGCTCTAATTGCCCCTATCATAAGCATCTTGAAGGTGATTAAGGTTAAAGTGACACAACTAAGAGGATATGCTTGACAAGTTATAAACTGAAATCTCATCTCCCTTACTTACAAAGACCGAAGCTCATGCTACTCAACTTTAGTCACAAGTAAGCTCTTGTCATTGTAAGTACATATGTATCATAAAGAACCACCAACGGGGTACCCCTTGCACATGATACATGAGCTATCCCATAATCAAAATGACAAGGCAAGCAGACAATGAGCATCTCAGCGATCTTTTTATTTGCTATTTGCATAGGTTTTTATTGAGGATGCTTCATAGAGTGCTCATTATGGTGATGCTGCAAGTTTCCACCATGATTAGGCATGGCTTAGGCTAGTGGCCCAGGCGTTTCTCTAACACACATACAAACTCCATGATCTTACAAGTTCCACTTTTATTTCACACCACCGGGATCCATAAGCAAAAGAACATGATATCAACGGGGTACAAAGTACAAGTGCAATGTTGAAAGTGTTCCCCATGATACATGGTTCTGCTAACTTCAACTTATAAAGCGCAAGCATATACACAACAAAGAAGGACCCAATGGTTCAAGTTTATTAGATGCAAAAAAGTAAAGTGTGCCATCAAGTTCATGAGAGCTTTAATCACTAGTTTTCTCATAACAAGTTTAATTTGGAAGGTAAACAAAAACATGAATATACTTGGAATAGCATAAGCTAATAGGTAGGTATGGTGGACTATTTGGAATAACTTGGTTTAAGGAGTTGGATGCATTAGTGGAACTCATACTTGGTTGTGGAGGCTAGCAAACGACTGGGAGCGACAAACTAAAAGAGCAATAATGGCCATAATCACGCAGAGTGACAAAACATCATTGATCAAAGCATAAAGTGATACTACAAGTTTAAAACTAAAGGATCATAAAGGCTTATGGTGACTTGGGATAGTCATAACATGGTGTGATCATGCGCCAAGTCAACCCAAATAAAGCATCAAAGGAGAATACCACTATACTATGCTTTAATATGCTAAAACAACGCATGATTCATCCAAGGCACATTAAGCAATCTCAATTGTTTATAAAAAGTCATGCTACAACAAAGAATACTAAGCATAAAGCCAAAACAATATCAAGCATGGCATGACAAAGCATAGGCCACTGTTAAAAACAAACTCTCTTTACCACTTAAGCATGAACTTTCCTACTCTTTTCCAAACCAAACCAAACTATTTGAAAACCAATGTATGAAAGAGGAGATCCAACCAATTTACTCAGCAAACTAATAAAACCAAGCAAACGAAAAACAAAAACAAAAACGAAAAAGAAGACGCTCCAAGAACAACACAACTGTGCATGAAACAATAAAAATGAAGTGTTTGGAAGAAACCTGGGATTTTTATTGATGAAGAAGGGGATGCCTTGGGCATCCCCAAGCTTTGACGCTTGTAATTCTTGGATATTTCTTGGGGTGACACGCGTGGCATCCCCAAGCTTGAGCTTTAGTCCATCCTTCATCTCATTACTCATTCCTTCCATACACCTGAATTTTTTCCTTCATACAAAACTTCACACAATCTTTATTAGCAACATTAGTGCACTCAAGATAATAGGTCTTAAGGTTCAGTTATAACACCAAATAAACTTCCATTAGAACACTAGCTACTGAAGCACTTCCCTCAAAAATCCCAATTCCCCAAAAGAAGTCAAAAAGGAACCAACAAGAAGCAAATGCAGAAAATGGCAGAAATCTGTCAAAACAGACCAGCAGGTAAAGACGAATTTTTTCGAAGACCTTCTATTGCTCAAATAAAAAAGTGTTGAACTAACGAAAGTTAGATAATAACCTGGGGCAGAAGCACAAATATTCACGCCTCAAAAGGACGTACAGAGATTTTACACGAATTTTTACGGTGAAGCACAAAAATCTGTTTCGGGACAGCAACTTTCCCAATCATTACTTCTCTCTCATTAGAGGTTACTCTTGGCAAAAAAGAAAATAAAAAGGATAAGGAGCAGTTATTACTGAAGTAATAACTTCCAAGACTCATCTAAAACTTTTGGGTTATCTCGCAATAAGTACTTTTTTTTAACGCCTTTAAGTTAGGCATAAGCGAAAACTAAAATGGATAAAATAGAAGTAAGCGGAGATAATCATGGTGAAAACATTGTTTTGTTCAATGAAATCCTTTTGTTAACAAGGTTGATCAGGTCTTGTTACCAAAACAATTTCATATGAGACAAAACTTTGTATTCCACTAATGATTATGTTACCTCAACCTTGATAGCAATGGTCCCAATTATAATAGCTTCAAATTTTTCTCTTGGTATGGGACAATATATTTCTCCAACTTGAATGCCCTCAACATGTTTAATTGAATTCAAACCATAAGTCCTTTCAATCTTCTTGGGGAAATAGATAGTATGTTCCTTGTCATTAACATTGAAGGTCACCTTCCCTTGATTACAATTAATAACATCTCCTGCAGTATTTAAGAAAAGGTCTCCCAAGAATAATAGACATATTATCATCTTCAGGCATAATAGTTTGAGAGTATGCTCACATAAGAAATATGAGTTGAAGTAAAAGAGAGCATTAAGAAGCAAATTCAAAACACATTTAAGTCTAACCCACTTCCTATGCATAGGAATCGTGTATGCAAATAAATTCCCAAAGAACAAAGTGACAGGCATAGGAAGATAAAACAAGAGTGACTTCAAAACTTTCAGCACATAGAGAGGTGTTTCAATACCATGAAGGCTTCTACAACCATATTTTCCTCTCTCATAATAATTTTCAGTAGCCTCATGAATGAACTCAACAATATAACTATCATATAAAGCATGCTTTTCATGATCTACAAGCACTAGAGCTTTATTATAAACATTTTCAAAAGAATCCTCAGGAACATAACATTCATCCTCCTTTAGTAAGCATGGGGGACAATCAAATAATGTAAGGGATAAAGAGTTACTCTCATTAGAAGGTAGGCATGGGTAGCTAATCCATTCTTCCTCCTTTTGTTCATCACTCTCCTCCTCTTTTTCATCTAATGAGATTTTAGGTTCATTAATTTCTTCTTCCATAGGATCCTGCAAGGCATTAGTCTCTTCCATTTGTGGAAAGCATCTATTAATATATTCAAGAATATAGCCATTTTATTCCTTGTAATTATCAAAGCAAAATTTAAGTATACCATAAACCTCATATTTGTAAGGTGAATCATCAATGTTTTCAAGCAAACTAGCAAGTTCAAAAGCACCCTTCCAAGCAATAAATTCTTCAATTTGTTCCGCATCATAAAAGTCATAAATTCCTTTAACATAAGAAGATATGGTAACATTATCGTTATACTCACATTGAAAAGGGAGGTGTTTGTACCTCCTGCAGCAACAAGATTTATCAAAGCAATAAGTAACATTATAAGTATAGCACACATTTCTAGCAATGGTATACAATTTATCAATTTGTTCCCATAAGTGTTTCCCTTTTTGTGACAAGCGGTGTTCCTTATAATAGTATTTTTGATCTTCTGTGAACCCACCTTGCCAATAAGATTCAGTTTCAAAGAAACAAACCATTGATAAAGAGCATGATAAAGCAAGACAATAACAGACCAACAAAAATAACAACTAGAGTAGGAACTATTTTTTTTGTATTTTTGATAAAGAAACAAGAAAACAAGGCAGAAATAAACTAAGCTTGAACAATAGTGATTCCAGGTGGACTTGATAAATAAAGCTATGCTCCAGCATGGCGCTTAAAATAGTCTTGATGACCCACAAGTATAGGGGTGTATCGTAGTATTTTCGAGGAAGTGAAACCAATTTATTGATTCGACACAAGGGGAGCCAAAGAATATTTATAAGCCTTAACAACTGAGTTGTCAATTCAGCTGCACCTGAAACAATCTTGCTCACAAGTTTATCAAGAGTAACAGTTTGTAGTAGGAATAGTGAAGTAACAACGTAGTAAAGTAAAGACAGTAGTAACAATAGAAGTAAAATGGGATTGAATGCGGTAGGCATAGGGATGGATGGACGGGCGTTGCATGGACAAGACAATTCACATAGCAATCAGAACATAGGGCAATTGCAGATAAATAAGATAAAGCATCCAAGTACTAGATAATCCTAGGCATGTGTTCCATATATAGTCATACATGCTCGCAATGAGAACTTGCACAACATCTTTTGTCCTGCCAGCCCGTTTGCAGCGGGGCCTCAGGGGAACTACTGGCAATTAAGGTGCCCCTTTTAATAGAGCACCGGAGCAAAGCATTAACACTCCGTGATCACATGTGATCCTCACATCAAAGCCATTCCCTCCGGTTATCCCGATTTCTGTCACTTCGGGGCCATTGGTTCCGGACAACAACGTGTGTATACAACTTGTAGATAAGACCATAAACAATACTATCATAATGAATCAATAACACGTTCAGATCTGAAATCATGGCACTCGGGCCCTAGTGACAAGCATTAAGCATAAAAAGTCGCAAGAAAGTCATAAAGCACTAATAAAAGATACTAGGCACCATGCCCTAACAATCTGATGCCATTACATGTATGATCTCATCCAATCCCTACCATCCCCATAGCCTACAGCGGGGGATTACTCACTCATAGATGGGGGAAACATGGATGGTCGATGGAGAAGCGATGGTGATGATGATGGCGATGATCTCCTCCAATTCCCCGTCCCGGCAGGGTGCCAGAACGGAGTTTCTGGTGCTGTTTCGTGGAATCTGGTGGTGGCGGCGGAGCGGAACTCCTTTTGGAAAAACGTCGAACCCCCCCTGAGTTTTTAGGCCAGAAGGCAACTTATAGGCGAAGAGGGAGACCGAGAGTCTGGGCAGCAGACCACCTTCGGCGCGCTAGGCCCAGCCTGCCAGTGGTGTGGCTGGGCCCCAGCCCCACTCCGTCTCAAATTCTGGCTCCGGGAGTCTTCTGGTGAAATAGGATTTTTGGCTTTTGTCCCGTCCAATTCCGAGAATATTCATTTTCTAACTTTCCTAGAACCAAAAACAACAGAAAACAGGCAACTGGCACTGTGGCTCTTGTTAATAGGTTAGTCCAAGAAATCATATGAAAAGTACTCCAAAGTGTGGACAAAACATAAGAAAGTAGATAAAACCAAGCATGGAACATAAAAAATTATAGATACATTTGCAATGTATCAATGCCGTGCAGTTCACTGGCCTGGTGGCGCGCGTCAATGCCGGGCAGTCGTAGACACCGCCACCGCCCCCACCGCAGCAGCTGCAGGTGTGGGCTGCTTCATCGGTGTTGTAGTGATTCTACCCACCCACGCATGGGTGGTATGCTCCGCCCGTGTCGGCGGAAACGGACGTGTGGCCGACATGGCCAGGCCAGGTGATCGACCACCCAACACCTCCTGTGCTAGCGCCGGCTCCGGGTCTACCGCCATCACACCTCTGGACGCCGCCGTAGTACATCGACCTTGATCCATAGACGAACGCGGCGGCGGCAGTGAGATGATCGTCGGTAGCTGGGGATAGGGCCGGGATGCGGTGACCCAGCATACCACTGCATGATGTAGTACACTATAGTCGTTGACATAACACCAATGGAACGTCGTTCACTAGTATGACATCCCTCAGAGTGGTACAACAGAAACACAGCAGGTCCAAGACATGACTATATATTACAAATCGACTCTTTACAAAGATCCAGAGAACACTCTAGGTTAAAGAGAGGGAAAGAACTTCTTAAAAAGAAGAACCAGAAATAATAAATCAGAACTATTTAGTAACTAAGACTAGCATCTGAACTAATTGGTTTGCAATTGCTGCTAATGCAATGCTCTACAGAAGTAGGTTTTATGGATAGAGTATCTACTCCTATCTAATCAGGAACTTCGTCTTCACTTCAGTCGATATATATGTTGACCTTATTGAAGAACTTGAGCTGTCGATGATGGTTTCTTGAGCAGAAATTGATATTGACGTCATCTTCAATGGCTTAAAACCTAGCAAGGGTTAATAAGGTACGGTTGAGTACGAGCGTACTTAGCAAGTTCACTAAAAAAAGAAGTGTATGATACACTATCTCTACAGCCACAGACCATAGGTCGTAGGCAATACAGGTTTTCATAAATATTTCTTCAAAGATTTCTTTTATTCTGAAAACTATGTCCGACAGCCTTCATAGGATGACCAGAACCTTCGTGGGGTTCCTTTCCTGCCGCGTTCTTAGCTCCTTCCCGGAATAGGGAGTAACATGTCACAATTCTTACACTCTGCAGAGGTGCGTCACTTTTCCCACAAGAGACCTTAAGCTTTGTTGCACAGCCGGGAGTATGTCCCCGTTCAAACTTCCATGGTTTGAGGCCCAACCTAAGATCCAAGCCAATCGCTGCCCCCTTCGTGACCCCGCATGAAGACACGATCCTTCGGGGCTGACTACATCTCTGTTAAGCCCCCTTTCGGGCAAGCTATAACCTTGATGAGTTCCCGAAGACTCTGTAAGCAGCTCTGTCTAGCGGTCACCATCAGCTATGGTAAACTCCGACCCAGACAGCTATGCACAGATAATCTAGACACCAATATCGTGGGGAACTAAGGGGTCCCACCCATGTGCTGGATTCTCTGGAACTCCACGAGAAATCAATAGCCTCACGATAAGGTCATCCGTCCATGCGAAAGGAAGAAGATACAGCTGACTTCTCCGTCCCATTCCAAATCTCATGGTTGACGCGTAATATACGATGCTAGAATCACTGGTGACATTGGTTGTTAAGTCCTAGGTATTATGTTCCTTTACCACTGGAATTGTATCAATAGATTATTACCACTTGGTAAATAATCCATAATCAGATTATTATGAAAATAGTATTTTCTATCCTTTTGAAATGCAAGTGATGACAACATTTGAGTTACAAGTATTTGATAGAAAATAATCAAAGGACATGAGCAAGTTGTGAACTTGTCTTTTGTGATTGCAAGATTATGCACTCACGGTCTTCAAGACAATAGAAGATCCAAATTCTGTAAATAACATCGTTAGTCCGGCAAGGACTAATTTTTAAAGAAGCAAGATGCAACGATGCATAAGTATTGTAATGCAATTTGATAAATGCGAATCCACGAGACAATCATATCTGATCTAGGGTTTGGAAATTGGTGATGAGTTCTTAGGAATGTGTTGCACTTTTATATCAGATTCACACTTGTGCTTCTTATTAAGGCTTGTGAGAGTGTGTGAAACAATATGTAAATATAACAAATAGTATGCAATACTAAAGCACTCAAGTGAATCATGGTATCTAAAATATTTCCTAAGCAAGTTTATTAATCAATTAAAGTCTTTATAGATATGCTTACAGATTACTTTTAATGTTTCTTAAAAGAATAACTTTTTAAGAAAATATTACTTTACAAAGTAAAAAGTATTTAAACTTAAAACTAACATCTTAAGGTTTTCTTATTAATTACAAGTACTAAAGTAGAAAACAATTAGTATTCTTGAATAACTGTTCCACTAGCAAGTGGAGACTTTTATCACTTTATGAAGGTAAAATAAAAGTATTGTGTCTTTATGGAAGTGGTGTTCTCTTAATTTATAAGTGGATAAAATCACTTACTTATTTTAGAATTAATGCTTATTTCTATAAACATGGGAATGACATCATGTTAAAAACTCAAAGACTTTTGTTACATCCCAAAACTTTAATCCAAGGTTATTAAGATCCAAATCATCAAAATTAGGGTTAACAAAAACTTTTTCAATTGAAATTATCAAAGCATTCATATGTGTGTGCATTTAAAAATAGGAGTTGTTTGAATTGCCATGTTTAAGTGATCCATTGCTTGTAAAATGATTCTTAGGTGAAATAAACGTCATCTAGATCATCTCCAAACAAATCCCAAAGAAAAACAAATCAAAATGAATAAAAGAAGCAAATGGTCATTTGTGCCATTTTAATCAGCATGCCTACTTTGGCTATTCCTAGTACTCAAAACCTAACAGAAACAAGTATGGATCTTTGCAGCCCTTGATAGTACACATAATGTTGTACCAAGGCCCCACCTTGTGATCTGCCAAAAACATTCAAACACTATATTTAAATGGCATTTGAAAATTGAATCTATTTCATATGGGAAGATCCCACTATTTCAAAAACCACTCAAATGAGCTCAAATTTCAAAACCCAAGCACCCACAGAGTCTCAAGCTTATGCCTAGCACACCCACCAAAAATCTTTTCAAAATTCCAAACTAAGTTTCTTGCGGCCATTTCATCAAACACAAGGCATGCATGAATTACACCTAATATCTAGCTTACTGTTCTGAACAGGGTTTTGCACCCAATTCTCCTCAAAACACTCCCTCTGTCTCCAAATGATCTAACCATGCCATTATCACCCCTCCCCTATCCCCTAGTGGCCATGCCATGCCATGCCATGCCGAGCACATGCTGGCCGGCCGACCATGCCACCACTGCAGCAGACCATCTCGCCCCCTCTCACCATGTCTACGAGCTAGCCCTCACCTCACCGCCACTCTTTGTCCCCTCCCCAAGCTAGGCCAGAGCATGGACCACCGCCAAACCGGCTGGATCGCATGCCGATGCTTATGCCGAAGCAGTGCCACGCCCGACATGCGTGCACAAGCCGCCCCTCGACCACAGCCCACGTCCACCGCTTCGCCACGACCCAGGGAGCACGCCGGACATGCCCGTTCGCCGCCCAACGCACCACAACCACCGCTTGCCGTGGACACCGTCGTCTCTGCCGCTCAGAGCGCCAGCACCGCCCGACCGCATACCACCGCCCCTAGTCCCGCATTGATCACGTAGAGCACCGCCAGGAGACCAGCGACCGTCCCTACCTCGAGCCTTGCTGCTAGCACGTTGTGTAGCCCTCGCCGAAGCCGCCCGCCTATGCCTCTCAGTCGTGCCGTCGTCCTATAAATAGAGGCCACCCCCAGCCATTCTCTGCACACCACTCCCCTCCCCTCACCTCACTAGACCTTCCCCACTTCACCCCAGAACAAGGCGAGCAGCCATTGGCCGGAATTGCACCGGAGCAGGACGCCTCTAGAGGAGAAGGGCGCTGCTGATTCCGACCACCCCCGGAGCTGCCTCGACCGTCCCTGAGCTCGCCGTCAACCACCAGTCCGTTTGCCCGCCTCGCTGTCGTCGCTGGAGCCCTGGTACGCCCCCTGAGCACCCCCACTGAGCCGTTAGGGTTAGAGTTCGCCGGCAACAGGTCCATCATCGATGATGATCCCTAGCCGTTGATCCCCGTTCTAATCCAACGACCCACATCGCCCCGTACCGCTTTGCGCGTTATGAGCCGCTGACCGGTGGACCCTCCTGTCAGCTGAACCCCGCGCCGCGTAGTGTCACTGGGCCAGCCCGTTAGCATTCCCGCGCGACCCAGTTAATTCAAATTAGGATTTTTCTATTTAGTTTGAACCTAGTTCTGTCCCTTAGAATGAAAATCAATTCAGAGAGATTTACAAATCCAAATGGAGTGATTCCAATTTTGTAGAAAGCTACTGAAAAGATCTACCCAATCCCGTTGGATTTAATTCAATTAGAGTTAGAGATCTCCTAGTAAAATAACAAGACAGAAGCATTTGCACCTTGCAACATTTTTATAAAATCAACCATGATAGCTTTTGAGTTGATTCCAACTCTCAAAAATCACATTTAACCATACCTATCTGAATATGTGATAATATTAAGGTTTACATGCAGTGACTTTGGACTAGTACCAAAATAATTCTATATAGGCATTTCTAGTCAGTTTAAATCATTAAATAATGAACTTAAACCAAAGTAATTATGAGCCAACCCTTAAATTACATTCCCACATGTTAAGATATGTGGTGATGAAATGTGTCCACATGATCCCATATTTTAAGTGGTGAATATTAAATCTTAGTTAATTTTCAATGAGTAGAAATTACTTTTCTTAAATAAAAAGAGTGAAACTAGTTAATAAAACTTGTGATGCTTGTGATGATAATAGATCATCAATTGTATGACTTAGAGTGCTAATTAGACTAGTTAAGTATTGTTTGGTGATTGTGTATACCGTATGTATTTATAGAAGATAGTACCGACCAAGCTTACGAGGAGGAGGAGTTCTACCAAGAGGAGGAAGACAACTTCAACCACCGCACCAACCAAGGCAAGCTACTATTAGCAAGCCAGGATTAAACTGGATGGTTTAGCAAAGATGCTCTAGGCATGCTTTGGTTAAATTACTTTGACTATTCTTTACCCCAAGTACTAATTTCAAGCTTTACTTCCTTTACTTTACACAAAGTCCCTTACTTGTTTTGAAGGTAGCATAAAGAGTATAAAACTTGACCTATTTTAGATAACTTTAGATGTGATTCTATGGCATGAGATTGATCCCATCTTTCCACCTTAGTGAACACTCTTAACTTAGTAGTTTAGAGTAGATAAAAAAACTTGAGCCACTTAGATGGGAACACTTGGTGAAAATGAATTATGAAAACCTTGGAATGATGAGTCATTCTATTGAGATGTTTTGACATGTGTTGAGAAACACAAACGGTTTATGATGATGAAAATGTTGAGGCATGAGCCTTAGCCCTTTTATAAAACTGATGGTTGGATTCAGATGTGATACCATTCCAAATTTACCGTACAACCACAATACCTGAATTGGATAAGGCTTAGCCGGAAGTTTATATGCATTAGTATTAATTCCCTCGCGGGAGAGGTCTAAGCTGAGGCTACCTCTCAATGTTGTCCACCTATGGAGTGCCCAATATGACAGATGGTCGTGGTTGGGAGGCCATGCTCATAGGAGAGGTGCTTATACTGTGGTGTGTAAAGGAAAGGTTATGTTTGATTATCTGCATACTAAGTATGATGATTCAAGGTTATCCCTGACAGATGTATCGAATCTTGTGGTGAAAGTGTACCACCTCTACAGAGTGTCAAACTATTCGAGTAGCCACGTCCACGGTTATGGACAGTTGGAATGGCCATACTGTTTCGTTGTCAGATGTTTTCAAAACAACTTATGAAAGGAATGATAAATCTTGACTTGACCACAACAGGGTTGTGTTTATCACACTAGCTTCCCACTTAAGTGATTCCAGAACTTTATTTTATCTTTCTTTGCTTCTGAACTCAGCTTAGGTTTCAAACTTAACGTTATAGTTAAACATAGAGTTAGCAATTTAACTTAGATTTATACTACTTGTTAGTGGTAGTTTGCGAGTACTTAGAGAGTACTCATGGCTTTTGTCCCTGGCTATTCTCATGGCCAGACTATGAAGGAGACTACCAAGATGATGGCTAGCAGGACGGCTATGATAACTAGGACTATCTGCCTTCGTCAGCATTGCTTGTGCCCCTGAAGATGGACCCCACCGCTACGCTTATCTTTTATTTCCGCTGCTTGTTGTATTAAGACTGGATCATGAGATCCTTATTTGTGTAAGACCTTATGTATGGTTTGTAATGGATGATGTACTGTGATATCCAATCCGTTATGTCTCGCAAAAATGGTAATCCTGGGATTGCGAGGTATGGCATAACAGGCATCTGGGATTAAAAATCCGGGTGTTGACAACTTTGTTTAGCTTTTAAAGTGGATTTCCAAACTTGTAAAATAATTAGTACTTAAATCTTGATAATATTATAATTGATAAAATATCTTTGGAGAGTAAAACTTACTTAATTTTAAATGGTAGTTTAGTAAGTACAACTTAAAATAGTTAGACCTATTTTGACTTTACTTAAACACAACTTGCACTTGTTATTCCACTTTTAGAATTTAAACAAATAATGGTAAAGGCAATAGCAAATATTTATATATTTTTAATGAATTAAAATAAAATAAAAGAGTTAAAATAAGATCTATTAGACCTTTACCTTTTATTTGACTTCAATTAAGAAAGAGGATACTTTTAATGTGTAGAATTTATTTTTGTGATCATTTTGGTATATGAGAGCGGATTTGCTGCCACGAGGGATAGCTGCCCCCATGCAGCTACCACACGATTTTCCTAGAGATGCGAGCTTAGATCTATCCCCACGTGACATTAAACAAAGTGTTCTGATGGTAATCAAATTAGAGATGGGGATGCATGCTATTGTGTGTCAGATACAAATGTCTCTATCATGGTGGATGTGTCAAGGAAATAGTACAAGATGGACAAATCCTTTGGTACTCTAGAGTGATATGATGAGAAGGTGGCAGCCTGGCAGCATTCACCTCATGATGGCAGAGAGAACAAAAAATGCATGCAAGCACTCGATATTGTACAAGTGTGGGTACAACGTGGCTACTTGAACTGAGTGAAGCACTTTATCTCTATGATCTATGCATGTCGACAGTGCATGCATACAGTCATATAGAGCCTTGTGCTAACATGGATGTATATGCCACGATGCTTTGCTATTTACCTTGGTAGGCTATTTTAGCCTACTAAGATACTTTATACTCTCTCCGTTTAGTAATAACTGACTTGAGTTTGTCTAGATACTAATGTATCTATACACTAAAATATGTCTAGATACATTTAAATTTAGACAAATCTAAGTTAGTTATTTCTGGGCGGAGGGAGTATTTTAAAATGAAGGTATTAGAAGCTAATATAGGCTAACTTTTCTAATGCACGTCTATATCAAGGCAGCCATGCATCGGTCACATCATGTCTAGCATGAGAGTAGCAAAAGTTATTTCCATCGGCTAATGAACTTCAGAACATTGCTCTTTGATGGTTTTTCTGCGAAGATTAGTACTAACAGCCAAGTTGTATATTGGTGCACAAAACTCTGTCACGGGCATGCTTTGTACTTAACATAGCAATGATATGGTTGCTAATGCCATACTAGTATACGACTAGTGCACGTTCTACAAGTCATGGAGATGCAAACCATGTTGAACAAGCAGCATGCATGCGGATTCTGACCAGACTTCGTCTTATATAAACCACGTGACATGGTCATGGGATGCTGTATCTGCAACATGGTGCAACATAAAAAACCAAATAAACCTGTGATGGAAAGGACGTCGGCCGGTCATCAACAATTTGTCCACGCTATTTCTTTCACTGCTCTTGCACTGGCGTATAGTATTGTTAGTGGTCTGCTTTATTTAGGGGAGGTTAATCAAGCATCACCATGTGGTGCAAGAGCTAAATAGCTTTGGCACATATCTCAAGTATTATGATCGGACGACAGCCGCAAGGGGGACAACTATCCCCGGTGGCAACAGACTATTTTCCTTTGGTATATTATAAGTATTTTGTGATTTTTAAATAATAAAATATGATTTTTATAAGTTTATCACTTTATAAATACTAAATAAATAGTAACTATTTAATTAAATAACACAAAAATGTACAAAAATAAGTTTATAAATGTATATTTTGTTTTTCTAAGAATTTTGGTATATTATTTATATTTTTCTCATTTACCAATATTAAAATATTAAATTTCAAAGTATTATTACTTATAAAATCTTTATTAAATAATGATTATTTAAATAGTTAACACAATAATGTTTGTTAATAAAGTTAAATTATAGATTTTATTTTTCTGAGTATTTTGATATATTACATATATTTTTTTGAATTATAAAACAAAAGATATGGATTTAATAAGCTTATTACATTTTTGGATTTATTTAACTAATTCTTTTAAAAGATTTATTATGTCACGTTGACATCACTCAGAGTGGTTAATACATTTGTTACTAAACCAATTTCTGCTCACAGCCAATGATAAACGGGCCCCAGGCCACATCACATGCCACCTCAGCGAAGTGTGACTGGGTTTGACTGGGCGCGATGACGTGAGCGCGACGTGATGACCCACAAGTATAGGGGGTGTATCGCAGTATTTTCGAGGGAAGTGAAACCCAATTTATTGATTCGACACAAAGGGAGCCAAAGAATATTTATAAGCCTTAACAACTGAGTTGTCAATTCAGCTGCACTTAGAAATAATCTTGCTCACAGCAGTTTATCAGTAGCAACAGTTTTGTAGTAGGAGTAGCGAAGTAGCAGCAGTAGTAATAATAGCAATAAACAGTAGGATTCGAGTGCGGTAGGCATAGGGATAGATGGACGGGAGTTGCATGGACAAGACAATTCACATGGTAATCAGAACATAGGGCAATTGTAGATAAATAAGATAAAGCATCTAAGTACTAGATAATCCTAGGCATGTGTTCCATATATAGTCATACGTGCTCGCAATAAGAACTTGCACAACATCTTTTGTCCTGCCAGCCCGTTTACAGCAGGGTCGCAAGGGAACTACTAGTAATTAAGGTGCTTCTTTTAATAGAGCACCGGAGCAAAGCATTAATACTCCATGAACACATGTGATCCTCACATCAAAGCCATTCCCTCCGGTTATCCCGATTTCTGTCACTTTGGGGCCATTGGTTCCGGACAACAACGTGTGTATACAACTTGCAGGTAAGACCATAAACAATACCATCATAATGAATCAATAACATGTTCAGATCTGAAATCATGGCACTCGGGCCCTAGTGACAAGCATTAAGCATAACAAGTTGCAACAAAGTCAAAAGCACTAATAGTAGATACTAGGCACCATGCCCAAACAATCTGATGCCATTACATGAACGATCTCATCCAATCCCTACCATCCCCATAGTCTACAGCGGGGGATTACTCACTTATAGATGGGGGAAACATGGATGGTCAATGGAGAAGCGATGGTGATGATGATGGTGATGATCTCCTCCAATTCCCCGTCCTGGCAGGGTGCTAGCACGGAGTTTCTGGTTCCAAATCACGGAATCTGGTGGTGGCGGCGCAGTGGAACTCTTTCTGGAAAAACGTCGACCCCCCCTAAGTTTTTAGGTCAGAAGGCATCTTATAGGCAAAGAGGGAGACCGAGGCGGTGTCTGGGCGGCCAGACCACCCCCTGGCGCGGCCAGGCCCACCCCGCGCGGCCAGGTGGTGTGGTTGGGCCCCAGCCCCACTCCGTCTCGTATTCTGGCTCCGGGAGTCTTCTGGTGAAATAGGATTTTTGGCATATTTTCCGACATTTTTCCTGATAGTTGATTTTCTGCATAAAAACTAGACACCAAGGCAATTCTGCTGAAAACAGCGTTAGTCCGTGTTAGTTGCATCCAAATCACACAAGTTTAGAGGAGAAACAATAGCAAAAGTGTTCGGGAAAGTAGATACGTTTTGGACGTATCAACTCCCTCCAAGCTTAGCTTATTGTTTGTCCTCAAGCAATTCAGTTGAAAACTGAGTGCGATAAAAGAACTTTCATGAACACATTTGCTTCATATGATGTATATATTCTTAGCATGTGATCAACTACTTAGACAATTCATAATAAAGAGTATGCAACTAAGTTTACTTAATAGGCATTGCAAGCTATGAAGAGATTCCAACTCAAAAATAATAAGTAGCATGAAGCATAAACATAAGCAACATTACAATGCTCGTAACAATGTATGATAGAGTGGTATCTCGCTTGCCTTTGATTGTGAATGCCAAGGCACCTCTGAAGTTCAGGTGAAGACTAGAAGTAAAGATATCAAAGATACAAGCATCAAAATCATAACACAAATAATCAAGTTTTGAGACAAGCACATTATACTAAGAATGACAACTATGCTCTCAAGAAAGTGCTCATAGAATATATGGAGACTCAACAAGGAAAACGAAAAGGTTTTGAAAAGTTTGAAAGGCTTCCAAATGCTGAAAGTATGGTACTCGCTAGCTTTGAGCTCTCAATTCCCCTATCATAAGCATCTTTAAGTGGTTAAGGTTAAGTGACACAACTAAGAGGATATGCTTGACAAGTTATAAATCGAAGTCTCATGCCCCTTACTTACAAAGACCGATCCTCATGCTACTCAACTTCAGTCACAAGTAAGCTCTTGTCATTGTAAGTATATACGTATCATAGAGAACCGCTAACGAGGTACCCCTTGCACATGATACAGGAGCTATCCCATAATCAAAATGACAAGGCAAGCAGACAATGAGCATCTCAACGATCTTTTAATTTACTATGTGCATAGATTTTTATTGAGGATGCTTCATAGAATGCTCATTATGGTTATGCTGCAAGTTTCCACCATGATTAGGCATGGCTTAGGCTAGCGGCCCAGGCGTTTCTCTAACACATATACAAACTCCATGATCTTATAAGTTCCACTTTTATTTCACACCGTCGGGATCCATAGGCAAAAGAACATGATATCAACGAGGTACTAAGTACCAGTGCAATGTTGAAAGCGTTCCCCATGATACATGGTTCTGCTAACTTCAACTTATAAAGCACAAGCATATACACAACAAAGAAGGACGCAATGGTTCAGGTTTATTAAGTGCAAGAAAATAAAGTGTGCCATCAAGTTTGTGAGAGCTTTACTAACTTTCTCATAACAAGCAAACATTTTATTCAGAAGAAAACAAGGCATATTGAATATGCACGAAACAACACATGATGCTAATAGGTAGCTATGGTGGACACTTTTGGCAGTCTTTGGTTTTAGGGAATTGGAAACACGAGTAGAGCATACTCAGTGTAAGTGAAGGCTCGCAATTAGAGAGGGAGCGACAAACGAGAGAGCAATAACTGTCATAACCATGCTTGCAACAAAACAGGACTAATCATGGCATGAAAGTGATTCAAGACCCTCAAGGAAAAATAATTCATCGACGCTTAACTGATTATTTCAGTTATATGCATGCGTGAGCATGTGCCAAGTCAATTCAAATGAAACATTCAGAGGAGGATACCACGGGGTCATACCAAGTTATGAATAGAGTAATGCAAGCAAACATTCATATGACATGCTACAAACTATTAGCAAGCTGGGACTAATCATACGAAAGCAAGAACTACTAAGCATCCATGAATAACATACACCCTACACAAACAGGCTAAGCATGCCCACAATGATGAGTATATGTACAAAAATGAAAACAAATAGAGTTCGTTACCAGCCTCTTACCACACCTCAAGTTGTCATTAATCCTTATTATTGCCCTTCACTTGTGTGGCTTGAATAATAATATGAAACCAAATTCCACTGAGAACTGCTGAACCCTGCAAAAAACTCACAAAACCAAAGAAGAACAACAAATATTTTTGGTGTTTTCGATTTTTAAAACAAGAACCAAAAAGGAAGAACAAGCAAAGCAAAAGGAAAAAAGCAAACCAAGGCAAAAAGAAAAAGAACCAAACCAAAGAGAAACAACAGAAATATTTTTGGTCTTTTTGTGTTTTAGAAAGCAAAAGCAAAGAAGGAACAAAAACTAAAAAGAGAACGAAACATGAATATACAAAGTACCGACGCGAAATGATATGGAGATGAGTGCGATGTCGGCGTACCTCCCCCCAAGCTTAGGCTTTTGGCCTAAGTGGGTATCAATCCCAAGCTGGCCAAGATGAAGTGTCTCCGTGGTACAACGAGGAGGTACCCTCGTCCTGGTGCGTGCTCGAGTACGTCCCTCCGTAGTGCGCAGAGTAATCGTAGGAGGGCACATCCTCCTGGTGTTGCCTGTGGAAACCCAGCAAGCGGAGCTGCTTGTCCACCTCCTCCTTGGAGCGCGACCACGGCCTCCTGTGAACACTGAACAAAGTAGATTGCAGCAAAGGGATCTCCCTCTCATCCCCGTCAGTAAACAACATCCTATATACTAAACTATCCAACTCAGAATCAGTAGTGACAAAGTGATGTGTTTTCATAGCAGCAAAGTCAAGCCTTTGTGGTGCCAATATAGTATCATTGGGATCCACAGAAAGATCTAATGCATTGACCATATGTGAAGCAATGATGCCCCCATAGATAGGCCCCCTAGTAGCTAGGCGGCGAGCAATAAGAGAGCCAAGATTGTACCGAGTATCATTGTTAAGCGCAGCAGTAAGGAAGGCTAAATGATAGTTGGAGATATTACTCGTATTCTCCCTACCAAGAACGCTAGTAGCAAGATAATATGCAAAGTATCTAAGAGCAGGGAGCTGGATGTTTCTTATCTTTCCGCGCTGAGCTACGCGGTCATCATCATTGGTCACCCCTCGTAGAGCTCCAGCAAATCAGCGGGCCGCCCTTGAATCTTCTTCACGGTCCATGTCATGCTTACACCTACAATACTGCAAAATCTTTCCAATGACATGGTAAAGGGCAGATTATAAATTCTAAAAGAGACAGTTGACTGATAGGGCGTGTTAGTAAACACGAAGCTCTCCACAAAAGTTTTGGTGAGCATAGCATATTGCTCACTCTCATCTTGCATATATGAGGTCAAACCAACCCTCTGAATCAGTAGCAAGAAATCATCAAGAATCCCTGCAGCTTGTAAGAAAGTAAAACAAGGAAAAGTAGATGGGTGAGCATCCCCATCATCTCCTTCATTACCAATACGAGGTGCAATGAGATCTTCGTTGTATGATGGCCTAAACTGAGAGGCTGATCTTGAGGGCCTTGACCTCCTAGGTGCATCCCTCTCAAATATTTCTCCAAAGGTATGGTTGTTCATGTTGGATATTCTGAAATTTAAACATCTATTAAACAAGTGATTGCAAAGTGAATATAATGAAGGGCACTACTCATAGAGACTTGTAAGAGGCCTAAACATGCATCAAAACTATATCTCTAAGCATCAAACAAGATTACAAGCTCTCATAACCTGTCACCTACAGCAGGAAAATACTCAAGATATAAACCACTAAACACAAATCTACTTGGACAAGCGGAGGAGTCACATACCGGAGAACAAATGCTCCAAATTTCAGCAGCAAAGATGGGCTGAGCAAGGAGATCGAAAAATCGAGGGCAAGCACAGCAAGAACGCGATTTCGAGCAATGAACTGGTGTTTACTCGGGAGAGAGAAGAAAGTGGCAAGTGAGAGAGTGAGTGGTGGGCCAGGGGTGGCCCACACAATAGGCAGGCGCGCCTGGCTGGCCGCCATACAGTGTGGTGTGCCTGCCTTTGGGGCCCCTGGTACCTTCCAGCACTCTCCGCCTTTTTCACGTAAAAATTTAATATGAATTTTCTGGAATTTTTCGAGACACTTTATTTTTGGGCAATTTTCAGGTATAGATGAATGATTGTTTGACAAACAGATTTATGGAATGATGCAATGGCAAAACAAGGCTAGAACTACAGAAGTTCTAAGACACTCTAATATGCAAGCAACTAACAACAGAAAAGAAAACTAAACGAAAAAAAAAAATAAATGGAAATAATAGAAGTAAACAGAGATAATCATGGTGGAAACATTGTTTTGTTCAATGAAATCCTTTTGTTAACAAGGTTGATCAGGTCTTGTTACCAAAACAATTTTATATAAAACAAAACTTTGTATTCCACTAATGATTATGTTACCTCAACTTTGATAGCAATGGTCCCAATCATAATAGTTTCAAATTTTACTGTTGGTATGGGACAATATATTTCTCCAACTTGAATGCCCTCAACATGTTCAATTGAATTCAAACCATAAGTCCTATCAACCTTATTGGGGAAATAGACAGTATGTTCCTTGTCATTAATATTGAAAGTCACCTTTCCTTGATTACAATTAATAACAGCTCCTGCAGTATTAAGAAAAGGTCTCGCAAGAATAATAGACATATTATCATCTTCAGGCATTTCAAGAACAACAAAATCAGTTAATATCAAGCAATTATGAGCCACTTGAATAGGTACATCCTCACATATACCATCAGGAATAGTGGTAGATTTATCAGCCATTTGCAAAGATATATCAGTTGGTATTAGTTTTTCAAATTGAAGTCTCTTGTAAAGAGAGAAAGGCATGACACTGACTCCTGCTCCCAAATCACACAAAGCAGTTCTAACATAACTATTTTTAATAGAGCAAGGAATAGTTGGAATCCCTAGGTCTCCAAGTTTCTTTGGAACCTTACCATTAAAGGAATAATTAGCAATCAAAGTAGAGATTTCATCATTAGGGATCTTCCTTTTATTCGAGACAATATCCTTCATATACTTTGAGTAAGGAGGCAATTTAATAGCATCAGTCAAAGGAATTTGCAAGAATAAAGGTTTCATCCACTCACAAAACTTATTATGGTGTTCATCTTCCTTTGACTTGTGTTTCTTATCAGGGAAAGGCATAGGTCTTTGGACCCAAGGCTCTCTTTCACTACCATGTTTCTTAGCAATAAAATCTTCTTTAGTGTATTTAGTATTCTTAGTGTGCTTTTCAGGTTCTTCTTCAACTTTTTCTTTATCAGGAACATCATTTTCTTCATTACCACTTTCAGTTTCAACGTTAGAGATAGATATACTATTAGGATCTTTAGCAGGTTCAGAGGGTTCTGCAATAGTTTTATGTTTCTTTTTTCTTTTCTTACGAGTAGTACCACTATTTTCAGCTTGTTGAGAATCCTGCTCAATTCTTTTGGGATGCCCCTCAGGATAAAGAGGATCCTGGGTAGCAGCACCACTTCTAGTTCTAATCTCATAAGCATGTTTTTCTTTAGCAGCATTTGCTAGCAGGTCTTTTTGCACTTTAATAAGTTGATCTATTTGAGTTTGAACCATTTGAAAATGTTTAACAAGCATTTTAACATCATTAGAGGTTCTTTCCACAATATCCTTCAACTCAACAATAGCTCTAGAGTTTTCCATTAGATGATTTTGCACCCTTTTATTAAAATTATCTTGCTTAACAATAAAAATATCGAATTCTTCTAAGCATGGATCAGGAGGTTTAGAGTAAGGGATATCACCTTCATCAAAGTGTTGGAGAGAGTGTACCTCAATAGTGAATGGATGCGGAATTGGCTTACATAATTCTTCTATAGGAGGTAAATTCTTGACATCTGTAGCTTTAATTCCCTTTTCCTTAAGACATTTTTTAGCTTCCTTCATCACTTCATCATTTAATTCAATTACTCCCCTCTTCTTTGATGTTGGAATAGGCACAAGAATAGTTGGTTCAGGTATAATTATTTCAGGTATACCTGGTTCAGGAGGAGTCCAGTCTTCATAATTCTTGCTTATTTTAGCCATTAATTCCTCAACTTCCTTGGGAGTCCTATTCCTGAAAACACAATCAGCACAACTATCTAGGTATGTCCTAGATTCTTTAGTTAGTCCATTATAAAATATATCAAGAAGCTCATTCTTAGGTAATGGACTTCCAGCCTGTGCATGAATCAAAGCACAAAACCTTGCCCAAGATTCAGGCAATATCTCTTTTTCTCCCTGTTTAAAATCAAAAAGTTCCTACAGAATAACATGTTTAGCACTAGGAGGAAAATATTTTTGCAGGAAAGTACTAATCAAGCAATTAGGGCTATCAATAGATCCAGGAGGTAAATTACTAAACCAAGTTTTAGCTTCTCCTTTCAGTGAAAAGGGGAAAATCTTAGCAATAAAGTAAGTACGCATCTTAATATCATCAGAAAACAGGTCACTCATGGTAGAAAGTGTAGGGGTTCGTAGCATGGAAAACAAAAATTTTCTATCGCATACAAACAAACAAGCCAAGATCTATCTACTAGATTGTAGCAACGAGTCGATGGTACAACTTACCCTCGAAGATTCCAAAGCGGTTAACGAGAGCAGATTCTCGTGGGTGATGTAGTCGTACTCTTTCCGATCTCAAGATCGCGTAGACGATCCTTCCAGCGCCACGTTCCAGCAGCGCCTCGCAGTCGGGTCACATCGCTCGGTACTGACGAAGACCTTCCTCTCCTTGTTCCAAAGAAAATGGAGGTTGTAGCACTCTCCTCGCGATGGCAAGACAACGGCGTGGTACCTAAGTAGAGGGAGATCTGCAGGCTTCGCTTAAGCCCAAGTAGTATGGTGGAGCTTATGAGAGAGGCTATTAGTGGTCTAGTAATTAGACACACCAATTAGAGGCTCTAAACCAATTAGAAGGCTCTAAACCCAAAACAGCTCTAAACCGGGGTCTAGGTCTAGTTTCTAGTTTAGAGGATAGGAACTTGTGTGTCCTAGGAGGAGCCCTGCCCCTCCTTATATAGGTGGGAGGGGCTGGCCAAGGGAGGGAGTGAGTCCTCCCCAACTCGGCCTAGGTGGGCGCCGGCTTGGGAGGAGGACTCCTCCCTCAAGTCTGTTTCTCCTCCTCCTCCCACTTCCCAAAAGCTGCTTGACTTTCAAACTAGCCGCTTGACTTTTTCAATTTAGGATTCAATTTAATCCTTTATTTGGGACAGCAAGAACACTTAGTACATGATGCAATCATTCCAACATGCAATGACACATCCATGTACCCCTTCCCCCTCCGGAGTGCCGGACATTCCGGGACCTTCTAGAATGTTCCCGATGAAAACACGGAACCATTCCCCAACTCAAACGGGACTTTCCTTATATGAATCTTATTCTCCTGGACCATTCCGGATCTCCTCGTGATATCCGGATCCCATCCGAGACTCAACAACATTCGGTCTCTTTCTCATAATACCATAACTACTCAAACAACGTCAATCCTTAAGTGTGTCTCCCTACGGTTCGTGAATTATGCGACATGATCGAGACACTTCTCGAACAATAACCAATAGAGGAATCTGGAAATATGGCTCCACATATTTCTACGATTACTTTGCGATCGAATGAACCACTTACATACGATACCAATTTCCCTTTGTCTCACGATATGTTACTTATCCGAGGTTATGATCATGGTATCTCTGCATACCTAGTTCAACCTCACATCGATAAGTACTCTTTTCGCTCCGTGATATGTGATCCCTTGTGACCAAGTCACATGCTTGCAAGCTAATTGGATGACATTTCACCGAGAGGGCCCAGAATATCTATCCGTCATGTGGATGGACAACCCACTCTTGATCCATGTGTTTCAACCAATACTTTCCGAACACTCAATGCCACCTTTATAGCCACCTGTTACGTGTGGTGTTTGATGACATCAAAGCATCCATCCAAAGAAAGGCAATATGCATGATCTCATGGTCGAAGGAATTAGGTTACTATGTATCAGAAAGCATATAGCAATTGAACTATTGAAATGACTTGATCTTTATGCTACGCTTATCTATAGGAGTATGTCCACCATATCATTCTCCTAACGATATGATCTTGTTGTTGATAACATCTCAATGTTCATGATATGGAAACCTCAATCATCAATCAACCAACAAGCTAGTGAAGTATAGAGGCTATACTAGGGACTTCAAATTAAGTTTACAAATCACACAAGTATTAATGGTTTCCTTGTTAATACTATTATAGCATGAATGTAAACATTTATCATAAGTGTGAAGATATGATAATAACCTACTTTATTATTGCCTCTTGGGCATATCTCCAACAGTCTCCCACTTGCACTAGAGTCAATAATCTAGTTTCAAACCTTTGTGTATTCAACACCTATGGCTTTCCGGTGTTGTATGTACACGATTGCTAGTGGTCAACTGATCTCCGGATCTGACACTTCCAGGTCCGTGTGTAATTGCATGTCTTTGCGTCTCTACGCATCACTCATTCTCTAATGAGATGGCTTTGTATAATTTGGTCTTTCGGTGTGACCTTTAGTTCTTTGGGGTTAAAACATGTTGATAATATTGTCGCACAATATATCTTCATAGTATTATCCCGCTGTGAACTACACCTAGTTTGATAACAAACTACTTGACACAAATACCCTCTTTTGCTGCTATAATAGCAGTCATATACTTAGCCTTTTGTTGTAGTATCTGTCACAATATCTTAACTTTGGAACTCATCCAAATCCATTATGGAACTTACTTTCCATTATATTGTGCCACCCTTAGTTTAGATTGAGATAAACTTAATTTGTACTTTGTGACAAAGCTAGTATCAATGTAGTACTTTTACAATGAACTAACGATCTATTTGTCACTTTTACAAATAATATACTCTTAGTTCTTCCAAAAGATCATAAGAATATCCTTACTATCGTCCAATGATCATCTTATGAATCATTCTGGTATATGCTCATAATATTTATAGCATAGGACATATCTGGATTTGTACATATCACAGTATGATTGATATAAATACTCTTTGTGATTTCATACATCAAGTATCAAACTATACTTGAATCTTTGTTTCACTTACCAAATGTCAATACACTTGAATATATCATCAACATTGAACTCTTTCAATCCTTTCTGTGCAACAAGAACCTTTCTTGTAGTTTCTATATTGAATTCATTCAATATCTCGTCTATGTACTTCTGGCACAACCATATTTGCGTCTATTGATGCCAAATATTTGGGTTTTGCCTAAGTCTTTCATCGGGATGAAATTCTTAATATGTGTTAATAAAAGATACATTATTTCCAATCAACAACATGTCTTCCACATAATGTATTAGAAACATGTCTTAGCGCTCCCACTTAATTTCTTGCAAATGCAAGCATCTTCATTGTCCGATGAAATTAAACTCTTTAACAGTTTCATCATAGTGAAGATTCCAACTCCATGCTTACTTCAACCATTGAAGTTTGCATATGCTTTTAGCATCCTTTGAATTAACAAAACCCTTTGAACTGTGTCATGCACACGTCCTAGGTAACCATTCTATTAGAAGAACTTGTTTTGTTTATTCTACTACCACATAACAAATTATATGTAGTGGTTGCTACATTAATCCGTCTAGACTAAACATCGCTATGAAAGATCAAATCTTGTCATATACAACCTTTGAACATTGTTGTGAACTCTTTCCCAACATGTCGACTATTTCATAGATGTGAAACATCCATGTCTACTTCTTTATAGATCCAAACACAACTACAAGGTCTTACACCTTTTTCGAGGGTCCTTCAAGTTCAAAACTTGATTTCTCGTGTATGGAACTATCACGGATTTTATGGCTTCAAGCCATTTGACGGAGTCAGGGCCCATCATCGTTTCTTTGCATGTAGTAGGTTCATTATTCTCAAATAATGATTCAACCCTCAAATCTTGGTATTTGATTGTTCATCCGACCTACTTGTTTCAATAGAAACTTAGACCTCCGTGACCACAACCTTTGAGGCACGTGAGCCATGAGCATTGTTGCTGCCTCCGGAACACTTTTCGGTGCTGCGCAACTCTGCACATATAGCTAAGGTTCTTTTAACCTTATCAAAGTTCTATTGTCCTCCCACTTAACTTTTCACGAAAAATTCCTTCTCAAAGAAACTTGACGTTCTAAGCGACAAACACTTTTGTCTCCGGTGTTTATGGAGGAATACTTAAAGAATACAAAGACAGTTTATCCGACTTTGGTTGCAAACATCTTTCTTATGCAAGCATACCAATGTTTAAGAAAGGACTACTTGGTTTTATCCCAAACCATAACCTTATATGGTGTCATTTCAGCGGATTATGATGGAGCTCTTTAGTGGAAAATGGTAGTCTCTAAAGCTTTTTTTAATCTTTAAAATATAATAGCAGTTTTATGAATTATACCTTCGATCTTACCATGTCAAACAAGGTTCAATTACATATCTCGAACGCTCCATACTCTTATGGTGTTTCGGGAAATGCAAATCCTGTAATCCATTCCTTAAATCTTAGGTATTATGCTAAACTTGTAATTCAAATATCTTCCTTTATGATCTTATCATAAACTATTCATATTCTTGTTACAATGATTTTGCACTTCATCTTAAAATCTTTCGAACTTTTCAAATATTTCACACTTCATCCTTATTAAGTAAATATTCACATATTCACTCAAATTTTCGGAGAAAGCATATGAAGTTGAAATCCATCGCTCTTGACTACACATAATGGAGTTCGTACAACAATATGCACAAGTTCCAATAAGCTAGTTTTCGTTCCTTTTGGCCTATGAACGAAGTTTTAATTATCTCCAGGAAAGTTTCACAAACGTCATTTGATCAAAAATCAAAAGACTCCAAAATTCCATCCACATGGAGTTTCTTCATGTTTTCTTTCCAATATAATTTAAACGGCGATGTCACTTCCTAAGTGATCTTTCAATCAATTTGTCTTTCGACAATTTTTAGCACTAGTTTTATGGATGTGATTTATCCAACGAGATTTGTGAATCATCCATCTTTTATGGATTACGGCAATTATTTGAACAACCCTTTGTTCTCATAATACTGATAAAACAAATCGAAGGCAAGCTTTGATGTTTTAACGAGCAACACAATAACCCTTTATTTGTTCTCGATGAACATCATCACATATTCTTTTGCTAGTTACTTAGGCCATTGTAGTTCATGAATTGTGTTGTTTCGTATGACGATTCATACCAACAAATTCAGTATCAAGTACTTAAGAACCACATTTTAATAAGCAAAGAATATAGCCATAACATGTATATCATCTATATACTTTAAACTGAACAATTCTAGTCTTTTCTTTTCTCGCCATATACTTATGAGATTCTTTTTCAAGATTTCTTCTGCTTGAAAGAATCTATCAACATCAATAGTGGAGTCATACTTATGACACATAGTCCAAAGCGTATAGTTAAATACCAATGTCTTTGAACTTGCACTTTGAAGTAGATCACCATTATCAAATATTTGGTGTTCTTTCAAATTCCTTTCTTTAGTAATCTCTTGGTGTAGTAAACAATTTACCTACATCAAATATTCACCTCATCATGGATTTATCCATGATCAAGCTACTTTTAGCTTGTAACGATGAATTATGAGTATAATGTTGCTATCCAAAACCTTTTGGAGGATTAGGACAACTAGTGTCTCCAACCTTTTGCAAATTCTCATCAAAATATGAGAACATGAACTTTGCCATATTATACTCTATCATGTTGTAACCAAAACTTTGTTTCAGATATCACAATATCTTCCACAAATCATGGTTTCTGAAACAACTCTTTCAGATCCTAGATAACCTTGATATTAAGACAATCTTTTAATATAAAGAATCATGGAGAAAACATGATACTTATATACTAACATTTGGAATTGTTACTCTTGATTTAATACTAATTATTAAACTTCATGGAGTAACCGGAACTTACTGAAAGTTTGCAATAGGACTTCTAAACTTTAGATTAACACTTCAATACAATACGATACCAGTTCGTAAAGTAACTAACCAGAATTCTATAGTTCTATCACCTCAATTATAACTAAGCGCAAGGTGGTAAACGGATGCCAATGACTACAACAACTATGCAAATTCACTTTGATTTAGTTTATGATAAATTTAGTTCTAATTAATAATTAAATTAATCTAGGTGAACTCCCACTCAAAACAATATCCCTCACATTGTTTTAGTGATCACACGAACCAAATCCACCACATCAAAACCGATCATCACGAGAGTTGATATAGCTTCAATGGCGAACAATCAACATGTTCATCATATCTACTATATGACTCATGCTCTACCTTTCGGTAATCCGTGTTCCTGAGGCCATGTCTGTACATGCTAGGCTCGTCAAGATCAACCTTAGCTACCGTGATAAGCAAATCTGGCTTGCTTACGTTGTATTCACCAGCGGAATCAAAGACACCCGATCATCACGTGGTGCTTCAAGCAAGCTTTGGCAACGGTGCATACTAAGGGTGAACACTTTAGAACTTGAAATTTATGTGCATGAGGGATCATCTTATAATGCTACCGTGCCTACTAAGCAATACAAGATGCATAAAGGATTAACATCACATGCAATTCATAATATGTGATATGATATGGCCTTTCTTCTTTGTGCTTTCGATCTCCATCTTCAAGCACGAACATGATCTCCATCATCACCGCAGATAGCATCAAGGTCAATGATGCTTCTTCATGGTTGTCGTCCACCAGCTTCAACTATTACAACTACTTTGAATAGACACGCAGGTCTTAACAAAATTAAAGACAACCATAAGGCTCCTGCCGGTTGCCAACTTACAATAAGGAACATTGCATACATCAAATATAATCACAATCATGGCCATATCACATCACTGCACACCCCTGCAAAACAAAGTTAGACGCCTCTACTTTCTTTGCATATTTTACGTGGTTTGGGGCTTTCAATAAGTGTCGTTCTAACTTACGAACAAGAACCACAACATTGATACTAGCATTGTTGATCACCCGTTGTAAATTGGATCTTTACTATGCTAGGAGAAACAGCACCATAAAGCCACTTATGCAATACGAGTTGCATGTCAAGCGTGGAGCAAGTCTCATGAACGATGTCATGTAAGGTTAGCCCGGGCCGCTTCATCCCAACATACCGCAAGATGCAAAGTACACAAAAAGCAATCTACAATAAAAGCATCAACGCCCACAATGACCATTGTGTTCTACTCGTGCAACAGATCTACATATAGACACGGCTCTGATACCACTGTAGGGGTTCGTAGCATGGAAAACAAAAATTTTCTATCGCATACAAACAAACAAGCCAAGATCTATCTACTAGATTGTAGCAACGAGTCGATGGTACAACTTACCCTCGAAGATTCCAAAGCGGTTAACGAGAGCAGATTCTCGTGGGTGATGTAGTCGTACTCTTTCCGATCTCAAGATCACGTAGACGATCCTTCCGGCGACATGTTCCAGCAGCGCTCCCGCAGTCTGTCACACGTTCGGCACTCGACGAAGACCTTCCTCTCCTTGTTCCAAAGAGGCGGAGGTTGTAGCACTCTCTCGCGATTCCAAAGACAACGGGCGTGGTACCGGAAGTAGAGGGAGATCCTGCAGGCTTCGCCTTAAGCCGGAAGTAGTATGGTGGAGCTTATGAGAGAGGCTATTAGTGGTCTAGTAATTAGACACACCAATTAGAGGGCTCTAAACCAATTAGAAGGCTCTAAACCCAAAACAGCTCTAAACCGGGTCTAGGTCTAGTTTCTAGTTTAGAGGATAGGAACTTGTGTGTCCTAGGAGGGAGCCCTGCCCTCCTTATATAGGTGGGAGGGGCTGGCCGCCAAGGGAGGGAGTGAGTCCTCCCCAACTCGGCCTAGGTGGGCGCTGGCTTGGGAGGAGGACTCCTCCCTCAAGTCGGTTTCTCCTCCTCCCACTTCCCAAAACTGCTGTTTGACTTTCAAACTAGCCGCTTGACTTTTTCAATTTAGGATTCAATTTAATCCTTTATTTGGGACAGCAAGAACACTTAGTACATGATGCAATCATTCCAACATGCAATGACACATCCATGTACCCTTCCCTCCGAGTGCCGGACATTCCGGACCTTCTAGAATGTTCCCGATGAAAACACCTAACCATTCCCCAACTCCAAACGGACTTTCCTTATATGAATCTTATTCTCGGACCATTCCGGATCTCCTCGTGATATCCCGGATCCCATCCGAGACTCAACAACATTCGTCTCTTTCATAATACCATAACTACTCAAACAACGTCAATCCTTAAGTGTGTCTCCCTACGGTTCGTGAATTATGCGACATGATCGAGACACTTCTAACAATAACCAATAGAGGAATCTGGAAATTCATATGGCTACATATTTCTACGATTACTTTGCATCGAATGAACCACTTACATACGATACCAATTTCCTTTGTCTCACGATATGTTACTTATCCGAGGTTATGATCATCGGTATCTCTGCATACCTAGTTCAACCTCGTTACTGATAAGTACTCTTTTCTCGTTCCCGTGATATGTGATCCCTTCTGACCAAGTCACATGCTTGCAAGCTAATTGGATGACATTTCACCGAGAGGGCCCAGAATATCTATCCGTCATGTGGATGGACAAATCCCACTCTTGATCCATGTGTTTCAACCAATACTTTCCGAACACTCAATGCCACCTTTATAGCCACCTCACGGTGGTGTTTGATGACATCAAAGCATCCATCCAAAGAAAGGCAATATGCATGATCTCATGGTCGAAGGAATTAGGTTACTATGTATCAGAAAGCATATAGCAATTGAACTATTGAAATGACTTGATCTTTATGCTACGCTTATCTATAGGAGTATGTCCACCATATCATTCTCCTAACGATATGATCTTGTTGTTGATAACATCTCAATGTTCATGATATGGAAACCTCAATCATCAATCAACCAACAAGCTAGTGAAGTATAGAGGCTATACTAGGGACTTCAAATTAAGTTTACAAATCACACAAGTATTAATGGTTTCCTTGTTAATACTATTATAGCATGAATGTAAACATTTATCATAAGTGTGAAGATATGATAATAACCTACTTTATTATTGCCTCTTGGGCATATCTCCAACAGAAAGCTCAGTCATATGTGCTACCGCACTTTCATTCTTAGTCCCACAAATAGGTTCTTTCTCAACAATAGCTATATAAGATAGATCAAGAGAGAAATCATAATCTTTATCTTTAATGTTTATGGGAGAAGCAGCAAACTTAGCAATAGGAGACAGTTTGGGTCTAATAGTACGCCTCTCAAGGAGACTCTTAGCAGCGCTCCTATCATGGGTGTTTTTACATTCTTTAATAAATTCATCGGTCATCTCGACATAACCGTCCTCAATATCATAGCTCTCACTAGCCTCAGGAGAACTAACAGGTGTAGTAGTGTCTTCATTAGGAGTTTCAGTATTTCTAGCTATAGTTCTAGCAATCGTAGCATCTAGGAAAGGACCTAATGAACCACTCTTATCAAGCACAGTAGAAGCAGCATCATAAGTATCAGAAGTTTCAGATTCAGCAGTAGTAGCAGTGTGTGTAGCATGTGTATGTGGTGGTGTAACGAGCTTACTCATAGCAGTGTTGGGGTTCCGCGTATGAAAACAATAAATTTTACTCTACACCCCTGAACCCCTGAAGCTGCTAGGACCTATCTATTAGTAATACAGTAACGGGAGGGGCTTTTCGCGAACTTACCCTTGAAGACCGAAACGCGTTGTCAACACTCAGGAGAGCGTGGTTGATGTAGACGAGCCGAAGCCGATCTCAGGGTCGTGATGAAGTCCTTGTGCTCCTTTGGCTCAAACGACTGGTGTGCCTCAAGTGCGACACCTCACGGGGAGTTACACACGTCCGGTGCCTAATGATGACTCCCGCTTCCCCAATCCAGGAGCAGTTGCGGAAGTAGAGCTCCTGGATCCGAATCCCACAGCGCGACGGCACTCCACGGTGAAGATGTCTCTCGCTCGTGTAGTCCAGACTTGGGACCACGGTCACGAGAGAGAGGGGAGAGAGAAATATGAACTAGAGGTCCTCCCAAAAGTGGGGAGACCTTTATTGATTATTGGTGTATTTAAATTGGCCAAATACTCCCACTATATATAGGGGGAGGGGAGGTACTACCTCCCTCAAAGTCCCGAGGTGGGACTAAAGGAGAGGAGGGGGGAGGGGTGGCCGCCGGCCACCCTAGTGGGCCCCGCATGGGGGGCTAGACCCAGCCGGCCTCCCCTTGGCCCCTCTCCCTCTCTCCTTTCCCCTAATGGGCCCTCTCCCTCCGGAATTGGCCCATTAAGCCTTTGACCATTAAAATTGATTTTCTCTTTATTTAAATAATTATGAATAAATGATTAAATCAACATTTAACATTCATTCACATATTATTCAACCTCCGTGGCTATGGAACTCCTTCCACCTCCACTCCGGACATCCTTCGGACTCACCGAAACCCTTATGGTTTTCTCCCTACTCTTCTTCGGTGATTCCACCGATCCTATAAACACTCTCTAAGCATCATCAAGCCCTTAAGTGTGATACCCCACAGTTCGGGAACACTCCAGACATGGTCGGGACACTCCCGCACCAATGATCGACAGAGGGACCTGGATGGCCATGTGACCCTATGCTCCCACGAAGATCTTTCGTCGTTTGAACCGGACACCGTGTCCCTTTGTCTCTCGATACTTGAATTGCCGAGATCCGATCAATGACATCACCATGTCGTGTTCAATCTCACATCGAACAATGCTACTTGACTCGTTCCGACAAGTGATATCCCCGTGATCAAATCACACGCTGCGCAACTATTGGATATAACTTCTCCGAGTGGGCCCTTGAGTATCTTCCCGTCACATGGACGGACAAATCCCGCTCTTGACATATATTGCCTCTACGGTTCCCTTCGAATACCTGAACACACCTTTATAATCACCGTATTACCAGATGGCGTTTGATGCTATCTAAGCACTCTCAAGAGACAGTGATTGATATAGCCTTACGGTCTAAGGAATAGTCTACGAGGATCCTTTTCTAATCATTGTAACTTGAACTTCGTGACATGATCGGGTCATGATGTTTAGGTTGGGTATTGGTTCATCATCTCATTCTCAGAATGAGATGACCTCATTTCCAACTGGCATAAATGCCACATGATTAGGAAACATAATCATCTATTGACCAATGAACTAGTGACTAGAGTTTCACTGGGAACCCCTGGTTGTTTGTATATCACACGTGTATTGATGTTTCCACTCAATACAGTTATAGCATGATATAAAACTTAATCATAAACTATATGAAATATGATAATAGTCCTTACTACTATTTGTCTCTAGGGCATATTTCCAACAGTCTCCCACATTTGTTCTCAATCATTGGCACCATATATCCGGTACCCTGAACATGCTTGCTCATGGAAGAGGTTGAGTCTTGGGTATGTACTTTACAGTCCCAAATCCTTTGCAACTTACTAATGTCACCTTGATTGACATTAATACTTTATTATCTCATGATAGCATCTGGGTGTATGCATCGTCGCTATGGCAGCAGAACGAGGCCTAATTCCAGGAGCCTACAGTGACGTTAGATCAACCTCGAGGGCTTTCTCATGGGCACTGTGCCCTGGGACACATCATTCTACGTTAAAAGCTAACTAGCCCCGCCATAACATTATACAACACTTTAGATGGTACCCTTATCTATTATTATAAATGTATTCATCGAAATACTAGAGCACTCTGTGCAATTTTCGATGTTTTGTTCACCTCTTTTCCTAATTGACTTTAATTAGTATTTACAGGAGTTTCCAACATATTCCCTTATAACATAACCCTTTATGCTTTAAGATATGTCATCCTTTATGGATTTGGGAAACATGTCTACAGTTCTCTACTAGAAACTGTGGACAAAACTTAGCTCAACGTTCTATGATTCAAACTTAATCACTTTTAAACATTCCTTATTTGGATCACATATTATGTTAAGTTATCATCATGGTATGCTAAGACATAACCTATGTCTCAACATAGTGGATGACGACCATCCTTTTCTTTCTTTCAACCATTGATGTTAAACTTAATACTATTCCTAATTTGATTTATTAGGGACCAGTTCCTTAATTAACTACTATTCTGGAACCCCTTTTAGAATCCTTTAAGGAATACTACATAATATCATAATACACCTATTATCAACTTCTACATCTTATAAATCATTATTTATAAGTATTTGCGCTTTCATTCTTAACATACTTAAGAATTACTCCTATAAGCTCCCACTCAGAATATGTTCCTACATATTTGAATTTGAGACTTATATTGCTCCCACTCAAAAATATGTCAATCACATATTGTTTCAGGAAGACTTTCATAGCCCCCACTCAATTTTATGCAAATTTCATATCCACTCACTATTTTGAATAACTTCAAAAACCTTTGATCAGATATCAAACTTGGAGATTTACTATGAGATACTAGTACTTTACTAGTTTTAAATTCCTCTAGACATTTAGCACATTTGAATCAAATTAATTTGAATTTGTCCATACTTGACAAATTGTGTTTTTGTCATTCACCCCTTTTTCCACCATGGCTTTGCAGTCATTTGGGAAAATCCAAGTAACCCCTTTTACTTGCGAGATTTGGCAACGAATTGCTTTCTAATCTCAAGTGAATTTTGTTTTAAGGATTTCTCATAATTCTAGTTCACCATTATTTCCTTAGTAGTTCGTAGGTATGTCATATTCCAGTAATCATGAAAAATGTTTCACAAATGTCTCCATACTAGATATGGATTACATTTTCAATCCTACTTCATGTAGTGAAAACACTAGTGGGGAAAACACAATGATCAATATCATTGATTCTTTCCTTCTGTGAAGAGAGTCGTTCAAGAACATTGTCCGTTGCGCTTCTCAACACTCTGATGCAGGGTTTTGAATCCTCATCGTGTTTTTCACTATCTTCCATTTGCTCCATAATCGAGAAACATCACTAAAAGTGAGCTTTCTCAAGAATGTACCAAAATCCAAGCAATACGAATCTTTCTTTCCTTTTGGTTTCAGCTATGGGTTTTTATTCAAAGTTTCCAAATGAATACGCTACAAGGACTTATTCGCTATTGTTTTGGTTATATAAAATAACCCCCAAACTTTCACGAATTAAAATGGTCCACTACCTTCTAATTGAGTGCTAACCATTTCTAACTAATGGTCTCTACATCTACACTACAACGATTTATTTGGTGCCTTCTATTCACCCCCTTTGATATCTAATATCTCATTGTGATGCTTCGTATTTTGACGTTTCAAAACTCTTTGCATTCCACAATTTCTTTTATGCCATTCTTATAAAATTGAATTTCATTGCTATTGATCAAATCATAGCAATTTGATTCTCTTTTATATTTATACCCTTTTATTGATGAAACACTTTGATCAAATCAAATAGTTTCATATTCATGTTTCCTTTGGTAAACTACTTTACACATTTAAACAATCATTTAATGATAATTACCATTTTTGTTAAAACACAATACATCGAATATGAATTTATTTTTAACAATTCTTTAAACACTTTGTATTCAAGTACTACATGGTGTTCAAGTTATTTTGCCGAACTTAGGCATGATTTATATGTGATAAGAAATCGAATGACTTTCACATATTATCACATAACTTTGAATTTAAACAATGGTTTCATTCATTAATGAATATATCATTTAAGTCAGGTATTTTAAACAAGGCATTTTAATGTTTTACAAATGTTCATGCATTATCAATTAGTTTCAAACAATAAGGATAATTCACACATAATCAAACAAGATATGAACACGAATAGAAATCATTCATAAAAGTACAACAACTGTTTGTTACAAACTCATATGAATAACCGTCTCACGAAGTGTGAGACACACTAAAGAAGTTCTCAATCTCTTGATTACAAAAAATCATCCTAAAACATAAACTAAATGATAAATGTCGAGGGAGAGTGTCGTCGGCCATCATCATCATGCTTGCCATCAACACGCAACGTCACCTCCTCTCCAGCAAGCACCTCTCATGCAGAAGGACCCGTTTTCAGCAAAACATAACAAGTATCAGATATACTTAACACTGCAAATGTGTTTGCAAGATTATAATATTTATAGAACTGTATATCAAATATATACCTTTGTCATTGATGACCTGGGCAACATCTGGTTCAATCAACACATTCCTGAGATGTGTCACGAAACGGTGGAACTCCATTGATTCCGCGTCGCCCCTCATTACGCAAGTACTGACTTGTGCTTGGTAGCTTGGTGACAGCGACCGCAGCACAACACTGTTTGCGAAAGAGCCCGTTATCCAGTTATCCAGGAAGTATGCAGGCCTCATGTACACATCATGCATGTGCTCCAAGTGGTCCTCCAGTGATGAGTTTTCCTCCATCTTAATGGATAGGAAGTCTCCCATCAACTCATGCTCCCATATGCGTACTTGTTCCACGAAATGTGTCCTAAGCTGTAGCATCACCAAACAAGGGTCGACATCACCCACGAAAGGCCACAGCTCATCCACCATTCCGAAACGCATGGTAACTGAAATGAAGGAGGCCATCTCACAATGGAGATAGCGGTCTTTCTGCTCCTCTAGGGTCTCTAGGTCAGTGGGCAGATCCAAATCCATCCTGTCGAGTATGTAGTCGACCACGTCGTTCTCGCTAAGGAGAACGTGGAGACGTGCAACCCATATTGAGAAGTTTGATCCATCTAATCTGAGCTTCTCTCCTTCTAACCAATCAACCGTCAACACGAAAGGAGCCATCTACATTTATAATTGCAAAAGGAATTTAGACTAAGTTTATAATTAAATGAGTTAATAATAACTCCACTCAGAAGCACCTATATCCAAAAGGGTTCCTAGTGATAACATGACCCCTATCAGCCACATGTCCCCCGATTGATCACGGCCATCGATGTGGGTTCAAAGGTGGACGCTAAACGTCAGTCACATCATTCATGCGACTCGTGCTTGATCTTTCGATCATCCGTGTTCCGAGGCCACGCTTCTGTGGCGTGCTAGGCTCGCCAACTCAACCTTAGTGTATTCGCTGTGCAACATGGCTTACACCCACGGTATGTGAACGTAGATATGTCTGACACCCAGGCCTATAACCCTGGATCGCCTCATACCGAAGAACTTTCTTGGTGGTGCACACTAAGGGAGAACACAATCGTTGGTAATTTTAATAGGGATCATCTTATTAGGCTACCGTCAAGTATCTAATACTAGCACACAATAAGACATACAAACAATAACATTGAATGTAAATGCTATGTGATATGGTCCTTCACGTCGTGATCTCCATCCGTCGTCACCGGGTTCCGGTGCCAGGGTTCCGACGCCATAGACACCAGGGTACCGGTGTCAATCCGGCGTGGTAGTCCGTCACCTTCGTGACTATCTACTACTACGTAACAAAATGTAATCACTTTACCTTTGCCACAACCATATCACAGAGCAACGCCCCCCCTGCAAAACAAAGTTACATGCCTCTACTTTATCTTTGCATGTTTTACGTGGCTGAATGGGCTTTCGCACAAGAACCGTTCTTACCTATGAACTTTCAGCACAACGCTGATCAAGTAGCTGTCTCTACTACACCCCTTTCAGGGCCCTCCATTGCAAATGGCATACCAACTAATGCGAGAGAGACAGACACCCCCTAAGCCACTTTATATGATACAAGCCGTATGTCAAGCATGGACCAGTCTCACGAATGAACGCGTAAAGTCGGTTGGGGGACGCTTCATCAAGCATTACTGCGGTATACACAAGTACACGTGGGAGGGTAACAACTAAAAGATCAACGCCCACACGCTACATCTCATGTGTTCTACCCGTACTAGCATTACTACACATAGATCTAGCTCTGATACCACTCTTGGGGTTCCGCGTATGAAAACAATAAATTTTACTCTACGCCCCTGAACCCCTGAAGCTGCCAGGACCTATCTATTAGTAATACAATTACGGGAGGGGCTTTTCGCGAACTTACCCTTGAAGACCGAAAAGCGTTGTCAACGCTCAGGAGAATGTGGTTGATGTAGACGAGCCGAAGCCGACCTCAAGGTCGTGATGAAGTCCTTGCGCTCCTTTGGCTCCAACGACTTGAGTGCCTCAAGTGCGACACCTCGCGGGGAGTTACACACGTCCGGTGCCTGACGATGACTCCCACTTCCCCGATCCAGCAGCAGTTGTGGAAGTAGAGCTCCCGGATGTGAATCCCGCAGCGCGATGGCGCTCTGCGGTGAAGATATCTCTCGCTGGCGCAGTCCAGACTTGGGACCACGGTCACGAGAGAGAGAGGGGAGAGAGAAAATATCAATTAGAGGTCCTCCCAAAAGTGGGGAGACCTTTATTGATTATTGGTGTATTTAAATTGGCCAAATACCCCCACTATATATAGGGGGAGGGGAGGTACTACCTCCCTCAAAGTCCCGGGGTGGGACTAAAGGAGAGGAGGGGGGAGGGTGGCCGCTGGCCACCCTAGTGCCCCCCCGCGGGGGGCTAGGCGTAGCTGGCCTCCCCCTTGGCCCCTCTCCCTCTCTCCTTTCCCCTAATGGGCCCTCTCCCTCCGGAATTGGCCCATTAAGCCTTTGACCATTAAAATTGATTTTCTCTTTATTTAAATAATTATGAATAAATGATTAAATCAATATTTAACATTCATTCACATATTATTCAACCTCCGTGGCTATGGAACTCCTTCCACCTCCACACCGGACATCCTCCGGACTCACCGAAACCCTTCTATTTTCTCCCTACTCTTCTTCGATGATTCCACCGATCCTATAAACACTCTCTAAGCATCATCAATCCCTTAAGCGTGATACCTCACGGTTCAGGAACACTCCAGACATGGTCGGGACACTCCCGCACCAATGATCAACAGAGGGACCTGGATGGCCATGTGACCCCTGTGCGTTCCACGAAGATCTTTCGTCATTTGAACCGGGACAGTCGTGTCTTATTCCCTTTGTCTCTCGATACTTGCATTGCCCGAGATCTAATCAATGACATCACCATGTCGTGTTCAATCTCATTACTGAACAATGCTACTTGACTCGTTCCAACAAGTGATATCGCCGTGATCAAATCACACGCTGCGCAGCTATTGGATATAACTTCTCCGAGTGGGCCCTTGAGTATCTTCCCGTCTCATGGACGGACAAATCCCGCTCTTGACATATATTGCCTCTATGGTTTCCTCCGAATACCTGAACACACCTTTATAACCACCATATTACCAGATGGCGTTTGATGCTATCTAAGCACTCTCGGGAGACAGTGATTGATATAGCCTCACGGTATAAGGAATAGTCTATGAGGATCCTTTTCTAATCATCATAACTTGAACTTCGTGACATGATCGGGTCACGATGTTTAGGTTGGGTATTGGTTCATCATCTCATTCTCAGAATGAGATGACCTCATTTCCAACTGGCATAAATGCCACATGATTAGGAAACATAATCATCTATTGACCAATGAACCAGTGACTAGAGTTTCACTGGGAACCCCTGGTTGTTTGTATATCACACGTGTATTGATGTTTCCACTCAATACAATTATAGCATGATATAAAACTTAATCATAAACTATATGAAATATGATAATAGTCCTTACTACTATTTGTCTCTAGGGCATATTTCCAACAAACAGATGGTGAATCAAGAGGAACAGAGGTGTTCAGAACCTTACCTCTTTTGTAGTGGATGGTAAAATAGGAACCTTGCCATCACGAGACTTACCCATGATGGATGGATGGCAGCAAACAATAATGAATCCAAGTGAACTTGATAAATAAATCTATGCTCCCCGGAAACGGCGCCAAAAAATAGTCTTGATGACCCACAAGTATAGGGGGTGTATCGCAATATTTTCGAGGGAAGTGAAACCCAATTTATTGATTCGACACAAAGGGAGCCAAAGAATATTTATAAGCCTTAACAACTGAGTTATCAATTCAGCTGCACTAGGAAACAATCTTGCTCACAACAGTTTATCAGTAGCAACAGTTTTGTAGTAGGAGTAGTGAAGTAGTAGCAGTAGTAAAGTAAAGACAATAGTAACAATAGCAGTAAATAGTACGATTCGAGTGTGGTAGGCATAGGGATAGATGGACAGGAGTTGCATGGACAAGACAATTCACATGGTAATCAGAACATAGGGCAATTGCAGATAAATAAGATAAAGCATCCAAGTACTAGATAATCCTACGCATGTGTTCCATATATAGTCATACGTGCTCGCAATGAGAACTTGCACCACATCTTTTGTCCTGTCAGCCCGTTTGCAGCGGGGCCTCAAGGGAACTACTGGCAATTAAGGTGCTCCTTTTAATAGAGCACCGGAGCAAAGCATTAACACTCCATGAACACATGTGATCCTCACATCAAAGCCATTCCCTCTGGTTATCCCGATTTCTGTCACTTCAGGGCCATTGGTTCCGGACAACAACGTGTGTGTATACAACTTGCAGGTAAGACCATAAACAATATTATCATAATGAATCAATAACATGTTCAGATCTAAAATCATGGCACTCGGGCCCTAGTGACAAACATTAAGCATAACAAATCGCAACAAAGTCAAAAGGCACTAATAGTAGATACTAGGCACCATGCCCTAACAATCCGATGCCATTACATGAACGATCTTATCCAATCCCTACCATCCCCATAGCCTACAGCGGGGGATTACTCACTCATAGATGGGGGAAACATGGATGGTCGATGGAGAAGCGATGGTGATGATGATGGCGATGATCTCCTCCAATTCCCCGTCCCGGCAGGGTGCCAGAACGGAGTTTCTGGTTCCGAATCGTGGAATCTGGTGGTGGCGGCACAGTGGAACTCTTTCTAGAAAAACATCGAGCCCCCCTGAGTTTTTAGGTCAGAAGGCATCTTATAGGCGAAGAGGGAGACCGAGGGGGTGTCTGGGGCGGCCAGACCACCCCCTGGCGCGGCCAGGCCCAACCCGCGCGGCCAGGTGGTGTGGCTGGGCCCCAGCCCCACTCCGTCTCGTATTCTGGCTCCGGGAGTCTTCTGGTGAAATAGGATTTTTGGCATATTTTCCGGGATTTTTCCTGATAGTTGATTTTCTGCACAAAAACTAGACACCAAAGCAATTCTGTTGAAAACAACGTCAGTCGTTGTTAGTTGCATCCAAATCACACAAGTTTAGAGGAGAAACAATAGCAAAAGTGTTCGGGAAAGTAGATACGTTTTGGATGTATTACAACGTCATGATGATGTCAGCACGGCCACCATAGCCAGGTTGTGGTCGCCGGCGGCAAACTGGACCACCCCGGTAGACACGAATAGTTGTACTAGAACCGCAAGGCGATGACGATCCTACTGCTACTTGCGCTGCTCGTTTTTGGTCATCGGAGGATGGCCGGTGACGAGCTTCAGCGGTGGCATTTGCGATTGATCACGGTGGCGGCAATACAAGAAGCAATTGAAGTAATGGAGTCTACTAGCATGTTCAGTAACTCACCAGAAACGCGATGATGTGGTCAATGAAACGAGGGGAAGCCGGAATCGATGGGGAAAGGCGGTGACCGGCGACGGAGGTGAGGTGTCGATTGGCTTGACTGGGGGTTCTCTGGCTCCCGTGTCCTAGCTAGGGAGAATCAGGACATCGAGGCGAGTCCAACGGTGCACTCAGAATTCCAAGGGGAGCTACGGAGCGACGGCGTTGAGCGGCTCCGGCGATGTAGGGTTTCGGCACAGAGAGAGAAAGAGAGAGCTCTAGAGGGGGAAATGGATGAGAATGGGCAGAGGGACTCCGTGGCATTCTTATCCTTCTCCCAAGCGTCGGTGGTGAGTATCACGGCGCACGGCTGACGTCGACGACGGCATCGGGCAGCGGCGAGTCCTCCAGCGAGCTGCTTGTGACGTCCGGTGGTAGACGACAACGCGGTTTTTGTAGGAAACCCCCTGGAAATTTAACTTCCCAACCCACGGTCCTCTACTGGCCCCACTTGTCATACAGCGAGGGAATGCAAGTTGGGCTGGTATTAATGGTCTTTGGCTAAGTGTGCGGTTTGTCTTTTTGCTTTCATGACATCGGGTGGGAAGAAGATGGGTCGTCAAGCGGTGGGCTTGCTCCTTATCTTTTTATATTTTGATTTTCTGTTTTCTGTTTTTACAAACCACTTCAAATATGAATTTCCTCAAGAATTTAAATATCCAGAGAATTTATAAGTCAAGAATAGTATTGTATAAAGCAAGTATGACTCTCTTCTTCTGATTTGTTTTTGTGCATTGAAATATATTCATAATTATATGAAAAGTCCTTTTCATTAGGAAGTATTAATAAAGATTAGGGTTTTAGGGATTTATTTCTTATAATAAGATTTCATCAAGATGATTTTGTTTTCACTAAATAATTATAATGGTAAAGATTTAAAATGGTGAAGGATATATATAGAATCTTATTAATACTTATCCTCATAAAGGCATTATATATATACATTAAAAGATTTTAATCCCTGGGAATCATGATAGGGTGATTTAAGTTTCATGGTGCTACCTATTTAGTGATTTTACCAAATCCAATTCTACTTGATTTGTAGAGTTTAGAATTACCATGTGTTTTAGGAAGGTTCATTTGGCTCATAGTCTATTGATGACCCACAAGTATAGGGGGTGTATCGCAATATTTTCGAGGGAAGTGAAACCCAATTTATTGATTCGACACAAGGGGAGCCAAAGAATATTTATAAGCCTTAACAATTGAGTTGTCAATTCAGCTGCACTGAAACAATCTTGCTCACAAAGTTTATCGAGTAACAGTTTTGTAGTAGGAATAGCAAAGTAGCGCAGTAGTAAAGTAAAGACAAGTAACAAAAGCGATGTGATGGGATTCGAGTGCGGTAGGCATAGGGATGGATGGACAGGCGTTGCATGTACAAGACAATTCACATAGCAATCAGAACATAGGGCAATTGCAGATAAATAAGATAAAGCATCCAAGTACTAGACAATCCTAGGCATGTGTTCCATATATAGTCATACGTGCTCGCAATGAGAACTTGCACAACATCTTTTGTCCTGCCAGCCCGTTTGCAGCGGGGCCTCAAGGAAACTACTAGCAATTAAGGTGCTCCTTTTAATAGAGCACCGGAGTAAAGCATTAACACTCCATGAACACATGTGATCCTCACATCAAAGCCATTCCCTCCGGTTATCCCGATTTCTGTCACTTCAGGGCCATTGGTTCCAAACAACAACGTGTGTAAACAACTTGCAGATAAGACCAAAAACAATACTATCATAATGAACCAATAACATGTTCAGATCTTAAATCATGGCACTCGGGCCCTAGTGACAAGCATTAAGTATAACAAGTCACAACAAAGTCATAAAGCACTAATAAAAGATACTAGGCACCATGCCCTAACAATCTGATGCCATTACATGAACGATCTCATCCAATCCCTACCATCCCCATAGGCTACAATAGGGGATTACTCACTCATAGATTGGGGAAACATGGATGGTCGATGGAGAAGCGATGGTGATGATGATGGCGATGATCTCCTCCAATTCCCGTCCGGCAGGTGCCGAACGGAGTTTACGGTGCATTTCGTGGAATCTGGTGGTGGCGGCGGAGTGGAACTTCTTCTGGAAAAACGTCGAACCCCCCAAAGTTTTTAGGTCAGAAGGCTCCTTATAGGCGAAGCGGGAGACCGAGGGGGTGCCTGGGGGGCCCACACCACCCCTGGCGTGGCCTGGCCTGGCCCGCGCCACCAGGTGGTGTGGCCACCCCTAGCTCTTCTCCGTCTCGTATTTTGGCTCCTGGAGGCTTCGGGTGAAATATGATTTTTGGCATATTTTCCGGGATTTTTCCTGATAGTTGATTTTCTGCACAAAAAGTAGACATCAAGGCAATTCTGCTAAAAACAGCATCAGTCCGCATTAGTTGCATCCAAATCACACAAGTTTAGAGGAGAAACAATAGCAAAAGTGTTCGGGAAAGTAGATACGTTTTGGACGTATCAACTCCCTCCAAGCTTAGCTTATTGTTTGTCCTCAAGCAATTCAGTTGAAAACTGAGTGTGATAAAAGAACTTTCATGAACACATTTGCTTCATATGATGTATATATTCTCAGCATGTGATCAACTACTTAGACAGTTCATAATAAAGAGTATGCAACTAAGTTTACTTAATAGGCATTGCAAGCTCTGAAGAGATTCCAACTCAAAAATAATAAGTAGCATGAAGCATAAACATAAGCAACATTACAATGCTCATAAAAAGGTATGATAGAGTGGTATCTCGCTTGCCTTTTATTATGAATGTCAAGGCACCTCTGAAGTTCAAGTGATGACTAGAAGTAAAGATATCAAAGATACAAGCATCAAAGTCATAACACAAATAATCAAGTAATGGGACAAGCACAAAGAATGACAACTATGCTCTCAAGAAGGTGCTCAGAGAATGTATGGAGACTCAACAAGAAAAGGTTTTAAATAATTTGAAAGGCTTCCAAATGCTGAAAGTATGGTACTCATTAGCTTTGATCTCTCATTGCCCCTATCATAAGCATCTTTAAATTGTTAAGGTTAAAGTGACACAACTAAGAGGATATGCTTGACAAGTTATAAATCGAAGTCTCATGCCCCTTACTTACGAAGACTGATCCTCATGCTACTCAACTTCAGTCACAAGTAAGCTCTTGTCATTGTAAGTATATACGTATCATAGAGAACCGCCAACGGGGTACCCCTTGCACATGACACGGGATCTGTCCCATAATCAAAATAACAAGGCAAGCAGACAATGAGCATCTCGGCGATCTTTTTATTTACTATGTGCATAGATTTTTATTGAGGATGCTTCATAGAATGCTCATTATGGTTATGCTGCAAGTTTCCACCATGATTAGGCATGGCTTAGGCTAGCGGCCCAGGCGTTTCTCTAACATACATACAAACTCCATGATCTTACAAGTTCCACTTTTATTTCACACCGCCGGGATCCATAAGCAAAAGAACATGATATCAACTAGGTGCAAAGTACCAATGAAGTGTTGAAAGCGGTCCCCATGATACATGGTTCTGCTAACTTCAACTCATAAAGCGCAAGCATATACGCAACAAAGAAGGACGCAATGGTTCAGGTTTATTAAGTGCAAGAAAATAAAGTGTGGCATCATGTTCGCGAGAGCTTTACTAACTAACTTTCTCATAACAAGCAAACATTTTATTCGGAAGAAAACAAGGCATATTGAATATGCACGGAAGTAGCAAATCATGCTAATAGGTAGGTATGGTGGACACTTTGGCAATATTTGGTTTAAGGGAGTTGGAAACATGAGTAAAACACTCAGTGGAAGTGAATGCTAGCAATAGTGAGGGAGCGACCAACGAGAGAGCAATAGCTGTCATAATCATACTTGCAACAAAACAGGACTAATCATGGCATGAAAGTGATTCAAGATCCTCAAGGCAAAATAATTCATCAAGGCTTAACTGATTATTACAGTCATGTGCATGCGTGAGCATGTGCCAAGTCAATTCAAATAAAACATTCAGAGGAGGATACCATGGTGTCATACCAAGTTATGAATAGAGCAATGCAAGCAAACATTCATAAGACATGCTACAAACTATTAGCGAGCTGGAGCTAATCATAAGAAAGCAAGAACTACTAAGCATCCAAAGATAACATACACTCTACATGAACGGACTAAGCATGTCCACAGTGATGAGTATATGTACAAAAATGAAAACAAATAGAGTTCGTTACCATCCTCTCACCATGCCTCAAGTTGTCATTAATCCTTATTATTGCTCTTCACTTGTGTGGCTTGAATAATAGTATGAAACCAATATCCACTGAGGACTGCTGAACCCTGTAGCAAACTCACAAAAACCAAAGAAGAACGACAAATATTTTTGTTGTTTTTGATTTTTAAAACAAGAACCAAAGAGGAAAAACAAGCAAAGCAAAATATTTTTGGGGTTTTTCAAATAGTTCAAACAAAGCAAAAAGGGAAAAACAAACCAAGGAAAAAAGAAGAAGCAAACCAAAGAGAAACAACAGAAATATTTTTGGTATTTTTGTGTTTTAGAAAGAAAAAGCAAAGAAGAACGAAAACTAAAAAGAGAACAAAAACATGAATATACAAAGTACCGACGCAACATGATATGGAGATGAGTGCGGTGTCGGCGTACCTCCCCCAAGCTTAGGCTTTTGGCCTAAGTGGGTATCAATCCCAAGCTGGCCAGGATGAAGTGTCACCCTGGTACGACGAAGAGGTCCCCTCGTCCTGGTGCGAGCTCAAGTACGTCCCTCCATAATGCGCGGAGTAATCATAGGAGGGCACATCCTCCTGGTGCTGCTCGTGGAAAGCCAGCAAGCGAAGCTGCTCGTCCACCTCCTCCTTGGAGCATGATCACGGTCTCCTATGAACACTAAACAAAGAAGGCTGTGGCAAAAGGATCTCCCTTTCATCCCCGTCAGTGAAAAGCATCCTATATACTAGACTGTCCAAATCAGAAGTAGCAGTGACAAAGTGATGAGTTTTCACAGCAACAAGGTCAAGCCTCTGTGGTGCCAGCATAGCATCATTGGGATCCACTAAAAGACCTAATGCATTGACTATACGCGAGGCAATGATGCCCCCATAGATAGGCCCCTAGCAGCTAGGCGGCGAGCAATAAGCGAGCCAAGATTATACCGAGTATCATTGTTAAGCGCAGTAGCAAGGAATGCTAAATGATAGTTGGAGATATTACTTGTGTTCTCCCTACCCAGTACACTAGTAGCAAGATAATATGCAAAGTATCTAAGAGCAGGGAGTTGGATATTTCTTATCTTTCCACGTTGCGCCACGCGGTCATCATCATTGGTCACCCCTCGGTAAAGCTCTAACAAATCAGCGGGTCGCCCTTGAATTTTCTTCATGGTCCCTGTCATGCGTACACCTACAATACTACAAAATCTCTCCAAAGGCATGGTGAAGGGCAGATTATAGATTTTAAAAAAGACAGTCGACTGATAGGATGTGTTAGTAAACGTGAAGCTCTCAACAAAAGTTTTGGTGAGCATAGCGTATTGTGCACTCTCATCTTGCATATATGAGGTCAAACTAATCCTCTCAATCAGTAGCAAGAAATCATCAAGAATACCTGCAGCTTGTAAGAAAGTAAAACAAGGAAAAGAGGATGGGTGAGCATCCCCATCATTCCTTTCACTACCAATACGAGTTGCAATGAGATCTTCGTTGTATGATGGCCTAGCCTGAGAGGCTGATCTTGAGGGCCTCGACCTCCTAGGTGCATCACTCTCAAATATCTCTCCAAAAGTATGGTTGTTCATTCTTGGTATTCTGAAATTTAAACACCTATTAAACAAGTGATGCAAAGTAAATATAATGAAGGATTCTACTCATAGGTACTTGCAAGAGGCCTAAACATGCATCAAAACTATATCTCTAAGCATCAAACAAGCTTACAAGCTCTCATAACCAGTCACCTACAGCAGCAAAATACTCAAGATATAATCCACTAAACACAAATCTACTTGGACAAGGGGAGGAGTCACATACCAGGGAACAAATGCTCCAAATTTCAGCAAGAAATATGGGCTGAGCAAGGAGATCGAAAAAATCGAGAGCAAGCACAGCAAGAACGCGATTTTGAGAAATGAACTGGAGCTTACTCGGGAGAGAGAAGAAAGTGGCAAGTGAGAGAGTTAGTGTGGGCCAGGGGTGGCCCACACCAGGGCATGGCGCCACCCAGGGCTGGCCGCGCCACCATGTGGTGTGCCTGCCTGGTGGGCCCCCCTGGTACCTCCGAGGTACTCCTCTGCCCCTTTTTTCACATGGAAATTTAATATGAATTTTCTGGAATTTTTCGAGACACTTTATTTTTGGGCATTTTCAGGCATAGAAGAATGATTTTCTGACAGACAGATTTTTTTTGGAAACATGATGCAAGGACAAAACAAAGCTAGAACTACAGAAGTTCTAAGACACTCTAACATGCAAGCAACTAACAACAAAAAGAAAACTAAACGAAAACAAAAACTAAAATGCATAGGATAGAAGTAAATTAAGATAATCATAGTGAAAAAATTGTTTTGTTCAATGAAATCCTTTTGTTAACAAGGTTGATCAGGTCTTGCTACCAAAACAATTCCATATAAGACAAAACTTTGTATTCCACTAATGATTATGTTACCTCCACCTTGATAGCAATTGTCCCAATCATAATAGTTTCAAAATTTTCTCTTGGTGTGGGACAATATATTTCTCCAACTTGAATGCCCTCAACATGTTCAATTGAATTCAAACCATAAGTTCTTTCAACCTTCTTGGGGAAATAGACAGTATGTTCCTTGTCATTAACATTGAAGGTCACCTTTCCTTGATTACAATTGATAACAGCTCCTGCAGTATTAAGAAAAGGTCTCCCAAGAATAATAGACACATTATCATCTTCAGGCATTTCAAGCACACCAAAGTCAGTTAATATCAAGCAATTATGAGCCACTTGAACAGGTACATCCTCACATATACCCAAAGGAATAGTGGTAGACTTATCAGCCATTTGCAAAGATATACCAGTTGGTATTAATTTTTCTAGTTGAAGCCTCTTATAGAGAGAGAAAGGCATAACACTAACTCTAGCTCCCAAATCACACAAAGCAGTTCTAACATAACTGTTCTTAATAGAGCAAGGGATAGTTGGAATCCTTGGGTCTCCAAGTTTCTTAGGAACCTTACCACTGAAAGAATAATTAGCAAGCAAAGTAGAAATTTCTTCATTAGGGATCTTCCTTTTATTCGAGACAGTATCCTTCATATACTTTGAGTAAGGAGTCAATTTAATAGCATCGGTCAAAGGAATTTGCAAGAATAAAGGTTTCATCCACTCACAAAACTTATTATAGTGTTCATCTTCCTTTGACTCGTGTTTCTTATCAGGGAAAGGCATAGGTTTTTGGACCCAAGGTTCTCTTTCACTACCATGTTTCTTGGCAATAAAATCTTCTTTGGTGTATTTAGTATTCTTAGTGTGGTTTTCAGGTTCTTCTTCAACTTTTTCTTCATTAGGAACTTCATTTTCTTCATTACCACTTTTAGTTTTAGCATCAGAGATAGATATACTATTAGGATCTATAGCAGGTTCAGAGGGTTCTACAACAGTTTTATGCTTCTTTTTCCTTTTCTTACGAGTAGAACCACTATTTTCAGCTTGTTGAGAATCCTGCTCAATTCTTTTGGGATGCCCCTCAGGATATAGAGGATCCTAGGTAGCAACTTCACTTCTAGTTCTAATTTCTTAAGCATGTTTTTCTTTAGCAGCATTAACTAGCAAGTCGTTTTGTACTTTAACGAGTTGATCTATTTGAGTTTGAACCATTTGAAAGTGTTTAACAATCATTTTAACATCATTAGAGGTTCTTTCCACAATATCTTTCAACTCAACAATAGCTCTAGTGTTTTCCATTAGATGATTTTACACCCTTTTATTAAAGTTATCTTGCTTAACAATAAAGATATCGAATTCTTCTAAGCATTGATCAGGAGGTTTAGAGTAAGGGATATCACCTTCATCAAAGTGTTGGAGAGAGTGTACCTCAATAGTGGATGAGTAGGGAATAGGCTTACATAATTCTTCTATAGGAGGTAAATTCTTGACATCTGCAGCTTTAATTCCCTTCTCTTTAAGACATTTCTTGGCTTCCTTCATCACTTCATCATTTAATTCAATAACTCCCCTCTTCTTTGATGTTGGAATAGGCACCGGAATAGATGGTTCATGTACAATTACTTCAGGTATAGCTTGTTTAGGAGGAGTCCAATCTCCATAATTCTTGCTTATTTTAGCCATTAATTCCTCAGCTTCCTTAGGAGTCCTATTTCTGAAAACACAATCAGCATAACTATCTAGGTATGTCCTAGATTCTTCAGTTAGTCCATTATAAAATATATCAAGAAGCTCATTCTTAGGTAATGGGCTTCCAGCATGTGCATCAAAGAACAAAACCTTGCCCAAGATTCAGGCAATACCTCTTTTTCTCCCTGTTTAAAATCAAAAGTTCCTGCAAAATAGCATGTCTAGCACTAGGAGGAAAATATTTCTGCAGGAAAGTACTAATCAAACACTCAGGTCTATCAATAGATCCAGGAGGTAAATTACTAAACCAAGTTTTAGCTTCTCCTTTCAGTGAAAAGGGGAAGATCTTGGCAACAAAGTAAGTACGCATCTTAATATTATCAGAAAACAAGCCACTCATAGTAGAAAGTTCATTCATATGTGCTACCACACTTTCATTCTTAGTCCCACAAAAAGGTTCTTCCTCGACAATAGCTATGTAAGATAGATCGAGAGAGAAATCATAATCTTCATCTATAATGTTTATGGGAGAAACAACAAACTTAGCAGCAGGAGATATTTTGGGTCTAATAGTACGCCTCTCAAAGAGACTCTTAGCAGCGCTCCTATCATGGGTGTTTTTACATTCTTTAATAAATTCATCGGTCATCTCAACATAACCATCTTCAATATCATAACTTTCACTAGACTCAGGTGAACTAACAGGTGTGGTAGTGTCTTCATTAGGCATTTCGGTATTTCCAGCTATAGTTCTAGCAATCGTAGCATCTAGGAAAGGACCTAATGAACCACTCTTATCAAGCACAGTAGAAGCAGCATCATAAGCATCAGAAGTTTCAGATTCAGCAGTAGTAGCAGTGTGTGTAGCATGTGTATGTGGTGGTGAAACGGCTCAACCTTCCTCTGCGCGTGAGGCCAGGCCTATGCCAATCTCATCCACCAAACTAATGCTCGTTGCTCTGGTCGGGCCTGTTCGTGCTGTTAAACCCGTATGTTTAATCGTGTACATTATTTAAAGTCTTATAAGGCTGAGAGATTGTGAGCTCAGTGAGCGATCGAGGAGTGCTTCCGTACTGTGCGTGGGCCCTTCCAGTGTTGAACGACCGAGCCCGTCTCGTGTCTTCCGTTTCTGCGACGCGTCGACTGTTGGCTTTGGGTTGCGCTGGGTGGGCAACCGTGTGCCAATTTCCTATTTTTTTCCTCCCTGACATGTGGGCCTGCGCTGGGTGGGCAGCTGTGTGCCAGTTTCCTATTTTTTCTCTCTGACATGTGGGCCTATTTCGTATCGGGCCCGTTTTGTCATTGCCCTGGTAGCTGGGACGGGTTGCTTCGTTGTGCGCTGGATCGTGGGGTGGGGAGTGCGGTGCCTGTTAATCTCCGGGTTGACTGCTTCTTTTTCTTGGCTGTGGAGGACAGGCGGAGCTGTTGTTCTTGGTCTTGGGATTGGAGGCGGCGGTGTTTTTGGTGGGTGGGGTTGGAGCCGCCGCTGTTCCTTCGTCGGTGCGATTGGAGACGCTGGGATTGGAGGAGGTGGTGATGTTTTCCGTCTGCCGCTATTTGTTCTGTTCCTGGTCTTTCCGCCGCGCACCTGGTCCTGCGTTGCCGTGCCGCTTCTGGCCCAAGGTTTGCTTGCCTCCCTTTTATTCTCCGGTTGTTTTTTCGGCTTCGGTCTGAGCGGCGTGGGATGAGGAGAAAGGTGGGTGGGGATTGTGAGTTTCCGCTTTGATTTGTTAGTTGTAGGGGAAATCTTAGAATGTTGATGCATGTTATTGGATTTTGTGGATTTGGAGTTCGTCATGGAAGAGAGTGCGATTGCAGCTTATTATTTTTTAGATAGGTGGCTGAATATAGGTAGGAAGAGGTTGCTGTCGAAGAGACTATATTGTTCTTCAGATAAATGAGAAGATTCAGTATAGTTAGAAGTCTGTGAGAAAGATTGCCGAGGTTTTGTCTGTGTAAAAGGTTGACAATGATGTATTGACCTTTTTTGTTTTCTATAATATGAAAATCTTTGTATCATATGAGCTGAGAAATTGAAAGAGCACATCAGGCTTTGCGATTTTTTGCCGCACAGATCGCAGGAAGTAGATTCCCGTTAGACGCCGAAACTTACATTACCTTGCAGCTGTTGGCGCTGTAGCTTTTTATGAATGCTTTGGAGAGGCTTGCTCCGGTTCTCGCCCTCCTCGTGGCAATCAAAAAAATCATCATCATTCTTTCTCTGACAGCGAAGACAATAACGACAGCTGCAGAAAGTTTAAAACATGGTACATCAAGCTCGCCCACTTTAGCATGCTAAAAATATATCTCCTGAGTGATCTGTATGGTGGTGATATTCCTGCAGGACAAAGGGTTATCTGTGAGTGTCATCTCCGAGGGGGCAGACGATGAAGATGGGCGTCTCGATGGATTTTGCTACAAAGGGGAGGGGAAAGCTACCATGGCTTGCACCATGGCTACAAGCAAGTATGTACTTCTTCCCTCACTATGAGACTATCTCTGAAAAACTGCAGCTGCAGACTACCAATATGGTACAGAAACACTAAACAATGAGAAAATTTTGGTGGTCATCTCCTCAGAGATATTGTCAGAGAAATCAAAGCAAACAGATCTATTTTTTCTACTTGCTATTGATTACACGACACTACTCTATTGAGTTATTTCTCTTCTGCATAAATTATATTAGTTCTTAAATACAATGTGTATGCTGATTTTGCTAACAGATATGTTATGAACCAGATTTACAGTACCCTAACTTGGTTGCCAATAGCCCAACATCGCCTTTTCCATGTTACTACAATTTTACTATTTATGTTTCCGTTTTATCAGAAAGGATCAACTAAAGTACTTATTTAAAATAATTTTTGATTTTAGCATCGGACACTAATGTTGAACCTGGCACCTGAGTAATCACAAAAATGCTGAACCTGGCATTACTCATTGCCTTCTCTGTCTATAAATTAGGTCAGTTCTATTAAAAACATACTATAATTGTGTGCACCTTAAGAATGGCTGTTTGGTAATTTAACTATAGTAAAAATATTAAGATGTCATGTTTTCCCAAAACAAAACATAGTAATCGTTTACAAATTATAATATCATGCATGTGAATCCTCTAGATTGTACAACTTTCTGGTCTCGCCTTTTTCTTTTGCCTACAACATATCAAACTGAAGTACTGTTATTTATATTTTCTAGAGTTCTTAACTACTCTCCCAGACTATAAGTTAGTCTATTCACCTTTCTACATCCTTTGAACAAATGAACTAATTAGTAATTTATCTTGAGCATGTAGTTTAAAGTAATTCATTATTTGGTTCTGACAAGTAGTAAACGAATGTATGCCTTAGTTAATGACTTTTTGCAAAAAAAATATTGGACCATATAGATGTATTGTTCTGAAATAATTTTCTTAACTACACACAACACCGGTCTTTGACAGCATGGAGAGGAGCGGATCCAACAGTCGCGCGTAGGCGCCGGAGTTCCCAACACGGGTGGCCGCTGATGCTGGTCTACGTGTTCGCATCACCTTCTCTGGTGCCTCACGTTGCTTTCTTCTACATCCTCCCGCCTTCTGAGTCCTTCGCGCCGGTGAGATTTGGAAGTGAACTTCCTGCCAAGTAATCGGAAACGGAGCCAGAGCGGCATCCTTGCAGAGGTCATCTTTTCTTCATGGAATGGGGTTTGTCACCATTGCAATTTGGTGTCGTCATCTCCACCTTAGCTACTATCATCTTCTCTGTTTTTCCTCAGAGCATTTAGCTACAAAAAGAATCAGGTCACCAAAGGCCACCCTCTTACCCCATACCATTGGAACTGTTGTCGTTTTAGTTCATTTTTTCTATGACCTCTCTTTCTCGGAGTTCTGCCCAAAGCAAGTCATCCGACCATTATACTGTATTGAGTTTTCTGATAAGTGATTTGTTAACTTTGAGAGCAATTTTCGCAGCTGGAAACTGACATTGTAATGGGCAGTCGAGTATCACCACTTACAATGTCAAGTGTGGAGTATCTGTAAGCTCTGTTCGGTATAGTGACATTACTTTGTTTTTATAATGCCATTCATACATGTATGTTCTTATAGCAGAGCTGCTGCTATTTCTTCAAAATATTAATAGCACTTCAATTACATCCCTGGTCGGATTAATTGATAAATAGCATTGGTATAGACATATAGTCATTGGTAGATGCTCAAGGCTTTAGCTTTTGTTGTTACTTGGGGCTGCAACAAGAACCACAACTAGCTTTTCAATAGAGTAGAATTTCGCGTGCTTTTGGAAAGAACAAAATTGCAAATGATGCATATTTCTCCTTTGTGGAACATCAGATTTTCTGTTATAAACTACCAGTGTTGATTATTTGTTTTACCATGCTAATCTTCAAACTAGCCAGTCCTGCACGATAGGTAAAGCCACGGGCGTGGCATGTTGCCGCGCCTAATTTTCTAGTATATGTAGTGCCGTTTAGGGTTTGGTTCATTCGGCAGGCGGAGCGGCGGCAGTGGAAGGTCACGGTGGCAGCAATGCTAATTATCGGTGCGATTAATGGCGTAGCAGGTGCACCTCCTTCCGTTCAATTTAATCCCCTTCCTGGTGGAAGACCGCCCACCTCCTCTCTCTGGTTCCGTATATATGTTGTGCCTAATCTCTTCATTGGGTAATTGGGTCTCTCAACTCGTCTTCAACCGATCTGCCCTGCGCAGCATGTGCTTAGAGTTTCTATATCGTCCAGAGGACGTTTCGTGCTCAGTATGCTGCTGCGGTGTCCCTATATGGCTGTTGGAACAACATGCCGCGTGCCAGTACAACAAGAGAGTGGCAGCAGCAGCACCTTCCAGCGGCGGTATGGGATGGAAATTTTGATATTCATCAACATACATTTATCACTTTCTTCTGATTGAGTTTTATTTTTCCTACTACGCATGTGCCTGCCCCAAATGCATGGCAGGTGAGATGTGTGGCTCGACCCAAAACTGAGTTGATATATTCTTGTTCATGGGATAATTTTAACATATATATTTTTGTACTGTTGTGTACCACGATGAAACAATACATATTGTATATCACCATATCCGGTGTCCTTCGTATATTTGCTTTCTTTCTGAATAAGTGGTTTCCTTCCTGTTTACATCTATTGTGCATTGCCCTCTTTTCCGTAGAGTAATTTGTAAAGGCTATGTCTGTTCGAGGTGAGCTTCCAATTTGTAAACTGGTGCATTCCCCTGTCTTGTTTTTTCTGCTAGGTACTTCAAAGTCACTGCTCCAACATGTCTACAGATGGTACTGGCATGAATAGCTTTTCCGTGATGCACAAATTTCAGATAGAAGGACTATGATTTCCATGCTAACCAGATGGATCATCTAATACAATATCCAGCCAGGTATATCATGTAATTTTCTTTTGCACGTCTTTCCATGTGTGAATCTTCATATGTAGTCCAATACGTGCACTTCAATCACTGATATGAATGCTGGAAGAATACATTATATTATGGAGTAGTGGATATTGTTAGCTTGAATAAGGTCTGCATAGTATTAAAATTAGCTTGGAGTAAACATTTTGAATATAGGTCTTGGAGCTTTCTTTAGTTCTGTCAATAAATAATGATTTTGACTTGGAGTAAACATTTTGTGTCTGCCGATTCAGTTCCCGGGCCTTTTCAAGATTGTGTTTTGTAGTCATTGTTCACACATATTTTGTAGGTAATGTTCCTCTTTAAAAGGAAAAGATATAGAAATTGGGCATGGTGCAACTTTGTTGAAGAACTGAAGCTTGAAATAAGCGTGCTTAGAAGTTGTTGTTCCGGTTTAGTGAATTAATTTTATTTTGACAAGGGTATGTATGTATTACTAAACAATGTTAGTTTGTTCTGTAAAAACTTCCTTTAGATTCAGTAGTTTATGAAACTGGTATGTCAAATCTGCTGGTGTATGTTAGTTATGCATTGTTCAGATTTTCTATGTATCTGTACCATCTGATGTGTTCTTGAATATCCATTTTGTTTCTTATTAAGACACCCGATATTTGTCCACTATGCCAACGAATTGATAGCTATTAATTAAAGAACATAACTGATGGTAACAAATGTGTAACATGCCATTATTTTCCACTAACCTTTTAGCCAACGAGATGAAAAAACTAATGGAATCCAACCATTAAAAAAACACACCCATACTTTAAGGATCGGTCTACAAGACAGTTGTTATACCTGAATAAAAATATATTCTTTTTTCATGAATGGTGAACCTGTCGATATATTTGTACACCATATCGACCGTTTCCTGAAATACAGGCGGGCGCCGCAACGCGCGCTTTTATGGTCTAGTATGCAATGTAGTATATGGAAGAACACACGTAGTTGTCGCCCTTCTTTTGCTAAGCTCATCACCTTGTTTCGCTATTCAAACTCATCACTTTCTATTACAACTATTATTAGGTCTCTAATGTTCAAACATATAATTTATACTCGGTTGTAGTACTACTGAAGCCCCCGAGATCAACTTATCTGAACATAAAAAACACACCAGATCATCAGCAAAGGCGAAAAAGGGTGGTGTTCAAATTTTGATTCAAAGTTGCACCTCCTCCCTACATAAAGAAAGGATATCATCCCTCTCTTATGTAATACAGCTCATGCCCCACGCTCATGGTTCCAGGATGGAGCGACATGAAGGCTCTAGGAGAGAGGAACAATAGTGCATTAGTCTTCTTCGTAGGGCACCTCGTGCATTCCCATTGCGTGATGTTGCTTCAACATCATGTGGTGATTCCTTGGTTGTGTGCACACACATGCGATAAGATTCTAGGTTATTTAGGTTTTGTTGATAATAAAGTGGTGTCTTTGGAGGTGGAGGCATCATTGCATGGGAATAAGTCTCTCCAAGTCCTTTCCTATTTTGTAGGTGTCTTCTTTAGATTGTTGAAATGGATCCATTAGGGATTTTGTTCTTCTCGGTATGGTCGATCAGACCTCGAGCGTTCGTGTTCTCGTGCTTATTTTTGTTTTCATCATTGTCTATATGATGTCATGGAGCAATAACATCGGATCCTACACATGCCAAGTTGTCTAGGCCTGAGTCATTCAGAGACCCCCGATATGTAGCGGTGCCCTGCTCCCAAGATTAACCTCAAGAATGAGGAGAAAATTAAGCAAGTCACTATATCAAAGCGCACACTCATGGGATAATCCGGCCATGGGCCATTTTTGGGTCCACCTATATCGATGGGTGAAGCACAAAAGCAAATCCAAATCACTATAGTATTACGGTGATCAAAACATGATTAAAACAAAACTGTCTCCTGCAACATCTCAAGTGGTTGCATACACTTTGTTATTCTTCCTTGCCTCGGGTAGGGTGACCTGCACTGCACCTAAGCCCTTAAGAACAAGGAGAAAATTAAATAAATCATTGTACCAAAGCATATGAATATGTGAAGCACAGAAGTAAGGTCCCATCAGTGCAGGTGGGTTTATATTACGGTGATCAAAGCGAAACTTATCCCGTGCAGGATCTCTCAAGCGGTTGCACCCACTATGTTATTCTTCATTGCCTAGTTTTACGATGTCTTATGGGAAAAATATCCTTTTCTGGTCATATTTGATCCGCATCATGTTTTTCTTCTTCCTTAGTGAGTTAGTTGTGTGCATCGGCAATGTCTCAACTACCGCTGTGTACATTGTGCAGTTGCAGAGACCATGCGACTTGGTGTCGTATTGATACGGATATGTTATTATCGCGAACAAAAGAAGTCACGCTTTTTAGCTCGGCCCAAATTAATTGACTTGATTTTATTCAGATTCGGATATATCTAACACTAAAACATATCTATATACATCTGAATCTAATAAATCTGAGTCATCCTATTTGGGCCGGACAGATTTCGACGACACTGTGCTAAGCCATTTTCCACATTGAATTAAGGGCATCTCCACTGGTAACCCCTATATGAACTTCGGCGGTACTTCTTTATGCCCATATGGGAAGACGCCGGCTGTTTTCTAAATTTGGGGGGAGCGGGTGTTCCTGGCCACGCTCCTAATAGCAAAATATTTTATATTTTGACAAACATCCTGTGGGCATAGTCTACCATCTCAATACATATTACATAGATAAAACGAGGGCCGATCCTAATCTACTATGCAGCTTCCACTCCCGCTGTTGCCATCGTCCTCCGCGTCGACGTCCTCCTCCTCCGTGTCGGAATCGAGGTCGACGATCCCGGCGGCCTCCGCCCTCCTCATGAATTCTTCATGGTACGGTGCGCCGCCTCGGTAACGGTGTAGATCGTATGCCTGGGCACTGCGCAGAAGCGCTGCTTCCCTTCGGGGTTGCACAGGTCTGGGTGGAGCTGCCACCGGTGAGCTCGGCACAGCGCAAGCTCCGCCTTCCGCTCCTTCCCGAACCGCTTCGGCCAGTACGCGCTCGTGGGCGAGTACTGGGCAATTGCCCTCTTCCGCTTTGGCAGCTAGCGGCGGCGCTCTTCGATCTGCATCGCCAATTCGTTGTCACGCAAGAGCGGCACCATGGGCACACCATCGTAGTTGAGCTCGAAGCCAGCCAGAAGCCTCGCGCACGGCGGCATGAGGATGTCGTAGTGGACGAACATCACAACCTCGTAAAAATTGAGATTGGTCCTCTCCATGGCGGCAGCATGAGGGGGAGGAAGGGAGGGGTGCCTAGATATAGTGGGGAAAAGTCTGGAAGACAGAGCGAGAAGCGGCGAAAAAGGCGGGAATGAAGGGGCTATGTGGATGATGCGCCTTTCTCTCACTGCCAGGGCTGGCCCGTGGTGTTTTCAGCTCCATCTGGCGCTCCCTTGGGTGGGTTCGTCCTGGAGCACCAGATACCAAAGTGGGCCACACCGGCATCAAAAACGAATTGAAGGGCGGGCTGGGCGTTATTTTGGATGTCGGTGCCCCCGATAGCCCTTTAGGGGGTTTAGGCCCCCCGAGTGGAGATGCTCTAATGGTCAGCGGGTACGTATTATAGCCCTGTGCAAGGGCATCTCCACCGGGCTGATCCAACCCGTCCGAGCGCGTCTGAACGCGCCCGCTCGGACGTGTGGGACGTGCGCGGCCTCCCAGCAGCACGACTCAATAGGACAAACACGTCCGTCCCGACCCATCCGTGCATCAAATTTGGGCAACGGTTGCGTCGGCCTGGACAACGCGCTTGTCCTCGAGCGTCCTCCAACTTGTTTGCCCGGGCCCTCTCGCCAGTGGCACAAGAGACACTCTCCTCCTCCAAACCCTTGCCCTCCATATCCCGCGGCTAGAGCAAGCGCAACCTTTGCCGCCGCAACTGCCCGCGGCCGCCGTCGTCCCCGCGATATCGAGCAGCACTGCAGGCCATGCGTGTTGCTGGAGTTGACTGGATGCGCCGCAGGACATCCCGCCGCCCCGGCCTCTGCCCGTCGACTGGACGCGCCATAGCCTCTGGAGTGCATCACGCACAACCTGTTCGGTCGTTTGCCTGAGGTTGGTTCGCGGGTCTATCTGGTCCGCTACAGGAGTTGACATGGTCATTGATGGCCGTATACTGAATATATGGGTAGCAATCGAAGGGCAATCGAGTTCTTCTATAAGAATTTCGTCGAGTTATCATCTGAGGAGGAGTCCGATGGTGATAATGAAGTTCTGCTGGCAGTTGCACAGATGGTGCATGACCACTACCTCATGTCGCCGCGTAGAGGTGGCTCGGCGAAGCGGCGCGAAGCCAACCATGAACACGACCAGGAAGCTGGCCATATACGCTTTTACAATGACTACTTCTACCCAAATAATCCAATCTTCAAAGAGAAGGCATTCCGTCACCGCTATCGGATGTCCAGGCACCTATTCTTGGACATTTTCAATGGGGTGAGGGAGTACGATAACTACTTTGAGGCCAAGTACGATTGTATCAGTAAGATTGGCTTCTCCTCTTACTAGAAATGTTCTGCTGCCATTCGATAGCTTGTATATGGAGTACCCGGTGATCTCCTCGATGACTACATGCATATGAGCGAGTCCACATGCCATGAGGCCATATACCGGTTTTGCAGCGCAGTTATTGCGGTGTTTGCAAAGTTTATCTGAGAGAGCCAAACACCAAAGACACTACCCGCCTTTTGTCCATCAACGAGAGTAGGGGTTTCCTGGGATGCTTGGCAGCATCGACTGTATGCATTTGTTTGGCAGTGGAAGAACTATCTTTTTAGTTGGCAAGGACAGTTCAAAGAGTAAGTGGAGGGTTGCACCGTCGTACTAGAGGCTATTGCATCACAGGATCTCTAGATTTGGCACTCCTTTTTTGGCATGGCTGGATCAAGCAATGACATCAATGTGTTGCATCAGTCTCCGGTGCTTGCTAGGCTGGCAGAAGTCAATGGCCCAGATGTTTCATATGAGATCAGTGGCAATCTATATGATATGGGTTACTATCTAGCTGACTGTATCTATCCCTCCTGGGCCACCTTCGTGAATATAATCTGCAATCCTGGAGATGAGAAATGTAAGAGGTTTGCGAAAGAGCAAGAGGCCGCTACGAAGGATGTGGAGCGAACATTTGGTGTGCTTTAGCCAAGGTGGGCTATTGTTCGATACCCTGCTAGAACCTGGAGCACGGAAAGGATGTACGATGTGATGATTTCTTGTGTGATCATACACAACATGATCATCGAGGACAAGCGTGATGATGATATCTTAGACCAAGGATGGGATTTTTCAGGTCAATTAGTTGAGCTAGAGCCAGATATAGTGTCTTGGGAAGAATTCATGCAAGTGCATGGAAATTTTCGTCACAGGCACACCCATAACCGGCTTCGATTTGGTTGAGCATATATGGGCTCGTGCGGGAAACCAAATCGGTTAACCTCTTATTTGTTTCTTGTAATTTGACTGAAGTTTGGTTAATTTTTATCGAACCATGTGAGTGTGAACTATTCATATGTAAGCACTATTTTAATTAGATTACATATTCTAGTTTATTTGCTTGTGAAAATATATATTTATTTATGTACTTTGTGTAAATCTGCAAAAAGATAAAAATTCTGACCAGCGCTGACAAATGATCGCGCCGCTGGATGCGGTTGGCCGGACATGCAGGACCACGACCAAAAATGACCACGGACTGATCCAAACGTCGATCGGCCGTTTGGTTCGGTCCGGTGAAGATGCCCTAAAACCATCCCATTTGCCACACCCATACATGGGCGTTTCTCGGACTGGGCCAGGCTCGGGCCGGGATGGAGAAAGCCCGCGAGCGAAAAAGCTAGGCCCGAGCCCGGCCCAGCCCGTGGTGCACTAAAATTGCTAGACCGCAGGCTGTCGGGTCAGGCCTTTCCTAAAATCGGCATTTTTGCTTGCCCAAGTCCGGCCCAAGCTTCCTTCAGGCCTCAAATCTAGAGCCCAGGACCAGCCCGCATGCCAAAAAGCCCGGCCCGTCGGGCTTTTCCCGGGCCGGGCTGGCCATGCCCAGGACTGCCGCACACATAGGCACCACCGCCCACGGGAGTGTCCCGAAATCCCGACTTCACACAAAACAAACGCGGTACCATCACCGTACTTACCAGTCAAGGATACCGATCTCTTCTTCTTTTTGACCAACTGGCAATAGGATGTTGCGGCTACCATGCCACGATGTTTGCGTTGCCTGGACATCCGTCATCCGGTGCCACACTCAGCGCAGTGGCCAGTAGATGGAACAGGCGAATTCATTCAGAAGGTAAGCTCGACAGCTCGAGTCGTCGGCGATCGACATCACGCAATCACGCCACCAACCCCCCGTGCCGATTTCGTTTCGGCGGCCGGCGTGGCCGTTTCCACAAAGGAACACAGGAATTATTTCCATACATCCTGTCCTGCACGGTTCAGACTTCAGAGTTCAGAGAGCTTTGCGACGGATGTCTCTCAAAGTCTGAACACGGTTTCGATGGATGGTTGATGCAGCAGCAGCAGCCACGAGGATCAGTAGGCTGAAATATTTTCCACTGAGAGTGACGCAGTAAGCTCGTTTTGCTCTGCAAGAAATGTCGCAAAAAAGTCTAGCTACCTCCATCGGTGTATCCGTTGTCCACGCCGAGCGGCAGCTCGACCGTAGATAGACGGTGATGTAGGTGTTGTCAGTTAACTGCTTCGGAAAGCTGAGTCGCCGACTTGGAGCGGAAGCGGCGCGGCCCGTGCGTGGGCGTGGTGCTTCCCTTTCTTCTTCAACAACGACACGCACGTCTTCCCGCTGTGTTGGTGAGCTCCCGTTTGTTTGACTTGTTTTACCACACGCGTACGATACGGTGTAGTACACCAAACGGCATCTATCTCTTTCTCTCATGTGATCTCTCTAATCAACTGGAGTGATAATCAGGGACAGCAAGAGTGAGTTCATTGCAGCGGCAAACACCCGTTTAGATATGGTCATGGATGCTCTGTCGGCAGAGACATATGCAGTGAAAAAGTGACTAAAACTAGCTCAGTCCATTGGCTGCAATAGACTGGTTCTGTCTACAGATTGTTAAGACGTTGTCCATGCTATGGTAGAGGGTTGTACATCAGGTCCTGCAGCTGCTATATTTGATGACTGCTACAATCTTGTCATTGATTTTTCGAAGATAATTTTCGAACACCGTTATCGAGAGGCTAATTCTGTAGCTCATGAATTAGCTAGAATAACGAGAGGATCTAGTGGGCAGGTGTGGATAGATGAGCCATCTGATTTTATCTTAGCTTTGTTATTAGCCGATGTAACTTTGATCCTGAATAAATAATAAAGTGTTGAGCAGTTAAAAAAGATCTCTCTATCTCATGTAACGCATATTGTAAATGCCACATCAGATGCTTTTTCCGATTCCTATAAATATGTAACTAATCTCTCTAGCGAGGGCATGGTTCCACCTACGACAACATGGTACCAAAGCCGGACCTTCCATTGTCTAGCTCGTCGATCTGATCCTCAACCTTGATCCGAATCGAAACAACCAAACACCCCAACGATCCCCACGATCGTAGCACCCAACTCTCCCTCCCTCCCTCCCGATGTCATCCTCAACATCGATGGCGTACATGGCGGCTGCCCTAGGTAACCCGCCCTCAGAAAAATTGACAAGAAAAAAAATCATGGAGAGCGTAGATTCTGCCCTCCTTGCGCGATGTTGAAGTCATGGGGCTGTTGGACGGCTCCGCCGCACCACCCATAAAAACCATGGAGGATGAAAATTAGGTTGTTCCTAATCCGACATATTCTGCTTGGCACTCTCATGATCAACACGTTCTTGGGTTTCTCCTTAAATCCTTGACGCCGGATGTTCTCGCTGAAGTATTTGATCTTCAGGACGCTGCTTATGTATGGCATACCATTTCCGACCAATACTCCTCTCAACCGAAGGCCCACGTCAAGTTTTTGCCAATGTGTGATCAGCCAGAGCCTAGGAAGAAACCCAAGTCTGCTAAGCCAACTCGGCATGATGACAAGCCTGTTCCACTATCACTCCCATTGTAGTGCTGCAGCAGGATGGAAACATGTTGGAGATCCCTCAAGAGGAGATATCTATGGAGAAACTTACAGCTTCTCCAAAGCCCAATGATGTGGAGAAGGGGTCCAAATGATTGATTGGATTTCTTATTCATTTCATGGCCTTGTTTTGGGTCCTTTATATTTTCTGTTATTTATATCTCTCTACACTTCACCAAGACTAGGCTTGTATTGGTGTTATTCTGTTACCCTATCTGAATTCCTGTCAGTATTTTGTGCTACAGATGGTTGCTTATTTATGGTAAGTAAACTCATTCAAAGTCTATTTTCATGTTCCAATGGATAATACACCTTTGGGGATTCTGGATTGGTTGGTGTTGTAGGTTTGCTGAATAAATTGGTTAGACCCCCTCTTTCATACAATGGTTTTCAAATAGTTTGGTTTGGTTTGAAAAAGAGTAGAAAAGTTCATGCTTAAGTGGTAAAGAGAGCTTGTTTTTCACTGTGGCCTATGCTTTGTCATGCCATGCTTGATATTGTTTTGGCTTTATGCTTAGTATTCTTTGTTGTAGCATGACTTGTTATAAACAATTGAGATTGCTTAATGTGCCTTGGATGAATCATGCGTTGTTTTAGCATATTAAAGAATAGTATAGTGGTATTCTCCTTTGATGCTTTATTTGGGTTGACTTGGCGCATGCTCACACCATGTTATGACTATCCAAAGTCACCATAGCCTTGATGATCCTTTAGTTTTCAACTTGTAGTATCACTTTATGCTTTGATCAATGATGTTTTGTCGCTCTGCATGATTATGGCCATTATTGCTCTCTTAGTCTATCGTTCCCAGTCTTTTGCTAGCCTCCGCAACCAAGTATGAGTTCCACTCATGCATCTAACTTCTTAAACCAAGTTATTCCAAAGAGTTCACCATACGTACCTACTAGCATATGCTATTCCAAGTATATTCATGCCTTTGTTTACCTTCCGAATTAAACTTGTTATGAGAAAACTAGTGATTAAAGATCTCATGAACTTGATGGCACACTTTACTTTTCTTTCCCTTAATAAACTTGAACCATTGTGTCGTCTATGTTGTATATGCTTGCACTTATTTGTTGGGGATTAGAAAAACCATGTTGTCATGGGGAACGCTTTCAACATTACACGGGTACTTTGTACCTAGTTGATATCATGCTCTTTTATTTATGGATGTTGTCGGTGTGAAATGAAAGGGGAGCTTGTAAGTCCATGGAGTTATATATATGTGTTAGAGAAACGCCTGGGCCGCTGGTCTAATCCATGCTGACATGGTGGAAACCTGCAGCGTAACCATAATGAGCTGTCTATAAAGCATTCTTCTTATAAAAAAAGAGTCATATTTTGATAAAAAAGAGAAAAAAGAGATTATGAAAAGAGGAAAGAGAGAAAAAAGCACCATATTCCCATGGTAAATAAGAAGATTGCTGAGATGCTTGTTGTCTGCTTGCCTTGTCATTTTGATATGGGGATTCTTCCATATCATCGGGCAAGGGGTACCCCGTTGGTGGTTCTCTATGATACACATGTACCATGAGGAGCGGCCCTCATATTTAAGGGACATGAGATTTCCGGTGACTAAACTTCAGTACCATGAGGAGCGACCCTCGTATTCAAGGGACATGAGATTTTTAACTTATACTTCGTCAAGCATGTACACCATAGTTTGTTCACTTTAACCTTAATCACTTCAATATGCTTATGATAGGGGCAATGAGAGCTGAAAGCTATAAGTACCATAATTTTTGGAAGCTCTTTATGAAACTTGAATCTCTGCTTCCTTCTGTGAAGGTCTTTCTTCCACCATTATATTGAGTCTCCACCTTCTACCTTTATGCACCTACTTTGAGAGCATAGTGGTCATTCTTAGTTCTATGTGCATTGTCCCAAGACTAGTTGATTGATGCATACCTTGATATTGCTTGTTTTAAACTATTTGTATCTAGTCACTCTTATGAACTTTGAAGGTGTCCTATGCATTTATATTTGCTACTCTATGAGGGACAAGCTGAATACTATTATGCCATGTTTTCTTTATGTGAAACAAACAAACGTCTTCCAAAGCATTGTTATTCATGAATCTTTTGTTTGTGCCTTTTCATGTTGCATCATAGTTTCTTTGTCTTATTGCTAGAACTTTGTCTTTCATGTTATGATTGAAGTACTATGATCCCAGCTTCAAATGTTTTACAAATAGTTTGATCAAGTTTATGATGGTGCATGTCACCTAAAAAATTATTCTTTCTTTTTATCACTTACCTACTCGAGGACGAGCATGAGTTAAGCTTGGGGATGTTGATACATTGCAAATGTATCTATAATTTTTGATGTCCCATGCTTGGTTTTATCTACTTTCTTGTGTTTTGTCCACACTTTGGAGTACTTTTCATATGATTTCTTGGACTAACCTATTAACAAGAGCCACACTGCCAGCTGCCTGTTTTCTACTGTTTTTGGTTTCAGGAAGTCAGAAAATGAATATTCTCGGAATTGGACGGGACAAAATCCAAAGTCACTATTTTACCGGGGGACACTTGGAGCCAGAATACGAGACGGAGAGGGGCTGGGGCCTAGCCACACCACCTGGCCGCGTGGCCAGGCCTGGCCCGCGCCAGGGGGTGGTCTGGCCGCCCCAGGCACTCCCTCGGCCTCTCCTTCCGACTATATATTGCCTCTGATACGGAAACGCTAAGTACCCGATCAAAATTCCACAAAAGAGTCTATAGCCGCCGTCATCTCCATCCCGAGATCGGGAGAGATCTGAAGCTCTTCCCGGCACCCTGTCAGAGAGGGGAATTCACCCTCGAGGCCTTCTTCATCATCATGCAAGCCTCCGGTGTGATGCGTGAGTAGTTCATATCTAGACTACGGGTCCATGTAGTAGATAGATGGCTGGTTCTCCTCCTTTGTGCTTTCATGTCTAGATCTTGTGAACTCCGTTCATGATCAAGATCATCTATTTGTAATTCTGCATGTTGTGTTTGCGGGGATCCGATGGATATTGAGATGCTATTTTAGATTGATTATTAATTCTATCACGTCTTTGTTATTTGTGATCTTGCATGCTTTCTGTTGTTAGTAGCTATCTTGGCCAAGTAGATGCTAGCAACTCCAAGAGTTAGTATTTATGCTCGATAGTGGGTTCATGCCTATAGTAATCTAGGGAAGTGACAGAAATCTCTAAGGTACTAGATGTGCTGTTGCTACTAGGGAGAAAACAACAATCCTTTGTTCATAGAACAATCGTATTGTTTACTTTACATGCAATTCGTAATGCAATAATCTGTTGCTTGCAACTTAATACTGGAGGGGGTTCGGATGATAACCTGAAGGTGGATTATTAGTCATAGATGCAGTTGGATGACGGTCTATGTATAATGTTGTAATGCCCAATCAAGTCTCAAAGGAGTCAAGATGATTAGTATATGCTTGTATGCTTTATTGATGTTTGTCAATTGCCCCGCTGTAATTTGTTCACTCAGCATGTTATCTATCTTAAGGAGAGCCACCTCTAGTGAACTATGGACCCCGGTCCTTTCTTTTACATTCAATCTACAAACTGTTTACTGCTTTGTGTTTACTTTCTGCAAACTATTACTTCCTTCCATTCGATACGTTTAATCCTTTGTTTTTAGCAAAACCGGTGAGATTGACAACCTCATCGCAAGTTGGGGACAGAGTTCTGTGGTTGTGTTGTGCAGGTCTCCATGTTGCTGCACCGTAGGCGCTCGCCAAAGTTCAGCTAGCAACACTTTTGGGGTGTTTCCTTGCTCCTACTGGATTGATAACCTTGGTTTCTTTATGAGGGAAAACTTACTGTTGTGCTCATCATACCTTCCTCTTGGGGTTCCCCAACGAGCTCGATATATTTTGGGCCAGCACCAACCTGAAGGGTTCATAGTTCCTAGAAAAGTGGATTTTGTGTGCAAATTGAAGAGATCGATTTATGGTTTGAAGCAATCTCCAAGACAGTGGTACAAAAGGTTTGATTCATTTATGATCTCACAAGGTTTTAAGAGGTCTTAGTTTGATAGTTATGTTTACATAAAATTTGTTAATAGATCACGTATATACTTGCTGTTATATGTTGATGATATGTTAATTGCTGCCAAGAGCATGAAAGAAATCACTACTTTGAAGGCACACCTAAGTAGTGAATTTGAGATGGAAGATCTTGGTGCTACTAAGAAAATCCTAGGTATGGAAATTAAACGGGACAAAAAATTTAGGTTGTTATTTTTTAGTCAGCAAAGTAAAGTTGAGAAAGTTCTCCAACGTTTTAATATGCATGATGCAAAGTCTGTTAGTACTCCCGTTGCTCCTCACTTTAAATTGTCAGCATTGCAATGTACTAGTTCTGATGAATATTGAGTACATGTCATAAGTTCCTTATTCTAGTGTTGTTGGTTCCTTGATGTATGCCATGGTTTGTTCTCGCCCTGATTTATCATATGCTATGAGTTTGGTGAGTAGTTATATGACTAATCCTGGTAAAGAACATTGGAAAGTAATGTTGTTGTAGTCTGCCTTCAGGAAAAAATGTGAAAATTTTGATCACTATTTCATAAGGAGTTTCTGCCCTAAGAGATTTCATATATTTGCCTTTGCTCCCTCTGTTGGTGCATCTGGTGGGTTAATTGTTTTATGGAATAGAGCTATATTCTCTGGCAAAGTAATGGAAATCACTAGGTCTGGTATTATTGTTAATTTCACATCTGTGCACAATGGTGAGATTTTGAACTTAGTTAATGTATATGGGCCCTGTAATGGTATTCCAGGGATAATTTTGTGACTTGGTTGTATAATCTGTCCATCCCTCCTCATGAACATTGGTTGTTAGTGGGAGATTTTAACTTTATGATATATGAGGAAAATAGAAACAGATCAGGAGCTGACATGAATGACATATTTCTCTTTAATGACATCATCAGTCACTTGGGTTTGCTTGAACTACCTCTTTAAGGGAGAAGTTTCACCTGGTCTAATATACAGTCACAACCTCTTTTAGAACAATTGGATTGGTTCTTTACCTCATGTGAATCGACCCTTAAATATCCAAACACCTTGGTTTTTTCCTTTGGCAAAAACCACCTCGGATCATGTGCCTTGTGTCATTCAGATCTCAACCAATATTCCAAAATCAAAGATTTTTAGATTTGAAAACTTTTGGATTCATCAGCCTGGATTCATTGAATAAGTCTTCTATTGCTACTATATCTGTCAAGTTTAAAAATATGAGTTATGAATTGAAAAAGTGGGGGGAAATTTTATCCCACATCAAGTTCCTTATTGATAAATCAAATTATCGTATTCTCCTACTTGATTAGTTAGAGGACCAGAGAGCTCTATCAATACTAGAGTTCAATTTCAGAAACATTGTCAAGTGTCACTTGAAGAACCTCATGGGAAGGTAGTCAGAGTATTATCAGAGGTCAAGCTTAATGGAGAAAATACAAAATATTTCCATGCAAGGGCAACAGAGAGGTACAAGCATAATGCCATTACTGAAATACAAGATGAGGAAGGAGTTTGCCTAGTTGAATATAATTAGAAGGCAACAGCCTTTTGGAAGTGCTATAAAGGAAGGATGGGTATATCCTTTCCCACATATAGTCAATTGGATCTGGCAAGTGTTATGCCTAGGGTTGATAATTTGGATGTATTATCTAATCCTATTACTATTGAGGAGATAGATGGAATTTTTAAACATCTAAAACCTGATAAAGCACATGTGCCTGATGGTTTTAATGGCTTGTTTGTGAAGAAATGTTGGCATATTATTAAAGGAGATTTCATTAACATGTGCATGGATTTTCATCAAGGGAATGGTTCTCTAGAGAGTATAAATGGATCATTCATAACTCTAGTGCCCAAGAAGCAAACTCCTGAAACTATTAATGATTTTCGGCCAATTTCACTAACTACTACTTGTTTGAAGTTCATTACCAAAATTTATGCCAACATGTTACAGTCTGAAATCACAAGGTGTATTCATGAAAACCAATATGGTTTTATTAAAGCTAGAATAATTCAAGACTATCTAGCCTGGTATTTTGAGTATCTCCATCAATGCAAGCAGTCCAAGAGAAAGATTGTAGTTATCAAAATTGATTTTGAAAAGGCTTTCGACACAATTGAACATCATGCCATTTTAAAGATACTAGAGTACACATGGTTTCCTAGTCAACTTATTAAGCTTGTGAAAGAGATTCTTGCTGATCGCTCATCTTCTATGCTTCTTAATGGAGTACCTGGGAAAACTTGTTGGGGGGATACCCCTGAGTAGGGTCACACCAGGGTATAAAGGCCGAGTTAGCCGAGGTACGACACGGTCAAAGCAAGTGCTGGCCGGGTCACCTCAAGGCAGGCCGACCTACGGAGTAACCCGACCCGTGGAGCATCTCCCTAGCTTTAACCCGGCCGACATAAAATATATGTAGGCCATGTTTGTCTATCTATTACGCAGGTACCCTCGTAGCCGGTTTAGCCATATGCTAGCCGGACTACCACTTGGCTTCCAAGAGAAGGAAGGAATCTCCCGCTGGTCAAAAGGTGGCTTTTGATAGTTGTATCATGAGCGAAGCAAAGCAGAGGGAAGGACCAGCGGGGCAAGGGCGACCAAGATAACGCGGGCAGTGTCGGCTGACGTAGCCCGTGTCTAGTGACGCTTAAAGGCAAGGATTACGCAATGGGTTACGTACAAAGTTCGGACGAACCGTTAAAGAGAATAAAGAAGCATCTAGCTTTAACCAAGGGGCATATTCGGGGAATATGCTGCCACATGTGCCCTAACTTTGTAACCCGGGCTCCCCTATATAAGGAGCACCAGGGCCTCCATAGAGGGGGATCGATCATTTTCTCTGTCTAAGGTAGAACTCCAAAGCTAGGTTGTGGGGAGTAAGAGACATAGTCTCCTTCTCACGAATAGCTCGAGGAGCACTTGTATCCACCATTGATAGAGGAAATACAGCTACATCCATGCGTGGAATCACCACATTTGCCCTCTCTGGATTCCCCTAGCACTCATTGGCCCCATCTTTAGCCTATCAATGGCATCTGCCGTGCCACCACCATGATAGTTGGAGCCCATTATGGGGCTAGCGGTGCTAGCAGGGGTGAAAATCCGGACAGGAAGCATCTCCAACACCAGCGAGCGCGTCGTGTCTGGTCTGGTTCAGCGTTTTGGTGCACTGGACTACGTCAGCGACAATGCAGGGAGCTTCGGCAGCCCTCCTCCTCCGTGCAACAGCCTCTTCATCAAGCTTGGCACGCACAAGATTTACGTCGGCGTGGACGAGTCCTGCGTTCATCCGCGGCACGTCGTCGAGGGAGGCGAACCGCCTCTCAGCGTGGCTCGCGATGTGCGTATCACTCACCCCGCTAGCAGCGTTGAGGTCATGATGACCACGCCAGACGCGGGAGCAAGCAAGGACCCAGTGCTAGAGCCGTAAGTCACGCCAAAACAGGCAAGATCTAGGTTTCCTCCACTAGAGAGGCCAGAGAATGTACTCCAGCAAGCAATAGATAGCCTAGTGACGCCAATAGCTCATGTAGTTGATCCGGCTCAGGCGCAGGCTGAATTGGAGGAAACTAGGCAGAAAATGTTAGCTAGCGCTAAGAAGGTAGTAGAGTTACAGCAGTCCTTAAACATCACCTTGAGAGAATATGCAAAGGCTAACCGCATAGATGGGGTGAAGATCCGAGGTAGAAACCTGATTACTGAGATTGACAAGGAGTACGAGCCTAGGCCGGGTCAGACAGCCACGATAGTAATAGGAGGGCTAGAGAGGTACAATACCTCGGCAAAGAACCTCAGGGCAGCAAACACAGCTGCATCTGAGTTAGAGGGTCTAACCGGAGAGGTCCGGGAAAGGCAACAGGAGAGGGTGAACCACTTGCTGAGGGTCACTTGCCAGCAAAATGAGGAAATGAACAAGGCAAACCCGACACCACCAGGAGCATCACATGTGGTTCATTCGGCTAGAAATAACCCGACGAAGTCCGGCGGAGCCGCATCATCTCTAGGTCATAACCCCCGGAGAGAATAAGTGGTAAACTCCGGGAGAAGAGACAAACAGATGGTCCCCTACGACTTGGTAAGAGCTGGAAAAGGCAAAGCAGTGCAAGTTGATGAACATCGCCATAGTACCAGCAGAGGTGAAGCTGGCCAAGGTAATTGCGACCAAGGCAATGCCGGTCAAAGGAACATTGCCAATAGCAATGCCGGACAGCATGATCCGGTGGGAACAGGGCAAAATGTACCTCGGCAGCAGCAGCAACAACGCGCACCTCGGCGGGAGAGAAGTGCAGGTCAAGCAGCACAACATCAAAACACTTGTCCGGATCAGGAAAGATACAATGATGGTTATTCGGTGATGGTTAATGACGGGTACCCAAGACCAGAGCACCATGTAATTGGATCAAGGATGGGAAGCAGAAACTTGCAGCCAGATGATGCGAGGCTGAAACTGGACAGAATTTATAGGTCGGAGTTGATCGAGGTACAGGGTCCTCCTGGTCCAGCGTGCTTTGGGCCTCGGATCATGAGGGATCCGCCAGTACCGAACTTTCAATTGGCCAGAGGAACAAGGACCTACGATGGTAGCACCAGACCGGAGGATTGGCTTATTGATTACGCAACAGCGGTCAAGATTGCGACTGGAAATTTGAGATGGGCAGTGAGGTGTGTGCCTCAAATGTTGGAGGGTCCGGCGAGAGTTTGGCTAAATAACTTGCCACCAGTAAGTGTTAACTGCTGGCTGGACTTCGAGGAGTTATTCGTTAGCAATTTCTCAAGCACTTACAATAGGCCCAATAGGCCACAGACTCTGGCGTTGTGCTGGCAAAGACCGAATGAGCCAGACCATGATTTCCTGACTGGATGGTGCAACATGTGCAACTCATGTGAGGGGGTAATTGAATCACAAGCAATCACATAGTTCACCCAAGGCTGTAGATATAGAAGTATGTTGTGGCAAAGGCTGCAGCGAGATATGCCAACCACTTTGGCTAAGACGATCCAGATCGCAGATTCGTACGCTTTGGGAGACCCAACTCAACCCCGGCTAATGTCAAGTTAGGCAAACGAGGAGTATTACAACCGAGATGGCTCCGGGTTATCAAGGAGAAACGATTTCCGAGGAAAGAGAAGGGACGAGCGTTCGGATTACAGGTATAACTCGCAGCAGGTGGCAGCGGTGGACCGAGATCAACCCAATGCCGGCGCTAGCTAGCGCCAAAAAACTGGAGGGCAGAACTGGCAACAGAAGAGTGAGGGGAAGAAGCCTTGGACCCCGGAGAAGAAAAAGCAATGGCAGGAGCGAAAAGATCGACTGAGGTATACGTTCGAGTCTATGCTAGATCAACCTTGCAAGTTTCATACACCAAGTCCGAATAGCCTGGCAAATCATACAACCCGGCAGTGTGAGTGGATGAGGAAGCTAAAACAGGGTAGTTCAGGGAATGCTCATGCACCTCGGAACGAAGCACCCCGGAATGAAGCACCTCGGCAGCCATTATTAACAGGGGGAATGGACATCAACTAATGTTGCCTCCACCTCCGCTAAGATATGAGAATCAGGAAAGGAGGGATGATGTGCATCAAGTAAACAATAACCAGCAGCAGGACCAAGGTTACCACGCAAATGAGGGACGAAATGAATACCGAGAGGATCACCAAAGCTACTATGTGTTTACCACGGAAGAAACTGACCGGAAAAGCTTGCAGCGCCGGCATATGGAGGTAAATGCGGTAATGCCGGCAGTGGTGATATATATGCCTTGGTCAGATCAGGAGATTACGTGGAGTATCAAGGATCACCTGAAGCTCATGCCTAACCCAGGGACCTACGCACTGGTCCTGGATCCGACGTTCATCGAGCCGAATCTTAATGTGAGGTTTTCCAAGGTGTTGATTGATAATGGCAGTAGCATTAACATCATGTATAAGGATACCATGCACAAGTTGGGGATATTAGAGAATATGCTGCAAGCTACAAGGACCACCTTACATGGCATTATGCCAGGTATCTCCTGTGAGCCAATTGGCAAGGTCCGGGTTGATGTGCTGTTCGGTACAAGGGACAATTGCTGGACTGAAAATTTGGAGTTAGAAGTGGTGAATCTGGAGAGCGCCTATCATGCATTGCCCGGCAGGCCCATGCTAAACAAGTTCATGGCAAGTACTCACATCAGTTACTTAAAGATGAAACTGCCCGGACCTAGGGGAGTGATAACCGTATCAGGGGACTTCAGGCGTTCGATCGAATGCGCTTCTGCCGGATCTAACTTAGCCGAGTCACTCGTGATAGCTCAGGAAAAGAGGAGGATACAGGAAGTGGCAGCATTGGCTCAATCCGCGCAGCAACATATGCCGGCACTGACCAAACCGCATGGAAGTGTATCATTCCAAGCAACCAAGGATACAAAGAAAGTGCCAATCGATGGTCAGTTCCCAGAGCACACCGTAACCATTGGTGTCGGGTTAAGTAGCAAATAGGAAAGCGAGCTCGTCAGCTTACTCCGTGAGAATCAGGATATCTTTGCTTGGTCCACATAGGATCTGCAAGGTGTGCCGAGGGAGTTGGCCGAGCACTCTTTGAATGCGAGACCTGGTGCTAAGACGGTGAAGCAACCTCTCCGTGTTTCGCCGAGGACAGAAGGAAAGTCATTGGGGATGAGATAGCTAGGCTCCTTGCAGCCGGATTTATCATGGAAGTACTATATCCGGATTGGCTCTCTAATCCGGTGCTTGTGGAAAAGAAGAAGGATGATCCAAATGTGGCCGTGGTATGGCGCATGTGCATTGATTACACGAACCTGAATAAGGCGTGCTCTAAAGATCCATTCCCACTCCCTAGAATAGACCAAGTCATAGACTCAACTGCCGGATGTGAACTGTTGTCATTCATCGATGCGTATTCTAGTTTCCACCAGATACCCCTAAACCCAGATGATCAAATAAAGGCTGCGTTTATTACCCCGTACGGGGCTTATTGCTATCGCACTATGCCGTTTGGATTACGTAATGCTGGAGCAACGTACCAGCGATGCATGCAAAAGTGTTTACATGACTAAATTGGTCGAAATGTGCAGGTTTATGAGGATGATGTGGTGATAAAAACTAAGGAAATCAATACGCTCCTTGAGGACATCTGGCAGACGTTCACGAACTTGAGACGGTTCCGGATGAAGCTTAACCCAGAGAAATGCACTTTTGGTGTGCCCATAGGGAAATTACTCGGTTTTCTGGTGTCTAGCCGAGGTATTGAAGCTAACCCGACGAAAATCCGGGCAATAGAGAAAATGGAACTGCCAAAATGCCTTAAGGACGTGCAAAAGTTCACTGGCTGCCTGGCCTCATTAAGCCAGTTCGTATGTCGGCTGGGAGAGAAGGCCTTGCCTCTCTACCAGTTAATGAAAAAGGCAGACAAATTTACATGGACACCACAGGCGAATAGCGCATTTCGAGAATTAAAAAAGATGTTGTCTACTGCACCAATCCTAGCCGCACCACTACCCAAGGAGCCAATGTTGCTCTATGTGGCCGCGACCAACCGAGTCGTAAGTGCAGTAATTGTAGTGGAGCACGAAGAAGAAGGAAAGTCGGTGCAAAGGTCGGTGTATTATCCGAGGGAAGTGTTATCGGCTTCAAAACAGAACTACCCTCACTATCAAAAGATGGCGTATGGCGTGTATATGTCGGCCAAGAAACTCAAACACTACTTTGAGGAACATCCCATCAAGGTGATATGTGAGGCACCCATATCAGAGATTATGAGTAACAAAGATGCTAGTGGCCGAATAGAAAAATGGGCAATTGAGTTAGCCTCGTATGCACCGCAGTTTGACAGAAGAGATGCAATCAAATCGCAGTTTGTGGCGGATTTCTTTGTGGACTGGGCCGAGATGCAATACGAACCACCTCTGCCGGACTCCAATTATTGGCGAATGCACTTTGACGGATCAAAACTGAAAGAAGGGCTGGGTGCCGGAGTAGTGCTTACCTCGCCCAAGAAAGGTCAACTAAAATATGTCCTCCAAATCCACTTCAACGCCTCGAATAATGTTGCAGAATATGAGGCACTGGTACATGGCCTCAAAGTGGCAAAAGAAATGGGGATACGTTGGATAAAGTGCTTTGGAGACTCGGATTTAGTGGTACAACAAGTATCTGGCAACTAGGATGCCTTGGATGCCAACATGGCCCTTTACAGATTTCATGTGCAAAAGATAAGCGGATTCTTCGAGGGATGTGAATTCCACCACATACCTCGGATAGGCAGACGACATACTGTCTAAGTTGAGATCATCTGGACAACCAATACCACCGAAAGTTGCCTTGGAGCACTTAAGAAAACCATCTATTACTCCATCGCCAGAATTCGAGTTAATTTATATCCCGGCCTTCTCCGGGTCAGAAGCTACGCCAATGGAGATAGATTGGGGAGGCACCTCAGCAAACCCGAGGACTGCTTCGGCAAACCCGGGGACTGCCTCAACAAACCCGGGGACTGGTCAGCCAAACCCGGCGGGAGTTATGTCGGTGGAGGCGATGAAAATTGATGAGGAACCTTTCTCCATCCGAGCTATACTCGCTTGGGCCAAACCAATATTTGACTTCCTGAAAGAGGGAATCTTGTCGGGTGATGAGGTACTCTCAAGGCAGATCCAGAGAAGGGCAAAGGCTTATACCATTATCAATGCCGAACTATACAAGTGAAGTGTAACCACAGTGCTACAGCGGTGCGTTGACCCAGAAGAAGGACTCGACATACTCCAGGATATCCACCAGGGAGAGTGTGGCCACCATGCATCTTCAAGAGCATTAGTGGCAAAGGCTTTCTGGCATGGATTTTATTGGCCAAGTGCTTTAGAGCAAGCACAAGATTTGGTGAGGAAATGCAATGGCTGTCAGAGGTATGCCACAAAAATCCACCTGCCGATGTCGGAACTCAAAACTATCCCCATTACATGGCCATTTGCTATATGGTGCCTAGACATGGTAGGACCATTTAAGCTGGCTAAAGGAGGAATGACCCATATCCTAGTTATGGTTGACAAATTTACTAAATGGATTGAGGTGAAGCCAATCAGGAAATGTGATGGGGCAACAACGGTGAAATTTCTAGGGGATATAATCCTGAGATATGGCTACCCCCACAGTATCATAACTAATAATGGCACCAATTTTGATGAAGGAGAATTTGCGAGGTTTTGCCGAGAAAATAAGATCCGGTTAGATGTAGCCTCTGTGGCCCATCCCGCATCAAACGGGCAAGTGAAAAGATCCAACGGACTGGTGTTGTCCGGGATAAAACCCTGGCTCATAGAGCCGCTGCAAAGATCAGCGGGGTATTGGATAGAAGAGTTACCAGCGGTAGTGTGGAGTTTAAGAACAACTCTAAATCGATCAACATGCTACACACCATTTTTTCTGGTATATGGGGCAGAAGCTATATTACCAGCTGACATAGAGCATAATTCGCCAAGGGTCACCCAATACGCAGAAGCCGAAGTGCGCGAAGCCCGACAAAATGATGTTGATCTGCTGGAAGAAGCGAGAGAACCGGCCTTGACCAGATACGCCATATATCAGCAAAATCTCCGACGCTACCATAGCCGGAAAGTAAACCCCGAGTTTTCCGGGAAGGTGATCTGGTACTCCGGTTGGTGCAGCGCACCGCTAGCATGCATAAGTTATCCCCTCGATGGGAAGGACCATTCATTGTAAGCAAGGCTTTGCACAATGATTCCTACTATCTTATCGATGCACAGCCACAGGAGAAGAACAAGGCGGACAGGTCCGGAGAAGAATCTAAGCGACCATGGAATGTAGCACTCCTTCATCCCTTTTACACCTAGTAAAGAGGTGAGTGTATCTGAGTCACTCGTATGTCGGTATGTATGTCAGCAACGAGCTTATCAATAAAACTTAGGCACCCCGCAGAAACTCTGGGACTGCCATAATAACTTTTTTTTGTTTATATGTTCTTTATACGTCGGCTGGCTTACATTACTTGTACCTTAGCTAGATTAGTAGTGTGTGAGCACCAAAAACCCAACTCTTCGACTTTGCTGATGTCCAATAAGAATTGACTTCATGGCAAGCAAGAGAACAAGTTTGAAATTGCAAAACACATGAAAAACGACTAAGGGAAAGAACCTAAGCGCGTCGACATTTGTTATTCAGACTAGCCCCTTGTTTACTTTAGTCGTTTACGCGAGCCAAGTCAAAAATTGGGGAACAAGAAAAGGAAACTCGGGGACTTCGCCCATGATAATCCGAAATTAAAAACTTAGTAGAAAACAACAACGATTGTAGCCAAACCAAACTACAGTACTTAAATACATCTTCACCCGGCATTCTGGGGATCTGACAAATATGGTTAAGTGTTGTCAAGGAGCAGGGGCAGAAGCCAAATCACCGGCTGACGAGGGTTTAACTCATCAATGCCCATTGTTATGGACTTGGGTTTTGGAGAAGGAGAGAGCGCTGGAGATGAAGGTCGCAGCGTGTCGCTGGAGTCGAAAGACGCAGCAGGTCACCGACGCTGAGGGATCCCCCGAGTCGCTGTATCCAAAGACCACAGCCGGTCGCTGGAGTCGAAGGAGCCCCCGAGTGTAGAGACGATGTGGTCGATGTAGCCGATGTAGAGAAGGGAGTCGCGGATCGCGGGTCACCGGCAGACGGGAGTGGATGCAGCGGGTGTTTCTGCAGCCCTCAAATGTAGAGTCGTCGAATATTTGTCGCTGCAGCAGCGCGTGGAGTCATTGAATATTTGTTGGATGGAGTTGATATAGCGGACGTGTGGTCCAGGTTGATGGAAAAGAGTCGCTGAAGCGGTCGGATGCCATGTAGTAGATGTGTGGTTGACGTGGCGAACCCGAGTTGACACGGGAGTCATCTGATTTTTTGTCATCTAGAGTCGAGTCGTCGCAGCATACGGAATGGACACATCGGGCTCGTCAATTTTTCTTCTGACGGAGTTTTGTGCGGCATAATCCGCTCAGGCTTTTTTCAGACGGACACAACGTCACGTGGTTGATCCGATTTCAATTTTCCCTTTAATGTGTGCATTGCATGGATCCACGCTAGTGACTTCTTTTTGATCCAGAATAAACAAAACCTCACGACCTGACTTGTCTAGCTTTCGATGATTTTATTTTACTCCATCACGGCATCGCGGACGCCTGCTTTTTTATGCGGATCGGTCTGCCTAACACAATCTCATCAAGACTTCTCCATCAAAAGGTCTTCACGATGGATTTTTTTTTCTTTTGCATGTGGCCGCGATTCTCACGTAGGATTCCTCATGGCACAGTGCTAGCTTGGTCTGTAGTGATCAGCCGTAGTAGCATCTAGTAAATTTTTTCTTCATAGGACTTCGGTGTCCCTTTGGATTCGAATCGGCAATGCTTCCGTCTGAGCGAAAACTTCCACTGTTTAGCCGCCCTTTCAAGCAGAAAAGACATAGAAGGCTGTCGGCCACACCAATGTATTAGCGAGAAAATCCCAGCAACGCTACCACCGGTCCTGCTGATGAAGATGTCGACGCATCCACGGTGAATTGTCTGCCAGATGCGATCTGGCCGCCGTTGACGACGAGCGATCCAGTCTGGATGATGACGCATGGGATCTAGAGTAGATCTGTTTTCCCGTTAGTCGTCGAATCATAGATTGCCGATGATGGAGCCGTCGAGATCGCAACATCAGCGCTCCCAGTTCCCACAGACGGCGCCAATTGATGAGGGTTTAACTCATCAATGCCTATTGTTATGGACTTGGGTTTTGGAGAAGGAGAGAGCGTTGGAGATCTCGGTACGGCTAGCAAACAAGCACACAAGGACACAAGGTTTACCCAGGTTCAGGTCTCGTAGAGGACCCTACTCCTGCTTGTCTGCTCTTGATTGATGATGATCCGAAGGATTACAAAGGTCGCCGATGGCAGTGGATGCGCAGATTGGATCTGGCATATAAGAGATCGTAGATCTATCTATTGTCTATTGCAGTGTCTAGATCTATTGTCTATTGTGGGAGTCACGATTGAGAGATTGCCTTCTCGTTAGACCCTCCTAGCCTTTATATATGGGGAGGCTAGGTCTCAGGTACCAATACGAGTTGGTTACAAGTTAGATTAGAACTCTAGTCTTGAGCTTTCCTTGCCTTGTGCGTTTAGGAGTCCGTGTCCATATGGGCTTCATACCACTCGAACCGTCATAGGCGCCATGGACCTTGACAATTCGTCGAGTGGGCCTTCCATTGAGCCGCACTAGGTAGGCTGTAGTTGAGTGCCTATTGGGCATACCCATGTCACCGGCCGACGGTGGAGGTACTTCGGAGTTTTTGGGCGGGGCGCTAGCCTCGGCCTAATCTTCGGGGTTGGCCTCTTCATCTTCCGGATCTTCAGCTTCGTCGCCAAGTTTGGAGGCCTCACCCTCACTTTCCTCGTCTTCCTCACCCTCAGAAGCACCAGCATCATCAAATATGTCGAGGTAGCTAGGCCCCTCATTCCAAGCATGGCAGAAGGAGTAATGGATAAGCTTGTTGGCACAGGTTTTGTGACGAGCAACGCACTCCGGATCTTTGGACCACTTTGATCCGGTGCGCATGCGGGTGAGCAGCCCCAAGTCTATCCCTTCATACCATGACAGGACGAACTACAACCCGATGTCAGCCCCAGCTCATGCAGCAGATTCTCACCACAAGTGCAGCCGAGTCTCGCACTCCATCAATTTGGCTATAAGAGCCGCATTTCCTTTGGGAGTAGGCTCAAAGGGCCGGAGGGAGTTGAGCATCTGCATTGCTGCCGGCATGATATCTGCGCCGTAATACTTTACTAGCTCCATGCTAGCGACGAGGCTCGTGATGCACTCGACGATCGACGTAGAGCTCGTTGGGAACCCCAAGAGGAAGGTATGATGAGCACATCAGCAAGTTTTCCCTCAGTTATGAGACCAAGGTTTAATCGAACCAGTAGGAGCAAGGAAACACCCCAAAGGTGTTACTAGCTGAGCTTTGGCATGGCGCACTACCGGTGCTAGTAGCAACATGGAGACCTGCACAACACAACCACAGAACTTTGTTCCCAACTTGCGATGAGGTTGTCAATCTCACCGTGTTTTGCGGAAAACAAAGGATTAAACGTATCGAATGGAAAGAAGTAAAAGTTTGCAAAAAGTAAACACAAAGCAGTAAACAGTTGTAGATTGTATGTAAAGTAAAGGACCGAGATCCATAGTTCACTAGAGGTGGCTCTCCTTAGATATATAACATGCTGGGTGAACAAATTATAGCGGGGCAATTGACAAACATCGAGAAAGCAATACATGCATATACTAATCATTTTGACTCCTTTGAGACTTGATTGGGCATTACAACATAATACATAGACCGCCATCCAACTGCATCCATGACTAATAATCCACCTTCAGGTTATCATCCGAACCCCCTCCAGTATTAAGTTGCAAGCAACAGATTATTGCTTTACGAACTGCGTGTAAAGTAAACAATACGATTGTTCTATGAACAAAGGATCGTTGTTTTCTCCCTAGTAGCAACATCACATCTAGTACCTTAGAGATTTCTGTCACTTCCCCAGATTACCAGAGGCATGAACCCACTATCGAGTATAAATACTAACTCTTGGAGTTGCTATCATCTACTTGGCAAAGATAGCTACTAACAACAGAAAGCATGCAAGATCACAAATAACAAAGACATGATAGAATCAATAATCAATCTGAAATAGCATCTCAATATCCATCGGATCCCCGCAAACACAACATGTATGAATTACAAATAGATGATCTTGATCATGAACGGAGCTCACAAGATCTAAACATGAAAGCACAAAGGAGGAGAAACCAGCCATCTAGCTACTACATGGATCCGTATTCCAAGGATGAACTACTCACGCATCACACCGGAGGCTTGCATGGTGATGAAGAAGGCCTCCAGGGTGAATTCCCCTCTCTGGCAGGGTGTCGGGAAGAGCTTCAGATCCCTCCCGATCTAGGGATGGAGATGACGGTGGCTACAGACTCTTTCGTGGATTTTTGATCGGGTACTTAGGGTTTTCGTCCCGAGGGCATCTTATAGGCGGAAGGAGAGGCCGAGGGGGTGCTGGGGTCGGCCAGGCCACCCCCTGGCGCCGGCCAGGCCTGGCCGCGCGGCCAGGTGGTGTGGTCGGCCCCCAGCCCTTCTCCGTCTCGTATTCTAGCACTTGATCCCTTTCGAAAATAGGCACTTTGGCTTTTGTCCCATCCAATTCCGAGAATATTCATTTTCTGACTTTCTTGGAACCAAAAACAGCAGAAAACAGGCAGTTGGCACTATGGCTCTTGTTAATAGGTTAGTCCAAGAAATCATAATAAAAGTACTCCAAAGTTGGAACAAAATACAAGAAAGTGGATAAAACCAAGCATGGAAACTCAAAAATTATAGATACATTTGCAATGTATCAGCTCGCTAGCAGATCCTCTGTATCATAAGGGATTGGCCCGGCAGCAGGACCTGTGGGAATACCACGTTGCTCGCGAGACCGGGTTACATCAGTAGCAGTGAGATTGTCACCTTCTGGAAACTTGCCTGAGAACAGAACAGAGGAAACAATGAGCAAAAGCACTAAGTCTGGAGAAATGAAAATTGAGCAAGGGAAAGGAACTCACGGGCAATCTGGAAGAGGAGACATTGGAGATCGGCATGGACGTTGGTGCTGTTGGCCTAGAGTTTCTCATATTCTGAGGTCACCGACGTAAGTTTTATGCCGGCTTCCTGTAGTAAGTCCTTGTCCTTGGAAATTTGCATCGTCAGACGCTCTTTTTCCTCGGCAAACTCCTGGTTAGCCTTATCCAGTTCAAATTTATGGAGGTCCTTAAGCCTCTGGATTTCAGCATTCAACCGAGTAATCTCCGAGTCCTGGAGGCGCAGCCGAGCTATTTCGTCACCCTTCTTCTTCATTTCAGCTTAATGCTTTCCTGCTTGTTTGAGAAAATGTGTCATCATATCATGAATAGGTACGCTGTCTTCAAGGGCAACTGCAACAGTGAATCCGGTGGAGCCGAAGTATAAATATCTATCGAGTCAAGAAAAGAGCGCACAATGATCGTGTGAACAAGACAAAATACCTTGGATTTCAGCCAGATTTTTTCGCATGATAATGTTCTGAGCCTCAACCTCGGCTACATAATTCGAGTAACAAGTTAATATGGATCATGGATAACTCGAATAAACGCAAGTGAAAAAAGGGTAAAGTCTTGAGTAAAGAAAGTTACTTTTCCTCTGGTGATCTTCTAAGAGCTTGCCATAACAGGCATGGACATCTTTGTAGGAGTCCAGCAGGCGCTGGAACTCAGTAGTTCGGCGGTTAGTGGTGATCTGAAAAAACAAGACAAGGTTAGTTCAAGGGGAAAGTGAGAATAATCCGAAGTCTACAAGATCTGGGCCAAGTGGAACTTAACCTGGTTCTGGGTGTGTGGATATTCGAAGTTTACAAGATCTGGGCCAAGTGGAACTTAACCCGTTTCTAGGTGTGTGGATATTCGAAGTCTACAAGATCTGGGCCAAGCGGAACTTAACCTGGCTCTATGTGTGTGGATATTCGAAGTCTATAAGATTCGGGCCAAGTGGAACTTAACCCGGCTCTAGGTGTGTGGATATTCGAAGTTTACAAGATCCGGGCCAAGTGGAACTTAACCCGGTTCTAGGTGTGTGGATATTCGAAGTCTACAAGATCCGGGCCAAGCAGAACTTAACCTGGCTCTAGGTGTGTGGTTATTCGAAGTCTACAAGATCCGGGCCAAGTGGAACTTAACCCGGATCTAGGTGTGTGGATATTCGAAGTTTACACGATCCGAGCCAAGTGGAACTTAACTCGGCTCTAGGTATGTGAATATTCGAAGTCTACAAGATCCGGGCCAAGTGGAACTTAACCTGGCTCTAGGTGTATGGATATTCGAAGTTTCCAAGATCCGGTCCAAGTGGAACTTAACCCGGCTCTAACTTTATCACTATTTCAAATTGCTAAGGACGTAAACTAAATTCTCTAGGAGCATCCGACCGAGTAACAAGTTACTCCTTTGGAGGCTCGGGGACTAGGGGATATATCTATAAGCGTTCATGCATGTAAAGTACCACAATAGAAGAAAAGGGTTACCTCCATCATCCGGCCAGCCAAAGAGATGGCCTTGGTGGCGGAGTTCATCTGAGCGCTGAACTCCGCTGGGCCGAACTTCTCCGGCAGATCATCCTTTAGATCAATGAATTCAGCGTTGTTCTAGTTGTTCACGTACTCTAGGAGCAGTGGGCTGTAACTTTCGCCGCTGGGAGAATAACTCGCCACCAAGCCTTTGATATGGGCCTCTCGCCTCGCGGATTGGGCAGCAGCAGGACCATTTGCCTACTGCCTTCTGATCCGGCAGCGGGAGACCCGGAAGAGGTGCCCTTGGCTGGCCCGACAGCTTTCTTGAGCTTGCCGGATGATGCAAGATGCTAGGGAAGATCAGAGGCTGCTGATTCGGATGGTGCCTGAGAAGCTGGCTGAAAGATGTCCGCAATGGACACCGTAGATTCGGAGGCAACTGATGGAGCTTTCCTCTTTGGAGGCTGTTGCTACTGTTGGCTTTGGAGCCGAGGCTGGTGCTGGAGCAGATGCTGCTAGTGCTGATGCTCGTACTGGTGCTGCTAGCATCGCTGGTGCTGTTGCTGCTGGTGCTGCTGGTACTGATGCTACTGGTTCAGAAGAAACTGGGGTCGAAGAACTTGGTTGGGGCGGTGCCGATGAAACTGGCACCTCAGAACTGGGCGGTGGCGTCGAAGAGGAGGAGCTAGGATGATCCGACATAGCCATATCCTGGTCCACCCCACTACCCCCCCCCACGCCGACATTGCCCTCCTCGTGGCGAGGTGGGCTCCGATCAGGTGCATCCACGGAGTCCTCTTGAATAGGACTGAGCGGGCAAACGTCGTTGTCGCGGGGGCGGGGGGTGGGGGGAGAAGGACTGCTCCAGATCGGAGAGGCAATGTCGGAGCTGCTCTGGGGAATGACCCTAGGAGCTCTAGAAAATACATGTGCAGCAAGTCAAGAAGAGAAAGAAAGAACAAATAAGAGGCAAAGGCAAAGGCAGAAATGGAAACACCTAAGAGCAAACGCAGAAAGACTTACTCATCTGAAGTTGGAGGTGCCCGAGGTTTGGGTGCCCTCCGAACCGTGCTCTTGGCCGCTGGCTTGGCCGAAGCTTTCACCACGGACTTCTTCTGCCTCTTCTTAGGCGGTGGCGCCTCCGAAGCTACGGCCGAGGTAGCCGCTCGCTTTTGGGAGGGAGAAGGGATCGGACCACTCGTGGCAAGGGGAGAACCACGTGGACCTGACCGGCCAGGTTAGCTGAAGACTCGAACATAACCGAGAATGCGTAAGAGATGGGCATCGGGTAAAGTACCTCAATAACCTCAACACCCGAGTCATCGTCATCCGGCCAATCCCTTAAAGAAGAGGCCTTACCAGAGGTACGTTTGACGGTGTCCGAAGTGGGCAAAAAACTCTCCGAATCAGGCTCCACCTCGTCCGGATCGACATGATCCGGCACCCACTTGCTCGCCAGCTCCTGGCCATCCTCTAGTGGCTGCTAGAGGAATCGCTAAGAACAAAGCAGCAGTGGTTAAGTTAAAAAAAAAGAAATTGTCCGACATACCAAGAGGACCCGAAAAAACAGTAAGAGAGAAGTTTACCTTTGGAGGAGGGTTGTCCCGGGTATAGGGCGCAATCCCCCATTCCCAAGCCTCAGAGAATTCCTTCTCCATGTTGAAGATGGCCTTAACCCGGTGGAACACCGCCGAGTTATCAAGCTCGAAGGAGGAAGTCCGGTGGGGATCGAGGGGGCCGCTCAAGTAGCGAATCTTGTGGGCGCGTTTCTGTAGGGGGGAGACCCGACTGTGAATGAAGGTGATCATAATATCCTCCCCCGCAGCTTCTCCTTGAGCAGCTCCTTGGTCCGACGGTCAACCTAGTTCGCTAGAGCTGTGGGTCGCTTCGGAATGCTCTCCCATAGAGAGGTGTTCGGGACTCCAAGCTTGAAGGGGAGGAGCCGGATCAAATCCTCGTCCATGGTATTCCGGATGTAGAAGAAGGTCCGGGCCCAGCCTTTGCAAGACTCGAGCTTGGTGACCCAGGGAAAAGCGGAACCCTTGCAGGGAGATATGGAGGCTGCCCCTCACTAGGTCAGATGCTTCTCCGTCAGAGTGAGATGCTTATCCGGAACGACATTCTTTCACAGACCAAAGAACTTGATCCACATCTCCTTGGAGGGTCATAGGCCGATGTAGCCCTCAATGCCGGAGGCAAAAGAAGAGAGAGAGGTGATGGCATTGGCCGGGAGATGGTGCGGTTGCAATTGATAAGTGGAGATAAAATCTAAGAAGAAATCGGAAATCGGAAGGCCAAAGCCGCGCTAGAAGTGGGAGAGGAAAACCACATTCTCCCCTAGATTTGGAGAAGGGGAAATCTCGTTGGCGGCAAGGCGGCAGGCGACACCCGCGGGGATGCGATGTCTCGCGTATAGCCAATCCAAATTGTCTTCGCAGACGAAGGCACCGTCCTGGCCGCCACGCTCGCGGCCCTCATCTTCCTCCTCATGTTGAGTGACCACAGCAGCCTCTTCCTCAGTCATGGTGAGGTCGAGGTCCTCAAGGCCGAAGTCAGAGTAGAGGTAGCCGGCGGCGGAGAACCTGGAAGCACAGGGCCCCGTGGCGAAGATCTTGAACAGAGGCGGCGACGCGGTCGCTGAGAGCGTCTCGACGCAGCTGCGGCGGCACGACACTATCAAAGAAGCAGTGGTGGTGGTGGCGTCGCAGCAAAGAAGAAAGGAGGTAGGGGAGCGCGCAATGTGTGGGGAACCTCCCCAAGATTGCCCCTAGCCCCCTAATTAATTGCGCGTGCGGGCGCGTAGTGGGATCCTTTGTGGTGGCCCTGCCACACGTTGTGGCCGTGTACGTGACCGAACCAACCAATCAGATGCCAGCCACAACAAGGCCACATCGAGCAAAAGATCCCGTGACATGACGTGGTGTTACGATTAACGGCGTCATTGCGAGGGACGCATGTAGCGCTTATTCTGACATTACAACAAGAATCGCACAAGAATGGGCGTGGCCCTTAAAATAAGGCAAAGTGATGATTACCCTCCACGTAGGATGTGGGGAAGCGTATAAGATAAGGAAAGGCAACCCGGATATGTGAGCAAAGACCTGGCCAACGTGAAATAACTCAGAACGTGCCAAGGGAACGTAAAGTAAAAAGACCGGGTTACGGAGTAACTCGGCTGAAGAGGCGAAGATCCGGATAGGGGAACCTGATGTGGCCTTAACAACTAAAGTTGCTAAGACCACACCAGCTTCGGGGACTAATGTTGAGGGGATACCCCCGGGTAGGGTCACACCAAGGTATAAAGGCCGAGTTAGCCGTGGTACGACACAGTCAAAGCAAGTGCTGGCCGGGTCACCTCAAGGCAGGCCGACCTACGGAGTAACCCGGCCCGTGGAGCATCTCCCTAGGTTTAACCCGGCTGGCATAAAATATATGTCGGGCATGTTTTTCTATCTATTACGCAGGTACCCTCGTAGCCGGGTTAGCCATATGCTAGCCAGATTACCACTTGGCTTCCAAGAGAAGGAAGGAATTTCCCACTGGTCAAAAGGTGGCTTTTGATAGCTATATCATGAGGGAAGCAAAGCAGAGGGAAGGACTAGCGGGGCAGGTGCGACCAAGATGACGCGGGCAGTGTCGGCTGACGTAGCCCGTGTCTGGTGACACTTAAAGGCAAGGATTATGCAATGGGTTACGTCCAAAGTCCGGACGAACCGTTAAATAGAATAAAGAAGCATCTAGCTTTAACCAAGGGGCATATTCGGGGAATATGCTGCCACGTGTGCCCTAACTTTGTAACCCGGGCTCCCCTATATAAGGAGAACCATGGCCTCCATAGAGGGGGATCGATCATTTTCTCTGTCTAAGGTAGAACTCCGAAGCTAGGTTGTTGGGAGTAAGAGACATAGTATCCTTCTCACGAACAGCTCGAGGAGCACTTGTATCCACCATTTATAGAGGAAATACAACTACATCTGTGTGTGGAATTACCACGTTTTCCCTCCCTGGATTCCCCTAGCACTCATTGGCCCCATCTTTAGCCTATTCATGGCATCTGCCATGCCACCACCACGACAAAACTTTTGCTTGTAAAAGAGGAATTCGGCAGGGGGATCCTATGTCCTCATTGTTGTATGTCTTGGGAGGGGATTTACTACAAAGCATTGTGAATCTTGCACTTGAGCAAGACATATTAAGACTACCAATTCCAAAGGAGGGATCTTTTCCAATTATCCAATATGCAGATGACACATTGATTGTGCTACCAGTAGAGGAAGATTAGTTACTGGTTTTCAAGGAGTTGCTATATTAGTCTGCTACCTTCACTAGCATGAAGGTTAATTACAATAAATCATCAATGATACCTATAAACCTCACTGAGGAGGAAGCATCCTATTGTGCTGGAGTTTTCAACTATCAACTTGGTGTTATGCCATTTACCTACTTGGGATTACCAATGGGTACCACTAAACCCTGTGCAGAGATTTCTCCCCAATTATTGATCATATTGAAAGAAGGCTCTCAGCAACAATTTCTTTTCTATCTGGAGATAGTGTGATTCTAGTTAACTCGGAGCTCTCTTCTCTGTATATTAACTCCATGTGCACATTAGAGATTCCTTTGGGAGTTACTGATGTTATTAATAAGGCAAGGAGAAGATGCTTGTGGAGAAAATATAAGAATAGGGAAAAGGTTAATTCCTTAGCTGCTTGGGACATGTGCTGTAAGCCAAAAGCAAAAGGTGGGCTTGGCATCTTGGATCCTAGAGTCGAAAACAAGGCCCTGCTCTTAAAACATCTAGATAAATTTTATAATAATGCAAATTTACCTTGGGTAAAGCTCATAAGGGATACTTATTATCATGAAACAGTACCACATGTTGTCACACTATGTGGTTCCTTGTGGTGGAGAGGAGTCCTTAGTTTATTAGATGAATGGAGGGCTATGACCAAATTTAATGTTGGTAATGGGTTCTCTATGCTATTCTGGAATGATTTATGGGAAGGTATGTTATTGTCTACAAGATTCCCAAGGCTATATTCTTTTGCAAGGGATATTCAGGCTTCTGTCAAAGATATATGTACATTGCATAATCTGCATGAAGCTTTTGCCCTGCCTTTGTCTGCCCAAGGATATGAGGAGTATATTTAGTTGCAGCAAATTGTTGTTGCTACATCACTGACTGAGGAAATGATAAATGGATATGTCAATCCAACCAAGGAATTCACACAACCCAGGTTTTCTATAAGCAACATTTAATCTAATTCATGACAATTTGCCATCCAATAGAATTTGGAAAAGTCGATGTATGTCCAAGCATAAATTCTTTGCCTAGATACTTATTCATGTTAGGATTGATACAAAGGATATGTTGTTTCAGAGGCATTGGAGGGTCACAGAGGACCATGATTGTGTTCTTTGCTCTGGACAGATTTGTGAGGATTGGAAACATCTCTTTTTCCAATGCTTATTCAGTGCCAGAGTATGGAATTATCTACAGATTGATTTGAGAGACAGACCTTGGGTTGACTGTCTAAATCATGCATCTAGAAGGTTCAGTGGCCCATGCTTCATTGAAATTGTGACATTGGCATGCTGGAATATTTGGAAGCAAAGAAATGGTTGGATTTTCAAACATTTAAAGACAACTTTTAGAGGCTGAAAATCTGGTTTCTTCTATGTGTGACCCTGCTTATGCATAGGTTGAAGAAGAAACAAAAGGAATCTTTGTCATCATGGCGTGGCAATTTTCCTTAGATCTTAGCTCATTTCCCCCTTTTTATTTCCTGTTTATATTGTACATAAGACTTTGTACTGGCCTGTGTTCTCTTAATTTCAATGAAGGACTGTGGGGGGCTCCCCTGTAGTAGAAAATTTCAAAAAAGGCCCGCATCAATATGTTGCGGGGTGCTCTTGCCAACATCAAGAAAAAGGAGATGACCGCCTCTCAATTTATTCCCAAGATAAAGGATTTTGCGTTAGAACTCATGTCATCAAGGAAGAAAGTTGATGATGATGAGTTATATATTCTCAATGGTCTTGATGATAATTACAATCCTTTGGTTACTGAAACGACGTAAACGTATCTATAATTTTTGATGCTCCATGCTTGTTTTATATCAATTTTCTTATGTTTTGTTTACACTTTGAGGTATTTTTATACATTTTCTAGAAATAACCTATTATCAAGGTGCCAAAGTGCCAGTTGCCTGTTTTCTACTATTTTTGGTTTCAGAAAAGCTAGTAAGGAAATATTCTCGGAATTGGACGGGACAAAAGCCAAAGTCAATATTTTACCAGAAGGAACACAGAGTCCAAAGGGTAGCCGAAGTGGGGCCATGAGGTGGCCACACCTAGGGCTGGCGCGGCCACCGACCTTGCCCCTTCACCTATAAAAGTACCCTGATGCAGAAACCCTAAGTACCCAATCAAAATTCCACGAAAGAGTTTGTAGCCACCGCCATCTCCATCCCTAGATCGGGGGATCTGAAGCTCTTCCCGGCACCCTGCCAGAGGGGAGAGATCATCCTGGAGGCCTTCTTCATCACCATGCCAGCCTCTGGAGTGATGCGTGAGTAGTTCACCCTTGGACTATGGGTCCATACAGTAGCTAGATGGTTGGTTCTCCTCCTTTGTGCTATCATGTTTAGATCTTGTGAGCTCTGTTCATGATCAAGATCATCTATTTGTAATCCTATATGTTGTGTTTGCGGGGATCCAATGGATATTGAGATACTATGTCAGATTGATTATTGATTCTATCATGTCTATGTTATTTGTAATCTTGCATGCTCTCCGTTGCTAGTAGCTATCTTGGCCAAGTAGATGTTTATAACTCCAAGAGGGAGTATTTATGATCGATAGTAGGTTCATGCCTCTAGTAATCTGGGGAAGTGACAGAAATCTCTAAGGTTGTAGATGTGATGTTGCTACTAGGGAGAAAACAACAATCCTTTGTCCATGGGGCAATTGTATTGTTTACTTTACACACTTTGCTTAATGCAATTATCTATTGCTTGCAACTTAATACTAGAAGGGGTTCAGATGATAACCTGAAGGTGGATTATTAGTCATAGATGCAGTTGGATTACGGTCTATGTATTATGTTGTAATGCCCAATAAAATCTCATAGGAGTCAAGATGTCTAGTATATGCATTGTTATGCTTTCTCAATCTATCAATTGCCCCGCTGTAATTTGTTCACCCAACATGCTATTTATCTTAAGGAGAAACACCTCTAGTGAACTGTGGATCCCAGTCCATTCCTTTACCATTGATATACCATCTACTATTTATCGTTTACTGTTTACTTTCTGTAAGCAACTACTATCTTCCATATTATACGTTTAATCCTTTGTTTTCAGCAAAACCAGTGAGATTGACAACCTCACTATAAGTTGGGGCAAAGTTCTGTGGTTGTGTTGTCCAGGATTCCAAGTTGTTAGAAACACCTTGGAGTTGTTTCCTTACTCCTACTGGTTCGATAACCTTGGTTTCATAACTAAGGGAAACTTGCTGCTATGATCATCATACCTTCCTCTTGGAGTTCCCAGCGAGCTCTACATGTCTTGAGCCATCAAGCACTTTTCTGGCGCCGTTGCTGGGGAGTTAAGGACAACTTCAATCTCTTCCTCCTCGTCAACCACTTTTCAGGGAGAAAGAAGATTCTTGCAAGGGGAGTCTCTCACAACTAATCTCTTTACTTTGTTTTTTTGCTTAGTTTATTTTGCTTTGTTTGCTTGTTTATTTTTATCAAAAACACACAAAAATTAGTTGTACTCGTTTGCTTCTTTTATCAAAAAACCACAAAAAAATTAGTTCCTATTTTAGTTTCTATTTTTGTTGGCTTGCTTTAATCTTACAAAAAAATGACTACTCTTGAAAACACTAAGTTGTGTGACTTCACTAGCACGAACAACAATGATTTCATGTGCACACCTATTGCTCCACCTATTCCTGACGCTGCTTTCTTTGAAATTAGACCTGCTTTGCTCAATCTTGTTATGAAAGAACAATTCTCTGGTGCTGGTACTGATGATGCTGCTTCTCACCTTAATAACTTTGTTGAACTTTGTGAGATACAAAAACATAGAGATATAGATGGAGATATTATTAAGCTTAAATTTTTTCCTTTCTCCTTGAGAGGAAAAGCTAAAGAATGGTTGCTATCCCTACCTAGAAATAGTATTGATTCTTGGATTAAATGCAAAGATGCTTTCATTGGAAAATATTATCCTCCTGCTAAGATTATATCTATGAGAAGTCTATGAGAAGTGAAATAATGAAATTTAAACAATTTGATAATGAACATGTTGCTCAAGCTTGGGAAAGAATGAAATCTTTGGTAAAGAATTGCCCCACTCATGGACTGACTGCTTGGATGGTTATCCAAACTTTTTATGTAAGACTGAATTATTCTTCAAGAAATCTGTTGGATTCTGCTGCAGGAGGCACCTTTATGACCATTACTTTGGGTGCTGCAACAAAGCTCCTTGATAATATGATGGTTAACTATTCTGAATGGCACACTGAGAGAGCTCCACAAGGTAAGAAGGTAAATTTTGTTGAAGAAACCTCCTCCTTAAGTGATAAAATTGATGTTATTATGTTTATGCTTGTTAATGGAAAAGCTCATATCGATCCAAAACATGTTCCTTTAGCCTCTTTGGTTGCTCAAGAAGAGCAAGTTGATATGAACTTCATTAGAAATAATATGTTTAGCAACAATGCCTATAGGAATAATTTTGGTAGTAATAATTATAGGCCATATCCTCCCAATAATGGTAATGCTTATGGAAATTCCTACAACAACAATAGAAATGCACCCTCTGAACTTGAAGTCATGCTTAAGGATTTTATTAGTAAACAAACTGCTTTCAATAAAATTGTTGAGAAAAAACTTTCGAATGCTGAAAAAATATTTCATATTTGTCTGAAGCACAATCCTTTTTGATTAATAAAATGGCTACTAAACCTGAAACTATGGAAAACCCCTTTGCTGCTACTAATGCTATACAAGTTAGAATTGATGAAAATGTTAGACTGTTAGCTGAATTGCATGCTAAGTGGGAAAGAGAAGATGAAATTGCTAGAAATAGTAGTATTTGTACTATTACGACCCCCAATGTTGATGCTAGCAAACCACATGAAGTCCCCATTCCTTTTGCAACAATGCCTAAAACCAATGGAACCTTTTCCAATAAAAATGCTAAAATTCTTCGAAATATGGGAAACAATAGTTCTACTATGTTGGATGGTAATTTTGATTTTGATCTTGATGGTTGCAATATTTCTGAAGTAATTATGTTCCTACAAAAGCTTGCTAGAAGTCCTAATGCTAGTGCTATGAATATGTCCTTTACAAAACACATTACAGATGCTCTCATAAAAATTAAAGAAGAAAAATTGAAACATAAAGCTTCTATTCCTAGGAAATTAGAAGATGGTTGGGAACCTATCATTAATATGAGAGTGAATGATTTTGATATCAAAGCTTTATGTGATCTTGGTACTAGTGTCTCTATTATGCCTAGAAAGATTTATGAAATGCTTGATTTGCCACCATTGGAAGATTGTTATTTAGATGTCCAACTTGATGATAATGCTAAAAAGAAACTCATGGGGAGTATTAATGATGTTCTTATTATGGTTAACAATACCTATGTACCTGTTGATTTCTATGTTTTGGATGTTGAATGCAATGATTCTTGTCCTATTATTTTGGGAAGACCTTTTCTTAGAACTGTTGGTGCCATTATTGATATGAAGGAAGGCACCATTAAATATCAATTCCCACTCAAGAAAGGTATAGAACACTTCCCTAGGAAGAGAGAGAAGATACCTTTTGCCTCTCCTATTAAAACAAAATTTGATATTAATGCTTCTTCATTTGAAAATACTTGAATCTTGCTCCTATGCCTAGCTAAAAGGCATTAAAGAAAAGCACTATTGGGAGATAACCCAAGTTATTTTTACTTTCAGTAAGTTTTTCTTTTGTTGAGTCTCGGAAGTTATTGCCTCAGTAATAACCTCTCCTTATCCTTTTTGTGTGGTTTTGTTTCCAAGAATAACCTCTAATGAGAGAGAAGTAAGACTTGGGAAAGTTGCTGTCCCGAAACAGATTTTTATGCTTCACTATAAAAAATCGTGAAAATCCCTATACGTCGGATTGAGCTGTAATTTTCTGTGCTTATGCCCCAGGTTATTATCTAACTTTCGTTAGTTCATCACTTTTCGATTTGAGCAACAAAAGGTCTTCGAAAAAAATCGTTTTTTACCTGCTGGTCTGTTTTGACAGATTTCTACCATTATTTGCATTTGCCTCTTAATCTCTTTCTCTTTGAGTTCTCTTTGATCACTTGAGCTTTTAGAAGGAATTGCTACAGTAGCTTGTGTTTTAATGGAAGTTTTTATTGTGTTGAAACTAAACCCAAAGACGTATTATCTTAAATACACTAATGTTGCTAATGAAGATTGTGTGAAGTTTTGTATGAAGGAAATTTTCAAGTGTAGGGAAGAATAATATGATGAGATGAAGTATGGAAAAAATCTCAAGCTTGGGGATGCCACCCGCGTCACCCCAAGAAATATTCAAGAAGTACAAGCGTCAAAGCTTGGGGATGCCCAAGGCATCCCCTTCTTCATCAATAAAAATCTCAGGTTTTCTTCCAAAACACTTCATTTTTATTGTTTCATGCACAATTGTGTTGTTCTTGGAGTGTCTTTGTTTTTTTAGTTTTTTTTGTTTGGTTTTCTTAAATAAATTGGTTGGACCCCCGCATTCATATGTTATTTCAAATAAGTTGATTGGTGTTGGAAAAGAGTAGGAAGCTTCATGCTTATAAGTGGTACAAAAGGAGTTTGTTTTGACTGTGGCCTAGACTTTATCATGTCATGTTTGATATTGCTTTGACCTTATGCTTAGTGATTATTGTTGTAGCATGACTTGTTCCAAACAATTGAGATTGCTTAATGTGCTTTGAAAGAATCATGCATTGTTTTAGCATACAAAAGCATAATATTGTGGTATTCTCCTTTGATGCTTTATTTGGGTTGACTTGGCACATGCTTACACCATGTTAAGACTATGAACCAATCACCTTAGCCTATATGATCATTTAGTTTTTGACTTGTAATATCACTTTATGCTTTAAATTGATAATGTTTTGCCACTTTGCATGATTATGGCCATTATTGCTCTCTTAGTTGGTCGCTCCCAGTCTTTTGCTAGCCTCCACCTGTACCAAGTATGAGTTCCACTCATGCATCCAACCTCAATGAAAACCAAGTTATTCCAAAGAGTCCACTATAAAGTCCTATGCATGGTGTGTTACACCATTCCAAGTATATTCATGTTTTTTATCTACCTTCCAAATTAAACTTGTTATGTGAAAATTAGTGATTAAAGCTCTCACAAACTTGATGGCACACTTTATTTTCTTGCACTTAATAAAATAGAACCATTGTGTCCATCTATGTTTCTTATATGCTTGCACTTTATAAGTTGTGAATTAGCAGAACCATAATACCATGAGGAACGCTTTCAACATTGCAGTTATTATTCAGTTAATATCATGTTGTTTTGTTTATAGATCCCTGCGGTGTGAAATATAAGGGGAGTTTGTAAGCTCATGTAGTTTGTATGCGTGTTAGAGAAACGCCTGGGCGGCTAGACTAAGCCATGCCTAATCATGGTGGAAACTTGCAGCATAACCATAGTGAGCATTCTGTGAAGCATCCTTAATAAAAACCTATGCAAATAGCAAATAAAAAGATCGCTGAGATGCTCATTGTCTGTTGCCTTGTCATTTTGATATGGGAAAGCTCCTGTGTCATGGGGCAAGGGGTACCCCGTTAGCATTTCTCCATGATACACATGTACTTACAATGACAAGAACTTACTTGTGACTAGAGTTGAGTAGCATGAGGTTCGGTACTCGTAAGCAAGGGGCATGAGATTTTTAACTTATAACTTGTCAAGCATATCCTCAGATTTGTGTCACTTTAACCTTAATCACCTCAAGATGCTTATGATAGGGCCTTTCTTTTTACTTTTATGTTGAGTCTCCATCTTCTATCTTTATGCACCAACTGAGAGAGCATAGTAGTCATTCTTAGTTTAATGTCCATTGTCCCAAAACTTATTGATTGATTCATAACTTTGATATTATTTGTTCTTAAATTATTTGTATCTAGTCACCCTTATGAACTTTGAAGGTGTCCTATGCATTTATGTTTTGCTATACCATGATGGACAAGCTGAATACCACTCTTATTATGTTTTCTATATGTGAAACAAACAAACATCTTTCAATGCATTGTTATTCATGATCTTTTGTTTGTACCTTTTCATGTTACAACATAGCTGCTATGTCTTATTGTTAGAACTCTATCTTTCATGCTTATGTTTAGAGTACTTTGATCCCAGCTATCAATGCTTTACAAATACCTTGATCAAGATTGTGATGGTGCATGTCACCTCAAAAATTATTCTTTTTATCACTTACCTACTCGAGGACGAGCAGGAGTTAAGCTTGGGGATGCTTGATACGTCGTAAACGTATCTATAATTTTTGGTGCTCCATGCTTGTTTTATATCAACTTTCTTATGTTTTGTTTACACTTTGAGGTATTTTTATACATTTTCTGGAACTAACCTATTAACAAGATGCCGAAGTGCCAGTTGCCTCTTTTCTGTTGTTTTTGGTTTCAGAAAAGCTAGTAAGGAAATATTCTCGAAATTGGACGGGACAAAAGCCAAAGTCAATATTTTACCAGAAGGAACACGGAGTCCGAAGGGCAGCCGAAGTGGGGCCACGAGGTGGCCACACCTAGGGCTAGCGCGGCCACCCCCTAGGCGCACCAGGCCCTGGTGTGGGCCCCTTGGGCGGACACCGACCTTGCCCCTTCGCCTATAAAAGTACCCCGATGTAGAAACCCTAAGTACCCGATCAAAAATTCACGAAAGAGTCTGTAGCCACTGCCATCTCCATCCCTTGATCGGGGGGATCCGAAGCTCTTCCCGGCACCCTGCCGGAGGGGAGAGATCATCCTGGAGGCCTTCTTCATCACCATGCCAGCCTCCGGAGTGATGCGTGAGTAGTTCACCCTTGGACTATGGGTCCATATAGTAGCTAGATGGTTGGTTCTCCTCCTTTGTGCTATCATGTTTAGATCTTGTGAGCTCCGTTCATGATTAAGATCATCTATTTGTAATCCTATATGTTGTGTTTGTGGGGATCCGATGGATATTGAGATACTATGTCAGATTGATTATTGATTTTATCATGTCTATGTTATTTGTGATCTTGCATGCTCTCCGTTGCTAGTAGCTATCTTGGCCAAGTAGATGCTTGTAACTCCAAGAGGGAGTATTTATGCTCGATAGTAGGTTCATGCCTCTAGTAATCTAGGGAAGTGACAGAAATCTCTAAGGTTGTAGATGTGCTATTGCTACTAGGGAGAAAACAACAATCCTTTGTCCATGGGGCAATTATATTGTTTACTTTACACACTTTGCTTAATGCAATTATCTGTTACTTGCAACTTAATACTAGAAGGGGTTCGGATGATAACCTGAAGCTGGATTATTTGTCATAGATGCAGTTGTATTACGGTCTATGTATTATGTTGTAATGCCCAATCAAATCTCGTAGGAGTCAAGATGTCTAGTATATGCATTGTTATGCTTTCTCAAGCTGTCAATTGTCCCGCTGTAATTTGTTCACCCAACATGCTATTTATCTTAAGGAAAAACACCTCTAGTGAACTGTGGACCCCAGTCCATTCTTTTACCATTGATATACGATCTATTGTTTACCGTTTACTGTTTACTTTCTGCAAACAATTACTATCTTCCACACTATACGTTTAATCCTTTGTTTTCAGAAAAACCAGTGAGATTGACAACCTCACTATAAGTTGGGGCAAAGTTCTGTGGTTGTGTTGTGCAGGATTCCAAGTTGTTAGCAACACCTTGGAGTTGTTTCCTTACTCCTACTGGTTCGATTAAACCTTGGTTTCGTACTGAGGAAAAACTTGCTGTTGTGCTCATCATACCTTCCTATTAGGGTTCCCAACAAGCTCTATATATCTTGAGCCATCAGTTACATCAATTAAAGTTATTCCAAGCACTCCTCTCTTGGATATGTGTGCTCAACTCACTACTTTTGATTATAGTCAACTCGTATGTTGACTGAAACATGGCAACTTAGTGGTACCTTTTCATCTCCGGCTAATGTAGCAGCTCGCCGTGGGATTTTTTATCGCCCCAACAATGCTGGCCAAGGAAAGCCACGAGGTTCTATTTCTACTCGTGGACAGGAGCATGGCCGATAGGAGCATGGTCGCCATGGCCAAGGGCGTGGACATTCTCCTGCCAAGGGAGGATGTGGTCATGGACATTGTCGTATTTCTTCGCCTCGCCAAGATGTAACTTGTCAGATATGCAAAAAGTATGATCATCCTGAAAGTGATTATTGTTGGCGCTACTCCGACAATGATGATGATGGTGACTCTCGAACTTAACAAAAGGGTGCCTATGGCATTGATTCAAATTGGTATATCCGGTGCTAATGATCATGTTACATGATAGTTGAGCAAGCTGCGTACTCATAAAGTTTATCGTGGGTATAATCATGTCCACAATACTAGTGGACAAGGTATGGCAATTAAGCATGTTGGTCATTCGATATTGCACCCCCATACTTCTCTTCATCTTAATAACATATTGCACGTTCCTAGTACTACCATGATCTTATTATATTTGTGATTCTTGCCAACGAGTTGAAAGCCATCAACTACCATATTCTGTTTCTACGAGTGTATCTAGCTTATGATGTATGGGGTCAGCTCCTCCCTATCTTGGCTAACATCTTTATTATGTAAGCTTTATCTATGAGAGCATCTCCAACAGAAACGCTAAAATAGCGCAACACCCAAAAAACTGCCGATTTAGTGCGTGGAGGCGAGTATTCGGTGCTCCAGCAGACGCTGCATAATCGCGCATGCTGTAAAAAAAAATTGGGCGTGTGGAATTTTGTACAATCGCGCACACCATATTTACCGCTTCCGCTCCAGCGCGCGGCAAAAGGCACAACGACCACGTCAATTACCGCCTAAAAATTCCCCCGCGCCCCGCCTTCCTCCACCATCGCGCTTCAACCATGGACAGCGACGACGCCTCTCCCATGACACCTCCCTACTCCATCGCTGGTGTCGGCACGCCAGAATTGGCGCGGACCCTGGTGCCGTCGCCGCAAACCCTAGCGCTGGTGCCGCGAATTTTTCCGCCGCCCGTGACCTCTTCATTGCACCGCGGCCATCGACCGCACAGGGCACCGTCGCGCCGTAGCTGCCTGGACCCAAGATGTTCAAACGATCGACTGTTGTCGTGGGCGCCGGCGGTGCTTCAAAAAAGGGGAAGGTGTCGGTGGTGAAGCAGGGCGCGGGCAGGCCGGGCGCAGGCAACGCTAAGGTCGCGGCCGTCCGACGGGCACAGCAAGTCCAGGCACCACTGCCTCCGCCACCGGCTCCTCAAGCTTCTGCGTATGGAGCCGTGGGAGCACCATCGGGTGGATTCATGACCTCCATGGTAGCTCCATCTAGTGGTGATGCCTATGGAGATTCTATCGGTAATGTTAACACCGCCCAAGTCTCCAATGAAGAAGAAGCAAACAACAACCGGACACCTAGCAATGACATGGAAAGTGTTGATGTTTGATGATGTTGATGGTTCATGATGTTGATGCATGATGTTTGTGTGAACTTTAACTTGTCTTGAACTTGCTTGTGTGTTGAACTTGCTTTTGAGTTGGTGGTGAATTTGATCTATGTCTAGTTATTTTAGGTCGATTTATTGTGTTTGTTTATCTTCTCATTTGCATATTTGTGTGTGTTTTGTGTTTGCCACGGCTGCCGTGCGCTGCAAAATAGAGCGTCCGTGGAGGGCTGTTTTTGTCGCGCCGCAAAATAGAGCATCCGGTGGAGCGGCGAATTTTAGCGCGTGCTGCAAGGACTAAAACGGCGTTATAAACTGATTTTAGCGTTTCTGTTGGAGATGCTCTGATTACAGCAAATTTATAGTTATTTTATTACGAGTCTAAAAAAAGTGTGCAAAGAAAACTGCTTGGGTTTTTCTTCGTCCAAAATGGTAGAAAAACCAGTTATTATAAGGGTCAGGCTATATATATATATATGGGTCCGCTAGGCATGGTATTGTTGATTCCATTGCTCCTCGTTGCAGCAAAAATGGCTTTGCAGCGGAGACCCGATTATTGATACACTACCCGATTATAATCAAGAACGAGTAGCGCGTGCGCGTTACGATTTGCGACACGCATGTTGTGTCGTTTTTTTTTTTGCGTAAGAGTTATAAGCCTGCTAAAAAACGTGCACACCTGCCATTAATTATTCAGTTAATCCAGCTAGTGCAGCATTCACTAAAATCTCTTGATGTACTAGCATTTGTACCTGGTCCCTTTTTGCCTTTAGCATCGTACCTAGCAAAATATTCATATGGCGCAAATAATAAGTACTCGCACTGCACGTACGGACCGTTTTGCTATTCTATTAGCCGACTACTCCTAGATTCGATCCCTAGGTATGATCCAACGAAGCTGTAATCTATGCCATCTGGTGGCAGAAATATCAGCGCTTCACTCGTGTGTTCAGCTTTTAGCTGAATACACCGGGTGATTGATCGAGATTCTGGCTATATGTTATACCCACAACTTCACAATCTGGACTACTTTAACCCGAACGCAACCATGGCTTTCTTTTCGTTTTTATCAAAGGGGTTTCAGGGGCGGAAATAAAACTTGAATAGCACGAGCTTAACGAGTACTCGATAATTCATGGCATCTCTAACGGATCTAGTTAAAAAAGTAAAACCGACTTCTAAAACTTAGAGAAGTATGTAACTAACCGACACCCTATATTTAAAGGACAAAAATGTATTTTCTTTATTTACAATATAATTGGTCCATACACATGCATATATAATCATAAATTGTGCATACATACCAGTACGCACAATCTGTTGGAATTTGGTGAGTTTTGGGTTGTTGACCTATTAGACAAATTCTGAAATACTCTTTAGCTTATTTATGCATGGCAGTATATGGTTGTGCTAGTGGTGTCAAAAGTTTATTCCCACATTGCTAGTTGAGTGAGAGTTACACCTCCTTATATATAGGTTGTTTCACCACTCACTAAGGTGTGAGAAAAAGAGCAGCTCTCGTGCACTCCTCCTTCGACGCCGCCCGCCTCGCCTCGCCTCGTCTCGTCACGACGCGTGAGCGCGCCGCGGGTTGCAGGAATTTCGCCGAGCCGAGCTTAATTTTTGCTAGTCAGGAAAATTAATCGTGGATTAATTACGAGTCACTAACGGACACGTTAATTAGTCAGCCGTTTCTAGTCTTTATGGGACGTGGGCTGTTACCGACTCGGACGTGAGCTGAGTCCCACGATCTCCCTGACCTGCGCTATATAAGCGTTCGCGCTAAACCTAATCGGCATCGCTTTCCACACGCGTCTCCTTCCAATCTATTGCGCCGTCGCCTTCGTCTTCCCCATCCTGGCTTGCGGCGTGCACCGCAGATCAGAACAGTAGGCCTCCAAAACCCCGCCTTCTTGTGAACTTGTACGGGTGAGGGACGATCAGATTTTTGGGGAGCGCTTCCGCACGACTACTGACGCCATCACGGACGACTCCTTCCCTGACGAGGACTTCTTCCCGGACATCGGCAACCTCTACATCGACGACATGGTTGACGACGCTGCGGCTACCGCTGCTGCCACCACCGCGGCTGCTGCTGTCGCTGCTATACCGTACATAATCCTGAGCTATCTATTTCAGATTCTACTAGAGTTATTTATTCTAGCGTTTGGTGTAGATGTGATAGATCTATCTTATTTAGATGTAATATGTTCATCTACTTTGTTGATATACATGATTAGTTTTGGTACTGTCTGTATGATCATGTTTTATCAGTTTATTATTCGAATTAAATCATATGGATTATTGCTTATATTTTCAACAATCCAAAAACCTGATTATAGGCAACTGAATTCCACTGGTGTAGCCGCGGCTACTAGGCCGCCTTCGTTTGAGGGTATGCACTATAAGAGATGGCGCGCGAGAGCAATTCTATGGTTTAAAAACCTAAACTACTATAGCGCCACTCTTGGCAAACCTGAAGGAGATCTTTCTGCTGAGCAGGAAGCGGCCTCTAAGAAAGTCGATACCATGTTTATGGCGGCTCTGTTCAATATTCTTGGAAACAAAATTGTTGACCCATATATGTCATTTGATAATGGCAAAGACGCATGGGATACGCTCGAGGCCAAGTTTGGGGTCTCGGATGCTGGCACTGAGTTGTATGTAATGGAGCAATTCTATAACTACAAGATGGTTGATGAGTTCCCCGTCATTGAGAAAGCTCATGAGATACAATCACTTGCCAAAGAACTTGAGCAGTTCAAGTGTACCTTACCGGACAAGTTTGTGGCCGGAGGCATTATTGCCAAGTTTTCTCCCATGTGGAGGAACTTTGCTACTTCTCTGAAACATAAGAGACAATAGTTTTCCGTTACGGATCTCATTGGGTCTCTTCATGTGGAAGAGAAGGCGAGAGCAAAGGACACACGTGCTCGGGTACTTGAGGGAGCTTCTAGTGCCAATTTGGTATAGAAGAAAAACTTCCAATCCCACAAGTTCAAGAATAAGAACAAATCTGATCGCAAATGGAAGTTTGATGGCAAGAACAAGGCCACCCACTCAACCAACTTCAAGAGGAAAAATGATAAGAAGAAAGGCTCTTGCCATGTCTATGGTGATCCTGATCATTGGGCTCCTAGCTACCCTAATCGCTTTGATATGCGGCAGCATGGCAACAGCAGCAAGATCGCTAATGTTGTTATTAGCGATACTGAGATGAAGGACGTTGGGTACGGTATTTTACCTACTATCCTTTCAGTATGTCATTCTCCTGATTGGTGGATTGACACGGGTGCTAATACACATGTATGTTCTGATATTTCTATGTTCTCTTCTTATCAGGTCGCAAGGGCTTCCTCCGTGCTGATGGGAAACGGCTCACGTGCTTCTGTTCATGGTGTTGGTACAGTAAATCTTAAGTTTACTTCGGGGAAGACCGTATAGCTGAAGAATGTGCAGCACGTTCCCTCCATCAATAAGAATCTCGTCAGCGGATCGCTTCTATGTCGAGATGGTTTTAAGTTGGTGTTTGAGTCCAATAAAGTTGCAAATTCTAAGTATGTATAATTTGATGGAAAGGGTTATGAGTGCGGAGGTCTGTTCAACTTATCTTTGTCAAACTCATGTACTAAAGTTATTAATCATGTTTGCAATGATAATGAGTCCAATATTTGCCATTCACGACTTTGTCATATTAACTTTGGTTGCATGACGCGGCTAGCCAATATGATTTTAATTTCGAAATTTACCACTATCAAAGGTTCTAAGTGCCAAGTTTGTGTGCAAGCAAAGCAACCCCCGCAAGTCTCATACGGCTGTGGAACCGAGAAACTTAGCACCACTAGAACTTATATATTCAGATCTCTGTGAGATGAATGGTGTGTTAACACGAGGTGGAAAAAGATACTTTATGACGTTGATTGATGACTCTACTAGATACTGCTATATTTATCTTCTGAAATCTAAAGATGAAGCTTTGAATTACTTCAAGAACTATAAAGCTGAAGCAGAAAACCAACTTGATCTTAAAATCAAGCGGTTAAGGTCAAATCATGGTGGAGAGTACTTTTCAAATGAATTTGATCTATTTAGTATGGAAGATGGTATTATCCATGAGAGGACGCCTCCCTACTCATCTCAGTCAAATGGGATGGCCGAAAGAAAGAACCGCACTCTAACTGATTTGGTTAACGCCATGTTAGATACATCGGGTCTTCCCAAGGAATGGTGGGGGAGGCGCTAATGACTGCGTGTCATGTCCTAAACCGTGTTCCATTAAAGGATAAAACCATGACTCCATTTTAGGAATGGGAGAAGAAAAGGCTTAAACTCTCTTACTTACGAACTTGGGGATGTTTGGCGAAAGTCAATATTCTAATACCCAAGAGGCAAAAGCTTGGACCAAAAAGCGTGGATTGTGTTTTTCTAGGATATGCTTTTCATAGCATTGGCTATAGATTTTTAATAGTAAAATCTGAGGTATCCGACATGCATGTTGGTACGATTATGGATTCGAATGATGTGACTTTCTTTGAGGACATCTTTCCCATGAAAGGTATGTCTAACTCATCAACTCAGGAGATGACTAGTTCATCTAGTCAGGAATTTGTTATAATTCCTGAACCCACTATGCCGATAGAACACTATGATGATCCTGTGGAGGACGACAATGATGATCCTAAAAGGAGCAAGAGACAAAGGACTGCAAAATCATTTGGTGATGATTTCATTGTGTACCTTGTGGATGATACTCTCACTTCTATTTCAGAAGCCTATGCATCCCAAGATGCTGACTACTGGAAAGAAGCTGTTCGTAGTGAGATGGATTCTATCTTAGCTAATGGAACTTGGGAGGTCACTGATCGTCGTTATGGGTGTAAACCTATAGGATGTAAGTGGGTGTTCAAGAAAAAGCTTAGACCTGATGGTACTATTGAAAAGTACAAGGCACGTCTTGTGGCTAAGGGTTATACCTAGAAAGAAGGTGAAGACTTATTTGATACTTACTCACCTGTAGCCAGATTGACCACTATTCGAGTACTACTATCCTTGGCTGCCTCACATGGTCTTCTCATTCATCAAATGGATGTAAAGACAACTTTTCTAAATGGAGAGCTTGATGAGGAAATTTATATGGAGCAGCCTGATAGATTTGTAGTAGATGGTCAAGAAGGAAAGGTGTGTAAGTTAGTGAATTCTTTATATGGTCTTAAGCAAACTCCTAAGCAGTGGTACGAGAAGTTTGAAAGAACTTTAACCGCTGAAGGCTTTGTTGTAAACGAAGCTGATAAGTGTGTGTACTATCGCCATGGTGGGGGCGAGGGAGTTATTATGTGTCTCTATGTCGATGACATATTGATATTCAGGACCAACCTCACCGTTATTGAGGAGGTCAAATAGTTCATATCTCGCTGCTTTGAGATGAAGGACTTGGGAGTAGCTGATGTAATCTTAAACATCAAGCTACTAAAGGATGATAATGGTAGGATTACACTCCTTCAGTCCCACTATGTGGAAAAGATATTGAGTCGCTTTGGGTATAGCGACTGCAAGTCTTCTCCAACTCCTTATGATCCGAGTGTGCTACTTCGAAAGAATCGAAGGAATGCTAAAGATCAATTTAGATATTCTCAAATTATTGGCTCGCTCATGTATTTAGCCAGCGCTACGAGGCCTGACATCTCCTTTGCTGTAAGCAAACTGAGTCAATTTGTGTCAAACCCTGGAGATGATCATTGGCATGCTCTTGAGAGAGTTTTGCGCTATTTGAAAGGCACTGCGAGTTATGGTATTCACTATACTGGGTATCCACGGGTACTTGAGGGTTATAGTGATTCAAACTGGATATTTGATGTTGATGAGATTAAAGCGACAAGTGGTTATTTGTTTACACTTGGTGGTGGCACTGTTTTCTAAAAGTCTTGCAAGCAGACCATCTTAACGAGGTCAACTATGGAAGCAGAACTCATAACATTAGACACAACCACCGTTGAAGCAGAGTGGCTTCGTGAGCTTTCGATGGACTTACATGTGGTTGAAAAACCAATACCAGCCATCCCGATGAACTGTGATAATCAAGCTGTGATTGTCAAAGTAAACAGTTCTAAGGATAATATGAAGTCATCAAGGCATGTGAAGAGGAGATTAAAATATGTCAGGAAACTAAGAAACTCCGTAGTTAATGCGTTAGATTATATCCAAACATCTAAAAACTTGGCAGATCCCTTCAAAAAGGGTTTATCACGTAATGTGATAGATAATGCATCGAGTGAGATGGGTTTGAGACCCACACAATGAGTTGTTCGTAGTGGCAACCCACTCTATGTGATCGGAGATCCCATGAATTAGAGCTGGGAGACAAGCTGTTGATCAGCTGAGAGGAGAGTATGCCCATATTATATTTACATCTCCATAAAGATGCAATACTCTCTTATTTTGCATGGTAGGTTGATATTTATCTTAATATGTTCTAAGTGGCTTTTCTAAGCAGAGATGTTACCCTGCAGAACATCTATTGAGGAACACACCTATATGAGTCTGACTGTCAAATGCCGCAATCCATGAGAGTTGGGTGCTCTCTAATAAACTCATGAAAGGCTCTGGAGTATGACGCATAAGCTCCAAATCGCGAGGAATCCCTGCGGCAGCCCTGTACCGGTCTAGATTTTGTGTGAAACTAGTGTTCAGGAAACTTGTAGTTCAAGGCATAGTCCACTATTTCAGTTGCTAGCTAGTGTAGCATGAAGTTTAACGTGGAAGTTCAACTTAGCAGTCTCCACTACACACCGGTATATAAAACAATATTCTGGAATGAAAGTGAGGTTATGTGCCAATGAGACTTTGTGGGGGATTGTTGGAATTTGGTGAGTTTTGGGCTGTTGGCCCATTCGACAAATTCTGAAATTCTCTTTGGCCCATTTATGCATGGCAGCATATGGCTGTGCTAGTGGTGTCAAAAGTTTAGTCCCACATTGCTAGTTGAGTGAGAGTTACACCTCCTTATATACTAGGCTGTTTCACCACTCACTAAGGTATAAGAAGAAGAGCAGCTCTCACGCACTCCTCCTCCGACACCGCCCGCCTCGCCTCGCCTCACCTCGTCACGACGCGCGAGCGCGCCGCGGATTGCAGGAATCTCGCCGAGCCGAGCTTTATTTTTGCTAGTCGAGAAAATTAATCGAGGATTAATTACGAGTCATTAACGGACGCGTTAACTGGTCAGCCGTTTCTAGTCTTTATGGGACGTGGGCTGTTACCGACTCGGATCGTGGGCTCCCTGACCTGTACTATATAAGCGCCTGCGCTAAACCTAATCGGCATCGCTTTCCACACGCGTCTCCTTTCAGTCTATTGCGTCGCCGCCTTCGTCTTTCACATCCCGGCTTGCGGCGTGCACCATAGATCGGGACAATAGGCCTTCGGAACCCCGCCTTCTTGTGAACCTGTACGGGTGAGGGGCGATCAGGTTTTTGGCGAGCGCTTCCGCGTGACTACTGACGCCATCACGGACGACTCCTTCCCTGACGAGGACTTCTTCCCAGACATCGGCAGCTCTATATCGACGACATGGCTGACGATGCTGCGGCTACTACTGCTGCCACCGCCACGGCTGCTGCTACCGCTGCTGTATCGTACGTAATCCTGAACTATCCATTTCAGATTCTGCTAGAATTATTTATTCTACCGTTTGATGTAGATGTGATATGTCTATCTTATTTAGATGTAATCTGTTCATCTACTTTGTTGATCTGTATGATTAGTTTTGGTACTGTTTATATGATCATGCTTTATCAGTTTATTATTCGGATTATTGCTTAAATTTTCAACATAATCTATACTATTGAAAAGATTCACATACGTTCGTCCCCTCGATTTTTCCGTCTACCTTTGTTTAATAGTTTTGCTATTGGCAGTTTGAGGGAATAACAACCACTGCCACCGACGAGTCACATGTACCCGTTCGTTTTTTCCTTCCCCTGTGCCCGTGGTCAACAAAGCGACCCGCAGATGGATTTTTCAAGAACCCTGAACAAAGTCTTCAGGACCATTTATGAATCTGCGGTTGATTTACAACATATATACAGTCAAACTTATCCTGTTCCCTAAACACGCTGGAAGTCTCACGATGGATTTGATGTTGAGCAGCCGACCTTACGACCTTACTTCCTAAGGATATGGAAGCGCAAGTTGAGTAAGACACTTGCTGTTGTAAAGCTATTTTTTAAGTTGTAGTGCAGTTTACTGTATTTTCATTTCTCTTGTTTTGGTTAATGCTGCTATGATTTCCATGGAGGCTGGTCCTGATGCATTTCTTGAGATGATATTTCGAAAATAGCAAGTGTATATGCATGTGAATTCTTAGTGTTATGTAGTATATGGTTTGATATATTGAAGAAATTTTCTTTTTTATTTGCCTTTCCTCAGCCACACCCACACATGGAAAGCGGGTCAAGTGTTCTCGCATATGGGCACATGCAGGTCGATGAGTATTGTACTCGACACGTGCTACACGAGATTGCACATGCCAAAATGTTCGGCTCAAGGGGACGGTACGAGGTAAAGGCATGAGTGTTGTATGTAGATTGAGAGGACGAGGGCGGGAGAAAGTAGAAAAAATCTAAAGTTCGACTTTCATAATCAACCACGAACTTGAAATATCCTCCCTTCTAATTACATTCTTCTACATTTTTTGCATAAGATGTTTAGGGCCTGTTTGGCAACACCCTTTTTTTCTCTGTATTTGGAAGATACCGTGGTATCTAAAAATACTGTAGTTTCCAAAACTTTGAGCCGTTTGGCCACAACAAAATATCAAAGTTTTGAAACCGTGGTATTCCAATAACTGAGTTTTTTTCGGGATTAAAGAAAGAGGTTTGGACCTCTTTTTCCAAATACTTTGGTTTTATGCAAACTATAGTATTGCTTGCCCAGGCGTTCATAAACCATGGTTTTTGAATACTTTGTCTCGACAAAAACCAACATGACAAACGGAGCCTTATGTATTTTTATGCCGTAGCAACGCACGAACATTTAGCTAATAGATACAGATACAACTAAGGATGGCAATGGGCATGGTATAGACAGGGTAGAGCAATACCATACCCATACCCGTGTAGTCAACGGGTACAAAAAAATTACCCATACTCGTATCCGTGGGTATATAAAACTTTACTCATATTCATACCTGCTAGGTACCCATACCCATTGTGTATCCGGTGGGTATATCGAATAGTACACAAGTTATTCATAATTTTAGTTCATCAATAAGATATTTTAAAAAATATAGTTATCTATACTTAATATAGGTAGATGAGGATATGAAAGTATCGAAATTTAGAATTCGCAATTACATACTTGTTCCTAAGCTTCTCGGCCGCATAGGTTGACACTCTACAGGTAAGTTTCACATGTCAGTTTAAACGGACAGGTATGGGTCTACCCATGGGTACAAGTCTATACTCGTGTCCGTACCCGTAACTTAACGGGTAGGGTATGGATATTACCCATGGGAATAAAAGTATGCCCATACCCTTCCCATGCGGGCAAGGTACCCATGGGTACCCATACTCATGGGTAAAATTGCCATCCTTATATACAACCCGATACAACGGTAATATTTTCCAATTACACTATTTCGGAAACCTAAGGACTCGATCGTATGGATATGGAAAATATAGAATTTCTGATCCTAGCGAGATAGATAATACATACTGACACAAACCAGTTATGCCATCTGGACGACATTAGAACACATAACAAGAATTTGCCATTTATTCAAGATCGAGTTAAGCACTCCTCTAGTCTTTTTATTAAAGTTCTCATGATTTTTTTGCTAAAATTGTTGAAATGGTTGACAAACAACACTTTATTCATATAATGTATCATCTAAAGACCTTGATGGTGCCATATAAAATACAACTCTTTGTCCTCATCCTTGGTTCATTTAGGATTTCTTTTACTTCATTTGTACCAAAAATCAAGTAAGTCACAACTTCTTCTACTTCATTTTACAAAAAACAAAAAGAGGAAAAATTCATATTTTCCCCAAATGTGTTGATTGTGGGCGGCAGTGTCGGCAATCCATCTTTGGCTAGAGCTTCCAGGGGTTTTATGTAAATGTTTGTTAACTAAATTAATTAACAAAATTCTGAATAAAATAAATAAAATAGTTTTACTTAATAAGATCTGCGTTAAATTTGGTGAAAATTTAATGCAAAGTGAGTGGAGTTGGTTTTAATGGGAGTGGGCTTAGTGGAAGCTCCACTCACCATTATGGAGGGAGAGGTGGGGGCACCACCATGCCATGCGCATGGCCCCTTGCGGCTGCCCTCTCCTCCTATAAAAGGAGCTCCCCTCCTCCTCCACTCTCACACCTCCTCGTGAAGAATCTCTCTCCCCCTCTAGAAATTATTCCCTATGATCTCGGATTAGCGAGATACATGTTTCCGGTGGCTTTATCTGGAAAGGAATTGTTGTTTCCGCTGCTTTGCTAGAGCGAGGGATGGAGGTTGTCGGGGTACCGGATGTGTGTGCGATCACGGATGCGCTGCTGCTTTGCGGTGCTGGACTTGCTGGTGCTGGACCTTTTAGACGTGCTGGTGCTAGACCTGCTAGACTCGCTGGACTTCATCACGATCTTGAGATCGGCAAGTATATAACTACATCAACCACGAAATCAGTTTCGTTAATAATGCTTTATCGCTCTTCAAGGGAATGTTTTTATGGATGTATATCCACCTGTTGCTTGTATCTAGGTAGATAGATCTTGGTGCTTAGTAGTTTCCATCATAGGAATTTTTTTGTCTTCTATGCTTCGAACCCAACACTAATGTAAATCCAAACAAACTTCAAGCATTGCTACACATTGTAATCAATCTTTGAATTTGTCAAAAACATCCTTTGTGACAAATCGAGCTTTTATATCTTCCTTTTAAGTTTCATTTCTCCCTTTCAACTTCACAGATTACTGGGAAGATTTAAGTAAAAGCCATTACTTAATGATATCATGTAACCTTTTACTTTGTAATCTCAAATGTAACTTCATGTGGGATTTCATGACTCTTAGTCATTTCTTGTACTTTAGGTTCATCATTCTTTCTTTGTAGTTTATAGGCATGTCTTGTTCCAATAACACGACATGTGAATCAATATAATTCTGCACATGGCAGGCAATATACTCGAATCCTATTTTTCTTATAGTAAAAGTATGCACCATGACCCGACGGTTTTCCGGTGATGTTCTTCAAGCGCTTCTGGCCTCTGGTTAGGCTAGGGATCCTACACATCCTTAATGATTTTGTTCTGGGAAGGATTGACGTGGCCAGGCTGAATTTTGGGGTGCTCTCCCTGATACCAAAAGTTCCGGGGGCAGAGCAGATTTCGCAGTTTCGTCCAATTGCGCTGATCAATGTGGTCTTCAAGATCATTTCCAAGGCGTTCACATCTAGATTGGACCCGATCGCTGACCGTGTTATCAGCCCGAACCAAACTGCCTTCATCAAGGGTCGTTTCATTTTGGATGGGGCGCTGGCTCTTCAAGAAATCGTCCACAAGATGCACTCGAAGAAATTGCAGGGGGTCCTGCTCAAACTGGATTTTGAGAAGGCGTACGCCATGGTCAATTGGGAGTTCCTCCTGGAGGTGCTGCGCAGGAAGGGCTTCGACGCGGGATACATCCATAAAATTGCACAGCTGGTCTCCGGGGGACAAACTGCAATATTCATCAACGGCGAAATCGGCCCCTTCTTCCGAAACAAGCGGGGAGTGCGTCAAGGGGACCCTCTCTCCCAGCTGCTTTTCAACTTCATTGGAGAGGCGCTCTCTGCCATCCTCACCAAGGCATCTGCAGCCGGTCATATCGCGGGGCTGGTGCCCCATCTTATCCCTGGGGGGATCTCTCATCTCCAATATGCTGACGATACCCTGATCCTGATTCAGTGTGAGGACCGACAGATTGCCAATCTCAAATTCCTGCTCATGTGTTTTGAAGATATGTCGGGCCTAAAAATCAACTACCACAAAAGCGAGGTGATGGTTATGGGTCAACCGGTAGAGGAGCAGCAGCGCATTGCAGATATGCTAAACTGTAATCTGGGTTCCTTTCCATTCGTGTACCTTGGGCTCCCTATTGCTGACAGGAAACTGACAGTTGAGCAATGGAATTTTCTGATCCTTAAGCTGGCGGCTAGGATCGAAACGTGGCTAGGCAAGTTCCTCTCGTCAGGGGGAAGACTCATTCTATCTAATTCATGCCTCGCTAGCCTGCCAATGTATGCTATGGGTCTCTTTCTCCTACAAGATGGGGTGCACGAGAAATTCGACTCCCACCGTGCGAGATTTTTCTGGGAAGGAGTCAGTGAGAAGCGGAAATACCATATGGTGAATTGGCCCGCGGTTTGCCGGCTGAAAGAATGTGGAGGTCTGGGGATCCTAAATTCAAAGCAAATGAACATTGCGCTTATGGTGAAGTGGATCTGGAAGCTTTACCAAAATGACCCCTCCATCTGGGCTAGTTTAATGCGGGCAAAATACCAGGACGCCTCCAATATCTTTGCGGGATCAGGCCAGGGGGCCTCCCCGTTCTAGAGAAGCCTGCACAAAATCAAACACTATTTCAGGCTTGGGGCAAAGCACGACATCTGTGATGGGAAGCGGACCTTCTTCTGGCTGGACCGGTGGGTCGACAATGACCCCCTGTGTGCGACCTTCCCTGAGCTCTTCAACATTTGTGACGACCCAGAGATCTCGGTAGCGCGGGCTTCCGAGACCTCTGGGATTAGGTTCAGACGCTCCTTTGGGCCTGTGCTGTTAAGGCAATGGAGGGAACTGGAAGAGGTCATCGAGGGGATTCATCTCTCCCCGGGCCAAGACTTGATCTCCTGGAATCTGGAGCAATCGGGACAATTCTCTGTCGTGTCCTTATACGGGAAGCTTTCGCAGGGCGCGACGGTGGTTCACCACAAAGATATCTGGTCATCTAGAGCGCCCCTGAAGATCAGGATCTTCTCCTAGCAGCTTACCCTAAACCGCCTGCCGACTAGCAATAATATCGCGAAGAGGTCCAGCCCGGCCTCGGGCCTTTGCCCCCTCTGCGGGGCGCTAGAGGACGCGAGCCAAGTGTTTTTCCAATGCTCTCTGGCCAAATTTGCATGGAGCATCGTGCTCCAGATGCTCGGGAGCAACTGGGACCCATCCAACTTTCCACAGTTCTTTGCGATCCTTTCGGACTTCTCAGGGAGGTCTAGAAGGACTTTGTGGCTCCTGTTTCTTGCACAGTCCTGGGCGCTTTGGTCGATTAGGGATAAACTAACCTTTGAAGCAAAAACTCTAGCGCATCCTGCTGATATTATCTTCAAAACCTCGATGTTTTTGCAGTTGTGGATTCGGTCGGCAAAGCAACAGGACTGTGAGGAGTTAGCATGGATGATCGGCGAGCTCAAGCAACTATACACCTAGAACCATCCCAGACAACTGCTGTGAGCGGTTGCCTTTTGATGCATGTGCTGGATTACTAGCGACGAGTTGTCGGATGTTGTTTTTACTTTTGGCTAAGCTGTATGCCGCAGCATGTATCTATGTATCTCTGTGTGTGAAACCTTCGGGCTTTATTAATTTAGCGTTAAGGCCCGTTTTCTAAAAAAAGTACCTATTTTGAAACGTTCTGATCTTCATCATCAGTTTATCCTTTTTTGTAGAGTTTTGGTTCCATAACACATTCTATTGCGCTACTCGACATTCTGAGGTAAGATCAATAACCTTGTTTTGAGCTTTCACCTTTCTTCCACTTACGCTTCCTCGAGAGAACATTCTTCCGAGAAAATACCAGGCTGATACAACACAAACTTTGTCTCCTTTGGTTGTGTAATTGTATTCATAGTTGTCTAAGAAATACACTACAAAAGTTTTATTTATTCATATCGATCTCGAAATTATCGAAATCTCTAGAAATTCGAACTTGCCATATCTCATATGGTGTTGTTTTCAAGAATCTTTTAGATGTTCCTTATACTCGCAAATTGGGTGTTCATTATTTCAATCTATAACTCTAATTTCTAACATTAACCTAGTAGAGGACCATTTCAGACCATATGCATCATATATCAATATAATTTGGTTTGTCCAATCATCACAATTTGTGAAACAGTTTTCCACAAGCATTTATGACAAATTGTTAACTTGAATACTCATTCACAATGATCAAATTTTGGAGACTTTGATATTATTGTTAATTTTATATTCACTTCTATTCTAAAGTTGTTTGAACAATTCAAAATAGATTCAGGCTTATGATTTATTAAGAGAATACAAATATTCACTTAAGTTCAAAATTTAGCTTACGGAATAATGATATACACCTGATGTTGAACTATAGTCATCAAGTATGACTTTCAATGATTTAATCAACAATAGTTTTACCATAATGTGGAGTTTTAGCCATCTCAGCAAGTGAGGCATAGTTTGCATAAGTCATAATATCAAATATCCATCAGACTTACTGATTCATTAGAATGAATCAAACCACTTGACTAAACGTCAGTGTCATGTCATTATTAAGTTTGAATATCTTTGACATTTTTCTTATGTATCATAAATGCTCTATTATCATTATATAGACAAAGACCAGAATAACTTATTCATAACCACAATGTGAATCATAAAAAATAAATTATTCATAGAAAAGGCACAACTAATTTGTTTCTCATTTATAAGAATAACCATCTCACAATAAGCAAGATACACTAGTAAGGTTCACAAACTCAATTACAAAGCTTTGATTCAAATCCTCTAATCCTAATGATAAACTTCGAGGAAAGGAGCTAGCACCGTCGGCCATCAACTAGATTGCTTGCCATCATCAGCGCCTTGTTCCATCCAACAACTCTCATATAGAAGGTATTTTTTCAATAAAACAAGAGTAAGTATCCAATACTTGGAAAACTGCATAAGTGTTTCATGGAAATGTTTATTACTTGTATATCAACATATATCTTCTCCATTGACAATCATCCCTGCAACGGGCTCGACCTTGGTGATCCTCACTTGGCTATGAACTCACGAAAGGTATACGACATTCCTTTTAGGACATAGTCGATGAAGACATCCTTGTAGCTGGGAGGAAGAGAACGTAACACCCCATCTATCGCAAATTTGTCAGTCAGCCAGTTTCGCATAGCATCCAAAAATCATACATGGATATCTTCCATGACAGCTAGGTGGTTCCAAGCAAGAGTTTTCTTCCATCTTTGTGGAAGTAAACTCGTCCATGTACTCATATCGCATGCGTCTGACCTAAGCTGGGAACATGCTCTTCAATCCATCAAGCATATCAAATGTGTCGATTTCATAAAAGGATGCCCTCAAGCCAGATTCCATGGTATGGATAATGGTGTACTTGACGGTCATGAAAGTTTCACGGCGGTCACTAAGAATCGCATATTCTCTTACATCGGAGTCATCGGGGAAGTCTTCTAGTGGTTCACGTAGGACATAGAGAAGATGGTTTTCTATGAGGACATCCCTGAGGCGTTGGTACCAGTCGATGAAATTTTACCCATCTATCTTAAGTTTCTCCCCATTCACAGAAGGACCAAAGACGTCCTGAACTTTGGGAATGACCACAATCTACAAGACATTTGCAAAAAAAAATAAGTTCATAATACAAGTTCAAATTTGTAATCATATTAACAAATGAGCTCCCACTTAAACTATCATCCCTAAGACAGTTTAGTGATTGCACGATCCCTTTACACTATAGCATCCCCGATCATCACGACCTTTGAACAGCTACCAGGGTGGACAAAACCCGTCAATCACATCATTCATGTGACTCATGCTTGATCTTTTGATCTTATTGTGTTCTGAGGCCATATATGTACATGCTAGGCTCGCTAACACAACCTTAGTGTATTCGCAGTGCATATATGGCTTGCGCCCACTAACATAGGTGTGCCCCGATCATCACGACCTGCTTCATAACGATGGACTTTCTTAGTGGTGCACACTAATGGGAGAACACTACTATTGGTATTAATTAGGGATCATCTTATTTAATGCTACCATTGTGTATCTAATACTAGCAAACAATAAGATACACACAAAGAATTGACATCACATGTAATCTGTATGATATATGACATGGTTGCCTTCACGCTCCTTGATTTCCATCAGGTGCTCCGACGTGATCTCCATATTGCCACCGGTACAATTAGGAATATAAAGGAGAAAATAGTATTAGGGAATATAAAGGAATATAAAGGAAACAGAAGTAAGAATCATTCCGGCTACACATACTAATAGGGTACTCAGGAATATAAAGGAGAAATCAATTTGAACTAACTTTTCCTTTTCAATCCTTAACTATAGTTGTGGTGCTTCGTATGTTTCTGAAAACAATCGAAACTCCGTTAAAAATGTAAATGAATGTTTGTTGCAGGTTGATGGCTCCAAAATTAGCCATCTTCCACCGAGTTTAAACATTGTTTTCGGTCAATCAATTGACAAAAAACTCTCAGTCCTTGCCAATCAGGAGTCATAATGAAGGTTTTTGAGGAAGTCCATACGGCCAAGTAATTGGAGAGTCATTCCCAAGTGTTGGTAGGCTTAACGACCACTGGTACGGGTAGAGCTCTCCCGTACCGTCTGCCCATACCAGGTGGTGTTTGCCTCGTCTCGTTAAACCCTATGACTTTTGTGAAGACGCCTATATATTTTGAGGCTCTAGTCGCCAGCCAGAGGGCCGCCATTCTCAGATTACATCACAACACAACCAAAGGAGATCCACACCATTATTCATCCATTGTTCATCACTTCCATCATCCATCCCCTCCACTAGCCATAGCCATTACTTTGTACTTTAGATCTCCTTGTAATTTGCAAACCATTGTAAAATATTTGATTTCAATCTAAGTATTTGTGTGATGTTTTCTAGCTCTGATCTATTTGTTATGAGTGAGTAGTCCTCATGGGCTGCAGGTTGGGGATAAACCTCGCAACGATTATGTGCATCTAATTCATAGGAGTATTATATTTTATTTGCAATTGAGATTTGTATCTTTTGCTTCTTTGTCTCTTGTCTCAATCTGTGGACTTATAGGTACCCAAGATCCCATAGATTGATAAAGGCTTGAGGTGAGATACTTGGCTAGCGGCGATCTCATAGGAACCCCAGTGACAGAAAGGATAGTGCGGTCTTTGCTTAGCGACCTATTCGGGATCACAACAACATCACCACTTAAAGCTTTGATCTGTGTTTTACACTTAATAATCGTTTGTAGCCCATTGCTTCAGTGTGCACTCGGTTAGATTAAAAGACTATTGCTATGCCCGCTGCATCACGGGGGCTCTAGTATATTAGGATGTGTTGCCCACAAGAGATTATCTCCGTTCAAACATTACACATTATTATGCTTATTATTATCTTTTATCCCATATGATGTGCAGCTGCAGGTGGATCTTCAATCCGGGCCTATCTCCATCCATTTATTCAACCCATTATAAAAGTAAACTAGATTGGTCCGATAAACTAAGGTAAAACAAACACACAAAGTCTTGTAGACGTGTCCTTTTTATTTCCTCTTAGCATTGCTTTCCAAGGTTCGAGTAAACCTAGGTTTTTTAGGGAAAAAGATAATATACTATATCCATGAATCTGGATCGAAGGTATCACAGGTCAACCAAAAAGCATTGCCACAAATCGTGATAGAATCTTCACAAGCGATATGTGGTAGCAAGTTTTCATATCTCTGAATGTGAAATTAAAACTCAGCATCGCATATCACCCTTAGACGAATGGTGAATCCTAAAGAGTGAATCATTTTCTCAAATCTTATCTCTGGTGTATGGTTTTCTAGGAACCAAAAAATGGGCAGTTTGGCTTCCTTTGGCGGAGTGTTGGTATAACATAACGTACCACACATCTCTAAAATTCACTCCTTTCCATGTATTGTACGTCTTTGCACCACCAATGATAAATGAAGCGTCAATTTCCCAGGCCAGAAGATATAGAAGCCAGGGATTTTCTTCTAGAGAAGCAACAGATGCTTGTTAAGCTGAAGGAAAATCTTACACGTGCACAAGCTCACATAAAAAAATAAGCTGACCAGAAAAGAAGTGAAAGATCCTTTGACTTTGGTGACATGGTTTATTTGCACACACAACCTTATCTTTTATCCCATATTAGTTACTTTTTATTTGTTTTCATTACTTAAAAATTACCAAAAATATAAGAGCCATGGCTCAAAATAGATTAGGGGAGTATGCTACTCCCACTAATGATTTTATTCGTGCACCTATCACTCAGTCCACTGTTGATGCGGAAACTTATGAAATAAAGCCTAACCTTTTAAGTTTGGTTCAACAAAACCAATTTGGGGGCTCATCTGCTGAAGATTCAGGTTTGCACTTAAACACTTCCACTGAAATTTGCGACATGATGCGTATTAAGGATGTAGATCCGAATGCTGTTAAATTAAGATTGTTTCCTTTCTCTCTTAGAGGAAAGGCTAAGGATTGGTTGCTAGCTGTACTAAAGGGCACTATTAAATCTTCGGAGGAATGTAGTAATTTGTTTATGACTAAAATTTTCCCCTAGCTAAAACTATGCAGCTAAGATCCAACATTACAACCTTTAGACAAGAAGACCGTGAGACACTAGCGCTTGCGTGGGAAAGGATCAAAGAAGCTGTAATGAACTTTCCTAGTCATGGGATGGAAGAATGGATTTTATTACATTTGTTTTATAATGGTCTTAACCCAATGTCTAAGTCTATGCTAGATACTGCAGCAGGAGGAACAATCATGGGAAAGCAAGTGAGTGTTGCAAAAAAATACTTGATGATATGCAAAATAATCATGCCCAATGGCATGTGGAAAGAACCTCGAAGAGAGTAAGTCCAATTACCGAGGTAAATAATGAAGAGCTTACATCTAAGGTAGACGAGCTGCTTAGCATAGTAAAAGATAAAGAAGATACCAAAATTAATGTATCACTACCGATATTAATGATGTCAATTTTATAGCTCGCACTCCTTTTAATCCTACATTAAAAAAACATTATGCTTCTAATGTTCAAAAACATTATCCTAATAATGTAGGAGCTCCTTACAACAATTATGATAATACTAGTGGAGCAAATCATGACAATCTCTCATTTGAGCAAACTATTAGAACCTTCATACAAGCTTAAACCAAGAAAAATAACATGCTTATTAAAATCACGGAGAACCATGAAAGTAGTATAGGAAAATTATCTAACCAGAATGTGGCAATTAGAAATGATGTGCATGCTCTACAGGAAAGGACAAAGACCATTAAGGCTCGGCTGGGTAAAGTAGCTGAGAGCCAAGCTCTCATACTAGCAAAGTTTGCTGGAAAACTCGAGCCAAATCCAGTAGAAGACCTCAATATGATGAGGGTAGTAACCAATGAAGAAAAACATGAAGAGCTGGATTATAGCAACGCGTCGACACCAGAATATACCATGGAAGATCTACTAAATATGATCACCGTGAAAAAACCAAGTATAGAACAAGGTAATGATGCTATGTACCAACAATTTATACAACAAGTATCATCTAAAGTTCACGAGTTAGAGATGGAGTATAAAATACTAGCTGATAAGCTTCCTGCTAAGCTAGATGATATATTTGAGCCCACTATTAAAGTTAAGTTGGGAGTCAATGAGGTATCCACACTTTGAGATCTTGGTGTGAGCATCTCAGTGATTTTCAAAAGCTTATTTGAGAAACTAAACTTGGGTCCATTTGTCACTACTGAATTGAGACTCCATGTAGCTGATTCAACTTATAAACAAGCCATTGCGATAAAACAAAATATGTTTGTTGAAATTAAAGGTAGTCCCGCTCTCATTGATCTTGTTATTATGGACATGCCTGAAGATCCGATAACACCTATAATTCTAGATAGGCCATTCCTAAGAACTATTAAGGCTTTAATTAATTTACATGAGGAGAATGTGAGAATAGGGCTACCATCTATAGATCCTTTTATAGTACACTTCCCTAGGAAGAAGAAGGCCAAGCCTAATGATGATGATGATATAATTACTTTAAAAGCCAACTACTTTGGAGTGGGTATTCTACTTCTTAATCCTAAATGATTGCCATCAGGGTTAAGCTAATTGACCTTAACTAGAAGCGCTTCATGGGAGGCAACCCATGTGAAATAAAGTTTTTTACTTTTGTGTTAGTCTTGTTTGTTTTGTTTTGTTTTTTGTTTCTAATAAAGAGTGTTCAAAAAGACCTTTGGAGAGAGGAGAAGAAATGAGGTAATCCTTGATCTTTTATTTTACTAACACATGGCCTAAGTAGTATTGTTGATTCTTTATGTAGTATATTTGCTGTTATTTTGTCCTTTGATAAGATGTGCAAAGGCCCACGAGGATTCTAATCAAAACCTTTGAGTTTTGTAGTTCACATGATGTTTAACGACACCAGGGACTGCAATTTGGAAGGACCGTCCGCATACCACGGAAGATAAAAATTCTGATTTTTGCCACAGGAACAGGTTTTAACGACCATCCTTTGGTCGAACGCTGCATACCGCTACCGCACTGCACCCTCGAGCAAACCATCATATTTCAAGTGAAGATACCGAATGGATAACGAACAGTCGTACGGGTGCGCGCGCCCGTACCGAGTGCAACGCCAGAAGGGAGTCATTGCCCCCAAGGTAAGTCACCTGGTACGGGAGGGCTCCGGCCGTATCGCCCGCCCGTACCATGTATGCAGCTGCCATAACCAGCCCGAGGAGATAACATAAAATCCCTAAAACAAATCTTTTTCTTTCTTCTTCCTCCAAACTCCAAACCATCTCCATTAGATTTTCCAATTTACTAAATCTTTATCCAATTCCTCACACTCAATCGATCTAAGGTATAATTCTCCTCCGATCCTTAACTTATTTGTATAAAAACTTCACTCGGTATTTCATCATTGTCAATCTCGATTTAGGTCTTGTCTTGATTCAATCTTGATATTCAGCATGTTTAGTATTGTTTTAGAGGAGTTTATTTTATAATTACTGTAGAGAATCACTTATGCTATGTTTTTATTGGACTAAAATTTTATTAGCAATTTTATTTACTTTATCTTATTATTTTTAGATGAACACGAGGAGCCGTACACGTGAGATGAATGCGGAGTCCTCTGCACCACCCATTGATACGTTGACCCCCCGAGTCACTTGGTATCGAGTTCACCGAGGAGTTTCAGCCGACTCATTTCAATCGTCTTGAGCTACGAGAAATCAAGTCCACCAAGTGGGTGTGTCCCTGTATCCTCAACCAACTTGGCATTCGTGCTAATTTTGATTTACTTTGCAACAATGTTGGTTTGTATGACTTTTTCTTTCAGGATGTTGCCACATAACGCCGCTTGATGCTTGAGTTCTTCAGCACTTTGATGCATACAGTGGACCCTTACGGTTGTACCGAGAAACAAAGGCCCGGAGTTGATCGCATCAAATTCCGCCTTATGAATTGTGAGTACATCCTGACAATCAACCAATGGGCTCAATGTTTTGGGTTTGCCAACAACACCACCGATGTGTGCACAATTACTTTTGTTTTAAATCCTGCACCTTGGGAGTACTTTAATTTAATGAGAATCCGTAGAAACACACCCAAGGGAAACCAAATTGATCATCATGCTATCCACTATTTATTTTATATTATTGCTAACACCTTGCAAGCACGTGGTGAGTTTACTAGAGTTAATGAGGAGGACATATTGATCCTCGCAAAGGATGGTATTATTAATTGTAACTTAACGCCAAATTTGGGCACTCTTCTTGTGTTTTACTTAAGCATCAAGCTCTTCAATCTCGAGGACCCATATGCAGAGGGGGAGTTGTGACCGTTATTGCACGCGCACTTCACATCAACCTAGGTAACATCTAGCTGTTAACAGAAAATCACCGTCTCGGTCTCCCTACTCTAAGAGCATGTGGTATGGTTTCTAAAAGTCATGGTAGATACTTCCTCGATATACCTAGAGCGAATCACTTGATCTCGGCTCCTTTGCCTAACGGTTTATTCTCTATCGAGGATGGACGTTTCTGTTTTGATGCGCAGGTTGAGGCTAATCTACCCCAACAATAAATACCCATGGGAGGAGGAGAAGATGAAGAAGTAGAACAAGGAGGACCCGAACAAGATGAGTAGCCACCAAACTACTACACCACCTATGAAGACATCTATGCACTCAAAGGAAATATTCAAAACACAAACAACCTCTCCATCAACCTTCGAGATGCTACTGCAAGCCTCGCCACCCAGTTCCATGATTGGAGCAGCTAATGGAACATGGGAAACTATCCACCGCCACAACAATGAGCAACAAAAGGGCTTGCAAAATCTTGATCTTGGGGATGTGTTCCCTCGGCAAATTTATTTGTGTAATAATGAGGTTGTACTCCAGCTCCTTGAGAGCTCTGAAACACTCGTGTTGGCTTGTTCCAACACTTTGCTTTTTTCCTTTGCTTTTTATGTTTTATTTCGTTTTTAGTTTGCTTTTGTTTTTCGTTTATTTTTATCTTCTTAAAACCCTTGCTTGGTCACAAGTTCTTTTCTATTCTTTAATCCCTATCCTCAAAAAATACAAAAAGATTTTTCCGTTCTTCCTTTTTCATAAATGTGGATTCGCACTTTGCCTCTTTGCTTTAATATTATTATGAGAATAATTGTGTTTGAGTTTTGAAGGAACACATCCCTATAAGGAAGAGAAGCATGAAGTCACTTATGAGAGGTATGTTCTATGTCTCCCACTTTTGAAGTTTGAGTTGTTTATCTTAGTTGGTTGATTTTCTAAGATGCCATGCTTGTGGGAGTAATTTAATATGGTTAGAGTAAAGCTTTTTTATTAGTATGATGATTAGTTGTTGAAACTCTTTCTCTAGTTCCTTTAGCTAACCGAGTCTTGCCTTGAAAATAATATTGCCAAACAAGTACAATAAGAAAAGGTCTGAAATTTATAACTTGTTTGATGAATGACTGCCTTGAGAGTATACCCTTAAAGATACTTAACCCCATAGATATTTTGATAATCTTGACGACACTCATGAAAGGAGTTGTTTGATTGAAATAAAGTCTAGTGGTAATAGCGATGCATGCCAAAGCTAACCTTGTGGATCAAACCGCAGCACTAACTCAAAAAACAAAGAAAAGAAGAGAGACAATTCTATGTCTCTAATGCACACCTTTGGGATGCCAACAACTTCACTAGCTTTTGAATGATCTATGGTATAACCCCGGATTTCGTCTATGAGTTGATGACATGAGTGGCATACATGTCAATATATGGAAAAAATTATTGGTACTCTCAAAGGTTGTGTAAACACTTGCAAAAGAAACAACCAGCGATCCTTAAAAGAATAAAAAGAAAAAAGATATCTATAAGGATCCACATAACAAGTCCTTGGCATGATCTCATTACTACTGTACGAATTTTTCTTGAAAAACAATGATTGGATTAGAAGTGTTTTTGATAGACTTGATTTATTGATGTGGATGTAAATAAGACACGTTGTTGTTATGCTACTTAGGACATGAAACTCTCTTACTCAATTATTCTATTTAAACATCCTAGTGTTTCTTGGCAAGCTGAGAGTTAACAAGAAGAATTGGATTGATTGCTACACTTCTAGTTATTTATACTTATATTAAACTTTACTTTGATTGTCTTGACTTACAAAAACTTGTATAGTACTCTTGTCATCTCTCTAACTTTGATAAGCCTCACAAATGAATGAAGTGGTGAGCGCATATGACTACCAACTGTAAGTGAATTCTTATTCTTGTTGTTTCAAGTTTAAACGCTGAATTCCTTATAGTTCTTTAATTTATTCTTGCTCGAGGGCGATCAAGGTTTAACCTTTGGGGAAGTTGATGGCTCCAAAATTTGCCATCTTCCACCGCGTTTAAACATTGTTTTCGGTCAAGCAATTGACAAAAAACTCTCAATCGTTGCCACTAATGACTAATAACTGCAAAGATATGCAAAATCTTTCTTTCAATTGTGTTGTGCAGGAAATCACGGTTTTTAATGCGAAATCAGGAGTCATAATGAAGGTTTTTGAGAAAGCCCACACTGCCAAGTAATTGGGGAGCCATTCCCAGGCGTCAGTAGGCTTAACGACCACTGGTATGGGCAGAGCCCATCCGTACCGTCCGCCCATACCAGGTGGCATTGGCCTCATCTCGTCAAACCCTACGACTTTCATGAAGACGCCTATATATATTGAGGCTCCAGCCGCCGGGCAGAGGGCCACCATTCTCAGATTACATCACAACATCACCAAAGGAGATCCACGTCATTGTTCATCCATTGTTCATCACTTCCATCATCCATCCCCTCCACTAGCCATAGCCATTGCTTTGTACTTTAGACCTCCTTGTGATTTGGCGACCATTGTAAGAATATTTGATTTCAATCTAAGTATTTGTGCGATGTTTTCTATCTCCGATCTATTTATTATGAGTGAGTATTCCTCACGGGCTACGGGTTGGGGAGAAACCTTGCAGCGATTATGTGCATCTAATTCATGGGAGTATTGTATTTTGTTTGCAATTGAGATTTGTATCTTTTGTTTTTTGTCTCTTGTCTCGATCTGTCGACTTGTAGGTACCCAAGATCCCATAGATTGACAAAGTCTTAAGGTGAGATATTTGGCTAGCGGCGATCTCATCGGAACCCCAGTGACAGAAAGAGTAGTATGGTATTCGCTTAGCGACCCATTCGGGATCACAAAAACATCAACACTTAAAGCTTTGATATGTATTTTACACTTAATAATCGTGTGTAGCTCGTTGCTTCGGTATGCACTCAGTTGGATTAAAATATTATTGCTATGCCCGCTACATCGTGGGGGCTCTAGTATATTAGGACGTGTTGCCCACAAGTGATTATCTCCGTTCAAACATTACATATGACTATGCTTATTATTATCTTTTATCCCATATGATATGCAACTATAGGTAGATCTTCAACCTTGGCCTATCTCCATCCATTGATTCAACCCATTATTAAAGTAAACTAGATTGGTCTGATAAACTAAAGTAAAACAAACAAACAAAGTCTTATAGACGTTTCCTTTTTATTTTCTTTTAGCATTGCTTTCCAAGGTTCGAGTAAACCTAGGTTTTCTAGGGAAAAAGATATTATACTATATCCGTGAATCTGGATCGAAGGTATCACAGGTCAACAAAAAAGCATTGCCACAGATCATGATAGAATCTTCATAAGCGACATGTGGTAGCAAGTTTTCAAATCTCTGAATGTGAAACTAAAATTCAGCATCGCGTATCACCCTTAGACGAACGGTGAATCCTAAAGAGTGAATCATTTTCTCAAATCTTATCTCCGGTGTATGGTTTTCTAGGAACCAAAAAATGGGCAGTTTGGCTTCCTTTGGCGGAGTGTTGGTATAACATAACGTACCACACATCTCTAAAATTCACTCCTTCCCATGTATTGTACGTCTTTGCACCACCACTGATAAATAAAGCGTCAATTTCCCGGGCCAGAAGATATAGAAGCCAGGGATTTTCTTCTAGAGAAGCAACAGATGCTTGTCAAGCTAAAGGAAAATCTTACACACGCACAAGCTCACATAAAAAATGAGCTAATCAAAAAAGAAGTGAGATCCTTTGACTTTGGTGACATGGTTTATTTGCGCACGCAACCTTACATTCTTGTGGCTTTTGGCATTCGATTAAACTCACAAGTAATTATTACAGACCATTTCGTGTTTTGGAAAAGATGGGTTCTCTTGCTTACAAGTTGTTACTTCCTAAAGGAGTATATATACATCCAGTTTTCCACATCAGTCAACTTCAAAAGCATTTGGGCAGTCGATCAGTGCCTCTGCCAGGATTACCATTGGTTGCTTTTGACAGGAAGATACACACAAAACCACTACAAGTTTTGGAGACTAGATCATTACCAATGAATGGTGTCTTAGTCTCCCAGTGGTTTATGGAATGAGAAAATTTAGCAACCAACTGATTCATCATGGGAGGACGCCAACTTTATTTAGAAGTTTTTTCCCACATTCTACTCTGACACGTTGAAGTCCTGGTCTTAGAATATCACAACCACTACAAGGAATCTAGACTTCTATGACCTTTTATTTTTATCACAGAATCATCACAGTAGTCCATCTATGACGATCTTATGACGAAAATGAGATCGTCGAAAGCTGGCCATCACAAATGAACTATAACGATATTTTTTGCGAAATCTTCATAACTGTCTATGACAATATTGGATCGTCATAATCGTTATGACGATCCAATAACGTCATGGTCCATCTTTCCAAGACAGGTCAGATCCTATATGGCTGATCTGACGTGGAAAAACTATGATGAAATAAGATCGTCGTAATGCAAGTTCAATCAGTACATTTCGGTGGTCTAAACAGGCCAAGCCCAATAATTTCGGTCTTTTTCTTCTTTAGGCCTGGCCCTTTAGTGTGCAATTTTCTTTGGGCTTCTACCTTTCTTCTCTAGGCCTTGGCCTATTACCATCCATTTATTTTGGGCTTTAGCCTTACTACGATTCATTGCATTTTATGTGCCTTAGGCTTTTTTACAATCAATTTCTTCATAACTTTCAATATTGTTTTGATTTTTCATTTTACCACTAGACCCACTTGTCAGATTCTGGTTTCCACATTTTGACACCAAGTAACCAGTATTTCAATCAAAACAAACAGCATGGTTCATCACACAAACATGACTATTACAACAGTTACATGGTTGGAGCACTAATCAATCAAAGTACGATATAATTAGCTATTACAACAAAAATTGGAGAAAATAACATGGTTGGAGAAAATTTTCAAATATCAACAAAATTGTCTATTACAACTATTACATGGTTCACCACACAAACGTGACTGATTAATCATAGTACAATATAATTAGCTTGTCTTTATTCGGTAGGACTTCCGGCTTATTCACTTCTTCAAGCCGAAGCACTAGTTGTTGGCCAAACTTGATTCCTAGACAGATCATAGTGCATGAGTTGTTAAATACTCCTCCAAACAAAGAACCGTTGAATCTGAAACCTGAAGCACATCCTACAGTTAAGTAACAACCACACAGAGGAATAATAGTTAAGAAGGAACATCTGAATCTGAATTTGAATAATACTAACAGCCACACGGTGGACTAGCTAATAGAAACAAGGAACAATTGTGTATTTCCACACAATACACCATATAAACAATATCAAGAGATATACACTTGTAATATATTATCTACTACAGTTGTGATACTTTATAAGATCATTAGAAAAATAGAGAACATGTAATTTATTCTAGTTTAGTTATTTAATATGTCACTATTTTTATTGTATTAATTTTGAGAATTCTAATCTAGCAAATGTATGCACATCAACCTTTGAATTCTCACAATAACAACACATCAGCATAGCAGCAACAATGCCTAATTAATAGTCCATGGACAATGGGATATTTGAGCATGGAAGGCACGTACTCATGGAGATGTTGCTGTCGGAGGTGATAGTGACCTTGCTCTTGTCGTCGGCGACCTTGATGAACTCCTTCAAAAACTACTCCCAGCGATACGATCCGCCCATACAAAAGAACAAAATTGTTATGCTTCAATACAATAGCTACAAACCCGCTGTGGAACTTAGTTATGAATATCAAGGAAAATATGAGATAAATTTGGCTTGGCAACTATATCAGGATTTGTAGGGCAATATCTACTTAAACCCAAAATTTCCAGTTTTGTATAATACTGAAACCAAAAACCATCGAAATCTTGTTCCATTGCACCCGTGGAAGGTCACAGATTCGATTGCACCCGCAGAAGGTCACATGTTCGATTGCACCCACGGAAGGTCACATGTTCGATCCCTTGTTTTTGTTTCATTATTTACCAAAACAATACTGACAGGGACTAGATAAAAGGATCCACTATTGACAAAAGTCACAAACAGACATGTAGCCTTATGGTTAGGTGCACCACGCAGTAACGAGGATGAAGAGGTCGCTGGTTTGACTCCCCACCACCTGTTGGGGCTGCCATGTCATTTGAACATCACCTATATGGCTGCCATATCATTTGAACATTTCACGAATTAACAGTTATGACAATCTAAAATAGTCGTAATCCTTTATAAATAAGGTCCCAATGGTTATGATGAATTCGTATAAGAAAAATTATGATGATTTTTTATCGAAAACGTCGTAATTATGTAGACTTTTGCCTATCTAAATGGCTTATGACAATTTAGTGTAAAATCGTCATAGATGTATGAAAATTTTATCCAGGGTCACTGACAAAACGTCACACAGTAACACATTTCTTGTAGTGAACTTTGCAACTTGAGGACACGTTGGTTGTCGGGAGAAGCATTGTCAGAACCTGTGATTCAATTAAGCATGGCAACTTCTTCAGTTCAGTCTTATTCTCCAACGTGCACCATTTTAGTGTCTATGAAGATTCAACGTTCCAGATGCGAAGAAGGGGATCAACGACCGATGTTTTCCTTAGACGTTGTTACCATTTTATCTTTCTATTGTTTACATTTATCAATTATTGTTTCCCTTCCTAAAGACACTGTAATAACTGAATTGGCTATGATATACCCCCAAGCCAGGACAACCGAGCTATCGAAGATAATTCTGAACATACACTATCTCTTTACCTAGTTTACTCTTCTGTTCCAAGATTTAGCTTAATTAGAGATTCCCAATTAATAGAGGGTTCTGCACATCGGAAGAATTATCAACCAGATCAGTTGAGGATCTGACATCTAGCCAATTGGCTAGACAACCTAAGTAACACAATTTGATTGCATGCAACTCCAGCACCCTAAAGGGCGGGCCCGTGAACTCCCGGATGTAAAAGTGAAAAACCCTTCATGCGCACTGCAAGCACCTGCTGCATTGCTAAACTCTTACATACCAACTCCTTGTCGTGGAAACAACCGTCGCCTAAGAAACCCTAGTCTCCGTCCTCCACTATAGATGTGGTTCCCCCTCCTCTATCCGGCCTCTCCGGTGTCACGAGGGGTGGGGAACCCGATCTATGAGTGCAGTTTTCAGTAAAAGTAGTGATTTCAATAGATTAAGTTAGGGTTTTGCTAGCTGTCTTTCTCTTGGCTTCTGCGTCAATGAAGATGTCATCGTCTACAATAACTGATCTAAGTCCCTTTGTTCGACGACAGGATATACTACTCGGCGTCAACTGTGGTGTTGGAAGATTACAGTTCTTTAGGTATGTGTCTCCGAATCTTACTTCACCAGATCGTTCTTGGTTTTTTCCCATGGTTGTCGCAAGGAGGTTTGTCTTCGCAATAGTTGTCCCGGATGCTACGTCCTCGACAATAGTGATTCATACCCTCGGTTCGCCAGCGACGTCGACCAAGCTGGTCGGTTATTTTTTACTGGAATATTGGTGTTGGTACTCTTGCCGATATTGATCGATTACTCTAATGGTTATACGCATGCACGTAGCCTTGGTACTGCGGCTCAAATTAAAATTATGGGAAAATCCTTATTGATATTTGCATGTTACAGTTTGATATCTGTCAAGTTTTCGGTTGCCTTTGGAAAAAATAAGATGGTGTGTTAAAAGAATAAAGTGTTTGAAGAGTTTGAAGATTTGCTAGTGTTTTTTAGACTTTATTTTATATAATCGCTGGAGACAGCTTTTGCATCTCTACCTATGTATTATTTGTACTAGCCGAATACCCGTGCGTTGCCACGGTCTCTAAATATGTCTTGTCATCGTACATATCATAGTATAACTATAAAATGCTCACAAATATTCACGTATATAGAAAAAAATATTCATAATTTTAGAATATTATTTTTCTCAACATTTCTGAGAAAAGCACATTAATTATTAGAACTGATTATTTGACTTCGATTGTCATTGATGAGGGATAAAATTATTTTGAAGTACTCCACCGTTAACCTTTAAATTGTTTGGATCATGTCGTACAGAATTATGGATTATAGCACATATATATATGTCTCTATGCGTTCCTAAGAGTATATGTCATGGAGAATTTCACATGCAAAAGTCAGCCACCACATTGATTTGAATCCCGTCCCCCTATCCTTTATCACAGTTACTGCATTCGCACAATCAAAGAAATGTTGCTAGAAAATGTTTACTTTAACACTTTGGAATACCACCAAATTTACCCATGTTTTTTTTCTTATTTTATTTTATTTTATTTTCAGATTTGGAATATATTGATTTTCGAGTGCATCACTATTTTTTTTTGCCATGTTTATACTTCTAGATATTTTTGCAACTATACTGAAATCATCGTAAGATTTGCAAAGTAGGAAATATTAACTATGAATTTTTTTATATGGACATACATACCGTGTAATCTCTACCATTGACTCAAATAGGAAAATACCGACTCAAATAAGACCTAATTTTATGTTGTATTTCACTCTCCCGAATGCATAATATTATATCTTCCATCAAATAATGTATGCATGCAAAAGTTCCCTCAAGACAAAGGTTGGCAAGTCAACTACAATTCCTGGCACTGGATATTTGTCGTCGCTTGTCCGGCTGTAACCACATTAACTTGTTCTTATGATCTCATGTGACAAACACTGCGATGCGTTCGCCTGCTGCACCATGAATGTCCACTTTCGTTTCTACGCTGCCCTTGCATCAACGACTTGGATGTCTACCCCATTAGCCTTTTGCTTTGTTCCACCGTCTTCTCCATGTCTGGAAAATGGGGCTAGCTCTGCTTCTTCACCGATTCCCTCGTCTGATTTTCAACTGTAGAGGAAAAAACAGCGAGTACACAACAGTACACGCATGTCCTGAACTTCAGATCTAATCTTTGCCGAGTGTCGCCTCATCTCTCCTCTGCGTGTATCGCGAGTTGCTGTCTCTCCACAGGCCGCGCCCCTGCACATCTTCCTCGGCCGCCACCAGCACGCATCGACGCCGGCGCACGCGTCCACGTTGCAGCCGTCCTCGCCACCAAGACCTGAACCCTTCACTTGACGCGCGAAAGCCCTGCTGCTCGCCTCCCTCTTCCCGCCGACGCATGCGGTCCAGCGGCTGCAGCTCACGGCGCGACGGACGCTGCCCTGCGTACACCGCCCGGTGGCCCACCATCCTCCTCTTTAGGGTTGTCCATTGCGGAGTGCGGTAGGCGGCGAGGCTTTGAGAGCGGCGGCGAGGCAGGAGCGAAGATGGACGCCACCCACCCGCACGTTCTGGCGGCTACAGATGGCAGCGCGACGGACGCTGCCCTCCAGCCCGGCGTCCCACCTACCTCCTCGCCAGGGTCGGCCGCTGCGGAGAGCGCTAGAAGGCGTGGGACAGCGAGCGACAGCGAGGGAGGAGCGGATTTTGCAGCGGATCGAGTGCTCAGCCAAACGGGCATCGGGACCGCGCGCTGCTCCTTCCTGTCTCTCCTCTCCTACCGCCTCCTGCCTTGGATCCCCACCGTGAGTACCTCGGCCTCCTCCGCTGTATCGCCCTGCCACCTCTCCCCTTGCATGTGAGCTCCACAGCGTCGCCACCTCGAGCTTCCTCGTTCAGTGCTGGCGACAGCAAGGTCCCGCCTCCCCGAGCTCGCCCTGCATCCTCCTGCTCGCCTCGGTTGCCGTCCGCCCTCCAAACCGCCGATCTGGTACTGCCGATTCAAGGGGAAGGACGGGGAAAGACGAGCAGCAGAACAGTATCGGGGCGGAACAGGGAGGCCTTTGGGGATTTCTTTTTTATTTTAACCGAACTAGTTAATTTTAACTTTGGCGGTGGCAAGCCACGTAATACTCTCAAACGAGCAGGGGCAAAACGGTCAAAAAGGGGGCAGATGGAAATTTTCCAGGACGACCAACGTCCTCAATCTTTTTAATAGTATAGACTACTATTAATATACCGTGGTAGTGATTGTAAAAAAAAAACTGCCGCGTCGCCGGCGAAGGGACCATACCTTTCCGCGTGCGCCGCTCGGCTCGAACCAATCCCTCGCCGTGACAAATGTCGCAGCCAAACCCATCCCACACCGGTCAACAGTGCGGGGCCCGTCGACCCCACCCGAGCGAGCTGGAGCTTCCCCGCTTCGCCCCCACCAACCCACGAAACCACACCTCGCCCCGGCCGGTAATCGCAAAAGCGAAAGTAGAAAAGCACGCGAGAAAGAAGGAAATAGCGGGAAAATCACCCGTGCCAACCCCACGCCCGCGGCCTCGCGCGCTGCATATAAGCCGCGAACCGCACCACCACGACTGCCCCCCAGCTAGCTCCTCACCCCTTTCCAGCTCCCGCTCTCCTACCTCCCTCCATCATGGCGCTCGCCGCGCGCACGCCATCGACCGCCGCGCCTGCACTGACGTCCAGGCCATAGCGCGCCGCCGCGAATCGCAAAGCAGATCGAGCGAGCAGACTGCTTTTTTCTAGCTGAGCTCCAACGTGCCCGCGTCTGCGTGCACGCACGTGGAACAGAGACACACCAGCCAGCAGGGCGCGCGCGCGATGGAGAAGGTGTGGGACTCGGGGCGGCGGATGAGCCGGAGCATCGGGCGGGGCATGGGCATGGAGACGTGGGGCGTCGACGAGGCATTCCTGCACGGCGGCGGCGGCGGGAGCAGGCGGGGCAGCAGGGGCCGCGCCCACGACGAAGACGAGGAGGCGCTGCGCTGGGCCGCCATCGAGCGCCTGCCCACCTACAGCCGCATGAGGACGGCCATCCTCTCCGCCGAGGCCGCCGCCGCCGCGGCAGCCGGAGCAGACGCCGGCAAGCAGCAGCCGCAGCAGTACAAGGAGGTGGACGTGCGGAAGCTGGCCGTGGGCGAGCGGCAGGAGTTCATCGAGCGCGTCTTCCGCGTCGCGGAGGAGGACAACCAGCGCTTCCTCCAAAAGCTACGCGACCGCATCGACAGGTACGCACGCTCTCGCTACTTTGTTCAGCTTAGCTTAGCCGGCCGTGCATGCATATGCATATGCATGGTACCGTTGTTCTATAACCTTAATTATTAGCTAGTACTATTGCTTAAACACTACACGAAGAGACGTGTTCTTTATCGCGGCCGCTAGCCTGTTATCTTCCTTTACAAGTTATAAAACACTGCGAAAGATTACCATCCAACTGTGTAATGTGTACTCGATTGGGCAGCAAAACACTCATGAAAAGAGAAACATACTGTATAAAATAAGTCATGCTTCCATTTCAGATATCCCAAAACGAATATAATCCTCCACCCAGACTTTTGGACTTACTTTACACGGCAAAAGGATAAAAGAGTTCAGTTTTCACACGTGCCTTGGGTCGATTGAGAAAGTAAATCTGGGGTCTTGATGTGGTTGAAGTTTGGACGCACAAAGAAAGCGATCGATGGCATATTGCACTAGATTGGCGGACGGCCATTCATTTCTTTCCCTTTCTCTCTGCCGGCGGTGTGTTTTCACGAACAAAATTTGATGTGCTAGCTCCACCTGTCGCATTATGACTCAAGTTGAACTAATGGAAACAAAAAAATTGTTGGAACCAACTAGTACGAAGGATTGATTAATAATCACGTCAGCCAGCATGTGCATGACGTCAGCACACCAACTGTTTTGTTTTGCTTTTTTTGTTGATTATGATTAACCTTAATGGAAGCTATTTCCACCCTCCTTTTGTAGTATTAACTTAATCTGACTTGTGGATTAGGATCAACCTTACTAGCAGTTAGTAGTAGTTGCATATATGGAGTTGCGCACCAGTTGCACTAGTTTCTGTATATTGTTTTTTAGTTCAAACGGTGCCAAAACAGAAATAAACAGTATATACAGGGCAATTCACTAAAAGCTTGGGGCTATATATACTGTGCAGTTCATTAAGAATTAGATGGCCATCATGCTCTTTATTCTATAACTAAAAAATAAGATGCACTTTATAAGAGATTCTCCAGATGAAAACATTCAGCGTGTCTCTGGTCCCAAAGGTCACCTAAAGTTTGACAGCCAACCCTACACGTACTAGAGCTTAGCTTGCTCCAACGTGAACAGATGATTGCGTCAACAATAACGTAAATCATTTCCTTTTTTATCTCGTGACATATAAAAATAACAATAGTTGACCATGCATGCTGGTGAAATATTTTTTAAGTAGTATATAAATCTATATTTTTTACTTTGAAGAAAAAAAATGCGAACTGAAAATCGCATGCACGCATGCACAGGGTGGGCATCGAGCTGCCGACGGTGGAGGTGCGGTTCGAGCGGCTGACGGTGCAGGCGCGTTGCCACGTGGGCAGCCGTGCGCTGCCGACGCTCCTCAACGCGGCGCGCAACGTGGCCGAGGGCGCCCTGGGCCTCCTCGGATTGCGTCTGGGGCGGCAGGCGACGGTGGACATCCTCAAGGACGTCTCCGGCACGGTCCGGCCGTCGCGGATGACGCTGCTGCTGGGCCCGCCGTCGTCGGGGAAGACGACCCTGCTGCTGGCCCTGGCGGGGAAGCTGGACCCGACGCTGCGGCGCGGCGGCGAGGTGGCCTACAACGGGTACCCGCTGGAGGAGTTCGTGCCGCAGAAGACGGCGGCGTACATCAGCCAGACGGACGTGCACGTCGGCGAGATGACGGTGAAGGAGACGCTCGACTTCTCGGCCAGGTGCCAGGGCGTCGGCACCAAGTACGGTAAGTACACCTAACCTTCGATCACCTACCTAGCTAGAGCTAGCTTGCGGTAAGAGTGATGGCGAAATGATTGAGGAGTTGACTGGTGGGGACGATCGAATGTGTTTTGGTGCGTGCAGATCTGCTGACCGAGCTGGCGCGGAGGGAGAAGGAGGCCGGCATCCGGCCGGAGCCGGAAGTCGACCTTTTCATGAAGGTAATCTCAGCAGCTTTTCATGCATGGTCCTTTTGCCGCAGAGATGCTAAACTACGAATTGCCTAAAGCTAGAGATGGAACTCCCGTCTCTAACGAAATGGCACTTATACTCCCTCCGTTTACAATTATCTCGGGTTCTGGGTTTAGTCAAAGTTAAGTTTTGCAAAGTTTGACCAACAATATAAGAAAAAATATCAACATCTATGATTTTCAATGCATATAAGGAAAAATATCAACATCCATGATACAATACTTTTTATGTTGTAAATGTTGATATTTTTTCTTAACAATATGGTCAAAGTTTACAAAATTTGACATTGACTAAACGTAGGATGCGGGGTAATTGTGAATGGAGGGAGTATGAAAATGTGTTTTTTTTATCCCGATAAACTACGAACAGTAGTGGCTGACAGGTATGACGACGTGCTCGCAGATGCTTCACAAAGTAGGAAGTATCTCTTATAATCACGTTTATTTTCCGTAGCATGCACCACATCAAAAATGTTGATTTGTCTAATCGTCCCATGATGATGATTGATCCATTTGGTGTGCAGGCCACTTCGATGGAAGGAGTAGAGAGCAGCCTCCAGACGGACTACACCCTCAGGGTAGGAGCCCTACGCCTTTCTGAATCTATCGCCTCCTTGTTTCTCCTTATTCTTAACAAGTTTCATTGCCTAGTTTTACTATCTGCTCTGCTAGAATAGGACACTGCAGTGACGACATAATGACATCGACCATACATATTGGTACTAGCGGTAAGCACAATTTTTTCCCAAAGCAGAGGCAAACTCGCATCGGATCGGAATTTTTTTTCTGTTCCTCGATCATGGCCACGGTTTTACTTTTACTACTCAACAGAGAGAAATCCCAAACGATCAGGCAGAGGTGGTACACAGACGGACACGGTGGCGGCACACGGTCCACACGAAGGAGAGGCACCAACCGCGCGCGACCGTCTCCACTGACCCGACACTCGACACGCACACCTGACCAGACCTTAATTGGAGTGAGTAGCAGCAGCGGTAGTAGTGGTTGAAGCTGAGAGCGCCAGGATGATAATCACTCGAGTGGAAGCAGAAGTCGGTAGTGAGTAGGCAGCGGGCCGGGGTTGGTTTGATTGCTCCCCTCCGATCCTCTCCCTCTTTTGACTATCACCAGACACCATTTCTCCCTTCACCTGCCTGGGACAGGCACGTTTTCCAGTTTCCACCACCGGTGGGGCCTCGCTGTGCCTAGCTTTCGGGGACGGGGGGTTGGTGGGCGCACGCCCCTAGTGCCAGCCACCAACTACGGCCCGACGACGATGATGCCAATGGCGTCGGCGGAGCGCACCCTGTCGCTCCAGGATCACGCCGTGCCCATGTCCTGTTTGCTGTTATGCCCGGCCAGAGCCGCCGCTGCTGCCTTTTCCTGCATGGCGGGTAACGGTTGCTTTCGAGACATCAACACCCGGTTAACGAAAATCTACCTGCCGTGATTACCCTGATCGCGACGGATGTGGACGTGCTAACGAGATGTTTTTTTACTGATGTGTTTTGCTTACTCGTGGGAGCAGATACTGGGGCTGGACATATGCGCGGACACCATCGTCGGCGACCAGATGCAGCGGGGCATATCCGGTGGCCAGAAGAAGCGCGTCACCACCGGTAAAATCTCATCATCCCGTCCGCCATGCTTGCTTCATCATCATGTCATCCACACGCGCATGCATTCATTTCGAGCATTGTTTCTGTCTGGTTTAAGAGGGTGACGGGGGTGATAGAACCAGCAGTAAAATTTGTACCTACGTGAAGGTTAGGGTGTCCTTCTGAAAGGAACTTGCCGAACAAACTTGCTGGCCCTTTCTAGAAGACCATGCGAGCGAGTGACAATACGGTTCCGGTGTCACATTCTGTACTGTACGTGCAGGGTTCCTGCAGATGAACGGTGCTTGTGCCGCTGAGCCCAGGTCCACGCGTTTAGCTAGGGGCATCAGCGTTTGGTTGGCCATTAGTGTACCGCCATTGCATAGTGGTTGGATGGTCGTCGGTCTTTCCTCTTCAGGCGTACGAATGAACGCTAGTACGCTACGATCCAACTCCTGGAGCAACTAACTACTCCCTCCGTTTCAAAATATAAGATGTTTTAGCTTCGTAAAAGAAGTATATCTAGACCTTTTTTAGTGTCTATGTTCACTCCAAACCTAGATGAACCTAGACACAAAAAAAGGCTAGATACACTTCTTTCACAAAGCTAAAACATCTTATATTTTAAACGAAGGGAGGAGTAATCATGGTCCCGACATGCTGGAGCTTCTAGCCTATCCTTTCGGACTTCAGCAGCAGCCTATCAGCCTACCGCGTGATGACAAATTACAGGGTTATTATAGGACTTTTTTTTTTTTTGAGAACGTCGTAAGAGGTCTCCCCCTACCTCAAATTTTATTAAAAGAAAGAGCTAAGGAAGCTCAAAGTTTTACACAGGCATGGGAGAAACAACAAGGGAGAAAGAGAGGAAAAGAAAAAAAGAAAGTAGAAACAATCAGATTAGCCAGTCTGTAATCCAGATCATCGCCGCTTCATTCTCCTTCCTGCTAGATCTAAGCATCCATAGCTTCACCAAATCAACACATTGTTCCTACATTGTGGAGGAGATCAAATCCATACTCAGGAGTTTCGACGATTTCGCGATTCGTATGGTGAGGCGCTCGGCGAATGAAGCTGCGCATTTGTTAGCAAAGTATAGCTGCGAGAATAAATGTGTTAAGACTTGGCTTGGCGTGGTGCCAGATGCTATTGTAATGAGGCTTAGCTTGGACCTCTCTGGGTAATTAAAAATCGCAGCGATTGATTCTCAAAAAAATAAAAATAAATCAACACATTGTTTAGCGACCATATCGATAGGAGTCTCGATGTCATCAAAGACCATCCTATTCCTTGAAAGCCAGATAGTCCAGTAAATTGCAATGATGACCATGTCCCAAGCCTGCATTTTATTTTTAGGATTGCTTCGACAAAAATATCCTGAAGTTCCACGTACACGTCCATATCTGAATTCCCAGTTTGTCCAAGATGAGCTTGGTATGATAGCATTCAAACACAAAGTGATGAACAGTCTCTTTTTCCTGACATCCAAAGTGGCATTGGTCATTGTTGACAATATTTTGCTTTAGAAGAACTGTCCTCACTTTAATTCTCCCTTTCAGCATTAGCCAAGCAAAAATCTTTCTTTTTTTTGGAGCAGCGCATTTCCATATAGAACTGACACCCCCACATTCATTACCTCTCCAGTTACATAGCATATACAGATTTCTTACTGAAAAGTTTACAGAGGTTATTATAGGACTCAATTTGCATTGCTCCAAAAACAATGGACCACAGGTGCAGGGGATAAAATGTGGCCGAAATTTGCTGCTGGGGCCTGGAAATTGATCGCATTACAGGCAGGTTTATTGATAATGAACATAATAGTTGCACGGAGATTTTAGTGTGTAGATACATGCGTATCTACTGCGACATTTATTTCCACGTATCTACTACTACATTCCTGCGTCAGCCGTTTCTTTGGCTTGCTCCTCTTTACTAAAAACAAGATACACCCTGTACATTTTGCCTTCACTCCTCACATTGCATGTTGCATTCTTAATGAAAAGACAGTGCTCTTGCCAGTTTTCAAGAATAAATTATACTACATCTCTGCATAATGATACTGACCGTGCAATCCGGAAAGCAGCTTATTTTTTTAGCGTAGAAGATGTATAGCAATTCCAAAGCAACCATTTCATGTGGATTCTGTGTCGAGGGGTCACAGGTTACTCTCTGCATGAGATTGCTTATAACCAAACTGTATAGATTTATTCTTAACATGAAAAGGCAGAGTTCCTGTCAGGTTCCTTAATAACAGTAGTAGTAGTAGTAACAACTAACAGCAACAACAACAACATAAATCATTGATGAATCCGTAGAATTTTCAGGACATTGCCAAGATGCATGACCTTTGAAACCCATCCGATAATTTGCATTGCAGGAGAGATGATTGTCGGTCCGACAAAGGTGCTATTCATGGATGAGATATCGACTGGGTTGGACAGCTCCACCACTTTCCAGATTGTCAAATGTCTGCAGCAGATTGTGCATTTGGGCGAGGCCACGATCCTCATGTCCCTCCTTCAGCCAGCCCCCGAGACCTTTGAGCTCTTCGATGACATCATCTTGCTGTCAGAAGGCCAGATTGTTTATCAGGGACCACGCGAGCATGTCCTTGAGTTCTTTGAGTCGTGCGGCTTTCAGTGCCCAGAGCGCAAGGGAACCGCAGACTTTCTTCAGGAGGTAACATCACGCACTAGCTTAGTAACCAGTTACCATGTTCCTGAAAGTTTCATTTTATGGTTTACATGAAAGCCTTGCTGTCTTGTCAGGTGACATCAAAGAAGGATCAGGAACAGTACTGGGCTGACAAACAAAGGCCGTACCGTTATATTTCAGTCTCGGAATTCGCGCAGAGGTTCAAACGGTTCCATGTGGGGCTACAACTCGAGAACCATCTCTCAGTGCCATTTGACAAGAACCGTAGCCATCAGGCTGCCCTTGTCTTCTCCAAGCACTCGGTGTCTACTCGAGAGCTCCTGAAGGCATCCTTTGACAAGGAGTGGCTCCTCATAAAGCGCAATTCCTTTGTGTACATCTTCAAGACCATACAGGTGGGCATAATTTTCCTGTCCAGTACCGTCACTTCTTAAAATCCACAATGCAGTTGACTTAACAATGTTTCTTGGTGAAATCCAAAGCTCATCATTGTAGCCCTTATCGCTTCAACGGTGTTTCTGAGGACCCAAATGCACACAAGGAATTTGGATGACGGTTTTGTCTACATTGGAGCACTGCTTTTTACTCTGATTGTCAACATGTTCAATGGTTTTGCTGAGCTCTCCTTGACCATCACAAGATTGCCGGTGTTCTACAAGCACCGTGACCTCCTCTTCTACCCTGCTTGGATCTTTACGCTACCGAATATCGTTCTCAGAATCCCCCTCTCCATTATCGAATCTGTAGTCTGGGTGGTTGTCACATACTACACTATGGGATTTGCCCCTGAGGCTGACAGGTACATATGGAGTAGACAACCTTTCGTTTCATGAATTAGGAACTGTCAATTATGTGTCCATTAAATTGCCATTTCTGTGCGCAGATTCTTCAAGCAGTTGCTGCTAGTGTTCTTGATCCAGCAGATGGCCGGCGGGCTTTTCAGAGCAATTGCTGGCCTCTGTAGATCCATGATCATTGCTTCAACAGGAGGAGCCCTGTTCCTTCTCATCTTCTTTGTTCTTGGAGGCTTTCTTCTTCCAAAAGGTCAATTACTTATCTTGTTCAGTTTCACTTCACATTTGCTTCTGCAGAGGCAGCTTTGCTGACTTGTCCTTTGCTCTCCATTGTTAACAGACTTCATCCCAAAATGGTGGATCTGGGGCTATTGGATTTCGCCACTGGTGTATGGATATAATGCTCTAGCAGTGAATGAATTCTATTCTCCTCGGTGGATGAACAAGTTTGTAATGGTTAGCCCCCTACAGCACTGCTCTTTCACTGGTTGACGTCCATGCTTTTCTAACAAGCTGTGTTTATGTTGATAGGACAAGAATGGTGTTCCTAAAAGACTAGGTATGGCTATGCTAGAAGGCGCCAACATCTTTACTGACAAAAACTGGTTCTGGATTGGAGCGGCAGGGCTGTTAGGTTTCACCATCTTCTTCAATGTGCTCTTCACTCTGTCCCTCACGTATCTGAATCGTAAGTATAGAAAAATTAATCTTAGTACCTTCCGAGTTCTAATCATAATTTTTGGATCAGAATGTGACCCACTTATTCTTAACTGTCAGCTCTGGGCAAACCACAAGCTGTTATATCTGAAGAAACTGCAAAGGAAGCAGAAGGCAATGGGCTCCCAAGAGATACAGTAAGAAATGGCAGCACAAAAAGAAACGGCAGCATAAAATCGAAGGATGGTTCCAGTAACAGTAAGAAAATTGTACCTGGATTCATAAGTAAATACGAAAGTAAAAGTTTCAAAAATTGGCGACTAATACTGTCATTGTTTTAGAGGAAACGAAAGAGATGCGATTAAGTGCTCGTCTTAGCAATAGTTCATCAAATGGGATTTCACGAGTCATGTCTGTGGGCAGCAATGAAGCTGCGGCAAGAAGAGGAATGGTTCTTCCATTCTCCCCTCTATCCATGTGTTTTGATGATGTGAACTACTATGTCGACATGCCTGCAGTGAGTTTACCTATGCACACTTTTGTTAGCATTTCTCCACGTTCCTTATCTTATCTTCCTCCTCAATTTAAAATATTGAATATTTATGAGCTTTTCTGTATCTATATAGGAAATGAAACATGAAGGAGTGACGGATGATAGGCTCCAATTGTTACGTGAGGTTACTGGATCATTTATGCCAGGAGTGTTGACAGCACTCATGGGAGTCAGTGGAGCTGGAAAGACAACTCTTATGGATGTTTTGGCCGGAAGAAAGACTGGTGGTTACATTGAAGGAGATATAAGAATTTCTGGTTATCCGAAGAACCAAGCAACATTTGCACGGATTTCTGGCTACTGTGAGCAAAATGATATTCATTCACCTCAGGTCACGATTAGGGAATCTTTGATATACTCCGCCTTCTTGCGTCTTCCTGAAAACATCGGGGATCAAGAAATCACTGATGATATCAAGATGGTAAGTCACGTGTTTTTGCCTGTGAAATAATGCTATATGTTTAGTCGTATCCTAATTTGTATTGTGATTTTGCTACTTCAACGGGATGAATTAAGCATTTTGATTTCCTTGTTATCATTCGCATATACTCCCTCCGTCCCAAAATGTAATGCATCTAAGAATAGTCGAAAGTCAACGTTTTCTAAGTTTGACCAACTTTATACAAAAAAATATGAACATCTACAATACTAAATCAATATCAATAGATTCACCATAAGGTATATTTTATCAATGTGTCCATCCAATATTTTAGATGCAGATATTTTTTCCTAAATATTTGGTCAAAGTTAGTAGGATTTGACTTTTGACTAATCTTAGATGCCTTATATTTTGGGATGGAGGGAGTACCTCTTAAATCTTGTTGTCAGATGTTTCAGATTTTATAAATATGATAAGATGTGTTCATATATGTTTTTGTTTATTTTATCGAGCTCGCACCTGACATGCTTTAATATTTTCAGCAATTTGTTGACGAAGTAATGGAGCTAGTGGAGCTTGACAATCTGAAAGATGCTTTAGTTGGCCTCCCAGGCATTACAGGGCTTTCAACAGAGCAAAGAAAGAGATTGACAATAGCTGTAGAGCTTGTTGCAAATCCATCAATCATCTTCATGGACGAACCGACATCAGGTCTTGATGCAAGAGCAGCAGCAATTGTCATGAGAACAGTGAGGAACACAGTCGACACTGGGCGGACTGTGGTTTGCACAATTCACCAGCCAAGCATTGATATCTTTGAAGCTTTTGATGAGGTGACTAATGAACATAAACAGTTCACTTTAAGTGGCAGTTCAGCTTTTTCAGCAATTAAACTATAACGTGTCTTTTGTGCAGTTGCTACTACTGAAAAGAGGAGGCCAGGTGATATACTCTGGGAAATTGGGTCGTAACTCGCAGAAAATGATTGAATACTTCGAGGTACATATAGTTTTACATTATGATGTTTATTTTTCAGTGGTAGATCCCATATAGATAATGACAAACAAAAGTAGCCACCTGATCTTCTATCCAATACTACCAGGCAATTCCTGGAGTGCCTAAAATCAAAGACAAGTACAACCCCGCAACGTGGATGCTTGAAGTCAGTTCGGTTGCTGCAGAAGTACGCCTAAGTATGGATTTTGCTGACTACTATAAGACTTCAGATCTGTACAAGTAAGCAAAACATTTTTGTCGCATGGACCTCTTCTGTGCTTCCTCCAAGTGTTTAATCGCCGTCCGTTTTAAGTAACAAAATTTTCATGGCATACACTGGCTGTGTTTCCAGGCAAAACAAGGTATTGGTGAACCGGCTAAGTCAACCAGAACCAGGAACGTCAGATCTGCATTTCCCTACAGAATACTCTCAATCCATTATAGGGCAGTTCAAAGCATGCCTCTGGAAGCATTGGCTGACCTATTGGCGCAGCCCAGATTATAACCTTGTCAGATTTTCTTTCACTTTGTTCACAGCCTTGCTGCTCGGCTCCATCTTTTGGAAGATTGGCACCAAGATGTAAATACTTTACTTTTCTTCATCTTCGATTCCTTAATCATAACCATAACGTAGCAGCATCTGAATTTTTTGTGCCTTATGATGCAGGGGAGATGCCAATACTCTCAGAATGGTCATTGGAGCAATGTACACGGCAGTGATGTTTGTCGGTATCAACAATTGCGCAACCGTTCAGCCAATTGTTTCGATTGAAAGAACAGTTTTCTACCGAGAGAGGGCTGCTGGGATGTACTCTGCAATGCCGTATGCCATTGCTCAGGTAAATATAAAGTAAATTCAAAGAGTTACCAGTAAACACAGTGGTAGCTAAAGTAGTAAGTTGTCATTGGATTGTTCGGGCATCTCAAGCCTTTTTTTATTGTTTCAGGTTGTGATGGAGATACCATATGTGTTCGTCCAAGCCTCGTATTACACCCTCATTGTATATGCTATGATGAGCTTCCAGTGGACAGCTGTAAAGTTCTTCTGGTTCTTCTTTGTGTCCTACTTCTCCTTCCTCTACTTCACCTACTATGGGATGATGACTGTATCAATCTCGCCAAACCATGAGGTTGCAGCCATCTTTGCCGCAGCTTTCTATTCCCTCTTCAACCTCTTTTCTGGCTTCTTCATCCCAAGACCGGTGAGTTGTGTTCTCACACTTGACATTTGTTGCATTTCTTTCTTTTTTCTAAGATCAACTACTGAATTTGATCTTATTTTATCCAGAAAATCCCGAGATGGTGGATCTGGTACTACTGGGTCTGCCCATTAGCATGGACAGTTTATGGGCTCATAGTGACACAATACGGAGACCTGGAAGATATCATCTCCGTCCCGGGCCAATCCAACCAGAAAATCAGCTACTACATAACTCATCATTTTGGATACCACAGGAGCTTCATGGTAGTCGTTGCACCAGTGCTCGTGCTCTTTGCAGTGTTCTTTGCATTCATGTATGCTCTCTGCATCAAGAAGTTGAACTTCCAACAACGGTAGGAGGGAAAAAACAACAGACCAGATGACAGGAAAATGGTCGATTTTTTTCTGAACCAACTCTTCTTTTGTCCTTCCATTTTTGGCTCTATTTATGCAGTGTCAGTGTAAATATGGGTGTAGTTTTTTGGATTCCATACACAGCAAAATATGTTGAGGTTGCACACAGCCTTTAAGGCTTGTAACTTTGTAAGTGTATTGCAATTGCAAGACCTTGCCATCAGCAGAATTTGTTCATGGCCTATACATCCATTGGAGATTTTTTCAATCACAAGTTCACAGCCAATTTTCTGAGATCAGTAGAGATAGCAACCTTAGGGACTTCTAAGTTCCAAATGGTGGAATTATTTATGGAGTACTTTTTTTATACCAACAGATTTTAATTTTGAGCTCATGAGATAGGATTTTGGATAGATTACATAATAGACCTTTTCTGTGATTTGAAGGGGCATGTTGTAGCTGTGGAAGATAAGAATACTCAACACCTTGAAGTACATAATTAAAACATCCAATTTTCTGAGAATAAATTTGTACTTTCTTATGCTCAGTTGTTCATATAGTTGGAATTGTTTATCTTTCACAAAAGGGAAGAATCAAAAGCAACAATGGTGACGACAGCTACACTGAAAGATTTCTTTGTTCTATTTAACACCCAACAGTGTTTTGTCGTAGTATGTACACTATCATTTACATCCTCTATAGAGACGAGAGCAAAAAACCAAACTGATGTAGAAGTTCATCAATTGAAAAAAAAAAAGGAGAGCAGCATCACTAAGCCGCCATCAGATTGAAACTCCTTTCTGAATTTTCTGTACACAAATGAACAAATACAGGAAAAATGCATCAAATTTGAGCTAACTCCACCGCTTCGAAGTATTTGAGGTTCTTGGTGAGGATGTTGCTCGTGTGGTTGTGCTTCTCCGGGTGGTTGCTGACACTGTAACAAAATAGTTTGTAAAACACTTGGAATAATGTATATGAATATGTATATTTGAAAACTTCCCTGATGCCAATTCGCCTGAACCTAATAAGGTCATTTCTTTGGTGAGGTTTCTGTGTGTGTTGTATTGCATGAATACACATTTTAAGTTCAATCAATTTAATTTATACCTGAAATGTTCTGATATGAATCCTAGTTCATGAATGGATAAATGCTTCACAAAAGAGTAACTGAGACAGCACGGATCAAAGGAGATTGAATACTAGTAGAATATGGAGAAATAGACCAAAGGTGGGGGAGAAGACCTCTAAATAACAGAAATACTAACATCTACTCAGGCTGGATCTCACAAGTTAAGATGCATATGTTTTGCACCACTCGCTTGAATGGCCCCCTAACTGTCCAGCATAACCCAAACTCTTTAAGGATAACCTCTGAGAAAAACAGCAGACCTTAGGTCCACCAAGGTTCTTGAGCTATAATAACCACATCTCCTATACTTCATGGCCTACAATAACTTGAAGTGGACCAACACTCACGACATGCTCTCTATAGATTTGGAAATTGTCGTAGCATGCTGTCTCGTAAATACTAATTTAATTTTACTTCAAAGAAAAAAGTAAATACTAATTTAATTTGTTCATGTGTTAAATCTGCACTTGTTTTCGGCGCTCAGTGAAACATTCTGAAATATACTAGTGTACTACATAACTACTTAATTAGACCGTAGCACTGGTTACCAGGGTAGTAACTGATCAAGCACTGGCGCAAGCCAAGGCGTTAAATCTGCACTTGTTTTCCAAGTCAATTTTAGAAATCGCACCATTCTTTTTCTTGTGAAGTCATGGGATTTCATGGCCTTGGCTTGCGAATGAAAGGTTTCTCCAAAAAGTGGCACGCATGGGTTCATAATTTGTGTTGAAAGAGAGTGTCCATTGAAGTCAATAATGACGTTAGCCATTACTTCCAAATAAAAAAGCACTTCGTCAAGGCGACCCTTTATCACCCATGTCATTTAACATTGTGGAGGATATGTTGACCATCTTGATTGAACGCGCGAAAAACAACAGTCAACTCGTGGGAGTGGTGCCACACCTGGTGGATGGTGGTCTCTTTATCCTAAAATATGCCGATGACACAATACTATTTATGGAGCATGGTCTTGAAAAGGCGAAGTATCTAATATTGATACTTTCAGCATTTGAATAGCTCTAATAGGGTCTCAAAATCAATTTCCGTAAGAGTGAATTATTTTATTTTGGAGAAGTGCAGGAACAGCCCTCTCTCAGCCTCAAACGCCTTACACACCAGGAGGCCTAGCACGAGAGGTCTGACCTTAAGACGAGTAGCAAGATTAGAGTACTCCCTCCGTCCCAAAATAAGTGACGTGGGTTTGTCTAGATTCGGATGTATCTAGACACATTTTAGTATATAGGTATATTCAAATCTAGACAAACTCAAGTCACTTATTTTGGGACGGAGGGAGTATAAGATATATTGCAATAATATTTATGATATTCAGTTAATTACTAAGATCTGTAGATTCTAAAGAACAATTGATATAATTGCACCCAAAACAGTAACCACGTCTGTTGTGGGTGACACACAATTCCAAAGACATTAGCAATTGACGAGTGATCTTACTTGGAGATCTAGGAGGAGAATCACTTGATTTGGGCCACAAACTAGAAGATGGTGCTGTTCTCGGTGTTGTTGCCTTCTGTACTCGAGTTGTCACCTTACGTCTGTATGAGGAAGAATGGCTGAATGAGTGCTAACAGGTAAAAAATAAGCAAGACAAAAGGCTAAGGACATGTTTTTCTTTTTCTCCAAACACATAAAAATGTCTACGAAACATATAGAGATATCCATATAAATTTTGACATCGTAGCGCATTCTCAACTACTCCAGTCACATGGATCGCTTTTACTTATCATACCACCTCCGTTCCACAATGTAAGCTGTTTTAGCTTTCTAAAAAGGCTTATATTGTGGAACAGAGGGAGTAACTAATAGTGCATTTTAAATGTAGACAAATGATCGTACTAAAGGGATTTTATCCCCTCCTAGAAATGGAAAAGTTGGTACTTAAGGGAAAACTACTGTGCAATAAAACGAGAGGTTCATGATGCTATCAATACAACTGGAAGTACTTACAGTCGATCTGTTGGCGTGTTAGGTGCCTTTTTTTGTTCTTTCAATGTGCTAGCTATTTTTTCCTGCTCCGTGAAAAGAGCGTACTCTACCATGCTACTTATTGAACCATCGGTTTCTGTTCCCATGGATAGGCCACTATCTGATATATCACTTAACCTGCCCTCTGAATCAGCGTAACCAAAACAGTCCATCTCAGGATCAGCTGAGTTTGGACCTATCTCATCTTCAGACAGCTTGGAAAGTACCATAATCTCTCTCTGCTGCTGGATATCATCAACAGACTGCACAGAACTAGCTTCAGAATGTCTGTCACTAATCTCAGAGAAGTTATCAGCATCAGAGCCCCTACTGACAAAGCCCAGTGCCTTCCCACCAGATGCCGTTCTTCGATGTTGGATTTTGCTTCCCAGAGATGATATGCCTGGGGAGGAGGACGAATGTTTGAGCAAGGAATCAGCACGTTTGCCTGTCATAGCCCTTGGAGTGTGAGTCTGTAGCTGGTTGATTTCCTCATCCTTCTTTGCAATTTTTTCTTTGAGCAGTGAGAGCTACAGGGTGAAAAGAATATTAGAGTAATCAAATGATATATGAAGTATCTTGTTATGTTTCGCGGTTACTAGGGTTGCGAAGCGGCACCCGATCCGCCCCGCTTCGTAGGCAAAATTTGTTAGTCTAGTTCAAATTTTTTTTATCAAATTTTCTCTAGTTTGAACTAAATTTTTCTTTCACGGGCTCTCGCGGGTTGCCGCTTCGCAACCCTAGCGGTTACATAGATGTATGCTACCACATGAAGGATATTAAAATACTCCCTCCGTTTCAAAATATAAGATGTTTTAGCTTTCTGAAGGAAGTGTATATAGACTCCTTTTAGTGGGTAGGTTCATTTAGGTTTGGAGTGAACCTACACACTAAAATGAGTCTAGGTACATTTCTTTCACAAAGCTAAAACATCTTATATTTTGAAACGGAGGGAGTATATGTGATCAAGAGAAGTTTGTTATACATTTCTCTTGCCATTGTATCAACAATAAAGTTGTTAGCAAAAGGAAGACGGAAATTATTCACCTGTTCCTTAAATTCTCTGATATCTTTGCCCTCTTTATTCACCTTTGCAGCACCTAGTTCCACTCCAGAAACTCTTTCAGCAAACCTCAAAGTACTTAAACTCTCTGCATAAGATGAGACGTCTGGATTGATCTGCACAAACATCAGGGTCTTTGCATGGCCACCTGCAGATGAATATTTTCAAGTTTAAAATTATAAAGCATGTCAAACAATGTATATAGCCAATGAGCAATGGTAAGCACCCAAAGAACTTTGCAGAACTTGCGTAAGTTTGCTGTTTCGGTATGGTATATGAGAAGTCTTCTGTGATAAAGAAAATATAACATCTCCGAGAGCAGACAGCGATTTATTAATGTGTTGTGCTTCTTTGAGTCTATCGCCTGTGACAGCAGAACGGTCCACCCTTTCACTTCCAGCAAGATCAACAAGATGGAGTGCCCCACGTAAAGTAGCTCCAGTTTTCAAATCTACACCTTGAATGTGTACAGTAACAACACTGAAAAATACTCAAAATGAGCCTCCGTTCTTAATAGAATCAGAAGAAAACCTATAATAGAATTATGGAAAAGTAAGATTAACCTGTGAGATCTGCTGCTTCGTTCATTCAGCGCTGTCGCACCCACAACTCTGTTCCCAAGTCCTGTTCTCATTAACTCAATAACATCAGAAGTTGAGTTGACAGGATGTATTGTTGCATCAGGAACAGCAAGCCCGTCGGGATGGCTGGCACTCAAAATCCCTAGTGTGTGCAAGTTAAAGGAAACAAGAGTATGTTCTTTGCATCAGTTCAATTTGTAATCTTCCAGAGGTTTAAGACGATGTGTCATTACAAGATGGACAGATAAGTAGTAACATTTTTTAAGGGCGGTAAAGGGATGTCCAACCAAGTTCAAGGTTTCTACACATGTTAATTTGAAGTGAATCAACCAATTATCCTAATTTATAGTTGGGACTAGGTTCAGTACTTCAGTTGCATTAATCTAGACATACTGACAATTGGTTTCTTAACCAAATAAACACATTTTAGTGTATGCATACTGATCACATGAAAATAGATCAATATGCATAACAGGTGAACATTATCAACTATCAATGTAAGCCTATGGACAAAAGGATATTTCTTCTCTGAGCCATTGATGCCTAAGAGATCACGGATTTGTTCGTTGTATATCTCAATCATTTGAACACTAACGTCGTACATGAATGTATCTCCACGACTGCGTGATATAAGAAACAGGTCATTCAGAGCTCTGAAGTTGACACCCAATTCCTCCTCGGTTGCACTTTCAGGTCCAGTCTGAGATATTCATTAAAAAAGGCACAATAAAGACAGGCTGTAACATCATAACTGACAATAAATAGTGGTTATTATTCTCAAAGAACCAAATCAGAAGATTCGTATATTGAGATATTCATACCATTGTGTAGGTTTTCCCTGATCCTGTTTGACCATATGCGAAAATGCAAACATTATAGCCATCAAGAACAGATCTAATTAGTGGTTGAATGTCCTTGAATACCTCATCTAAAAAAACATAAATAAACAAATCAACATACATCGTATACTGCCACTGAAGAGATAATCCTTGAAGATGCATAGGCCACATTTTCAACTGTACCTTGAGAAGCCATGGGACCAAGTACTTTGTTAAATTTGAACAACTTGCTCCCCTCTTTTCCGATTTTTGTAGGGTTCGCTAAAATGAGCTCACCATTATCACCGATAAATTCAGTTGTACTAGACTTATGATCCTCGTTAGGAAGAAAAGGTCTTATCCGGCAATAGACTCTGATATTTCCTGATCATTAAAATAAAAATTCTGAGAAATCTCATACAATAGTAAGTTCAACATGTCAAAATAAATTGATGTTTCTTGCATAGCAACCTTTTAGCTCCTGAACCTCGTTGAACAATTTTCTGTTTTCTTCAAGAGTAGCATGATAGTTTTCTGCAGCACTCGTCAATACCTTGAGGTTTTGTCCTGCGGAATTGCATCTATATGTAAGTTATAAAGTAACAAATAAAATAAGTCCATTAATTACGCACTGTGTTTGTTCATACCAAGGCCACTAAGTTCTTCAGACCATATTTTCTGGCAGTTTAGGATTTCATGCCTAATGGAAACAGAAGATAACCTCAAATCCTGATATGGGAGAAGTTTCAACTTAAATTGATAACTTCATCAACTCTTATTAGAAATATAGAGGAAAAGACAAAATTTATAACCAATGAATACCTGAATTTTCTGTATTTGTACACCTAAAAATTGGTTCAGCATGGCTTCCTTATGCTCCCAAGTTTGGATTCTTGATTCCAGTAAGTCTTCAAGATATCTTCCTCTCTTAGTACAATTTTCTAGCTTTACCTCTACTTCCTTCATCCTATGTTCGAGCTCCCTATTTTCCTGCAAAGCTGTTGTCTTCAATTCTTGAATATATGTCTCATGTGATCTTCTTGCTATGGCAAGTTCTTGCCGTAGTTGTGATATTACATTGTCACTGTTCGCCTTATCCTTTTGAAGCTTAAGTACATCTTCCTTCTTAGACTCTAACTGGCTGTGGCTCTCTTCATATGATGACTTGGTAGCTTCTAGTTCCAACGTTAATCTCATAATTGTATTTTTATTGTTCTCTTTATCTTTCATCAAACCAATGAGTTCATCTCTATACATGATTGGCTTAGGTATAGGCTGACTTGCCGATTGACTTCTGTCTTCATCCTTGCCTACATTCAAGTTACCCATATTTTCCTTCTCCTTTATCAACCTAACCATTTCTTCTTTCTCTTTCATCAATCGAATTATGTCTTCCTTGTCATTCAACAATCTAGCCATGTCCTCCTTATCCTTTGTCAATCTAGTTACATTTTCCTTATCCTTCATCAACTTTGTCAGATCTTCCTCAATTAAACGCCTTTTCTCTTGAAGTTTGTCTTTCTCCATCTGCACAGAGATGATTTTTCTATAAAACAAAATGGATCATAAGCATCATTATCTTATGAGTAAATTGCACTTTGGACCAGGTACTTCTACTATAGTTGCAGTGTCGACCAAATAAGTCAAAAAATTGAACTATATACCAATGGGTCACAATTAAAATTGTACTCCCTCTGTTCCAAAATATAAGATGTTTTAGCCTTTTTCTAAAACACATATGTATCTAGACACCTTTTAGTGTGTAGGTTCACTCATTTTGCTCTGAACCTACACACTAAAAGGCATCTAGATACATGTGTTCCAGAAAAAGGTTAAAACATCTTATATTTTGGAACAGAGGGAGTAGTTTGGACCAGGTTTCTCCGTTTCGAAGAAAATCTGCCCAGTTCATCCATATGACCTCACATTTCAGGTACTTGTCAATTCCTCCTCTCTTTTCCACATGTCAGGTGCCACATCACTACTCCCTTGTTTCCCTCCTTCAACTCTCTCTTTTTTCCTCCCAGATCCAACTAGATTTGACTGGTATGAACAAGTAACTGATGCTAAATGAGAAACAAACCTTTATCTGTTGCACAGGGTCTGCAGTAACCTAGAAAAAAAATTAAGAAAACAATATAAGTAAGGAGTCAAGTCATTTACGTTGTTATCGAAATCACGGTCACAAACATTTACATGTGCTTTATCATTTGTTGCACTTGAGCTTACATGTGTTTGCCCACTGTTCCCACTTGCTAGTGCTTCTAGCACTCTTATCCTTGATTTATATTTCTCTTCACGTGCTTTCATAAGGTTGTTTTGCTGCATACAAAGTAAAAATTAAAACAAGAGCAGTCTGAGAAATAAGTATGAATAAATACTCACATTTCTTATATGCTCTGCTTGCGTAGAAATACGTCGTTCAATCTCCAGTATGATCCTTCTCAACAAGCAAGCGAGATGCTGCACAAAGAACGTGGCCTTCATATTCCAGAGGATGAAAGGTGTTCAAAACTAAAAGTACCAGAGTTTCGATGTATGAAAGGAATAAACTAACTGCACTGCTTTTGAATAGCCTACATAGGGAATTTCTCCATTCTTCCTCTCAATGATCTCATCAAGGATGCCATTCACAACACTCAAAAGTGACTGAGTAGGGGCATTCTGCAATATTAATTTCGTAACACAAATAATTAAATAAAATTGCATGCAAAATAATTCTAACAAGTCCATTTTACTACGCGACACTTACATCCATGCTGGTGGATTTCATCATTTCTGAAATTTTAGAACTTGGTAGATCAGAATAACCTCCTTGCTTAAGTTGGAAGACTTCATGAAAATTGCGTCCAGCATGTCGTGATATTGAAGATAGTTCAGGTCGTACTCTAGCTGACAATGGTTCTACAGTAAGAGAAAAAAAAAAGATGTTTAACTGATTACTGAACCTGTTTCATATCTTAATAGCTCTACTGTAAAGATCAACAATGTGTAAATCTACTTATGTTCAATTCACACCTTGACAGTTAAAATTACGATTTCTTCTATATTTTCTATCCTCAGGAGATCAGGGATAATGGAACAGCTAATCCCCTTCCGAAAGCTAGCTAATCCCCTTCCCAAAGCTTTGAAAATGTAAATATTATCTCACCTGATATAGCCGGACTTGTGGGGACCTTTTGTAGCATCGTTTCTTTGCTATCTTCTCTGACTTCAGAATTTTGTGTGACCTGACCATTCTCCCTTTTCGGATATTCCATGCCGTGCTTCCTGCCATTTTGTGGTTGGCTAGAGTTCCAGCCTTCCCCAGCGTGGGAGACAAACTGATCCCTTAGTGCAAGGACACAGGCAACCACAGCTGACATTGGGCCCTAAATTAGTGGCAATAATGTCGATAAGAAAAACTGATGAGACCCGGAAGATGCAGCTTTGTATTGCAGAAAGATCTGGAACAAACATGTTCCTTGGCGCAATTGCACAACAAACAACAATTATTGTCAGAACATTTGCATGATACTAACACATTAAACACTGGGGCAATCGAATATTTTATTAACTTCACCATTAAACAGACCAATGATTTGGCAGCTTGTGATCTGTTCAATCATAAACAAGAAATCCCCACATTAAGTTTTCCATTAGTACTCGAATATTTTACCATCATTTCACAATCAAACTGAATTTGAAGCTCATTGTGAGTGATAGCTGAAAGTTTTTTTTTTGGTCGGAGAGGTGTTGGAGAGTTGGAGGCTATCGTTAAACCACATTCAGCATCCACCACCAGTTATGTTCGAAAAGGACAGAGATGAATCTGTCAGTTGCCCACACAACAAGAAACCGTCCAACGACAACCCCGTCCAGGGCGAAAACGAAATCCTAACTTGTTGAGCGTGAATCTCTACCTCACAGCAACCGCATCGGAGTAGTCCTTATCTAGGTGGGACGGGTCAGCGGGTAATCCAAAATATGAACACTGATCGCAGTCACACGATCGCTGACGCGACGAGGAAGAAACACGTACCATCTCGAGGTCCGAGGGTGTGAAGCTGGGAAGGCCCATCCGCTCCGCGGCCGCGCGGAACCGCCCGACATCGCGCTCCGCCGCCGCTCCGCCCTGCGGCAGTGTCAGCGGCGATCACCGACCAGGCAATGCAAACAGTAACGTGGGGAGAAGTGCGGCGCGGCGCAGGACATGTGTATGAGAGATGGCCTACCTGGTGGCCGGGGAGAGCAGGGCTCGTGAGCTTGTCGAGCGCGGCGCAGAGCAGCGCGCCGTCGGCGAGCGCGGCCCTGAGATCCTCGTCCGAGGCGCGCGGCGGCGGGAGAGGAAGCGCCGACTCCCGGAGCAGCGCGCGCAGCCACGCGACCGCCTCCGATCGCCGCCGCTCCGCTTCTGGAAAAAAAAAAGGAGAAATGATCTAACGAGTAAATAACCATCATCCGCTTGGGGCGACCATAATCTGAAGCTCGAGAGTGTTTTACGGGATTCGTCGGCGGTGGCGGCGGCGGCGGACATGGAAGCAGAGTGCAGCGCCCAGAAGGGAGGGGAGGGGGATTGCCGGATTGGAGTACAGAGGCGTTTGACCAGAGGAAGGAAGGGGGAGCGCGCGCCGGGGAGAAGAGGCGTGGGTGCAGGGAGAGTGGGCGACGTGCGGGGGCGATCGGTGTACTTGTGCCGCGCTGTCTGCTGTGGCGCTAGATTTGGGGCGTTGTTCTTTTGTTCTTGGTCCTGTCCTGGAGTGGATTCTTCTCGCAGAACTCGGCCGCGGGAGCTACACAGTCAGCACACTGTTTATTTCGCGGGTCAGGAGATTGGGAGGGGATTCCCTCTCACTGTTCCACGAAGCGTCCAAATTAAGTTGTCTAGATACGCACTAAAATTAATTTAGGCTGAAAGGAGGAGCAGTATGACCTTTTCCGGATGTACTTGTCCTAACTTAAAGGTCCCAGAGCATCTCTAACGCATCAAAAAAAAAAGTTAGAGAACTAAGAACCTTTCTATATTTTAGCGGAGCAAATTTGCTTCTCTAAAAAATGTATCCCAATAGTTTAGAGGAGCAAAAATATTTGTCAACATAATTTGCAAAATTAAGCACATAAATAATTAAGATACATAATTCATATAGATCGATAAATTAATCATACAAATTGATAGCATCATCATAATACCTTATAATAGTTGCCATAGTAGGGGAAATGGCAGATACTACGGGAAGAATTCCTCTTTGGCCGATAGTCATGCAGACATAGCATCTAGGGCATTAGCCATACAAATTGATAGTATCATCATAATACTTGATAAATTAGTCATACAAAGTGATAGCATTGCAGTGTATTACTAGCATGTGCCACCTATTAATAATCGAGTTTACCGACTGAACTTCTTCACTAGTTTTTTCATTAAAGTTGTCATGGATCTTTTCCCAAAATTGTTCTAATGCTTGGTTAGCTCCAACAAGTGTTTGATGATGCCATGCAATACAAATCATTATCCTCATCCTCCGACCATTTTGCTTGTTTCTTTTTCACCTTGCTACGAAATTGAACAAAGAATCATCGTCCTCGTCCTCCAAAATTTTATGAGCTTTCAAAAAAAAGTAGATAAAAATCACCTTTCTCCGGGATGAGAAGGTGTCGGTGCTGGTGTCGGTGCCGGAGCTAGTAACAGTGCGAGTACTGGCGTCGGCGCTCCTACGAGCTCTGGGATCTCCTTTAACCCTAAAGGCGACGAGATGTGACGACGCTTAGAGGACAAAGACACGCCAGAGGAATCTACACGCAAAGGTTCTCTTGGTTAAGCTCAGTTGCGAACGAAGCAAACAAAAAGCCTAATAAAGACATGTTGGAGTACCTTGCGTGTCGCGGAGGTGTAGTCCGCGGCGGGCGCGGTAGAGCCAACCAAAAGGTTTCGTGACGACCATACGGTAAGGTCGAGGTTGTGGGATGCCCTCGGTTCGGCAACACGACGACCGACCGTCGACGAAGCAGCGAAACCACCGTTGAGGACAGCTTGTCGGGACGAGGGCTATGACCCTCGGTTCTATCCACGAACTAGTCGATGACAGTCGATCTACACCGTCCCCATGCTCCGGCGGCTTTTCCCCGAATGAATCGACCTCGTCCCGGCCAGAAATGATATTTCAATCGGCGGCTGGCTCGAGATCGATGCAGCGGCTCTCGGGAGTGATTCCGGTGACGCCTGGCACCGGAGAGTGAGGCGGAGGGGGAATAGGCTAGCCGGTGTTCCAGGATATCGGCGGAGGCGGTAGGTGGTCGGCGATGTCAACACCGGCAGGAATATGGCGGCGGAGCGACGAGGCTGTGCAAGCGGCGAGGAGGAGGATAATATGCGAGTTGAGGCCACATACTCCTATAGTTGCGAGCCGCAGAGGCGGATTCCTAAGTATTTTTTCTTCTCTAAGCCGTTCACGGGTTCAACTAGGTGTGGCTTCGGTCGTTAGAGGAGAAAATATAGTCCTCTGACGGCCAATTGAGGATAGGTTAGCGATGCTCTTATTCTGGAGATTTTGCTATGAGAAAGACTAGGGTTGAAAAATTAGTGTACTCACACGATCCATAATAAGTATCATTGATTTAGTACAAAGTTATATTAAATTAGATGCACTTACTCCCTCCGGTCTATATTAGTATTCTCAACTTTGTCTACATACGAATATATCTAGTCAAAATATTTAACTACGTACATCCGAATCTAGATAAAATTGAGAACGACATAGTATCATTTTGACCCATGCAAAGTTTACCTTCTAATAAGTTTTTTTTTGTTTGCAATTGCACAATTCTTAAAGAATGATGAGCATATACAAGACACAAACAATTCCATAATTTTTTTTTCAGATTTTGAACATCTTAAGTATTTTTTGGACTTATTGTTCGATCTCGAGAGTACCTACTCGCAAAGCCATTTCACTTAGCCATGTAAACAACATTTAGAAATGCCTTGAAAAAACATCATTGAGAAACAAAGCGGGTGCCGTACAGTGTGATGCTTATCCTTCGGTTAACACAAACATCACATATCGCCAAAGTTAAGTAGAGTACTACTAATATAATATGCCTGCAGCATACTTATATTTTTGGGTTAATTATTGTTTGTCATGACAAACAATGTTTAAAACGAGCTAGAATCCCAGTGATGGGAGACGCTGCGACACAATGTATAGATGCACAAGTTACTTGATTGGCCCTGTCGATGGCTAGGCTTATATTGTTTTTTTCTTAAATGAAGACAAAAGATTTGCCTCAATATATTAATTAAGAAGAAGAGAATTGTCCTGTCGATCAGGCTTATATTATGATTATATTGTACTCCTTTCGTTTCAAAATATAAAACGTTTTAGATTTGTAAAAAAAGTGTATCTAGACCGCTTTTAGTGTCTAGGTTCACTTCAAATCTAGATGAATCTAGATACTAAAAAAGTCTAAATACACTTCATTCACAAAGCTAAAACATTTTATATTTTACGGAGGGAGTAAAACGGAGGTACACCCAGGTACAGATATTCATCCGTGAAAGAGAAAAGGTAGTAATAGGAAACGTGAGAAGGAAAAGGGAAGATGGGAAGCACCGAAAGTACGTGTTTGGACGGTGGTGGTTGAATTGACAGCTGAAACTGCCCGAGCGGCCGGGCTACTTCGCCATCAAATCGCGCGGGTCGACGAACAGCCAGTCAGCCACACGGGATGACAGCGATTTTTTTTTTGAGAGCATGGGATGACAGCGATTCGGCACGCCTTGTTCATACATGAATGAAAACTTCCAGATTATGTGTGCCGTGTCCATTCTAAATAGAAATCAAATTCCTCTTCGGTCAAGATGCCACGTGGTCTTTGTTGTTTACCAAGTATGCCACGTGGTCTCTTTTGTCTGCGTGTGTTAATCCGGATCTAATAAAGTGTCGTACTTGTTTTAGAGCAACTACAATAAATTATAGTCCGCTGGCTGTAGAAAGAAGCGAGGACGATAGTATAAAATTTGCTTTTATCAACTGTCATGTAAATGTCAATTTATAGTCAACTTAAAGCTAGTATGTACAATAGTGAGCTACAAAAATATACTATTTAGTGTTATATGGCTCACCTTTCACTTCTCAAAGTGCCTAGGAGCATGTGCTAGAGCTGGCTCTTATATGAGAGCCCACTCTTCTTCTCTCTCATATTCTCTCTCTTCCAACTAGGTAAGAAAATAATATTTTAATCTTTATAGCCAGCTGACTAGGACTTATTGTACTTGCTCTAAGATTTAAACTAGTACTACTATTATTTTGCTTAGTTGGATGAGAAAGAAGAGGTGAGGGAAGAAATGTGGTCTCTCATGCAAGAGCCAGCTCTTGCACGTGCTCCCAGGCACTTCGTGAATATGTGAGTAGACCATTGACATATAAAGTAGTAAAATTTTGAAGATAACTGTTGTACTACTTGACTATAAGTTGACTATATATGACCTTATAGCCAGCAAGCCGGTTGTATTATTGGAATTGGTCTTATAAGATTAACACAATTAAAATTGTACTCCATCTTTTTCAAAATATAAGATGTTTTAGATATGTGAATGTAATGTATCTAGACACCTTTTAGTGTGTAGATACGGAGTGAACCTCCTCGTACCTATACACTAAAAGACGTTTAAATACAACCTCTCCGAACCTACACACTAAAAGACATCTAGATACATTATCTTCACAAAACTAAAACATCTTATATTATGAAACAGGGAGTATATGTAGACAAATTCAGTAATTAGTGTTAAAGAAAGTCAAGTGCTTAATTTAAAATACAAAATTTGTTTATTTGAAGTTTCTCGGTTATCATATTGGTTGTTTTCAAGTATCCTCGGTCCCAAAGCTCCCAACAACGGCGAGGCCGACCATATGGCTGAAGATAGCCGTGTTCATCCATGAACACCGCTTGGAAATCGTTGTAGCATTTGTAGAATCGATACTTGAGCCTCTCGGGCATCCCAACCCACCACCAGCACTGTCAGGCTCCAAACTTCTCTCCTTCTCTCCCTCGCCACCATGGCCGGCCAAGAGAAGTAGAGAGATCTGAAGCAAGTTGCACTAGCAAAAGGACAAGACGAGCTTATTTACTAAGCTGCTGGCTCATTCTCTGTCCAACATTGTCTCCAACCATCGGAGATCCACCAGGAAGAAGAAGGGCAGCAACCTCCCGGCACCGCTCACATGCACCAGGGAGTAGCTTGGAGACACCGGCTTATTGGCGGAGATCCTCCAGCTCTTCTCCATCGCAAAAGACCCCTCCTGCCACCGGAGAAGCCCAGCAAGCAGAGCAAGGCTCGAGCTGCTCCAGATCCGACCAGTGAGATCTGAAGCCCAGTCCCATACTCTAGAGGAGGGAATGAAGGAAATATGCCCTGAGAGGCAATAATAAAGTTGTTATTATGCATTCCTTGTATATGATAGATGTTTATTTTGCATGCTATAATTGTATTGATAGGAAACATCAATACATGTGTGTTTAATAAACAAAAGGGTTCCTAGTTATGCCTCTCTTATAGACTAGCTTGTTGATTAACAAGATGATCAAGGTTTCGTGATCATGGACATTGGATGTTATTAATAACAAGGTCACAACATTTGTGAAATGATGTGATGAACATTCATCCGAAGTATAGCATTACGATCAAGTCATTATGTTTATATTGCTATAACATCATACAAAGTAGTCTTAGTCCTTAGACCATGATATCATGTTAATTGCTAACACCGGAAGAGTATCTTGATAACATCAAACGTCACACCGTAACACGGTGACCATAAAGGTGGGTTCAGTGCTATGAAGGTGTTATGTTGAGGCTCATGGATCAAGAGTGGAATTTTTCAATCCCGATGACGGATAGATATACTCTGGGCCCTCTCGGTGATATCACATTAAGATAGCTTGCAAGCAAGTGATGTGATCACTAGAATGTTATATCACGGGAACAAGAAAAGAGTGCATGTCGGTAACGAGATCAAACTAGGTATTTGGATACCGATGATCGAATCTCGGACATGTATTATATCATGAGACAAAGGGATTAAATTGCTGACGTTAAAGGTTCTCACGATCACAGAAGTCATCGTTGAATATGTAGTCGATTATGGATCTCGGTCCGCTTCGATTATTGATCCGAGAGGAGTCTCAATCATGTACGCATTATTCATGAACCGTAGGGTGACACACTTAAGGGTTGCGGACACCATTTAGGAGCACATATGTTCCGGACAAAAGGTTTGCAAAGCGCATGAAATGTTTGATAGAAACAGGAATTGTTTCGATAGAAACCGGAATTGTTTCGGGTGAAATTGCAGAAAATGGTTCTGCATGTGATATTGAAATGTTGCAAGGGGTTTTATGTGAATGTTTGTTAATTAAAGTAATTAACAAAATTCTGAATAAAATAAATAAAAGAGTTTTATTAATTGAGAGTTGCATTTAATTTGGTGGAAATTAAATACATGTGAGTGGGATTTTGGGTGGAGGCCATGTTTATGTGAGTGGAGGTTCACCACATGAATGAAGGAGGGGAGGAGTCCCCCCCTCATGCGCCGGCTATGGGAGGGGAGGGGTCTCCCTCCCTCCTATATAAAGCCCCCCTCTCCCCTCTCACAAACCACACCTCCTCGTGAAGGATCTCTCTCCCCCTCTAGATATTCCCCCATGGTCTCGGATTAGCGAGATACATGTTCCCGGTGGCCTTGTGTGCGGAAGGAGTTCTTGCTTCGCTGATTATTTGGGCGAGGAGGTGGAGGTTGTCCGGTGGCTTGAACGTGTGTGCGAGGACGGATGCGTTGCTGATTTGTGGCGCTCGGACTTCCACACGATCTTGAGATCGGCAAGCGTACGACTACATCAACCACGAGTTCCTACTCGTTAACAAAACTCGTTGTCTTCGAGGGTAAGTTATCCATGGATGTATGTCCACCCGTTGCTCTGTATCTAGTAGATAGATCTTGGCGTATAGTTCTCATCGTAGGAAATTTTTTGTTTTCTATGCTGCGGACCCAACAGTGGTATCAGAGCCTGATCTATGCGTAGGTGCTTTGCACGGGTAGTACACATATGTTTATATGTGGGCGATGATGATCATGTTATTGCATCTTCTATGTACTTTGGATATTGGTGGCATAGTGGGATGAAGCGGCCCGGACCAACCTTACATGTCATCGTACATGAGACCGGTTCCACGACTGACATGCAACTAGTTTTGCATAAGTGGCTAGCGGGTGTCTGTGTCTCCTACTATAGTTAATATCTGATTTACAACGAGTTGCTAATAACTTGGTTATCCTCGTTGTGGTTCATGTTAAATGGTAAGACCGGTTCTATCTCCAAAGCCCTAAGCCACGTAAAACTTGCAATTGATAAATTAGAGGCGTCTAGTTTAGATCGTTCTTTGGGCTAGTGTCTTGATATGGTATTGTTGTAAGTAGATGTATGATAGATACTCTTACAACTCACTTAACGTGTAAGTTCCATAGACCTTGGCCTTACACACAAAGGAATGATAGAGATCATACCACGATGCAAATGATAGAGATCAAATGCGTGGACCATATCACCTCACTTCACACATTAGATGTTAGCATCTTATATTGCTAGTTTGGCGCTTTTGGTAGCATTATAAGATGATCCCTCATTTAGATATCAAGATAAAATGTGTTCTTCCTTAAGTATGCACCGTTTTGTGGATCGTGTTTTGAGGCATCACGTGATGATCGGGTGTTCTCGACTCTACGTTTTCATACAACGGGTGTAAGACAGTTTTACACATGTGAATACTAAGGTTCTTACTTGACGAGCCTAGCATGTACAAACATGGCCTCGGAACATGGACCGAAAGGTTAAGCATGAGTCATATAGTTGATATGATGCCCATATAGATGCTCGCCTTTGAAGCTACACCGACTCATGTGATGATCGGACTTGGTATAGTGGGTTTGGTTCATGTAATCACCAAAAGGACACGAGGGATGTCGTTTTTGAGTGGGAGTTCATTAGTAATTTGGATTAGCTGAACTCAATCTATCATAAACTTAGTCTAAATATATTTTACAAATTCTGTTGTAGATGGCACCACTTGCTTTTAATTTCAATGTGTTCATGGAGAAAGAGAAGCTTGCTGCGAATGGTAGCAACTTCACCAACTGGGCTATGAATTTGAGGATTCTCCTCACTGCTGCACAAAAGCAATATGTGCTAGAGGCGCCGCTAGGTCCCCCACCAGCTCCTGATGCCCCTGACGAGGAAAAGAACGTCTATATAACTCGTCAGGAGGACCACAACTTAGTTCATTGCGGCATACTGTATGGGCTAGAGCCAGAACTTCGAAAACATTTCGAAAATGGCAATGCCTTTGATACCATGGGAGAATTGAAAATGATTTTCGATACCCATGCTGCCGTAGAGAGTTATAATGCTTCTGAAAAGTTCTTTAGCTGCATGATGGAAGAGAACAGCTCCGTTAGTGAGCACGTACTCAAAATGTCTGGGTACGCCGATAAGCTTATGTCCTTGGGAATAACGATTCCCATTGACTTAGGCATACATCGTGTTCTCCAATCTCTGCCACCTAGCTACAAGAGCTTCGTGATGAACTATAATATGCAGGGCATGAAGAAGTCTCTTCCCGAGCTTCTGTCAATGCTTAAGACTGCAGAAGTGGAGATTAGGAAAGAACATCAAGTGTTGATGATCAATAAGACCACCGGTTTCAAGAAGGACAAGAAAGGCAAGCAGAAGGGAAAGAAGGGCGGCAAATCTGTTGCCGCGCCTGAAAAGAAACCCCGAGATGGCCCTAAGTCTGACACCGAGTGCTACTATTGCAAGGGGACTGGCCATTGGGCATAATCGCTCCAAGTATTTGGCGGACAAGAAGGCCGGCAAGGAAAACAAAGGTATATGTGATATACATGTTATTGATGTGTACTTGACTAGTACTCGTAGTAGCACCTGGGTATTTGATACGGGATCGGTTGCTAATATATGTAACTCGGTTCAGGGGCTACGGAACAAGCGACAACTAGCAAGGGATGAGGTCACGATGCGGGTCGGCAATGGATCAAGAGTTGATGTGATCGCCGTCGGAACGCTGCCTCTCCATATGCCGTCGGGATTAGTTATAAACCTGAATAATTGTTATTTGGTGCCTGCACTGAGCATGAACATTGTATCCGGATCGTGTTTGATGCAAAGTGGTTATTCGTTTAAGTCTGAAAACAATGGTTGTTCGATTTATATGAATAATATCTTTTATGGTCATGCACCTGTGTTGAATGGTTTATTTCTGTTGGATCTCGATAGTAGTATTACGCATATTCATAATGTTGATTCTAAAAGGATTAAACTTGATAATGATATATCTGCATATATGTGGCACTGCCGTCTAGGTCATATTGGCGTTAAACGCATGAAGAAACTCCATTCTGATGGACTTTTGGAATCACTTGATTTTGAATCATTTGATACATGTGAGCCATGCCTTATGGGCAAGATGACTAGAACGCCGTTTTCCGGTTCAATGGAACGGGTGACAGATTTATTGGAAATCATACATCCGATGTGTGTGGACCAATGAGTGTGTCGTGTGAGGTGGATATCGTTATTTTGTTACTTTCACGGATGATTTGAGTAGATACGGGTATATCTATTTGATGAAACATAAGTCTGAAACCTTTGAAAAGTTCAAAGAATTTCAGAATGAAGTGGAAAATCATCGTAATAGAAAGATCAAATTTCTACGGTCCGACCATGGAGGAGAGTATCTTAGTTACGAGTTTAGCACACATATGAAAGACTGTGGAATAGTTTCACAACTCACGCCTGCCGGAACACCACAACATAATGGTGTGTCAGAACGTCTTAAACGTACTTTATTGGATATGGTTCGATCTATGATGTCTCGATCGACTTGCCACTATCATTTTGGGGTTATGCACTGGAAACCGCTGCATTCACTTTAAATAGGGCACCATCTAAATCCATTGAAAAGACACCGTATGAATTATGGTTTGGAAACAAACCTAAGCTATCATTTCTTAAAGTTTGGGGATGCAATGTTTATGTGAAGAAACTTCAACCGGATAAACTCGAACCCAAAGCGGAAAAATGCGTCTTCATAGGATACCCTAAGGAAACGATTAGGTATACCTTCTATCACAGATCCAAGGGCAAGGTCTTTGTTTCCAAGAATGGATCCTTTCTTGAGAAGGAGTTTCTCGCGAAAGGTGTGAGTAGTCGGAAGGTAGAACTCGAAGAGGTTATTGAACCTTCTCTTCATGAAATGGCGAGTAGCGCATCACCGGTAGTTGTTTCGGAGTTGACTTCACCTAATGAAGAGAGAGCTAATGATATTGATCATGAAACTCCGAAAGAGGACACTACCGAACCTCGCAGGTCAAGCAGGACACGTGCAGCTCTGACTGCATCGACAATCCTGTTATGAATTTCATGATTGATGAAATAGATGACCCTGCGACGTATGAAGAAGCGATGATGAGCCCTGATTCCAACAAATGGCTAGAAGCCATGAAATCTGAGATGGAATCCATGTACGAAAACCAGGTTTGGACCTTGGTGGACTTACCTCACGATCGAAAGGCCGTTGAGAATAAATGGATTTTCAAAAGAAAAACTGATGCTGATGGTAATGTAACCATCTATAAGGCTCGACTTGTCGCAAAGGGGTTTCGACAAATTCAAGGAGTTGACTATGATGAGACATTCTCTCCCATAGCGATGCTTAAGTCGGTTAGGATTATGTTAGCAATTGCTGCATATTTCGATTATGAAATATGGCAGATGGATGTCAAAACTGCGTTCCTCAATGGTAATATTGAAGAAGAGTTGTATATGATACAACCTAAGGGTTTTGTCGATCCTAAGGATCGATAAGGTGTGCAAACTTCAGCGATCCATCTATGGACTGAAGCAAGCATCCCGGAGTTGGAATCTCCACTTTGATGAGGTGATCAAAGAGTTTGGATCTGTCCAAACTTATGGAGAGGCTTGTATTTACAAGAAAGTGAGTGGGAGCAATGTGGCATTTCTGATATTATATGTGGATGACATATTATTGATTGGAAATGATATAGATCTTTTAAACAGTGTTAAAAGTTATCTAAACAGCAAATTTTCGATGAAGGACCTTGGTAAAGCTTCATATATATTAGGCATTAAAATCTATAGAGATAGATCAAGACGCCTAATTGGGCTATCGCAGAGTACATACCTTGATAAGATATTAAAGAAGTTTAATATGGACGGAAGTAAGAAGGGGTACTTACCTATGTTCCAAGGCAAGACATTGAGTAAGACTCAAAGTCCGGCTACGGCGGAAGAAAGAGAGATAATGGATAAGATCCCCTATGCCTCAGCCATAGGCTCTATAATGTATGCCATGCTATGTACAAGACCGGATGTGGCACATGCTATTAGTTTGACTAGTAGGTACCAATCTGATCCAGGTTCGGAACACTGGATAGCGGTCAAGAATATCCTTAAGTACTTGAGAAGAACTAAGGATATGTTTCTTGTATACAGAGGTGAAGAAGAGCTAGTCGCTAAGTGTTATGTCGATGCTAGCTTTGACACTGATCCGGATGACTCTAAGTCTCAATCCGGATACGTATTTCTCTTGAACGGAGCAGCAGTTAGTTGGAGGAGCTTCAAACAACCTATGGTGGCTGGATCAACGACGGAGGCTGAATATGTTGCTGCTTCAGAAGCAGCGCAGGAAGCGGTTTGGATGAAGGAGTTCATAACGGAACTAGGTGTGGTTCCTAGTGCGTTGGACCCAATGGTGATCTATTGTGACAATAATGGATCCATAGCCAATGCCAAGGAACCAAGGTCTCACAAGAATTCCAAGCATATTAAGCGCCGGTTTCACTCCATCCGCGAGCATGTCAAGGATGGAGATATAAAGATTTGTAAAGTGCACACGGACCTGAATGTAGCAGATCCGTTGACTAAAGTACTCCCTAGGGCAAAACATGATCAACACCAGAACTCCATGGGTGTTAGATTTATCACTATATAAACTAGATTATTGTCTCTAGTGCAAGTGGGAGACTGAAGGAAATATGCCCTGAGAGGCAATAATAAAGTTGTTACTATGTATTCCTTGTATATGATAGATGTTTATTTTGCATGCTATAATTGTATTGATAGGAAACATCAATACATGTGTGTTTAATAAACAAAAGGGTTCCTAGTTATGCCTCTCTTATAGACTAGCTTGTTGATTAACAAGATGATCAAGGTTTCCTGATCATGGACATTGGATGTTGTTAATAACAAGGTCACAAAGATTTGTGAAATGATGTGATGAACATTCATTCGAAGTATAGCATTACGATCAAGTCATTATGTTTATATTGCTATAACATCATACAAAGTAGTCTTAGTCCTTAGACCATGAGATCATGTTAATTGCTAACACCGGAAGAGTATCTTGATAACATCAAACGTCACACCGTAACAGGGTGACCATAAAGGTGGGTTCAGTGCTATGAAGGTGTTATGTTGAGGCTCATGGATCAAGAGTGGAATTTTTCAATCCCGATGACGGATAGATATACTCTGGTCCCTCTCGGTGATATCACATTAAGATAGCTTGCAAGCAAGTGATGTGATCACTAGAATGTTATATCACGGGAACGAGAAAAGAGTGCATGTCGGTAACGAGATCAAACTAGGTATTTGGATACCGATGATCGAATCTTGGACATGTATTATATCATGAGACAAAGGGATTAAATTGCTGACGTTAAAGGTTCTCACGATCACAAAAGTCATCGTTGAATATGCAGGAGTCAGTATGGATCTCCAGGTCCCGCTTCTGATTATTGATCTGAGAGGAGTCTCAATCATGTCTGCATTATTCGCGATCGTAGGGTGACACACTTAAGGGTTGCCGGACACCATTTAGGAGCACATATGTTCCAGACAAAAGGTTTGCAAAGCACAGGAAATGTTTCGATAGAAATAGGAATTGTTTTGATAGAAACCAGAATTGTTTCGGGTGAAATTGCAGAAAGTGGTTCTGCATGTGATATTGAAATGTTGCAAGGGGTTTTATGTGAATGTTTGTTAATTAAAGTAATTAACAAAATTCTGAATAAAATAAATAAAAGAGTTTTATTAATTGAGAGTTGCATTTAATTTGGTGGAAATTAAATACATGTGAGTGGGATTTTGGGTGGAGGCCATGTTTATGTGAGTGGAGGTTCACCACATGAATGAAGGAGGGGAGGAGTCCCCCCTCATGCGCCGGCTATGGGAGGGGTCTCCTCCCCTATATAAAGCCCTCTCCCCTCTCACAAACCACACCTCCTCGTGAAGGATCTCTCTCCCCCTCTAGATATTCCCCCATGGTCTCGGATTAGCGAGATACATGTTCCCGGTGGCCTTGCGTCTGGAAGGAGTTGCTGCTTCCGCTGATTCACTGGAGCGAGGAGGTGGAGGTTGTCCGGTGGCTTGAACGTGTGTGCGAGGACGGATGCGCTGCTGATTTGCGGCGCTCGGACTTCCACATGATCTTGAGATCGGCAAGCGTACGACTACATCAACCACGAGTTCCTACTCGTTAACAAAACTCGTTGTCTTCGAGGGTAAGTTCTCCATGGATGTATGTCCACCCGTTGCTCTGTATCTAGTAGATAGATCTTGGCGTATAGTTCTCATCATAGGAAATTTTTTGTTTTCTATGCTACGGACCCAACAGGGAAACCACTAGACCTATTATGCATCCTACTCTAGTGGACGGCACCTCCCCTCAGCCATCGTCGGACGGCAGCACTGCCGGGAACGGCCTCGGTTTGGCCCGAGAGAGGGCAGCACAGAGGACTCTCAACTACTATAGCAGGAACGAGAGAGGGAAAGAAGGAAAGTCAGTGCTGCATGATTCATCGACAGCGACGATCAAGGTCTCGATCGCGTTTTCACGGTCGTCTCTAGGGTGCTATGTGTTAATGTACTAGACCATGATGTAATTCCTTTTTCCTTTCTGGTCCTTTCTTTTTTAAAGGTGTACCCACCGCCTAATTATACATAATCTGGGTCCTTCGGGACCTTTCCCAGTTCAAAAAAAAGTGGTACAAAATCTAAATTTATGTTATTGAAAGTTCTATGTTGACCAACCAAATAGTGTGAAAGAACACCAAGTGCTTAATTTAATTAGATTTTATCAAATAATAACTATAGTTTAACTCTTCTTCCCTGACCGGGATTGGTTGTTGACCTTTGAGATCCCATCCATGGATACCATGGTATTTACATTTGATATTTATAGAAAATGGAGGGTATGCTTGAGCCAAACGAAGCCTACGTGGTAGAATCGCGCTTAGTAGTAGTAACAACACCTTCTGAACTAGCAGTTACCCTTAGAAGTAATGCACCACGATCTAGTGATGCATCACAAGTTCATGAGATGAGTTAATATATACCACCTCCCGTAATATTACATACAAAGAATCAATTTTTATCAACAACCTAGCCAATGGAGGAATATCAGACCACCTTCCAAAATATACATGCATCAATAGATCATGACCACCATCGATAAAAAAATGAGCAGCAAAGCAATAGTAAAAGTGCATGTGTACCCACACATGTGATTTTGGTAATTAATGAGAATCTCTACGGACTAATGTTTGAATTGAGTTTCACGTGTAGGTTTTGTCCATGAGCATCGCGTGGGCCATGTGTTGGTCTCAAGGTTGAAAGATGAAGAAGGAGAAGAAGAAATGTCCAAGGTCTTTGTGCCCTTTGGAATCATGAAGAAAGAAGAAGATTGAAGGTTGATCAAGACAAGTGCAAAGAGTTGAATCAAGATGGATCAACACTCAAGAAGGAATGAAGAAGGGTGATATGTTGCAAACGTATCTATAATTTTTGATGTTACATGCTTGTTTTATATCTACTTTCTTATGTTTTGTTCATACTTTGAGATACTTTTATGCATTTTCTGGGACTAACCTATTAACAAGATACCACAGTGCTAGTTGCCTGTTTTCTGATGTTTTTGGTTTCAGAAAAGCCAGAAAATGAATATTCTCGGAATTGGATCGGACAAAAACCAAAGTCGATATTTTACCGGAAGACTCACGGAGCTAGAAGACGAGACGGAGAGGGGCCAGGGGCTGGCCACACCATGTGGTGGCACGGGTCCCCGTGGCCACGCCACCAGGTGGTGTGAACCCCTGGTTCACCCTCTGACATCACCCTTTCGCCTATAAGAAGCCTTTGAGGCAGAAACCCTAAAGAATATAGCCTCCAGCCACGAAAAGTTCCGCAGCGCAGCCGCCACCGATGGGGAGATTTGGGGGGACAGAAAGTCTCTGTTCCGGCACCCTGCCGGGACGGGGAAGTGCCCCCAGAGCCATCTCCATCGATCTCCACCACCATCTCCATCGCTGTTGCTGATTCCCATGATGACGAGGGAGTAGTTCTTCCTCGAGGATAAGGGTTCTACCGGTAGCTATGTGTTCATCTCTCTCTATACATGATCATATTGTGATCATGAGCTTTGTAATCAAGTAGATCTACCTTGCTACTCAAGTGCTTTAATAGATCACTGGCTCTCCCCATGTGTGTGAAAGTGATAGCGTGCACACCATGGTGGCACTTAGGCTAGAGATTACAAATACTTGTTATGAGTTATATTTGGAGTTGGATGTCTCTATGAAATTGTGGTGTTTGTTGGAACCATCTAGCGCTCAAGGTGACAGTGTGGGGTTATCTAGATGGGGAAGGCGGACTTTGAGGAGTGTTGTTATAGCCCTACCATGGATTAGAGTGTCCAACCGGAGAGTAGTTCAGAGTAGTATTATAAAGAGAAGATATTTATATGAGAGTGTTCACTAGCGAAAGTATGATCCCTAGACCTCATTTCTAAACATTGAAACACCGTTTGCAACTAGATCTATTACATGTTTGCTTGCTTCCATCTTTTTGCCTTTAGTCTTTTCCTCCCGCCAAGATCTTTTGTGGCACTATTGTCTTATATCCATACCACTTGTATTTCACTATCTCTTCGCCGAACTAGTGCACCTATACACCTGACAAGTGTATTGGGTGTGTTGGGGACAAAAGAGACTTGTTGTATCTTGATTGCAGGGTTTCTTGAGAGGGATGCCTTTGACCACTTCCTCCCTGAGTTTGATAAACCTTGGGTGATCAATTTAAGGTAAACTTGCTACTATTCTACAAATCTCTGCACTTGGAGGCCCAACAACTGTCTACAAGAATAGAAGTGCGTAGACATCAAGCTATTTTCTAGCGCCATTGCCGGGGAGGTAAGGTAAAAAGTACTCACATCCTCTGGCTACTAAACTATCTTCTAGTACTGTTGCTGGTGTGTGAGTGCTCGAAGTTATTTTCTTTAGATTCTGCAATTATATCTTTTTGTTTCTTGTTTTTATTTTCACTAGTTAGGCTTAATGGAAAACAACAACAAAATTAGAGAGCTTTATAGTATTTATCTTGAGTTAGGACATGAAGTGTTTGAAGAGAAAATTAAAAAACCTATGGAACTTTATTTGCATGCTAATAGCAATGTTATTAGTATGAATTCTTTGAACACCATTATTGCTAATGCTATGGAAAAGTCTAAGCTTGGGGAAGATGGTTTTGATGAAAATGATATTTTTAATCCCCCAAGCATGGAGGAGAAAATTTACTTTGATGACACTATGCCTCCAATATATGATGATTACAATGATGAGTATGATATTTTCAGTCCACCTACTATTAAGGAGAAAATTAATTATGATTACAATATGCCTCCTATATTTGATGATTATGGTGATAAGAATAATAATGATAGCTATTTTGTTGAATTTGCTCCCACTACAATTAATAAGAATGACTATGTTTATGTGGAAAGTATTAATTCTTTTATGCATATGGCTCATGATAAAAATGTTTTATGTGATAGTTATATTGTTAATTTTATTCATGATGTTACTAAAAGTTATTATGAGAGAGGGAAACATGGTTTTATATATCTCAACAATATTAAGTTTTCCATCTTTATGTTGAAAGTCTTGAAGTTGCTCTTGTTTTGCTTTACTATGCTTGTTGCTTTGTGCTTTCATGACTTGTTTATTTACAAGATTCCTATGCATAGGAAGTGGTTTAGACTTAAATGTGCTTTGAATTTTCTTGTTGATGCTCTCTTTTACTTCAATTCATATTTTTTATGTGAGCATCTTCTCAAACTATCATGCCTAACTTAAAGGAGTTAAAGAAAAGTACTTCTTGGGAGATAACCCAATAGTTTTCTTGAGTCTTGGAAGTTATTACTTCTGTAACAACCTCTCCTTATCCTTTTTATTTGATTTTTGTGCCAAGAATAACCTCTAATGAGAGGGAAGTAAGATTTGGGGACGTGCTGTCCCGAAACAGATTTTTGTGCTTCATTGTAAAAATTCGTGAAAAATCTCTGTATGTCTGATTGAGCTGTAATTTTCTGAATAAATCTACCAGGTTGTTATCTAACTTTCTTTAGATCAACACTTTTCGATTTGAGCAACAGAAGGTCTTCAAAAAAATTGGTTTTCACCTACTAGTCTGTTTTGACAGATTTCTGCCATTATTTGCATTTGCCTCTTTATCGATTTCTTTTTGGGTTCTTTTTGGAAAATTGAGATTTTTGAGGGGATTTATATAGTATCTTGTGTTTTTAATGAAAGTTTTGCTGTTTTAAAACTAAACCCCAAAGGTTTATTATCTTTTGAATGCACTAATGTTGCTAATGAAGATTGTGTAAAGTTTTGTATGAAGGAAATTTTCAGGTGTAGGGAAAGAATGATGTAATGAGATGAAGAATGGACAAAAGCTCAAGCTTGGGGATGCCACCCCGTGTCACCCCAAGAAATATTCAAGAGGTACAAGCGTCAAAGCTTGGGGATGCCCAAGGCACCCCCTTCTTCATCAATAAAAATCTCAGGTCTTTCTAGACACTTCGTTTTTATTATTTCATGCACTGTTGTGTTGTTCTTGGAGCATCTTTGTTTTTGTTTTTAGTTTTATTTTGCTTGGTTTGCTGCAATAATTTGGTTGGATCCCAGCACTTCTTTTGGAGAGAGACACATTCCGTTTTTATTGCCTAGAACACTCTAGTTTTCACTCTTATTGTTCTGTGAGTGTTCTCCTTTGCTAGCACTGTTTAGGCTTAGTTTTCTTGTGCTTTCAGCTTAGAAATTTTTAGTTCTTCTTTGTGGATTTGTGATACAAGCTCCCCGATCTTTATTTATTATTATCTTTGTGAGTTGTTTCAAATAAGTCGATTGGTGTTGGAAGAGAGTAGACAGCTTCATGCTTTAGTGGTACAAAAGGGAGCTTGTTTTGACTGTGGCTTAGACTTTATCATGTCATGCTAGATGTTGCTTTGACCTTATGCTTAGTGATTATTGATGTAGCATGACTTGTTCCAAACAACTAAGATTGCTTAATGTGCCTTGAAATAATCATGCGTTGTTTTAACATACAAAAGCATAATATTGTGGTATTCTCCTTTGATGCTTTGTTTCAGTTGACTTGGCGCATGCTCACACTATGTTAAGACTATACCAAGTCACCATAGCCTCTATGCTCATTTAGTTTTCGTATTGTAATATCACTTTATGCTTTAATTAATGATGTTTTGTCGCTTTGCATGATTATGGCCATTATTGCTCTCTTAGCTGGTCGCTCCCAGTCTTTTGCTAGCCTCCATACCAAGTATGAGTTCCACTCATGCATCCAACTCCAAATAAAACCAAGTTATTCCAAAGAGTCCACCATACCTACCTATTAGCATTTGCTATTCCAAGTATATTCATGTTTTTATCTACCTTCCGAATTAAACTTGTTATGTGAAAATTACTGATTAAAGCTCTCATGAACTTGACGGCACACTTTACTTTTCTTGCCCCTAATAAACTTGAACCATTGTGTCATCTATGTTGTATATGCTTGCACTTATACGTTGGGAATTAACAGAGCCATGTCATTATGGGGAACGCTTTCAACATTGCACTTGTACATTGTACCCGGTTGATATCATGTTCTTTTGTTTATGGATGTCGTCGGTGTGAAATGAAAGGGGCTTGTAAGTCCATGGAGTTATGTATGTGTGTTAGAGAAACATCTGGGCCGCTAGCCTAAGCCATGCCTAATCATGGTGGAAACTTGCAGCATCACCATATTGAGCAATCTATGAAGCATTCTTCTTATAAAAAAAGAGATAGAGATTGAGAAAAAGAAAAAAAGATGAGAAAAGAGGAAAGAGAGAAAAAAGCACCATTTTCCCATGGTAAATAAGAAGATTTCTGAGATGCTCATTGTCTACTTGCCTTGTCATTTTGATTATGGGATAGCTCCTGTATCATGTGCAAGGGGTACCCCGTTGGCGGTTCTCTATGATACACATGTACTTACTATGACAAGAACTTACCGGTAACTAAACTTGAGTATCATGAGGAGCGGCCCTCGTATTCAAGGGACATGAGATTGCCAACTTATACTTTGTCAAGCATATACTCCATAGTTTGTTCACTTTAACCTTAATCACTTCAAGATGCTTATGATAGGGGCAATGAGAGCTGAAAGCTAATAAGTACCATAATTTTTGGAAGCTCTTTATGAGACTTGAATCCCTTCTTCCTTCTATGAAGGCCTTTCTTCCACTTTTATATTGAGTCTCCACCTTCTATCTTTATGCACCTATTGAGAGAGCATAGTGGCCATTCTTAGTTTAATGTGCATTTTCCCAAAATTTGTTGATTGATTCATAATGTTGATATTGCTTGTTCTTGAACTATTTTATATCTAGTCACCCTTATGAACTTTGAAGGTGTCCTATGCATTTATGTTTTGCTACTCCATGAGGGACAAGCTGAATGCCACTATGCTATGTTTTCTATATGTGAAACAAACAAACGTCTTTCAATGCACTGTTATTCATGATCTTTTTTGTACCTTTTCATGTTACAACATAGTTACTATGTCTTATTGTTAGAACTTCATCTTTCATGCTCATGTTTAGAGTACTTTGATCCCAGCTTTCATGCTTTGCAAATGGTTTGATCCTGATTGTGATGGTGCATGTCACCTCAAAAATTATTCTTTCTTTTTATCACTTACCTACTCGAGGACGAGCAGGATTTAAGCTTGGGGATGTTGATATGTTGCAAACATATCTATAATTTTTGATGTTCCATGCTTGTTTTATATCTACTTTCTTATGTTTTGTTCATACTTTGAGATACTTTTATGCATTTTCTGGGACTAACCTATTAAAAAGATGCCACAGTGCCAGTTGACTATTTTCTGCTGTTTTTGGTTCTAGAAAAGCCAGAAAATGAATATTCTTGGAATTGGATCGGACAAAAGCCAAAGTCGATATTTTACCGGAAGACTCATGGATCCAGAAGACGAGACGGAAATGGGCCAGGGGCTGGCCACACTATGTGGTGGTGCGGGTCCCTTGGCCGTGCCACCAGGTGGTGTGGGCCCCTGGTCCACCCTCTGGCATTGCCCTTTCGCCTATAAGAAGCCTCCGATGCAAAACCCCTAAAGAATCCAGCCTCCAGCCACGAAAAGTTCCGCAGTGCCGCCGCCACTGAAAGGGAGATTCGGGGGACAGAAAGTCTCTGTTCCGGCACCCTGCCGGGACAGGGAAGTGCCCCCGGAGCCATCTCCATCGATCTCCACCACCATCTCCATCGTCGTTGCTGATTCCCATGATGATGAGGGAGTAGTTCTTCCTCAAGGCTAAGGATTCTACCGGTAGCTATGTGTTCATCTCTCTCTCTATGCATGATCATATTGTGATAATGAGCTTTGTAATCAAGTAGATCTACCTTGCTACTCAAGTGCTTTAATAGATCTATGGCTCTCCCCATGTGTGTGAAAGTGATAGCGTGCACACCATGGTGGCACTTAGGATAGAGATTACAAATACTTGTTATGAGTTATATTTGGAGTTGGATGTCTCTATGAAATTGTGGTGTTTGTTGGAACCATCTAGCGCTCAAGGTGGTGGTGTGGGGTTATCTAAATGGGGAAGGCGGACTTTGAGGAGTGCTGTTATAGCCCTACCATGGATTAGAGTGTCCAACCGGAGAGTAGTTCAGAGTAGTATCATAAAGAGAAGATATTTATATGAGAGTGTTCACTAGCAAAAGTATGATCCCGAGGCCTTGTTTCTAAACATTGAAACACCGTTTGCAACTAGATTTGTTACATGTTTGCTTGCTTCCAACTTTTTTCCTTTATTCTTTTCCTCCCGTCAAGCTCTTTTCTGGCACCGTTGTCTTATATCTATACCACTTGTATTTCACTATCTCTTCGCCGAACTAGTACACCTATACACCTGACAAGTGTATTGGGTGTGTTGGGGAGAAAGAGACTTCTTGTATCTTGATTGCAGGGTTTCTTGAGAGGGATACCTTTGACCACTTCCTCCCTGAGTTTGATAAACCTTGGGTGATCCACTTAAGGGAAACTTGCTGCTGTTCTACAAACCTCTGCACTTGGAGGCCCAACAACTATCTACAAGAATAGAAGTGCGTAGACATCAAAGGGCAAGCTCAAGATGCTCCATCTCTAGTAGATCTCATGCTTGAAGCTTACCATACTCGGTGATCAAGGATTGATGAAGACAAGTTTAAGGAATACGTCTCCCTATGGTGTATGGGGGAGCAATTCGCAAGTCTTCATCAAGAAAGAGCAAGCAAGAAAGGTGTTCCATCTTGAGGAGGACAAGATGGTCTACATCAAGCTCAAGTGGAATGCTCAATGAAAATGTATGATCTTGATAGGGTTTCTCTTTTGCCGATCTCATGTTGTTAGTTGGGAGACCATTTTAGGATATATAGTCGTACTATAAAGAGGGGCTCTCGAGTGGGTGACTCGATCGCATCTTTTGGAGAGCTCAAACCTTTGCATTCTTGCATCATATTTCTTGGTTGTTATTTGGATCTTGTCCATGTGAGGATCTAGAGCTTGTGGTTATATTCACAACAAGCTCTAGTTCATTAAAAATGGATTTTCCTGATATACATCTAATTGTGCTTTTGATCTTGCAGGTTTTCAGGCTCCACACCTTAAGATATATCTCACATATATATACATGATATTTTCTCCCCAGGTGGTATCCAATATTTCGACACGTCGTTATATTATTGCATTTTTGTTGGATTCTACACGTCGTTATCTTTCCAACAAAATTGGTTTCATCTCATTTGGAGTTCGGATGCGAAAGTTATGGGAGTTTTGGTTCTGAGATTTCCATGGGCGGTAGTTCCGGCCCACCACCGGTAGTACCATTAGGGCATTTTTTGCCGCTGGTAGTTCCGGGGGATGTACCGGGCTACTTCCAATCATCCTGGTTTCGGTTCAGTAACCTCTCTATATGTAGTGTGCTATTTGGTGAGCTTTGATCGGAAATAAAGGCGGTAGTACCATCCCCAGTGGAAGTACCGCTGATCCACCGGAAGTCTCGGGCACTTTGTCGCCGGTAGTACCAGTGGAAGTTCCGGCCTACTTCCGCCGAGGGTTGGTTTTCGCTCAGTACATTGCATCTTACGAAATTGTTATTTATCGGTATTTGACCAGAAGTTCTGGCCCCGCTCAACGATAGTACCGGCCAGGCTCGTTTTCTCTCTCGTGCGCCGCAGTGTTTTGACCGTTGGCCGGGTGCCAGCGGTAGTTCCACCCACCCACCGGTAGTACCGTCCAGGGTCGTAATTGTCCCAAACGGTCAGATCTCCCCCTTCATGGGTAAGATCTCTTTTGGTCCGTTTCTCTCTCTATCCTCTCTACTGTTGACCTTTAAGAGCTTGTACTCTCCCCATCCCCCTCCTATGATTCTTGCATCTTTTTGAGGCATTTGAGAGAGGAGATCTAGATCTACAACCCACCAAACCAAATCCCTTCTTTGTGAAGGAATCCTTCGGATCTAGATCTTGGAGAGTTTTCTATTCTCATCTTATGTTCTTCCTCTCTTACTCCCCCAATAGATTTTGTAGCTTTGGTGGAATTTGAGAGTGAAGGACTTGCCTCTTGTATTTTGTGCATAGGTTTGAGTTCTCCTCGGAGATTCGGCGAGTTCAAGCTTGAGGGCTTGTTACTCTTGGGTTCTTGGAAGCCTAGATGGTTTTGTGGTAGTGGTGTGATACCTTTGGGGCCTCCAATTGAGTTGTGGAGATTCCTCAAGGTCGAGGCATTTGTGGTGATTCTTGGGAGCTCTCCAATTTAGTTGTGGAGTTTGTCCCAAACTTGTACACGTTTGGTGACCGCCCTCAAGTGTCCCATAGTGGATTGAGTGCCCGCCTTTTGTGGTGCGTACTCAAGAGAATAGGGCGATCCTGTCGTGGCGTTGGTGTGTTGTGTGCCTTTGCATCTTGGGGTGAGGCCTTGTGTAGCGTTGGGTGAGCATCAAGCCACCACACCCTTAGGCGAGCCATTTGTGGCGTTTGAAGAGCATTGCGCCATCGCACCTCTCCAATGGAGATGTAACTTCTTTGGAAGTGAACTTAGGGATAAAAATCATTGTCTCCGTGTCCATCGGTTATCTCTCAACCAAACCCATTAACTTATGCAATTTACATTGTTGATAGCCATCATGCTTGAAGTATTATATCTTGTTATCACCTTGTTGCTTGACTTTCATAGCATAGGTTATTGGTGCACTTAGTTGAACCTGGTGGTTTTAGGTTTTGTGCTTTGATAAATTAAACTTTAGTTTTATTCCGCATTTATTAGATCCTAAACCATAATTATTTTAAAAATCCTATTCACCCCCCTCTAGGCAATGTCCGTTGCACTTTCAAATAGCACTAATTGAAGTGCCAATATAGCCAGGTCCTAAGCCAGGCTCTCCTCTCACTTGCTACCATCTTAATAAAAGACACCTTCCTCTTTGTTGTACGTAAGGAAGTCTATAGCCTTCAGCATCAAGCATGGGTCCGAGAGTTGACCACAACCCACATACTTGGGTGTGCATATCGTCTCATCTAGTTCACTATGGGCTTCTACACCAACTCAAGGAGCTTCCAGTAGGTCTAAGGTTGATAAGAAAGTGTGTTAGTGAAGATCAATTTCTATGTTACGAACACGTGAAACAAAAGGCACCGCCATGCTATCTTACCACGAGGTGTTGCCTTAACTTCTCCTTGATGAGTACAAAATTGAAGCATATTTACCTCTTGTTTTTGCATATGTAGAGTAGGATTTTAGCATTTTACTATGCACGCGCACACTCTTTTGTCTTTGTTTCAATAGGATCCTGGATTACTAAGTCTTATGTGAACTTATCAATTGGTACTATCATATTGTGCAGTAATATGATTTTTCTAAGTGATAAATGTCATTTATTTGATTTATCCTCGCACCTGGGAGAATATCAAACGGGAGGGGGGGGGGGGGAAGCCAACAGAGGTCTTAACTACTTGTGGTATGGGTAGATCTTTCCTGTACCGTCCGCCTGTACCATGTGTCAGAGCGTCTGGGTCGTCAAATACTTTCACCTCACGAATATGCATCTCAGATCTGGCATTCACAGAAACTGCTAGCCTCGAAATACCACACTAGAGAGGGATCTGGAGGAGGAACTAAGAGAAGGGAAAATCCTTGATACTCCGCGCATCATCGGAGGACATCACATCATCCCCTTCATCATCAACTGCTGCATCTCCATCACCATCGCCATTTCCCTCTTCCATACTTTAGATCTTGTTGTAATTCTAGATTAAATTGTGGTTTGCACTAGATTTATCACCATACTTTTATCCATCCATTTGAATATGATGATGTTGTTGATTGCTTCCATTTGTGAGTAGTTCCCTTTAGTTCTTGGGGAGATGGAGAAACCCTATAACTATTATGAAATTAAATAAAGATGATCTATTACTTTGATCGATGATCCATTGATTTATGATATTGTGTTTGATCTCTCTCTCTTGATGGTATGTGTAGTAGGCCACATATCATTTTCCAATGGGACTAAAGAGAGGGTGATACCCTTTGGACGTGTATGGGAGTATGTCCAGTGCTAAGCGGTGACAGTAAACATTGGCTTATAACCTACACGGCCAAAGGGGGATTTAAGAGAGACCCACTAAGCTTATTACGATATCCATGGGGAAACCCTTAATTGTGGTGGTCTGTATGAGTGATTGCTCTCAGGAATCTTATTGGTTATTTAGAGATGACCTCATTATCTGAATCAAGAAAGCGACTACCCATGAGTCTTGTAGCGGACATCTTATTATTGATCTCTCTCCACACACATCATGACGAAAGAAATAGATTATCCTAATTATGATTAATTATCCCATGCTAGAGGTGTGTCCTAAATCCCCGAGAACGCTTTCACCTTATTGAGTTCTAACACCTTTTTCAACGCATTTGTTACTTGCTTTTCTTTACTTGTTTTATTTACTTTCTTGCACACAAACACAAAATGTTCCAAACACCCATGCTTGAAATCAAAGGCAGCTTCCAAGTATCCTTTGGTAGATAGTGACGAGGGGCATAAATACCTTAACCAAATAGCTCTCTGTGGGTTATCTTATTTCAAAGATAGCTATAATTGATCTGTGCACTTGCAGTCATCAAGCTATTTTCTAGCGTTGTTGCCAGGGAGCTAAGCACTTTTGGTCTTTGTTCTTAGTTGCTAATTCTGTTAATTGTTTTACTAAGTTGTTTACTAGTTTCAGGTGAGCACCATGACTACACTCAGGCTGATGAATCAACTTGATGCAACTAATGATGGGTTCATAACATGGAAAACAAAAAATTTCTACCGCAAGAACGAACAAAACCCAGATCTAATCTAGATAAAAGCCAAGATCTAATCTATTAGACATGTGCAACGAGATAGATCTGTACTAACCCTCGTAGATCCGAAAGCGTTACGAGATTAGATCTCGGGGTTGATGTAGTCGATCACTTGCCGATCTCAAGATCGTGTGGACGATCCTTCCGGCGCCGCGTTCCGGCAGCGCTTCCACAGTCGGTCACACATGCGGAGTCGAAGCAGACCTTTGTCTCCCTGTTCCAGCGAGCAGCGGAGGTAGTAGATCTTCTCCACGGAATCCCAGCAGCACGACGGTGTGGTGGTGGTGGAGTAGAGAATTCTGCAGGGCTTCGCCTAAGCCGGAGCAGAGCGAAGGAGGAGGAGAGAGGCGGCGGCTAGGGTTTGTTATGGGAGAGTGCTAGGGGGTGGCGCCCCCTCCCCTCTATTTAAAGGAGGGAGGCGCCATGGGAGGGGGAGTCCTAGTAGGACTCCCCTCCTTGGCGGATTGGGAGGGGGGGAGGAATCCTCCTCCCCCACGAATCCGTGTCTTGCCCCACAAAGACTCCTTGATCCTTTCTTGGTTTTCAAGCAAACTCCAAGAAATCTTCTAGAACCTTCCGAAACCTTCTAGAATCTCCATACAAACACTCTGGAACATTTCCTAACTTAGAAAATGATCCCCAATATATGAATCTTATTCTCCGGACAATTCCGGATCTCCTCGTGATGTCCCGGATCCAATCCGAGACTCCGAACAACATTCGGTCTCCAACGCATATTCCATATCTACTTAAAACAACTTCGAACCTTAAGTGTGTCACCCTACGGTTCGTGAATATGCAGACATGATGAAGACACCTCTCCGATCAATAACCATCAGCGGGATCTGGAGATCCATAATGGCTCCCACATACTCAACGATGACTTCGTGATCGATAGAACCATTAACATACGAAACCAATTCCCTTTGTCACGCGATATTCTACTTATCCGAGGTTTGATCGTCGGTATCTCCATACCTAGTTCTACCTCGTTACTGATAAGTACTCTTTACTCGTTCCATGTTATGTCATCCCTTGTGACCTAGTCACATGCTTGCAAGCTAACTAGATGACATTCCACCGAGAGGGCCAGAGCATATCTATCCGTCATATGGATGGACAAATCCCAATCTTGGTCCATGCGCTTCAAGACATACTTTCGAATACCCAATGACACCTTTATAACCACCCGATTCTGAGCGGTGTTTGATGTCATCAAAGTACCCATCCGGTGATGGTGATTAACATAACCTCATGGTCGAAGGATTAGGTTACTATGCATTTGAAAGCTTACAGCAATACGAACTTAATGACTTGATCTTATGCTACGCTTACTATGGGTGTGTGTCCATCACATCATTCTCCTAATGATATAACCTTGTTATTAATGACATCCAATGTCCACGATCAGGAAACCATGATCATCAATTAATCAACAAGCTAGTTCCACAAGAGGCTTACTAGGGACCCTTTTATGTTTACAAAACACACATGTATTAGTGTTTCCTTATAATACAATTATAGCATGGGATGTAAACATTCATCATAATACCAAAGATATAATAATAACCACTTTTATTATTGCCTCTTGGGCATATCTCCAACAGTCACCCACTTGCACTAGAGTCAATAATCTAGATTACATGGTAATATACCTAACACCCATGGCGTTCTGGTGTTGGTCATGCTTTGCTCTAGGGAGAGGTTTAGTCAACGTATCTGCCACATTCAGATCAGTGTGTACTTTGCAAATCTTTATGTCACCATCTCGGAAATACTCGTGAATAGCATGGAAACGTAGCTTGATGTGCTTCAGCTTGCTATGTGACCTTGGCTCCTGTGCATTAGCTATGGCACCTGTGTTGTCACAGTAGATGGCCAGCGGGTCCAACGCACTGGGAACCACGCCAAGTTCAGTAATGAACTCCTTCATCCATACGGCTTCTTGTGCAGCCTCCGAAGCAGCTATGTATTCCGATTCAGTTGAAGATTTTGCCACAACGCTTTGCTTGGCACTCCTCCAGCTCACTGTAGCACCATTCAAAATAAATACATTATCCAGGTGACTTGAGTCATCCGGATCGGTGTTCCAACTAGCATCGGTGTAACCGTTTACAACAAGCTGTTCATCACCTCCATAAGAAAGAACCATATCCTTAGTCCTATTCAGGTACTTTAGGATATTCTTGACCGCTGTCCAGTGTTCCATTCCAGGATCACTTTGATATCTGCTAGTCAAACTAACAGCATGTGCTATATCCGGTCTTGTACATAGCATGGCATACATGATAGAACCTATGGCCGAGGCATAGGGAATATTATTCATCTTTTCTCTATCTTCTGCCGTAGCCGGACTTTGAGTCTTACTCAAGGTCTTACCTGACAACATGGGCACGAACCCTTTCTTGCTCTCTTACATTCTAAACTTCTTTAGAACTTTGTCTAAGTATGTACTTTGTGAAAGCGCTATTAGGCGTCTTGATCTATCTCTATAAATCTTGATGCCTAGAATATATGCCGCTTCGCCAAGATCCTTCATTGAAAAACTATTATTCAAATAGGTTTTGACGCTATTAAGAAGTTCTATATCATTCCCAATCAACAATATGTCATCTACATATAGTACTAGGAATGCTATAGAGCTCCCACTCACTTTCTTGTAAATACAAGCTTCTCCATAAGTTTGTATAAATCCAAAGTTTTTGATTACTTTATCAAAACATTGATTCCAACTCCGGGATGCTTGCTTCAGTCCATAAATGGAGCGCTGAAGTTTGCATACCTTGTCAGCATCTTTAGGATCGACAAAACCCTTGGGTTGTACCATATACAACTCTTCCTCAATGTCTCCATTAAGGAACGCCGTTTTGACATCCATCTGCCAAATCTCATAATCGAAATATGCAGCGATTGCTAACAAAATCCTCACAGACTTTAGCTTGCCTTTGGTGAGAAAGTCTCATCGTAGTCAACTCCTTGAATTTGTCGGAACCCTTTCGCGACAAGTCGAGCTTTATAGACGGTAACATTACCATCAGCATCTGTTTTTCTTTTGAAAATCCATTTGTTCTCGACAGCCTTACGGCCATCCGGTAAGTCCACCAAAGTCCATACTTGGTTTTCGTACATGGATCCCATTTCAAATTTCATGGCTTCTTGCCATTTGTCGGAATCTGGGATCACCACAGCTTCTTCATACGTCACAGGGTCATCAGTGTTGTCCACCAACATGACGTTCAAGGCAGAGTCATACCACTCAGGAGTGGTACGAACCCTCGTTGACCTGCGAGGTTCAGTAGTAACTTCGTTCGAAGTTTCATGATCACCATCATTAGCTTCCTCTCCAATTGGTGCAGGCGGCACAAAAACATCTTCCGGTGCTGCGCTACTCTCAACTCCGAGAGAAGGTTCAATAACCTCGTCGAGTTCTACTTTCCTTCCAGTCACGAGAGAAACTCCTTCTCAAGAAAGGATCCATTCTTGGCAACGAAAACTTTGCCTTCGGATCTATGATAGAAGGTATACCCAATTGTTTCTTTAGGGTATCCTATGAAGACGCATTTCTCCGCTTTGGGTTCAAGCTTATCAGGCTGTAACTTCTTTACATACGCTTCGCAACCCCAAACTTTAAGGAACGACAACTTAGGTTTCATACCAAACCACAATTCATACGGTGTCGTTTCAACGGATTTAGATGGTGCCCTATTTAAAGTGAATGCAGCTGTCTCTAATGCATAGCCCCAAAACGATAGTGGTAAATCTGTAAGAGACATCATAGACCGAACCATATCTAAGAGAGTTCTATTACGACGTTCGGACACACCATTACGCTGTGGTGTTCCCCGGTGTCAAGCTGAAAGTATTCCACATTTCTTTAAATGCATGCCAAACTCATAACTCAGATATTCACCTCCGCGGTCAGAACGTAGAAACTTAATCTTCTTGTTATGATGATTTTCCACTTCACTTTGAAATTCCTTAAACTTCTCAAAAGTTTCGGACTTATGTTTCATAAAGTAGACATACCCATATCTACTTAAGTCATCCATGAAAGTGAGAACATAACGATATCCACCACACGATGCTACACTCATTGAACCGCACACATCGGTATGTATTATTTCCAATAAGTCTATAGCTCGCTCCATTATTCCAGAGAATGGAGTCTTAGTCATTTTTCCCATTAGACATGCTTCGCATCTTTCAAGTGATTCAAAATCAAGTGATTCAAGAAGTCCATCAGAATGGAGTTTCTTCATACACTTCACTCCAATGTGACCAAGGCAGCGATTGCCACATGTATGTAGAATTATCATTCAATTTTATTCGTTTAGCATCTATGTTGTGAACATGTGTATCACTACTATCGAGATTCAATAAGAATAAACCATTCATCTTAGGTGCATTACCATAAAAGATATTACTCATATAAATCGAACAACCTTTATTCTCAGACTTAAAAGAGTAACCGTCTCGCAATAAACAAGATCCAGATATAATGTTCATGCTTAACGCAAGCACCAAATAACAATTTTTCAAATTTAAAACTAATCCCGAAGGTAGATGTAGAGGGAGCGTGCCGACGGCGATCACATCAACCTTGGAGCCATTTCCAACGCGCATCGTCACCTCGTCTCTTGCCAGTCTTCGTTTATTCCGCAGCTCCTATTTCGAGTTACAAATATGAGCAACCGAACCAGTATCAAATACCCGTGCACTACTCGACTACTAGTAAGATACACATCAATAACATGTATATCGAATATACCTTTCTTCTTGATGTTGCCGTTCTTCGATCTGCCGTGTACTTGGGGCGATTACGCTTCGATGACCACACCCTTGCGAGAAGCATTGATTTCAGGCTTAGGACCAGCCTTGGGCTTCTTAGCAGGTGCGACAGCTTTCTTGCCGTCCTTCTTGAAGTTGCCCTTTTTCTTAGGCTTGCCCTGTTTCTTCAAATTGGTGGTCTTATTGACCATCAACACTTGGTGCTCCTTCTTGATCTCCACTTCAGCAGTTTTCAGCATGGACGATAGTTCAGGCAACGTCTTGTTCATGCAGTGCATATTGTAATTCATCACAAAGTTCTTATAACTCGGTGGCAGTGATTGGAGGACACGGTGAATCCCTAACTCATTAGGAATCGTTATCCCCAACTCTTGGAGCTTGTTTGCGTGCCCAGACATGGTGAGCACGTGCTCGCTAACGGAGCTTCCCTCTTCCATCTTGCAGGTAAAGAACTTTTCGGAAGCCTCATAGCTCTCCACGGCCGCGTGAGTCTCAAAAATGAGCTTGAGCTCCTTAATGATCTCGAACGGGTCGTGGTGCTCAAAACGCTTCTGGAGCTCCGTTTCTAAACCGTACAGGATGGCACACTGAACTGTGGAGTAATGATTTTTCTGAGTGGCGTAAACATTTTTTACGTCATCGGTGGCATCATCTGCAGGTGGGTCACCTAGCGGTGCTTCGAGCACATAGGTCATCTGACCAGTCCTGAGGACAATCTTCAGACCACGGAGCCAGTCTATGAAGTTGCTTCCATTGTTTTTAAGCTTTTCTTTCTCTAGGGACGCATTGAAATTGATGGAGAGGTTCGCCATAATCTACAACAAATTTGCAAGTAGTTTAGACTAAGTTTATGATAAATTGAGTTCTACTTTAATTCTTAAATTAACTAGGTGAACTCCCACTCAAAACAACATCCCTCACATTGTCTTAGTGATTACACGAACCAAGTCCACTACACCAAGTCCGATCTTCATGAGAGAAGATGTAGTTTCATCGGCGAACAATCTTCATGTTCATCATATCACTTATATGATTCATGCTCTACCTTTCGGTATTCCGTGTTCCGAGACCATGTCTGTACATGCTAGGCTCGTCAAGATTAACCTTAGTTTCCACATGTGCAAATCTGGCTTGCACCCGTTGTATGCACACGTAGAATCTATCACATCCGATCATCACGAGATGCTTCAAGACGACGAGTCTTAGCAACGGTGCCAACTAAGGACGAACACTTTATTACTTGAAATTTAGTGAGAGGGATCATATTATAATGCTACTGTCGCGATCTAAGCAATACAAGATGCATAAAGGATTAACATCACAAGCAATTCATAATTAGTGTGATATGATATGGCCCTTTTCTCTTATGCCTTTGACCTCCATCTCCAAAGCACGGACATGATCTCCATCATCACCAGCATTGCGTCATGGTCAGTGGCTCCGCTTCATGGTTGTCCATCATCACCAGCAACTATTACAACTACTTGGAATAAAGCTATTACAAGATGAATAGACACGCATGTCTTAACAGAATTAAAGATAACCATTAGGCTCCTGTCGGTTGCCATATTACAACAAGGATCATTGCATACATAAAATATAATCACAATCACATGATGGCCATATCACATCACAAAACCCCTGCAAAAACAAGTTAGACGCCTCTAATTTTCTTTGCATGTTTTACGTGGTTTGGGGCTTCCGAATAAGAACGGATCTTACCTACAAAACTGAACCACAACGTTGATACAAGTGCTATCGAGTGCAAAGTGTAGATTGGATCTATACTATGATGGGAGAGACAGACACCCGCAAAGCCACTTGTGCAAAGCAAGTTACACGTCAAGCGTGGAGCAAGTCTCATGTGCGATGACATGTAAGGTTAGCCGCTTCATCCCACCATACCACAAGATGCAAAGTACACAAAGCAAAAGACGGCACGAGCACCAATGCCCACAAAACCATTGTGTTCTACTCGTGCAACAGATCTACGCATAGACAAGGCTCTAATACCACTGATGGGTTCGTAGCATGGTTTCTACCGCAAGAACGAACAAAACCCAGATCTAATCTAGATAAAAGCCAAGATCTAATCTATTAGACATGTGCAACGAGATAGATCTGTACTAACCCTCGTAGATCCGAAAGCGTTACGAGATTAGATCTCGGGGTTGATGTAGTCAATCACTTGCCGATCTCAAGATCGTGTGGACGATCCTTCCGGCGGCGTTAAGCAGCGCTTCCATGATCGGTCCTGCGTCGAGTCGGCAGACCTTCCTCTCCCGTTCCAAATGACGCGGAGGTAGTAGATCTTCTCCACGGAATCCCAGCAGCACGACGGTGTGGTGGTGGTGGAGTAGAGAATTCTGCAAGGCTTCGCCTAAGCCGGAGCAGAGCGAAGGAGGAGGAGAGATGCGGCGGCTAGGGTTTGTTATGGGAGAGTGCTAGGGGGTGGCGCCCCCTCCCCTCTATTTAAAGGAGGGAGGCGCCATGGGAGGGGGAGTCCTAGTAGGACTCCCCTCCCTCCTTGGCCGACGGATTGGGAGGGGGGAGGAATCCTCCTCCCCCATGAATCCGTGTCTTGCCCCAGAAAGACTCCTTGATCCTTTCTTGGTTTTCAAGCAAACTCCAAGAAATCTTCTAGAACCTTCTAGAACATTCTGAAACCTTATAGAATCTCCATACAAACACTCCGGAACATTTCCTAACTTAGAAAATGATCCCCAATATATGAATCTCATTCTCCGGACAATTCTGGATCTCCTCGTGATGTCCCGGATCCAATCCGAGACTCCGAACAACATTCGGTCTCCAACGCATATTCCATATCTACTTAAAACAACTTCGAACCTTAAGTGTGTCACCCTACGGTTCGTGAATATGCAGACATGATGAAGACACCTCTCCGATCAATAACCATCAGCGGGATCTGGAGATCCATAACGGCTCCCACATACTCAACGATGACTTCGTGATCGATAGAACCATTAACATACGAAACCAATTCCCTTTGTCACGCGATATTCTACTTATCCGAGGTTTGATCGTCGGTATCTCCATACCTAGTTCTACCTCGTTACTGATAAGTACTCTTTACTCGTTCCATGTTATGTCATCCCTTGTGACCTAGTCACATGCTTGCAAGCTAACTAGATGACATTCCACCGAGAGGGCCCAGAGCATATCTATCCGTCATATGGATGGACAAATCCCAATATTGGTCCATGCGCTTCAACACATACTTTCAGAATACCCAATGACACCTTTATAACCACCCAGTTATGAAGCGGTGTTTGATGTCATCAAAGTACCCATCCGGTGATGGTGATTAACATAACCTCATGGTCTAAGGATTAGGTTACTATGCATTTGAAAGCTTACAACAATATGAACTTAATGACTTGATCTTATGCTACGCTTACTATGGGTGTGTGTCCATCACATCATTCTCCTAATGATATAACCTTGTTATTAATGACATCCAATGTCCATGATCAGGAAACCATGATCATCAATTAATCAACAAGCTAGTTCCACAAGAGGCTTACTAGGGACCCTTTTATGTTTACAAAACACACATGTATTAGTGTTTCCTTATAATACAATTATAGCATGGGATGTAAACATTTATCATAAACACAAAGATATAATAATAACCACTTTTATTATTGCCTCTTGGGCATATCTCCAACAACTAAATACCTCAGAAAGTTCAATAGAGGACTTGTTAAGGAATTCCCTAATAGGGCCGAACCATAATTCGAGGTTAACCCTCTCTTTATAGCTTTGCCTAAAGAGAAAACTTTTGCAGGAGATGATCCATATGAGGATCCTTACACGCATTTAATGCATTTTGCCGAGTTATGTTGCACACTCAAATTGAGAGGTTGTTCTGATGATGAACTGAAACTTAAATTGTTTAGCCAATCTCTAACCAACACTACTTTATCTTGGTATAGAATTTGCCTTGCAGAGAAAATTGATACTTGGGAAAATCTTAAAGGATAATTTATATTTCGATTCTTTCCCAAAGTAAAGACGGCTGAAGTAAGGAGGATAATTACAAACTTAAAAACCGCCCTGGAGAAAGATTGGTAAGAGCTTTAAAAAGGTACAAATCCATCCTTAATGGATGTTCCCATCATGATTTACTTGAATGGTGTGTTTTACATATTTTCTATGGGGGAATTAATCAAGAGATTAAACATGAACTTGACACTAATTCCGGAGGTTATTTTATGGATCTAACCATAACTAAAGCTTGGGAACTTCTTGAACGAATTTGCTGCAATAGGGAAACTTGGGGATTTGATTTAGGCGGTGAAGGTGGGATAGAAATTGAATATGATTGTCTCAAGGCTTATAAGGAATCCGGCAAGATCAAGGAAACTGCTAACGAACTTGAACTTGATGATGATATTATCCTGCAAATTCTCCAGTCTTTTACAGAACATATTGAAGCTCCAAAAAATATTGGCTTAAATACACTCCACCACATGAGAAAGTTGAAGATTTTGATATAAAAATTATGGCTCCTGTAGAGCCATTAAAAAATAAGCCCCTTATGTTGAACCCCTTACTTTCCAAGGATGACGAGAAAATATATGAGGGTTGAACAACTCGAAGAATAGCAGGAAGAAGAGATTGTTCCTAAAAAGTTAGAGGAAGAGGCGAAAGTAGAAGGAATCAACCAAGTAAGTATTCAAGAGACAGGTGGACCAACTAAAGAAGATATATTAACCATGTTTTCACATTGCGACATGATTCAGCTAGACAATGAAGCTTCACAATTTGCTGAAGGTAAGGTAAAAGCCAAAGATGTTGGTAAGCATATTCTCCCTTGCACTTTTGGTGGATCTTCTTATTATGGCCTCTGTGATATAGGAACATCTATTAATGTAATCCCTTATAATTTTTATTTAAAAATCCAAAATTAACTATTCCCAGCCGAGTTGGAAGACACTGATATGATAGTAATGTTAGCTGATAAAACACTCAGAGTTCCTATGGAAGTGATTAGAGATGTTCCAGTTTGTACTAGACCTTACAAATATCCTATTGATTTTGTGCTTATTGATATGCCTACTGATGTTTATTGTCCAATTATTTTTGAAAGAACTTTTACGAACACCGCAGGGGCGAACATTTATTGCAAAAAAGAAGCTATATCTCTCAAGTTCGACGAGGATAAAATGAATTTTCATTTCTCCAAGTTTGACCATAGACCGACTATCGAAGAATTCGATGAATTTGAGTATGGGCAAGAGGAGGAAGGTAATATTGCTAGTCTTGCCGCTGTATTCATTGAAACTTCTGATGATAATTTGACAAGAAGCCTACTCGATAGTAATAATCTTTCTAAAGATATAGATAAAATGGAAATTTATGATTAGCTTGATTCAACCCCTGCGGTTGATCCCGAAATGAATCAAATTTATGAGATACCCATAAGAAAAGGGGATGATGCACCTCCACCTCCTACACTCAAAACCATTCATGGAGAATTAAAATACAAGTTTCTCGATGAAACTAATAAATATGTTGTTATTATAAGCTGTAACCTTGCAGAAAAGGAGGAGGGGAATTTAATGATGGTCTTAAGAATGCACCGACAGGCTCTTGGGTATTCGATGGATGACTTGAAAGGGATTAGCCCCTCAATAGCCACCCATAGAATATTTATGGAAGAAGGAGCTCAATAGGTTGTAGACTTTCAAAGGAGACTCAAAACCCATATGAAAGAGGAGGTAAGGAAAGAGGTAATACGTTTACTTGATGCATGTATAATCTTTCATGTAGAGGAAATCGAGTGGGTAAGTCTTATTCATTGTGTTCCAAAGAAAGGTGGGTTCACTGTTGTCCCTAATGAATATAATGAGATGGTCCCAACTTGTACCGTCGTTGGTCATAGGATGTTCATTGACTATTGAAAACTTAATAAAGAAACTGGAAAGTATCACTACCCTTTACCATTTATAGATCAAAATCTAGAGAGACTTGCCATGCACTCTCATTTTTTCTATTTAGATGGGTACTCCATTTTTTCTCAAATTGTTGTCCATCTCGATGATCAACTAAAGACAACTTTCACTTGCCCTTTCGGTTTATATGCTTATCGTTGTATGCCTTTTAGCCTTTGCAATGCTCCTGCCACCTTCCAAAGGTGTATGACTGCCATATGTGCTGATTATATTGAAAATATTATGGATTCATGGATGACTTCTCCATCTATGGAACTTGATTTAACCATTGTCTTCATAAAGTTTTGTAGAGATGCGAAGATAGTAACTTAGTCTTGAATTGGGAGAAGTGCCACTTCATGGTTCAAGTGGGCATCGTTCTTGGTCATAAAATTTTAGGCAAGGGTATAGAAGTCGATAAGGAAAAGACAGAAGCAATAGAAAGGCTTCCCCCTCCTCGCAATGTAAAAGGTATAAGGAGTTTCTTATGTCACGCTAGATTTTATAGAAGGTTTATTAAGAACTTCTCTAAAACTGCTAGACCATTAACCAATCATTTTAGAAGGAAGTCATTTTTTAATTTTGATAAAAACTGTCTAGCTGCTTTCACCATATTAAAGCAAGCTCTTCTTGATGCTCATGTAATTAAACCATCCAATTGGAAGAAACCTTTTGACTTATTTTGTGAAGCCAGTCATGAAGCAGTGGGAGTTGTTCTTTGCCAGCAGGATGGTGATGAACTCAATATTATTCATTATGCTAGCCATACTTTAAATGGTGCCCAAAAGAACTACCCCATGGCAGAAAAGCAACTTTTTGTTGTTGTCTTATCATGTGATAAGTTTAGATCTTACATAATTGATTCAAAAGTAAGAGTGCATACTGATCATATTGGTTTAAAAGAAATCCTCGAAAGAACTGACATTAAGCCTAGAATGACCCGTTGGACTTTAGTTTTGCAAGAATTTGACTTGCAGATCCTATAAACAAGAGAATAACAGGTTGACACACCGATGGATATTGAAAATATCAGAATGCTAGAGAAGGTGTCATCTATTTGTGTACCATCAGGGATTATCCATCCGAAAATAAAATTTTATGTTTCTCTCTGCAATGGTTTTAGTAATTTTTTGCGACCAACTTTGTTCAAATGGAAGAAGAAGAAATCAATCCAATAGCTTAAGAGAGAGAAGGTACCAAGGTAAAACTCATTACCACCAGATGAGCAAGGTAATCAAAACCTTGGATTTTCTGTGTTTTATTTGCCAATTGATATTTTCCAGTTGTATTTTTGAACTCCTTGTGTTTTTATGAATCCACTGCCGGTTTTACAAACTCACTACGTGTAGGCGGTACGGACGCACCCACCCGTACTACTGGTCGTTAAACCCCCAATAGCTTTACTTTATTTTTGTTATTTTCTTCGTAGTCGGTATGACCGGGTCGTACGGGCAACTCCCCCATACGACGGGTCGTTAAAAGCACAGTGTCCTTTTTGGTTTTTATTCATATTACTTAAAAAAGGTTTTGCCGACTTTGGAAAAGGCGGTAACCGCCGGTACGGGTGCACCGTACGGACGGAGCCCGCTCGTACCAAATGTCGGTAAGTTCCGTACCGACATTCGTCGCTTGAATTTTTGGAACGACATCGGGTACGGACGCGCTATACGGGTGCCGCTCGTACCACTAATTGTTACCGTCTCTAATTCTTATTTTTTTCTCTTATTTATTTCCTAAATTGTTAGGATTCTTTCTAGGCCACCCCTTTTACTTCCAACGTGAGTTTTTTTCTATTTCTAACCCTTTATAAGCCTTCGCAAAGGTCATGTTCTCTCTTATATCAATAGATCCAATCTCATTGATGCGCTACCTAGTTCCAGGCAAAGGCAAACTTTTCGGCCTCATCGCTCCATAGTGGGACATCTTCTAGACCTCCTCCATCGAAGCTGATGACCGTGAAGCACAAGGTTTGGGCCCGAAGAAGAAGAGGTATGCCTATGACTCCGACGATGATGAGGAGTTTGAGACCTTCATGGAGCAGACAACGAGAGGATGGAGGCAACCAGATTATCTTGCTATGGTGAAGCCTGAAGATGAAGAGGAAGCAAGGAAACCCCATGGGAAGGGGTACACGGAGTCACTCAAGTTCGTCGCGACCAACTACTCTTCACCCAAGTGTAAGAAAGCTAACCAAGCTAATGCAGGAACTTATCAGGAGACTATGGCGCACACTTCTACAACAAAGAAGATCACCATGAACGCACGCATAAGCGTGAAGCCACATGATGATTGGGAGTTCAGCCTCTTGGATGTGCCTATTGTCACGCAAGTCCTAGATACTAAACAACGTCTTCGCAAGATAGAGAAGGACTAGAAGGAAGAACTCCTCCTCCATCAGGAGATCGTGTGCAAACACCTCCTAGATCTTGAAAGCAATAAGGAACTCAATGAAGTGCTAAGAAGGGTTGCCGAGGGGATGTTCTCCTTGCATTCTGACCTACATAAGTGCCTTCGTTGCATATCTGCTCTAGAGGAGATGAATAAGAAGCTTCGTGCAGCTATCTCCAATGCCACACCTTTGCCCTGAAGAACACCACGGTATTGAATAATCGCGAGGGATTATTTGGTCCCACTGGCTTGATTCCAATCTTGGGGAGATCTATAACACCTTTTAATCTATCTTTTGGTTTTTGCATGTTTACGTTTCCACATGCATATTAGTTTGTGATTTCCAGAATTTGCATTGGTTGCTTCATCAATCAATTCTTTAGTTCGAGGAAAGAATTATATCCATTGAGTTTTGAGACTTTATGATATTTGAAGTGATTATTGGTTCATGATTATTGTATTAGATGTATGAATTAGGTTGAGTGCTACGATACTTGTACAATTGTTATGATTTTAGGGTCTTTCACACCAACAAAGTATTGATGAATTATGGGAAGGAAATCTTGATAGCATGTTATAGTCATAAGTTTGAACTAATATGAGCCATAAAGATCATTAACGTGGTCTAATACTATTGTTGAAAAAAGGCTTTGCTATCAAAGAATTCCAAAACAAGAAAAAATACAAGATTGAAAAAGTTACTCAATCATGATCATGAATTATTCATTACCCAAACTAAGTGCTCGAATAATTAAAGTTGATGATTTTATAATATGCCAAACTATAAAAAATTCTTATAACTTATTGATACGAAAGGTGTGGCATCTAAGTCATGTGATGTGCGAAGGTGTGATATAACTCACGATGCAGTTCTATATCCGATATTGTAATTATGTTTCAATTTTTGCCTCATTTATTGTAATGACTTGTGCCTGATGAACATGATGACCTTGTACATAAGCCACAACCTTGCTCAGTACAAGTAAGAGTCTAACTTGTTCTCCTTGATGAGTTCAAAATTGAAGCATATTTACCTCTTGTTTTTGCATATTTAGAGTAGGATTTTGGCATTTTACTACTCACACGTGCACTCTTTTGTCTTTGTTTCAATAGGATCCTGAATTACTATGTATTATGTGAACATATCAATTCGAACTATCATATTATGCAGTAATATGATATTTCTAAGTGATAAATGTCATTTATTTGATTTATCCTCGCACCTGGGAGAATAGCAAATGTGGAGGAAGCCAACAGAGGTCTTAACAACCTGTGGTACGGGCGGAGCTTTCCTGTACCATCCGCCCGTACCATGTGTCAAAGTGTCCACCTCGTCACATACTTTCACCTCGCAAGGAAGGATCTGAGATCCGACATTCGCAGAAACCACCAGCCTCGAAATACGACGCTAGAGAGGGATCTAGAGGAGGAACTAAGAGAAGGGAAAATCCTTACTACTCCGTGGATCATCGGAGGACAGCACATCACCCCTTCATCATCAACCACTGCACCTCCATCACTATCGCTATTCCCCTCTTCCATACTTAAGATCTTGTTGTAATTCCAGATTATTGTGGTTTGCACTAGATTTACCACCATACTTTTATCCATCCATTTGAATATGATGATGCTATTGATTGCTTCCATGTGTGAGTAGTTCCCTTTGTTCTTGGGGAGATGGAGAAACCCTAGCATTATTATGAAATTAAATAAAGATGATATATTACTTTCGTGTATGATCTATCGATCTATGATATTGTGTTTGATCTCTCTCTAGATGGTATGTGTAGTCGGCCACATATCATTTGCCTATGGGACTAAAGAGAGGGTGATGCCCTTGGACGTGTATGTGAGTATGTCCAATGCTAAGCTCTAACAGTAAACATTGACTTATAACCTACACAGTCAAAGGGGGATTTAAGAGAGACTCACTAAGCTTATTACAATATCTGTGGGAAAACCCTTAATTGTGGTGGTCTGTATGAGTGATTGCTCTCAGACATCACAGTGTTATTTAGAGATGACCTCATTATCTGACTCAAGAAAGCGACTGCCCATGAGTCTTGTAGCGAACATCTTATTATTGAGATCTCTCCACACATATCATGACAAAAGAAATATATTATCCTAATTATGATTAATTATCCCATGCTAGAGGTGTATTCTAAATCCCTCAGAACGTTTTCTCCTTATTGAGTTCCAACACCTTTTTCAACGCATTTATTACTTGCTTTTCTTTACTTGTTTTATTTACTTTCTTGCACACAAACACAAGACCTTCCAAATACCCTTACTTGAAATCAAAGGCAGCTTACAAGTATCCTTTGGTAGATAGTGACGAAGGGCATAAAGACCTTAACCAAATAGCTCTCTATGCTTTCGATACTCTTATTTTGAAACTAGCTACAATCGATATGTGCACTTGTAGTCATCACTCCTCATCGTTGATTATAAAGGTTGTGTTATCCAGACACCATCTAATGCAATCAATGGCGGAGCCAGGAATCGAACTAAGCTAGGTCGAACAAATAAGCTCAAAAGCAAGTGTATTCAACATGAGAAAGGTCCAAACAGATCCAATTTTCAAATTTCATTAAGTACAACTACACACTCACTAAAGAACAAGAAAGCTACATAAAAAATAGTGCTACATTTTCTAGATCAAAGATTTCATGAATTGGTCTCTGAACTCTAGGATCCGCAACTAGGCCGGATTGCAACAAACTTACACATTTCAGCAGTCTCGACATGAACTGAAGATCTCATGACAACAAGTAATTTGGAGTACTAACACACTCTAACCTTCTCATCAAAATTGTACTAATTAGCATGCACATTTTCAACCAGGAATCATGATGTTTTAGACAACAGAGGAGACGCCCTCCCAGCTCATTGAAGAAGCCAAACTACCAGAATACAAGGTTCAGACTCCAAATAGAGCAGCAGTTTAGGAAAATTATACTAACAGCAGCCAAGCTAAAAACCTAGCAGGGCACGCATGGAAAATCTAATCAGTCCCATGCTACAAATTACTAGAAAAATATACATCAAAATTGAAAATTGAAAACTAAAATCAAAGGGGAAAATTCAACCTCTTGGCGTGCTCTCTTGTGCCTCGCTCCTACCTCTTCTTGTTCAGCCACAAACATTACCTCTTCTTCTTCTATCCAGACTGCCTCCTCCTTGGCATCCAACACATCTTGAAGTTGGGAAGGGCAGTGAGGAGACCACATGCTGGGACCAAGGCGGGGTCGCAGAGTCGCAGACAGAGACCAGGGGCGGGGCAGGGCAGCACCGTGCGGGGCACCGGGTCCGGTGGTGGAGACTAGAACTCGGGGGCCGAGTCTGCACCACTGCACGGAGCTATATGGGGCACCGACATGGCATTGCGGCAGGATAGGAGCGGCTTGCGTAGGAGATGGGGGCGCCAGGGAGGGGCATTGGGGATCAGGATGGGTTGGAGTCCGGCGCATCGGGACAGGTATCACGGGACAATTTTCTCTCCTTACTGATTTGACGCATATGGTGTTGGTCCTAATTTTTTCTCGCTCGATGTAAGGAGGGTCGGCCGACCTGGCTCGACCCCCTACTGGCGCCACCAATGGATGCAATCTTTATCTCTAATCTTGCATATCAAGCTATAGTTATTCTCCACTTCCTAAGGTGGTTGTACAACTAAAGAATGGTCACTGTGACCCTAGTGAATGATTTCCTACAATAGGGTAAGACCGTAAGCATTTAACTAATATCCTTACACCGCTAAGCATTGAACTAGAATCCTACACCACTAAGTATCGACCATCACGAATACATACTATGGTAAACATGAAAATTGATTGCAGATGGACTACAAAGCAATCTATACTAAGGAATCACGACCATGCTTACATATCTAAGCCGCAACATCAAGGGTTAGAGGGTTATTGCAAGCCTATGATGAGGATTCAACACAAAGATTAGGGAAGGGGTGAAGCCGGCATAATGCTGATGACAACGGCTGCCGTGTAGGAGGGAGAAGTCGATAGGACCACCATCATCATGCTAGAGGGAGAACCCAGCAGGACCACAATCTCCATGCTTGACGGAGAACCTGGCAGGACCACCTTCTCTATGCTCGACAGAGAACCTGGCAGGACCACCTGCAGAACAACATTCACCACAGAGGCCAGGGAAGAGGGTGACGCAGTGAGGTTAACAACGGCCGACGCAACCGTGCTCGTGGGTTTTGTCATTGAAAACGCTCCTGCCATGGCCATAGATTTTGAAGGGTGGAGGAGTTCGAAGAAGGGAAATGGTGGATTTGGATTTAGGAGATGACTAGCCGCTCTAAATAGTGTCATGATTTTGAGTGGGTACGTTAAGTTCTCGACTTCTGCCACCTCGAGGGCGTCTCTATGAAAACGGCTGAATCGACAGTTCCTAGCGGGTCTGGCCCGAGACTACTTTGATGCGGCGCACTAGACACAACGTGGGGTAGGCCAGACATCTAATCAACCCGTTTTTGGTTCTATGGGCCATGCTGACCTCCATGCGGGCTACCAATCGTGTTCTTAGTATTTGTAGGAAGTAGATACGTCATGAAAAATCAACAACATTGCTTTCACCCCGCTATATTAATATTGACAACCACGCGGTACAACTATTGGGGAAAAGACTACAAGCACGTCCAAACAAAAAAACAAAAGAAAGAATAGAGAAACTAAAGCCAACACTAACAAATCGACGAAAACAAGGATGACCTGCAACCGCTGCATCCTTCGAAGTTCTCCCACCATGCTCCTAGTGCTATGAGCCATCGCGTACCAAGCAACACATTCAAGAAGGAATGCGACGATGACGACGCTGCTGCCTGAACAAGTCCTAGGGTTTCCCCCGGCACGCTGAGAAGAGTGGGGAAAGGGTACCCCAACGCCCTTTAGGAAGGGATGGCGGCACCTGCAGGCAACACCCTGGACTGCCGGATCACCAACTTGACCTCTAGGAGGATTCACCACCACGGGAGGCCCTTCCCACCCGCCCAAGCCCAAATAGGGCCCAAATGGGCCCAAATCGAGGCCAAACGGGGGCTGCAGACTACTGCCCGTGTGTAGTTCCATTCCGTTACCAAGCGGCAGTGCCGCTGCAACCACCTAGCCGCCGTCGAGAATCCTGTCGCCATGCCGGACCGCCACTGCCATGCTGCACCTTCCGGAGCTGGAGAGCCCTGCGTCATCAATGGCCGAGAGGGGAGAGGTCGGGGATCCGCGGTACGGCCTAAGGCTGGCCACACGCCGGTGACGATGGGGGGAGAAGGGGAGGGAAGGCTGGGAGGTGGGGGAAGGGGCACGGCCTGACCACCGCAGGGGCGGTGCGGGTCGGGAGCGCCAGGGTTTCTTTTTTGGTGCCAGGTCTTCAGCTACCCCACTGTTCCTCAAAACAGGCTTTACGCCCCGCTTTATAAATAAAGCCACAACCACACATAGTACAATAGAGTCGGCGACGCTAGGCATCGAAGAGAAAAATAAAACAAAGTCTGCTGGGGCCACAACACATCATGCCAAAGAAACCAAAAAAGGAAAGCGAAGAATGGGGCTAGAGAGCACCCACTACGACGCCGCGGAGGAACTAGCAGGGTCCATGAAGCGTTGCGCCGACGTCCTGAGCGCCTACAGGATCCCATCCATGCTTGCCCTCTCCCTCTGTCTAGTAAGCGGGTACCACTGCTGGAGGTAGGCAAGGAAAGAAAACACAAAGTCAGAAGCACGTCGAGGAAAGATCCGCTCAATCACCATCTTATTACAAAGATTCCATAGCGTCCACGTGATAGCCGCAAACACCAACCAGAAGAGGTGGCGCCTCCTTCCGGTATGGTTTGCCTCTGTCTCTAGGAACTCGCCGAGCTCTCGGGCCTACCAGGGCGGCCCAAGAGCTTCACCGACAAAGTTCCATAGAAACTGAGCAGCAGGGCATGTGAACATTATGTGAGAACATGTTTCCGGTGTCCCACATAATGGACACATCCCATTGCCTGGGTTGTTGCATTTCAATACTTCTACCCCCGAGGGGATCCGATCCCGTAGTAGTTGCCATAGGAAAATCCGCAAGCTCAGGGGTAGGGGCGCCTTCCAAAGGTGAGACGTCCATGGTAATTCTGGCCCCTAGAATAGGGACCTATAAGCCGAACTAATGGAGAAGATCCCAAGGGAGACTAGATCCAAGTGATCTTATCCCTCTCCTCTAAGAGGGATATGGTCAAGGAGCCCCGCAGCCTCAGGAAGTCAGTAGCCTCAACATCATTGAAGGACCTCCAGAATGGGATGTTCCATTGTCCTCCCTAGACAGCCTCGGGCACTAACAACAAGGGGGCTGCGCAGATGGCAAAGATGGATGGGAATTCCTGGCAAAGGGGGACACCCTATATCCAGGGGTCAAGCCAAAACAGGACTTCTCGGCCATTACCCACCCCAAAAGAAGATCCACGACGAATGAGGTGTTTAATGTCCTGTATGGCCCTCCAGAACTGGGACCCCTCCCGACGTTCGCACGCCAATAGGGGGCGGCCCCGGAGATACTTGGCCTTGATGAGCTGCAACCAAAGACCTCCATCGTCTTGGAGGATCCGCCACACCCACTTCAGTAAAAGAGTGACACTGAAGCGCCGTGAGTCAAGAACTCCTAACCCCCAAGGATTTTGGGGGTACAAATGTCTGCCCACTTCACCATATGGTATTTCTGGTGCCCATCTCTCGCTACCCAAAAGAACCTAGACATCTCCTTCGCGAAGTCTGCGTGAGTTCCTTCAGGCAGCAGGTATAGGCCCATCTGATACACGACGAGGCTAGATAGACACGAGTTGATCAAGATAATCTTGATGCCCTTGGACGTGAGGCGTGCACGCCACGGTTCGACCTTAGACCGAACCTTCGCGACCATGGGAGCAAGATCTCTTATCAACACCCGAGAGTCTCTCATAGGCATACCCATGTAAGTGATGAGGTAGTCTGCCAGCCGATAGTTTAGGTGGTATGTGATGCGCTGTCTATCCTCATCGGAGTAGCCCAGGATCATAACCTTACTCTTGTCGAAGTTGATCTTGAGGCTCGACATGGATTCAAAACACATGAGTAGGAACTTGAGGTTAATAATGTCCAGGTCTGACCCCTGGACCATGATCATGATATCATCTGCATATTGGAGGTGGGAGATCCCACCTTCGCGGATTAGATGCCCTACCACACCCAAAATGTGGCCAGCAGTCTTGGCTTTGTCCAAGACCTCTACAAGGGCATCCACCGCAGTGTTAAAGAGCAGGGGAGAGATCGGGTCCCCTTGTCTAACTCCACATGTGGGTCGAAAGTAAGGACCCACTTCCCTATTCACATTAATAGCAGTGCTACAACTCATGACAGACTACATAATCCAGCAGATCACCCTATCATCTAGTCCTCGACGCTGGAGGACTTGTTTAAGGAAAGCCTAGTCCAACCTGTCGTAAGCCTTCTGGAAGTCGAGCTTAAGGAACACCCCTTTTTGATGTCGAACCTTCACCTCATGAATAATTTCATGAAGCGTGGGTACTCCATCATGGATCAGGCATCCCTTCAAGAAGGCAAACTGTAGCGGCAGGCGTTTCATGATGGGTGCGAGTCTAATCGCACAGACCTTGGCAAAGATCCGTTGGATGACATTTATCACCGTGATCGGTCTAAACTGGAGAATATACGTAGCCCCCACAAGCTTGGGGATCATGGTAATTACGCCAAAGTTAAGCCTAGACATGATAAGAGTCCCAACATAGAACTCCTGAAACATAGGCATAACCACCGGACGAAGCTGCTCCTAGAAAGTCTAGAAGAAGATAACCAGGAGCCCATCTAGGCTCGGTGCCGAGTTAGTTTTCATAGACTTAATGGCCTCAGCCACCTCGGTATGGAGAAAGGGGAGGGTTAGTTCCCCGTTCTCCTCCGTAGTCACCTTGGCATTCTCCATCCAGAAGTCCATACTCAGTGCCAGTCCCGCCCTCGGGGCTGCAGAGAAAAGCTCCCGGTAAAACGCATAAATATGGGATGAGATCTCCTTCTGGTCCTCCACAAGAGAGTCCGTGTCCCAAAGGCATGGGATCGAGCATTTCCTACGCCTTCCATTAGATATGACATGGAAGTAGGCTATGTTCGACTCCCCCGGGAGGGTCCAGTTCTGGTGACTCCTCTGTCTCCAGAATGCCTCCTCTCCCTTGTAGATCTCCATAATGGAGGTTTCTAGGGAATATCTATGGGCCCAGTCTTCAGCTGACAGACCCACCCGGTCCACTTCTTGGTCCAGGACCTGGATTTCCTGCAGAATGGCATCCTTCTGCCCTCTAAGCGTAGCCCCTAGATTCGCCCCAACCCTGCATAAGTTGTCGTGACATCTTGGTACAGTGATGACATATATCAACAACACATAATACACGGGGTGGGGAGGCGGCTGCCTCCAACCATCGAGTCCGAACCGCCTCCATGAAGCCCCTTTGTTTCAGCCCGAGGTTCTCGAAGTGGAAGCGGTTCAGTCACCGCGGTGACCCTTCTCTGGAAGAAAGAAGGAGGGGGAGTGTGGTCGGATCCAACCCTGGTGACCACCTGAGGTGAGCACAGAGGAAAAGCCACCTCCCATTCCACTGAGACAAAGACTCTGTCGAGGATGCTGTGAATCAGATCTAGCTCCTTGCTGGTCCAAGTGAATCTAGCCCCGACTCGAGAAATCTCACGAAGAACAAGGTCGGCGATGCAGTCGTTGAACAAGCGAATCCTATGGAGGTCCATGTTCGGCGAGCTCTTGTCTTCGGTGGAGTGGATGAGGTTGAAGTCCCCAGCCACAATAACCGGGGTCTCCGTCCACTCCACCTTATCCTTGAGCTCGAGAAGGAACGCAGGGGACCTCCTATGGTCCGCGGGGCCATAGACAATGATCACCTCCGACCGGAGGTTTGATTGTCTATGGGTGCGGGCCATGCTCATGAAGAATTCCCCACGGTCCATATCCTCAACCTCAAAGGTATCCTCCTTGACCCCAAGGAGGATACCCCCTGAGTGGCCACAAGCCGGGAGCCAAGTCCAGGCAAATTTGCGACGAGATAGACCCTCTAACTCCATTATTGAGAACTCCCGCCGGATCGTCTCTTGGAGGCCCACAATATCCACCTCTTCTTGGCGCATGTATTCTTTGATCTGGCGGCGCCGACCTTCCTGCCTGAACCCCCGAATGTTCCATATGAACGATCGGATCGCTTGGAGGTTGTTCATTAGGACTATCATTCGGACGCAACCCCCTTACTGGGGGAAGAGCGGGCACGACCTGTGGGTGGGCGCACGGTCGGTGTCGTGGTGGTGTCATGGCAGATGCCATGGATAGGCTAAAGGTGGGGACTAATACGCGCTAGGGGAATCCAGGGAGGGATAGTGGAGTGGTTCTCCACACAGAAGATTGTATTCCTTTCAAATTTACAAGTGCTCCTAGAGCTGTATTGGCGAGAGGATGAAGAAGAAGCTCTCTTACTCTCAACTAAAGTTCACTCCTAGAACCTTAGCAAAATCGGTATCGAAGAAACCCCCTTCTACTAAAATCCTAGCCCCCCTTATATAGAGGGGGCTTGGTCTCTGCCTAGGGCATACATGTATGCCTCCTCTCAAAGTGGTAACCCGACCGGGGTGCTTTTCCCCTGCGTCATACATGCTTTAGCTACGTGAGCCTCTACGGCGCCTGCGTCAGCCGACACGGGCGTCGTCACCCTTGTCGGCCATGACCCGGTGGTCCTGCCCTTGCTTGCTTCGCTCATGCGGGCGCATCGGCCTTCTTTTTGACCAGAGAGATTCCTTCCTTCTCCCAGAAGCTAAACGGGACTCGGATCATGGTTGATCCGGCCACACCTGTTCCTGCATACAAGTTAGACAAGCACTTCCGACTTACTCCTCAAGTCGGCTGATATAGTGTTAGGCGACCCTCCTGATCCGGGTTACTCCGTGATCCGTCCTGCCTTGAGGTTACCCGGTCAGCATCCGCTTTGAGCTTGCCGAACCTCGGCTAACTCGGCCTTTATACCCCGGAGTGACCCTACCCAGGGGTATCCCCCCCAACATTAGTCCCCGAAGCTGGTGCGGTCTTAGCTGCCTTGGCCGCTAAGGCCACATCAGGTTCATTTATGCTCGAGCTTTGAATGTTATTTCCGAGTTATCTCTTTATCTCGGATTATATGGATTTACGTTCCCTTCGCACGTTCCAAGTTTTGACTCGGATCTCATGGTTTTACTTTCCCTCTGCACATTCTAAGTTTTTACTCGCTGTCCGGGTTACCATGGTTCGATCCGGGCCTTGTTTCCTTCTTTCATACGCCAAACCACGTGGAGGCTAATCATTACGTCATCTTATTTTAAGGGCCGCATAAACCAGTATGATGGTAGTAATTATCACTGTGCGAGGGTCATGTCACGCCTGCCTCCTCGTTTACCACATCAGTGTGTCACGTCACGGGATCGCCTCTGCTCTGTGGCCCTCTGTGTGGCTCTTCTCCGATTGGCTCAGGCAGGTGATACACGGCCACACCATGTTGCTCATTGGCAGGGCACGATCCCACTCACCCTCTTAGGGGGTGGTTAAGTAGCGGAGGGGCGCACCCCTTAGAATTTTTTCCTCTTCTGCGCCCCTCTGCCCGTTGCTCTTCTTCTTCATCTTCCTCGCGACCGCGCCGCCGCCAGTGCTCCTAGTAGCAGCGCCGCCGCCGCACTTTTCCTCGTGCCTCTGCGTCACAGCCACCGCTGTGCAACTTCCTTACCACGGGTCCTCGCCAATCCAGGCCTCAGATCCCCGCCGCCGCTAATGCCAGTGAGGGTAGCGAGCACGAGATGACGGAGGAGGAGCTCGTCGTCGCCGAGCAAGAAATGGAGGAGGACGTCGCCGCGGCGGACCGTGGCGCGTGGGCCGGATCATGGGTCTGTCAAGATGACCTTGACTGGCTCTATCGGACCAGACGCATCCCTGCCAGCATCGTCGCTCGTCTCCCCTCTGCCGAACTGGCCCCTTCACCCAATCCGGGTAAGTTCGTCGTGTTCTTGTCCCACTTTCAACAGGGATTCGGCTTGCCGGTGAGCGACTTTTTCCGGGATTGGCTTAGCACCTACCACCTGCAGCCGCACCATCTTCCAGCCAACGCTATCACCTCTCTCTCCGCTTTTGCTTCTACGATCGAGGGCTACACCGGACTGTGGCCCACGAAGGAGCTGTAGATCCGGTTCTTCGGCCTTCGTCGTAACGTCATCCCCACTATCCAAGTTGAGTCGGAGGATAAGCAGCTCACCCAATTCGGAGCTGCGTCCATCTCACCCTGGAGGACTCCCGTTTTCCCTCGGGCCACCGGGCTTGACTCCTGTAAAGGATGGGCTCGGACCTTGTTCTATGTCCGGAACGCGGGCACTGAAGATTTGATTCGGTTGCTCCCCTATACTCCGGGTCCACCCGATCCGGAATTCTGGGAGGAGGTCTCCAAGAAGCCCACGGCTCTGGCCAACCAGGTTAACAAGAGGTTCGCGGAACTGAAGAAATTCGGATTGCGCAACGAGGATGCTATGATCACGTTCGTGAGCAACCGAATTTCTCCCCTCCAGAAGCGCACCCACAAGGTGTGCCACATGAGTTTCGGCCGCGACCCCAACCGGACCTCCTCCTTCGAGCTGAGCAACACGGAGATTTTTCGCCGGGTTAAGGCTCTCTTCACCACCCACAAGGATTTCTCCGCTGAATGGACGTGGGGAATTGAGCACTGTCAGGACAGAGCTCCCTCCTGCGGTAAGCTTCGCGGGGAAAACTTACTTTGGATCAAATATGTGTCGGTTTTTGTTGTATTTTTGACTCTGTTCTTCATGCTTTCTCTCAGCTATTCCTTCAGCAAAATCTTGAGGATGGTACAGATCCGACCCTTAAGTGGGCGCCGGACCGAGAAATCGTGGATGAGGAGGAGCCGGACCAGGATATGTTTCTCCCTATGACCGATGCTACAAAATGACCCAACGGTAAATTCTCTTCTCTTAGAGACTGGCCCGATGATGAGGATGACTCGGATGTCGACGTGATTGAACCTGTTGAGGTTGTCCCTCTTTCTTTTGCCTTTCCGGCGTCAGCTAACCCCGGTGGGCATATCCACGAGGATCCTCCGCTTGCTACGGGCGAGCCGGTTCCGGTGGCGTCGAAGAAGAGGCGCGAAGCCGCACCAAGTTCTTCCTCCGAACCTTCTCAGCCCACAAAAAGGCGAAAGAAGGCTGGAGACAAGACTGCCTCCAAGCCGGCAGGCAAAGCCCCGGCACGAAGGGCCCGGAAACCCAAGGAGGCCCAAACCTTGGATTCGTAAGTCATTTTTTGTTGCGTAATTCACTTCTCCTTGCATCATGGTAATTTCTCTTCTGACATTATTCTCTTCTCCAGGGCTCCGGTGGAGGTCCCTCAGAGAGGATCTAGCATCTCTTCACCACTTCGATCTGGCCCTTCTCCTCCTCGTGAAGACGAGTCACGTCCACTGAGCCCTATTCCAGAGGGTTCTGCGGCTGCTCCGGGTTCCGCACTACCTCGTCGAGAGGAATGCAACCTCGGAGCAGGAGGGGTCGGTCCAGCCGAGGCGACGGTGTCCACAACTTCGGCATCACCGCAACCAGCAGCCACCGAGTCTACCTCAACACCAGCACCGCCCCCAGCACCGGCAGCAGTTCCAATACCAGCGACCGAATCGGCACCAGCACCCGTTCCGACACCAAGAAAATCAACAACCGCTCCAAGTCCAGCTATAAGATCTCCAGCACCTAGTTCTTCCGCCTCGTCCGAGTCATCTCAACCTCGACGAGGAACTACTCTAGCAGCTTCTAAGGGGAAATCCGCTGCAGTTACTTCTTCCCAGCAAGCTAAGGGCAAAAAGGCTCCGGATGCTACCAAGTCTGCATTTGTCGAGGCTGGGCAGCGAACCCTAGCGTTGATGCTTCCCAAGAAAGCTCCAGCAGCGAAGGATGCTCCTGCCAAGCCAACTGATGCGCAGTAGATGGTTCTGCATACTAGCCCAGCCCTTGCCTTGGTTGGGAGGAAAGAAGCGCACGCGAAGGGCTTGGTGGCACCCCATATGCCCACCGGTGAGCGGTACCCTTCGAGCCTGAGTGAGTTCGTCATGAACTGGAACAAGGCGGAGTTCGTCCACAACGACGATCTCCCGGAAAAGTTTGGCCCCACAGAATTTTCTGCCCAAATGAATACCGCCGCTAAGGTAATTAACCTCGCGAGGCGGATGATGGAGGTATGTCGTTTCTCCTTTACATGCTGTAGATAATAACCATTAGTCCCCGAGCTTCCGGTGGAGTAACTTGTTACTCTGCCGGATGCTCATTAGAAAACTAACGTAGCTCCATGTGAACTTCGAATATGCACAGACCTAGAGCCGGGTTAAGTTCCACTTGGCCCGGATCTTGTACACTTCGAATATGCACACACCTAGAGCCGGGTTAAGTTCCACTTGGCCCGGATCTTGTACACTTCGAATATGCACACACCTAGAGCCGGGTTAAGTTCCACTTGGCCCGGATCTTGTACACTTCGAATATGCACACACCTAGAGCCTTGTTTAGTTCCACTTTGCCCGGATATTGTAAACTTATAATATGCACACACCTCGAGCCTGGTTAAGTTCCACTTGGCCCGGATCTTGTACACTTCAATATGCACACACCTAGAGCCGGGTTAAGTTCCACTTGGCCTAATCTTGTACACTTGAATATGCACACACCTAGAGTCGGTTAAGTTCCACTTGGCCCGGATCTTGTACACTTCGAATATGCACACACCTAGAGCCGGGTTAAGTTCCTAATTGGCCCGGATCTTGTACACTTCGAATATGCACACACCTAGAGCCGGGTTAGGTTCCACTTGGCCCGGATCTTGTACACTTCGAATATGCACCAAGCTAATTTTACACTTCTGTACTTTTTTCAGGTAACCACCAATCGCCGGAGTGCTGAATTCCAATGCCTGTTGGATACCCACAAGATGCTACGCACGCTTGCACTTATTGCGTAACATGAAAAAGGGGTAAGTTTCTCCTTGGCACTTCTCCGCTTTTCTTCACCTTCTTCGCGAACTAATCTCCTCATTCGGTTTCGCAATGGGTGGAGGCTGAGAACAAGATCATGCGGAAGAACTTGGGGAAATCAAGGGTATGTCCTTTTTTGTCCGACCTTGTAGTGTTTTCCATTTCCTTTTCTCCTTGGCTCGGCAAACATTCACTCCTCGGCTCTGCCGGGTCAACATACTATTTTAGCATCGCTTGAGGATAGTGTGCCCGTGCCTGATATGATGCTGCATTTTCTCGAACAAGCAGGGCAGCATCAAGCCGAGCTGAAGAAAAAAGATGATGAGCTCGCTCTCCTCCGGACTAAGGACAACGAGATTGCCAGGCTCAAGGCTGAGATGGAGAAGATGAAGGCCCAGCACCAAACCGAGCTCCAAAAGGTTGTCCAGACAGAAGAGCACGAGCGCCTTACTCTCCAGATCTCCAAGGACCAGGACCTACTCAAAGAATCCGACATCCAGCTTGGGTCGGCAAACGCTGAGCTTGAGCAACTTCGCAAGAGACGCGATGACTGCATCAAGGAGTTGACCCGGATTCACAGCCACATTTCACGTAAATTCCTTTCCCTTATCCGACCTAATTCTCCGGGTTACTTCATATGTCTTTTCTTCAGCTTCTTCCTTTGCCTTGTTTCCAGGCCACTTTCCAGAGGGTACTCCTATTGCGAGCGCTGCTGTTGCCAATTTCCGCCGAGAGAGGGGTACTCCCGTCGCTCTTGACGGTGAGAGCATTCCCTTAGACATGGAGGACCTATTGGTCAGCCTGTCATCTCGCGTGGAAATCATCAAGAATTACGGCAAGGATCTCCTCGACGTTTCCGTCCGAGTCTTCAACATGTTCTGGCCCGGTGAGAGCGCTCCGAAGAGAATCACACTTCTTGCTGAAAAGCTATCAGATATTGAGACCCAGCTCGACCTCTGGAGGGAGTCCGCTGGGCGTGCCGCCGCTGATACTATCCTTTACCACATACTCACATGGTATGAGAAAATCGACCTCAGCCTCCTTACACGCCGGCGCACCGGATCCAGATGGACTGATGACCCGGAGTGGGTAGCTCGGTGCCAGGCTTGCGCCTACAGCCTCGTCGAATATTCTCCTATCCATGACTGGGTTGAAGGACCGAGCTTCCTAGAATCCACTTGAGACGAGAACGCTGAGAACGCTGAAGACGGGTCGGATGAGGACGAAGAAGGTGATGCCCCAGATATTGAAGACATCGAAGACGACGCCGAACTTCCTCCTCCTGCTGCTCCTTAGGTCAAAAAACTTGAAAATTTATCAGATCCCCGGTATGCCGGGTGCAACTGTATGTTGTATATGTGATATTTTGCTACTAAGTTCTTATGCCGGGTTAACTTGGCTGTAGTCCCCGAGTTTCTTTTTCTTGTTCGTCCAATCTTTTGGCTCGGATTGTGTCTACCTTGATTCGGTTTTATGACTTACGAATCCGAGCTTCAAAAATCGTGTTAACAATACTAAGAAACTTTCAAACTTAGCTCAAAAAATAAAGCTGCATAATAACTTGAAAATAAATACAGGATTAGTCCGAAAAACAAACGTTAGCTCGAATAAATTCGTTTCCTTAGTCGCTTTTCATGTGCTACACAATTCCAAACTTGTTCTCTTGCTTTCCATGAAGCCAATTCTTGTTGGACAGCAGCAAGTCGAAGAGTTGGGTTTTTGGTACTCACACATTACTAATCCGGGTTAAGTAGAACAACTTATTCCAGCTAACGTACGAGAGACAACAACAATAATCATTAAGGCAGTCCCCGAGTTACTGCTCAAGGCGCTACTATTTCATTGATAAGCTCATTGCCGACATACATACCGACATATGAGACGACTCAGATACATACACTTCTTAGCTAAGTGTAGAAGGGACGAAGTAGTGCTACATTCCACGGTCGCTTAGATTCCTCTCCGGACCTGTCCGCCTTGTTCTTTTCCTGTGGCTTTGCATCTATAAGATAGTAAGAATCATTGTGCAATGCTTTGCTCACAATAAATGGCCCTTCCCATGGGGGGGATAATTTATGCATGCCAGTAGTACGTTGTACCAACCGGAGCACCAGATCGGCTTCCCGAAAGACTCGGGGGCACACTTTCCGGCTATGGTAGCGTCGGAGATTTTGCTGATATATGGCGATCCGAGTGCCGCTTCTCTCGCTTCTTCCAGAGATCAACATCATTTTGCCGGGCTTCTTGCACTTCGCTTCGTGTATTGGGTGACCCTAGGCGAATCATGCTCTATGTCGGCTGGTAATACGCTTCCCCATATACCGTAAAAAGCGGCGATAGCTTTGTTGATCGATTCGAGTTGTTCTTAACCCACAAGATCACTGGTAGTTCTTCTATCCAGCACCCCGCTGATCTTTGCAGCGGCTCAATGAGCCGGGGTTTTATCCCGGATAATACTAATCCGTTGGATCTTTCCACTTGTCCGTTCGATGCGGGGTGGGCTACCGAGGCTACGTCCAGCCGGATCTTCTTATCTTGGCAGAATCGCGCAAATGCTCCTTCAGCAAAATTTGTGCCATTATCAGTTATGATACTGTGAGGATAACCGTATCTCAAGATGATGTCTTTGAGAAATGTTATGGCCGTAGCTCCATCAGAATTTCTTATAGGCTTCACTTCAATCCATTTTGTAAACTTATCCACCATGACTAAAATGTGTGTCATGTTTCCCCTTGCTGGTTTGAACGGGCCGACCATATCCAAGCACCATACGGCAAATGGCCACGTAATTGGTATGGTCTTGAGTTCCGACACTGGCATATGTGTCTTAGTAGCATATCTTTGACAACCATTGCATTTTCTCACCAGATCTTCTGCTTGTTCTAAGGCACTTGGCCAGTAGAACCCATGCCGGAATGCTTTTGCCACCAAGGCTCTGGATGAAGCATGATGCCCGCATTCTCCTTGGTGTATATCTCGGAGGATGTCAAGCCCTTCTTCCGGGTCAACGCATCGCTGGAGGACATTGGTTACACTCCGTTTGTACAGCTCGGAATTGATAATTGTGTATGTTTTTGCTCTCCTCTAAGTTTGCCTGGCTAACACCTTCTCAGTGGGTAACGTTCCATCTTTCAGGAATTAGAATATAGGCAGTGCCCAAGCTAGTATCGCTCGTGCAGGGAACACATCCTCATCAATTTCCATCTGATCTACCGGCATAACTTCAGCCGGATCATCTTTGGCGATCCTCGGTCAAGCGAGGTAGTCCCCGGGTCTCGCGTACTACCTCCCGCGTCAATGTCCATGGGCTCAGCTCCGGATTCCGTATCTTCCGGGACATAGATCGAGTCGGTTCCTGGGGACGGCCTGATAGATGGTTTTCTGAGGTGTTGCAATGCTACACCCGGTGGAATTGCCTGTCGGGTTGATCCGAGCTTCGATAGCATGTCGGCAGCCTCGTTTTCCACTCGGGGTACATGGTGAAATTCACACCCCTCAAAGTAACCAGATATCTTCTGCACATGAAACTTGTACAGTGCCATGTTTGGATCCAGGGCGTCCCACACTCCGAACACTTGCTGCACCTCCAAATCCGAGTCGCCAAAGCATATTATCCGATGTATGCCAATCTCTTTTGCCACTTTGAGCCCATGCACAAGAGCCTCGTACTCAGTGACATTGTTCGATGCCGCGAAATGGATCTGCAATACGTATTTTAGCTGGTCCTTCTTTGGCGAGGTAAGCACAACCCCGACGCCTAATCCGGTTTTGGTTTTCGACCTGTCAAAGTGCATCCTCCAGTAGTTCGGATCTGGTGGCGGTGGTTCCTATTGTACCTCGGCCCAATCTACAAAAAAGTCTGCCATAGCCTGAGACTTGATTGCTTCTCTTCGTCAGTGTAGGCGCATAAGGGCTAGCTCAATTGCCCATTTTGCAATTACGCCACTGTGATCCTTGTTACCCATTATCTCGGATATGGGAGCTTCGCATATCACTTTGACGGGGTGCTCCTCAAAGTAATGCTTTAACTTCTTTGCCGCCATATAGACACCATATGCCACCTTTTGAAAGTGCGGGTAGTTCTGTTTTGAGGCAGACAATACCTCGCTCAAGTAATACACTGGCCTCTGCATCGACTTACCCTCTTCATTGCGCTCTACTACAATCACTGCACTTACAACTCGGTTGGTTGCGGCTATGTAGAGCAACATTGGCTCCTTTGATAGTGGAGAGGCTAACACTGGTGCAGTGGCCAACATCTTTTTTAAGTGGGCAAAGGCTTCATCGGCCTGTGGTGTCCAAACGAACTTATCCGACTTTTTCATGAGTTGGTATAGAGGCAATGCCTTTTCTCCCAACCGACATACAAACCGACTCAACGATGCTAGGCAACCGGTGAACTTCTGGACATCGTTAAGGCATTTCGGCAGCTCCATTCGTTCAATGGCCCAAATCTTAGTTGGATTAACTTCAATACCTCGGCTGGAGACGAGAAATCCGCGTAATTTTCCAGCCGGGACACCGAAGGTACATTTTTCCGGGTTAAGCTTCATCCGGAACCTTCTCAAGTTCGCGAATGTCTGCCTGATGTCGTCAAGGAGCGTATTGCTTTCCTTGGTCTTGATAACCACATCATCCACGTACACCTGTACATTTTGACCTATTTGGTCGTGCAAGCATTTTTGCATACATCTTTGGTACGTTGCACCTGCATTACGCAAACCAAACAGCATAGTGCGATAGCAATAAGCCCCGTACGGGGTGATAAACGCGGTCTTTATTTGATCATCCGGATTCAGAGGTATCTGGTGGAAACCAGAATATGCATCAATGAATGACAACAGTTCACATCCCGTGGTTGAGTCTATGACCTGATCTATCCTCGCCAGTGGAAATGGATCTTTTGGACACGCCTTATTCAGGTTTGTGTAATCGATACACATACGCCAAACCACTTCCACGTTCGGATCATCCTTCTTCTTTTCTACCAGCACCGGATTAGAGAGCCAATCCAGATACAGTACTTCCATGATAAATCCTGCTGCTAGCAATCGAGCTATCTCGTCTCCAATGACCTTTCTCCTATCCTTGGCGAAGCGGCAGGGAGGTTGCTTCACCAGCCTTGCTCTGGGTCTTACGTTCAAAGAGTGTTCGGCTAACTCCCTCGGAACACCTTGCAAATCGTGTGTGGACCAAGCAAAAATGTTCCGATTCTCACGGAGGAAGTTGACGAGCTCGCTTTCCTATTTATCAGTTAACCCGGCACCAATTGTTACGGTGCGCTCCGGGAACATGTCATCAATTGGAACCTTCTTGGTGTCCTTTGCGGCTTGGAATGAAACGCTACCATGCGGGTTACTCAACGCCGGCATATACTGCTGCGCGGACTGAGCTAATGCCCCCACCTCTTGGATTTTTCTTTTTTCTTGCGCAATCACGAGTGACTCGGCTAGGTTAGACCCGGCTGAGGCACACTCAATGGAACGTCGGAAATCTCCAGCAATGGTAATCACTCCATTTGGCCCGGGCAACTTCATCTTTAGATAACTGATGTGGCAGTTTGCCATGAACTTGTCCAATGCTGGTCTTCCGAGTAACGCGTGATACGCACTTTCCAAGTTCACCAGCTCAAACTCCAGATTCTCAGTTCGGCAGTTATCCCTTGTGCCGAATAGCACGTTGACCCGGACTTTGCCTATGGGCTCACAAGAAATGCCTGGTACAATGCCATGGAAAGCTGTCCTTGTAGCTTGGAGCATTGTATCCGCATACATGATGTTAATGCTACTGCCATTGTCAATCAGTACCTTGGAGAACCTCACATTGATGTTCGGTCCAATGAATGTCGGATCCAGCACTAGCGCATACGAACCTGGACTCGGCATAAGCTTAGGATGATATTTGATGTTCTAGGTGATTTCCTAGTCCGACCAAGGCATGTACCTCGTCACTGCTGGCATTACCGCATTGACCTCCATATGTCGGCGCTACAAGATCTTTCTATCTGTTTCCTCAGTTGTGAACACACAATAGCTCTGGTGATGTTCTCTGTACTCATTCCTCCCCACGTTTCCGGGGTACCTCTGATCCGGCTGATGCTGATTTTCCACCTGATGCACTGCATCCCTTCTCTCATTGTTATCATACCTCGGCGGAGGGGGAGGCAACATTAGCTGTTGCGTGTTTGCTCCGGAGAGCAATTGTTGCCGAGGTAACTCCTGCCGAGGTTGATCATTCCGGGGTGCCCGAGCATTCCCCAAACCACCTTGTTCTATCTTACGCATCCACTCACATTGCCTCGTTGTGTGACCCGCCGGGCTATTCAGATTTGGCGTGTGAAACTTACACGGCTGGTCCAACATCGACTCATAGGTATACCTCGGACGGTCTTTCTTTTCTTGCCACTGTTTCTTTTGCTCCGGGGTCCATGTTTTCTTGCCATTGTTTCTCGGAGTCCATTGCCCTCCCGTTTTCTGGCGTTGGTTGCTCCCTGCTCCGGGTTGATCTTGATTCACAGCTACAACTTGTTGCGAACCGTAGCGATGATTCGGTCTATCATCTCTTCTTTTTCCTCTGTAATCGTTCCTCCGAGATGACCCGGCTCCATCCCTCTGATAGTATTCCTTGTTTGACTCGTTTGACGCGAGCCTAGGTTGAGTCGGATCACCCAAAGCATACGAATCGGCAATCCGGATCATCTCTGCCAACGTAATTGGCATTTTCCTTTGCAACTTCATCCACAGCTCGCTGCCATATCTGCACCCTTACGCAAACCATGCTATGGCCTGTGACTCTATGACACCCTCACACGAGTTTCTCACGGTACACCACCGGGTCAGGAATTCACGGTCCGTCTCATTAGGTCTTTGCTTGCACATTGCTAGGGTATGCGGCCTATTCGGCCTCTGATATGTACTTGAGAAGTTGCTGATAAACATTTCTTCAAAATCTATCCAGCAGTTGATGCTTCCGGGTGGTAAATTATTTAGCCATACTCTGGCCGGACCTTCCAACATCTGGGGTGCGTGTCGTCGCCCATCTCAAGTTGCCGGTGGCAATTTTCACACCAGTAGCATAGTTTATCAGCCAATCATCCGGCTTGGTACTGCGCCGTCATCGCCTTCGTGCCTCCGGCATTTGGAAGTTGGGTACCGGTGGCTCCTTCATGATCCGGGGTCCAAAGCACGCTGGACCCGGGGGACCTTGACATTCGATCTGTTCCGACCTATACAGGCGATCCAGTTTCAACCTGGCGTCATCCGGCATTAAATCCCTGCTTCCCAATCTTGACCCTATCACATGATAGTCCGGTCTCGGGTACCCCGCGTTCACCATCTCCGAATCACCGTCATTGTATCGGTTTTGCACTTGGGGCGCACCTTTCTGTTGCATACCTCGGCCGGCGCTTTGCTCTTGCCTTGGTATATTCCGCTGCTGCGGTTGTCCTGCTCCTGCCGAGTTTCGCTGTCCGGCATTGCCATTGACAACGTTACCTTGACCGGCATTGCCTTGGTCATGTTTACTTCAGCCAGCTTCACCTCGGCTCACACTTTGTCGATCATCATTTTTCCGCGTTTCTTTTTCTTTTCCTGCACGCGTCGGGTCGTACGGGACGATCTGTTTGTTCCGTCTGGCCGAGGTTACTACCTCTTCTCTCCTTGGACCACCATGAGGTGACGATGCGGCTCCAGCGGATTTCTCCGGGTTACCCATCGCCGAATGGACGATTTTGGAAGCTCCAGCTCTCTCCGGGTTAGCTCTGAGTAGCTCTTCGTTCTGTCTGTTCGCGATCCGAACTAACTCGTTAACCCTATCTTGCTGTCTTTGACGGGCCTCACCTGTCAGACCCTCTAACTCGGATGCAGCCGCATCCGCTGCTCTGAGGTTCTTCGCCGGGGTACTATACTTCGGCAACCCCACAGACAAATAGTTTTCCGATCCCTCGGCTCCATCATCACCTTGTCTGTTCATCTCGCTCATGAGATTTCTCCCTTTTACTTTTACCGTATCAACTCTGTTTGCCTTTGCATACTCACGCAGCGTCATGTTCAGCGACTGCTGAGCCGCGGCTATTTTCTTTGCGCCTTCTAGTATCTTTTGCCTAGTTTCCTCTAGCTCGGCCTGTGCCTGAGCCGGATCTACCACTGTTTGCCAAGCTATCCATAGCTTCTCTCAGTACGTTCTCAGGCCTCTCTAGTGGAAGCCCTCTACCTTTCCTCAGTGCCTTAGGTGTTACCTCCGGGTCCAGTGCTGGATCCTTGCTTGCGCCTGCCCCCAGCGCAGTCATCATCACTTCAGCACGGTCCGGGGAGCAAGTGATACGCGCCCCATGAACCACACTAAGGGGTGGTTCCCCTGCCTCGACGACGCGCTACGGATGAACGCATGATATGTCCACAGCAACGTAGACCTTGTGTGCACCCAACTTGACGAAGAGGCTGTTGCGCGGAAGTGGGCGCGTGCCAATGAGGTTTCCCGTCCGGATCTTCACCCCTGCTAACGCCGCTAGCCCCACGGTGGGCGCCAACTATCGTGGTGGTGTCACGACAGATGCCATGGATAGGCTAAAGGTGGGGACTAATACGCGCTAGGGGAATCCAGGGAGGGATAGTGGAGTGATTCTCCACATAGAAGATTGTATTCCTTTCAAGTTTACAAGTGCTCCTAGAGCTGTATTGGCGAGAGGAGGAAGACGAAGCTCTCTTACTCTCAACTACAATTCACTCCTAGAACCTTAGCGAAATCGGTATCGAAGAAAACAACCCCTCCCCTTCTACTGAAACCCTAGCCCCCCTTATATAGAGGGGGCTTGGTCTCTGCCTAGGGCATACATGGAGGCATATTCCTAAGAATATGCCTCCTCTCAAAGTGGTAACCCGACCGGGGTGCTTTTCCCCCGCGTCATACATGCTTTAGCTACGTGAGCCTCTGTGGCGCCTGCGTCAGCCGACACGGGCGTCGTCACCCTTGTCGGCCATGACCCGGTGGTCCTGCCCTTGCTTGCTTCACTCATGCAGTGCGTACCGAGCCTTCTTTTTAACCAGAGAGATTCCTTCCTTCTCCCAGAAGCTAAACGGGACCCGGATCATGGTAGATCCGGCCACACCTGTTCATGCATACAAGTTAGACAAGCACTTCCGACTTACTCCTCAAGTCGGCTGATATAGTGTTAGGCGACCCCCTGATCCGGGTTACTCCGTGATCCGGCCTGCCTTGAGGTGACCCGGTCAGCATACGCTTTGAGCTTGCCGAACCTCGGCTAACTCGGCCTTTATACCCCGGAGTGACCCTACCCGGGGTATCCCCCCAACAGTCGGGACCTTTGGTGGTCTCCCACGAGTCCTCACTAGGGGAGTCCTCATAGGAGGCCCACCACTATCAAGCTGGAGGGGTGGAGCTGTGCTAGACCTCGGGTTGGTAGCCCTTGGTCCTGCCAGCACAAGGGCCCGCTCCTGCTCCCGTGCCGCGCAGGCACGAGAAGCGGCAATCTAGCCCCCATACACCTCTCTAGCCTTGATGGCCCAAATCTGCTTAACCCTGGGACCCTTCTCTCCTCGAAAGATGATGCCGCTGTCTGATGACACCGCACTCAGGTGGTCCAGGGGAACCTCTACAAGAACTAAGAACCTGGATCTCGAAGATAAAAGCGAACCAGAAGTGGAAGGGGGAGGAGTACCTGAGAACTCGTCGCGAGCTGACACCCTACGGGTCGCCCGCTCCTCCACCGTCAGCTCTAGACCAGTACCTCCCTGATACGTTGCAAATGTATCTATAATTTTTGATGTTCCATGCTTGTTTTATATCTACTTTCTTATGTTTTGTCCACACTTTGGAGTATTTTTATACACTTTCTTGGACTAACCTATTAACAAGATGCCACAGTGCCAACTGCCTGTTTTCTGCTGTTTTTGGTTTTAGGAAAGTCCGAAAATGAATATTCTCGGAATTGGACAGGACAAAAGCCAAAGTCAATATTTCACCGAGTGGGACACGGAGCCAGTTTAGACGAGACAGAGAGGGGCCAGAGGCCGGCTAAAAGAACATTTCATGTTTTCCTGTGTTTTGTGTGTTAGATAACAATACTGTGGAGTTTTTCTCATGTGCACTAAGTGTGCAGGAGGTTTGGGGGGAGGGGACGGATTATCCGCCCCACCAAGGGCCGGATAATCCGGACTACCTCATTGATCAAAGGCTGCCAAGGCGCGTCACCCAGAGAGGGGGCGAATTATCGCCTGGAAAATCTAAACTGGGGCGGTTTTTCTTCCCCAGGCCGGATAATCCATATATCGCATGTGCCGGATAATCCGGCCCCCAGAATTTGTCCAAAGACTGCCAAGGCGCGTCACCTAGAGAGGGGGCGGATTTTCTCCCAGAAAATCCGAACTGGGGCGGTTTTTCCTCCCCAGGCCGGATAATCCGGCCTTCACGAGGGACCAGATAATCCGGCCCCCAGAAGATGATCAAGGGCAAGCTCGGCGCGACACTCAGAGAGGGGCGGATTATCTGCCGAATATTCCAAGTCTGGGGCAGAGTTTTCCCTTGGCCGGATAATCCGGCCCTCACTTGGGCCAGATAATCCGGCCCCCAAAGACTCCAACGGCTTGGTTTTGAAAGGGGGTATAAATATCCCTCCTTCCCCAATGTTCAGAACTCTTGATTCACTCGAAATTATTCAGACACTGTGCAAGAGCTCCCATTCTAGATCTCCCACTTCAACCACCCGAAGGCTTTGATATTTGTGGGGGATTGAAGGAGGAGAGAATAGTCATCGTCATCACGAATCAAGCACATCAACTCCTCTCCATTCATTTGGAGAAATCCCTGATCTAGTATTCTTGTCAATATCTAGATCTTGTTCTTTGTTATTGATAACTTGTTCTTGTGGCAACTTGTTGTCATTACGGGAGCCTCCAAGTTGATTGTGGAGTTGTGCCCTGCTACTTGTGTAAAGGCACCGGTACCCGCCTCGAAGGGTCCCTATAGTGGAAAGGTGGATCAAGCCTTTGGTGGCGGGATCCATCGGAGAACATGGTGAGGCCTATTGTGGCGTGGTGGTCTTAGTACCGCCCACCCCTCCAACGCAGACGTACTTCCCTTAACAAGGAAGTAACTGCGGTCAAACAAATCCTATGTCTCCGTGTGCTTCACTGCGGTTTACCCGTTCCTCTTCCACTCGCTCTTTACTCGCTAGTAGATAGGTTTGCATATAGGGAAATTCCACCTAATAGTATATCTAGAGAATTTACCCTTTGTGCTAAGCCTAAAATTGAAAAAGCATTAAAATTTGAAGTAGCACCTATTCACCCCCCCCCCTCTAGATGCCCATACGATCCATTTCAATTGGTATCAGAGCCCCGACTCTTTATTCGGGCTTAACCGCCTAAGAGAAGTATGGGTACCAAGGGAGATGGGGATGAGGCTGTGGATAAGGTCACAATGGATGACCTCAAGACGTTGGAAACAACCTTGTTGAAATCCTTTGAGGCCAAGATGGAGGAGATGAATCAAATGATTGCTCGTCTCACATCATCCATAGCCCCATCTCCATCCTCCTCTGAGGATGCCACACCATCATCCAAGGATAAGGCTAACACCAGATCCAAGGATGATGAAGTGGTAGGTGAAAAACATAATGGTTCCACCTCCAAGAAGGGAAGTGGTAAGGAGGAATATAGTGAGGTTCGCCACGTATATTCCCCCGATCCACCTATCCCTCATCCTCATATAAACAATAGGGGTGATCCACCCAAGCTTACTGCATCCTCTTTTAATCAATGGCAATTCTTAATGAAGTCTCATGTTTGCAGCTCCTCAATTGAACTTTGGAGGATTATTGAAGAGGGTCTTCATATTGGAGATCATTCCAATCTGACAAGAAGATAAGTTGTGGACATCCAATTGAATGCTACGGATCTCCACATGATACAACTCGGTGTGGGTCCCAAGGACATGCCCCACATTGAACATCTCAACACGGCTAAAGAAGGTTGGTATGCCCTCACCGATCTCTTTATTGGGAATGAAAGCATGAGAAGGAATAGGTATGATGCCCCGAGTAATGAAGCTGAAGGGTTCTACATGTTGGGTGGTGAAAACCATGAAGACATGTATAGAAGACTCAAGGGCATTGCAACAACATTTAGAAAGCATGGAGCCACCCACATTAATGATGCATGGATAAAAAGAAAATATGTGAGTGCCTTAATGCCTTTCGAGCCAACTGATTTGAAGAGCTTGCAAGGTAGACACAATTATCATCAAATGACATCCAACAAAGTCATGCAAGAAATGGCATCATTCAAAGTTGCCGCAAAGAACGCTGAAGATGCCCGGGCTCGTGCCATTAGAATGCAAAAGGGAGTCAATGTTGCTCTTAAGGCCAATGTTGTTGAGCAAGATGAGGATGAAAGAGCTTTTGAGGGGGGCTCCATGGACTGCCCCGATGAAGTCAAATGTGCTCATGGTGAGTACGTGGCATTTTACGCAAGGAACTTTTGGAAGGATCCTGCCAAGGCCAAGTCGGAACCCGAGCGCAAGAATGGGTCAAGTGGAAGAAGAGAAAGCGGCCCAAAACTGAGAACATGCTACAACTGTGGAGATAGGCTGCACTTTTTATCCAAGTGTCCTTATCAAAACAGAGAAGAAAATGGTGGCAGGCTCATTCTTAAAGAAAAATCCAAGGAGCCTAAGAAGAAGCCATTTATTAAAAAGAATGGCCCCTACAAGAAGCAACCCAAGATCGTCTTAGTGGCATAAGAAGAATACTCCTCTCCAAGTGAAGATGAAGAGGATGAAGATAGTTCTCGTGAGGTGGCTGCTATAGCCACCACATCGACTCCATTATCTCTCTTCGACTCGCCAAACGAGAACGTCATCAACAACAATGCCACTTGCCTTATGGCAAGAGGGTCTGAGGTATCAAGTTCTAACTCTTCATTTCCTAAGACTAACATAAATTTGGATATGGATGATCATGATAGTCTTAAAATGAAAGACGAAGTTATTGCTTTGGACAACTTTTTCACTAACCTGCAAGGTGAGCACAAACTCCATTTTGATGCTCTTATGAGTCAACTTGCTCAAGCCGAAGATCTTCTTGAAGAAAAGGGCAGAATTGAAAGAGAAGATGCCTTGGATATAGCTTCTTTGAAGAATGCTTTGGAAGAAGAAGAGGAAGCTCGAGTATCTTTGGAAGAGAGACTCAAATCCATTGAGGGGTCACATGAAGAAGTTGTGGCTCAGCTCATCAAAGAACATGACAATGCTCTTACCAAGGTAAAGAAACTAAAGAAAGAAAGGATTGAATTTGGGGCTGCTCATGCTAGACTCTTGGAGAAGTTTGACAAACTTGGCAGTGCTCACAAGGCATTGAAGAGTGATCACTCTACTCTAAATGAGTCTCATGATCAGCTCCAAACTCAATTGAAACTGCATGATGTGCCGAGTACCTCCACATCATCTTATGGTAAAGAAGATCTTGCAAGAGGTTCTCAACACAAAGGTAAAGGGGTACTTGATTAGATACTGACCAAGCAAAGGACAAACAATAGAAAAGAAGGTCTTGGTTACATTCCCAAGACAAAGAACAAGAAAAACAAGAAGAATAAGAAGAGCAAGACTGCTCAACCAAAGACTAGCAACGTCACCAATGACGAGTCTAATTATGATGGTTTTGCAGGGGCTAACAATCCTAAGTTTGAGTTATATTGTGATTATTATGGTGATGTTTATGCTAGTTGTGTAGGCTCTTATGATTGTTACATTCCTTGGTCTATTTGGGTCCCCAAGACCCTTGTCACTAACATGAGAGGGCCCATTGAAAAATGGGTACCTAAAACCAAGAAGTAACTTTCTTGCAGGGCTATGCTTCCGGTGGGTCTAAATGGGTACTCGATAGCGGATGCACGAGTCATATGACCGGAAGCAAGGAGATCATCACGGAGATGCGGCCAAATCATGATCATATAACTGTCTCCTATGGTGACAAGTCAAAATCTAAGGTATTGGGTCTCGGCAAAGTTGTGGTTGCTCACGATATCTCTCTCATGGACGTCATGCTTGTTGAGACCCTCGGGTACAACTTACTTTCAGTTCGCGCCCTTGGTAAGATGGGCTTTGTAGTTTATATTGATGCTGATTTGGTGGTACTCTTGTGGAGCAAGTCTCTAAAAGTCACTTTCGTGGGATATGTCGAAAATGACCTATACGTGGTGAACTTTTCGGGGAAAACCACTACAGGCCCGATGTGTCTTTTCGGAAAGTCTGACGTGGGTTGGCTATGGCATCTCCAACTAGCCCACGTCAATATGAGAACTTTGCAAAGTCTCCACAAGGGTGGCCACATCCTTGGACTAAAAGAAAATGTCTCCTTTGCCAAAGATCGTGTTTGCAAGGCTTGTGTTGAAGGGAAAATGCATGACTCTCTTCATCATAGGAAGACTATTATGTCGTCAAAAAGGATCTTAGAGCTCCTACATGTGGACCTCTTCGGACCTCCATCTCATGCAAGCCTCGGTGGGAAGAAGTACTATCTTGTGATCGTTGATGATTACTCAAGATACACTTGGGTTTATTTCTTCAAGTTGAAGAGTGAAACTCAACAAACGGTCATCGACTTCGCCAACGAGGTTCAACGTCAACACAACATCCCTATTCTAGCTATAAGAAGTGATAATGGCTCTGATTTCAAGAACTACACCTTAAATGAGTTCCTAAGTGAAGAGGGGATAAGACATCAATATTCCACTGCATACACCCCTCAACAAAATGGTGTAGCCGAGAGGAAAAATCGGACTCTAATGGATATGGCAAGGTCAATGCTAGCCGAATTCAAGTCTCCTTACAATTTCTAGGCTGAAGCAATCTCTACCGCTTGCCACTCATCCAACCGTTTATACCTCCGTAAAATCTTGGACAAGACTCCATATGAAATACTTATCGGTAACAAGCCAAACATTTCATACTTTCGGGTATTCGAGTGTAAGTGTTTCTTTCTCATCAAAGGAGTTCGTTTATCTAAGTTTGAATCTAAGGCTCTAGAAGGTATTTTTGTTGGTTATGGTGCCGAATACCACACTTATAGAGTCTACAATAAGCTCTCTAGAACTGTTGTAGAATCTTGTAGTGTGGTGTTCGAAGAAAATGACGTCTCCCGTGCAGGGCAAGTTGATGTTTGTGATGCAGATGTTGAAGTACCCCAAGATGCCATAAGAAGAATGGGCATGGGATTTTTCTGCCCCATTGAGGAACCCCTTGTGGCGGATCGGGAAGGACAATGCTCTACTCATGAAGAGCCCTCATCTACACATACTCATCATGTTCCAACCACGGGAGTAACTTCTACACCATCTCCATCAACTGCTGAAGGTCAAGAAGTTCCAGAAAGCTCCAGGACGGATTAGCTGGTTGACACCGGATTATCCGGCCACCCCACTCCTGTCGACCAAATTGCTCCTGGTGCTGAAGAAATCGCTGCAAGCTCCAGGCCGGATTTTCCGGCTGGCCCCGGATTATCTGGCCCCTCGCCAGTTCAAGCAAGTCCCAGGCAGCCTGATGAAGCTGCTATAAGTTCTCCCAAGCCGGATTATCCGGCCTCTCCATCGGCCGGATTATCCGGCCCTGAACCACTTGTTTTTTAGTAGTCTCCTGTTACGGCTGCTGACCCACCTCAAGGGAACACTTCATCACCTCCTACTACTGTTATCCTAGATTCTAATCAAGGTCGATCAAATGATTCCAATGAAGATTCATGTGATGAAACTATTCCACCAAGAGACAACAAGCTTATTGAACTTTGTCGCAAGGCTCGTGCTGATCAAAACCTTGAGTTAAGGGGTCACACCCTCGACAAGGTTGTAGGTGACCTTCGACGAAGGGTTTCTACAAGAAGGGAATTGGCAAGTTTTGGTGAGCATCAAGCTCACATCTCAATGGTGGAACCCAAGAAAGTTTTTGAAGCTCTCGAAGATCTGGACTGGGTTGTTGCTATGCATGAATAATTGAATAATTTCGAGCGCAACAAGGTCTAGAAACTCGTGGAGAAACCCAAAGATTGCCGCAATGTTATCGGCACTAAATGGATATTTAAAAACAAGCAAGATGAGAATGGCATTGTTGTGAGGAATAAGGCGAGACTTGTGGCTCAAGGCTACTCTCAAGTTGAGGGCATTGACTTTAGCGAGACCTATGCTCCAGTGTCTCGACTTGAGTCCATCCATATCCTTCTTGCTTATGCTGCCCATAACAATTTTAAATTGCAGCAAATGGACGTCAAGAGTGCTTTCCTTAATGGTCCTCTACATGAGTTGGCATATGTAAAGCAACCCTTAGGATTTGAGGATCCTAACTTCCCAAACCATGTCTACAAACTCGATAAGGCACTCTATGGCCTTAAATAAGCCCCACGTGCGTGGTATGAGCACCTTAAAGAGCTTTTGCTAGACCGTGGCTTCGAAGTTGGGCAAATCGATCCCACTCTTTTTACTAAGAAGGTTAAGGGGGAGCTCTTCGTATGCCAACTATATGTAGACGATGTCATCTTTGGTTCTACTAATAAAGCTTTTAATGATGAATTTTCAAAGCTTATGACTGACAGGTTTGAGATGTCTATGATGGGGGAATTACGGTTCTTTCTTGAATTCGAGATCAAGCAACTTAGAGAAGGAACCTTCATCAATCAAGCAAAGTACATCCAAGACATGCTCAAGAGATTCAAGATGACGGATCTTAATGGTGTCGCCACTCCAATGCAAACAAAATGTCACCTTGAACTTAACCCAAATGGTAAAGATGTGGACCAAAAGGCATACCGGTCCATGATCGACTCTCTTCTTTACCTCTGCGCATCTAGACCCGATATTGTGTTGAGTGTGGGGGTGTGTGCAAGGTATCAAGCAGCTCCTAAAGAAAGCCACTTAGTGGCGGTCAAGAGGATCTTTCGATATTTGGTTCATTCCCCTAACTTTGGTCTATGGTATCCCAAGGGCTCAAATTTCTCTCTATGTGGTTATACTGACTCAGATTGGGCTGGTGATAAGGATGATCGGAAATCCTCTTCTGGAGCTTGTCAATTCTTGGGAAGATCTCTAGTGTGTTGGTCATCTAAAAAGCAGAATTGTATCTATCTCTCCACCGCCGAAGCTGAATATGTTGCTACTGCTAGTGCTTGCACCCAGTTATTGTGGATGAGGCAAACTTTAAAGGAATACGGTGTCAATTGTGACAAAGTGTCTCTTTTATGTGATAATGAAAGTGCAATCAAAATAGCATACAATCTGGTACAACACACAAGGACAAAACATATTGAGATTCGGAATCATTTTATTCAAGACCATGTTGCTCGAGGCGATATTGATCTATCTTTTGTGAGCACGAAGAACCAACTTGCTGATATTTTTATGAAGCCACTTGATGAAGCAAGATTCTGCTACTTGAGGAATGAGCTAAATATCATTGATTCCAGGAGTTTGTCTTGATTACCCATGCACTCACTCTTACATCTCACTCATTTGGTCTAGATGTGGGCATGGATATAGGGGGAGTGTGGTCCTAATTAATTGGGCTAACCCTCCCCCCATAATGCCAAAAGCAAGATAAATCATTCCTCTTAATATCATCTTGTGATATGTGAGCTTATTGATGAGTATTGGTCGTGAACCCAAGATATATCTTCGCGGTGTCACACCATACACTATAACAAGGTGGCTTCGGCCACCGCCCTCTCCCTTGAGGAGAATTGGATTTTTATGGATCTCTTTGGTTGTTTTTGCTAATCTCTTGTTCTTATGGGAATCACACTCATTTTTGGCTTTTATTTGATTTGGTTCTTGCAATTTTCAGTGTATAGTACCATCAGAGTTTGTCTTTCTTAATCCTAAGCCTTTCTCCACCCCTAAGCCATCTATTCTTGCACACAAGTCCCTTGTACACCTTGTGGGGGTGTTGTTTGGGGACGCGAGGGCCTGAATCTGTGTACAATAGAAATTCAGATTTGAGGCCGGATAATCCAACCCAAGTATAGGCCGGATAATCCGGCCCTGACGGATTTCTTCTTAAAGGGCAGGGATCAGGGGAAGGGCTCATAACGAGCAGCACTTCTCCCCCAACCCTCTCCTCCTCCTTAGCTGCTGCCTGCCATCCCCCACCCTCCCCAGAGCCTCTCCGGCCACCGGATTTTCCGGTCCTCCCCGGATCTTCTTCTCCGTGCCTCCAGGTACCTTCTCCTCCGCGTTTTTCCTCCAATGAGTGAGGGTAACTCCCTCTCTCCCCATCTTTGGCTAGATGTGTTATTTGTTGGGCGAAACATTGTCTAGAAGGATGTTGTTTCGCATAGAAATCATAGTCTTGCAGTTTCTAGGCCCGATCTACTTTTTTGCATTCAATCTAGGTGAAGTCGAAAATTTCTGCCAGGGCCGGATTATCCGCCCCTGGCCAGGCCGGATAATCCGGCCTGACAGATTCAACTCTGGTTCAGTTTCACCATATTGTGTGCATTGAGTAGATTTGGCTTATGAACTTTTTGACTACTTTTTTCATGCTCTCTCCTGGACTTGTGTGTATACTTATCCCCATGCTATCACCCTTGTTCTCCTCACAGGTGGTTCTAGTGTTCCCAAGATCTACAAGCGCCGTCCTCATGGTAAATACTTTCGGGACGACGACCAGGGTAACTTAGTGGACGAGGTTGAGTTGAGGAGAAGAAAGAACATAGAGAAGTGCATGGCTGAACAAGCAAAGAGGACTAGAAAGGGTGTGTCCAAAAGGAAGGGCAAGGAGCCCAAGATCAACTACAAGGCTTTGGATTCAGTCACCTATTCCTCTATCCGTCACCGTGATTTGTTTGTAGAGTTGCCTCGTGATGATGAGCTGGGGGATGCTTGCTTTTGGTGTGCTGAACAGAAAGGTATTTTTGAAGATGTGTATGCCAGGTTAAACATTAGGCCTATGCACCCGTTGGTTCTTGCTGAGGCTTTGGAGAAGCCCCACATTGTGGATGCAATGTATGTGGCTGAGCGGATGGGGCTGCACCATCTCATGTCTCTCCAGTGCTCATATGACTCTGATGTGGTGAAGCGGTTCTTTTCCACTTTGGTTATTTGTGGCGATGAGCATCGCACTATGAAGTGATGAGTCATGACAGGCCTATGACTGCTGATTTCCGTGTGTTTGCTGAGGTTCTTGGATACAATTTCCGCAGCAGGGATAGGGCTAGTGGCCACCGCATCATCACTCAGCTGAAGCCCAACAAAGATGCAGCTCTCTCTCCTTGCACAATGGACAATGGCATTGTGGGCACTCTTGCTGGTCTTGCTCCTATCTATGCTGCTTTGGTTGGTCTCTTCCGTGATTCCATCACTCCAAGTGGAGGCAACAATGATAGCATCCGTGGTCACCTTGTTCAGCTCCTTGCCTTCTCCCATGAGGTTGCCTCATGCAAGGATGAGTCTGTGCAATACAAGATAGATGTGATGGACTTCATCTACCATGAATTGATTGATGCAATGTTCAACCGGCTGTCCATTCCTTATGCTCCCTACATTATGATGCTCATTAGGCACCTGCTTCCTTCTGAAGATTTCAACATTGATGTTGTGCATAAGGCAAAGAAGATCTACACCAAGGTTCGGAAGACCTCTCACCCCTCTTCTGCTCATGAGGATCTCATGAGGGATGCTCGTAGGCCTCCAGTGCCTCCCATTGCTCGTGAGATCAAGCAGCTGAACTGGTTCCAGCGGCACATCCTTTGCATGGGCGTGGACACCCGCAAGGGTCAATACGAGGCGTACAAGCAGCGCCATGAGTTGGCTCACTCTCAGCAGCCCATCCTTCACCATGTGTCCGGTGCTTCTGGTGATCCCCCGGCTCCTACCCCACCCACACCATATGCTTGGTGGAACTCTTCTTCTAGGCTGAACTATGGAGAGCTAGAGTGTCACTTGTTCCCCTCTGGGGCCACTGCTGATGATGAGGATGATGACACCGAGGAGCTTGAAGATGAGGACGAGGACGAGGATGAGGATGAGGACTACGAGTGATCCCTTGGGGCGCTAGCATTGCTCTTCTTCCTTTTTGGCGTCTTGATGCCAAAGGGGGAGAAGTAGTTCTATTAGGTCTTCGAGGATTTGCATGGGTCGGGCATAAGCACTTGCATTTTTTCCTATTCGTTATTTTCTTGCTTGTGCCCATTTAGCATTGAACTTTTAAATCTATGATTTGTGGTTTGTTTGAGACTCTGTGACGGTGGTGGTCTGGATTTATCTCATGGATTATGCTTATGGATTCATCTATTCATATCCTATTATGCTGGGAATCTTTATCGAGGAAGGCACTTATATTGGTTATCACGTTGATAATTGTGGCTATTTCAAGGATGCCTCTCTCCCTATCTCGGTGGTATGATTGTGTTGTTCATATATCAATGGAATAGATTCACCTATTTGTGTGCATTTGTATTCAAATGCAAATTTCTAATATGCACACATTGAGGGGGAGTCTCTTCCATGTTTTTTGCTGGTAGTCTTGTGATCCTTTCCTACAAATCCTTGTATTGTCATCTAACACCAAAAAGGGGGAGATTGAAAGAACATTTCATGTTTTCCTGTGTTTTGTGTGTTAGATAACAATACTGTGGAGTTTTCTCATGTGCGCTAAGTGTGCAGGAGGTTTGGGGAGGGATTATCCGCCCCACCAAGGGCCGAATAATCTGGCCTACCTCATTGATCAAAGACTGCCAAGGCGCGTCACCCAGAGAGGGGGCGGATTATCGCCCAAAAAATCCGAACTAGGGAGGTTTTTCTTCCCCAGGCCGGATAATCCGGGTATCGCATGGGCCGGATAATCCGGCCCCCAGAATTCGTCCAAAGACTGCCAAGGCACGTCACCTAGAGAGGGGGCGGATTTTCTCCCGGAAAATCTAAACTGGGGCGGTTTTTCCTCCCTAGGTCGGATAATCCGGCCTTCACAAGGGACCGGATATCCAGCCCCCAGAAGATGATCAAGGGCAAGCTCGGCGCAACACTCAGAGAGGGGGCAGATTATCTGCCAGATATTCCGAGTCTGCGGCGGAGTTTTCCCCAGGCCGAATAATCCGGCCCTCACTTGGGCCGGATAATCCGGCCCCCAAAGACTCCAACGGCTTGGTTTTGAAAGGGGGTATAAATATCCCTCCTTCCCCAACGGTCAGAACTCTTGATTCACTCAAAATTATTCAGATACTGTGCAAGAGCTCCCATTCTAGATCTCCCACTTCAACCACCCGAAGGCTTCGATCTTTGGGGGGTGATACGTCCAAAACGTATCTACTTTCCCGAACACTTTTGCTATTGTTTCTCCTCTATACTTGTGTGATTTGGATGCAACTAATGCGAACTGATGCTGTTTTCAGCAGAATTGCCTTGGTGTCTACTTTTGTGCGTAAAATCAACTATCGGAAAAATCCGGAAAATATGCCAAAATCCTATTTCACCGAAGACTCGGGGCGAGAATACGAGCGGAGAAGAGCCACTGGGTGGCCACACCACTGTGGCGCAGGCAGCCAGGCCGCACGCGCCAGGTGGTGTGGGCCCCCCAGGCACCCTCTTGGCCTCTCTCTTCGCCTATAAGGAGCCTTCTGACCTAAAAACTTCAGGGGGTTTGACGTTTTTCCATAAGGAGTTCCGCTCCGCCGCCACCACCAGATTCCATGAAACAGCACGAAACTACGTTACGGCACCTCACGGACGTGGAATTGGAGGAGATCATCGCCATCATCATCACCATCGCTTCTCCATCGACCATCCATGTTTCCCCCATATATGAGTGAGTAATCCCCCGCTATAGGCTATGGGGATGGTAGGGATTGGATGAGATCGTTCATGTAATGGCATCGGATTGTTAGGGCATAGTGCCTAGTATCTCTATTAGTGCTTTATGACTTTGTTGCAACCTTGTTGTGCTTAATGCTTGTCACTAGGGCCAGAGTGCCATGATTTCAGATCTGAACTTATTATTGATTCATCATGATAGTATTGTTTTGGGTCTTATCTACAAGTTGTTTACACACGTCGTTGTCCGGAACCTATGGTCCCGGCGATGTAAATCGGGTAGCCGGAAGGAAAGGCTTTAATGTGAGGATCACGTGTGTTCACGGAGTGTTAATGCTTTGCTCGATGCTTTATTAAAAGGAGCACCTTAATTGCCGATGGTTCCCTAGAGGCCCAGCGCAAACGTGGCAGGATAAAAGATGTTGTGCAAGTTCTCATTGCGAGCACGTATGACTATATATGGAACACATGCCTAGGATTGTCTAGTACTTGGGTGCTTTATCTTATTTATCTGCAATTGCCCTATGTTCTGATTGCCATGTGAATTTTCTTTTCCATGCAACGCCCGTCCATCCATCCCTATGCCTACACTTTTCGAATCCCACTTTCTCGCTTTTGTTACTCTTGTCTTTGCTTTGCTCTACATTACTTTACTATTGCTACTACAAAACTGTTGCTACTGATAAACTGCTGTGAGCAAGATTGTTTCCAGGTGCAGCTGAATTGACAACTCAGTTGTTAAGGCTGATAAGTATTCTTTGGCTCCCCTTGTGTCGAATCAATAAATTGGGTTTCACCTCCCTGGAAAATACTGCGATACACCCCCTATACTTGTGGGTCATCAAGACTATTTTCTGGCGCCGTTGCCGGGGACCATAGCTTTATTTATCAAGTTCACTTGGATTCTCTATTGTTCGCTGCTTTCCATCCATCATGGGTAAGTCTCGTGATGGCAAGGTTCCTATTTTACCATCCACTACAAGAAGAGGTACAGTTTTGAACACCTCTACCGCTCTCGATTCACCGTCTGTTCTGAGTAAGTTCCTTACACCACCACATACACATGCTACACATACTGCTACTACTGTTGAATCTGAAACTTTTGATGCTTATGATGCTGCTTCTACTGTGTTTGATAAGAGTGGTTCATTAGGTCCTTTCCTAGATGCTACAATTGCTAGAACTATAGTTGGAAATACCGAAACTCCTAATGAACACACTGCTACACCTGTTAGCTCACCTGAGTCTAGATTATGTTGAGATGACTGATGAGTTTATTGAAGAATGTAGGAACACCCATGATAGGAGAGCCGCTAAGAATCTCCTTGAGAGGCATACTATTAGACCCAAATTATATCCTGTTGCTAAGTTTGTTGCTTCTCCCATAAACATTATAGATGAAGATTATGATTTCTCTCTCGATCTATCCTACATAGCTATTGTCGAGAAAGAACCTTTTGGCGAAACTAAGAATGGAAGTGCGGTAGCACATATGAATGAACTTTCTACCATGAGTGGCTTGTTTTCTGATGATATTAAAATGCGTACTTACTTTGTTGCTAAGATTTTTCCTTTTTCACTAAAAGGAGAAGCTAAAACTTGGTTTGGTAATTTACCTCCTGGATCTATTGATAGCCCTGAGTGCTTGTTTAATACTTTCCTGCAGAAATATTTTCCTCCTAGTGCTAGACATGCTGTTTTACAGGAACTTTTTGATTTTAAACAGGGAGAAAAAGAGGTATTGCCCGAATCTTGGGCAAGGTTTTGTGCTTTGATTCATGCACAGGCTGGAAGTCCATTACCTAAGAATGAACTACTTGATATATTTTATAATGGACTAATCAAAAAATCTAGGACATACCTAGATAGTTGTGCTGATTGTGTTTTCAGGAATAGGACTACCAAGGAAGCTGAGGAATTAATGGCTAAAATAAGCAAGAATTATGAAGATTGGACTCCTCCTAAACAAGCTATACCTAAAGTAATTATACCTGAACCATCTATTCCTGTGCCTATTCCAACATCAAAGAAGAGGGGAGTTATTGAATTAAATGATGAAGTGATGAAGGAAGCTAAGAAATGTCTTAAGGAGAAGGGAATTAAAGCTGCAGATGTCAAGAATTTACCTCCTATAGAAGAATTATGTAAGCCTATTCCCTATTCATCCACTATTGAGGTACACTCTCTCCAACACTTTGATGAAGGTGATATCCCTTACTCTAAACCTCCTGATCAATTCTTAGAAGAATTTGATATCTTTATTGTTAAGCAAGATAACTTTAATAAAAGGGTGCAAAATCATCTAATGGAAAACACTAGAGCTATTATTGAGTTGAAAGATATTGTGGAAAGAACCTCTAATGATGTTAAAATGATTGTTAAACACTTTCAAATGGTTCAAACTCAAATAGATCAACTCGTTAAAGTGCAAAACGACTTGCTAGTTAATGCTGCTAAAGAAAAACATGCTTATGAAATTAGAACTAGAAGTGGTGCTGCTACCCAGGATCCTCTACATCCTGAGGGGCATCCCAAAAGAATTGAGAAGGATTCTCAACAAGCTGAAAATAGTGGTTCTACTCGTAAGAAAAGGAAAAAGAAACATAAAACTGTTGTAGAACCCTCTGAACCTGTTATAGGTCCTAATAGTATATCTATCTCTGATGCTGAAACTGAAAGTGGTAATGAAGAAAATGAAGTGCCTAATGAAGAAAAAGTTGAAGAAGAACCTGAAAACCACACTAAGAATACTAAATATACTAAAGAAGATTTTATTGCTAAGAAACATGGTAGTGAAAGAGAACCTTGGGTCCAAAAACCTATGCCTTTCCCTGATAAGAAACACAAGTCAAAGGAAGATGAACACTATAATAAGTTTTGTGAGTGGATGAAACCTTTATTCTTGCAAATTCCTTTGACTGATGCTATTAAATTGCCTCCTTACTCAAAGTATATGAAGGACATTGTCTCGAATAAAAGGAAGATCCCTAATGAAGAAATCTCTACTTTGCTTGCTAATTATTCCTTCAATGGTAAGGTTCCTAAGAAACTTGGAGACCCAGGGATCCCAACTATCCCTTGCTCTATTAAGAATAGTTATGTTAGAACTGCTTTGTGTAATTTGGGAGCTGGAGTTAGTGTTATGCCTTTCTCTCTCTATAAGAGGCTTCAGCTTGAAAAATTGATACTAACTGATATATCTTTGCAAATGGCTGATAAGTCTACCACTATTCCTGTGGGTATATGTGAGGATGTACCTGTCCAGGTGGCTCATAATTGCTTGATATTAACTGATTTTGTTGTGCTTGAAATGCCTGAAGATGATAATATGTCTATTATTCTTGGGAGACCTTTTCTTAATACTGCAGGAGCTGTTATTAACTGTAATCAAGGAAAGGTGACCTTCAATGTTAATGACAAGGAACATGCTGTCTATTTCCCCAAGAAGATTGAAAGGACTTATGGTTTAAATTCAATTGAACATGTTGAAGGCATTCAAGTTGGAGAAATATATTGTCCCATACCAAAAGAAAAATTTGAAACTATTATGATTGGGACCATTGCTATCAAGGTTGAGGTAACATAATCATTAGTGGAATACAAAGTTTTGTCTCATATGCAATTGTTTTGGTAGCAAGACTTGATCAACCTTGCTAACAAAAGGATTCCATTGAACAAAACAATGTTTTCATTATGATTATCCCCGTTTATTTCTATCCTTTCCATTTTAGTTTTGGCTTTCATTTAGTTTTCTTTGTGTTGTTAGTTGCTTGCATGCTAGAACTTCTGTAGTTCTAGCCTTGTTTTTGTCTTTGCATCATGTTTCCAAAAAGAAAGAAAAAACTTGTCTATCAGAAAAATCATTCTTCTATTTCTAAAAAATGCCCAAAAATAAAGTGTCTCGAAAAATTCCAGAAAATTCATATTAAATTTTTACGTGAAAAAGGGGCAGAGGAGTACCTGGTAGGTACCAGGGGGGCCCACGAGGCAGGCACACCACATGGTGGCACGGCCAGACCTGGGTGGCGCCATGCCCTGGTGTGGGCCACCCCTGCCCCCCACCTACCTCTCTCTCCTGCCACTTTCTTCTCTCTCCCAAGTAAACTCCAGTTCATAGCTCGAAATCACGTTGTCTCTGTGCTTGCCCTTGATTTCTTCGATCTCTTTGCTCAGCCCATCTTTCTTGCTGAAATTTGGAGCAATTGTTCCTTGGTATGTGACTCCTCCCCTTGTCCAAGTAGATTTGTGTTTAGTTGATTGTATGTTGAGTATTTTGCTGCTGTAGGTGACTGGTTTTGAGGGCTTGTAAGCTTGTTTGATGCTTAGAGATATAGTTTTGATGCATGTTTAGGCCTCTTGCTAGTCCCTGTGAGTAGAATCCTTCATTATATTTACTTTGCAATCACTTGTTTAATAGGTGTTTAAATTTCAGAATACCAAGCATGAACAACCACACTTTTGGACAGATATTTGAGAGTGATGCACCTAGGAGGTCGAGGCCCTCAAGAACAGCCTCTCAAGCTAGGCCATCATACAATGAAGACCTCATTTCATCACGTATTGGTAGTGAAAGAGATGATGGAGATGCTCACCCATCCTCTTTCCCTTGTTTTACTTTCTTGCAAGCTGCAGGTATTCTTGATGATTTTGTGCTACTGATTGAGAGGGTTGGCTTGACCTCTTATATGCAAGATGAGAGTGCACAATACGAGCTGCTCACCAAAACTTTTGTTGAGAGCTTCTCATTTTCTAACACATCCTATCATTCTACTGTCTCATTTAAGATCTATGATATGCCCTTCACCATGCCTTTGGAGAGATTTTACAGTATTGTAGGTGTGCGTATGGCAGGGACCGTGAAGAAAATTCAAGGGTGACCCGCTGATTTGTTGGAGCTTTACCGAGGGGTGACCAATGATGATGACCGTGTGGCGCAGCGCGGAAAGATAAGAAATATCAAACTCCCTGCTCTTAGATACTTTGCTTACTATCTTGCCACTAGTGTTTTGGGTAGGGAGAACACTAGTAATATCTCCAACTATCACTTAGCTTTCCTTGCTGATGCGCTCAACAATGATACTCGATACAATCTTGGCTCTCTTATTGCTTGCCGCCTAGCTGCTAGGGGGCCTATCTATGGGGGCATCATTGCTTCGCGTATAGTTGATGCATTAGATCTTTCTGTGGCTCCTGATGATGTTATGCTAGCACCATAGAGGCTCGACCTTGTTGCCATGAAAACTCATCACTTTGTCACTGCTACCTCTGATTTGAACAATCTAGTATATAGGATGCTTTTCACTGACGGGGATGAAAGGGAGATCCTTTTGCCCCAGCCTGCTTTGTTCAGTGTTGACAGGAGACCGTGGTCGCGCTCCAAGGAGGAGGTGGACGAGCAGCTTCGCTTGTTGGGTTTCCACGAGCAGCACCAGGAGGATGTGCCCTCCTATGATTATTCCGCACATTACGGAGGGATCTACTCTGGCTCGCACCAGGACGAGGGTACCTCCTCGTTGTACCCCGGTGACACTTCATCTTGGCCAGCCTGGGATTGATACCCACTTAGGCCAAAAGCCTAAGCTTGGGGGAGGTACACCGACACCGCACTCATCTCCATATCATGTTGCGTCGGTACTTTGTATATTCATGTTTTCGTTCTCTTTTTAGTTTTCGTTCTTCTTTTCTTTTGCTTTCTAAAAACACAAAAAGACCAAAAATATTTTTGTTGTTTCTCTTTGGTTTGCTTCTTCTTTTTGCCTTGGTTTGCTTTTTCCTTTTTGCTTTGTTTGAACTATTCGAAAAACCCAAAAAGATTTTGCTTTGCTTGTTTTTCTCTTTTGGTTTTTGTTTAAAATCGAAAACACCAAAAATATTTGTCGTTCTTCTTTGGTTTTTTGAGTTGGCTCTGAGGTTGGCAGTTCTCGATGGATTATTGGTTTCATATTATTATTCAAGCCACACAAGTGAAGAGCAATAATGAGGATCAATGACAACTTGAGGCATGGTAAGAGGCCGGTAACGAACTCTATTTGTTTTCATTTTTGTACATATACTCATCACTGTGAGCTTGTTTAGTCCATTCATGTAGGGTCTATGTTATCTTTGGATATTTAGTAGTTCTTGCTTTCTTGTGATTAGCTCCAGCTCGCTAATAGTTTGTAGCATGTCTCATGAATGTTTGCTTGCATTACTCTATTCATAAATTGGTATGACACTGTGGTATCCTCCTCTGAATGTTTCATTTGATTGACTTGGCACATGCTCACGCATGCACATGACTGTAATAATCAGTTAAGCCTCGATGAATTATTTTGCCTTGAAGATCTTGAATCATTTTCATGCCATGAGTAGTCTTTTTTTGTTGCAAGCATGATAATGACAACTATTGCTCTCTCGTTTGTTGCTCCCTTACTATTGCTAGCCTTCATTTCCACTGAGTGTCTTACTCATGTTTCCAACTCCCTAAACCAAATATTTCCAAAGTGTCCACCATACCTACCTATTAGCATCATTTGCTACTTCCGTGCATATTCAATATGCCTTGTTTTCTTCCGAATAAAATGTTTGCTTGTTATGAGAAAGTTAGTTAGTAAAGCTCTCACGAACTTGATGGCACACTTTATTTTCTTGCACTTAATAAACCTGAACCATTGCGTCCTTCTTTGGTGTGCATATGCTTGCGCTTTATGAGTTGGAGTTAGCAGAACCATGTATCATGGGGACCGCTTTCAACACTTCATAGGTACTTTGTACCTAGTTGATATCATGTTCTTTTGCTTATGGATCCTGACGGTGTGAAATAAAAGTGGAACTTGTAAGATCATGGAGTTTGTATGTATGTTAGAGAAACGCCTGGGCCGCTAGCCTAAGCCATGCCTAATCATGGTGGAAACTTGCAGCATAACCATAATGAGCATTCTATAAAGCATCCTCAATAAAAATCTATGCACATAGTAAATAAAAAGATCGCCGAGATGCTCATTGTCTGCTTGCCTTGTATTTTGATTATGGGATAGCTCCCGTGTCATGTGCAAGGGGTACCCCGTTGGCGGTTCTCTATGATACGTATGTACTTACAATAACAAGAGCTTACTTGTGACTGAAGTTGAGTAGCATGAGACTTCAATTTATAACTTGCCAAGCATATCCTCTTAGTTGTGTCACTTTCACCTTAACCACATTAAAGATGCTTATGATAGGGGCAATGAGAGCTCAAAGCTAATGAGTACCATACTTTCAGCATTTGGAAGCCTTTCAAAATTATTCAAAACCTTTTTCTTCTACTTGTTGAGTCTCCACATATTCTTTGAGCACCTTCTTGAGAGCATTAGTTGTCATTTTTTGTGTTTGTTCCATTACTTGATTATTTGTGTTATGACTTTGATGCTTGTATCTTTGATATCTTTACTTATAGTCATCACTTGAACTTCAGAGGTGCCTTGACATTCGTAATCAAAGGCAAGCGAGATACCACTCTATCATACCTTTCTATGAGCATTGTAATGTAGCTTATGTTTGTGCTTCATGCTACTTATTATTCTTGAGTTGGAATCTCTTCATAGCTTGCAATGACTATTAAGTAGACTTAGTTGCATACTCTTTATTATGAATTGTCTAAGTAGTTGATCGCATTGCTGAGCATATTTACATCATATGAAGCAAATGTGTTCGTGAAAGTTCTTTTATCGCACTCAGTTTTCAACTGAATTGCTTGAGGACAAGCAATAAGCTAAGCTTGGGGGGAGTTGATACGTCCAAAACGTATCTACTTTCCCGAACACTTTTGCTATTGTTTCTCCTCTATACTTGTGTGATTTGGATGCAACTAATGCGAACTGACGCTGTTTTCAGCAGAATTGCCTTGGTGTCTACTTTTTGTGCAGAAAATCAACTATCAGGAAAAATCCCGGAAAATATGCCAAAAATCCTATTTCACCGAAGACTCCGGGGAGAATCACGAGACGGAGAAGAGCCCTGGGGTGGCCACACCACCTGCTGGAGCGGGCCAGGCCAGGCTGCGCCAGGTGGTGCTGTGGGCCCCCCAGGCACCCCCTCGGCCTCTCTCTTCACCTATAAGGAGCCTTCTGACCTAAAAACTTCGGGGAGGGTCGACGTTTTTCCAGAAGGAGTTCCGCTCCGCCGCCACCGATTCCACGCAATGACACGAAACTCCGTTCGGCACCTACGGGACGGGAATTGAGGAGATCATCGCCATCATCATCACCATCGCTTCTCCATCGACCATCCATGTTTCCCCCATCTATGAGTGAGTAATCCCCCGTTGTAGGCTATGGGGATGGTAGGGATTGGATGAGATCGTTCATGTAATGGCATCAGATTGTTAGGGCATAGTGCCTAGTATCTCTATTAGTGCTTTATGACTTTGTTGCAACCTTGTTGTGCTTAATGCTTGTCACTAGGGCCCGGGTGCCATGATTTCAAATCTGAACTTATTATTGATTCATCATGATAGTATTGTTTTGGGTCTTATCTACAAGTTGTTTACACACGTCATTGTCCGGAACCTATGGTCCCGAAGTGACAGAAATCGGGGTAGCCGGAAGGGAAAGGCTTTAATGTGAGGATCACGTGTGTTCACGGAGTGTTAATGCTTTGCTCCGGTTCTTTATTAAAAGGAGCACCTTAATTGCCAGTAGTTCCCTAGAGGCCCCGCTGCAAACGGGCTGGCAGGACAAAAGATGTTGTGCAAGTTCTCATTGCGAGCACATATGACTATATATGGAACACATGCCTAGGATTTTCTAGTACTTGGGTGCTTTATCTTATTTATCTGCAATTGCCCTATGTTCTGATTGCCATGTGAATTGTCTTGTCCATGCAATGCCCGTCCATCCATCCCTATGCCTACCTTTTCGAATCCCTTTATTCTTGCTTTCGTTACTATTGTCTTTGCTTTGCTACTGTTGTTACTTTACTATTCCTACTACAAAACTGTTGCTACTGATAAACTGCTGTGAGCAAGATTGTTTCCAGGTGCTGAATTGACAACTCAGTTGTTAAGGCAGATAAGTATTCTTTGGCTCCCCTTGTGTCGAATCAATAAATTGGGTTTCACTTCCCTCGAAAATACTGCGATACACCCCCTATACTTGTGGGTCATCAGGGGGATTGAAGGAGGAGAGAATCGTCATCGTCATCACAAATCAAGCGCATCAACTCCTCTCCATTCATTTGGAGAAATCCCTGATCTAGTATTCTTGTCAATATCTAGATCTTGTTGTTTGTTATTGATAACTTATTCTTGTGGCAGCTTGTTGTCATTACGGGAGCCTCCAAGTTGATTGTGGAGTTGTGCCCCGCTAGTTGTGTAAAGGCACCGGTACCCGCCTCGAAGGGTCCTTATAGTGGAAAGGTGGATCAGGCCTTTGGTGGCGGGATCCATCAGAGAACAGGGTGAGGCCTATTGTGGCGTGGTGGTCTTAGTACCGCCCACCCCTTCAACGCAGACGTACTTCCCTTAACAAGGAAGGAACTGCGGTCAAACAAATCCTGTGTCTCCGCGTGCTTCACTATGGTTTACCCGTTCCTCTTCCACTCGCTCTTTACTCGCTAGTAGATAGGTTTGCATATAGGGAAATTCCACCTAATAGTATATCTAGAGAATTTACCCTTTGTGCTAAGCCTAAAATTGAAAAGGCATTAAAGTTTGAAGTAGCACCTATTCACCCCCCCTCTAGGTGCCCATACGATCCATTTCACCGGCCACACCACTTGGCCGCGCGGCTAGGCCTGGCCCACGCCAGGGGGTGGTGTGGCCGCCTAGGGCACCCCCTTGACCTCCCCTTTCGCCTATAAGAAGCCTCCGATGAGAAAACCCTAAAGAATCGAGCCTCTAGCCACGAAAAGTTCCGCAGCGCCACCGCCACCGAAGGGGAGCTTCGGGAGACAGAAAGTCTCTATTCCGGCACCCTGCCGGGACGGGGAAGTGCCCCCGGAGCCATATCCATCGATCTCCACCACCATCTCCATTGTCGTTGCTTATTCCCATGATGAGGAGGTAGTAATTCTCTCTCGAGGCTAAGGGTTCTACCGGTAGCTATGTGTTCATTTCTCTCTATGCATGATCATATTGTGATCATGATCTTTGTAATCAAGTAGATCTACTTTGCTACTCAAGTGCTTTAATAGATCTCTTATCTCCCCATGTGTGTGAAAGTGACAGCGTGCACACCATGGTGGCACTTAGGCTAGAGATTACAATTACTTGTTATGAGTTATATTTGGAGTTGGATGTCTCTATGAAATTGTGGTGTTTGTTGGAACCATCTAGTGCTCAAGGTGACTGTGTGGGGTTATCTAGATGGGGAAAGCGAACTTTGAGGTGTGCTATTATAGCCCTACCATGGATTAGAGTGTCCAACCGGAGAGTAGTTCAGAGTAGTATCATAAAGAGAAGATATTTATATGAGAGTGTTCACTAGTGAAAGTATGATCCCTAGGCCTTGTTTCTAAGCATTGAAACTTCGTTTGCAACTAGATCTTTTACATGTTTGCTTGCTTCCATCTTTATTTCAGTTTGCCTTTAGAATCTTCCACGCCATCAAGCTATTTTGTGGCACCATTACTACTTATAATTACCCATACCACTTGTATTTCACTATCTCTTCGCCGAACTAGTGCACCTATACACCTGACAAGTGTATTGGGTGTGTTGGGGACACAAGAGACTTATTGTATCTTGATTGCAGGGTTGCTTGAGAGGGGATACCTTTGACCACTTCCTCCCTGAGTTCGATAAACCTTGGGTAATCCACTTAAGGGAAAACTTGTTGCTGTTCTACAAACCTCTGCACTTGGAGGCCCAACAACTGTCTACAAGAATAGAAGTGTGTAGACATCACTCCCGCCCTGGCGCCCGCAACGCGGATGCTGTGGCATGACGGGGGAGGCGGCGGCGGGCGAGGGCCTCGCGGGCGGCGACCCCTGGGGCCAGCCACGATAGGGGTGGAGGTAACCGTGGCTGAGCCCCCGACGTCGAGGTCCGGCGTATTCGGGGCGAGGGAGTAGCACACCATCCCCAGGAAGCGAGGGGAAGACAGAGGGAACACGTCAAGCCCCACGCTCCCCGAGGTATCCTCCGAAGACGCATGCAGGGGTGGGGAGGGCGACCTCCCCCCACCCCTAGCCTAGAGAGCTCCCAAGGACCACAAGGACGAGTCGAAGTTGGCACCATACTGTGCGATGTCGAAGGCGGGTGGGTCCTAGAGGAACGGGCGAGCACATCACGGGACGTCCACCGGGGCCAGCTTGGCAGGGGCGCTCCCGGAAAGAGGTCGCTGGTCTGGGAAGAAGGGGCCCGCGGCCATAGCGACTCGGCTCGAGGACGGGTGGGATGGGCCTCCACCCACGCACTATGACTTCTGCTGGGAGGGGGCGCGGGCGGGTCCGCCTTCCCCTCAGCAGGCTCGTCGTCCGCAGAGTCCTTGTCTGAGGCCCCCTTCCCTTCCCACGGCCGCCTGCCGGGGGCGGGGAGGGGGAGGAAGAGACTGACCCTGGGGGGCATGTGCGTCTTCGAGCTCCATCAGCAGGTCCCTCCCCGAGTGGCCTAAGAAGAAGCGAGGAATCGTCACTAGGAACACGGAGGTGTCCGGACATAGGATGTGCAGTCGGATCGCTCCGTGTCCTGGGAATGAGCCAGAGTCCACCTCAAGGAACTTGCCCACTGTCTGAGCAATGAGGGCGACAATCCCCTCTCTCCGAGCCTCCGACAGTACCCCCGATAGTCGAATCCAGGCCTCAGACAGCGTAGCAGTAGTCTCGGGATCAGCGGAGGAGGGCCTGATCAGAACCTTCAGCTGGTGGACCGGGAGTGTGAAAGAGGCCCCAATAGCGCACATGCGCAGCGTCGCCACCGACGGGAACGAGACTACAAACTCGGTGGCTGAGACCCTCCTCACCGGCCACTCATGGCCCGGCAGTACCTCGCAGAGCTCCTGGTGGATAAACTCCTCTGTCACCTCAATCTGTAGTGGCTGGTCCTGCTCCAAGATCGTCACCATCGCCAGAGTCTCCGGGACCGTCATCTGCACTCCCCCATGTCGATGTAGTAAAAGCCCCCGTTGACCCCGTGGACATAGTACCCGAGGCACTCACGACCAGGACGGGAGTTAAGTGGCGGCCTCACCCTACCAGGGATCTCTGACAATGGCGCACCGATACCTGGCACGGACAACTGCTCGCCAGGGGCCACCTTCTTCTTCTTCTTCTTGGTCTTCTTCTTCTTCTAGGCGCCTGCATGACTTGCGCCGGCCGTCTCGGTGACGGGAGCGATCGGGCCGAGCGCCCTGGCCCTCACGCCAGTTGGCGACATCAGAGCGGCCAGGGACCCCTCGGGCACCATGAGCCTCCCCCTGTGAGTCGAGCGCACACTGCCGTAGCTCCTCTTCCCGTCGCACGACTTCCGGTGACGGAGCCCTGCCCGGCAGCTGCTGGGCTAGCGCTAGCTTCCTGCGTAGCTGGTGCGGCGGTGATCGGGAAGCTCTGCGGTAGGGGAGCTGGTGCGGCAAAGGAGGGGAGTGACGGCCCTAGCGCCGGTCCGCCCCTGCCGGACCTCGGGCAGGGTCAAGGTGGCGAGGGGACCGCAGGTGACGGGTCGAGCTCTAGCAGGGAGGAGGGGATCTGCGGCAGGGAGAGGGGCCGCGCCGACGCGGTGACTGCTCCCTGGCGGCGGGGGGACTTCTGGGGTGTTTCGGCACCATCAGCACGTCCTTGAAGGAGCGTGGCAGCGACTGGAGCTCCGGTGGCAGCGGCCGCAGGGGTGGGGGTGGCGGTGAAGACCCATATGCGGGTGGCGTTGGGTTGGGTGATGATCACGAGGACGGGGGCGTGACTGGGGGGCGGGTTTGGGGCCCAACCCTAGGTACCCCCTGGCCTGGACGAGCCAGGCTCCGCGGGCCGCGGCCCAGCGGCGGTCAGAGGGCGTCTGGCAGGCTGAGGCCCACCAACCCCGCGGAGGCCAGTCCATACGGCGGGCACCGTCTCCCCCGAACCCCTGGGGCGCCGCCGCCGAGCACCAGCGCGCAGAACGGGCGCGCGGACTCCCAGCCACCGAGAGCGAGCACCGCCGCCTCCCACCCCGCACCGGCCGAGCCACGGAGAGAAACTCCCCTAGCGATGGCCGGCGCAGGGCAAAGAGACAACGGGGGGTCTCGACGCCGCGCTCCGGCACGGGTAGCACCCAGTTGGCCGGCACCGGCGAGGTAGGTTCGGGCACCAGCGCATCCACTTCGGGGGACTCATCCTCCACATCCGCCCACCGGCGACCCTCCAGGTCCGCCAAGACCGCCACCTTCTCCGGCGGAAGAGGATGAAGCGCCGGTGGCGGCAGCTTCTCCACCAAAGTCGACCCTTTGGGCTACGAGGACCTACGAGCAGAGAGGCCGGGGTTAGGACTCACCTTGCCTCCCAGGCGGACGTGATGTGCCGGGAAGATGATGCTGTCGCCCTCGCGGAGGAGCTCGCCACGCGCCAAGGGACGGGCAGCGATCACCACGACCACGGCGGAGAGGAGGACGAAGCGCCGGGCCTCCATCCGGAGCAGCACCACCGCCGGCCTGGGCGCTTGAGAGCACCCCGGGAAGACGGAGACCGCCTCAGCGAGCTAGCACACCGGGGGGACGGAGTCGCGCGCCGGCCACGACGGCATGGCAGGAGCATGTGGGGCAGAGGCAGGGGCCGGGGAAGGGTGCGCCGGCGGCGGGAGGCCGCGGCGTCGGCTTCACGCCGCGGGGCGGAGCCCGCAAGCGCTCCCGAGGAATTCAAACCTCGCCATCCTCAACCCTCTGTCAGCTACCCCACTGTTCATTGCTTCCATTTTTTAAAAAGAAAAAAAGCTGATAAGGTGGTTTCAAAGTGACATGTTGTATCCACTAGTACTTTCAGGGTTTTCTTCATTTTAATGAAACTGGGTACGCAATGCACTATACGCTTAGAAGTTAGAATAACCCGTATAACACGTACACGTTGTTTATCATCTTCCGTATGATAGAGCCATGCTGTCCTGATCCTCCAGTACATGATCAGCACGTCACAGGGACGGATGTTTTATAAAGTTGGCCACCGTTTGTCTAATTCGACAAGATGATCGTTAATTACTTAGGCGTAGATTAGGACTAGAAGGTGGCCAAAAAGATAAGTAATGGAGCTAGTGCCGAGTAGTGACCGTCACGATCGACGGGCGGCCCAACGTGTACGGCATGGATGACAAGGAACCCAGCTCGGAATTTCTTTTCCGCGCTTTTGCTTTGCTTGACGTCGCCGCATGTCTACCACGATACTCATTGCCGAGATATGTATGCTGCTGGCCTTTCTGCTACTGCAAGCAGAACTTTACGCACGTTGATTATTATTATGAATAAACCCTACTTATCAGTCTCTTAGCTTCAATACCCGACTCATCCTTTTACAAGAAAACACCTAAATCTCATACTTTCAGAACTTGAGGAATTTGAGGAATTTGGTCTTGAGCCAGCTAAAATGGTGACAAGGGACATGCATGCTTATGCACTCACAAAGGCCAAATCAATGTCTTTTTGATATGGTGAGAACAAAAGAAAAAATATAAAAAGTTAAGCTATTTTTTAAAATTCACTATTGTAAATGGTCCTATACAAATATAGGAAAAATAAACATAAATTGAATCATAAGAAAGTTAGAAGAAGGAGTAAATATGAAATTAGAGAAAAAACATGCATTGGGCGCATTCATAAAAAATATTGAAACAATTAGATCAACCTATACATAAAACCGACATCAATCTAAGTTGAATTTTAAAATATCACTTTATTTTCTTTGAGCAAACTATTTCCACATTCGGATATAGATCTTACATAATGGATATTACATGTTATCCAATTTCTGCACTCGATGATTTCGTCAATCAAGGCACTCATGCGAGTATCCCTTTGATGGCGAGAAAGGTAACTAAACAAGTTGAACATGTTCAGACTCAATGCTAGTACTTTTTAGGTAAAAATATGATTTTGGTTGTTGTACTTTGACTAATTATTATCAAAATTAATTATTGGAGAAAACTTTTTCTTTGAGAGAATTATAAGGGCCTCTTGTTTTCCCTTCACGTACCAACTAAACGTGGTGCTCCTATTTGGAGCTTCCGCATGTTGCTAGTTTTATATCTTTTTATGTATGGACGCATATATGAGCCATTAACATGGGTAGAATTTTTTCTTTATACGTATTAGAATCTATATTTTATTTTATTACTTATTATTATTTTATTGACAATGATGCTTTAAAAATAAATTATTTTTCTTACTTTTATTAATATAGTTTGGAGGAATTGTTCACCTGTATCGAAAAAGATGTTCATGTATTTTCTAAATTAGTTTTTGTAGAACGATAGAAAGAGATTGGCGGAATATGTTGGATGTATTATTAAGCCTCATGGGCGAGTATATACAGGCGTACATGGATCATTTTGGAGTGCAAGACAACACATAAGATTATCTCTATCCTAGACTAATCGAACCGTACACGTATACTGTAACATCCCCCGCAGTCGTAGCGATAGCGTCGTGAACAACTGGAACATCGCGGATGGTCAGACTGGATATAAACCGAAGTAGAACCAGTGGGCTGACATTCCCCCGCAGTAGGAGCGGGAACGTCATAGACGGTGTCGTGTCGCGGTAGCTTGGACTATAGGGGAAGCTGATAATGCTCAAGCGAGGTGGTAACCCTTGTGCCGATGTCAAGGTAGCCGAGAGCGTGAGGCGATGCCATGGTGGAGGTAGCCGTGCGAGGGGTCGCCGTGGTCGATGTCGTGGTCGGGGATGCCGGTGTCGAGGTAGCCGCACGTGAAGCGGCATGCGCATAGTGCGCGAGGAGGATGACAGAGACGCGTCGAGACAGTCATCGAGGGTGTCGATGCCGAAGCCGATGCAGTCCGAGCCGTCAAGGATGAGGTGCGACCATAGTTTTGCCAGAACTAGGCGCACGTCGGGGACAAACACACACTCCGGTTTTGCCAGAACCGAGTATGCAAAGAAGAACTCGTCGATGACGCGGTCGAGGCAGTCATAGAGGGGTCGATGTCGAAGAAGACGTTGTTAAAGCCAATGAAGACGAGGCGCCGATCCGAGCTTGCCAGACTCGGGAACGCGTCGGGGACGAAGACACTCCCGGTGTTGCCAGTACCAGGTGTGCGGGGCAGAGACCATCATGAACCTGTCGCCATGTCAAAAAGACTAGCAGAGAAAGTGACATGGGCATACCTTATAGGTACTCGAGCTTGGTATATACGGTCCATCTTAAAAGAAGCCCATGATGTTGCTAAGGCCCAGTCGAGATTCAGGTAACCAAGGAGACTTCGACTGCTTGCAGCACACGGCAAACTCAAGATAGAAGTTTAAAGGGAAAACACTAATATGTAACCGACTCGGCCTGCTATCCCGAGACCTAGCCTATCTATATAAAGGCTAGGAGGGGGCGACGAGGAGGACAATCCACAACCCGAGTTTTCATACCATCGTCAGATTGCATCTGCGCACCCCTGTAACTTTTGACTCCTCGATAATTCCAAGAACAGACAAGTAGGAGTAGGGTGAGGCTTGAACCTGGGTAAACCTTGTGTCCCTGTGTGCTTGTTTGCTAGCCGGTCGATTCTTTCAGCGCTCCCCACTTCCTCGAACCTAAGTCCATCTGCGATGGGCATTAATGAGTTAACCCCTCGTCAGGAAGCCTCTAGAGCGGTTGCGACGCGCAGAGCGGCTAAGGAGAGATGACGGCGCTGTCCGCGGTTGTCAGAGCGTAGTAGGTGGTATGGTCGGGGATGAGGCGATGACGCTGGCGGCAAAGTTGTAGTGGACGAAGAGGTAGAAGGCGGCGAAAACAGTGGCGACCTGCGGTAGTCATGCTGGATGCCTGGAGTGGCGATGGGGTAGTCGGCAGGACCTGCGATGGCGAGAGGACACCTTGCAGGTTACCTTGTGAAGAGCGGAGCCGGTGCTCGAAGTAGGCGAGGAAGAACCCGGCGACGTGATGAAGACCATGTGCAGACGACGATGATCCACGCCTGTAAAAGATGGCACGATGAAAGCCGAGGACGTCAATGCACCGGGACGGCGAATTAGACTGCGTGCAGCGACGCTACGACCCGAGGGGGCGGCATAGCTGCAGGGCGCAAGTCGGTGCAGCGGCTAGGAGACCACCAACGACGTACACGCCAAGGAAGGTGCGCTAGAAGCCGGTAGTGTGGACCAAAGACGACGGCTCTGTGGCCCGAGGGGTTGACGCAGCGGCATCCCGTAGGTCGATCGGTGGTAGGCGCGTGCTCGAGGACGTGCTTGGCGTAGACAGGCGCGAGATCGATTGATCAGACCGATGGTGCGCCGTATGCACCATGGCGTGGACAGCACGTAGATCGAATTCGATGGCGACGTTGTCAGTGAAGTCCCGGACGATGATGACGAAGAGGATCCGAGGGGGTCGGCTACGGTAGCCTTCCAAGGAAGGCATAGCAGCCGGCCGCGGTGCACGGCAGCCTGCCGAGAGACCGCAGCAGCCTGCCGATGCATGCGTGGCAGCGGAGAGGGCAGGCACACGGGCGCGGTGTGGATCATCGATGCCGATGGTCGGAGTAGAGGCGCAGCGATGACGACGACGGTGAACGACTCAATCCGATTTAAAATCGGTAAACTAAAAAAAACGATCAAGAGATTAGAAAAAAAGACTTACAGGGCAGCCGATCACGGATCGGCGGACGAATCCTGCGTACGGGTTGCGCGGCCCCCGACGGAGATCATGGAGATCGACCTCTCCTGGGGCGGCACGACGGAAGAGTGATGCTCGGCTAGCGTGGCGCCATGGCGGGCGGCGACGCTAGGGTTTGGGAAGTGGCGGCAGCGACGCTAGGTAGATGCGACGGTGGCTAGGTAAAGGATCTTGCCGCTCTGATACCATGTAGAATGATAGAGAGATTGGCGGAATATGTTGGATGTATTATTGAGCCTCATAAGCGAGTATATATAGGCGTACAAGATCATCTTGAAGTGCAAGACAAGACATAAGATCTATCTCTATCCTAGACAAGCCGAACCGTACACGTATACTCTAACAGTTTTTATAAGCATTAATAATAATAATATATATTTCTACATTAATGTTATATATGTATATATCAAAATAATGTTCATACATATCAAAGTATGTTCGTATACATCAATTATGTCCATATAGATAAAAGTCGTTCGTATATCACGAAAAATTAAAATTGAATACAAGAAAACTATAAACCAAACAAACAAAATTTAAAAATATTTATTCATGTATGTTAAAAATAATGTTCTTGAATTTGGAAAAGGCAAAAGGTGAAAAAAAAAGGCAATGAGAAAGGAGAAGAAGAAAGCCTTCAAGTTTTTCGGATTATTAAAAAGGCCTTTAAGTGAAGCTTTGAACGTCAAATACTATATGTTGCCCTGGACGAGGCTTCAGCCCAAATGTGCGATTTTGGCGCATGAAAGAGGCCGCACTTTCCGCAAATCTTATACAACGCTCAACGCGGGCGCTATGTGGCGCAACGCCCACACGGCGCCTGAGTTGGGCCGGCCCATTTAGCGCGAGTTGGTCTGTCTACAAGTTCTTTTCCCGGCGTTATTCCAGATTTTGGTTTTTATGGTTCCAGTTTTCCTCGGTTTTTTTCCTGGTTCCGGTGTTAGAGCATTTTTACAAATTTTCGAACATTTTTTAGATTTAAATATATTTAAAATCTGAATTTTTTTTAAACATTTTCAACTACAAACATTTTTCGAATTTGAATATTTTTATAATCAAACACATTCTAAATTCAAACATTTTTCGGAGGGAAAAACATGGGCTGGGCCCAATACCGGAGGGAGGTAAGCGGAGCCCCCAGCTAGGGAAAGCTTGAAGCGTTCTATAGCGACCCCCCTCACTTTCCCTCCGGCCTCATTCGGACCAGACAGGCCTTCAACTGGCCTTTCAGATCAGATAGGCCGCAAAGTGGCCCATTTGGAACACCCACATTATTTGAGAGAAGCACATCCAGAACTTCCCCGTCAAAAACAGCAGTTCAGAACTTGAGATATCCTGGGTTGCAAGACAGCAAGCTACACACCAGAACACATTTCATAAGTTACTCCAAGTATTTCTTTTAATTTAGGGAACGATTAAGGAAACATTATTCTCCATACAAGTATGGAAAGGGGATACCAGGAGTGGCCATCTGAGTTGGTTTCGAACGTGGGATAAACAGTAATCAACGATAGGAAAAAACCCATTTGGAGTACACATAACTTTTTCACGGGAGTCAGTTCAGTTCTGATGGAAGCCCAAGAAAACATCATGTATTCCAGACAAGATCATCGATCTGCATCCACTTAAACATAATGGCCGCTACACACATAAGCTTTACTCGGTCAGAGAGCACCGGCAAACAAATATCTCCACGACTCCACGCACGCCTTCACAAATACTACACCACACAAGAAACCAAACGGTCCAGGAACCTTCTGGCAGCCTAAACAACGGCAACTCGCTAGCTAAGCTAAAACACCACCGCAGCGACACGCACCAGAATCACCACCAAATCAGTATACCTCGTAAACTTTGCCCAAAGCAAAGCATCGACACACAGGGACACCAGTTGCAAAGCGGACGCACCGGCGAAACCTATCTACCCCGCCAATTAGGCCATGATGATAGGGAAAGCAATGCTCCCGAAACGCCTAACTAATCAAAGCCAAGATCCACCAGAATTAATTAAAAACAAACACACTATGAATGCGGCACCTGGCCTGCCCCTGTCTGAAAACCAGCTTAAACCAAACCAATGATCATGTCTTGATCAGGTAAGCGTATCCGTATCCTGGCAGCTTAGTTAAACCTATCTCCGACTCACGGGTCACGGACTCACGGGGCATCGCCCTTGCGTGTTGGTCGTCGTCGTCTGGACTCGGTGCTGGGATGAACTAGTGTTTTCGCGAGCTTTCGCCTTTGCGGTTTACGTGTAAACTCCGCTGCAGGGACGGCGAAGTAGGGGGATATCAGCGTCTGTGATAATGTATTTTAGCTAGTGGGATGGCAATTTGCGAGGTGATTATGAGGCTTGCAAATGTTTTAGACTTGACTTGAGACGGTTGCACCTAATGTGGGCGAGCTTTTGGGAATCGACGATCTTGACCTACAGTATTGAATTAATAACCCAGGCTATACATTTCAACATACAAGGTCCTTATTGATTGATGATTAGCTAGTATCGAATACTGTGTTCCATATTCTTTAAACTTCTTAGGGTACGAGCAATTGCGATTAGGTCAGTGTGGCTATGTAGAAATAATAAAGTGTTTAATAATAAATATGCTCTCTTATAAGTTACGTGTACCGGTATCCTACGCTTATGGTCGTCTCTATATCGTGTGGAGTTTCATGACCTCTTTACGGAGGTGTGTGCACGTCTGAAAGATACGGAGCAAGATTTATTTATCTGGCATGGATGACACCATAATTTTCGAATCGACCATCCACCACATTACGCGTTATTGCAATTACTCGTTATTATGATTTCTCATTAGGATATGTAATCTGCGAAAAATCGATTTGGAGGACGTCCTCCATGAAGAACTTTTTTTAATTTTTCAAAAAGCGTCAAACAAAATAGAAAAAAAAAATTCGTGTAGCCCACAATGTAAAATACATGTATGCAAAATTTTAAAGAAAAATACATTGTATTTTGTGCACAGTAAAAAAGACAAATATGATATTCTAGAAAAAGGAGGCCCATTCAAAAAAAACACAGTTCATGTCCAGATCTGAAATGTTCTCTTTTTTCTGAGGCCAGAATACAAATTATGTTCACATACTTTTTTTGTACGCGCTTATTATAAAGCATTATCTACGTCCCTATATTTTTTCATATTTTTTTGAAACTTTGAATTTGAATTTTTCAGAAAAAAAAGTCGTCGCTGGCGCCCGTCCGCCAAATCGACGCACTCATGTAATCTGCCTATTTTTATTTTGTTTTGCGAACGTGGACATATTTCGGCTGTATGCATCTTAGTTATGCAGAGACCAAGTGTAACCTTTAGACTTTAAGTAATAAAAATGCCCCTTTATCGAAAAAAAATCTTTAAACTATTTTTTATAAACATAAAAATCCATATATTTGTACATTAATATTCCAAAAATAATGTTCAGATGTATCAAAATATGTTATATACATCAATTAATATGTCCACGTAGATAAAAGGCATTCTTATATCACAAAAAAATAAAAAATAAAACAAAAAAAATACTTAACTTATTTATTTATGTATTTCAGAAACATCTTTCTTGAATTTGGAAAAATAAATTTTTTTTTTTAAAATAAACAAAAAATAAAATAAAAGGAAAAAAAAATATGAAATATGAAATCGTTAAATTCTATGTGGATTCCCCTGAAGGAGGCCTACATGTTACCCTTTCCTGATCAGCCTAAATGTGCAGTTTTGGCGCGTGAAAGGGCCTTTACTTTCCAGCCTCATTCGGACCAGACAGGCCTTCAACTGGCCATTCAGATCTGATAGGCCGCATGCTCGCCCATTTGGAACACCCACATTATTTGAGAGAATCACATTCAGAACTTGCCGTCAAAAACAGCAGTTCAGAACTTCAGATACTCGTTGCAAGACAGCAAGCTACTCGTACCAGACCACATTTCAGAAGTTGCTTTGCTCCTGGTATTCCATTTATTTTAGTGAACGATTAAGGAAGTGTTATTCTCCATACACGTATGGAAGGAGACGAGTGGCCATTGAGATGGTTTGGGACGTGGCATAAGTGAACTCTAATAGATCCTTAAAACGGTCAAACTCTTAAAATTCCGGCTAATATAAGTTTACGATTTTGGGCCGTTCTTATGTTCAGACCACACGAAGTAAAAGACCATGCGCCTGTAAATATTTTATGGGCCACCGAGACGCGAGCATTATGGGGACAGTATACATGCCACAAACTAGCCGGGTTCCGCACCATCACCGCCCATGCCATCGTCCAGTGCAACTGCCTCCAACCGTCGATTTCGTGCAGCTCTGGCAAAATTGTTCACCGCCATTTGAAGACTCGAGCGTGCCGCGTCGAGATGTGGTCTGTGCACTATGTCAATGCACTTCTAGACGAGCTCCTCACTGATGCCACGCAGGGTAGCAGCCGGCGTCAGCACGGAGTGGAGCCAGGGACAGGCGCACGCGGACACGGTCAATACGTAGGCGGCAGCGGTGCGCATTGCCGGTGTGCAGGGCAGGGGCGGCGTGGGGCGGGGGCGGTGCGTTGGGCCAGGGGCAGGGAGGCATCGCGGGGGTGGGTGTAGGGCCAGACGCAGGGGCGCGGCATGCAGGCAGCGGCACGGGGTGGGGGGTGGGGGAGGCGACGGGGCCGTCATGTGACAGCGTGGGAGGACCCAAGGCGGCGGTGCAGGCAGGAAAAAGACAATGTCCAGGGATAAAAGAAAAAGTCGGCCAAATGGTGGGGCCTATATGATATGCTTGTCTATTTGTCGTATCTGTTATGTCCAGATCAATTTCACACTCTAGAAATGGTTTTTGGTGTCCTTTATACTTGTTTTTATGGGCCGACTTTTACATGATCTGCTAGAGTTGCTCCAGAAATAACCAATGACAAGAAAAAACCCTATTTGGAGTACTAGTTCAGTTCTCATGGAAGCCAATAAAATATCATGCAATCCGGACAAGGATGTACCCTTCCCTTTGTCAGGAACATTCATTGCTCAGTTTTAGGCACCATCAGCATCTACTTAAACATAATAGGCTCTACACACATAAGGGTTACTCGGTCAGAGAGCACAATGCAAGCAAATATCTTTTCTTTAAAGATTATATATTATATATTGAGTGTACTTAGAGCACAATGCATACAGTCTCCGCAACAACGTATGTCCTAACGACATTACGAATGCACATATGCCGAAAAAAGAATTATAAAAAGAAAATCCCGCTATACAGAATCATTCCTCAAAGCAACTATACTAATATCACCAGAACAACAGCAGTAGCCCAACTACTCCAATAGCAACGCCTTTAAAAAGAAAACAGTACATAAGCATCGTCGTCGCCCGATCAAAGATCACAGGTTTTCACCCTGAAGAACGTCCTCGCTCACAAAACAATGCCTTCAACAAGTCCATTGCCAGACACAACCAATTAAGGTCAGACCTTGAATTTTAACCCTACAACGTAAGACTAGAAACTCCTCCTGTGTTGTCACCCCCACAAAAAACAGTTACTACTGTGAGCTACAGATCACACAGCCAGTTCCTCGTCGCCACAAAGACTCAAATCACCATCGCTGCCCTGATGTTCCAGCTTTCTTGATATTTTCTGCATCTAATTTCATCATGGATCGTTGAAGACATGATACATGATCCTGACAAACAATAGAACTTCGCAACGCTCCTGCCTGAGACCAAGTGGCCAGAAAAAACATGGGTATGCACGATCAAATATCTTCTGTTTCAGCAATCTCCACGCATGATGCGTCCATGGAAGTTCACCGGCAGAGCCTTCCAGAACTCGCCTCTCCAAGCCAGATCAACGAGGGCAGGAAACAAGCAGATCTTCATCTTCGCGTTGAAGGAACCCTAGGATCACTCGCTATTATTGGACAAAATAGCAGCCCACCATGCCGTCGTCCACCACTCGCCCCCTCCGACGGAAGAGGAGACAAGCCTGCAAAAACCACGCGCCCCTGCTGGCCTGCCAGTCGAGCAAGAAGCATCGCGCCGCCTCCCCACGCACCTTCGAGCAACCAAAAGGCCGTGCCGATGGTGGATCTAGGCGGTAGCCTAAACCTACCACCACAGCCGCTACACCATGCGCCGATGCCCGGGGAGGGATCCGCCGCAGCAAGCAGACGTCACTACGGGAATAACTTTATACACCGACGGCAAAATGTTGTTTTGCCGTCGGCGCAGTTGGGCCGCGCGGCCGTCAGCCTAGTTTTGCCATCGGTGTAGGATGAATAGGCCGACGGCAGCCGTCGGCGTAAACAGGACCATCAGCGTAGGCGATTACGCTAACGGCAGAGCGACGACGTCAAGTCTACGAAGTCGTCGGCGTAGCTATTTTTCCTTTTTGCCACATTAATTTTAGAAAAAATCATAACTAAATTATTTAAATTCAGAAAAATAGGTATAATATATCAAAATTTGCCGAAAAATAAGATCTATCTATATAAACTCAAATATTACATATTTTTGTTCAAATATATATATATATATAATACAAATACTTTCGTATAACATATTTTTTTATTTTTCGAGTGCAAAAAAGGTTTTTTGTGAAACAACCACCAAATAAAAGTTTCAAAATGATACCACCTCATTTTTCAAAAATACTAGACCACCTTAAATGGACAATGTCCTAATCGGGGTATCTCAAAACTTTCCGTCCACCCCTCGTGAAAAAGACAAATTCATGCCGAATCGGTAGGAAGTGAGTCAGATTTGAACTACAGGTACATGATCTGATGGTCATGATTTTTTCCAAAAATCATTTTTAGGTTCACAATATGCTATTTTATTAGAGATCCAATGCAAGTTTAGCGAGGCTCAGCCCCGAGCTAAGAATCTTCGTGTCCACGATTTAAAAAGTTTGACGATAGGTTGAAACGGGCATAAAAAATTCAAAAACAGCCGAAACAATGTAAAACCTTCGCGTGGTGTCATATTATGTGACATAGTTGTAAGGAAAAATACTAAACTTGGTATATTAATTGTGTCTCAAAAAAACCTTCATAAAATGATCTATCTCAATCGAGGTTTTTTGGCTTTCAGATCAAATGACCAATGTTATGGCTAGAATCATGGTATAGTTTGCGATAATGTGCATATATTATGCACGTATATGTATCATGGGATGGAGCACAATGTTGCAGGAGGAAGTTTTCCTTTTCATCACACCAAAAAGCTATTTTTTATTTTCTAAGTGCAAAAAACGAGATGTTTTGTGAAGCAACCACCAAATAAAAGTTTCAAAATGACACCATCTCATTTTTCAAAAATACTAGACCAACTTGATTGGACAATGTTCCAACCGGGTATCACAAAGCTTTCCGTCCACCCCTCGTAAAAAAGACAAATTCATGCCGAATCGGTAGAAAGTGTGTCAGCTTTGAACTACAGGTACATGATCTGATGGTCATGTTTTTTTACAAAAATCATTTTTAGTTTCACAATATGCTATTTCATCAGAGATCCAATGAAAGTTTAGCGAGACTCAGCCCTGAGCTAAGAATCTTCATGCCCGCTGATTTAGAAAGTTTGACGATAGTTTGAAATAGGCATAAAAAATTCAAAAACAGTCGAAACAATGAAAAACCTTCGCGTGGTGTCATATTATGTGACAGAGTTGTAAGAAAAAAAATATCAAACTTGGTATATTGATTGTGTCTCAAAAAAAATCTTCACAAAATGACCTATCTCAATCGAGGTTTTCTGGCTTTTATGTCAAGTAACCAATGTTATGGCTAGAATCGCGACATAGTTTGCGATACTATGCCCATGTTTTGCAAGCATGTGTATTATGGGATGGCAAACAATGTTGCAAGAGGATATTTTCTAAGTGCAAAAAAACGAGGTTTTTTGTGAAGCAACCACCAAATAAAAGTTTCAAAATGATACCATCCTATTTTTCAAAAATACTACACCACCTTGCACGGACAATGTCCTAACCGGGATATCTCAAAGCTTTTCATCCACTCCTCGTGAAAAAGACAAATTCATGCCGAATATGTAGGAAGTGAGTCAGATTTGAACTACATGTACATGATCTGATGGTCATGTTTTTTTGCAAAAATTATTTTTAGGTTCACAATATGCTATTTCATCAGAGATCCAATGCAAGTTTAGCGAGGCTCAGCCCTGAGCTAAGAATCTTCATGCCCGCTGATTTATAAAGTTTGACGATAGTTTGAAACGGGAATAAAAAATTCAAAAACGGTCGAAACAATGAAAAACCTTCGCGTGGTGTCATATTATGTGACAGAGTTGTAAAGAAAAATATCAAACTTGGTATATTGATTGTGTCTCAAAAACAATCTTCACAAAATGATCTATCTCAATCGAGATTTTCTGGCTTTCAGGTCAAATGACCAATATTATGGATAGAATCGCGGCATAGTTTGCGATAATATGCCCATACTATGCAAGAATGTGTATCATGGGATGGCAAACAATGTTGCAAGAGGAAGTTTTCCTTTTCATCGCACCGAAAAGCCATTTTTATTTTCCGAGTGCAAAAAACAGGGTTTTTTTGTGAAGCAACCACCAAATAAAAGTTTCAAAATGATACCACCCCATTTTTCAAAAATAGTAGACCACCTTGCATGGACAATGTCCCAACTGAGGTATCTCAAAGCTTTCCTTCCACTCCTCGTGAAAAAGAAAAATGCATGCCGAATATGTAGGAAGTGAGTCAGATTTGAACTACAGGTACATGATTTGATGGTCATGATTTTTTGCAAAAATCATTTTTAGATTTACAATATGCTATTTTATCAGAGATCCAATGCAAGGTTTCCTTTTTGTCAGATAAGAAAGTTATTTTTTATTTTCCGAGTGCAAAAAACGGGGTGCTTCATGAATCATGGCATAGTTTCGGTTAGTCTAGTATTAAAAAGTTATAATATATAATTAAATAGATGATAGGGATGTCATATTTGGTTTCCTCTCATTTTTATGATCGATTTGGATATATTATTTGTCGAATTACGATTTATGGATTTGTAGATATGAATTATTCAATTTTAAATGGAAAAAAGGCAAAATAAATAAATAAATTTTATTTTTATTTGAATTTAAGATTATTATTACTATTCATTGTTGTTTACTCAAATAATTGTATGGAATATAAAAAAATAAAGACGTCTAACATTATAGTTCAATGGTTAATAAGATTGATATGATAGTATTCACAATAAGTTTTAATTTCTTTGTCGGAAGCTCATGTGAAAGGAATGGAGAAGTTAAACATGTTGGGGCTGGAGTAGTATTAGAATGGGTGACCGATCGAAAAGTTTAACTATGAGTGCAATTTGATTTAAGATTAAGTGTACTTAGAGTTAAAAATAATCCTGTGAGAATAACAAGTTAAACAATTCAAAAAAGTTAGAAAACAAAAATTGTAAAAAAATAAACTAAAAAAAGATTGAAAAAATCTAGGCCGACGGCTTTGCCGTCGGCGTAGCCGTCGGCGTAGCCAAACTGCCGTTAGTCATCTAGGTGGGACCCATATGATCTACGCCGATGACTTTTCTACGCCGACGGGAAGAGGGGCTACGCCTACGAGCTAGTACGCCGACGGCAGCCGTCGGCGCAGCCTACGCCGACGGGGCCGGCCGTCGGCGTATCAATCTTCTCCCGTAGTGCGTCCTCCACCACCGGATCTCATGCCTAAGGGCAGCCATCGCCGCCACACGACCAGGGGCGCCGCCCTGGCCACCGCACGCAGCCGAACCGCCAGCACCGTCCCCAGCCACCACCAGCTATCTGCCGCTGCGATCTGCTTTCCCCGGCGCCTTCGGTGTTGGGCCCGCGGGTCACCGCGGCCAGCGCCAGCGGTAGTGGTGGATGGGAAGTAGATTGAGGAGGAGAGAAGGGTTAGCGACGGGATGGGGAGCCCCTGGCGGCGCCCTGAGGTGCGCTGCTAGAGGTAAATAAATATCTGCGCGCTCGCCTTCACAAATAGTACACCACACAAGTAAGTAACGTGCTTATCGATCTGACGGCTCTTTCTTCACACTGTAAAGGAACCTTCTGGCAGCAAAAATAAGGGCAACTTGCTAAGCTAAACACCGCAGCGACGACACGCATAGAATCACCACCAAATCAGTATACCTCGTAAACTTTGCGCAAAGCAAAGCATTGACAGACAGGGACACCAGTTGCAAAGCGGATGCACCACCGGCGAAACCTATCTACCCCGTCAATTAGGCCATGATGATAGAGGAAAGCATGCTCCCCCAAAACGCCTAACCTATCAAAGCCAAGATCCACCACGATTAAACAAACACACTCTGGTCTCTGAATGCAGCACTTGTTGCCTGCTGCCTGTCTGAAAACCAGCTGAAACCAAACCAATGATCATTCATGTCTCGATCTGGTAACCGTATCCTGACAGCTTAGTTAAACCTATCTCCGACTCACGGCTCACGGGGCAGCGCCCTGGCGAGTTGGTCGTCGGAGCTCGGTGCTGGGATTAACTAGTAGTGTTTTCGCGGGCTTCCGCCTTTGCGGTTTCCGTGATAATGTATTTTAAGCTAGTGGGGAGGGCAATTAGCGAGATGATTATGAGGCTTGCAAAGGTTTTTGGACTTGACTTGGGACGTTGCACCTAATGTGCGCGAGCTTTTGGGAACCGACGATCATTGAGGTGCAGGGTCACCATTAGCTGCTAACTAGACGGTGAAACTGAAGCCACTATAGGTAACTGATGGGGAAAGGAGCTTTAGAAACCGATCTGTTCGTCGTGGCTCATCGGTGCTTTAGCTTGGTTTGATTAGTTCAAATGATGTGACGGTTTAACAGTGGGGGAAGATACTTAATTAAGTGGCTGAACAGGATTAATTAGAGGAGACTGTAGTTGGGGTTCTCGCTGTCGGCTGCTTAAGATGGGCTTCATAGATACTTCGTGGCGGGGTGCTATTGCTCGATTAAAGCCATGCATTACACTGAAGTATACGACCGAAGCTTATTAGGAAAAACAGGGAAGCTAAGAGAAAACGCTATGGAGGATTTATTTTGCGTAACATTTGAAATACAAAAATTTGGAAATTTAGACCCTTTTTTACTCACAGGTTTCGAAACTATAAGATTGTAATTGTTAGAGTATTAGACATATATGATTGTTATAATAGTTTACATAGAGTTATGATCTGTTTGCGTACAATTCTAACTTGATTTCTACTCCAAGATAATCTCTTGTACGTCTATATATATTCGCCCATGAGGCTCAATAATATATTCATCATATTCCGTCAAACTCATACTCTTTCATGGTATCAGAGTAACCGGTCCAAACCCTAGCCGCACGCTGCCGCCGTATCAGACATAACTTTGACACTTGTATCTTTGATATTTTTTACTTCTAGTCTTCACTTAAACTTCAGAGGTGCTTTAGCATTTATGTTTTGCTCCAAAAAGAAAGGCAAGCGAGATACCACTTTATCATATCTTCCTATGAGCATTGCAATCTTGCATATGCTTATGTGTCATGTTGCTTATTATTATTGGTTTGGAATCTCTTTATAGCTTGCATGACTACTGGATAAACTTATTTGCATACTCTTTATTATGAATTGCCTAACTATTTGATCATATGCTAAGAATTTATACATCTTATGAAACAAATGTGTTCATAAAATTTTTTTTTATCGCACTCAGTTTTCAACTGAATTGCTTGAGGACAAGCAATAAGCTAAGCTTAGGGAGAGTTGATATGTCCAGAACGTATCTACTTTTTCGAACACTTTTGCTATTATTTCTTCTCTAATTTGTGTGATTTGGATACAACTAATACGGACTAACACTGTTTTCAGCAGAATTGCTTTGGTGTCTCGTTTTTGTCCGGGAAATCAACTTTCAGAAAAAATCCCGAAAAATATCGCAAAACTCCTATTTTACCAGGAGACTCAAGGAGCCAGAAGACGAGACGGGGAGGGGCCACGAGGGGGCCACACCACCTGGTGGCGCGGGCCAGGCCAGGCCGCGCCAGGGGGTGGTCTGGCCGCCTCGGTCTCCGCCTTGACCTCTCCTTTCGCCTATATAAGCCCTCTGACCTAAAAACTAAGGGGGGTTCGACGTTTTTCCAGATAAAGTTCCGCTGCGCCGTCACGACCAGAAACCACGATCCAGAACCAGAAACTCCGTTCTGGTACCCTGCCAGGACAGGGAATTGGAGGAGATCATCGCCACCATCATCACCAACGCTTCTCCATCAATCATCCATGATTCCCCTATCCATGAGTGAGTAATCCCCCGCAGTAGGCTATGCGGATGGTAGGGATTGGATGAGATCGTTCATGTAATTGCATCAGATTGTTAGGGCATGGTGCCTAGTATCTATTGTTAGTGCTTTTTGATATTGTTGCAACTTGTTATGCTTAATACTTGTCACTAGGGCCCGAGTGCCATGATTTTAGATCTGAACATATTATTGATTCATGATCATATTATTGTTTATGATCTTACATGCAAGTTGTATACACATATTATTGTTCGGAACCCGAGGCCCCGAAGTGACAGAAATCGGGATAACTGGAGGGAATGGCCGCGATGTGAGGATCACGTGTGTTCACGGAGTGTTACTGTTTTGCTCTGGTGTTCTATTAAAAGGAGCACCTTAATTGCCAGTAGATTCTCTTGAGGCCCTGCTGCAACGGGCTGGCAGGACAAAAGATGTTGTGCAAGTTCTCATTATGAACACGTATGACTATATATGGAACACATGCCTATGATTATTTAGTACTTGGATACTTTATCTTATTTATCTAGAAATGCCCTATGTCTTGATTATTATATGAATTGTCTTGTCCATACAACGCCCGTCCATCCATCCCTAAGCCTACCGCACTTTAATCTTACTGTTTACTGCAATTGTTACTACTGTCTTTATTTTGCTACTGCTATTACTTTGCTATCGCTACTACAAAATTGTTGCTACTGATAAACTGTTGCGAGCAAGATTGTTTTCAGGTGCATCTGAATTAACAACTCATTTGTTAAGGCTTATAAATATTCTTTGGCTCCCCTTGTGTTGAATCAATAAATTGGGTTTTACTTCCCTCGAAGACTATTGCGACCCCCTATACTTGTGGGTCATCACTCCCACCATCCATGCTGATGCCGAGCATCTCCATGCGGTTGTCATAGCCCATTACCTGGGCGTATAGCTCGACGACGGAGAGATTGGAGTCACGGTTGGCTCCAATCGCCGTGAAGAGGGGGTTGTAGGGATCAGCTAGTCCCACGAGGAGGTACTCCACGATCTCGTTCTCCTCGATCTTCCGACCTATTGCTGCGAGCTCGTCCGCAACCGCCTTCACTGCTGCAAAGTACTAGGATGTGGTCTTGCCCTCCTTCTTGGTGTTGGCAATCTTGACTCGGAGCTTGGCAATGCGCGCGCGGGATTGAGCGGTGAACATCGACATGATCACCTTCCAGACTTCAGTTGATGTCCTCATCCTGATGCAGGAGATCCTGATCTCCCTAGACAACGAGTTCAACATGTATGAGAGGACCTGCTGATCGCTCTGCACCCAGGCACCATACACCGGGTTCTCCACCTCCGCAGCCTTGCCGTCCTTGTCCTGGACGGTGAGCTTCTTCTCTGGCACCTTGCAGGTCCCGTCGAGGAACCCCATCACGTTGGCGCCGCGAACAGCTGGAAGCGCCCGTGTCTCCCACAGCAGGAAATTTTCTCGGGTAAGCTTATTGGCAGTGCCCTGGCTTAGGAGGGTGCTCGCCACGGGGCTGGTGGAAGAGGATGGATTGCTCATAGTTGTAGATGTGTTTTTGGAAGAATGGCTCTGATACCATGTGATGTTTTGGGGTTAAACGATGCACTTTGTCTCGTGCTCGCCTTCATGTTATATAGCCAGAGATCATAGCCTCGGTAGAGATTACATCGGGGGGTTACAACCGAGCGAGAGGATAGCGAGAGATCGATTCAATTTCATCGGATCAGATCGTTTACAACACATGAGCCTAACCAACTCTATCTCTATCTCTCTATCCTTCTCATACACACACATTACACACGTTACACATGATGACACGATGGTCATGTTACATGGTCGCTAACACATTGTTGCTCTTTTTGTTTGTATTAATAATTGGGTGGTGTGCATTCTGGGTGTACTACCTAGTTGTTTACACTGTCTTGTTGCAGATGTCAAGTGTATTTAGTATCGCATTTATATTAACTTATTACCCCTTTCAAGACCAAGGTTACAAAAAGTCCTAATCCAAGATGAAGATGATATTTGTTCAATTTTTTCCTTCTCCCTATTCCTGTCATTTAAATGGATGAATAATGCCACCAACGGGTAACTTCTATTCTCTTCACTTTACTATGCATCGGAGGAGCCAATGGACCAACTTGATTCGAAGAAATTTCGAAGGTTTTGTATTCTTAATGGATACTATGAGGTGTTCGGTTCGATGGTTCTAACATACAACCAAAGTGTTTTCATGAATCTTCAAATTTCATGATATGCGTTGTGCATATATAAATGTGCGTGTATGAGCAGTTGACCATGTGTGGATGATGCTTATAATCGGTGTTTCTGAGAAGATTTTCATGGTTCAAACTTGTGCAATTATAGAAAACTGCCAATCAAAGTGTTTCTGCTTTGGAAGAACAAAGAGAGCATCCCCCGACCCCTCGCGCTCCTCTCGTCCTCCCAAGGCTAGGGGCGCCGCCGACCAAACCTCCCGTCCAGGCCCCTATCTCCTCCTTCCCCCATCGCCACAGCCGGCAGAGGCTGCCAGGCGCAGCCCAGAGAGCTCTGGCGGTGGCGGACTGACTTCACCCGCGTGCTCGGAGGCGGGAGACGGGGCTCCTTAATCCTGGTGGCGACGCGTTCAGGGCAGCAGAGGCCCGGCTCCGGCCGGACGATGGTGACGTGGTGGCGCACCTGCAGCGCAGCGGGGTGGCGTGGCTTGGCAGAACAGCAAGCGGCGATGGGGTGGCGATGACCGAGCCCATACTGCCTAGATCTAGGCCCTTAGGACCCGAGCTGGGTCGGGGCTGGCGGGCCTGCCCTGCACACCGATTGTTCTGCAGGCGGCGGTGAAATAGCTTGTGTAGGGCTTAGCAGCACGGTGACCGGCAGGTTGCATCGGGCTTTACGGGCCCGATCTAGGGACGGCCGGACCCTATTGGGACTAGTGTGCCTCCATGGAGGCTTTATAGGCCCGTTGGGCTCGGCCGGACTCAACGGGGATTGGTGTGCATTGCACCGCGTCCGGTCGCCACCTTCGGCGGTGGAGGCAGTTCCCTCCTGCACTGTACTGCTGGCTCCGTCTCAAGCTACTTTTGCCTATGTCGTGCAGGCCTCGTGGCGGTAACCTAGGTGAGACGATGGTGGTGGCTTCGTGATCCGAGTGGCACATGTTGCCGGACGTCGAGGCGTGGCCCTCGTGGGGCTCCTATGCAACGAATCGCCCGGGGGTTGTGGATAGGATTTTTTCGCGAGAAATCCTTGTCGGCCCGCTGACACGGACGCGGTGCCGCCCTCGGGTGGCACCATTCCTTCCTGGAGGGCGTTGTTGCTACCCTACATCCACTCCCCTCTGTGTGCCGGGAGAAATCGTAGGATCAATACTCTGGTCCGGGCAACAATGTTAGCTTTACTTCTTGAAGGTGTTGCTTGGTACTTGACGATCCGCTGCTATGAGCGTGGTGATACTTATCCGGAGGGCGCATCCGTTATGGGTCATCGTCGTTTAGTTGATCCGTCTCTGTCTCCATTTTATTTTTTCTCTGTTTCTTTTGGGCATGTGTTTGCTGTTGTCCCAACATTTTCTTTTGTTTCGATACTATTCTGTGATTGCTATATTAATATAGCGGGGCGACAAGCTATTTCGAGGAGGAAGTGTTTCTGCTTTTCATCTCTGGAATACCTCATGCAATTTTAAAAAACTGCCAATCAAAGTGTTTCTGCTTTTCATCTCTGAAATACCTCATGGAACCGACGCGCTCGCCGAATCACCAGACTACATGTGGAAGCCTTACATCTCACCGCGCTCATCCAGTGGAGATACATCTTTGCTTCCTGCTGATGCATCGATAGTCGTTACCACTGGATCCCGTATCGCATGCCCTCTTTCTCTAGAGCATTCCATCAGCAGTGCTCGACCCATCGGATAACAATCATAAGTAAAGGAGCGGAAGACACGGTCGTAACGACAGAGCGAAAGGGCCCCCCGGCCGGTCGGCTCCTCCTTTATTTCACTGCAGATCGAACCGGTTTCTGCACTCCACGTACGGGTGCTGCAACAAAGCAAGGGCAGGAGTGCCACAATATCGCTTCAGGAAAAGGTCGGGAAAGGATTAAAGGGATTTTTGTCCCGAGTGATAATTGCATCGACGAGTATAATTGCGTTACGTGGAGCCGCGAGGCCGGCCATTTTTTCTATAATAGTAAAAGAGAGAAAAGAAATGCATCAATAATTCAGTGACCATCTGACAACATTTATCTTCAAAGAGAAAACAAGACAACATGTGTATTGCATTTGAGCAGTACTAGTACTGTGTGTGTTTGGTGTATAGAATGATAAGGTTCAATTGTTAGGAGTTCATTTGTTTTATCACGTGGGTGGTCAGGATAATCTCTGCACCAACGTTGTGCACGCTTCCACCGTTCAAATTGCAAAGAAAGCTCAAAGAAGAATCATTCCTGCAAAAAACTGGTAGCTAGCTAGCGGCTGCACGCTGTACATACGTGGCATACTTGTACTTCTAAAACAAGAAGGCTTTGACCTCTCTTCAGTACAACACTACGGTATCGGAGTAATTTGTCATGTTCAGGGTGTGACTTTAACTAGGGGTGCCAATCAAACTCCAATGATGATAAAAACTGAAGAATTTCACCATCAAATCAAAGCCATAAGGCGAGCTAGATTGCACCTCTGACTGACTGGCACTGCTCACTCTCGTACGTCCTCTTGATCGATTTTTCCCTATCATGTTGGTGTCTCAAATATCTTTCGATTAGATGTGATTGGCCACGTACGTACATCCACAGCCGGGCAAGTAAGGAATGGTGATGGCTTTGGTTAATTAGTTTTCTTCTTCACTGCGCAAAGGCGATTTGTGCTCCAATCATGCAGTTTGCTGTCTCCTTTGAACGTGTAGTCAGCGAGCGGCTTGCTGAGGTCGCCTTCTGATGAACATTGTAGTGCTCTATGATTTTAGCGACCTGCCAACGTCCTAATCTTTTTCAGCGAGTCTTTATGAATCCATCCTTATTAAGCCAAAAAAATCTTCCCTCTTGCGTGGCTTATTCTTTTGATGGATGATGTGCAATTTTCTGGTCACAGATATGTATAAATCCTATGCTATTCATAAAACAAATCAACTAACGCGTCATCCTTGTTTTTCAAACACACAAAAATGTACGTGTCTGTTGAAAGTTTGATTTTGCACACTTCATTGAAAATGTGAATCTGCAATTGTTTCAAGATTTTTTTAAACCTGGGATAATTCTTTCTTTCTTTTTAATTTGGAAACAGCCAGATGCAACGAGGTGCAAAACCTATGTCTTTCTTAATTTTGAGAGAGGAGGAATCAAGTCAATGTCCATAAGCTTAAAACTATCCCATGAAAATTATGCATTATAAACCATTGCCAAAACAATGTAAAGGAATACCCCCAAAAAATATGCTCATATGTCTCAGTGTACTGAACTATAACACAGACCAACTAAACACTAAATCTAGAAATGCGTAAATAGTGAATACCATGAGAATACCACTATTAATTAAAATGGTATAGACTGTTTAATATTCTCTGATATATCTACCTATTTACCCTCTATTTTATGTAGCATTGTCTCTGCCACGAAGACGCCATTGCTAAGAACATAAAGGTGTAACACATAACATACCTACACTACACATACATGGTTCCCTTGCCCCTAAACGCCTTTTCTGCCAATGAAGCTGAAGGAGTCCATGGAAATTGAAACACTAGACAGCCCAGCAGGGCGTACATCTTTTTTTTTTTTGAAGAAAATTGGCTAGGCGGTGGAGGTACCATCTCACATGCTCATGTAGAGTTGAGGCGTGCTAGCAGCTGTTCCAAGGAGTATTCACAAAGGATGGGGAGAAGGATGATTCATGGTTCAGCTGCGCACATGGTTTCGTTGTATGGTGATGTCCACATGAAAATCATGTGCACTGCGACTGTGAGTAAGACGATTGGTGCTTTTGAGCGGTGTTCTCGACATGTGGGCGGGACACATGGAGACTTTCTTGGTAGTTCTCTTGGAGCACCACGTCTCAATTTCCGAAGTGAAAACTCTAGGTTTGTCCTTCATTGGACGTACCTGGTAATGACAATTCTCTTGTTGTTTCCTTATTGAAGACATTGTCTAGGGATTGTTCAGACCATCTTCAGGGTGAAAACCCTTGATTTGACTATGGTGGTTAGATAGGGCGACAACGTTCTTAAAGGCGTCGCTTTATAGAAGCTTTTTCGTAGTTTAGGCGTCGCCGGTGGTGGAGGTTTGTTCATGCTGCTCAGAGTCTCTAATCCCCAGGTTGGTTTTTTGCTGTGTGCAACCTTGATGTCTCACTACAGGATAGTGTGTCTTTGCCATGTATAAAAGTCAGACGGCAAATAGAAAAATATACACGGAAAAGGCTTTGCCGTGTATAAAAGTTAGATGGAAAATAGAAAAATATACACGAAAAAGGCTTTGCCGTGTATAAAAGTTAGATGGAAAATAGAAAAATATACACGAAAAAGGCTTTGCCGTGTACTTACACACGGAAAAAGTAGCACGACAAACATCGGCACGACAAAGGTTCTTTGCCATGTGCATTCTTACACGCGCACGGTAAAGGCTTTGCCGTGTGCACTTCACCATACATGGCAGCGTAAAGAGACGTGTCGTCGGGAGGGGAGTTAATGGTCGACAGTTTGTCGTGTGCCGCGATGATAAATACACGGCAAAGCCCATCTCAGTTTGCCGTGTGTTCTTGACGATTGCGCACGGCGAAGCCCCTGTCGGACTGCCGTGTAATGAATTTTGCCGTCTGCCCGTGCGCAACACACTGCCTACTGACAACACAATGGTCAGCCCAGGCCAATGGGCTTTGCCGTGTACCGTTCAAGACGTACACGGCAAAGCCCTTGTCAATCTGTCGTGGGTTAATCTTTTCCGTGTGTGCACGTGAGACACATGGACAACTGACAAGGAAGTGGCCAATCCTCATTAGAGACCAGTCAAAGGGGTAGATCTGCGGAGCCTCCAGATTAGGTTTTCGCTGGAAAATGACTGTCAGGACGGTGGAATCACGTGCAAACTTTCACCTGGCCCTAGCACATGTGTATAAGTGTGGTGGAATGTCCACAGATGCAACATATAACTCACCGGTACGACCGTCCTCACATGCATGCAATAATACTTAGCAAATTCCTGAAGAGGGAGACATGTGTAGGGCCGAGGGAAACCAAAATAAGAACCACAAATAGCAAGGCACGGATAGCTAGCCGAGGGCCGTGAAATATGTGCATGAGAAATGGATATATAAAGGGACACCACAGGTGAAATATGACATGAAAGAAATGACGGATTTTTTTAAAAAAGTGGTCTTTGCCGTGTGTCCAGCGTAGGTTACACGGCAAAGAAACTTTGTCGTGCGTTTGGATAAAATACACGCCAAATCCCTTATTTTAAAAAAATTGATCACGAAATTACCGCGCGGTGAAAAACGGCGGGATTTTTTTTTGCCGAGTATATGTCCAAGACACAGGGCAAAGAACGACCGTCATAACGGTTCCGTGAAGAGCGGGCTGGGAGTACACATGGTCTATCAGTTTGCCGTGAAGAGTTCTTTGTTGTGTGCTCTTTGTCAGTTCACTATGTGTAGTTTCTTTGTCGTGTACTGTTTTGGCGGTTTGTCATGCACTTTTCTTTACTTGTGCCGTGCATTTTTTCTTTGCCTTGTACTTTGCATGACATACACGGCAAAGGACGGCGCTGCCATGTGGCATGCATCTGGATACACAGCAAAGTACCTTGTCTAGACTAGCGCTCTCTCTCGACATTATGTTGTTGAAGAGACCATATGTATTTCTATCAGCTTGATATTATTATATTTTTTTTATAGAAAAAACATGCTAGTGAGAAGATTACAGATCTGCATTTGAGACAACCGATGGCTTGAAACTATCGGGAAGGGTAGTGGTTGGTGCGTAGTGACTCCATTAATGCTCTAAATTGCTGTCAAAATTAATAGTGTCTGATTTTTGTGTCACGGTACTGTTAGGCTAGTTCTAGTGGGGGTATCATAGCTAGTATCATGCATGCCATGTTAGAAAAAATCTGACGTGACATAATAATTAATAAAGAAAGAGATGGTTAGAGTATCATAACACGTAAAACTAAAAAATATTTATGCAAATAAATCTTCTAAACAATTTTGCATTAAAATTTTACAAATCATTAAATATAATACTAGTATGATAGTACCATATAGAAATACCATGCACTATAAAGATAGTATCATACACTAGTATCACATGCATGATACTAGTAATATGATACTACCACTATGACCAGCCTTAAGACTGGTTCACTATGCGTCCTGGAATAGTACTACTAGTAATAGTGAGTTTCGGGTGGTTATCATCATGGTTCACGTACACCTCAATTGATGTAACTGGTAAGATATTACGATATCACAAACAGTTTATTTGGTGCGTGTAGACGGTGACAGTTACTCAATTGTACTCCCTCCGTTTAAAAATAACTGATTTGGTTTATCTAACTTAAATCACTTATTTCTGGACGAAGGAAATACAAAATTTCATGACCTAGAATATCATTGTGATGTGCTATTACCAACCGATTTATTGCAGTGATTGTAGATGGTTTTTTCCTGTTGCGGAATAATCCGGTCGGCTAAAATAGTTGACACGATTGGCCATGGGATAGTGCAAAATTTCCCATTGAATGCGACGGCCAACCGAAGGGACAGCTACCCCTAGCTTTGCCTGAATGGGATTGGTCTGGTAAAGCCATAACGCCGTCCAAGCATTTTTTTTAAGGCTTATAACCATATCCCAGCATAAACATCCATATGAAAAATAAGTTGAAGGCATGACTTTCACGCAAAAAAAAGAGAGATCACGAAGGAAGAGAGCATCTTTAGCAGATACCGCATTCCTCCATACTGCAAAACGCGTATAGGTAAATCGCAACTTGACTTTGCGGTGTGAAAAAAGGCGGAGGGAAAATATGCTGCATAGTTGTACCACAAAGCAGAACTATGCGACATATGTTCCGCCCCGTCGCGTGTAGTACAAAAAAGCGTATGCCGTAAAACAGATTCTACCCCCAACAGCTCAAGCCAATTCAGAATTTTCAATGTTGACAATAGCACACATTTTAACAAAAACACAAACGAACTGAAAACAAACAGACTAGGCTTCCTCATGACCATGATAATCACCTCCACCGTTCACAACAGCACTTGTAGCAGCTCCGCGAGCTTTTCTTGCCTCGATGATCTCCAACCTTTTATCGTCCCACAACTCTTTCATGATCGGATCCATCTTGTCAGGATCCATAGTCATCACTCGTGTTTCATCGGCAATCACTGCTGTCCTAGTCTTTTCCTCTTCGAGACGAATCCTTCGCTCCTCAAACTCATTTTTGCGCTTCTCGTCTTCATGAGTTGCAAGCCACATTTTAATTTTTGACTCATCTCTCTTGTCAGCCAACTTGAGCTTGGTTTCTATTTGTTGTTGTGCTACTAGCGCCTTGTGCTTCATCATGTTGTCGATCTTGTCTCTCAACTTTTCGTGTTCAGCCTTTCTCTTCAACTCTTCCTTCACCTTCTCCGTACCATCTGGTCTTTTTCTTTTGGCTTTTGGTTCATCGTCTTCCTCTTCATATTCTTCCTCCATTTTTATCGCCACGCCGGTTCTTGGAGGTGGTGCGTCTCGATCCCGCACCCTCCACTTATCACTGTCCTTGAGCAATTCCTAGCAATGATGGAGAGCGGATGGTTTGTTCCTTGATGCAGCCATGTCCTTGTACCCGAATTGTGCAATCTTGTCATATTTATCAATGTTGACGTTGCTTGGGGGATGAGTCTTCACTTGCTCGTAGCGGCACTCCAGCAACTGCAAGATTGTTCGATTGTATCCCACCGGCCTTAGAGAGATCTCAATGTGCGAGTGCTTCCTTTCAGCACAAGCTTGAATTTTTTCCCTTAATCCGCTGCCAATACTTCTTCCGATATTGGTCCCGGTGACAGCATCCATGGACACACCCTCCCAAGCCCAGATCAATGTCGCGTCTTCGTCCACGGTGTAATTGACAGATATCTTCGATTTCACCTTCTCCTGGGCAGCATCAAACGCCTCCTTGTCCACCTCTTCTAGTTCATCATCTTCCCAGTCATTGGTCTCTCGCACTCCTTCCTCCTCGCCACCGTCACCGGAAGCAGCTGTACCAGACTCATCAGGTAGGGGAGGACCACTGCTGACGTTCACCCGGCGTCGTTCAGCATGTCAACAAACAAACACAGAACCAAGAGAAGATCCTCGATACGAACACAAAAAATATGGCGATTTTGAGGAAATATGCATCCTATCTAGGGCGAATTTGATGGCAATCAAATCTACAAGGAAACAGTTAGGAACAGGGGCGAATTGGGTGGCCGGTCAAGGGGGAGGCGCCTGTTGGAAATATGCCCTAGGGACAAATAGTAGTAAGGACTATTATCATATTTCATATAGTTTATGATTAAGTTTTATATCATGCTATAACTGTATTGAGTGGAAACATCAATACACGTGTGATATACAAACAACCAGGGATTCCCAGTGAAACTCTAGTCACTGGTTCATTGGTCAACAAATGATCATGTTTCCTAATCATGTGGCATTTATGCCAGTTGGAAATGAGGTCATCTCATTCTGAGAATGAGATGATGAACCAATACCCAACCTAAACATCATGATCCGATCATGTCACGAAGTTCAAGTTACGATGATTAGAAATGGGTCCTCGTAGACTGTTCCTTAGACCGTGAGGCTATATCAATCACTGTCTCCCTAGAGTGCTTAGATAGCATCAAACGCCATCTGGTAATACGGTGGTTATAAAGGTGTGTTCATGTACTCGGAGGAAACCGTAGAGGCAATATATGTCAAGAGTGGGATTTGTCCGTCCATGTGACGGGAAGATACTCAAGGGCCCACTCGGAGAAGTTATATCCAATAGCTGCGCAGCGTGTGATTTGATCACAGGGATATCACTTGTCAGAACGAATCAAGTAGCATTGTTCATTAAAAAGATTTAACACGACATGGTGATGTCATTGATAAGATCTCGGGTAATGCAAGTATCGAGTAACAAAGGGAATAAGACACGACTGTCCCGGTTCAAACGACGAAAGATCTTCGTGGAACGCACAGGAGTCACATGGCCATCCAGGTCCCTTTGTAGATCATTGGTGCGGGAGTGTCCCAACCATGTCTGAAGTGTTCCCGAACCATGGGGTATCACGCTTAAGGGCTTGATGATGCTTAGAGAGTGTTTATAGGATCGGTGGGATCACCGAAGAAGAGTAGGGAGAAAACCGGAAGGGTTTCGGTAAGTCCAGAGGATGTCCGGAGTGGAGGTGGAAGGTGTTCCATAGCCACGGAGGTTGAATAATATGTGAATGAATGTTAAACGTTTATTTAATCATTTATTCATAATTATTTAATAAAGAGAAAATCAATTTAAATGGTCAAAGGCTTAATGGGCCAATTTCCGGAGGGAGAGGGCCCATTAGGGGAAAGCAGAGAGGGAGAAGGGGCAAGGGGGAGGCCGGCTGGGCCTAGCCCCCCGCGCGGGGCCCACTAGGGTGGCCGGCGGTCACCCCTCCCCCTCCTCTCCTTTAGTCCCACCCCGGGACTTTGAGGGAGGTAGTACCTCCCCTCCCCCTATATATAGTGGGGGTATTTGGCCAAATAAAATACACCAATAATCAATAAAGGTCTCCCTACTTTTGGGAGGACCTCTAATTGATATTTTCTCTCTCCCCCTCTCTCTCTCTCTCGTGACCGTGGTCCCAAGTGCATACTACGAAGCGAGACATCTTCACCATGGGCGCCGTCGCCTCTGAGATTCGGATCCGGGAGCTCTACTTCCGCAACTGCTGCTGGATCGGGGAAGCGGGAGTCATCATCAGGCACCGGACGTGTGTAACTCCCCGCGAGGTGTCGCACTTGAGGCACTCAAGTCGTTGGAGCCAGAGGAGCGCAAGGACTTCATCACGACCTTGAGGTCGGCTTCGGCTCGTCTACATCAACCACGCTCTCCTGAGGACAACGCTTTTCGGTCTTCAAGGGTAAGTTTGCGAAAAGCCCCTCCCGTTACTGTATTACTAGTAGATAGGTCCTGGCAGCTTCAGGGGTTCAGGGTAAAAAATATTGTTTTCATACGCGGAACCCCGACAGTGGTATCAGAGCCAGATCTATGCGTAGTAATGCTAGTACGTGTAGAAGACACAAGATGTAGCGTGTGGGCGTTGATCTTTTAGTTGTTACCCTCCCACGTGTACTTGTGTATACCACAGTAATGTTTGATGAAGCGGCCCCCAACCGACTTTACGCGTTCATTCGCGAGACTGGTCCACGCTTGACATACGGCTTGTACCGTATAAAGTGGCTTAGGTGGGTGTCTGTCTTTCTCGCATTAGTTGGTATACCATTTGCAATGGAGGGACCCGAAAGAGGTGTAGTAGAGACAACTACTTGATCAGCGTTGTGCTGAAAGTTCATAGGTAAGAATGGTTCTTGTGCGAAAGCCCATTCAGCCACGTAAAACATGCAAAGATAAAGTAGAGGTGTCTAACTTTATTTTGCAGGGAGCGTTGCTTTCTGATATGGTTGTGGCAAAGGTAAAATGATTACCTTTTATTACGTAGTAGTAGATAGTCATGGAGGTGACAAAGTACCACGCCGGAATGACACCGGTACCCTGGTGTCTACGCCGAGGGATGGAGATCACGACGTGAAGGACCATATCACATCACATTTTACATTCAATGTTATTATTTGTATGTCTTATTGTGTTCTAGTATTAGATACTCGACGGTAGCCTAATAAGATGATTCCTGTTATAATTACCAACGATTGTGTTCCCCCTTAGTGTGCACCACCAAGAAAATTCTTCGGTATGAGGCGATCCATGGTTACATGCCTGGGTGTCAGACATATCTACGTTCACATACAGTGGGTGTAAGCCATGTTGCACAGCGAATACACTAAGGTTGAGTTGGCGATCCTAGCATGTGTAGACATGGCCTCGGAACGCGGATGGTTGAAAGATCGAGCACGAGTCGCATGAATAATGTGACCGACGTTTAGCGTCCACCCTTGAACCCACATTGATGGCCGTGACGATCAGGGGAGATGTGGCTGATAGGGGTCGTGTTATCACTAGGAACCCTTTTGGAGATAGGTGTTTCTAAGTAGAGTTATTATTAACTCATTTAATTATAAACTTAGTCTAAATTCCTTTTTCAATTATAAATGTAGAAAATGGTTCTTCCTGAGATTACCTTTCCTATCGACGATTGGTTAAAAGGAGAAAAGCTCAAGTTAGATGGATCCAACTTTTCTGCATGGGTCATACGCCTGTTTGATCTCCTTGGGGAGAACAATGTAGCTGAATACATGACCTGCGAGATGTATTTGGAACCACCCTATTCTCATGAGACCCAGGAGCAGCGGGATCTGCGCTATCGTCGTCGTGTGATGGCCACATTTATATCAGTGACCATGCGCCTCGGAATAGAGGATGGGCTATGGCCAATGATGGAAAGTCTCAAGCCCCGAGTGGTCATGGCACATCTGAGATCGCATTTTGTGGAACAAGTGCGCATGTGGGAGTATGAGCTGATGGAGAACTTCCTCTCCATAAAGATGGAGGAGGGCTCCTCACTAGACGAGCACTTATTGAGCATCTACGATGCGTACATGACTCTGACATACTACCTGGACAACTGGTACTCAAGCTCATTTGCGATGGGAGTTGTGCTACGGTCACTTCCACCAAGCTTCCAAGCACAGGTCAGGATCTGCATTATGAGAGGCGACACGGAAACACTAGATTTCCTCGAGTTCATATCATTTCAGAAATGTGGTAGATGAACCCAATGTCGCTGGAGTCATCAATGACAAATGTATCTATTTGATATACAGTTTTATAAATGTTATAATCTTGCAAACACATTTGCAGTGTTAAGTATATCTAATACTTGTTCTGTTTTGCTGAAAACAGGTCTATCTGCATGAGAGGTGCTTGATGGAGAGGAGGTGACGTTGCGTGTTGATGGCGAGCATGATGATGACGGCCGACGACACTCTCCCTCGACATTTATCATTTAGTTTATGTTTTAGGATGATTATTGTAATCAAGAGATTGTGAACTTCTTTAGTGTGTCTCACACTTCGTGAGACGGTTATTCATATAATTTTGTAACAAACAGTTGTTCTACTTTTATGAATAATTTCTATTCGTGTTCATATCTTGTTTGATTATGTGTGAATTATCCTTGTTATTTGAAACTAATTGATAATGCATGAACATTTGTAAAATATTAAAATGCCTTGTTTAAAATACCCAACTTAATGATATGTTCATTAATGAATAAAAAACCATTGTTTAAATTCAAAGTTATGTGATAATATGTGAAAGTCATTCGATTTCTTATCACATATAAATCATGCCTAAGTTCGGCAAATTAACTTGAACACTGAGTATTACTTGAATACAAAGTGTTTAAAGAATTGTTAAAAGTAAATACATATTCGATGTATTGTGTTTTAACGAAAATGGTAATTATCATTAAATGTGTAAAGTAGTTTACCGAAGGAAACATGAATATGAAACTATTTAATTTGATCAAAGTGTTTCATCAACAATGGGTATAAATATAAAAGAGAATCCAATTACTATGATTTGATCAATAGTAATGAAATTCAACTTTATAAGAATGGCATAAAAGTAATTGTGAAATGCAAAGTGTTTTGAAACATCAAAATACGAAGTATCACAATGTGATATTAGATATCAAAAATGGGTTGAATAGAAGGCACCAAATAAATTGTTGTAGTGTAGATGTCGAGACCATTAGCTTAGAAATAATTAGCACTCAATTAGAAGGTAGTGAACCATTTGAATTCGTGAAAGTTTTGGAGTTATTCGATATAAACAAAACAATAGTGAATAAGTCCTTGTAGCGTATTCATGGAAACTTTGAATACGAAACCCATAGCTGAAACCAAAAGGAAAGCAAGATTCGTATTGCTTGGATTTTGGTACATTCTTTAGAAAGCTCACTTTTAGTGATGTTTCTCGATTATAGAGCAAATGGAAGATAGTGAAAACACGATGAGGATTCAAAACCCTGCATCAGAGTGTTGAGAAGCACAACGGACAACGTTCCTAAACGATTCTCTTCACAGAAGGAAAGAATCAATGATATTGATCATTGTGTTTTCTCCACTAGTGTTTTCACTACATGAAGTAGGATTCAAAATGTAAATCCCTATCTAGTATGGAAACATTTGTGAATCATTTGTCATGATTCTTGGAATATGACATACCTATGAACTACTGAGGAAATAATGGTAAACTAAAATTATGAGACATCCTAGAAGCAATATTCACTTGAGATTAGAAAGCAATTCGTTGCCGAATCTCACAAGTAAAAGGAGTTTCTTAAATTTTCCCAAATGACTGCAAAGCCATAGAGGAAAAAGGGGTAAATGACAAAAGCACAATTTGTCAGGTATTGGACAAATTCAAATGAATTTGATTCAAATGTGCTAAATGTCTAGTGGATTTAAAACTAGTAAAGTACTAGTATCTCATAGTAAAATCTCCAAGTTTGATATTTGATCAAAGGATTTTGAAGTTGTTCAAAATAGTGAGTGGATGTGAAATTTGCATAAAATTGAGTGGGAGCTATGAAAGCCTTCCTGAAACAACATGTGATTGACATATTTTTGAGTGGGAGCTTAGAGAGAGTAATTTTTGAGTATGTTAAGAATGAAAGCATAAATACTTATCAATAATGATTTATAAGATGTAGAAGTTGATAATAGATGTATTATAATATTATGTAGTATTCCTTAAAGGATTCTGAAAGGGGTTTTCAGAATAGAAGTTAATTAAGGAACCAATCCTTAATAACTCGAATTAGGAATAGCATTAAGTTTAACATCAATGGTTGTAAGAAAGAAAAGGATGATCGTCATCCACTATGTTGAGACATAGGTTCTATATTAGTAAACCATGATGATAACTTAACATAATATGTGATCCAATAAGAAACGTTTAAAAGTGATTAAGTTTGAATCACGGAACATTGAGCTAAATTTGTCTGCAGTATCTAGTAGAAAACTGTGGATATATTTTCCAAATCCATAAAAGGATGACATATCTTAAAACATAAGGGGTTATGTTATAAGGGAATATGTTGGAAACTCCCGTAATACCGATTAAAGTCAAGTAGGAAGCGAGGTGAACAAAAAACATCGAAAGTTGCATAGTGTGCACTGGTGTTTCGATGAATACATTTATAATAATAGATAAGGGTACCATCTAAAGTGTTGTATAATGTTATGGCGGGGCTAGTTCACTTTTAACGTAGAATGATGTGTCCCAGGGCACAGTGCCCATGAGAAAGCCCCCGAGGTTGATCTAACGTCACTGTAGGCTCCTGGAATCAGGCCTCGTTCTGTTGCCATAACGACGATGCATACACACAGATGCTATCATGTGATGATAAAATATTAATGTCAATCAAGGTGACATTAGTCAGTTGCAAAGGATTTGGGACTGTAAAGTACATACCCAAGACTCAACCTCTTCCATGAGCAAGCATGTTCAGGGTACCGGATATATGGTTCCAATGATTGAGAACAAATGCGGCTAGTGTATTTGCACTCTAGTGCAAGTGGGAGACTATTGGAAATATGCCCTAGAGACAAATAGTAGTAAGGACTATTATCATATTTCATATAGTTTATGATTAAGTTTTATATCATGCTATAACTTTATTGAGTGGAAACATCAATACACGTGTGATATACAAACAACCAGGGGTTTCTAGTGAAACACTATTCACTGGTTCATTGGTCAACAGATGATCATGTTTCCTGATCATGTGGCATTTATGCCAGTTGGAAATGAGGTCATCTCATTCTGAGAATGAGATGATGAACCAATACCCAACCTAAACATCGTGACCCGATCATGTCACGAAGTTCAAGTTATGATGATTAGAAATGGATCCTTGTAGACTGTTCCTTAGACCGTGAGGCTATATCAATCACTGTCTCCCGAGAGTGCTTAGATAGCATCAAACGCCATCTGGTAATACGGTGGTTATAAAGGTGTGTTCAGGTATTCGGAGGAAACCGTAGAGGCAATATATGTCAAGAGCGTGATTTGTCCGTCCATCTGGCGGGAAGATACTCAAGGGCCCACTAGGAGAAGTTATATCCAATAGTTGCGCAGCGTGTGATTTGATCACAGGGATATCACTTGTCGGAACGAGTCAAGTAGCATTGTTTAGTAACGAGATTGAACACGACATGGTGATATCATTGATCAGATCTCGGGCAATGCAAGTATCGATTGACAAAGGGAATAAGACACGACTATCCCGGTTCAAACAACAAAAGATCTTCGTGGAACGCACATGGGTCACATGGCCATCCAGGTCCCTCTATCGATCATTAGTGCGGGAGTGTCCCGACCATGTCTAGAGTGTTCCCGAACTGTAGGGTATCACTCTTAAGGGCTTGATGATGCGTAGAGAGTGTTTACAGGATCGGTGGAATCACCGAAGAAGAGTAGGGAGAAAACCGGAAGGGTTTCGGTAAGTCTGGAGGATGTCCGGAGTGGAGGTGGAAGGTGTTCCATAGCCATGGAGGTTGAATAATATGTGAATGAATGTTAAATGTTTATTTAATCATTTATTCATAATTTTTTAATAAAGAGAAAATCAATTTAAATGGTCAAAGGCTTAATGGGCCAATTTCCGGAGGGAGAGGGCCCATTAGGGGAAAGGAGAGAGGGAGAAGGGGCAAGGGGAAGGCCGGCTGGGCCTAGCCCTCCCCGCGCGAGGCCCACTAGGGTGGCCGGCGGTCACCCCTCCCCCTCCTCTCCTTTATTCCCACCCCGGGACTTTGAGGGAGGTAGTACCTCCCCTCTCCCTATATATAGTGGGGGTATTTGGCCAAATAAAATACACCAATAATCAATAAAGGTCTCCCTACTTTTGGGAGGACCTCTAATTGATATTTTCTCTCTCCCCCTCTCTCTCTCTCGTGACCGTAGTCCCAAGTTTGGATTAGTGAGCGAGACATCTTCACTGAGCGCGTCAGGCCAAGGGATTCGGATCCGGGAGCTCTACTTCCGCAACGGCTGCTGGATCAGGGAAGCGGGAGTCATCGTCAGGCACCGGACGTGTGTAACTCCCCGCGAGGTGTCGCACTTGAGGCACTCAAGTCGTTGGAGCCAGAGGAGCGCAAGGATTTCATCACGACCTTGAGGTCGGCTTCGGCTCGTCTACATCAACCACGCTCTCCTGAGCGTTGACAACGCTTTTTCGGTCTTCAAGGGTAAGTTCGCGAAAAGCCCCTCCCGTTACTGTATTACTAATAGATAGGTCCTGACAGCTTCAGGGGTTCAGGGGCGTAGGGTAAAAATTATTGTTTTCATACGCAGAACCCCTACAACGCCATCACCAGCGTGCATGCAGAGAGAGGCTTCTGGCTCACGGGTTTCTTCGGCTTCGGGCGGAGGGCCCCTTGGATCCACACATTTTCTTCTGACCGCCGGAGGGCCATATGGGGGCAGTCGAACCACCAGGAGCGTGAGGCTGCCTGCCTAGTCGCTTCCTCGCTGGTTTCACCACCTGCGCAAGCGGAAGGCTGTCATCGATGACATCCGCGGCGGGAGGGCTTGTCGGTTGGACTTCGGCGGTGGAATCGGCCGGCGGAGGCTCGGGAGGGTTCATGACAGCGGTGCGGTGGGGAAAGGCTAGATGGGCAACGACGAGGAGATCGGAAAATGGCGGCAGCGCGGAAATGTCCCTGGCACCAAGCAAAAGGCAGGATGCGGTTCACCGCATCCGCAGTCCTCGATACAGGAAATATGCGGCACAAAAACGACCTTTTGCGGTGAACCGCAAAAATATTTCGGATGCGGTACAGTTTAGGGTATGTAGAATGGCCACTTTTTCCGTCTCGTACCGTAAACTGACGATTATTTTGCGGAACGGGGCTGGATGCGGTATCTAGAGATGCTCTAAGATACCACCACAATTGTTTTTCAAGGCCAGCATATGGTTGTATAGAACTTATTCTCCAGGGACTGTAGTATAGGTCTTATTGATCCTATGCTAAATGTGTAAGCCCATGGATATGTTGTCATGATTTGTTTTAGTGTGGAATGGACAAAATGGGCGAAATTTGTTAACTTTATGGAGCCACGAGAATACTCCTGCTTCAATCTATCCTATAAATAGTGTTTATATACTAATGAATGAATAATGTTATTCCAAATTATAAATATCATGATAGTTGGTAGTGCGGTGCTAATATTCAAGTATGGATAATCTGCTATCCTGCAAACACGAGTATTGATAAAATTGAAATTTTAATTTATAATGTGAAGCTATTGTTTATTTCTTAGTTTTCCTTCTCACAATACGGCGTTGCGCAATGTTTCCTGCATTTTGCAACAAGTGTCCTCTCGAAAGTAAATGGAGATGTCCAATAATTGCACTCCTAATTAAGTAGGTTTACTTTAGAAGGTTGCTGCGGGGTTGATGCCACGGAACTAACAATGTGGAAAAGGTTAAAATCATGGTGGAAACCCTTTCCTTTTGATTTTCTGTAGAATTAAGCTCAAGAACTGAACTTGTGCACGTAGAAAGGGTGAGTTCTTAGAATTACGAGACTAACAAATTACTTGCAGGAACAATATAACGTGGCAGAATAAAGGGAAAACTAAGTAAAATGTTACACAAATGATGTTTCAAAATAGGAAATTCAACGAAACCACAAGTATTGTAGTGGGGGTTTCAAAAAACCAGAACCCAAGGATCCTTTTCAGAAGACCACAACTTTGGGGTACGTTGTTTCAAAGAATTTAAATGATGAAATTTAGTCCATTTGACAACGTTTCTGATGGTGTGGTCTCACTATTCAGGTCCTTGTGGCAAAAGTGGCATGTTTTTCTCATTTTTTCCTACGGACCAGACTGGACTTGAAATGAGCCGTTCATAATTTTTCACGCTTTTGACTTTTGGCTAAAGTTAGTTAAGGAAACCCAAAATTAGCGTATGAAAGAAACTATATTTGTTTGGCCTATCATTGACCTCCGAATAAGCTCTTGTAAAATTTCTTATTTTGTTTGAAAACTTCCAAATTTTGATTGAATTTGGTCAAAAGTCAAAAAATATGAAAATTTCAAATCAGCTTGGCTAAATGTGATGAAAATTTTCTATTTTACTCACTACGTGTAGTTTGGTCTACTAGAATGTCTTCAGAAAATTCCTAAAATATTGAATTTTTTTGACAAATTTTGGCCGAAAGTTACAGAAACATCAAAATTCAAAATGAGCTCAAATATTTCCAATCTACATGTAATTTAAATTACGGGTAATTTTTTCAACATTGTAAATTGAAATTGTGAACCATGTTTGGCCAAAAGTTAAACAAACGTAAAATCTTTCAAACAATTTAGTGCAAGTCCATTCCGTAGGAAAAAACTAACGCATGCTATGCCATGTGGAACCTTACCGGTGGTGGGCCCACGTTGTCATAAATGGTGTCAAGCTGACTAAATTTTGAGTTGTTGGTTCTATGAAACAACTTAACCCAAAAGTTGTAGTTTTCACAAAAAAAAAAAACTTGACTGTGTTTTTGTGATACCCTAGCACTAGTAGTTGTGGTTTTGTAAAATTTGCTCTTCAAAAATAATATTTTTGTTGTGGGTCCAACTTGTTGAAATTGGTGGGCTAAGTTAGGGAAGGTATAAGTGGGATGAAGCAAATGGCACAACCATGGAGAGCGGTGACAATGAGAAATTGCAAGACAACAAGAGATGGAGATCACCCGAATCTCAACCAGTCCGAAGTCCAGCCTGAAGAAGAACAATATAAAACAATGTTTTGATTAAGTTATAATTATAATGTTGGTAAGACTGAAATTTAACTAGGAAAATTGGTTACTCCTCGGCATTTTGGGGTGCGACGAACATGTTTAAGTGACCGATATAGTCTTTGCACAAAACAGCAGCAGTGCAGCACTGCAGGCAGACAGCAATGGCATACACGAAGCTCCCACCACTGATTAAAAATTCATAAAATAGGCTCCATTGGCCATTTCTTTTCCATTGTTACCTTCCTTTAAATACCCCCTCAGCTCCACCCTGCTCTACTCGTGCTAAAACCTAAAACCCCAAAGCAGCAGAGCATCCCCACGATCTCTCACTCGGTAACTCATCAGTCCTTCCACACGAATCCAACATCACAAAGAAGCGCAAGAAACAGCGATGGAGCCTAACATGGCCCCGCGGCGGCTGTGGCACGTGGTGCGCGCCGTGCTCTTCATGCTCCGCAAGGGCATGTCCAAGCGTAAGCTGTCCATGGATCTCCAGCTACTCCTCCACCGCGGCAAGATCGCCGGCAAGGCTCTCGGCAGGCTCATGAGCGCCCACGGCCACCACGACGACCATCCCACCGCCGCGAAGGCGCCACCACCGCCGTTCTCGTGCAGCGCCCTCGACCCCGCGCTCGCCGTCTACAACTACAACCCGCGCGGCGCCGGCCTCGAGGTGGAGTTCAGCTGCAGTAATACCCCCTCGTACCCGCCCATCCAACTCATCCCCACCAAGCGCGGGCGCCGCCGCAACAACCGCCGTACCCACCGCGGCGCCAACGGCGCCGAGCCCGGGTGGTACAACTACGACGCGGCCGACATTGCCAAGGTCTTCCAGGTCCTCAACGACGAGAAGCTTCTGAACGAGGACGACGTCGGTGCGGCCGCGCTCGCCGTGTTGGCGACGCCTTCTCCGGCGCTGTGGTCGAGCTTCGGCCGCAGCCCGGCGGCGGCGAGGCAGCTGCGGATCACCGACTCGCCGTTCCCGGTGAGGGACGACGCGGCGGATCTGGAAGGTGGCCTCGTGGACCGGGAGGCGGACGAGTTCATCAAGAAGTTCTACGACCAGCTGCGCACGCAGCAGAGCCTCGCCGTCGCCACGCCGGAATACGGGTATGCGCGTCCAGCGACCGGCGTCGCGTACTAGCACCTAGCTAGCAACGTGCCGATCGAAATGTCCTTTAGGTGTTAGCAACTCCTGGCACCTTTCAAAGTGTAAGTGTGTGCGTGCTCCAGTACATATATGTCTGTGTCTTCTTTGTGGATCAAGCATATTTTGTACGTAGAGAGCTACTATTATATGGTCTAATAATTTTTCTAGCATATGGAGCTGTGTGATTGTATATGCTTAATTAGTTAGATCCATGCATGTAGTAGTATATTATTATGGTTTAGTAGTAGCCTAGTAGGTAATTAAAAGGGATACTGCACACCCTGCCGTGTGTTTTGTAACTATATATGCTACCCGATCGATCAAGCTAGCTTGTGGTTGCTCAAGCAAGGATTTGTAACATAAGGAAGGCCTCAGTTGGAATGTTTGTAAACTGATTTGGTTGCCATACGGGTACACGACGGCTAGTACCACAACACAGCGACACATATGTACAACTTTCCAGAATTTCTTCCATTTTTTCAGGTAATACATGTCTCATTTATAGAATAAAGATCATGTTACAAATCATTTACGCACCGTCTTACGGAACTGAAAGGATTGTAAACCCTAGTTTTTGCAAAAAATGACCCTCAGCCAAGAATGAAAATTATTATCCAGACTGACGAAACCCCTGAGCAAAATACCAATGCTTGTTACTCGTCTCTAGCACCACCGTAGCGGCCAACCAAGGCAAAGTGGAGAGATGACCTCTTCACCCGAGCTCAACGCAGCTCCCTCATTGATCTGCGGTTTTGCGGACCTCCAAAGTAGCTTGCCAAAGGAAAAGTCATTGGCATCGAAAGAATCTGGTTAGGGCAACACCCTGGACAAGCCATCAAATTCAAAATCTGGCACCCCCACGCGACGATAACGGAGGAGGAAGCCAGATCTACCAACCTTCAACCACGATTCCAGCGCAAGATTCACCATATTCCAGTTGTCCACAACGCAAAATCGTATGCACGGACACCTGAACAACCTCCCAATCTCCGCTCTGACACAGGAGCATGCGTCGTCGCAACGGTGGAGCCCGAGGACACATGTCCACCACAAGGATGTCGCCGCCACCACGTCATCCCTGCTTGAACATAGCTGACCACAAAGTAGAACACCACATCGGAGGAGGATCTGAAACACTTTTATTCATCACTGTTGTCGCCTACGGCAGAGCCAAGGTGTCGAGCGGCCAAAAAACCTAAGGTACAGATATCCGACAACCCCCCCCCCCCCCCCCCCATCCCCCTCTCACAACTGACAAGGTCGCCAGTTGGAGGAGAGCCGCCGGAGACCGGTGTTGGAAGGAGAGAGAGCCATGTGAGAGCTAGATCGCCTTTGCTCTCCTCCCGGCGCGAGGGAAAATAAAAACTACCAATGAATCAGAATTTCTTCCGTTGTTTCTTCTTATCTTGACCAGGGATGATTCGTATCTGTATTTTGGTTCTAGAGAATAGATCGACCTGTCAAACATCAGGATATCAGATATCTCAATCTCAGTGAATTGTTTTGGGCCATGTTCATATCAGTATAGACTTTCTCTGAGATCGACATGTGTCAACGTCCTACCAGATCGAGTGATTAGGAGCCCTCTACAGGAGTTACGACGTGGCCTAGACTGGACCGCATGGTTGTGTTAACAGCAAACGTTTGGGAGCATTTTAGTTGTTCCCATTACAAAATATAAGCTGTTTTAGCTTTTTCATGTATCTATCATCTCTTAGTGTGTAGGTTACTTATTTTGGTCATAACCTACACATTAAAAGTCGTATAGATACATATGGTTCAGAAAAAAGCTAAAATATATTATAATTAAAATAGATGATTAATTTACGGTTGAATTAGGTAGGTAGGACGCTGGGGGTAAATGATCAACAAATTAAACATAGCTACGTGTCGACAGTTGGTCATAGTGGAAATTCCTCTCGGGTTGCTCACGCACAAGCGACTCCGGAGGCCCTCCGAAACCCTAGCCAACACCAACCTCAGCTGTTTCCCTTGGTCGCTGCCACTGCCGACACCTTGCCGAAGGCAGAGGGCAGAGGAGGCACGCAACGGCGGTGCATCGGTGCAGAGATGCACGACGACTGGCCCGTGTGCATGGTGGTTTGTGGACGTGAAGACAAGGTGACGACGACACTGGGAGTGGGCGGATCAAACGAGGCGTAGCCCTCGGCAACGCCATCCAGAGCGTTGTTGCCATGGCGTGCGGGGGCGACAACGGGCTCGTCCTAGGCCTGATCTGGGCTGGCGAGTTGCGGCGGCCACTACGCGCATCGGCCAGACGTGTTGCTGTCCTCAAGACCTTTTCGGTCTGATCTAGGCCAACCACAGTGGTTCAACTACTCAGGCTAGTATCTATACGGTGGGCAGACGCGTGACAAAGACCTTTTGGGTCGTTTGTTCACCTATGTGCTCCTGTTCGGCACCAGAACTAGTGAAGTCGGGGACAGTGTGGATCGTCTTCTCCTTTGAAGCCGGTTGTTGGCATGGAGGGTGACTTGGCATCTTATAGGCGGTGGATCGTCTTTCGTGGATTTTTGATCGGGTACTTAGGGTTTTCGTCCTGAGGGCATCTTATATGCGGAAGGAGAGGCCGAGGGGTGCTGGGGTCGGCCAGACCACCCCCCTGCGCGGGCCTGGCCTGGCCGTGCGACCAGGTGGTGTGGTCGGCCCCCAGCCCTTCTCCGTCTCGTATTCTGGCATCTGATGACTTCCGGAAAAATAGGCACTTTGGCTTTTGTCCCGTCCAATTCCGAGAATATTCATTTTCTGACTTTCCTGGAACCAAAAACAGCAGAAAACAGTAGCTTGTGGCTCTTGTTAATAGGTTAGTCCAAGAAATCATATAAAAAGTACTCCAAAGTGTGGACAAAACACAAGAAAGTGGATAAAACCAAGCATGGAACATCAAAAATTATAGATACATTTGCAATGTATCAACATCCCCAAGCTTAACTCCTGCTCGTCCTCGAGTAGGTAAGTGATAAAAAGAAAGAATAATTTTTCAGGTGACATGCACCATCAAAGACTTGATCAAAGTATTTGTAAAACATTCAAAGCTGGGATCATAGTACATCAATCATAACATGAAAGACAAAGTTCTACCAATAAGACAAAGAAACTATGATGCAACATGAAAAGGCACAAACAAAAGATTCATGAATAACAATGCTTTGCAAGACGTTTGTTTGTTTCACATAAAGAAAACATAGCATAATAGTATTCAGCTTGTCCCTCATAGAGTAGCAAATATAAATACATAGGACACCTTCAAAATTCATAAGAGTGACTAGATACAAATAGTTTAAAACAAGCAATATCAAGGTATGCATCAATCAACTAGTCTTGGGACAATGCACATAGAACTAAGAATGGCCACTATGCTCTCAAAGTAGGTGCATAAAAGTAGAAGGTGGAGACTCAATATAATGGTGGAAGAAAGGCCTTCATAGAAGGAAGCAGAGATTCAAGTCTCATAAAGAGCTTCCAAAAATTATGGTACTTATAGCTTTCAGCTCTCATTGCCCCTATCATAAGCATCTTGAAGTGATTAAGGTTAAAGTGAACAAACTATGGTGTACATGCTTAACAAAGTATAAGTTAGAAATATCATGTCCCTTGTATACGAGGGCCGCTCCTCATGCTACTCAAGTTTAGTCACCGGTAAGTTCTTGTCATCGTAAGTACATGTGTATCATAGAGAACCGCCATGTGGTACCTTGCCCAATGATACGGAACAATCCCCATATCAAAATGACAAGGCAAGCAGGCAACGAGCATCTCAGCAATCTTCTTATTTACCATGGGAATATGGTGCTTTTTTCTCTCTTTCCTCTTTTCATAATCTCTTTTTTTTTCTCTTTTTTTCTCAATATAGGACTTTTTTTATAAGAAGAATGCTTGATAGACAGCTCATTATGGTTACGCTGCAGGTTTCCACCATGTCAGCATGGATTAGACCAGCGGCCCAGGCATTTGTCTAACACATATACATAACTCCATGGAATTACAAGCTCCCCTTTTATTTCACACCGACGATATCCATATACAAAAGACCATGATATCAACTAGGTACAAGTACCAAGTGCAATGTTGAAAGCGTTCCCCATGACAGCATGGTTCTGCTAATTCCCAACAAATAAGTGCAAGCATATACAACATAGACGACACAATGGTTCAAGTTTATTAAGGGCAAGAAAAGTAAAGTGTGCCATCAAGTTCGTGAGAGCTTTAATCACTAGTTTTCTCATACCAAGTTTTATTAGGAAGGTAAACAAAAGCATGAATATACTTGGAATAGCATAAGCTAGTAGGTAGGTATGGTGGACTCTTTGGAATAACTTGGTTTAAGGAGTTGGATGCATGAGTGGAACTCATACTTGGTTGTGGAGGCTAGCAAAAGACTGGGAGCGACAAACTAAGAGAGCAATAATAGCCATAATCATGCAGAGCGACAAAACATCATTGATCAAAGCATAAAGTGATACTACAAGTTGAAAACTAAAAGATCATAAAGGCTACGGTGACTTGAGATAGTCATAACATGGTGTGAGCATGCACCAAGTCAACCCAAATAAAGCATCAAAGGAGAATACCACTATAATATGCTTTAATATGCTAAAACAACACATGATTCATCCAAGACACATTAAGCAATCTCAATTGTTTATAACAAGTCATGCTACAACAAAGAATACTAAGCATAAAGCCAAAACAATATCAAGCATGGCTCTTTTTACCACATAAGTATGAACTTTCCTACTCTTTTCCAATCCAAACCAAACTATTTACAAACCAATGTATGAAAGAGGGGGTCCAACCAATTTATTCAGAAAACTAAGAAAACAAAGCAAACAAAAAACCAAAACGAAAACAAAAAAGAAGACGCTCTAAGAACAACACAAGTGTGCATGAAACAATAAAAATGAAGCGTTTGGAAGAAACCTGGGATTTTTATTGATGAAGAAGGGGATGACTTGGGCATCCCCAAGCTTTGACGCTTGTACTTATTGGATATTTCTTGGGGTGACACGCGTGGCATTGATGACCCACAAGTATATGGGGTGTATCGCAGTATTTTCGATAAGTAAGAGTGTCGAACCCAACGAGGAGCAGAAGGTGCTGGCTAGTGGTATGGATCAGGAATTCTCTGCAAATACTTAGCAAACGGATTTTTAGGGGTTTTTGATAAAGCAAGTAAACAAGGTACGAGTAAATAAAAGACAATAGGAATAAATGCAGCAAGTGGCCCAATCCTTTATGCAGCAAAGGACAAGCCGATTGTATTTCTATAGATGACCAAACATTCTCGAGGACACATGGGAAGACTGTCAAGTGCTTTCACTTCATATAGTCGATTAATCTTCTCTAGCTTGCTAAGTGTTGTGTGGGTGAACCTGTGCTAATGTACCGCCCCATCCAAGACTAATACATACTTGTGATTATACCCCTTGCAAACATCCGTAAGCACAAGAAAGTAATTAAGGTAGAAACCTAACCACAACTTTAAACTCTAAGACCCTTACGTCCCTTGTGCAATGGTTTCCTAATGGGGGTTCAGGTTTCTGTCACTCCGGCAACCCCTACGATTAGTAGCCAAATACACAATGCATTCCCCTAGGCCCATATACGTGAAGTGTCATGTAGTCGACGTCCACATGACACCACTAGAAGAAGTACACCACAACTTAAATAACAATCTATTGAATCTTTCTCAACGCAACTCCACTACTAACAACAAGACTTCTCCCATGTCCTCAAGAACAAACACAAGACATCATATGGATCATGATCAGAGATGGAATAATGATGTATAACAATCTGAACATAAACAATAATTCAATGGTTCACTCAATAGCATCAACTACAAAGAGTAATCAACACCGGGAAAGTTTCCCCTATGAACTATAGCAAGATTCAGCGCAATTGTTACAGCAATATGGGGATGGTGATGAGGGTGCTGATGGTGATGATGGTGGTGATGATGATGATCCCGATGAAGTCCAGCTTGATGGTGGTGTTGATGGCGACGATCTCCCTCTTGGAAGGAATTCCTGGCAATCATGCTGAGAGATCTTTCTCTCGGTGTTTTCCGCCCAGTAGGCGGCGGAATCTTCTGTGGTCGCTCCCGAGTCTTAGGGTTTCGTGGGGATGATATCGCCCGGAGGAGAGGCTGGAGTGGGCCAGGCGGCCACACCACTCCCGTGTGACTAGGCCTGCCGCGCCATGGGGTGGTGTGGGCCCCCTGTGGCCCACCTCCACTCCATCTTCTAGCATCCCGAGTCTTCTGGAAAAATAGGATTTTCCGTATATTTTCCTGGATTTTCTGATCTTCGCGAATTTTGCCTCCAAACAGCACCTTTTCCATCAGAATCCTGACTGCATCGGTCCATGCTCCAAAAGTCATCAACCATGCAAAAACAGGTGAAATAACATAAGTATCACCTCTCAATACGAAATATATCAATGAATAATAGTGAATTAAGACAAAGAATAGTGATGCAAAATGGACGTATCAGGCATCCCCAAGCTTGAGCTTTAGTCCATCCTTCATCTGATTACTCATTCCTTCCATACACCTAAAATTTTTCCTTCATACAAAACTTCACACAATCTTTATTAGCAACATTAGTGCACTCAAGATAATAGGTCTTAAGGTTCAGTTCCAACACCAATAAACTTCCATTAGAACACTAGCTACTGAATCACTACCCTCAAAAAGCTCAATTCCCCAAAAGAACTCAAAAAGGAACCAACAAGAAGCAAATGCAGAAAATGGTAGAAATCTGTCAAAATAGACCAGTAGGTAAATACGATTTTTTTAGAAGACCTTCTGTTGCTCAAATCAAAAAGTGTTGAACTAACGAAAGTTAGATAACAACCTGGGGCAGAAGCAAAAACATTCACGCCTCAAAAAGACGTTCAGAGATTTTACACGAATTTTTACGGTGAACCACAGAAATCTGTTTTGGGACAGCAACTTTCCCAATCATTACTTCTCTCTCATTAGAACTCTTGGCACAAAAAGCAAATAAAAAGGATAAGGAGTGGTTATTACTGAAGTAATAACTTCCAAGACTCATCTAAAACTTTTGGGTTATCTCCCAATAAGTACTTTTCTTTAACGCCTTTAAGTTAGGCATAAGAAGCAAGAAAGAATCAAGTGTTCTCAAATGAAGAAGCATTAAGATTAATACCAGAAATATCTTCAACAAGGCAAGGTATATCATCCAAATAAGTTCTAGAGGATCCTCTCTCAATGCTCTTAGGTTCACTATTTTCATCAAAAGGGTTTTCAGGAACAATCCAATCAAGATTCTTTTCTATGGCTTCATGTATTGCTACCAATTTAAAGGGGATTGGTATCTTAGGTTCCTCCCCATTAGGTTCGGTTTTGTTCATCTTTTCTCGTGTACCAACAACATCTACACATGATCCTAGCTTATTGAAACGTTCAAAGACTTTTCTAGCTTCCTTGGCAACATCATAGAATTCCTTAAACAAAGTTTCTAGAATAAAATCTCTCTTTTCAGGGTCCTCAATTTCTTTAAGCTTAAGAAACATTACTTGCATTAAGGGGTTGAGGTTAACAAACCTAGCTTCCAACATGTGAACTAAAGAAGCTGCAACAATCTCATAGCTTGGAGCAAGTTCTGCAAGGGATCTATCCTTAGTATCCTCATGTTTACTAACATGATTAAAGAATTCTTCAATATTATCTTTTCCAATTATTGAACCACTACCTATTGAAAGGTCTTTCAGGGTGAATTTAGGGATCAACATGGTGAGCTAAGGAAGAGGTGACAACTAAAGGATACTTAATTTTTTTGTGTTTTTGATAAAGAAAGCAAACTAGTAATTTTTTTGTGTTTTTGAATAAGAAACAAGCAAACAAAGCAAAAAAAGAAACAAAGCAAAACAAAAATAACAAAGTAAAGAGATTGGTTATGAGGGACTCCCCTTGTGAAGATGTCCTTGACTCCCCGGCAACGGCGCCAGAAAATATGCTTGATGGCCCAAAATATATCGAGCTCGTTGGGGAACCCCAAGAGGAAGGTATGATGAGCACAGCAGCAAGTTTTCCCTCAGTACGAAACCAAGGTTATCAATCCAGTAGGAGCAAGGAAACACCCCAAAGGTGTAGCTAGCTGAACAATGGCAGGGCGCACTACCGGTGCCAGCAACAACGTGGAGACCTGCACAACACAACCACAGAACTCTGTCCCCAACTTGCGATGAGGTTGTCAATCTCACCGGTTTTGCTGAAAACAAAGGATTAAATTTATCGAATGGAAGGAAGTAATAGTTTGTAGAAAGTAAACAAAAGCAGTAAACAGTTTATAGATTGTTTGTAAAAGAAAGGACCGGGATCCATAGTTCACTAGAGGTGGCTCTCCTTAAAATAGATAACATGCTGGGTGAACAAATTACAGCGAAGCAATTGACAAACATCGAGAAAGCAATACATGCATATACTAATCATCTTGACTCCTTTGAGATTCGATTGGACATTACAACATTATACATAGACCGCCATCCAACTGCATCTATGACTAATAATCCACCTTCAGGTTATCATCCGAACCCCCTCCAGTATTAAGTTGCAAGCAACAGATTATTGCTTTATGAATTGCGTGTAAAGTAAACAATACGATTATTCTATGAACAAAGGATTGTTGTTTTCTCCCTAGTAGCAACATCACATCTTGGAGTTGCTAGCATCTACTTGGCCAAGATAGCTACTAACAACAGAAAGCATGCAAGATCACAAATAACAAAGACATGATAGAATCAATAATCAATCTAAAATAGCATCTCAATATCCATCGGATCCCCGCAAACACAACATGCAGAATTACAAATAGATGATCTTGATCATGAACGGAGCTCACAAGATCTAGACATGAAAGCACACATGAGGAGAACCAACCATCTAGCTACTACATGGATCCGTAGTCCAAGGATGAACTACTCACGCATCGCACCAGAGGCTTGCATGGTGATGAAGAAGGCCTCTGATGGCTCTGTGTATGGCGCCCAGAAAAGTGCTGGTGCGTGGTTGATGTAGAGCTCGTTGGGAACCCCAAGAGGAATGTATGATGAGCACAACAACAAGTTTCCCTCAGTTATGAAACCAAGGTTTAATCGAACCTGTAGGAGCAAGGAAACACCCCAAAGGTGTTACTAGCTGAGCTTTGGCAGGGCGCACTACCGGTGCTAGTAGCAACGTGGACACCTGCACAACACAACCACAGAACTTTGTCCCCAACTTGCGATGAGGTTGTCAATCTCACCATGTTTTGCGGAAAACAAAGGATTAAACGTATCGAATGGAAAGAAGTAATAGTTTGCAGAAAGTAAACACAAAACAGTAAACAATTTATAGATTGAATATAAAAGACAAGGACCGGGATCCATAGTTCACTAGAGGTGGCTCTCCTTAAGATAGATAACATCTTTGGGTGAACAAATTACAATGGGCAAGTGACAAACATCGAGAAAGCAATACATGCATATACTAATCATCTTGACTCCTTTGGAACTTGATTGGGCGTTACAACATAATACATAGAGCCATCCAAGCGCATCTATGACTAATAATCCACCTTGAGGTTATCATCGAACCCCCTCGGTATTAAGTTGCAAGCAACGATTATTGCTTCTGAATGCGTGTAAAGTAAACAATACAATTGTTCTATGAACAAAGGATTGTTGTTTTCTCCCTAGTAACATGACACATCTAGTACCTTAATTTACATGTCACTTCCCAGTTACGGAGGCATGAACCCACTATCGAGCATAAATACTAACTCTTGGAGTTGCTAGCATCTACTTGGCCAAGATAGCTACTACCAGCGGAAAGCATGCAAGATCACAAATAACAAAGACATGATAGAATCAACAATCAATCTGAAATAGCATCTCAATATCCATGGATCATAAACACAACATGCGAATTACAAATAGATGATCTTGATCATGAGCAGACTCACAAGATCTAGACATGAAAGCACAAAGGATGAGAACCAGCCATCTAGCTACTACATGGATCCGTAGTCAAGGATGAACTACTCACGCATCACAGGAGGCTTGCATGGTGATGAAGAAGGCCTCAGGTGAATTCCCTCTCGTGGGTGCGGGAAGAGCCGGATCCTCCCGATCTTGGGATGGAGATGGCTGACCTGAGAACTCTTCGTGGATTTTGATCGGGCACTTAGAGGGTTTCGTCGAGGCATCTTATAGGCGGAAGGGAGGCCGAGGGTGCCGAGGCCACCACACCACCTGGCGGGCCAAGCCTGGTCAGCCAGGTGGTGTGGCAGACCTCAGCCTCTCCGTCTTGTGATACGGCATCGACATTGAAAAGAAAAATAGGCACTTTGGCTTTTGTTAGTCAATTCCAAGAATATTCATTTTCGACTTTCTGGAACCAAAAATAGTAAAGCGGCGGTAGCCTTTGTGGCTCTTGATAATAGGTTAGTCCAAGAAATCATATGAAAAGTACTCCAAAGCATGCTTGGTTTTATCCACTTTCTTGTGTTTTGTTCCAACTTTGGAGTACTTTTCATATGATTTCTTGGAATTAACAGATTAGTTAAAATTGTTAAGTTTTCGACGAAGTCAGAATCAAAGACGAGAATCAGAGGAAACCAAGTGCCTGGCCGAAGCCTGACAGAGAGGTGTGGTGAGCACCTGGGAGAAATTGGAGGTGGTGTGCTGATCTGAGGCAAGATCATCTGAGCCTTGAGCCATCAACACTTTTCTAGGCGTGCATTGAGCCATCAAGCATTTTACAGGCGCCCGTTCTTTGGAGTCAAGGACATCTTCACAAGGGGAGTCCCTCATAACCAATCTCTTTACTTTGTTGTTTTTGTTTTGCTTAGTTTATTTTTGCTTTGTTTGCTTGTTTTGTTCTTCAAAAACACAAAAAAATTAGTTCTACTTGTTTTCTTTCTTATTTGAAAACCTAGAAAAATGACTACTCTTGAAAACACTAAATTGTGTGACTTCACTAGCACCAACAACAATGATTTTATGAGCACTCCCATTGCTCCACCTATGGCTGAAAATACTTCCTTTGAGATAAAACCTGCTTTGCTCAATCTTGTTATGAGAGAACAATTTTCTGGTATTGGTAATGAAGATGCTGCTTCCCATCTAAATAACTTTGTTGAACTTTGTGAGATGCAAAAGCATAGGGATATAGATGGTGATATTATTAAGCTGAAATTGTTTCCTTTCTCTTTGAGAGGAAAAGCTAAAGAATGGTTGAATTCCTTAACTAGGAATAGTATTGATTCTTGGACTAAGTGCAAAGATGCTTTTATTGGAAAATACTATCCTCCTGCTAAGATTATATCCATGAGAAGTGAAATAATGAAGTTTAAACAACTTGATAATGAGCATGTTGCTCAAGCTTGGGAAAGAATGAAATCTTTGGTAAAGAATTGTCCCACTCATGGACTGACTGCTTGGATGATCATCCAAACTTTTTATGCAGGATTGAACTATTCTTCAAGGAACCTATTGGATTCAGCTGCTGGAGGTACCTTTATGACCATCACTTTGGGTGCTGCAACAAAACTTTTGGACAATATGATGGTTAATTATTCTGAATGGCATACTGAAAGAGATCCACAAGGTAAGAAGGTAAATTCTGTTGAGGAAACCTCCTCCTTGAGTGATAAGATTGATATAATTATGTCTATGCTTGTTAATGGAAAAGCCCATATTGATCCAAATAAGGTTCCTTTGGCTTCTTTGGTTGCTCAAGAAGAGCAAGTTGATGTGAACTTCATAAGAAATAACAACTTTGGTAACAATGCTTATGGTAATAATGCTTATAGGAACAATTTTGGTAACAACAATTATAAGCCATATCCTCCCAACAATGATAATGCTTATGGAAATTCTTACAACAATAATAAGAGTGCTCCCTCTAAACTTGAAGTTATGCTTAAAGAGTTTATTAGTAAACAATCTGCTTTCAATAAAACTATTGAGGAAAAACTCTCTAATGCTGAAAGAAATATAGCATCTTTGGCTGAAGCTCAATCTTCTTTGAATAAAATGGCTGCTAAACCTGAAACTAATGATATTCCCTTTGCAGCTACTAATGCCATACAAGTAAGAATTGATGAAAATGTTAGACTATTAGCTGAATTAAATGCTAAGTGGGAAAGATAAGATGAAATTGCTTGAAACATTAGTGTTTCTACTATTACCACCACTAGTGTTGAGGCTAGCAATAGTTCTACTACTTTAGATGATAAATTTGATTTTGATCTTGATGGTTACAACATCTCTGAAGTTATTAAGTTCCTACAAAAGCTTGCTAAAAGTCCTAATGCTAGTGCTATGAACATGGCTTTTACAAAACACATTACTGATGCTCTCATAAAGATTAAAGAAGAAAAGATGAAACATAAAGCTTCTATTCCTATAAAGCAAGAAGATGGTTGGGAACCCATCATTAATATGAAAGTGAATGACTTTGATTTCAAAGCTTTATGTGATCTTGATAGTAGTGTTTCTATTATGCCTAGAAGGATTTATGATATGCTTGATTTGCCTCCTCTTGAAGATTGTTATTTGAATGTCCAACTTGATGCTAATGCTAAAAATAAACTCATGGGGAGTCTTAATGATGTTCTTATTATGGTTAATGATTCCTATTTCCCCGTTGATTTCTATGTTTTGGATGTTGAATACAATGCTTCTTGTCCTATTACTTTGGAAAGACCATTTCTTAGAACTGTTGGTGTCATCATTGATATGAAAGAAGGCACCATTAAATATCAACTCCCACTCAAGAAAGGTATAGAACACTTACCTAAAAAGAGAGAAAATATTTCTTTTGATTCTCCTATGAAAACAAAATTTGGTCTTAATGCTTCTTCATTTGAGAACACTTGATTCTTTCTTTGCTTCTTATGCCTAACTTAAAGGCGTTAAAGAAAAGTACTTGTTGGGAGATAACCCAAGAGTTTTAGTTGAGTCTTGGAAGTTATTACCTCTGTAATAACCTCTCTTTATCCTTTTTATTTGCTTTTTGTGCCAAGAGTAACCTCTAATGAGAGTGAAGTAATGATTGGGAAAGTTGCTGTCCCGAAACAGATTTTTTTGCTTCACCGTAAAAATTCCAGAGAGATCTCTGTATGTCGGATTGAGCTGTAATTGTTTGTGCTTCTGACCCAGGTTGTTATATAACTTTAGTTAGTTCAACACTTTTTGATTTGAGCAACATAAGGTCTTCGAAAAAATTCGTCTTTACCTGCTGGTATGTTTTGACAGATTTCTGCCATTTTCTGCATTTGCTTCTTGTTAGTTCCTTCTTGAGTTCCTTTGGGGAATTGAGCTTTTTGAGGGAATTGCTACAGTAGCTAGTATTCTAATGGAAGTTTATTTGGTGTTATAACTGAACCTTGAGACTTATTTATCTTAAGTGCACTAATGTTGCTAATGAGATTGTGTGAAGTTTTGTATGAAGGAAAAATTTCAGGTGTATGGAAGGAATGGGTAATGAGATGAAGGATGGACTAAAGCTCAAGCTTGGGGATGCCACACGTGTCACACCAAGAAATATCCAATAAGTACAAGCGTCAAAGCTTGGGGATGCCCAAGGCATTCCCCTTCTTCATCAATAAAAATTCCAGGTTTCTTCCAAACGCTTCATTTTTATTGTTTCATGCACAATTGTGTTGTTCTTGGAGCGTCTTATTTTTCGTTTTTGTTTTGGTTTTTAGTTTGCTTGGTTTGCTTAGTTTTCTGAATAAGTAGTTTAGACCCCCTCTTTCATACTTTGGTTTCGTTTGGAAAAGAGTAGGAAAGTTCATACTTTTGTGGTAAAAAGAGCTCGTTTTTGACTGTGGCCTATGCTTTGTCCTGCCATGCTTTATATTGTTTTGGCTTTATGCTTAGTATTCTTTGCTGTAGCATGACTTGTTATAAACAATTGAGATTGCTTAATGTGCCTTGCATGAATCATGCGTTGTTTTAGCATATTAAAGCATAATATAGTGGTATTCTCCTTTGATGCTTTATTTGGGTTGACTTGGCACATGCTCACACCATGTTATGACTATCACAAGTCACCATAAGCCTTTATGATCCTTTAGTTTTCAACTTGTAGTATCACTTTATGCTTTGATCAATGATGTTTTTTCGCTCTGCATGATTATGGCCATTATTGCTCTCTTAGTTTGTCGCTCCCAGTCTTTTGCTAGCCTCCACAACCAAGTATGAGTTCCACTCATGCATCCAACTCCCTAAACCAAGTTATTCCAAAGAGTCCATCATACCTACCTACTAGCTTATGCTATTCCAAGTATATTCATGCTTTTGTTTACCTTCCACTTGTTATGAGAAAACTAGTGATTAAAGCTCTCACGAACTTGATGGCACACTTTACTTTACTTGCCCTTAATAAACTTGAACCATTGTGTCGTCTATGTTGTATATGCTTGCACTTATTTGTTGGGAATTAGCAGAACCATGCTTTCATGGGGAACGCTTTCAACATTGCACTTGGTACTTATACCTAGTTGATATCATGCTCTTTTGTATATGGATGTCGTCGGTGTGAAATCAAAGGGGAGCTTGTAAGTCCATGGAGTTATGTATATGTGTTAGAGAAACGCCTGGGCCGCTGGTCTAATCCATGCTGACATGGTGGAAACCTGCAGCGTAACCATAATGAGCTGTCTATGAAGCACCATATTGAGAAAAAAAGAGAAAAAAGAGTCCTATATTGAGAAAAAAAGAGAAAAAGAAAAAAAGGGAGATACTATGAAAAGAGGGAAGATAGAAAAAAGCACCATATTCCCATGGTAAATAAGAAGATTGCTGAGATGCTCGTTGTCTGCTTGCCTTGTCATTTTGATATGGGGATTCTTCCGTATCATCGGGCAAGGGGTACCCCGTTGGCGGTTCTCAATGATACACATGTACTTACAACGACAAGAACTTACCGGTGACTAAACTTGAGTAGCATGAGGAGCGACCCTCGTATATAAGGGACATGAGATTTCTGACTTATACTTCATCAAGCATGTACATCATAGTTTGTTCACTTTAACCTTAATCACTTCAAGATGCTTATGATAGGGGCAATGAGAGCTGAAAGCTGTAAGTACCATAATTTTTGGAAGCTCTTTATGAGACTTGAATCCCTACTTCCTTTTACAAAAGGCATTTCTTCCACCATTATATTGAGTCTCCACCTTCTATCTTTATGCACTTACTTTGAGAGCATAGTGGCCATTCTTAGTTCTATGTGCATTGTCCCAAGACTAGTTGATTGATGCATAACTTGTTATTGCTTGTTTGAAACTATTGTATCTAGTCACTCTTATGAACTTTGAAGGTGTCCTATGCATTTATATATGCTACTCTATTGAGGGACAAGATGAATACTATTATGCTATGTTTTCTTTATGTGAAACAAACAAACGTCTTGCAAAGCATGGTATTCATGATTCTTTTGTTTGTGCCTTTTCATGTTGCATCATAGTTTCTTTGCTTATTGCTAGAACTTTGTATTTCATGTTATGATTGAAGTACTATGATCCCAACCTTGAATGTTTTGCAAATACTTTGATCAAGTCTTTGATGGTGCATGTCACCTCAAAAATTATTTCTTTTTATCACTTACCTACTCGAGGACGAGCAGGAGTTAAGCTTGGGGATGTTGATACATTGCAAATGTATCTATAATTTTTGATGTTCCATGCTTGGTTTTATCCACTTTCTTGTGTTTTGTTCCAACTTTGGAGTACTGCCAACACACGGATTTTTAATCCCAGATGCCCATTATGCCATACTTCGCAATCCTAGGATTACCATTTTTGCGAGACATAACGGATTGGATATCACAGTACATCATCCATTACAAACCATACATAAGGTTTTACACAAATAAGGATCTCATGATCCAGTCTTTAATACAACAAGTGGTGGAAATAAAAGATAGCGTTGCGGTGGGGTCCATCTTCAGGGGCACAGGCAATGTTGACGAAGGCAGATAGTCCTAGTTATCATAGCCGTCCTGCTGACCATCCTCTTGATAATCTCCTTCATAGTCTGGCCATGATAATAGCCAGGGACAAAAGCCATGAGTACTCTTTAAGTACTCGCAAACTACCACTAGCAAGTAGTATAATTCTAAGTTAAAGTGCTAGAGCTAAGTTTAACTATAAGGTTAGGTTTGAAACCTAAGCTGAGTTCTGAAGCAAAGAGAGATAAAATAAAGTTCTAGAATCACTTAAGTTGGGAAGCTATTATCATCAACACAACCCTGTTGTGGTCAAATCAAAGTTCATCATCTATTTCAAGTTATTTAGAAAACATCTGACAACGAAACAGTATGGCCATTCCAACTGTCCATAGCCACGGACGCGGCTATTCGAATAGTTTGACACTCTACAGAGGTGGTACACTTTCACCACAAGATTCGATACATCTGTCAGGGATAACCCTGAATCATCATACTTAGTATGCAGATAATCAAACATAACCTTCCCTTTACACACCCTAGTATAAGCACCTCTCCTATGAGCATGGCCTCCCAACCATGACCATCAGTCATCTTGGGCACTGCATAGGTGGACATCATGAGAGGTAGCCTCAGCTCAAACCTCTCTCGTGAGGGAACTAATACTAATGCATATAAATTTCCAGCTAAGCCTTACCCAATTCAGGTAATGTGGTTATACGGTAAATTTGGAATGGTATCGCATCCGAATCCAACCATCAGTTTTATAAAAGGGTTAAGGCTCATGCCTCATCATTTTCATCATCATAAACCAGTTGTGTTTCTCAACACATGTCAAAACATCTCAATAGAATGACTCATCATTCCAAGGTTTTCACAATTCATTTTCACCACTTGTTCCCATCTAAAGTGACTCAAGTTTTTGATCTACTCTAAAAGACTAAGTTAAGAGTGTTCACTAAGGTGGAAGGATGGGATCAGTCTCATGCCATAGAATGACATCTAAAGGTTTCTAAGTAGGTCAAGTTTTATACTTTTTATGCTACCTTCAACACAAGTAAAGAACTTTGTGTACTAAGGGGAGTAAAACTTGTAAGTAAGACTTGGGGTACTAGTAGTAAAAAGGGTGTGGTCAAAGCATGCTTAAGGTATCTTTGCTAAACCATCTAGTTTGATTCTAGTTGCTAAGTACCACACTTGCAAGGGTTAATCTTGGGTATTGCTAGTTTGCTAAGGGTAGCTTGTATTGTTAATCGTGGCTTGCCTTGGTTGGTGGAGTGGTTGAAGTTTTCTTCGTCTTCGTCTTGATAACACTCCTCCTCCTCGTAAGCTTGGTCGGTACTATCCTCTACAATAATACATACGGAGTAGACAATCACCAAACAATACTTAACTAGGCTAGATAGCATTCTAAGACACACAATTGATGATATATTATCATAACAAGCATCACAAGTTTAATTCAATAGTTTCTTTCTTTTTATTTTAGAAAAGTAATTTCTACTCATTGAAAAATTAACTAACATTTAATATTCACCACTTAAAACATGGGATCATGTTGACACATGTCATCAACACATATTCTAACATGTGGGAATGAGATTTAAGGGTTGGATCAATATTACTTTGGTTTAAGTTCATTATTTAATGATTTAGAGTGACTAGAAATGCCTATATAGCAATATTTTGGTACTAGTCCAAAGTCACTGCATGTAAACCTTAATATTATTACATATTTAGATAGATATGATGAAATGTGATTTTTGAGAGTTGGAATCAACTCAAAAGCTAACTTGGTTGATTTTATAAAAAATTTGCAAGTTGCAAAAGCTTCTGTCTTCTTATTTTTATTAGGAGAGATCTAAAACTCTAATTGAATTAAATCCAACGGGCTTGGATAGATCATTTTAATACCTTTCAGACAAAATTAGTTTCATGCAATTTGGATTTCTAAAACTCTCTGAATTGATTTTCAAACTAGGGGACAGAAACTAGATTAAAAAAAAGAAAATCCAGATTTGAATAGGTGGGCTAGCACGGAAAAATAAATGGGCCAGCCCAGTGGCGCTCCACGGCGCGGGGCTCAGCTGACAGGGGGGTCCCGCTTGTCATCGACACTTAAAACGCGAAACAGTACGCGCGCTATGGGTCGTGCGATTAGAATAGGAATCTACGGCTGAGGGTCGTCGTCGACGACGAACAGGTCGCCGACGAGCTCGAACCCTAGCGGCTCGGTGGCTCTCTTGAGGCTCCAGGGGTCGGCGTGGCGGGCAAACGACGTGGAAGACGACGATGAGGCGCGGTTGCGGAAGAGCTTGGGGTGGTCGCAATCAACGACGCCCTTCTCCTCCTCTGGCGGCTACGGCTCAATTCGTGAAGCTGCTCCCTTTGCTCCGGCGAGAGGTGGGTGAGGTTTAGAGATGTGAGGGGAGTGGAATGGCGTGGAGAGAAGAGGCTGGGGAGGGCTGCTTTTATAGGCCCGACGGTGAGACCGAGCGGGATGGGCAGTCGATGGTGGCGACATGGCTACGGCGGGGTAGAGGCATGGCTAGGGGTGGCGATCGATGGGCGGTTCCCTGGAGGTGCTCTAGAACTTGAATGCGGCCGTAGGGGCGGTGGCATGCGGTCTGGACGAGGTGGCGCTCTAAGAGGCAGAGGCGGCGGTGTCCACGGGCCAGCGGGGGTGTCTGGGGTGTTCTTCAGGTCGAGGCGGAGCGGAGGGCGCGGGCTGCTGCCAAGGGGCGGTATGTGCGAGCGGGGATAGAGCGTGCTCTGGGGGCGGTGTCGGCATGCTCGACAAGCTCCGGGCGTGGCGGTTTCTGGCCGCTCTGCCCTCTGTCTCTGGCTTGGGGCTGGTTGGGCGGTGGAGGTGGACCACTGGCAGTGTACTAGACATGGCGAGAGGGGTTGGAGAGGGCTGCTGCTGCGAGTGCACGGTCGGCCGGCGAGAGAGGGCTCGGCATGGCAGTGCAAAGGCTAGGGGGTAGGGAAGAGACTGGGGTTGGTCTGGTCAGGCTTGAGGGGGACAAGATGATCAAAGCACATTGCAATGGCTAGACAAAAATCAACCCAAAACAGTATTAGTTAGGCCAATATTATCTTGCCAGCAAGCTGTTTGATGAAATGGCCGAAAGAGAACAAGTTTTGAATTTTGGTTTCAAAATTTTTGAGTGATCTCCACTAGTGCTAGGTAGTCTCTGGTTGCAAGGGTTTTGAAAGTGGAGCTCAAATAGGTGGTTTTTGAAATAGGGGTGATCTATGCATATGCATTAGATTCAATTTTAAACTGTCATTTAAAATAGTTAACAGAATGTTTTTAGCAGATCAAAAGGTGGGCCTTGGTAACTCATTATGTGTACTAGCAAGGGGTGCAAAGATCAAGAATTGTTTATGTTAAGTTTTGAGTACTAGGAATAGCCAAAGTAGGCATGAGAGTGAAATTTGCCAAAATGACCATTCCTCCTTTTTAATTCTTTTTGATTTGATTTTCTTTAGGAAAAGTTTGGGAATGAGGTAGATGATGTTTAAATCACCTTAGAATCATTTTACAATCAATAGATCACTCAAACATGGCATTTCAAACGACTCCTATTTTAAATGCATACACATATGAATGCTTAAAGATTTTTAAACAGAAAAAGGTTTTGTTAACCCTATTTTTGGATGATTTGATCTTGATAACCTTGGATTGAAGTTTTGGGATGTTACAAACCTTCCCCCCTTAAACAAAATCTCGTCCCGAGATTTACAAAGAAAACTAGGAACTAAAGAGATCTGGGAACTCTATCCTAATGTAATCTTCGCGCTCCCAAGTAGCTTCCTCCTCGGTATGGTTGCTCCACTAAATCTTGAGAAACTTGATGCTCCTGGTCCTGGTGGTTCTATAGGCTTCTTTTAAGATACGGATGGGCACTTCCCGATAGGTCAGGTCATTGTTGATTTCCACAGCTCCGTGATCGATGTTCTTGAAAACTTCCATCTTCTCAGGCACTTCCAGACATTTGCGAAGTAACGAGATATGGAACACATTGTGGATGGCTGACATCTCTTCAGGCAGTTCCAGTTGATACGATACTTCTCCTCGGCGGTTCGGAATTTTGAAAGGTCCGATGTATCTGGGAGCTAACTTTCCCTTCAGACTAAAGCGTTGAGTTCCCTTTAATGGTGAAACCTTGAGATATATGAAATCTCCGACATTGAAAGTCAGGTCTCTCCTTCTCTTGTCAGCATAGCTCTTTTGTCTGGATTGGGTGGAATTGAGGTGCTCACGGACTTTGTGAACTTTCTCTTCTGCTTCTCAGAGAATGTCGGGTCCAAAGATCTGACTCTCTCCTACTTGCGACCAATTCAAAAAGGTACGACACTTTCTTCCGTATAGGAATTCAAATGGTGCCATCTGCAAACTAGCTTGATAACTGTTGTTATATGAGAATTCTGCGAAAGGTAGGCAGTCTTCCCATTTTGATCCATATTCCAACACACAAGCTCTAAGCATATCCTCTAGGATCTGGTTGACTCTCTCAGTCTGTCCATCTGTTTGCGGGTGATAAGCGGTACTGAAGTTCAACTTGGTTCCTAAACCTTCCTGAACTTTCTGCCAAAATCTTGAAGTAAACTGGGTTCCTCGATCTGAGACGATGGTCTTGGGGGTTCCATGCAGACTAACAATCCTAGCAATATACAGCTCTGCTAGCTTTGCACTTTGGTAGGTTGTTTTGACAGGTATGAAGTGGGCTACCTTGGACAGTCTATCAACTATGACCCAGATTGAGTCATTCCCCCTACTAGAAGTAGGTAAACCTGTGATAAAGTCCATTCCGACGGAATCCCATTTCCATTCCGGAATCTACAATGGTTGCAACAATCCTGCAGGTCTCTGATGCTCTGCTTTGACTCTTTGACACATGTCACATTTGGCGATGTAGCTTCCAATCTCTCTTTTCATCTTGTGCCACCAAAATTGCTCTTTCAAATCCTGATACATCTTTGTTCCTCCAAGTTGGATAGAATAAAGAGTATCATGAGCTTCCTTCATGATAATTTCCTTCAGCTCCGAATCTGCTGACACACAGATACGTCCTTTGTACCACAAGATTCTTCTTCGTCTTCGTGAATCCGGTACCTTTCCTGTCTGACGTTTGATTCCGTCGATACTATCATTCCCCTTCTAGGCTTCCTTGATTTGGCTAATCAAAGTGGGTTGAAGTTCAATGCTAGCTAGGAATCCTTTGCTAACTAACTCAGTCCTGAACTGCTCCAACTCCTCATACAAACTTGGTTGCTTCTCCTTGATCATGGTATTAAGCCTACCCGGCAATCTGCTAAGAGCATCCGCTACCACATTGGCTTTGCCGGAGTGATAGTGAATGTCAAGGTTATAATCCTTGATTAACTCTATCCATCTTCTTTGCCTCATATTCAGCTCCTTCTGAGTGAAAATATACTTCAAGCTCTTATGATCTGAGTAAATCTCACAGCGATTACCCATCAAATAATGACGCCATGTCTTCAATGCTAGAACCACAGCTGCTAGCTCAAGATCATGGGTCGGATAGTTCTGTTCATGCTGCTTCAGTTGTCGAGACAGATACGCGATGACTTTGCCTTCTTGCATCAATACACATGCTAGGCCAATCTTGGATGCATCACAATACACATCAAACGACGTCTTGATGTCTGGCATGATCAAAATTGGGGCTGATATCAATCTCTTCTTCAGCTCCTGGAAACTGGCTTCACATTTCTCTGTCCATTCAAACTTCTTGTCCTTCTTCAACAATTGGGTCATTGGTCGGGCTATGCTCGAGAATCCTTCTATGAACTTGTGGTAATATCCTGCTAATCCGAGAAATGAACGAACTTGGGTTTGATTGGTTGGGGCTTCCCATTCTTCGACATCTTTGATCTTGGTGGGATCAACAGAGACTCCTCCGGCAGACACAATATGTCCTAGGAATCCTACTTCTTTCAGCCAAAACTCACACTTGCTAAACTTGGCATATAACTGATGCCCTCTCAGGGTTTCTAGAATGATTCTCAGATGTTGCTCATGCTCTTCTTCTGACTTGGAGTAGATAAGGATGTCATTGATAAACACAACTACAAACTTATCTAGGAAATTCATAAAGATCTTATTCATGAGATTCATGAAATAAGCGGGGGCATTGGTTAATCCAAAAGACATAACCGTATACTCGTATAAACCATAGCGAGTAGTAAAGGCGGTCTTCGGAATATCCGTTGCACGAATCTTAAGTTGGTGATAACCAGTCCTAAGATCAATCTTTGAGAATACCTGGGCTCCAGTCAACTGATCGAATAGATCCTCTATCTTTGGCAAAGGGTACTTGTTCTTGATGGTGACATCATTCAACTTTCTGTAATCTGTACACAGGCGATTGCCTCCATCTTTCTTGTCGACGAATAACACTGGTGATCTCCATGACAATGCGCTTGGCTGAATCAAGCCTGTTGCTAACATGGCATCCAACTGCTTCTTTAGTTCCACTAATTCTGAGGGGTTCATGGTATAGGGTCTATGGGCTATAGGTCCGGTTCCGGGGATTAGTTTGATAATGAACTCAATATCCCTATCCGGGGGCATACCTGGCAATTCATCTGGGAATACGTCGGGGTATTCACAGACTACTCTGACTTGGTCAATGGTGGGCAGGGCTACACTCTTGTTGCACTTGAATTGACGGGGTAAGGTTTTAGATATGCTCATCGTTACTCCGTAACTATCGGGTCATGGTGATGGCTTTCTTAGCACAGTCTATCAGTCCTTGATGCCTTGACATCCAGTCCATACCTAGTACTACTTCCAATCCTTTGGTTCCAAGTACAATTAGGTTGGCATAAAAATCTATCCCATGTATTCTGATAGGTACAGCTTTGCAAATTTTTCTAGCTTTTGTTGTTGAACCGGGGATTTGAACTATCATGACATGCTTCAGGTTGGTTGGGTGAATCTTACTAGTGCATACAATTTCTTCGGTGAAAAATGAATGCGATGCTCCAGAATCAAACAATACTCTTGCTAAAACTGTGTTGACAGAAAACATACCCAGCACTACATCTGGCGCTTCCTGGGTTTCTTCTGCGTTCATGTGGAAGAGACGACTGCTATGGTTGTGAGGGTTCCACGGGAAAATCTCCTTCCTGATTGAACACGATACGCTGAGCTGGGCATTCACGGGGCATTGGCGGTCTTCTTGGGACACTCATTGGAGTAGTGACCCTTCACTCCACACTCAAAAAAGTGATCCGGGACTTGTCCTTGATCGATAGGCACAACATTGCTGCCGCCTGGGCGCGTGGTTGTTGTTGTTGCTCTTGGGAGGGCACGGTTGAAATTGTTGGCATTGCGGAGTTGTGATTGTTTCCTCCGGACTTCACATTACCTCCGCACGGTTGGGGTAGCTTGGGCGAGAATTTGGGGTCGGTTGTTCCTTGGTGCATATCCCGTGAGGGGTTGGGACGGTACTTCCGGTGACTCTGGTCCAGCATCGCTGCATCATATGATGCTTGTGGTTGTCGTTTGCCTGGTTAATCTTCCCTTCCATCTGAATGGCAGAGTCGACTAGCTCTTCGAGATCATTGAAACGGATGTTGACGAGGACAGTCTGCATCTCATCATGCAGTCCGTTTAAGAATCTCTCCTTCTTCTTGGCCTCCGTGTTGATCTCATCCGGTGCATATCTGGCAAGTGACAAGAATCTGTCATGATACTCCACCACAGTCATTCTTCCTTGCTTCAATTCACGGAACTCATCTCTCATCCTGTTGACGAGACCTTGCGGCACGTGGGTGCGGCTGAACTTGACCTTGAATGCTTCCCAGGTCATCACCTGGCCATGGTTCATAGTGCAGATGCTATTCCACCAAGCTCTTGCATCTCCCTCCAGATAGTGGGTGGCGAAGAGAACTTTCTCATTCTCATCAACTCTGGCAACCTCTAAGTTGTTTTCCATGGTCTGTAACCAGTCATCAGCATCTAATGGGTTTTCAGATTGGTTAAAGATTGGGGGATTGGTGTTCTGAAAGTTTTTGAGTTTGGATCCTTGGTGATCCTGATTTCCATGTCCTTGGTCGTTGAGAGCCATCTGGGCGATCTGCTGCAATGTTGCTAAGTTGGCTTGACGCCTTTCACTTGCTTCCGCGATGAGATTCTGCAAGATCTGCAGCATTGGGTCCTGCGACGAGCTGCTCGCTCCTTGGTTTCCACGAGTCATCTGAAGATTGAGATAGATATAGGGGTAAGAGGGAAATTCTAAGGTTCATGGTTTTGGGTTTTTCAAATCTAAAACTTTGAGTTAAACTCAGGTTTTTTTTCAACTAACTTCTTTTTCATTCATGCAAGCAAGCACCCGATACAACACACACCACAACAATCAAAGGGGGAAAACAGATGGTTGGAAGAACCATTCTGCAAGCTACGATACAATGAGATGATACATCTCATGCTACGACAGTGCTCTAGTGCATCTACTCATCATCGATAAAGTCAGAGTCTTCATCATCTGTGTAGAAGTCCACAGCATCCTCCTCCAGAAAGTCATCATCGTTGTTGAGGTAAGAATCCATATCTCCCTGGATGTCTTCACCCTCGTCTTATTCTTCCTTGGCGGCAAGATGAGCTTCCTGCTCCTTGACGGTCTTCTCGAGATCGGCCACCTTCTTGCAAAGACGGGCGATGATGCGATCCTTCTTTGCACACTGGCGGCAAAGAGACTAGCTGTCTTGGACGAGCAGTGCGAAAGTCTGGGCCTTCTGGTCGGCGATGGCACGGTTCTGGTTGGCTAACTCCCTGGCATTGTCCAGTTCCTGCTGTCTGTCATGAAGCAAGAAATCAAGGTTCTCCACTTGACGCCTCAACTCTGGGTGACTTGGCATCTCCATCGGCATTCCCATGAAGTCACGTCTTGCATAGTGGGCAAAACGGGTTCCTTGGACCTTGTTGACGCTGAGGGCACATAGACGTGCGAGAGCTTCATGCATTGCCCTGGCTAATCCATCTAGCCAGTTATTCTCTCTCACGGAGAACTGAATTCTCCCGGAAGTTGGTGCTTTGATGCTTCCTCGAAGATCCGCGGTGACTAGCCACTGTAGGTCTCCTCCTGGGGGTCCTGGAAGTTGAGCTCCTAGAAACTCTGAATGTGGGCGTACTAGTAACTCTGATAGCTAATCCATATCCCTCTCGAAGATCAGCTGACCTCCGTTTCCCAACTGGTAAAACTTGCTGAACTGAGTCTCCATCTACAAGGATTAAGGATGAGGAAGTTAGTGAAGTGATCAAGTGTGTCAAATTTTAAGTAGTAATGTAAGAATTTTGAGGAACATGAATTTTTGAGAAAGAATGAGTTCACAAGGGTAAGAGGGGAAATAGTTTTCAGAAATACTCACTTTGGTTTTGAAACTAAGTTTTTGTTTGAACGTCCATTCCAACTAGGGTTTCCTATGGTTAGGATGGCTCTGATACCAACTTGTCAACACCCGGATTTTTAATCCCAGATGCCCGTTATGCCATACCTCGCAATCCCAGGATTACCATTTTTACGAGACATAACGGATTGGATATCACAGTACATCATCCATTACAAACCATACATAAGGTTTTACACAAATAAGGATCTCATGATCCAGTCCTTAATACAACAAGCAGCGGAAATAAAAGATAGCGTAGCGGTGGGGTCCATCTTCAGGGGCACAGCAATCTTGAAAGGCAGATAGTCCTAGTTATCATAGCCGTCCTGCTGACCATCCTCTTGATAATCTCCTTCATAGTCTGGCCATGATAATAGCCAGGGACAAAAGCCATGAGTAGTCTTTAAGTACTCGCAAACTACCACTAGCAAGTAGTATAATTCTAAGTTAAAGTGCTAGAGCTAAGTTTAACTATAAGGTTAGGTTTAAAACCTAAGCTGATTTCTGAAGCAAAGAGAGATAAAATAAAGTTCTAGAATCACTTAAGTTGGGAAGCTATTATCATCAACACAACCCTATTATGGTCAAGTCAAAGTTCATCATCTATTTCAAGTTATTTAGAAAACATCTGACAACGAAACAGTATGGCCATTCCAACTATCCATAACCGCGGACGCGGCTATTCGAATAGTTTGACACTCTGCAGAGGTGGTACACTTTCACCACAAGATTCGATACATCTGTCAGGGGTAACCCTGAATCATCATACTTAGTATGCAGATAATCAAACATAACCTTCCCTTTACACACCCTAGTATAAGCACCTCTCCTATGATCATGGCCTCCCAACCATGACCATCAGTCATCTTGGGCACTGCATAGGTGGACATCATGAGAGGTAGCCTCAGCTCAAACCTCTCCTGTGAGGGAACTAATACTAATGCATATAAATTTCCAGCTAAGCCTTACCCAATTCAGGTAATGTGGTTGTACGGTAATTTTGGAATGGTATCGCATCCGAATCCGACCATCAGTTTTATAAAAGGGTCAAGGCTCATGCCTCATCATTTTCATCATCATAAACCAGTTGTGTTTCTCAACACATGTCAAAACATCTCAATAGAATGACTCATCATTCCAAGGTTTTCACAATTCATTTTCACCACTTGTTCCCATCTAAAGTGACTCAAGTTTTTGGTCTACTCTAAAAGACTAAGTTACGAGTGTTCACTAAGGTGGAAGGATGGGATCAGTCTCATGCCATAGAATGACATCTAAAGGTTTCTAAGTAGGTCAAGTTTTATACTTTTTATGCTACCTTCAAAACAAGTAAAGAACTTTGTGTACTAAGGGGTGTAAAACTTGTAAGTAAGACTTGGGGTACTAGTAGTAAAAAGGGTGTGATCAAAGCATGCTTAAGGCATCTTTGCTAAGCCATCTAGTTTGATTCTAGTTGCTAAGTACCACACTTACAAGGGTTAATCTTGGGTATTGCTAGTTTGCTAAGGGTAGCTTGTACTGTTAATGGTGGCTTGCCTTGGTTGGTGGAGTGGTTGAAGTTTTCTTCGTCTTCGTCTTGATAGCACTCCTCCTCCTCGTAAGCTTGGTCGGTACTATCCTCTATAATAATACATACGGAGTAGACAATCGCCAAACAATACTTAACTAGGCTAGATAGCATTCTAAGACACACAATTGATGATCTATTATCATCACAAGCATCACAAGTTTAATTCAATAGTTTCTTTCTTTTTATTTTAGAAAAGTAATTTCTACTCATTGAAAAATTAACTAACATTTAATATTCACCACTCAAAACATGGGAACATGTTGACACATGTCATCACCACATATTCTAACATGTGGGAATGAGATTTAAGGGTTGCATCAATATTACTTTGGTTTAAGTTTATTATTTAATGATTTAAAGTGACTAGAAATGCCTATATAGCATTAGTTTGGTACTAGTCCAAAGTCACTGCATGTAAACCTTAATATTATTACATATTTAGATAGATATGATGAAATGTGATTTTTGAGACTTGGAATCAACTCAAAAGCTAACTTGGTTGATTTTATAAAAATGTTGCAAGTTGCAAAAGCTTCTGTCTTCTTATTTTTATTAGGAGAGATCTAAAACTCTAATTGAATTAAATCCAACGGGCTTGGATAGATCATTTTAATACCTTTTAGACAAAATTAGTTTCATGCAATTTGGATTTCTAAAACTCTCTAAATTGATTTTCAAACTAGGGGACAAAAACTAGATTCAAACTAAAAAGAAAAATCCAGATTTGAATAGGTGGGCTAGCGCGGGAATAGAAATGGGCTGGCCCAGTGGTGCTACGCGGCGCGGGGCTCAGCTGACAGGGGGGTCCCGCTTGTCAGCGACACTTAAAATGCGAAACGGTACATGCGATATGGGCCGTGCGATTAGAATAGGAATCTACGGCTGAGGGTCGTCGTCGACGACGAACAGGTCGCCGGCGAGCTCGAACCCTAGCGGCTCGGTGGGGGTCTACTGGGGGCGTACCAGGGCTCCAGCGGGGTCGGCGAGGCGGGCAAACAACGTGGAAGACGACGACAAGGCGAGGCGCGGTTGTGGCGGAGCTTGGGGTGGTCGCAATCAACGGCGCCCTTCTCCTCCTGCCGCGGCTGCTCCGGCTCCAATTCCGGCGAGCTGCTGCTCCCTTTGCTCCAGCGAGAGGTGGGTGAGGTTCAGAGAGGTGAGGGGAGTGGAATGGTGTGGAGAGAAGATGCTGGGGAGGGATCCTTTTATAGGCCTGACTGTGAGACCGAGCGGGATGGGCAGTCGACGGTGGCGACATGGCTACGACGGGGTAGAGGCATGGCTGGGGGTGGTGATCGATGGGCGGTTCCCTGGCAGTGCTCTAGAATTTGAATGCGGCCGTAGGGGCGGTGGCATGCGGTCTGGGCGAGGTGGCGCTCTGAGAGGCAGAGGCGGCGGTGTCCATGGCGAGCGGTGGCTGTGAGGCGTTGGGCGGCTAGCGGGGGTGTCTGGGGTGTTCTCCAGGTCGAGGCGGAGCAGCGGGCTGCCAAGGCGGTCTATCTGGGAGACAGAGCACACTGGGCGGCGTCGGCATGCTCGACAAGCTCGGCGCTGCGTGGTTCAGCCTCGCCTCTGTCTCTGGCCTAGGGCTGGTTGGGCGGTGGAGCTGGACCACTGGCAGTGTACTAGAAATGGCGAGAGGGGTTGGAGAGGGCTGCTGCTGCGAGTGCACGGTCGAGTGGCGAGAGAGGGCTCGGCATGGCAGTGCAGTGCGGCTAGGGGGTAGGGAAGAGACCGGGGTTGGTCTGGTCAGGCTTGAGGGGGACAAGATGATCAAAGCATATTGCAATAGGGGTGATCTATGCATATGCATTAGATTCAATTTTAAACTATCATTTAAAATAGTTAACAGAATGTTTTTAGCAGATCAAAAGGTGGGCCTTGGTACCACATTATGTGTACTAGCAAGGGGTGCAAAGATCAAGAATTGTTTCTATTAAGTTTTGAGTACTAGGAATAGCCAAAGTAGGCATGAGAGTGAAATTTGCCAAAATGACCATTCCTCCTTTTTAATTCTGTTTTATTTGATTTTCTTTAGGAAAAGTTTGGGAATGAGGTAGATGATGTTTAAATCACCTTAGAATCATTTTACAATCAATAGATCACTCAAATATGGCATTTCAAGCAACTCCTATTTTAAATGCATACACATATGAATGCTTAAAGATTTTCAAACAGAAATTTTTTTGTTAACCCTATTTTTGGATGATTTGATCTTGATAACCTTGGATTGAAGTTTTGGGATGTTACAAGTACTTTTCATATGATTTCTTGGACTAACCTATTAACAAGAGCCATAGTGCCAGCTGCCTGTTTTCTGCTATTTTTGGTTCCAGGAAAGTTAGAAAATGAATATTCTCGGAATTGGACGGGACAAAAGCCAAAGTGCCTATTTTTCTGGAAGGGATCAAGTGCCAGAATAAGAGACGGAGAGGGGCCAGGGGCCGGCCACACCACCTGGCCGCGCGGCCAGGCCTGACCCGCGCCAGGGGGTGGTGTGGTGGCTCCCGGCACCCCCTCGGCCTCTCCTTCCGCCTATAAGTTGCCCTCGAGACGAAAACCCTTAGTGCCCGATCAAAAATCCACGAAAGAGTCTATAGCCGCTGTCATCTCCATCCCTAGACCGGGAGGGATTTGAAGCTCTTCCCGGCACCCTGCCGGAGAGGGGAATTCAGCCTGGAGGCCTTCTTCATCACCATGCAAGCCTTCGGTGTGATATGTGAGTAGTTCATCCTTGGACTACGGATCCATGTAGTAGCTAGATGGCTAGTTTCTCCTCCTTTGTGCTTTCATGTTTAGATCTTGTGAGCTCTATTCATGATCAAGATCATCTATTTGTAATTCATACATGTTGTGTTTGCGGGGATCCGATGGATATTGAGATGCTATTTCAGATTGATTATTGATTCTATCATGTCTTTGTTATTTGAGATCTTGCATGCTTTCCGTTGTTAGCAGCTATCTTGGCCAAGTAGATGCTAGCAACTCCAAGAGTTAGTATTTATGCTCGATAGTGGGTTCATCCCTCCGTAACTGGGAAGTGACAGAAATCTCTAAGGTACTAGATGTCTTGTTGCTACTAGGGAGAAAACAACAATCCTTTGTTCATAGAACAATCGATTGTTTACTTTACACGCAGATTCGTAAAGCAATAATCTGTTGCTTGCAACTTAATCTTTGGAGGGTTGGATGATAACCTGAAGGTGGATTATTAGTCATAGATGCAGTTGGATGGCGGTCTATGTATTATGTTGTAATGCCCAATCATGTCTCAAAGGAGTCAAGATGATTAGTATATGCATGTATTGCTTTCTCGGTGTTTGTCAATTGCGCCGTTGTAATTTTTTCACCCAGCATGTTATCTATCTAAGGAGAGCCACCTCTAGTGAACTATGGATCCCGGTCCTTGTCTTTTACATACAATCTATAAACTGTTTCTGCTTTGTGTTTACTTTCTGCAAACTTTTACTTCTTTCCATTCGATACGTTTAATCCTTTGTTTTCCGCAAAACACGGTGAGATTGACAACCTCATCGCAAGTTGGGGACAAAGTTCTGTGGTTGTGTTGTGCAGGTCTCCACATTGCTACTAGCACCGGTAGTGCGCCCTGCCAAATCTCAGCTAGTAACACCTTTGGGGTGTTTCCTTGCTCCTACTGGTTTGATTAAACCTTGGTTTCATAACTGAGGAAACTTGCTGCTGTGCTCATCATACCTTCCTCTTGGGGTTCCCAACGAGCTCTACATTAACCACGAGCCATCAACACTTTTCTGGGGCGCCGTGTATTGAGCCATCAGCCATCAAGTTCGTGAGAGCTTTAATCACTAGTTTTCTCATAACAAGTTTAGTTTGGAAGGTAAACAAAAGCATGAATATACTTGGAATAGCATAAGCTAGTAGGTAGGTATGGTGGACTCTTTGGAATAACTTGGTTTAGGGTGTTGGATGCATGAGTGGAACTCATACTTGGTTGCGGAGGCTAGCAAAAGACTGGGAGCGACAAACTAAGAGAGCAATAATGTCCATAATCATGCAAAGCGACAAAACATCATTGATCAAAGCATAAAGTGATACTACAAGTTGAAAACTAAAGAATCATAAAGGCTATGGTGACTTGAGATAGTCATAACATGGTATGAGCATGCGCCAAGTCAACCCAAATAAAACATCAAAGGAGAATACCACTATAATATGCTTTAATATGCTAAAACAATGCATGATTCATCCAAGGCACATTAAGCAATCTCAATTGTTTATAACAAGTCATGCTACAGCAAAGAATACTAAGCATAAAGCCAAAACAATATTAAGCATGGCATAACAAAGCATAGGCCACAGTCAAAAACGAGCTCTTTTTACCACATAAGCATGAACTTTCCTACTCTTTTCCAAACCAAAGCAAACTATTTGCAAACCAATGTATGAAAGAGGGGGTCCAACCAATTTATTCAGAAAACTAAGCAAACAAAGCAAACGAAAAACCAATACGAAAACAAAAAAGAAGACGCTCCAAGAAAAACACAACTGTGCATGAAACAATAAAAATGAAGCGTTTGGAAGAAACCTGGGATTTTTATTGATGAAGAGGGGGATGCCTTGGGCATCCCCAAGCTTTGATGCTTGTACTTCTTGGATATTTCTTGGGGTGACACGCATGGAATCCCCAAGCTTGAGCTTTAGTCCATCCTTCATCTCATTACTCATTCCTTCCATACACCTGAAATTTTTCCTTCATACAAAACTTCACACAATCTTTATTAGCAACATTAGTGCACTCAAGATAAATAAGTCTTAAGGTTCAGTTCCAACACCAAATAAACTTCCATTATAACACTAGCTACTGTAGTACTTCCCTCAAAAATCTCAATTCCCCAAAAGAACTCAAAAAGGAACCAACAAGAAGCAAATGCAGAAAATGGCATAAATCTGTCAAAACAGACCAGCAGGTAAAGACGAATTTTTTTGAAGACCTTCTGTTGCTCAAATCAAAAATTGTTGAACTAACGAAAGTTAGATAACAACCTGGGTAAGTAGCACAAAAATTCACGCCTCAAAAAGACGTTCAGCGATTTTACACAATTTTTTAGGTGAAGCACAGAAATCTGTTTTGGGACAACAACTTTTCCAATCATTACTTCTCTCTCATTAGAGGTTACTCTTGGCACAAAAAGCAAATAAAAAGGATAAGGAGCGGTTATTACAGAGGTAATAACTTCCAAGACTCATCTAAAACTTTTGGGTTATCTCCCAATAAGTACTTTTCTTTAACGCCTTTAAGTTAGGCATGATAGTTTGAGAAGATGCTCACATAAGAAATATGAATTGAAGTAAAAGAGAGCATCAAGAAGCAAATTCAAAACACATTTAAGTCTAACCCACTTCCTATGCATAGGAACGTTGTAAGAAAATAAATCAAAGAAGCACAAAGTAGCAAGAATGGGTAGATAAAACAAGAGCAACTTCAAACTTTCAACACATAGAGAGGTGTCTCAATACCATGAAAACTTCTACAACCATATTTTCCTCTCTCATAATAATTTTCAGTAGCCTCATCAATAAACTCAACAATATAACTATCACATAAAGCATGCTTTTCATGATCTACAAACACTAGAGCTTTATTATAAACATTTTCAAAAGAATCCTCAGGAACATGACATTCGTCCTCCTTTGGTAAGCATGGGGGACAATCAAATAATGTAAGGGGTAAAGAGTTACTCTCATTAGAAGGTAGGGATGGGTAGATCCATTCTTCCTCCTCTTGATCATCACTCTCCTCCTCTTTTTCATCCAATGAGCTTCCAGTTTCAGCAATTTCGTCTTCCATAGGCTCTTGCAAGGCATTAGTCTCTTCCGTTGGTGGAGAGCATCTATTAAGATATTCAAGAATATATCCATTCTCTACCTTGTAATTATCAAAGCAAAATTTAAGTATATCATAAACCTCATATTTATAAGGTGCATCATCAGTATTTTCAAGCAAATAAGCAAGTTCGAATGCACCCTTCCAAGCAATAAATTCTTCAATTTGTTCCACATCATAAAAGTCATAATTCCCTTTAACATAAGAAGATATGGTAACATTATCATTATACTCACATTGAAAAGGGAGGTGTTTATACCTCCTACAGCAACAAGATTTATCAAAGCAATAAGTAACATTATAAGTAGAGCACACGTTTCTAGCAATGGTATATAATTTATCAATTTGTTCCCATAAGTGTTTCCCTTTTTGTGACAAGCGGTGTTCCTTATAATAATATTTTTGTTCTTCCGTGAACCCACCTTGCCAATAAGATTCAGTTTCAAAGAAACCAACCATTCATAGAAAGCATGATAAAGCAAGACAATGAGAGACCAATGAAAATAACAACTATAGTAGGAACTAATTTTTTGTGTTTTTGATAACAAAACAAGCAAGTAAAGCAAAAAGAAACTAAGCAGAACAAAAATAACAAAGTAAAGAGATTGATTATGAGGGACTCCCCTTGTGAAGATGTCCTTGACTCCCCAGCAACGGCGCTAGAAAAATGCTTGATGGCTCTGTGTATGGCACCCAGAAAAGTGCTGGTGCATGGTTGATGTAGAGCTCGTTGGGAACCCCAAGAGGAATGTATGATGAGCACAGCAGCAAGTTTCCCTCAGTTATGAAACCAAGGTTTAATCGAACCAGTAGGAGCAAGGAAACACCCCAAAGGTGTTACTAGCTGAGCTTTGGCAGGGCGCACTACCGGTACTAGTAGCAACATGGAGCCCTGCACAACACAACCACAGAACTTTGTCCCCAACTTGCGATGAGGTTGTCAATCTCACCGTGTTTTGTGGAAAACAAAGTATTAAACGTATCGAATGGAAAGAAGTAATATTTTGCAGAAAGTAAACACAAAACAGTAAACAATTTATAGATTGAATATAAAAGACAAGGACCGGGATCCATAGTTCACTAGAGGTGGCTCTCCTTAAGATAGATAACATGCTGGGTGAACAAATTACAGCGGGACAATTGACAAACATCGAGAAAGCAATACATGCATATACTAATCATCTTGACTCCTTTGGAAATTGATTGGGCATTACAACATAATACATAGACCGCCATCCAACTGCATCTATGACTAATAATCCACCTTCAGGTTATCATCCGAACCCCCTCCAGTATTAAGTTGCAAGCAACAAATTATTGCTTTACGAACTGCGTGTAAAGTAAACAATACAATTGTTCTATGAACAAAGGATTGTTGTTTTCTCCCTAGTAGCAACAGCACATCTAGTACCTTAGAGATTTCTGTCACTTCCCTAGATTACTAGAGGCATGAACCCACTATCGAGCATAAATACTAACTCTTGGAGTTGCTAGCATCTACTTGGCCAAGATAGCTACTAACAACGGAAACCATGCAAGATCACAAATAACAAAGACATGATAGAATCAATAATCAATCTAAAATAGCATCTCAATATCCATGGGATCCCCGCAAACACAACATGCAGAATTATAAATAGATGATCTTGATCATGAACGGAGCTCACAAGATCTAGACATGAAAGCACAAAGGAGGAGAACCAGCCATCTAGCTACTACATGGATCCGTAGTCCAAGGATGAACTACTCACGCATCACACCGGAGGCTTGCATGGTGATGAAGAAGGCCTCCAGGGTGAATTCCCCTCTCTGGCAAGGTGCCGGGAAGAGCTTTAGACCCCTCCCGTTCTAGGGATGGAGATGACGGCGGCTACGGACTCTTTCGTGGATTTTTGATCGGGCACTTAGGGTTTATGTCCTGAGTGTTGGAGATATGCCCAAGAGGCAATAATAAAAGTGGTTATTATTATATCTTTGTGTTTATGATGAATGTTTGCATCCCATGCTATAATTGTATTATAAGGAAACACTAATACATGTGTGTTTTGTAAACATAAAAGAGTCCCTAGTAAGCCTCTTGTTAAACTAGCTTGTTGATTAATTGATGATCATGGTTTCCTGATCATGGACATTGGATGTCATTAATAACAAGGTTATATCATTAGGAGAATGATGTAATGGACACACACCCATAGTAAGCATAGCATAAGATCAAGTCATTAAGTTCATATTGCTACAAGCTTTAAATACATAGTGACCTAATCCTTCGACCATGAGGTTGTGTTAATCACCATCACCGGATGGGTACTTTGATGACATCAAACACCACTTCGTAACTGGGTGGTTATAAAGGTGTCATTGGGTATTCTGAAAGTATGTGTTGAAGCGCATGGACCAAGATTGGGATTTGTCCATCCATATGATGGATAGATATGCTCTGGGCCCTCTCGGTGGAATGTCATCTAGTTAGCTTGCAAGCATGTGACTAGGTCACAAGGGATGGCATGACACGGAACGAGTAAAGAGTGCTTATCAGCAACAAGGTAGAACTAGGTATGGAGATACCGACGATCAAACCTCAGATAAGTAGAGTATCGCGTGACAAAGGGAATTGGTTTTGTATGTTAATGGTTCTATCAATCACGAAGTCAACATCGAGTATGTGGGAGCCGTTATGGATCTCCAGATCCCGCTGATGGTTATTGATCGGAGAGGTGTCTTCATCATGTCTACATATTCACGAACCGTAGGGTGACACACTTAAGGTTCGAAGTTGTTTTAAGTAGATATTGAATGTGCGTTGGAGACCGAATGTTGTTCGGAGTCTCGGATTGGATCCGGGACATCACGAGGAGATCCGGAATTGTCCAGAGAATAAGATTCATATAATGGGGATCATTTTCTAAGTTAGGAAATGTTCCAGAGTGTTTGTATGGGGATTCTAGAAGGTTTCGGAATGTTCCGGAAGGTTCTAGAAGATATCTTGGAGTTTATTTGAAAACCGAGATAAGATAAGATAAGATAAGGGGAGTTTAAAGGGGAAACTTGGGGGGGGGAAGGACTCTCCCCCCAAGCTCCCTAGTGCGCCGGCCCTAAGGGGTGGGCCTAGGGTGGGAACCCTAGGCGCACCCCTCCTCTATATATAGAGGGTGGAGGCGCCACCCTCCTGCCCTCCCACTCCAAACCCTAGCCGCCTCTCTTCTCCTTCCATCTCTCGGCTTAGGCGAAGCCTCAGAATTCTCTACTCCACCACCACCACCATGCCGTCGTCTTTGCTGGGATTGCGTGGAGAAGATCTACTACCTCCATTGCTGGAACAGGGAGAGGAAGGTCCGCCGACTCGCACATGTGACCGTCATGGAAGCGCTGCCGAACGCTGGGCGGAAGGATCATCTACCAGATCTTGAGATCGGCAAGTGATCGACTACATCAACCACGAGATCCGATCTCGAACAAGGCTTTGGAAACTACAAGGGTTAGTACAGATCTATCTCGTTGCACTTGTCTAATAGATTAGATCTTGGCTTTTATCTAGATTAGATCTGGGTTTTATTCGTTCTTGTGGTAGAAATTTTTTGTTTTCCATGCTACGAACCCATCAGTGGTATCAGAGCCTTGTCTATGCGTAGATCTGTTGCACGAGTAGAACACAATGGTGTTGTGGGCGTTGGTGCTCGTGCCGTCTTTTGTTGTGTGTACTTTGCATCTTGCGGTATGGTGGGATGAAGCGGCTCGGGCTAACATTACATGTCATCGCACATGAGACTTGCTCCACGCTTGACGTGCAACTTGCTTTGCCCAAGTGGCTTTGAGGGTGACTCTCTCTCCCATCATAGTATAGATCAAATCTACACTTTGCACTTGATAGCACTTGTATCAACGTTGTGGTTCAGTTTCGTAGGAAAGATCCGTTCTTATTCGAAAGCCCCAAACCACGTAAAACTTGCAAAGAAAATTAGAGGCGTCTAACTTGTTTTTGCAGGGGTTTTGTGATGTGATATGGCCATCATGTGATTGTGATTATATTTGATGTATGCAATGATCCTTGTTGTAATATGGCAACCCAAGGAGCCTAATGGTTGTCTTTAATTGCTAAGACCTGCGTGTCTATTCATCTTGTAATAGCTTTATTCCAAGTAGTTGTAATAGTTGCTTGTGATGATGGACAACCATGAAGCGGCGCCACTGACCTTGACGCAATGCTGGTGATGATGGAGATCATGTCCGTGCTTTGGAGATGGAGATCAAAGGCACAAGAAGAAAGGGCCATATCATGTCACATTAATTATGAATTGCCTGTGATGTTAATCCTTTATGCATCTTGTATTGCTTAGATCGCTACGGTAGCATTATAAGATGATCCCTCTCACTAAATATCAAGTAATAAAAGTGTTCGTCCTTAGTTGGCACTGTTGCTAAGACTCGTCGTTTTGAAGCATCTCGTGATGATCGGGTGTGATAGATTCTATGTGTGCATACAACGGGTGCATGCCAGATTTGCACATGCGGAAACTAAGGTTAATCTTGACGAGCCTAGCATGTACAGACATGGTCTCGGGACACGGAATACCGAAAGGTAGAGCGCGAGTCATATGAATGATATGATGAACATGAAGATTGTTCGCCGAAGAAACTACATCTTCTCTCGTGAAGATCGGACTTGGTGTAGTGGACTTGGTTCGTGTAATCACTAAGACAATGTGAGGGATGTTGTTTTGAGTGGGAGTTCACCTAGTTAATTTAAGAATTAAAATTGAACTCAATTTATCATAAACTTAGTCTAAACTACTTGCAAATTTGTTGTAGATTATGGCGAACCTCTCCATCAATTTCAATGCGTTCCTAGAGAAAGAAAAACTTAAGAACAATGGAAGCAACTTCACGGACTGGCTCCGTGGTCTAAAGATTGTCCTCAGGGCTGGTCAGATGACCTATGTGCTCGATGCACCGCTAGGTGACCCACCTGCAGAACATGCCACCAATGACGTAAAAAATGTTTACGCCACACGGAAAAATCATTACTCCACAGTTCAGTGTGCCATCCTGTACGGTCTAGAAACGGAGCTTCAGAAGTGCTTTGAGCACCACGACCCGTTCGAGATCATTAAGGAGCTCAAGCTCATTTTTGAGACTCACGCGGCCGTGGAGAGCTATGAGGCCTCCGAAAAGTTCTTTACCTGCAAGATGGAAGAGGGAAGCTCCGTTAGCGAGCACGTGCTCACCATGTCTGGGCACGCAAACAAGTTCCAAGAGTTGGGGATAACGATTCCTAATGAGTTAGGGATTCACCGTGTCCTCCAATCACTGCCACCGAGTTATAAGAACTTTGTGATGAACTACAATATGCACTACATGAACAAGACGTTGCCTGAACTATCGTCCATGCTGAAAACTGCTGAAGTGGAGATCAAGAAGGAGCACCAAGTGTTGATGGTCAATAAGACCACCAATTTCAAGAAACAGGGCAAGCCTAAAAACAAGGGCAACTTCAAGAAGGACGGCAAGAAAGCTGCCGCACCTGCTAAGAAGCCCAAGGCTGGTCCTAAGCCTGAAACTGAATGCTTCTACTGCAAGGGTGCTGGTCACTGGAAGCGTAATTGCCCCAAGTACCTGGCAGATCTGAAGAACGGCAACATCAAGAAGAAAGGTATATTCGATATACATGTTATTGATGTGTATCTTACTAGTAATCGTAGTAGTGCCTGGGTATTTGATACTGGTTCGGTTGCTCATATTTGTAACTCGAAACAGGAGCTGCGGAATAAACGAAGACTGGCGAGAGACGAGGTGACGATGCGCGTTCGAAATGGCTCCAAGGTTGATGTGATCGCCGTCGGCACACTCCCTCTACATCTACCTTCGGGATTAGTTTTAAATTTAAATAATTGTTATTTGGTGCCTGCGTTAAGCATGAACATTATATGTGGATCTTGTTTATTGCGAGACGGTTACTCTTTTAAGTCCGAGAATAAAGGTTGTTCGATTTATATGAGTAATATCTTTTATGGTAATGCACCTGAGATGAATGGTTTATTCTTACTGAATCTCGATAATAGTGATACACATGTTCACAACATAGATGCTAAATGAACAAAATTGAATGATAATTCTACATACATGTGGCAATCGCTGCCTTGGTCACATTGGAGTGAAGCGTATGAAGAAACTCCATTCTGATGGACTTCTTGAATCACTTGATTTTGAATCACTTGAAAGATGCGAAGCATGTCTAATGGGAAAAATGACTAAGACTCCATTCTCTGGAATAATGGAGCGAGCTACAGACTTATTGGAAATAATACATACCGATGTGTGCGGTCCAATGAGTGTAGCATCGCGTGGTGGATATCATTATGTTCTCACTTTCACAGATGACTTAAGTAGATATGGGTATGTCTACTTTATGAAACATAAGTCTGAAACTTTCGAGAAGTTTAAGGAATTTCAACGTGAAGTGGAAAATCAGCGTAACAAGAAGATTAAGTTTCTGCTTACCATGGAGGTGAATATCTAAGTTATGAGTTTGGCATGCATTTAAAGAAATGTGGAATACTTTCAGAGTTGACACCGGGAACACCACAGCGTAATGGTGTGTCCGACGTCGTAATCGAACTCTCTTAGATATGGTTGGTCTATGATGTCTCTTACAGATTTACCGCTATCTTTTGGGGCTATGCATTAGAGACAGCCGCATTCACTTTAAATAGGGCACCATCTAAATCCGTTGAAATGACACCGCATTTAATTGTGGTTTGGAAAGAAACCTAAGTTGTCGCTCCTTAAAGTTTGGGGTTGCTTGCGTATGTAAAGAAGTTACAACCTGATAAGCTAGAACCCAAAGCGGAGAAATGTCTTCATAGGATACCCTAAAGAAACAATTGGGTATACCTTCTATCATAGATCCGAAGGCAAAGTTTTCGTTAAGAATGGATCCTTTCTTGAGAAGGAGTTTCTCTCGAAAGAAGTGACGGAAGGAAAGTAGAACTTCGACGAGGTTATTGAACCTTCTCTCGGGGTTGAGAGTAGCGCAAAGACCGGAAGATGTTTTTGTGCCGCCTGCACCAACCGGAGAGGAAGCTAATGATGGTGATCATGAAACTTGAACGGTTCTTGCTGAACCTCGCAGGTCAACGAGGGTTCGTACCACTCCTGAGTGGTATGACTCTGCCTTGAACATCATGTTGGTGGACAACATTGATGACCCTGCGACGTATGAAGAAGCTATGGTGAGCCCAGATTCCGACAAATGGCTAGAAGCCATGAAATCCAAAATGGGATCCATGTACGAAAACCAAGTATGGACTTTGGTGGACTTACCGGATGGCCGTAAGGCTGTCGAGAACAAATGGATTTTCAAAAGAAAAACAGATGCTGATGGTAATGTTACTGTCTATAAAGCTTGACTTGTCGCGAAAGGGTTCCGACAAATTCAAGGTGTTGACTATGATGAGACTTTCTCACCGATGGAAGCTAAAGTCTGTGAGGATTTTGTTAGCAATTGCTGCATATTTCGATTATGAGATATGGCAGATGGATGTCAAAACGGTGTTCCTTAATGGTGACATTGAGGAAGAGTTGTACATGGTACAACCCAAGGGTTTTGTCGATCCTAGTAAAGCTGACAAGGTATGCAAACTTCAGCGCTTCATTTATGGACTGAAGCAAGCATCCCGGAGTTGGAATCAACGTTTTGATAAAGTAATCAAAAACTTTGGATTTATACAAACTTATGGAGAAGCTTGTATTTACAAGAAAGTGAGTGGGAGCTCTGTAGCATTCCTAGTACTATATGTAGATGACATATTGTTGATTGGGAATGATATAGAACTTCTTAATAGCGTCAAAGCCTATTTGAATAATAGTTTTTCCATGAAGGATCTTGGCGAAGCGGCATATATTCTAGGCATCAAGATTTATAGAGATAGATCAATACGCCTACTAGCGCTTTCACAAAGTACATACTTGGACAAAGTTCTAAAGAAGTTTAGAATGGAAGAGAGTAGGAAAGGGTTCGTGCCCATGTTGTCAGGTAAGACCTTGAGTAAGACTCAAAGTCCAGCTACGGCAGAAGATAGAGAGAAGATGAATAATGTTCCCTATGCCTCAGCCATAGGTTCTATCATGTATGCCATGTTGTGTACAAGACCGGATATAGCACATGCTGTTAGTTTGACTAGCAGATATCAAAGTGATCCTGGAATGGAGCACTGGACAGCGATCAAGAATATCCTTAAGTACCTGAATAGGACTAAGGATATGGTTCTTTCTTATGGAGGTGATGAACAGCTTGTTGTAAATAGTTACACTGATGCTAGTTGGAACACCGATCCAGATGACTCGAAGTCATAGTCTGGATACGTATTTATTTTGAATGGTGCTGCAGTGAGCTGGAGGAGTGCCAAGCAAAGTGTTGTGGCGAAATCTTCAACCGAATCGGAATACATAGCTGCTTCGGAGGCTGCACAAGAAGCCATATGGATGAAGGAGTTCATTACTGAACTTGGCGTGGTTCCTAGTGCATTGGACCCGATGGCCATCTACTGTGACAACACAGGTGCCATAGCTAATGCACAGGAGCCAAGGTCACATAGCAAGCTGAAGCACATCAAGCTACGTTTCCATGCTATTCACGAGTATGTCCGAGATGGAGACATAAAGATTTGCAAAGTACACACTGATCTGAATGTGGCAGATCCGTTGACTAAACCTCTCCCTAGAGCAAAGCATGACCAATACCAGAACGCCATGGGTGTTAGGTATATTACCATGTAATCTAGATTATTGACTCTAGTGCAAGTGGGAGACTGTTGGAGATATGCCCAAGAGGCAATAATAAAAGTGGTTATTATTATATCTTTGTGTTTATGATGAATGTTTGCATCCCATGCTATAATTGTATTATAAGGAAACACTAATACATGTGTGTTTTGTAAACATAAAAGAATCCCTAGTAAGCCTCTTGTTAAACTAGCTTGTTGATTAATTGATGATCATGGTTTCCTGATCATGGACATTGGATGTCATTAATAACAAGGTTATATCATTAGGATAATGATGTAATGGACACACACACCCATAGTAAGCATAGCATAAGATCAAGTCATTAAGTTCATATTGCTACAAGCTTTAAATACATAGTGACCTAATCCTTCGACCATGAGGTTGTGTTAATCACCATCACCGGATGGGTACTTTGATGACATCAAACACCACTTAAATGGCGGGTGGTTATAAAGGTGTCATTGGGTATTCTGAAAGTATGTGTTGAAGCGCATGGACCAAGATTGGGATTTGTCCATCCATATGACGGATAGATATGCTCTGGGCCCTCTCGGTGGAATGTCATCTAGTTAGCTTGCAAGCATGTGACTAGGTCACAAGGGATGGCATGACACGGAACGAGTAAAGAGTGCTTATCAGTAACAAGGTAGAACTAGGTATGGAGATACCGACGATCAAACCTCGGATAAGTAGAGTATCGCGTGACAAAGGGAATTGGTTTCGTATGTTAATGGTTCTATCGATCACGAAGTCATCGTCGAGTATGTGGGAGCCGTTATGGATCTCCAGATCCCGCTGATGGTTATTGATCGGAGAGGTGTCTTCATCATGTCTACATATTCACGAACCGTAGGGTGACACACTTAAGGTTCGAAGTTGTTTTAAGTAGATATTGAATGTGCGTTGGAGACCGAATGTTGTTCGGAGTCTCGGATTGGATCCGAGACATCACGAGGAGATCCGGAATTGTCCGGAGAATAAGATTCATATAATGGGGATCATTTTCTAAGTTAGGAAATGTTCCAGAGTGTTTGTATGGGGATTCTAGAAGGTTTCGGAATGTTCCGGAAGGTTCTAGAAGATATCTTGGAGTTTATTTGAAAACCGAAATAAGATAAGATAAGATAAGGGGAGTTTAAAGGGGAAACTTGGGGGGGAAGGACTCTCCCCAAGCTCCCTAGTCTTGGCCCCTAAGGGGTGGGCCTAGGGGTGGGAACCCTAGGCCGCACCCCTCCCTCTATATATAGAGGGGTGGAGGCGCCACCCCTCCTTGCCCCCTCCCACTCCAAACCCTAGCCGCCTCTCTCTTCCTCCTTCCATCTGCTCCGGCTTAGGCGAAGCCCTGCAGAATTCTCTACTCCACCACCACCACCACCACGCCGTCGTGCTGCTGGGATTGCGTGGAGAAGATCTACTACCTCCGCTGCTCGCTGGAACGAGGAGAGGAAGGTCCGCCGACTCACGCGTGTGACCGTGCGGAAGCGCTGCCGGAAGCAGTCTTGGGAAGGATCATCTACTCGATCTTGAGATCGGCAAGTTATCGACTACATCAACCACGAGATCCGATCTCGAACAAGGCTTTGGAAACTACAAGGGTTAGTACAGATCTATCTCGTTGCACTTGTCTAATAGATTAGATCTTGGCTTTTATCTAGATTAGATCTGGGTTTTGTTCGTTCTTGCGGTAGAATTTTTTTGTTTTCCATGCTACGAACCCATCACTGAGGGCATCTTATTGGCGGAAGGGGAGGCCGAGGGGGTGCCAGGGGCCACCACACCACCCCCTGGCACGGGCCAAGCCTGGTCATGCCAGGTGGTGGCCGCCCTCTCTCCTCCGTCTCGTATTCTGGCATCTGATGACTTCCGGAATAATAGGCACTTTGGCTTTTGATCCATCCAATTCCGAGAATATTCGTTTTCCGACTTTCCTGGAACCAAAAACAGCAGAAAACAGGCAACTGGCACTGTGGCTCTTGTTAATAGGTTAGTCCAAGAAATCATATGAAAAGTACTCCAAAGTGTGGACAAAACACAAGAAAGTGGATAAAACCAAGCATGGAACATCAAAAATTATAGATACATTTGCAATGTATCAGCCTCCAGGGTGAATTCCCCTCTCTGGCAGGGTGCCGGGAAGAGCTTCAGATCCCTCCCGATCTAGGGATGGAGATGACGGCGGCTATAGACTCTTTCATGGATTTTTGATCGGGCACTTAGGGTTTTCGTCCCGAGGGCATCTTATAGGCGGAAGGAGAGGCCGAGGTGGCTGGTCGGCCGGCCTGGCCGCAGCATGGTGTGTGGTGTGACCCAGCCCTTCTCCTTCTCGTATTCTGGCATCTGATGACTTCCGAAAAAATAGGCACTTTGGCTTTTGTCCCGTCCAATTCCGAGAATATTCATTTTCCAACTTTCCTGGAACCAAAAACAGCAGAAAATAGGCAGCTGGCATTGTGGCTCTTGTTAATAGGTTAGTCCAAGAAATCATATGAAGAGTACTCCAAAGTGTGGACAAAACACAAGAAAGTGGATAAAACCAAGCATGGAACATCAAAAATTATAGATACATTTGCAATGTATCAGAGGGGTAGGGCCATCCATGGCCGCTGCCTCCTCCACCTCTTTGGCTGCCGCCCCTCCTCTAAGTCGCCCTCCCCTTCCCCTATTTAAGGAGGGAACATGTGGGGGGAGGGTAAGCACACCAATCCCAAGCCCCGAGGCATATTCCTCTGTGGGTTTTATCTCTCTCGTTAGCTCTCGTGCTTTTAGTTCCAAGAAGAACTGCGCGCGTGGGAGGCGACTTTATCATCAGCATGGCATTGCACTACTGGTTCCTGGATCCAAAAGTATATACTTCCGCAATCTCGGCTGGATCAAAGAACTGGGAGTCGTCACTGAGCACTGAATGTATGCGAAACCACAGAGGTGCTGCTAGTTGTGGCACCTGAATTTTTGTGCGACGAGCAAAGCAACCTTGAGGTCAGCTACATCGTTTGACTACATCATCCACGTTCATCGTGAACGTTAATGCTTTCCCATTATAGCATTAACTTGTAGATAGATCTTGGTAATTGTTGTACGCTACTCATGAAAAATTATTGTTTTCTGCTGCGAACCCCTTCAGCGATTTCTAGAGAGAAAGTCCAAGGTCTGGCCTTCATTGGTTGTACCTGGAAATAGCCTTGCTGAAGGCATTATTATGGGAACTAGATCTTTCTCCGTGGTGAAAACTCAAGATCTTCGATCTGGCGATGACAATGCTTGTGCATTATTTCCTTCTTGGAGGCATTGCTCTTCGAGAAACTCTTTTGTGGTCCATTTATTGTCTTCGGTGGTATTTAGAGTGTTGATGTTGCGAGTGTCTCATCACCGTGACGGTCTTTGTTTTCTATTTATCCCTTTTTTATTTTGTTCTTGGTTGTGTGCATCTTTGATGTCTTTCGATATCTTGTTGATGTAGAGGCTGGGTGTAATTGGTATCTTCGCGATATTAATATATTTCCATTATCAAAAAAAGTTGGTCAGAGTAGCTTATGTTTGGTTCTTGTATGCTATCAATAACCCTTCCTACACGAGTGGCCATTCTCAACTAGTGCCTTTGAAAGTGATATAGTAAATTGATTTTAACAACATTTTCTAGAGAAAGTTTAAGCACCTTTTTTTCTATATGTTATTGATTATTGGCTCAACACGTATCGAGCTCGTTGGGGACCCCAAGAGGAAGGTATGATGAGCACAGCAACAAGTTTTCCCTCAGTTATGAAACCAAGATTATAGAACCAGTAGGACCAAGGAAACACCTCCAAGGTGTTGTTTCCAACTTGGAATCCTACATAACACAACCACATAACATTGCCCCCAACTTACAGTGAGGTTGTCAATCACACCGGTTTTGCTGAAAACAAAGGATTAAACGTATTGTGTGGAAGATAGTAGTTGCTTGCAGAAAGTAAATAGTAAACAGTAAATAGCAGATTGTATATTGATGGTAAAAGAATGGACCGGGGTCCATAGTTCACTAGAGGTGATTCTCCTTAAGATAGATGACATGTTGGGTGAACAAATTACAGCGGGGAAATTGATAGACACCGAGAAAGCATACATGCATATACTAATCATCTTGACTCCTATGAGATTTTATTGGGCATTACAACATTATACATAGACCGTAATCCAACTGCATCTATGACTAATAATCCACCTTCAGGTTTTTATCTGAACCCCCTCTAGTATTAAGTTGCAAGCAACATATAATTGTATTAAGCAAAATGTGTAAAGTAAACAATATGATTGTTCTATGAACAAAGGATTGCTATTTTCTCCCTAGTAGCAACAACACATCTAGTACCTTTGAGATTTCGGTCACTTCCCCAGATTCCTAGAGGCATGAACCCACTATCGAGCATAAATACTCCATCTTGGAGTTGCTAGCATCTACTCGGCCAAGATAGCTACTAACAATGGAAAGCATGCAAGATCACAAATAACATGGACATGATAGAATCAATAATCAATCTGAAATAGCATCTCAATATCCATCGGATCCCCACAAACACAACATGTAAAATTACAAATAGATGATCTTGATCATGAACGGAGCTCACAAGATCTAAACATGGTAGCACAAAGGAGAAGAACCAACCATCTAGCTACTACACGGACCCGTAGTCTAGGGATGAACTACTCACGCATCACACTGGAGGCAGTCATGGTGATGAAGAAGGCCTCCAGGGTGATCTCTCCCCTCTGGCAGGGTGTCAGGAAGAGCTTCAAATCCCTCCCGATCTAGGGATAGAGATGGCGGCGGTTACAGACTCTTTTGTGGAATTTTGATCAGGTACTTAGGGTTTTCGTCCCGGAGGCAATATATAGGCAAAGGGGCAAGGTCGGTGGAGTACCAGGGGGCCCACACCAGGTGGTGGTGAGGCTAGGGCTAGCCGCGCCACCCTAGGGTGTGGCCTCCCTGGCTCCCCTCTTCGTCTCCCCTCCGGACTCCGTATTCCTTCTGGTGAAATATTGACTTGGGGCTTTTGTTTGGTCCAATTCCGAGAATATTTCCTTGCTAGCTTTTCTGAAACCAAAAACAGCAGAAAACAGGCTACTGGCACTATGGCATCTTGTTAATAGGTTAGTTCCAGAAAATGTGTAAAAATACTCCAAAGTGTGGACAAAACATAAGAAAGTAGATATAAAACAAGCATGGAACATCAAAAATTATAGATACGTTTGCAACGTATCAACATCCCCAAGCTTAACTCCAGCTCATCCTCGAGTAGGTAAGTGATAAAAAAGAATAATTTTTTAGGTGACATGCACCATCATAATATTGATCAAGGTATTTGTAAAACATTGATAGCTCATAGTACTTTAACATAGCATGAAAGATATAGTTCTAACAATAAGACATAGCAACTATGTTGTAACATGAAAAGGTACAAACAAAAGATTCATGAATAATAATGCTTTGAAAGACGTTTGTTTGTTTCACATATAGAAAGCATAATGAGAATGGTATTCAGCTTGTCCCTCATAGTGTAGCAAAACATAAATGCATAGGACACTTTCAAAGCTCATAAGCGTGACTAGATACAAATAGTTTAAGGACAAGCAATATCAAAGTTATGAATCAATCAACAAGTCTTGGGACAATGCACATTAAACTAAGAATGACCACTATGCTCTCTCAATAGGTGCATAAAGATAGAAGATGGAGACTCAACATATAAAGTAAAAGAAAGGCCCTTCATAGAAGGAAGCAGTGATTCAAGTCTCATAAAGAGCTTCTAAAAATTATGGTACTTATTAGCTTTTAGCTCTCATTGCCCCTATCATAAGCATATTTAGGTGATTAAGGTTAAAGTGAACAAATATGAGGATATGCTTGACAAGTTATAAGTTCAAATCTCATGCCCCTTACTTATGAACACCGAACCTCATGCTACTCAACTTTAGTCACGAGTAAGTTCTTGTCATTGTAAATACATGTGTATCATAGAGAACCGCCAACGGGGTACCCCTTGCCCAATGATACGGAAGCATTCCCATATCAAAATGACAAGGCAAGCAGACAATGAGCATCTCAGTGATCTTTTATTTGCTATTTGCATAGGTTTTTATTAAGGATGCTTCACAGATTGCTCATTATGGTTATGCTGCAAGTTTCCACCATGATTAGGCATGGCTTAGGCTAGCGGCCCAAGCGTTTCTCTAACACATATGCAAACTCCATGAGCTTACAAGCTCCCCTTTTATTTCACACCGACGGGATCCATAAGCAAAATAACATGATATCAACCAAATAAAGTGCAATGTTGAAAGCGTTCCCCATGGTAACATGGCTCTGCTAATTCACAACTTATAAAGCGCAAGCACATATGCAACATAGATGGGCACAATGGTTCAAGTTTATTAAGTGCAAGAAAAGTAAAGTGTTCCATCAAGTTTGTGAGAGCTTTAATCACTAATTTTCACACAACAAGTTTAATTCGGAAGGTAGATAAAAACATGAATATACTTGGAATAGCAAATGCTAATAGGTAGATATGGTGGACTCTTTGGAATAACTTGGTTTTATTTGGAGTTGGATGCATGAGTGGAACTCATACTTGGTATGGAGGCTAGAAAAAGACTGGGAGCGACCAACTAAGAGAGCAATAATGGCCATAATCATGCAAAGCGACAAAACATCATTAATTAAAGCATAAAGTGATATTACAAGTTGAAAAATAAATGATCATGGAGGCTATGATGAGTTGGTATAGTCTTAACATGGTGTGAGCATGCGCCAAGTCAACCCAAATAAAGCGTCAAAGGAGAATACCACAATATTATGCTTTTATATGCTAAAACAACGCATGATTCTTTCAAGGCACATTAAGAAATCTCAATTGTTTGTAACAAGTCGTGCTACAACAATAATCACTAAGCATAAATCCAAAACAATATCAAGCATGACATGATGAAGTCTAAGTCACAGTCAAAAACAAGCTCCTTTTATACCACTTAAGCATGAACTTTCCTACTCTTTTCCAATCCAAATAAACTTATTTGAAAACTAATGTATGAATGTGGGGGGTCCAACCAATTTATTCAAGCAAACTATCAAAATGAAAACTAAAAACAAAACAAAGACGCTCCAAGAATAACATAATTGTCCATGAAACAATAAAAATGAAGTGTTTGGAAGAAACCTGAAATTTTTATTGATGAAGAAGGGCATGCCTTGGGCATCCCTAAGATTTGATGCTTGTACTTCTTGAATACTTCTTGGGGTGACACGGGTGGCATCCCCAAGCTTGAGATTTTGTCCATTCTTCATCTTATCACATTACTCTTCCCTACACTTAAAATTTCCTTCATACAAAACTTCACACAATTTTCATTAGCAACATTAGTGTACTCAAGATAATAAGTCTTTTGGTTTAGTTTCAACACAAGTAAAACTTCCATTGAAACACAAGCTATTGTTGCACTTCCTTTAAAAAGTTCAAGTGATCAAAGATAACTCAAAGAGAAAGAGATTAAGAAGCAAATGCAAATAATGGCAGAAATTTGTCAAAATAGACCAGCAGGTAAAAACCGATTTTTTAGAAGATCTTCTGTTGCTCAAATCGAAAAGTGTTGAACTAACAAAAGTTAGATAACAACCTGGGGCAGAAGTAAAAAAAAATTACAGGTCAATCCTACGTATAGAGATTTTTCACGAATTTTTACAATGAAGCACAAAAATCTGTTTCGAGACAACAACTTTCCCAAATCTTACTTCTCTCTCATTAGAGGTTACTCTTGGCACAAAAACCACACAAAAATGATAAAGAGAGGTTATTACTGAAGAAATAACTTCCAAGACTCAACAAAAGACTCCTAACAAAATTTGGGTTATCTCCCAATAAGTGCTTTTCTTTAACACCTTTGAGCTAGGCGTAAGAAGTAAGAAAAAAATCAAGTATTCTCAAATGAAGAAGCACTAAGAGCAATTTTTTAATAGGAGAGGCAAAAGGAATCATCTCTCTCTTCTTAGGGAAGTGTTCTATACCTTTCTTGAGTGTAAATTGATATTTAATGGTGCCTTCTTTCATATCAATAATGGCACCAACAGTTCTAAGAAAAGGTCTTCCCAAAATAATAGGACAAGAAGCATTGTATTCAACATCCAAAACATAGAAATCAACGGGAACATAGGCATTGTTAACCATAATAAGAACATCATTAATACTCCCCATGAGTTTCTTTTTATCATTATCTTCAAGTTGGACATTTAAATAACAATCTTTCCATGGTGGCAAATCAAGCATTTCATAAATCTTTCCAGTCATAATAGAAACACTACTATCAAGATCACATAAAGCTTTGAGATCAAAATCATTCACTTTCATATTAATGATGGGTTCCCAACCATCTTATACTTTCATGGGAATAGAAGCTTTATGTTTCATCTTTTCTTCTTTAATCTTTATAAGAGCATTAGTAATGTGTTTTGTAAAGGCCATATTCATAGCACTAGCATTAGGACTTTTAGCAAGCTTTTGTAGGAACATAATTACTTCAGAGATATTGCAACCATCAAGATCAAAATCATAATTACCATCTAAAGTAGTAGAGCTATTGTTTCCCATATTTCGAAGAATTTCAGCATTTTTATTAGAAAAGGTTCCATTGGTTTTAGGTATTGTTGCAGAAGTAACTTCATGTGGATTGCTAGCATTAGCATTAGTAGTGGCGATAGTAGAAATACTAATATTTCTAGCAATTTCATCTTCTCTTTCCTACTTTGCATGCAATTCAGCTAACAGTCTAACATTTTCATCAATTCTAACTTGTATGACATTAGTAGCAGCAAAGGGATTTTCAATAGTTTCAGGTTTAGCATCCATTTTATTAATCAAAGAGGATTGTGCTTCAGACAAAGATGATAAATTTTTTCAGCATTAGAACGTTTTAATTGCAAGCTAGGAATTTCCCTATTTAAACTCTCAAGTTGATGACTAATATTTTCAAAATAGTAGATTGTTCCTCCATGGTTTTAGTAAACAATTTATTCTGTTCATATTGCATTTGCATGAAGTTTTTAGTGGATCTTCAACTTCTAAAATTCTTTCTTCACTAGGCATTCCAGATTTACTATGATAACCATAAGTATTATTAGGAGGGTAAGGCCTATAATTGTTATTACCATAAGAATTGTTACCAAAATTATTATTTCTAATAAAGTCCACATCAACTTGCTCTTCTTGAGCAACCAAAGAAGCTAAGGGAACGTAATTTGGATCAATATGAGCTTTCCCATTAACAAGCATAGACATAAAAATATCCATTTTATCACTCAAGGAGGAGGTTTCTTCAGCAGAGTTTACCTTCCTACCTTGTGGAGCTCTCTCAGTGTGCCATTCAGAATAGTTAACCATCATATTATCCAGAAGCTTTGTTGCAGTCCCTGAAGTAATGGTCATAAAGGTACCTCCAGCAGCAGAATCCAGCAGATTTCTTGAAGAATAATTCAATCCTGCATAAAAGGTTTGGATAATCATCCAAGCAGTCAGTCCATGAGTGGGACAATTCTTTACCAAAGATTTCATTCTTTCCCAAGCTTGAGCAACATGTTCATTATCAGATTGTTTAAACTTCATTATTTCACTTCTCATGGATATGATCTTAGCAGGAGGATAGTATTTTCCAATGAAAGCATCTTTGCATTTAGTCCAAGAATCAATACTATTTCTAGTTGTGGATTGCAACCATTCTTTAGCTTTTCCTCTCAAAGAGAAAGGAAACAATTTAAGCTTAATAATATCTCCATCTATATCCCTATGCTTTTGCATCTCACACAGTTCAACAAAGTTATTTAGATGAGCAGCATCATCTTCATTACCAATACCAGAAAATTGTTCGCTCATAACAAGATTGAGTAAAGCAGGTTTAATTCCAAAGAAAGTAGCTTCAGGAATGGGTGGAGCAATAGGTGTGCACATGAAATCATTGTTGTTGGTGCTAGTGAAGTCACACAACTTAGTATTTTCAAGAGTAGTCATTTTTTTGTGTTTTTAATAAAGGAAGCAAACTAGTACAACTATTTTTTTGTGTTTTTGATAAAGAAACAAGCAAACAAAGAAGAAATAAACTAAGCAAAACAATTAAAACAAAGTAAAGAGATTGGTTATGAGGGAATCCCCTTGTGAAGATGTTCTTGACTCCCCGGCAACGGCGCCAGAAAAAGCTTGATTATTGGCTCAACACGTATCGAGCTCGTTCGGGAACCCCAAGAGGAAGGTATGATGAGCACAGCAGCAAGTTTTCCCTTAGTTATGAAACCAAGGTTATCGAACCAGTAGGAGCAAGCAAACACATCCAAGGTGTTGTTTCCAACTTGGAATCACGCACAACACAACCACAGAACTTTGCCCCCAACTTACAGTGAGGTTGTTAATCTCACCGGTTTTGCTGAAAACAAAGGATTAAACGTATTGTGTGGAAGATAGTAGTTGCTTGCAGAAAGTAAATAGTAAACAGTAAATAGCAGATTGTAGATTGATGGTAAAAGAATGGACCGGGGTCCATAGTTCACTAGAGGTGATTCTCCTTAAGATAGATGACATGTTGGGTGAACAAATTACGGCGGGGCAATTAACAGACACCGAGGAAGCATACATGCATATACTAATCATCCTAACTCCTATGAGATTTGATTGGGCATTACAACATTATACATAGACCGTAATCCAACTACATCTATGACTAATAATCCACCTTCAGGTTATCATCCGAACCCCCTCCAGTATTAAGTTGCAAGCAACAGATAATTGCATTAAGCAAAGTGCGTAAAGTAAACAATACGATTGTTCTATAAACAAAGGATTGATGTTTTCTCCCTAGTAGCAACAGCACATCTAGTACCTTAGAGATTTCTATCACTTCCCCAGATTCCTAGAGGCATGAACCCACTATCGAGCATAAATACTCCCTCTTGGAGTTTCTAGCATCTACTTGGCCAAGATAGCTACTAACAACGGAAATCATGCAAGATTACAAATAACATAGACATGATAGAATCAATAACCAATCTGAAATAGCATCTCAATATCCATCGAATCCCCGCAAACACAACATGTAAGATTATAAATAGATTATCTTGATCATGAACGAAGCTCACAAGATCTAAACATGGTAGCACAAAGGAGAAGAACCAACCATCTAGCTACTACATGGACCCGTAGTCCAGGGATAAACTACTCACGCACCACACCAGAGGCAGTCATGGTGATGAAGAAGGCCTCCAGGGTGATCTCTCCCCTCCGGCAGGGTGCCGGGAAGAGCTTCAGATCCCTCTCGATCTAGGGATGGAGATGGCAGTGGCTACAGACTCTTTCGTGGAATTTTGATCGGGTACTTAGGATTTTCGTCCCGGAGGCAATATATAGGAGAAGGGGCAAGGTTGGTGGAGTACCAGGGGGCCCACACCAGGTGGTGGCGTGGCTAGGGCTGGCCGCGCCACCCTAGGGTTTGGCCACCTTGGCCCCCCTCTTCGTCTCCCTTCCGGACTCTGTATTCCTTCTGGTGAAATATTCACTTGAGCTTTTGTCCGGTCCAATTCCGAGAATATTTCCTTACTAGCTTTTCTGAAACCAAAAACAGCAAAAAACAGGCTACTAGCACTGTGGCATCTTCTTAATAGGTTAGTTCCAGAAAATGTGTAAAAATACTCCAAAGTGTGGATAAAACATAAGAAAGTAGATATAAATCAAGCATGGAACATCAAAAATTATAGATAAGTTTGCAACCTATCAGTTATGCATAAACTACAAGGGATCAAGGTTCCTCTAGTTGCTTGTTAGGAATTAGCACAAACTTGTAGTTATGAGAGAAATTGCAATGGAACAAATGTGGTGAAATATGATTCCTTCACTTCTTGTGTGTTAATCGAAGGAACATGCCTCCCGTCGGATCAGTGTATACTTAAGGTTGCTGGATGCAAACATATCTTACAGTCGCTGAAGATATTTATAGTCGATGTAGATGGCGGAATACTAGTAAATTGCAAGATGTCTAGTCGTTGTATTCTGGTTATATTTTGATGTTTGATATTTCAATCTTATGTGATCCTTGAGATGTATTAACTGAATGATAAACTTTGTAACTAAAGCAGTTGTGCGCGTCAATTGATACAGAGGTTAGGGCCATATCCCCCATTACAAAAAAGCAGCATTAGGTATAAAAAAATTTGGTAGTCCACCAAGATCTTGTGTTGCATTTGAGCTAATTTATATTTTTCTTCCTTTTTAGTTATTTATATGTTGTAAAAAAGTGTATGGTGGGGCCCATCTTCTGGATCCACCACTGCTTCTCATGGAGAGACCTTATGCATCAAAATACACCTAATTTATATTGTAATGATAATATTGTATGAGTTGCAGAAGCAATGTGGAATGAATTGCGCATCGAAAACGTGAACATATGTATACTAATTTTTTGTTTACATGTAAACATCCAAACCAGGGAACTATCGGCTACACCCAAATCATCTTCCACTAGTACAAAATGTGGGATAAGATATGTTGCTTTCATGGTAGCACTAGAGGCTCAAATATATTTTCATAATATTGGACAAGAATAGCAAGATTGGGAGACAACAATCACTGGATTTTTTTTTGGAAAGGAGCATATATTAATATCACAAGATACCAATTACACCCAGCCTCTACAATAACGCATTTCCCTAGTGGCCATACAGATGCACACAGCCAAAAAAGAAAGAATAATTATAAAAAAGAAAAGTCCCGCTACAGTGACCCATTCGTTGAAACAACGATACTACCACCACCAAGGCAGCACCAGAAGTCCAGCTTCTCCAAAAGCGACGCCTCCAAAAAGGGAACAATGCACAGACACCATCATCGCCCGATCATAGATCTTAGGTTTTCACCCTGAAGAAAGTCCACACTCTCAAAATAATACCTTCAACAAGGCCATTGCCAGGCACAACCAATTAAGGCCAGACCCTGGATTTTCACCCTGAAAGGTAGGACTATGAACCTCTCCTGCGGAGTCGCCCCACTTGGATGCCACTGCTCCAAGTCACGAGTCACCAAGCCAATTTCTCATCACCACCCAGACTCGAACCACCATTGTCCGTCCTCAGATCCCGGTCTCCATGACCTTCTCCATCAGCATCATGGAACAAGAACATGCCCCATGATATTAATAGCCAACAGAGTTTTGAAACGCTCCCTCTGAACCCAAACGGTCAGAGTAAAACCTGGGTGCGCACGACCGAATCCCTCCAATCCAGCAATCTCCAGGCATTGATCGCCCATGGGAGTTCGCTGGCGAAGCCTTCCGAAACTCGTCACTCCGACCAGATCAGAGAGGGGAAGCAACAAGTAAATCCTCGTCTTGGCGTGAGTGGAATCCTAGGACCGCCGCCTTTATTCAGCGGACGAGCAGGCCCCCACATCGCCCGCCGTCTCTGTGCAGCACCAACAGAGGAGGAGAGGGAAACAACCGCGGGAGATCGGTGTGGCTAGGCCACAACCTCACCCCCGGCGGTGGCGGCAAGCCTCCAACTCCTCGTCGGCCGCCGGAGAACCTCAGACCCCGGCCAAGACGGTCGCGCCTCACCAAGCCCACAGCCAGCGCTGCATCCCCCATATGAACGCCGCCATGGACCCCTCTCCTCCCCCCATCTTAGTTGGACGGGACGCCGCCGGAGCCGACAACGGCGGCAGCCTGACGCGGAGAAGCTGGGGAGGGTTCTTAGGAGAGGATGGAGAGGGTGCCCCCTGGAGACGGCGGTTGGGGAGGGTTAGGGTTCAACAACAATAACTGGATATTGAAACAATCTCACAGAAGATAGTGGAACCACAGTTTGAAGGGCACGATGGAGTCAATTAGAAATTTAGAACCATGTGGCTGAATCTCTTTAATGTATGACAATTCTTCCTTCAACATTTCTCTTCCCCCTTTCACTATCTATTCCTTCTTCTCTGCTTTGCTTTTCTCCAAAGAAGGCCTACATACAATTTCATGCATGTCCGTTGGTGTATTTTCGTACAGGAAGATAAACATCCATTTTTCTCATGTGTGCAAAGTCAAAAGTGTCTCTAGGTAAAATAGAAGATGGTGGGGTTTTGTAACTGTTGAGCCTACCTAGCTAGATTGGCCTGCCTGGTTATTACCCACACGAGGAGGGTTTTCCAGCATTACTAACTTGGGCGATTCATGAAAATGTCAAGCAGATCTAAAATTACTTACGTATGTACATCAATGTATGTAAAGTTTTTGAAAGAAATACTACTTTGCAACCTGTACCAAAAGAATTAAGAAAAATTTTTAACTTCATGCACTAACACTTGCAATTTTGACGGCCCCCAAAACTGGCCATTTTTAACACGAAACATAGTGGGACGGGAGCAGGTACTACGGCACTGTACTACGGAGTACAGTCCACCAAAAAGTGGCCTGAGAGGATACAAAAACGAGAGCGCCTTTCTAATTCTGTGCACACAAGCACGCTGCCAACCCAATCAATCATGTGTCCAACAAAAACAACTTAACACCAAACCAGCACACTGTTCTCGCCAGCTTTGGCGGGCACCTGGGTTCAGGTGGTCAGTGAGGTGAGGAGAGAGGGATGGCTACTACTCTCCTATTGGCTATTGCTTAGTGAGTAAGGCTCGCGTGTGTAACCTGATTTTTCCCTGGCCAAGCTAGAGCGCTAGGCGTGTCCCGTTGTGGGACTCGCAGTGTGCGCCTCGCTTTCGCTTTGTTTCCCCGGCGGTCGCGGACAGTGGGTTTAGCTGCTGCGCTCATCAATCGTCATGGGCTGCATTGGGGTTTTGGGATTGGGACCAATCACCAGTCGTAAAGCAGCAAAGGTCCTCCACCGACTAGACCTCTGGCCGCTGATCCCATCTAGTACTACTGTAGCAGATTCGTATGTTTTACACACTATAAGTACACACGAATTTAAACAAATTTGGGTCACTTAATTCTGGACGAAATGAGTAAAATATAAGTTATTTTAGTACTGGTTTATTTTAGCCTACCAAATCATTTTTTATCCGTGTGATTTCACTTGTTTTTCCAATTGAGTTCTCTCCATAAGGTCAGGCGGCAGAGGGAGAAACCCTAGGCGCCGCCAGTGGCTTCTCCCCTCATCAGATCCTCTAGCCATCGGCCCTCTCCGTGGCGGCGGCGGGCGCAGCGGCCAAAGGTGGTTGGGGTGGTTGTGCGTCAGGGGTGATCGCAAGAGCTGTTGGGGCGGTGGCGGTTGTCTGCGCGCAGCGACCATGGTGGTATCCCTGCGTCGGGGTGGAGGTGGTGATCTCCAGTGGAGACGATCTAGCAGTGACAACTCGTGTCCTAGGCCATGCCATGGCGGCTACCTCGTGGTGGCTGCTCTCGGCGTCGATCTGGCTATGGAGGCGCGTGCCCTTGGCCGTGCCATGGCGGCTACCCCTCGGTGGCCTCTCCCGTGGCAAAGATTTGGCTATGGAGGTGTGTCCCCTTAATCGGGCCATGGTCACTGCCTTACGGTGGACACCGGGAGGTCATGGCGCAGGCTGCCATGGCCCATCCGGCCGGCGCCTGGCACGAGCCAGAGCGGCGTGGCAGGGACGAGTGGTGCATCGTCCGCACAGCTATTCCGGCGATGGCGGTGGTCGAGCGGCACCGTGATGGCTTTCTCCTCGGTTGTTCTGATCGGTGGCGTGGGGGCCTGTCGGTTTTTCTTGCATAATGGTGGTGGTCCTAGGGTTCCTCCGGCACCAAGATGAAGATCGACTGGCTGCTTGTCCTTGTTGATCTCGCTTGGAGCGGCGTGTTCTGGAAGGGTCCACCAGTGAACTCCCATGGGCGCATAATGCCTGGAGATTGGTGGATCGGAAAGAATTCGGTCGTGCGTACCCATGTTTTTTCTGACCGTTTGGTTTTAGAGAGAGTGTTGCGAAGCTCTGCTATCTGTTACAATTATGTGTCAGTCATCGAAGATCCACGGTGAAGTCAGAAGCGGAGAATGTCATGAAAGCAGGAACATGAGGCTAGTGATGGTGGTTTGAGTATTTGTGGCGATGAGGGACGGGCTTGGTGATCTGTGACTTGCTGCAGTGACTGTTAGAGGGGAGGTAGTATAGGAGGAGTTCACAGTCTTACCTTGTAGGTAAAAACCAAAGATCTGACCTTAATTTATTGTGCCTGGAAATGACCTTGTTGAAGGCATCGTTTTTGCGAGCGAGGACTTTCTCTAGGGTGAAAACCTTTGATCTTTGATCGGGCGACGACGGTGTTTGAGCACCGTTTCCTTCTTGAAGACGTCGTTATTGGAGAGGTTGGACTTCTGGTGTTGTTTTGGTGGTGGTGGTACCGCTACTACAAAGAACGGACTACTGTAGCAGAACTTTTTTTTTGCAATTCTTCTTTTTTGTTGACATCCGTAAGACCGCTAGGTCAATGCGTTGTTGTAGAGGCTAGGTGTACCCGATATCTTCGCGATATTTCCCCAAAAAAAAAGTTGTGATGTGTTTCTGCAGTTGTAACCCCACAAGCAGGCTCACGAGAATGGAATTATGTTGGAAGACCTGCCCATGATTGCATAGTTTTAAAAACCGGACCGGTTCGATGGTTTAACCATAAAAAACCTGAACCGATGGACTCATCGGTGTTTAAAACACCAAAAAACCGAAAAAAAATATGTTTATTAGAGGAATCAAACTCGTGAACCTTATGCTAGACATAAATAGCAACACATAAAGCCCAATACCACTTGGACACGCCATGTTTTGTGATTACATACTTAAATATACATTATATATACCTTTTATGGTTATTTTGTTCTAAAATTGTTCTAAAATTTGCTTAAATTTTGGTAAAAAGGACGGTTTTTTATCATCATCGAACCGAATGAACCGGCGGTCCGACAAGGTCACCAGTGAACCAGTCGTCTCATCGATTCGCTGACCGGTCCGATTTTTTAAACTGTGCATGATTGCGGGAACGAATTGTTAAGCAACAATTGCACCCACACGCGCGTCCGTCCGTTTGGTCCGCACAAGATTTCAAGAAAGGAAGGTACCCCTTGCCTTCTTTGATCAAGCAAGCATGCAGGCGGCCACACGTACCTAAAAGCGGCTGTCCACCAAGCAGCACGTACACGGTACACCGCAATGTACTCCATGGTACATGATGCGCTTTTAAGCTTGATGGTCGATGCTGGTGCTGGTGCTGCACTACGTTGGCCAAAAGAGTCACACATGCATAGTGACCAGACGATAAGACTCCAAAGCAAAATACACAAGAGAAACTAACAAAGCAACTCCACCATGCGTACATGCATGTCGCATTCTCCAAAGAAAAAGAAGTTAGGGCGAAATAATTGCACCTGGCCCTGGCTACTAGCTCCTGATCACCACAAACAGACACAAGTCACTCTACTACTGATTGCTAAGCTCTCTGTCTCAAGACTCTATGCTCCATTGATGGTTAATTAATGTGAAAACGCAGCATTCGGCAGTGGTAATAATAATTCTTCGAGATTGACTTGCTGAGCCTTCTTTTCAACGAAGAGCAACACTCTTGACCCCAAGCCCACTTACTGGGAAGATATTCTGATGAGCCGGCAAACGAGCGGTCGACACCTCCCATTCCAATCCCACTTGAGAGACCATCATGTTGGACGTTTTAGTGTCAACGTCGTCGATTACCTCTCGTAATGTTTTGCTAAGCTCTCTGTCTCAAGTCTCAAGACTCCACTAGTTTGATGTTACTTCTATGCTCCATTTTTGGTTAATTAATGTGAAAACGTAGCATTCAACTGTGGTAATAGTGACTTGTCAAGCCTTCTTTTTCACAAAGGGCAACGCTCTCGATCACAAGACCAATTACTTGGCAAGTATCCTGATGAGCGGTCCAACGAGGGGCTGACACCTCCCATTTAAATCGCAGTCGAGAGACCATCATGCACTAGTAGAAAATGGGCATTTGGTTCGGGCCATTAGTCCCGGTCGGGACTAATGGTCCGAACCAGACGGCCCGAGGAGGCCGAGGCATTATGTTCCAGTCCGTAAGGAACCATTATTTCCGGTTTGAGATACAAACCGGGACAAATGGGTCTGGGCGGCCATGAGCTCTGGTAGAATTTTAGTCCCGGTTTGTATCTCAAACCGGGACTAATGGCCTGGCCCTATATATATGCGCCCAGCCCTCCACTCTCTCCTGTTTTTTTTCTATGTGAGAGGTGGGTATAACTTTGTGCTAACTTTTTTTCTTCATATGCACTAGAGGTGTTCGGTGAAATGCCTATTAGAGCGATGCCACTTGAGTTCACACAAGACAAAATATGATATGAGGTGTCAGAGCGACACTTAAGGTTTCTCCTCTTTGTTTTGAAGTGTCCTAAAAGGTTAGCAACTATTTTCTCGTTTTGACTGCGCGGTACTAATTTAAGCGTGATTGCGTTTGATATATATGCATGGTTGTATGATGCAGATGAGCCACCCGTGGATGTACGGTGACCGACGCTCTGACGCTTACAGAGAAGGCGTGTGTTCTTTTTGCCTTGTGGCCGAGGCGAACAAGCGGCGGGATGGTTTTATGTGTTGTCCATGTGTTGAATGTCGGAATGAGCAGGCTCACACTTCCTCAAGAGTCATTCAGAGCCACCTGCTTCGGTCCAGTTTTATGTCCGGCTATAATGTTTGGACCAAGCACGGAGAAAGAGGGGTTATGATGGAAGACGGCGATGAAGAAGAGAACGATGATGACAACTACCGATCTATGTTCCCTGAATACGATGATACCGCAGTTGAAGATAATGAAAAAGAAGGGGGTGAAGAATGGGAACCAGATGAGCCCATTGATGATTTTGGTCGGGTCATTAGTGATGCAAGGCGAGACTGCGACACAGAAAAGCAGAGGTTGCAGTTCGAGCAGATGTTACAGGACCACAACACATTGCTGTATCCAACTTGTGAAGATGGCCAGAAGAAGCTGGGTAGCACACTGGAATTGTTGAAGTGGAAGGCAGAGACCAGTATGACTGACTCGGGATTTGAAAAGTTGCTGGTAATAATGAAGAAGCTGCTTCCAAGAAATAACCAATTGCCCTCCAGTACGTACGAAGCAAAGAAACTTGTCTGCCCTCTAGGATTAGACGTGCAGAAGATACATGCATGCCCTAATGACTGCATCCTCTACCGCGGTGAGAAGTACGAGAATATGGATAAATGTCCGGTATGCACTGCATTGCGGTATAAGATCAAAAAAGATGACCCTGGTGATGTTGAGGGCGAGCAACCCAGGAAGAGGGTTCCTGCCAAGGTGATGTGGTATGCTCCTATAATACCACGGTTGAAACGTTTGTTCACAAATAAAGAGCATGCCAAGTTGTTGCGATGGTACATGGAAGACCGTAAGAAAGACGGGATGTTGAGGCACCCTGCTGATGGTCGGCAGTGGAGAAAAATCGAGAGAGACTTCCCGGACTTTGCTGGTGACGCAAGGAACTTATGGTTTGGTCTAAGTATCGATGGCATGAATCCTTTTGGGGAGCAGAACTGCAGTCACAGCACCTGTCCCGTGACTCTATGTATCTACAACCTTCCTTCTTGGTTGTGCATGAAGCGGAAGTTCATTATGATGCTAGTGCTCATCCAAGGCCCGAAGCAACCCGGCAACGACATTGATGTGTACCTAAGGCCATTAGTTGATGAACTTCTACAGTTGTAGACCAAACCAGGTGTACGTGTGTGGGATGAGCACAAACAGCAGGAATTTGACCTACAAGCGTTGTTGTTCGTAACCATCAATGATTGGCCTACTCTGTTGGAGATATGCCCAAGAGGCAATAATAAAAGTGGTTATTATTATATCTTTGTGTTTATGATGAAAGTTTACATCTCATGCTATAATTGTATTATTAGGAAACACTAATACATGTGTGTTTTGTAAACATAAAAGAGTCCCTAGTAAGCCTCTTGTTAAACTAGCTTGTTGATTGATTGATGATCATGGTTTCCTGATCATAGACATTGGATGTGATTAATAACAAGGTTATATCATTAGGAGAATGATATGATGGACACACACCCATAGTGAGCGTAGCATAAGATCAAGTCATTAAGTTCGTTTTGCTGTAAGCTTTGAAATACATAGTAACCTAATCCTTCGACCATGAGGTTATGTTAATCACCATCACCGGATGGGTACTTTGATGACATCGAACGCCGCTTTGTAACTGGGCGGTTATAAAGGTGTCATTGGGTATTCTGAAAGTATGTGTTGAAGCGCATAGACCAAGATTGGGATTTTTCCAAACATATGACGGATAGATATACTCTGGGCCCTATCGGTGGAATGTCATCTAGATAGCTTGCAAGCATGTGACTGGGTCACAGGAGATGACATAACATGGAGCGAGTAAAGAGTACTTATCAGTAACGAGAAAGAACTAGGTATGAAGATACCGACGATCAAACCTCGGATAAGTAGAATATCGCGAGACAAAGGGAATTGGTTTCGTATGTTAATTGGTTCAATCGATCACGAAGTAATCGTTGAGTATGTGGGAGCCGTTATGGATCTCCAGATCCCGCTGATGGTTATTGATGGGAGAGGTGTCTTCATCATGTCTGCATATTCACGAACCGTAGGGTGACACATAAGGTTCAAGTTGTTCAAGTAGATATGGAATTTGCGTTGGAGACCGAATGTTGTTCGGAGTCTCGGAATGGATCCGGGACATCACGAGGAGATCCGGAATGGTCCGGAGAATGAGATTCATATATTGGGGATCATTTTCTAAGTTAGGAAATGTTCCGGAGTGTTTGTATGGAGATTCTAGAAGGTTTCGGAATGTTCTGGAAGGTTCTAGAGGATTTCTTGGAGTTTGCTTGAAAACCAAGAAAGGGATCAAGGAGACCAAGTGGGGCACTACATGGATTCGTGGGGGAGGAGGACTCCTCCCCCAACTCCGACCCAGGAGGAGGAGTCCTACTAGGACTCCCCTCCCAGCGCCTCCCTCCTTTAAATAGAAGGGAAGGGGCGCCCCCTCTTGTACCTTGTCTCATAACTCCCAATCTCAGCCGCCTCTCTCCTCCACATTTCTTCTGCACAGGCATAGGCGAAGCCCTGCAGAATTCTCATCTCCACCACCACCACCATGCCGTCGTGCTGCTGGGATTCCGTGGAGAAGATCTACTACCTCTGCTCATTTGGAACAGGGAGAGGAAGGTCCGACTCGACCGCACGTGTGACCGTCTGTGGAAGCGCTGCCGGAACGCGGCGCCGGAAGGATCGTCCACACGATCTTGAGATCGGCAAGTGATCGACTACATCATCCACGAGATCTAATCTCGTTAACGCTTTCGTTTCTATGAGGGTTAGTACCGATCTATCTCGTTGCTCATGTCTAGTAGATTAGATCTTGGCTTTTATCTAGATTAGATCTGGGTTTTGTTCGTTCTTGCGGTAGAATTTTTTTGTTTTCCATGCTACGAACCCATCAGTGGTATGAGAGCCTTGTCTATGCGTAGATCTGTTGCATGAGTAGAACACAATGAGGTTGTGGGCGTTGGTGCTCGTGCCGTCTTTTGCTATATGTGTACTTTGCATCTTGCGGTATGGTGGGATGAAGCGGCCCGGGCTAACATTACATGTCATCGTACATGAGACTTGCTCCACGCTTGACGTGCAACTCGTATTGCATAAGTGGCTTTGCGGGTGTTTGTCTCTCCCATCATAGTATAGATCAAATCTACACTTTGCACTTGATAGCACTTGTATCAACGTTGTGGTTTAGTTTCGTAGGTAAGATGCGTTCTTAGTCGAAAGCCCAAGCCACGTAAAACTTGCAAAGAAAATTAGAGGCGTCTAACTTGTTTTTGCAGGGGTTTTGTGATGTGATATGGCCTACATGTGATTGTTGTATTTGATGTATGCAATGATCCTTGTTGTAATATGGCAACCAGCAGGAGCCTAATGGTTGTCTTTAATTCTGTTAAGACCTGCGTGTCTATTCATCTTGTAATAGCTTTGTTCCAAGTAGTTGTAATAGTTGCTAGTGATGATGGACAACCATGAAGCGGCGCCACGGACCTTGACGCAATGCTGGTGATGATGGAGATCATGTCCGTGCTTTGGAGATGGAGATCAAAGGCATAAGAAGAAAGGACCATATCATATCACACTAATTATGAATTGCCTGTGATGTTAATCCTTTATGCATCTTGTATTGCTTAGATCACGACGGTAGCATTATAAGATGATCCCTCTCACTAAATATCAAGTAATAAAGTGTTCGTTCTTAGTTGGCACCGTTGCTAAGACTCGTCGTTTCGAAGCATCTCGTGATGATCGGGTGTGATAGACTCTACATGTGCATACAACGGGTGCAAGCCAGATTTGCACATGCGGGAACTAAGGTTAATCTTGACGAGCCTAGCATGTACAGACATGGGCTCCGAACACAGAATACCGAAAGGTAGAGCATGATTCATACGATTGATATGATGAACATGAAGATTGTTCGCCGATGAAGCTACATAGTCTCACGTGATGATCGGACTTGGTGTAGTGGACTTGGTTTGTGTAATCACTAAAACAACTGCGAGGGATGTTGTTTTGAGTGGGAGTTCACCTAGTTGATTTAAGAATTAAATTTGAACACTATTTATCATAAACTTAGTCTAAATTACTTGCAAATTTGTTGTAGATTATGGCGAACGTTTCCATCAATTTCAATGCGTTCCTAGAGAAAGAAAAGCTTAAGAACAATGGAAGCAATTTCACGGACTGGTTCCGTGGACTGAAGATCGTCCTCAGGGCTGGTCAGTTGACCTATGTGCTCGAAGCACCGCTAGGTGACCCACCTGCAGAAGATGCCACCGATGACGTAAAGAATGTTTACGCCACTCGGAAACATCACTACTCCACAGTTCAGTGTGCCATCCTGTACGGTTTAGAATCGGAGCTTCAAAAGCGTTTTGAGCACCATGACCCATTTGAAATCATTAAGGAGCTCAAACTCATATTTGAGACTCACACGGCCATGGAAAGCTATTAAGCTTGAAGTTCTTTACCTGCAAGATGGAAGAGGGTAGCTCGTTAGCGAGCACGTGCTCACCATGTCTGGGCACGCAAACAAACTCCGAGAGTTGGGAATACCGATTCCTAATGAATTGGGGATTCACCGTGTCCTCCAATCACTGCCACCAAGTTACAAGAACTTTGTGATGAACTACAATATGCACTGCATGAACAAGACGTTGCCTGAACTATCGTCCATGCTGAAAACTGCTGAAGTAGAGATCATGAAAGAACACCAAGTGTTGATGGTCAATAAGACCACCAATTTCAAGAAACGGGGCAAGCCTAAGAACAAGGGCAACTTCAAGAAGGACGGCAAGAAAGCTGCCACACCTGCTAAGAAGCCCAAGGCTAGTCCTAAACCTAAAACTGAGTGCTTCTACTGCAAGGGTGCTGGTCACTGGAAGCGTAACTGCCCCAAATACCTGGCGGATCTGAAGAACGGCAACATCAAGAAGAAAGTTATATTCGATATACATGTTATAGATGTGTATCTTACTAGTAATCGTAGTAGTGCCTGGGTATTTGATACTGGTTCGGTTGCTCATATTTGTAACTCGAAATAGGAGCTGCGGAATAAACGAAGACTGGCAAGAGACGAGGTGACGATGCGCGTTGGAAATGGCTCCAAGCTTGATGTGATCGCCGTCGGCACGCTCCCTCTACATCTACCATCGGGATTAGTTTGAAATTTAAATAATTGTTATTTGGTGCCTGCGTTAAGCATGAACATTATATCTGGATCTTGTTTATTGCGAGACGGTTACTCTTTTAAGTCTGAGAATAAAGGTTGTTCGATTTATATGAGTAATATCTTTTATGGTTATGCACCTGAGATAAATGGTTTATTCTTATTGAATCTCGATAGTAGTGATACACATGTTCACAACATAGATGCTAAACGAATAAAATTACATGATAATTCTACATACATGTGGCACTGTCGTCTTGGTCACATTGGAGTGAAGCGTATGAAGAAACTCCATTCTGATGGACTTCTTGAATCACTTGATTTTGAATCACTTGAAAGATGCGAAGCATGTCTAATGGGAAAAATGACTAAGACTCCATTCTACGGTATAATGGAGCGAGCTAGACTTATTGGAAATAATACATACCGATGTAAAGCGGTCCAATGAGTGTAGCATCGTGTGGTGGATATCGTTATGTTCTCACTTTCACGGATGACTTGAGTAGATATGGGTATGTCTACTTTATGAAACATAAATCCGAAACTTTCGAGAAGTTTAAGGAATTTCAAAGTGAAGTGGAAAATCATCGTAACAAGAAGATTAAGTTTCTGCGTTACGACCATGAGGTGAATATCTGAGTTATGAGTTTGGCATGCATTTAAAGAAATGTGGAATACTTTCACAGTTGACACCGCCGGGAACACCACAGCGTAATGGTGTGTCCGAACTTCGTAATCGAACACTCTTAGATATGGTTCGGTCTATGATGTCTCTTACAGATTTACCGTTATCATTTTGGGCTATGCATTAGAGACAGCCGCATTCACTTTAAATAGGGCACCATCTAAATCCGTTGAAATGACACCGTACGAATTGTGGTTTGGTAAGAAACCTAAGTTGTCGTTCCTTAAAGTTTGGGGCTGCAAAGTATATGTAAAGAAGTTACAACCTGATAAGCTTGAACCCAAAGCGGAGAAATGCGTCTTCATAGGATACCCTAAAGAAACAATTGGGTATACCTTCTATCATAGATCCGAAGGCAAATTTTTCGTTGCTAAGAATGGATCCTTTCTGGAGAAGGAATTTCTCTCGAAAGAAGTGACTGGAAGGAAAGTAGAACTCGACGAGGTTATTGAACCTTCTTTCGGAGTTGAGAGTAGCGCAGCACCGGAAGATGTTTCTGTGCCGCCTGCACCAACTGGAGAGGAAGCTAATGATGATGATCATGAAACTTCAAACGAAGTTACTACTGAACCTCGCAGGTCAACGAGGGTTCGTACCACTCCTGAGTGGTATGACTCTTCCTTGAACGTCATGTTGGTGGACAACACTGATGACCCTGCGACGTATGAAGAAGCTATGGTGATCCCAGATTCCGACAAATGGCTAGAAGCCATGAAATCCAAAATGGGATCCATGTACGAAAACCAAGTATGGACTTTGGTGAACTTACCGGATGGCCGTAAGGCTGTCGAGAACAAATGGATTTTCAAAAGAAAAACAGATGCTGATGGTAATGTTACCGTCTATAAAGCTCGATTTGTCGCGAAAGGGTTCCGACAAATTCAAGGAGTTGACTACAATAAGACTTTCTCACCTGTAGCGAAGCTAAAGTCTGTGAGGATTATGTTAGCAATCGCTGCATATTTCGATTATGAAATTTGGCAGATGGATGTCAAAACAGCGTTCCTTAATGGTAACATTGAGGAAGAGTTGTATATGGTACACCCAAGGGTTTTGTCGATCCTAAAGATGCTGACAAGGTATGCAAACTTCAGCGCTCCATTTATGGACTGAAGCAAGCATCCCGGAGTTGGAATCAACGTTTTGATAAAGTAATCAAAAACTTTGGATTTATACAAACTTATGGAGAAGCTTGTATTTACAAGAAAGTTAGTGGGAGCTCTGTAGTATTCCTAGTACTATATGTAGATGACATATTGTTGATTGGGAATGATATAGAACTTCTTAATAGCGTCAAAACCTATTTGAATAATAGTTTTTCGATGAAGGATCTTGGCGAAGCGGCATATATTCTAGGCATCAAGATTTATAGAGATAGATCAAGACGCCTAATAGCGCTTTCACAAAGTACATACTTAGACAAAGTTCTAAAGAAATTTAGAATGGAAGAGAGCAAGAAAGGGTTCGTGCCCATGTTGTCAGGTAAGACCTTGAGTAAAACTCAAAGTCCGGCTACGGCAGAAGATAGAGAAAAGATGAATAAAATTCCCTATGCCTCGGCCATAGGTTCTATCATGTATGCCATGCTGTGCACGAGACCGGATATAGCACATGCTGTTAGTTTGACTAGCAGATATCAAAGTGATCCTGGAATGGAACACTGGACAGCGGTCAAGAATATCCTAAAGTACCTGAATAGGACTAAGGATATGGTTCTTTCTTATGGAGGTGATGAACAGCTTGTTGTAAACGGTTACACTGATGCTAGTTGGAACACCGATCTAGATGACTCGAAGTCACAGTCTGGATACGTATTTATTTTGAATGGTGCTGCAATAAGCTGGAGGAGTGTCAAGCAGAGCGTTGTGGCAAAATCTTCAACTGAATCGGAATACATAGCTGCTTCGGAGGCTGCACAAGAAGGCATATGGATGAAGGAGTTCATTACTGAACTTGGCGTGGTTCCCAGTGCGTTAGACCCGATGGCCATCTACTGTGACAACACAGGTGCCATAGCTAATGCACAGGAGCCAAGGTCACATAGCAAGCTGAAGCACATCAAGCTACGTTTTCATGCTATTCGTGAGTATGTCCAAGATGGTGACATAAAGATTTGCAAAGTACACACTGATCTGAATGTAGCAGATCCGTTGACTAAACCTCTCCCTAGAGCAAAGCATGACCAACACCAGAACGCCATGGGTGTGAGGTATATTACCATGTAATCTAGATTATTGACTCTAGTGCAAGTGGGAGACTGTTGGAGATATGCCCAAGAGGCAATAATAAAAGTGGTTATTATTATATCTTTGTGTTTATGATGAAAGTTTACATCCCATGCTATAATTGTATTATTAAGAAACACTAATACATGTGTGTTTTGTAAACATAAAAGAGTCCCTAGTAAGCCTCTTGTTAAACCAGCTTGTTGATTGATTGATGATCATGGTTTCCTGATCATAGACATTGGATGTGATTAATAACAAGGTTATATCATTAGCAGAATGATATGATGGACACACACCCATAGTGAGCGTAGCATAAGATCAAGTCATTAAGTTTGTTTTGCTGTAAGCTTTAAAATACATAGTAACATAATCCTTCGACCATGAGGTTATGTTAATCACCATCACCGGATGGGTACTTTGATGACATCAAACGCCGCTTCGTAATTGGGCGGTTATAAAGGTGTCATTGGGTATTCTGAAAGTATGTGTTGAAGCGCATAGACCAAGATTGGGATTTGTCCATCCATATGACGGATAGATATACTCTGGGCCCTCTCGGTGGAATGTCATCTAGATAGCTTGCAAGCATGTGACTGGGTCACAAGAGATGACATAACATGGAAAGAGTAAAGATTACTTATCAGTAACGAGAAAGAACTAGGTATGAAGATACCGACGATCAAACCTCGGATAAGTAGAATATCACGAGACAAAGGGAATTGGTTTCGTATGTTAATTGGTTCAATCGATCACGAAGTAATCGTTGAGTATGTGGGAGCCGTTATGGATCTCCAGATCCCGCTGATGGTTATTGATGGGAGAGGTGTCTTCATCATGTCTGCATATTCACGAACCATAGGGTGACACACTTAAGGTTCAAAGTTGTTTGAAGTAGATATGGAATTTGCGTTGGAGACCGAATGTTGTTCGGAGTCTCGGAATGGATCCGGGACATCACGAGGAGATCCGGAATGGTCCGGAGAATGAGATTCATATATTGGGGATCATTTTCTAAGTTAGGAAATGTTCCGGAGTGTTTGTATGGAGATTCTAGAAGGTTTCGGAATGTTCTGGAAGGTTCTAGAGGATTTCTTGGAGTTTGCTTGAAAACCAAGAAAGGGATCAAGGAGACCAAGTGGGGCACTACACGGATTCGTGGGGGAGGAGGACTCCTCCCACCAACCCTTGACCCAGGAGGAGGAGTCCTACTAGGACTCCCCCCCAGCGCCGCCTCCCTCCTTTAAATAGAAGGAGGCGCCCCTCTTACCTTGTCTCATAACTCCCAATATCAGCCGCCTCTCTCCTCCACGTTTCTTCTGCACAGGCATAGGCGAAGCCCTGCAGAATTCTCATCTCCACCACCACCACCACGCCGTCGTGCTGCTGGGATTCCGTGGAGAAGATCTACTACCTCCGCTGCTCGCTGGAACGGGGAGAGGAAGGTCTGCTTCGACTCCGCACGTGTGACCGTCTGCGGAAGCGCTGCCGGAACGCGGCACCGGAAGGATCGTCCACACGATCTTGAGATCGGCAAGTGATCGACTACATCATCCACGAGATCTAATCTCGTTAACGCTTTCGGTTCTACGAGGGTTAGTACCGATCTATCTCGTTGCTCATGTCTAGTAGATTAGATCTTGGCTTTTATCTAGATTAGATCTGGGTTTTGTTCGTTCTTGCGGTAGAAATTTTTTGTTTTCCATGCTACGAACCCATCATACTCTTAGTAACATTTCAGGACAGACGAACAAAGGATACAATGCATGCACGCACTGTTTAGATGAGACTAAAAGTATATATCTAGATAAATGTAGAAAGAATGTGTACCCGTAAAATCATTGTTTTCTTCCGCCCAGTCATCCCTTAAAGAAGAAAGGCAAGCATTTCAATGGCAAGGCAGAAACCCGGACGAAGCCTGTCCCCCGTAGTGGTACTGATGTATTTGGTATGGTCAAGGATTTGGATGTAATCTTTGGAAAGGGTCCTGGAGGACAACCTGTTCCGAAAGACCCCATTACCGGACACGCACCCATGTGGAAGAAGAAATCTATATTTTGGGAGCTACCCTATTGGAAAGTGCATGAGGTCCGCTCTGCAATCGACGTGATGCACCTGGCGAAGAATCTTTGCGTGAATATTCTAGGCTTCCTGGGCTTGTATGGGAAGTCAAAAGATACCCCGGCAGCACGGGAGGACCAGCAACATCATAAAGGACGAGATGGCAAGCATCCAGGGCATTTTCAAGGGCTTGCCAGCTACGCTCTTACCAAAGAAGAGAAGGAAATCTTTTTTGAAGTCCTTTTCAGTATCAAGGTCCCGTCTGGCTTCTCGTCGAATATAAAGGGAATAGTAAATATGAAAGAGAAAAAATTTCAAAACCTAAAGTCTCATGACTGCTATGTGCTTATGACGCAGCTTTTAGGTTGCATTGAGGGGAATTCTACCAGAAAATGTTCGACTAGCCATTGTGAAGGTATGTGCATTCCTCAATGCAATTTCTCAAAAGGTAATCGATCGAGAAAGTCTATCAGGGTTACAGATTGATGTGGTCTAATGTCTGGTCAGCTTCGAGTTGTTGTTCCCGCCATCCTTCTTCAATATTATGACGCACCTCCTAGTTCACCTAGTCGAAGAGATTAGAATTCTCGGTCCTGTGTTTCTACACAATATGTTCCCCTTCGAGAGGTTCATGGGAGTCTTAAAGAAATATGTTCATAACCGTGCCAGGCCAGAAGGAAGCATCTCTACGGGCTATGGAACAGAGGAGGTCATTGAGTTTTGTGTTGACTTTCTTCGACCTTAAGCGATTGGTGTTCTGAATCTCGGTATGAGGGAGGATGACTGGAAAAGGCACACTAGGAAGGAAATCAATGGTATGTAGGGGGCATTCTTTCACTCAAGCACACTACGCTTCTACACAATTCCAGTGGTGGCTCAGTATATCGAGAAACACAAGAATATTCTACGCTCTCGAAAACCGGGAAGCCTGAAACCTTGATTAAAGGGGAACACGAGAAGAATTTTGGCAATTGGTTGCAGACACATCTCATGAATAACACCACTATTGGAGATGAGTTGTACTCGTTGGCCAGGTTACCATCTTCGACTATGTGTACTTTCCAAGGGTACGAGATAAATGGGAATACATTTTACACGATCGCCCAAGATAAAAAGAGCACCAACCAAAACAGTGGTGTCCGCTTTGATGCAACAGATGACAATGGGCAGATTGACACATATTATGGGTACATAGAGGAGATATGGAAACTTGACTATGGACCTACTTTTAAGGTCCCTTTGTTTCGGTGCAAATGGGTCAAGCTGACAGGAGGCGGGATACATGTAGACGAAAAGTACGGCATGACAACAGTGGATCTCAACAATCTTGCGTACATGGATGAACCATTCATCCTAGCCAACGATGTGGCTCAGGTTTTTTATGTGAAGGACATGTCTACCAAACCGATAAAAAGGAAAGATAAGCAAAAGAGTACAGAATACGATGATCCAAAGCGCCACATAGTTCTTTCAGGGAAAAGAAACATCATTGGAGTGGATGACAAGATAGACATGTTAGAAGATTACAATAAGTCTCATGAAATTCCGCCCTTCAAAGTGAAAACTGACCCAAGCATCCTGTTAAATGATGAAGATTCTCCATGGCTACGGTGCAGAAGAAAACCACAACACTAGATGTTGGTGATGTGTAATAATGTATTAAACCTTTTATTTGAGACATAAATCTATGTAATTAAACCTTTTATTTGAGACATAAATCTATGTAATGTATTAAACCTTTTATTTGAGACATAAAGGTCCCCTTTCATGTAATACATCTTGCTCAATCAAACTAGACGTTCTGAGCCACGGTAGGTGATCACACAAAGAGAAGGAACCATCACAAGCGAAGGAACCCACAAACACTAAGGATACGTAGCACAACTGAAAATTAAGAAACATGCCTAATGGTTGGAGTGATTCAGTCATGCTCCTGCCTAGCCCTGTCTGGCGCCACTTGTAGTCGTCGTGATCGCCGGCGCCGTCGTCATTCGTCGAACCTTGAAGGTTGGGCACCCGTGGGCTGGATTTGAGGGTACCGCAGGCGGGGGTTATTGCCGGTCGTGTTGTAGGCCATGACACTCTGGAGAGTCCGCCCGCGCCACCACAGCCGACGGCCGGCCTCGTTGAAGTTCGAAGGAGGTATGGTGGAAGCCATGGGATAGAGTGGAGACAGGCGGCAGATATGATTCTAGATGTGCTATGGCAACGACCAAGCCAACATGGATGGAGAGTTTCATCCCCATGGATGGAGGAAAGGGTTGGGAAATCTCCCATGGCAGAACTTCTCGAAGATGCCCTTGGTGCACACGCCCTATGGCATCTTCGGAAGTTCCGCCTCGGAAAATATTTTCCTGCTAGCCCGTGAAAGACTCCATCTCCGCCTCCCTGGGGTTAGAGGTATGGTGGAAGCCATGGGATAGAGTGGAGAGAGGCGGCAGATATGAGCCTAGATGTGCTATGGCAACGACCAAGCCAACATGGATGGAGAGTTTCATCCCCATGGATGGAGGAAAGGGTTGGGAAATCTCCCGTGGCGGAACTTTTCGAAGATGCCCTTGGTGCACACGCCCTATGGCATCTCCGCCTCCCTGGGGTTAGAGGTATGGTGGAAGCCATGGGATAGAGTGGAGAGAGACGGCAGATATGAGTCTAAACCCTAAACCCTAAGTCAGAGGAGGGAACCCTATGCCCTAAGTCAGAGGAGGGAACCCTAAACCCTAAACTAAAAACCCTAAACCCTAAACCCCCCTAAACCAAAAACCCTAAACCCTAAACCAAAAACCCTAAACCATAAACCCTAAACCCTAAAGGGGCTACGATCCGGAAGAGAACGGGCGGGAAAAAATAAGGCGGGGTAGACGATCCGGTCTAGGGTTTCGCCGGAGGAAGACCACCGGAGTGTCAGAATTATATGAAAATGGCAAAATGGTTAATAGTTTGACTAGTTAGAATAATTATTTTATAAATCAGAAAATTGATTTGAATCACTTATTTAAAAATATGCAAAATATAATATTTAATGCATTTTTAAATTGAAAATGGCAAAATGGTAATTAGTTTCACTAGTTAGAATAATTATTTTATAAAACAGAAAATAGATTTGGATTAGTTATTCAAATTCAAGAACTTTTTATGTTGAAATTTTTCTCAAATTCATAAGTATGCAAAAACTGAAAAATTCAAATGTTTAAATAATATGCTAATTGAATTTTTTTTTAAACAGGCGCGCACCAGGGTAAAACAATTTGAAAAAGGGACCTTTAGTCCCGGTGCGCGCCACACACCGGGACTAAAGGTGTGGCGTTGGCGCGCTCCTGTTTGGCTGGGCCGAAAACCCTTTAGTCCCGGTGGGTGGCACGCACCGGGACTAAAGGGGGACCTTTAGTCCCGGTCCGTATAACGCACCGGGACTAAAGACTCATAGTCCCGGTGCGTTATACGGACCGGGACTAAAGGTCCCCCACTATATATTTGGCGCGCCTACTTCATCCCGCGCGCCCCTTCTTCTCCCCACGCAGAGCACCCCCCCCCCCACGCGCGAAGGACGACCTGACGCCGGCAGGCTGCCCGATTCTCCGGCCGCCACCACCCCAACCGCCATCACACTCACTCCCAACCCTGGCGCCTCCCTCAGAGCCCTTCCCGCTCCCCTTCGGCCTCTCTGGCTGGCACGCCGTGTCAGCAGGCGGTGGTGGCGCCCATGATCGGCCTTGTTGCCTCCATCCCCTAGCAGGCCAGGCGCAGCGATGAGCGAGGCTGGCACCACCGGCCATTTTTTGTTTTTTATATTTTTTGTATTACTAGTATTTCTAGTGTATGTTTTTTTGTATTACTAGTATCTTTTTTGTAATAGATAGATAGAATTATTACTTGTATTACTAGTATGTTTTTTGTAATAGATAGATAGAATTATTACTAGTATTTTTTGTATCTTTTTTACATTTCTAGTGTATGTTTTTTTATTAATTTCTAGTATAGTATATATTAATTTCTAGTATAGTATATATTTCTAGTATAGTATATATTAATTTCTAGTGTATGTTTTTATTTCTTGTATCTTTTTATATTGTAATATTTATTACTAGTATATAAATATATAGTATATATATGTTTTTGTATATATATATCTATTACTAGTAATAATATATATAGTAGTATATTATATAGTATGTAGTATTATAGTGTCGATTGAGACAGACATCAGTGCTAAATAAGGATAAGCTAAAGAAATAACTACCCTAAGTCCCGTAGTGCTCGTGGGCCCCCGGACTTAGGGTTAGGGTGGTGGTGCTCGCGGGCCGCCCGGACTTAGGGTTAGGGTGGTAGTGCTCGCGGACATCCGGACTTAGGGTTAATGTGATAGTGCTCGCGGGCCCCCGGACTTAGGATTAGGGTGGTAGTTCTCGCGGGCCGCCCGGAGATAGGGTTAGGGTGGTGGTGCTCGCGGGCCCCCGAACTTAGGGTTAGGGTGGTAGTGCACGCGGGCCGCCCAGAGATAGGGTTAGGGTGGTGGTGCTTGCGGGCCCCTGGACTTAGGGTTAGAGTGGTGGTGCTCGTGGGCCCCCGGAGATAGGGTTAGGGTGGTGGTGCTTGCGGGCCGCCCGGACTTAGGGTTAGGGTTAGGGCATCACTAGAATTTTGCTATTGTTTAGTATTATTGTAGCAAATTGCGTGTTCATATTATTGTTTAGTGTTATTTTATGCAGCAATATTGAATGAAAAATGTTATTGTGTGCATTTTGTAGAAAACTATGGATCCAATCCAGAGAGACCTAGCACAGGAAGAAAATCTCGAGGATATGATCAACGACACCCCCATGTTTATCCACCCGAATCTCCGTCGATTTATCTGAGCCCCTCCGGTGAGGGAGAGGAGGTCGACTGAAATGATCAAGGAGAAGCCGACGGCTCCGGTGGTGGAGAAGCCGATGAAGAAATATCACCATCACCTGGGGCCGACGTGGCTGCCATGCCAAAGTGGGATGCTAAAGAGAATGAGATGCTTGCTAAAGGGATCACTCCAGAACCAATACGCGAAGAATGGGATCTGAGGGCAAGGAATTGGTTCCTTGGGCATGGGGGTGAGTATGACGAAAATACTGGGGACCTTATTTGCAGTGACGGGATAGAATACCCCAGAATACATGGCAGAAAGTGGTGAAGGAGATTAAAGCGAGGACAACAAAGTTTCGTCCCGATAGAGAGAAAGACTTGCTGACAAAGGTCCTCGGGAATGACGAACGCGGAGGACGTGTACGAGGCCTTGGCCCTAGTTATACGTGGGAGATGGGGTTTCCCAAAGACAGAGATACTTATAGGAGCCGAGAGAGAGCAAAGAGGCGACGACAGGAGGAGGAGGGAGACAAGTTCACCGAGTTGATAGGAACACTTCGAATGCATCAACAACAGATTGACGAACTTCGAGGAGCAGCGCTGCAAGATCTCAGCTCAATATTACCGCCGTCCCATCTCGGCGGAAAAGCAGCGTGGCTAAATCGGAGGTCCCTTCGGCGATGCACGTATGGTAGATGGCGGTCCCGGCTACCCGTGGATGGAATCAAGGAGCGGCATCTTGTGAGCTCCATCAGAAGGTGAAGAACCTATCCATCAAGGTGGCGGTCGGATGTGCTTTACCTTGTCCACCTGGCGCACGCTGGCATGGCCGTGAGATTCCAGCTGGCTATGCTAAAGTTGGTGTGGATGAAATTGCAAATAGGGTGGGACTCAATGGAGCTTGACATCCCTGGACCTGAAGGTGAAAGGTCACTCGAAGAAGTACTGGGTGGTATCATTCTATGGAACAAGAACAACATCAAGCTTCCAGGCTGAACGCCAAATCCAACAACGCCTCCGAGTGGTCGCATGTCACCTTCACCTCCATCACCTCCAAGAATCCCACCCCATGACTACGACCACCACAACCCGAGTCCATCTCGATCTCCGCCGCAGCCTCCGATTAGTACTAAACGACGCAGGAGCCCAAAACGACAAATGTCGCCCCTCCCAAGAGTACCTCATAAGAATCTTTCTATCAGACCTTACGATCGTACTGACGAGGAAACCGACATGATCGTAAAGGCCGAATGTGTTGCGCAGCTTCAAAAGAAGAAACCCGAGCTCGCCCCGGTATACACCGAGAAGCAAAAGGCGTATGCACTTTCTTTTCTGAACACAAAATCACAATATGACTTGCACCATAAGCAGATGACTATCGACGCACACTTCAGAAGAAAGTGAAGAAGAGCAAATCAAGTAGAAGTGCAAGCGGGAGCAAATCATCAAGTCAAAGTGCAACCGGGAAAAGAAAGGACGTCCCCCAGCTCGGGGAACAGGCCAAAAAATCGACCCCACCCCTCAAGGTGGTATCCTATGACACTCCCCAACAGGATATGGAAGAAGCTAAGAAGCTTGCGGCCGCTATGAATGTGACTGTTGAGGAATTGCTAGGTTCCCAGGACGACAAGTTACCCAAGGCTCAGGTAGTCCCTACATATGTCCCAGGAAAGCCTCTGGTCAGCTTTGAGCAGTTCCAACAACTGCCAACACAAATACGGAGTTTACATAAATGGTACTTGAAAGCCGTAAAGGAGGAGAGAATAATGATCGTGGCGAAAGTCCCACGTGACTACTACTTCCGAGAAGAAGAGGACCATGTTGAGTTTCCAGAACTCTTCCAGTTATACACTTTCGACGCCATCGACAAAAGTCTCATGAGTTGCTATTGTCTGTAAGTTGTTGAATTCATTGTCTATATATAAGCTGTTCATTTTTTTCAATTGTTCAGTTCATTGCATGTAATTATCCTAATTATATCCTTTTGTACTCTATTATTATGTAGAATGAAGATCATGGAATGTAAAAGAAGGTCAATCTTCAGTGTTGGGTTCATTGACCCAGATAAAATACATTGTCGGATCCTAAAGGAAAAACCCGAGGAAACACAGGAAAACCTTCTAAGGTTTCTAACGGAGCAAAATTTCTGTGACCACATATTGTTTCCTTACAATTTCGCGTGAGTGTCTTACTATATTGTACACATTCTCTTTTGCTTACTCGATATTATGTGTAATTGATGAGTTACTGATGTATATATAAACGTGTACAGTTTCCACTGGATTCTCATGGACATTCAACTTGATAAGGGAAGAGTTGAAGTCATGGACCCATTAAAGAGACCCCTGGAACAGTTTAGTGACATGCAAGACATGCTCGAGAGGTAATTTTTGCGCTACAGCGGTCTCTTTCGTTGATTTCCTAAGATATCACGTAATAAATAACTCATTCATTTTCTTTACCGGGTAGGATTTGGAACCAGTTCAAGAGTGCGGTTACGGGTGACTTTACTGAGAAGCTAACGTTTAAGCCGGTCTCGGTAAGTAGTAGGCGCATCTCTTTACTTCTAGTTTCAATACAATTATTATGCATGATTATTATTTTGATTGAATTCTATTCTCGTAAAGTGCGCGAGGCAGCCACAGGGGACGAATCTATGTGGATTCTATGTTTACGAGTTCATTATACGTCGCTTACCGATGAGCTGAATGATTATAGAGTCGATGTAAGCAATACATTCATAACATTATTTTTATTACCGTCACTTTTTGTTATCATGATTGATATTCATATTGATCTCCTTTTCTTATATAGTTCGAGAAAATGCGGGATCAGCTCCTACCACAGCAACGCGTAGTAGCAATTGTTGAAGAACTGGCAGAATTCTTGATGAACGAGATGATAGATGACGCCGGAGAATTTAGTGTGAATAGGCGCCGATGATCCCCGACCGTGTAATTGAATAGACGGGCTCTAGTCCCGATAATTGTGATCTCCATGTGTAACTATCGTGTATATATTTGTATGCTCGATCTTAAGAGAAGTTATCTTATGTATGCACGAACATGTACGGTATGTGGTAGCGTAGAAAACTATTTTGAAATGAAAAAAAAGAATACAAATTAAATTCTGCGCGGCGAGAAAGTGCCTAAAATACTGCCACGGCGAAGAACCATTTGTCCCGGTTCGTGTCTGAACCGACTAATAGGGCACCAGCGCCCATGAGACAACCACGTGGATGCCCATTGGTCCCGGCTGGTAAGTGGACCGCTAATAAGTGGGCCTTTAGTCCCGCTCCTCCAGTCCTAGTTATCAGGACCGGGACTAAAGCCCCTTACGGGCTGGGACTGGAGGCCCGTTTTCCACTGGTGATGTTGGACGCCAACGTCGTCGATTGTACCTCTCGTAATGTTTTGCTTTGCGAAGTGCGGCACCAAAGAATTTCAGTGTAGCCGCGAGATGTGATCTTCCTTAGACGCGTGTAGGCAGCTACTACTGCACATTTCTTCCACTTGGATGGACTTCGTCAAGAACCGCTAATCTGGTCTATATTATGAGGGAAATGATAATTCAATTGAGGCAAAATATTACATAATATATATCGCGATACACTAGCTTGATTATTCTTTTATTGGTTTTCGTTGGAATCTGACATGGACCATGGACGCCGGCATTCCCTTCTCACTCTACTTTTCGATCTTGAAATTCAAGTGAACTCTTAGTATGACACCTAATAATATCGTTGTATAAATGTGGCCCCTTTTCTAAAATCATCTTATGGGTTTGTTGAATAGTTTTATAACGATGCGTCTTCTTGAAATTCAAAAAAACAGATTTTGTAGTTGGTAGAGAAGTTAAATGTCGCAAAGCATGGGACGGAAAGGAAGGGGGAGAGTGTTGTAATAATCGATACTCTATTTACCAAACTATATGTTGTGAAATTAGTTTCCCCGCAAGTGTCGCAGATAGCGGAGTTTGACAACACTCTCTTCAAAGCATCAGCTATTTTAAGGATGGATTTGCGAGTAACTTTGTAGGATTTACGAATATTGATACAACTTCTGATTTATTAAGGATCCTCGTTCTTGTGTTTGTTTCTATGCCTTATACTGGTGTAATTTGTTTAGTTAATCACTTAAATCATATCGTTGGCTTAACAAGTGTCTCAAGAAAGTAGAGACAGGGAGAGATCATAATTAGACGACGAGTCTTAATTTTAGCACTACTAGGAAACAACCTATCTATGGCGCATGAAAAGGGGACTTCTGTGGCGCATATCTTTGTCGTCACTGTTACCTCGCCACTGATAACTACTTCCTGTGGCGTATATGGATATGCGCCACAGAAGAACTTTTGTGGCGCGTTTAGGTGTATGCGTCACAGATATGCCATGCGCCACTAACTATATAATTATATGCGCCACTGATTGTGTAACATGTATTCGAAGTAAAATACTTTCCTGATGTATAATCAGGTATTTATACAAGATTTATACAGTATTTATCCAGATGAGTATAAAATACATTGCACAAGTAGTAGATGCATGAAAACCGACATATATATAATACAAACACTTAGATCCCGATCGAGATACATATATAGTGTCAAGTGCCAAATTTTTACACAAGCACCGAATACAAAATTCATATCATCTCACATTACAAATATGAAGTGGCCACCGCCGCCTACACTAGGATCAAATAGAATACAACTGTGACAATGGTGAGCGAGAGCATTAGCCCGACCAATATCTTCATCCGGTTTTCCTTCCACAAGTGGTTCCTCCACTGGGCTATCGCCTCCTCTCTAGTCGTGTATCCTTTGTAGATGTTGCCGCTGAACTTGTTTACTTGTTTGTGGCAATCCTCCCACTCCTCTTAGACTCCTGGAACCCGACCCATGTACACCACATACCACTTCGTCGCCATCTCTATATACGACAAGGCATATTAGTAAAAATACAACGAAAAGAATGAATAAAGGGTTCACATCCATATATATATATATATATATATATATATGTTCATAGAATATAAAACAAAGGATCCATAAACCTAAAAGTTAGATCATCATAGAAGCAATAAGTTCAACGACAACACGACCACAAGATAGTTTAAGTCTAACAACAATGACCATTTCGACCACGAGATAGTAAAGTTTATGACACACACACACACTAATACAGCAGGCGTCCATCAAGAATATACACACACTGGATCATGCTAGAGGCACACATCGATCATGATGAAGACTTCCTCTTCTGGCTCGGCTTCGGGAACGGTAGATAGCCCTCTTTCGTCATCCACGTCCTTGTGTCACCCTGCTTACGGAGGCGTTCTTCGATCTCCCTCTTACTCAACCCTCTGGCTTGTTGTAGGGCAGCGCCCCTTGTGTTGACATCTTCAATGATGATTTGCGACAACTTCATTTGAATGCGATGGAAGTCTTCTCTAAGATCAGCATCGTCGATTTTTGCCAAAGTTTCGACCCATCCTCGGAGACTAGATGGCAACGTTAGGTTATGGCAATCCCGAACATAGCCTTTAAGGTGATGGAGGACGTAGAAGGCCTCCTTGGCACCAGCAGTCGACTGCTTGACGCAGGGGAAGTCGAGCACGTGCTTGAACACGTGTTTGCCATCCTTGATACATTCCCCCTATCTACGAAGGTGCATCCCTTCTTGGTGTAGCCCTCGAGAGCCTCATTGAGAACACCCCTTATTCTGGTGTAGTCTTTCTTCTTCGTCAAACTCCCCGAGTCGAAATACGTGGCTAGCGAATACCTCGGGGCAAGGACGATGAGTGTGCAGTATTTGTCTCTACGCAACACAATTGGAATGAAATGTTGGAAAAAGAGCAAAGGAAAGAAATCTATAAGAAATGCATAAGTTACGGTGACCATGAGCGAGTGTGTGTACTTACTCGGGAAAGAAAGGCAAAAGAAGTGTGCCCTTCCTCTTGTTGTCCACCATGAACTTCTCGAGGTACGCCGTCGTCTTGGTCCGTGTCTCTGATCCTTCGACCAACTAGATGTCCCGCAGGTAGTAGGGATCCACTATCGCAATTTCCGGAGTACTTTCTCTCTTGATCGTGAGTGCCAGATTGAGCGCGTGTAGGCGTACCAAGTTATAGTCCAGCCGTTTCGTGAGAAACAGCTTGAATATGTCCTCGAACGCTATGAAGAATATATCCGCGGGGGGTCATCGAAGCCCGTCCAATGGCACCTTTAGTGAAAACCGGGTAATTTGGATCTTCGTCTTTAAGAAGGAGGGCCTCTAGTGTCTTGACACCCTCGTGCAAAGTTAACATGGCTCCAACCGCAATGTGGATCATATCCGGAGTCAATATCAGATCACCAGCTACATGCACTCGGGGCAAGCCAAATTGTGTGGATGGTACGACGACGGCGTCCTGACCCCGGATCCTCTTCGGAAGAGGCTGGCTTGCACCCTTCTTATTATTATTATTACCTCTCTTCCTGTAGTGCTTCTTCTTCACAACAGTGTCAGCCACTGCCATCTGCTCATCAGTCACCTTTCGGAGTGTGTTGGGGATGAAAACCAATCCCGGTTTCTCTTGTGGTGGATCGGCGGCCGGAGGCGTCTCTTGAGAAAGACCATGGAAGACCAGGCGCTGCGTGCATGTATTGGGTCGACCAGCTTGATGGTCGTCGCGAGCTGCGAAGGGTTCTTCATCCACAGAAGGCATATACAATCCTTTGGCCTGGTGTTGATGAAGTCGTCAATGTTGACCAATTCATCATCATATTCATGGGTGCCATCATGTGGTGGTGGTGGTAGCGGGGTCGACGGCGGTTGCGGCACAACGTCTTTGCCATGTGACGGTGCACACACTGCCAAGAGTTGATGGTGACGGCTGGTGGTGGCGACAACGGCGGCTACTGGCTTCCAAGGTGGTGGTCGAGCGATGATCGGTCGAGAGGTGGCGTCGGTGCTCCCCCCGCAAGATGAATCTGGGTCTTCGACCATGTCAAGGGCGAGTTGTAGCATTCCCCAAGGGTCTTGTGTTCGTCGGCTCCCTGAGGTTGAAAGGGGGTCCATGTCGTTGCACCTTGGCAACACCCGAGCCAACCTGACCCTCATCACGTCATCATCCGTTGGATTGTTGTGCATCGTGCGGCTTGCCGGTTGTATAAGAGTGCCCTTGGCAACATCCTTCAACTCACCGCCGACATCTTTAAGCAGGAGTACGCAAGAAGTGTCCTGAGGCAAAAACATGTTGTTGGGCGTCATGAGATGGCAACAGTCATGCATCAAAGGCATAAAGGAGATGACGTGCACTAACTAATTAGTTACCTTGGTGATGGCGTGGATCTCGGCTAATGTAGAGACACGGCCGATGCCGGCGGCCGGCCTATCATCATCTGCAATCTCCCGCTCGGGTGCCTCATGAAGCACCACCACCGTCGGCTGCGCCTTATTGGTATCTTTGGCGGGAGGGGGCGTCGGTGTGACCAAAACGAGGGGCTACATCCCGACGTTGACGGCCGGCGGGGTCACTAGGTCCGGCGACACGGTAACATTGATGCCCGAGTTACTGCCGCTTAAGCTGGGCAGATGTATCGGCCCCTGTCGACCTCCCGCATTCAAGCGATAAGCCCTCGAAAAACTCGGGGGATCATCGGCGGAGCTTCTCTTCCACTAACTTGTCCACCATTTTCTAGTCCACCGCCTTCTCCTCCAATTACGCACCTTCATCTTCAGCTCTGCAATTGGCTTTATCCTGGTTCTTCCTCTCCTTCTTTTCTTGGCGTCCTCTTTGTAGAACTCCTTGAACTTCATGCTCGTGCAAAGCCGGATACACAGCCAGCTGAGGGCGGCAACCTTGTCCCTCTTCTTGTAAGCATTGGTACTACATTGGAAAATCGTGTCCCATGGCTCCGGCGAATCTGGGGCGACTACTGTGGCGATGGCGTTCAGTTCCTCCTCCTGCAGAGACAAGGAAAAGGTGAACCCATTTAGATTCTTGGCTTCATTATCTTAATTAGAACGCAATAGACTTGAGATCGGCGATAAATTCCTTACTAGATTCTTCTCGAATTCCTTCACCTCCGGATCATCGGTGATGAACTCCCCTGTTTCCTTGTCCAGGTAGTAGCGGGCCCGAACAAATTGCCTAAGCTGCAAGTCCGTGATTTTAAGCCAAGGGTTGTCTTTACCAAGGCGTTCAAGTTCGGCATCCTCCTTGTCCCAAATGGCCTATTTCCCCCTGTAACAAAGAACAACATGCATAAGAGGTTATTTATTTTCTTACACCTGATCAAGTTAACCATTAGAAGGTTATTTCTGGATCCTAAAGAATAATCTAAGAAGATACAACAGCAACCCTACAAGCAGTAGGTTACTAATCTATAATCTAATCAAGCATCTATTCTTGCAAGTCTGTTCTACCTAGCACTACTAGAGACATATCCAAATGACAAAAAGCTATGGTCATGATTCAACTACCTATTCCAATGTCTTGTGATCTACTGCAATTTAAAAAAATAACCATTGTTGAGCATCTGATATGTTCCATAACATTAGCTAGAGGTAAGCAAGACCTATTAAACCATTCAATTATCCATTCACAAAAATACCAGTAGTTAGAACCTAATCAGATCATTTAACTGGATCCAAGATTCAAACCAGCATGGATAATTGAATGGTTCAAACCAGCATGGAGGCATTCCACTAGGATCATAGTCAGTAAACAATAGTATTTTGGCCAAGGTTTTTACCTCAGGTAAATAAAGGCACATTTACGCATCTCTAAAAAGGATTGGTAACCAATTAAAATTCACCCCTCTAGAGAAACAATGCAGGCAGAGGTACCCCTCTAGAGAAAAATTCTGCCTCAAAGCATGTGTTTAGGGGAAACAAACCTAGATAGTTTAACAAGTACCCCTACTGGTGTCAAGACTCGAGATTAAGAAGGTGATGTGACTGAAAAAAATACCCCTAGCAGACATCAGTGCAGGTTCATTCACCAGTGCAGAGGAAGGGTGGGGGAGTGAGAGGGGCGAACCGTACGTGTGCACTGCGGTGGTCGTCGACGATGAGGGTGGAGGCGGTGCTCCTGCTGCGGGCGGGGCGGTGGTGGGCCTCCTCCTCCATGGGCTCTAGCGTGGTGATGGCGGCCGGGCCTCCTCCTCCACGGGCTTCAGCGCGGCGGCAGCGGGCCTCCTCCTCCACGGGCTTCAGCGCGGCGGTGGCGGCTCCTGCAGCGAGGGCTAGCGCGGCTCCTCCTCCGGCGCGGCGGTGGCTAGGGCTCCGGCGAGACGAGGGTTTGCGTGTGGGCGAAAGATCGATTGGCTAAGTGTGGATCGAGAGAGATAAAGGGGGGATTAGGGGGAGAGGCCGAACCGTTCTGTGGCTAAATGTGAAAGTTCTATGGCGCATTCCCACAGAATGCGCCACAGAAGTTGGAACATCTATGGCGCATTCTGAAGGAATGCGCCACAGAACTTCTTGACATAGTACAAAAAAGTCGTGGCGTCGTTGTTTGACAAGATCTGATACTTGTCCTAGTGGTCTTGCTCGCTTGCTCTCACCTGGGGCAGCCAGGTTCGAATCCTGGCTGTCTCACACATTTTTTTTCTTTTTTTTTAAATATTTTTAATTACATACATATGCATATTTATTAAAAAAAAGTAAGAACATATATACATATATGCATATTTATTCACATATGCATATTTATTCAAAAAAAGCAAGAACATATACATATATGCATATTTATTCAAAAAAGCAAGAGCACATATGCATATTTATTCATACATATATATTTGTGTGTTTGCTTATCACCAAAAACTAATACACCACACGAATTAATACACCAAAAAGTCACACAATTGCTAGTGTATCTTCACAATCTTCTTGCCCTTTTTCGTCGCGGTTGAATATTTTAGCCCGTGCACTTTGAGATTTCTTCTTGTGAATGGACAACCTTTAGTAGGCAGTGTGGTCTTCCTTCTTACTTTAGTAGTAGTAGACATGTCGAAGTACTTGTCGAATTCCTCTTCGATCTTCGGGTCGCCATTTTTGTCGAAGTTTTGCTCGTTGGCGGCTCCTTCCATTCCGATAATGCTCCTCTTGCCCCTCCTAACTACAACACGGTTGGGCTTTGATGGGTCGGTAATAAAAAACATTGATCAACTTGGCTAGCGAGTACCCAAGGCTCATTTTTTGCGGAGGCGTTCTTTGTTGATTTGGCATCTGGTATAACCATTGTGGTGAAATAGCGGCCTTATTTTTCCACGTTCTTGGCACATCTAACACGGAACATCGGTACGATCTCTCCACAGTAGTCGAGCTCCCATATCTCCTCGATCCTTCCGTAGAATCTTTCCATCACAGTAGTCTCGTCATCAGCAAAGGATAACATAGTTACTCCTGAGTTTTGACATTCACTATTCTTGTCCTTTTCCTCGGTGTAGAATCTGTAACCATTTATGTCGTATGACTGATAGGTCCTTAGGTTGTGCCCTGGGCCCTGCGACAAGAAGAATAGGAGTTTTTGATCTTCCGTAGAAGGCGTCTGTGGGGGATTGTCCAGTTGCCTTTTCTTGAACCAACCCGTGAAGCTGGAGTTGTGCTCTCTGGTTACGGCTCCCTTCTTCCTCGGCCGGCCCTGGTCGACATACTTCTGCTCGATTAAGCTTTTGTGCTCTTCGACCCAATGGCCGACCACTTCAATGTGTTGTAGCGCGACTCGGTGTGCCCTTTCAAAATCAGTGCGTCGACCATCAATGCCGACATGTAGTGAGCGGCAGCCCTCGCGGTGACCATATCCACCGAGCCTGCCGAGGTGCTTCTTTGTGGGTATTCCAACATCCTCGTTCTCGGTGGTTAGATAATTCTGGCAGAAGGAGATGCACTCGTAGATCAGAAAGCCCTTGGCTATGCTTCCATCTAGACGAGACCTGTTGCGAATGAATCCTTTGATGACACCGTTTAGCCTTTTAAACGGCATCATGTTGTGCAGGAATGTCGGCCCGAGCTGGATGATGTCGTCCACGACATGTATAAGCAGATGCACCATGATGTAGAAGAATACGGGCGGGAAGTAAATCTCAAGCTCGCATAGTATCATCACGATCTCTTCCTGTAGCCTGTCGAGCTGCTTCACACCGATCGACTTCCTAGATATGACGTCGAAAAAGTTACAGAGGCCAAACAACGTCTCACGGACATGCTCGTCCATTATCCCACAGATCGCAACGGGGAGTATCTGCGTCATCAGCACATGACAGTCGTGAGACTTCATACCGCTGAACCTCTTCTTTGCCACGTCCAGATATCTGCTTATCTTCCCCGAGTAACCGTGAGGAACTTTCACTCCTAAGAGGCACCTGAAAAACTGCTCGAGCTCCTCCAGACTCAGAGTGAAGCAGGCAGCGTGAAGCACCACCTCATTCTTCTTAACTCTTTTGCGGCGACCTTGAGTCCCTTCCTGATGACCATCATCATCATCATCACTATCAGGGTACTGAAGATCTTTCTTTATGCCAAGCAATTTAAGGTCCTTTCTTGCTTTCGGCCCATCCTTGGTCCTCTCCGGCATGTTTAGTAGAGTGCCAAGTAGACTCTCGGTAACGTTCTTCGTGATGTGCATTACATCGAGGCTATGGGGAGTGTGAAGGACCTTCCAATACGGCATGTCCTAGAAAACAGACCTTGCTTTCCATACACCCAGCAGCGGCTTTGTCCTCGATCGTTTTTTTCTAGGCGCAGGGCAATCTACCCAATTATTTAAAAGCTCCTCGATTTCTTCGCTGCTCCTCGGACGCGGGGCTCTTTCGAGCTCGTCCTTACCATTGAACAGGTCACCACGTTTTGTCCACGGGTGATCCATGCGGAGCCACTTTCGAGTACCTTGGAACATGGTTTTCGAAGACCCGGGATCCCTTGGTAGCTAGAGATGCGGTGTCTCATCCATTCACTTGACGCATGCATTGTATCCGTGGTTCACCTGGGCCGATACATATGCGTAACCACGATAGTCCTGCACGGTCGTAAGCAACGCGGCTCTCAGATGGAAATATTCTTTAGTGTAGGCGTCCCACGGACGGGCCGGTGTCTCCCACAAGCTGGCTAACTCCTCTCTCAATAGCCCGAGATACAGATGCATATCGATACCTGGTTGTTTCGGCCCCTGAATAAGAATGCTCATGTGTACATACCTTTGCTTCGTGCATAGCCACGGGGGGAGGTTGTATGGCCATACAAACACGGGCCAGGTGCTACGCGTGCTACTCTGGTTTCCAAAAGGATTGAGTCCATCGGTGCTCATGCCCAGCCTGACGTTCCTTGCATCGCCCCCGAACTCTTCGATCTCGATGTCTAATGCGTTCCACTGGCTAGCGTCTGAAGGGTGTGTCAGGATCTTGCCCTTCTCTGGATCATCTTCGGGTTTCTCTCTTTCCGCGTGCCATTGCATGAGCTTTGCTTCCTTAGGATCTACGAAATATCGTTGTAGACGAGGGGTGATAGGAAAGTACCATACCACTTTTCGAGGAACTTTCTTGTTCCCTCTCTTGTACCGTCCTTGGCCACACACCGGACAAGTGGTTCTATCCACGTACTCGTTCCGATAAAGTGCGCAATCATTGATGCATGCGTGGTATTTAATGTGTGGTAGGTCAAGAGGGCACACGATTTTCTTGGCCTCCTTGATACTTGTTGGCAATGTGTTCCCCTTAGGAAGTCGGTCGTGCCAGTATTCTATGTTCGCGTTGAAGCTCACATCGGTCCATTTGTGTTCGGCCTTCATCTCTAGAGCCTTGAGCGTTACACTCAAACGTGTATCCTCGGGGCGATACCCAGGATACAATGGAGTCATCCCGTCTACCTCCATTTGGGCCATCTTGGCTTTCTCTCTGGCTGCAGCTTTGTCGTTGCTCTTCTCCTTGAGGAGCAGTTCTTGAACATGAGGGTCCTGCAAGATCGAAGTTAGCAGCGTCTGTGTGTTCGCGTCTTCTCCTTCTTCATGATCATGCCCGCCGTCATCTCCTTCTCCATGTTGATCATGCCCGCCGGCATCTCCTTCGTCATGATGATCATGCCCGCTGGCATCTCCTTCATCATGATGATCATGCCCAGTAGACTCTTCGTCTTCTCTCCCGCCCACGTCTTCGTGACCACCACCATGTCCTGTCGGCACCTCATTGAGGTCGCGCATGAAACCACGCCTAAGAAGGTGACCCTCCAATTGTCCAGATTCAGGGTCGATCCAGCGCTGCAGTTTGCATGTTCGACATGGACATCTTATGATGGTCTTGTTGTTCAGAATCATGTCCTCTTTCGCGCCTTTCTTGTACCTAGCAATTCGACCTTCGCTCATCGTGAGGACCATGGTTGCCGGAGTGGTCAAAACAGAGAGTATAGGTGAGAACCACACCATATGAACACACATATGCATGAATGCTAGCCGGAAAAAATTCGGCATGACCTTTCCTAAAATTAGGACATATGGGTAGTGCAAAAATTTGCCGAAATGGAAATGAATCAACATTTCGGCAAACATCCATGCAACCACATCGGCCGGGCCCGACAACAACAAGCAAACAACAAAAAACTTCCTCCCATTGCAAACATTCATGCACCACACACAAGCATCGTCTCGCCATGGATCGCACACACACACCGCCCGCGCGACAAGCTTCACCTACATGTTTATGATGGCCAAATACTCACCTATAGTAGACACAATAATAGCGAGACGAGACTGCACGATGAGAGAGTGTGGACAAATAGATCTACAATGCAAGTTGGTGGAGAGGAAATTAGTAAACAAATAGAGATGTGAGAGAGAAAAGTAAGAAACTTTTAGATCTAGAAGTTGGAGCGAAGCTTCCACTTACCAATGTATGGATTAAAGTAGGTTTAGATACAAGAAAATGGAGAAACTATGGGCAAGATGGGGTGTGAGGGAGGAGGAAGACGAGTTGGGAGGAGGTAGAGATGTGAAATGGGTGGTGGTGGATAGATAGATAAGAAAGCTAGCTCTTGTCACCTTTTTAACATGGATATGGACGCCCTCATCTGTGGCGCATATGGAGGAAATGCGCCACGTGGCGCATAAGTCCATATGCGCCACAGTGGGTGAATAAGATTCCATGTGGGGCCCACCTCCAAGTTCTGGGCGCATGTTGGACTTATGCGCCATGAAATGGCTACATCTGGCGCATATGTCAAAATGCAGTAACTGTGAATTAGATTCCGTGGTGGGGCCCCCTCCATGTTCTGTGGCGCATGAGGAAATATGCGCCACAGAAGTTGCCTCTTCTATGGCGCATATTTCAGAATGCGCCATAGAACTTGGATCATGACACCCTGGCCGGCGGGTCCCACCAATCTTTTGTGGCGCATGTTCTGGACAATGCGCCACAGAACTTCCAATCTTCTGTGGCGCATGCTTTCTGGTGCGCCACTGATGTTTTCCTGTGGCGCATTGTTTGGCATATGCGCCACTGAACATCTTGTCTATCTATAGGTTGTTTTCTAGTAGTGTAGTTTTTGTTCTTAGGATAGGGGTCCTTCTAGTCTGTTTCCTATTAAGGTTTTTTTGCTTAGCAATCTTTATTTCTGTGTCAAGTGGCTGTAGAAGCCAAAAATACCGATATGTAAACATGTCTTTGTACGATTGTCTTCTCTCATAGCAGACATGCACTTCATCCAAGTTTTTCATCCATCATTTTAACGCCAAGATAACAAATATTTTTAGAGCAATGGGGATGTTGTCAACGATAACAGTGCATTAGTGAAACTTGTAGTCATGTCCAAGACATTGTTTACACGTTAGAGAGAACGTCTTCAATATGTTGATCAAAACACATGAATTGTAATGAACAAAATATCAGGGAAAGGGCAAACTTTACAAAGTCAGAGACACATTAGACACAGACTAAGGGATCACATATGAGACAGTTGAATCCGACATCCACCGTCGAGGATGGGGAGATCGAGGTGCCAAGGCTTGTCATGTTATTTGATTCAAGATAACATGGCTGGCGAGTCTCTCAAGAGTTGGCATGGTTAGACCCAAGTATAACTCGAGTGAGGGATTTTGAATTCCCTTAGTATTTGTTCATATTTGAAAGAAAATTTAAATTGTGCAAATTTGTGCAAGGAATGCCCAAATTAAATCGATTTGCTCCCTCTCATTTTTTTCCTGGGTCCGCCCTTCAGTGTTGGCGAGACGCCGTCATCTGATGATAGTTTTTTTGCTAACAAAATATAATAGGAGTAGTACTTTTTCGAGTGAAAATAGTATTTTCTGTACTTGGTTCTGGACCAGAGAAGCCACTATCCTATGGCATATGACATTTCTTTTAGAAGTAATATGTTGGGAACTGAATTATGCAATGCTTTAGCGAAACAAATGGCAGGATAAAGTATCGAATCTTGATGGGAAACCATCTACATATGGTTCAATATGAACATGTGGATTATGCAGAAGGCTTGTGAATTGTATGAGAGCAGATAGAACGTGAAGGTTTGCCAAACCGCTATGAATGTAAGATCACAACCTCATCTGCAATAAAGTACGAATAGTAAGGAAGCAGTGGATGGTTTTTTACCAGGACGAGGGGTCTCGAAGGACCAGGTTGCTACATTAAAACATTGTTGATAAGCGTGTTTTTCAAATGGGACCCCCAAAATAAGGAAAATTACAACGTGGCCCTTAACTTTAGCAATGAAGATCCTATAACAACTACAAGAAAAGCAATCTGGACGATGCCTTCTTCTAGCTCCTTCTCCACCGATCTCTCGTCGACGCCTCTAGCCACGATCAAGCACAATACCGTCGAGGACATGGCCAATTGGAGTGTTGCAGCGCGAGCACACCGCACCAGAGTTGAAGGGCCTCAAATAAGGCTTAGTGGCCTCAAGGTGGTATACCTGGGTGTGGGATGCCCGGACCGGCCAGCCTGGCGCGAAAAAGTCCGACGGGCCGGACCTGGGCTCCAGATCTGCGGCCCGGTGGCTGCTCGGGCCAGGCTAGGGTTGTGGGAAATGCATGACTAACTGAAGGCCCGGCCCGCGACCCGATGGTTCGGAGAAATCTACACAGCACGAGCCGGGCTCGGGCCAAGATTTGAGGCCTGACAGTCGGGTCGGGCACGGGCCTAGGATATGTGCGGGCGGGTCTCGAACAACATCTCGCGCCAGCATAAAGCTTTCTTTACGTGTGGTTGTGATTATGAGTTAGACTATACTAGCAAAATGCCCGCGCGTTACGGCGGGAAAAGTTAGTAGTCATTGTACCGGCAGTTAGTTTTTTTAAATTAGTGGCACGTCGTAACATAGACAGTTCTTTTACCCGCTCGATGACATCCGCTCCTCGATCAATTGATTATTCTAATTCACAAACTTTCTTAGCGTGCTTCCCTTTCATCTAAGGATGGTGATGGAGCGGGTTTGGACGGATATACCAAAACCAAATTCAAATCCAAATCCATGAACCCCACTCTAGACCGCCCACAAAGATATCCATGAGCATGGATGTCGCCCCAGATCCAAACCCACCGGATATCCATGTATCCATGAATATTCATTGGTTTACACGTCATATACATAATCATAACAACATTCAGCATAACTGCGACATTGTAACAAATTTCGACAACATTTTAGCAAATATTACATGGATAATACATAGGAATATCAAAGCAACAATATTTCAACGACATAGTACTTAAAATATGTCAAATATCACACGATAAAATCACAAAGTACATAGATGGCTCATAACAGTCTCACTGACATATGGATCCCACGTGTCAGCCGAGTATCCATTGGATATCCATGGAGCCAAACCACTACCCATGCCCGCACCATGAATTAGCGGATATCCGCCCCATGAAATCCGTGGGCGTAATTAGCCCTCCATACCCTTATCCGTCGGGTCGGATATCCGTTGATACCCGAATCCGTGGATAAAATTGCCATCCTTACTTTCATCTCCTCGTGGTCTGCTTTAATGAAGAAGCCATCATACTTAATTTCCAAAACAGAATAGATCCCGCCAATTTCTATAAATCCCTCGACACGCTTCCACCTGCACGTCCCCGCCCGGCCCCACCCCGCGGCCTACAACACCGTCTACACGCCATAGCACCATCCCGCCTCGCTCGTGTCCCACCCCGCTTCCCTCTCCCGTAACACCCTGGCCCCACCCGCTCTCTCCTCCTCACCGCTTCTTCTTCCTCCATACCACCTTCCCTCCCCAGAGAACCACCGCCATCCCTTCCTCCCCAACCACCTCCCCAAGCGCGACAAGATCGCTCCAGCCCTACAGACACGAATGCTGCCCCGTCCGCCGCCTGAGCCCGAGGCGCCCCGCCACCGTCCGGACGCCTCCTCCTTCCTCTGCATCCCGTCGCCTGCCACCTCCTGCACCATGGCTGCCGCCTCCTTGGCCAGCAGCCGTGCGAGCCCCTTCTCCTACAAGCGCGTTCGCGCCTCGCCTCGATCACCTCCGCCGACGCCTCCCCCTCAGCTTCCCCTCACCGGCGCCGCCACGGGCACCCTTCCACCGTCCTCGACCGGAGACCAGCCGACCCAGCAGACGCCTCCGAAGCCACCGGCGACCTGTTTGAGCATCACTCGGCCTCTCCCTCCCCCCGTCAGTCTAGGCCATTGCCTTATCTTCCCGTTGGGACATTGGGATTTAATTTCTTTATCTCATCTCATTTGATTTAAGAGATGGATCAATGGTAGTGATGCTTATTTGGTTCCCGATTAGCTTGCTGATTTGAAGCACCGTGAGAAGGTATATTAACTGGTGAGATTTACTACATAGGAGCGAGGTGGGACTAATCGATGCTATCATCGATTCCTGTAGAATAGCAGTTCAGAGAAATCGGCCATGTGCGGCGCAACAACCCAGTGTCGATTATCTGTAAACAAATAAAACCCGGTAGAATCAAAGTGAGACAACCTTGTTTACAGCCCATAAGTGAAAGTCCATCACCGCCTAAGAAGCAAGGAGCGGCACCTACTGCTGCGTCCTTCGCATTGAGCCAGCTGCCAACTCGCGATTGTCCGTTGGTGATTGAGACGGGTTGTGTGTAATTTGGTGGTTTTTTCAAACTAACCGTGCAGTTTTAGTCTACTTGACTTACCGGTGGCATTGGTTGGCAATTTGTTGTATGATGAAATAAGAAGGTCCAAAGAGGTCCTTTATGCCATCTCCCAGCTTCAAACGCAACAGGCCCACTGCTATTCTCCTAATAATAAAATAAACATAAGCTAGATTTGAAAGAAAAACAAGAGTTTCACAAACACAAAAAACGACTACGCACCCATCTTCGAAATAAAAAAGGACAACAACGTAGAGCAGGATGAACGGACAGCATCAGTGGCGTCACTTGCGTTTTCGATGCTCGGAATTCAGCCTCTTGGCCCCTGGCGCACGCAGACTACAGTTTCCTCAGCGCTCCTTTAATTGTGCATTATGCAATATGCAAGACATGTCTCACATACTCCATCCGATCCATCCCTCTTTTTAATTATCCATCATGGGCATTGGCATAGCGCTCAACTATGCAAGGCATGTCTCACATAATCCGTCTAGGTTTAGGCAACTCTCTCCCATTGGTCAGCAAGCCAAGTATACATATGGAGAATTCAATTCCTTGAGCAACGGTGCTGCTTTGTTGATCCCCAAGTCACCCTGTTGATACTCCAAGAAAATTACAAACTATATGAATCGGTGGGACTTGTGTTAAGAAAGCAAAGGTGGGACTAAAGACTTAACCAGAACCGTGCCTAGACGTACATGTGGCCTGGCCCATGTTTTACAATGGTCCGGACTCACCTTCCTTTTTCTTCAAGCGATGGGTATCCAGCCCAGCTCTCTTTCCCCGTTTTCACTCTTCAACCGCGCAGGCACGCAACCGAGCGAACGGCACCTACAGGGAATTTTAACTTACCAATGGCATACGCAGTAAATATACTTTGGTGAGAGAGCAAAATGGTCCAAAAAAGTGTTGGACCGGAAGAAACAATCCGTCATTTATTATTACTAGGACTAGGACTAGGATAGGACTAGGACTAGGACTAGGATAGGATAGGATAGGATAGGACTAGGATAGGATAGGACTAGGACTAGGACTAGGATAGGATAGGATAGGATAGGACTAAGACTAGGATAGGATAGGACTAGGACTAGGACTAGGAAACATGCCCGCGCATTGCAGCGGACAGGAAACAATATGCTTATATATTTTTTCTCGAGTAAACACATATTCGTCATGGGCCAAAGGGACCTGAAAATGTGTGGGAGATCGAGCTCGTACTCGGCGTATCTACTTTTCTTACCGCGAACAGCCTTTTGATGACCTTTAGATCACTATTGTTGTCTCATGGCCGCTCTAGCGATATCATGAGTAAAAATATACAAACAACAAAAAATATAAAACTGAGCTACTATGGCTTTCTTGAAAAATAGAGTTGGATGATGCCTCGCTCACGGACAAGGAGTCATGTACTACCTCCCAAATTCGCCACGAATCCATCCCGAAAATCATAAGAACGTTTGTAGCCCTCCTAGCCTCTCCATGTACATATACTAAATCGTTGCTACCGGGCCATATGTGCAGACGGCGTGTGTTGCCATACCACCCTGACCCTCTCCATCGCCCCAAGCATGTACCTCCGGTATGAATTCATAATTTCGTTTGAACAATCTCGGACGGGATTTGGATGGATATTTTTTTTCCAATGAGAAAAAAAATCCTTGATCCACTGTCGATGCTCCTTTATTTGATTATATTGGTTGCATCCCACATCGTTGCTAGGAGAAACAACAGCGATTGTTTTTTTTGGGTACATGCATGCATGGAGCGGTGAGTTGCTGACACACATAGATAGACATGTTGTGTTTTAGTATTTGAAAATCACGAGAAGGAAGGAAATGAGCTGGATGAATCGGTTCCTTAATTTGAAGTGCAGCCGGCCCATGCACAATGAATCAAAATTGACGAACGGGGTTCTAGCTGGATCTATGGATTTGGCCCCGTCGACGTACATGCTGGTTTCTTCTTTCTTTTCAGAAGAAAAAAAAGGAAAACGTGAAAAAAAAACCTAGGGAAGGGAACAGCTGGCAGACGTACATACCAACGAGTGTTTTTTCCCCACGACGACGCACGCACCAGAACACGACCCCATCGGGCGACCGACCCCAGACACGGGATATCCCCACAACCACACCTACCCCGGCTCATCCACAACCCCGATCGAACCCACCTACCACAGCCCGCCATGGCCGCCTCAGGACCGCCTCCAGGAGCTCCTCCCCTCCCCCCATCCTCGACGTCCCCTGCACCTGCACTCAAAGCCGCTGTCGTGCGCCTCCTCGGCTACTGAGTGCCGGCAGGGAGCCCCCGTCTCCCATCGCCCCATTCGCCACGGGTATCTCCCGTCTACCAGCCCCAGCTCGCCGTCTGCGCTCCACCCACACGCCGCCCGCCCCTCTCCTCTTCGGCTGGAGTTTGGTTTCTGTATCGCGCTTTCCCTTGCATCATTGAATTTCAGATCGGCTCCTTGATTCCAGGCAATCTACATAGTATATAAAGTGGTGGATCTCGATTTAAGAAGGGCCTGCCTCGCGAGCGACCGAATACCGGGTGGTTCGCGTGTTTTTTCCTCCAACCGGTATAATTGCATCGATGTGTCATATGCATTTTAGTGGGAGGGCAAAACTGTCTAAAAAAGTGTTGGACCGAAAGAAATAATCCACCCTTTATTATTAAGTATAGATATAGATTAGGTATAGGTATAGGTATATAGATATAGATATGTCGCGCTCATGTCCATTTTGGCGCCAGCCCGAGTATCATATGTAATATAAGGTCCAAGTATATCGTAAGAGTGCCTATTTTCAATCCATTTTAGCCCATCTCGTTTTGGGTTGCAGGGAAGCACCGCAAAAGCAATATCCGGCCTTTCCTATAAACAGAAAAGCAATATTTGGCCCAATATGATGCAGGGCCATGCCACAAGAAAAAGCCCATTGCATGTCAAGCGTGAAGGCTCATAATCCGTAAAAAGTTTTGGAGTACAAACTAAGTCAGACAACGGCCAACTCGTGTTATTACAAACAAAATTCCCAACATTGTGTTAATCCTCAAGGATTTCTATTTTTTTTTACAATCTACATTTGATCTTTCGAAAATGATATATTATATCCTTACAATATTTGATCGGTTTATTTTTGTTACAGTTAAAGTGGGCGAAATTTTCAATCACATTACTTTGAAGCCCGCGTTCCATACACGACATCTTACAACTTTATAGTCAAGCTGCTCTATTCCTTGACCACTAATTAATGAATAATTATTCAAATATGGTGAGCTACAAATTTTATAATTTTTTTTCACAGGAGAAGGAGACTTGAAGGACCCCGAGGCTGCCATTTCATTATCCACAGTGGGTATAAATTACAACAGGACACTGGACAAGAAGTAAAATTACATTGCACTTCTGGACATATGCAAGAAGGACCCTAAAACTAGGATAGAAAATGCGATCAGGTTCTTTAACCTCTCCACCGTTGTTGAACCTTGGCTACCGGCCGCCTTGACGCCACCGGGATGCACCACTTGGCGGGGAGAAGGCGGTGAGGTCTGGCCCAAGGCTCCAGGGGGACTCCACTTTGGAGGTTGAAGAGACACCTCCATGGCGGTGAAACGGGCCGCCCTTTCAGCCCCAGATCATGGCGACGATGACGGTCACCATGCGATTCGCGCTAATAGGTAGAAGGATCTATCCCTACCCTCGAGGAGGAGCCGGCGACGCCCTGCAGAATCCACTCCCCTCGCCCCCACGGCCAGACGGAGTGTCCCGACCATGTCTGGAGTGTTTCCGAACCGTAGGGTATCACGCTTAAGGGTTTGGTGATGCTTAGAGAGTGTTTATAGGATCGGAAGAATCGCCGAAGAATAGTAGAGAGAAAACCGGAAGGGTTTCGGTAAGTCCGGAGGATGTCCGGAGTGGAGGTGGAAGGTGTTCCATAACCACGGAGATTGATAATATATGAATGAATGTTAAATATTGATTTAATCATTTATTCATAATTATTTAATAGAAGATAAAATCAATTAAATGGTCAAAAGGCTTAATGGGCCAATTCCGGAGGGAAGAGGGCCCATTAGGGAAAGGCAAGAGGGGAGAAGGGGTGGGGTGGCAGGCTAAGCCCCCCCAGCGTGGGGCCCACTAGGGCCGGCCGGCGGCTGCCCCTACTCTCCCTCTCCTTTAGTCCCACCCCGGGACTCTGAGGGAGGTAGTACCTCCCCTGCCCCTATATATAGTGGGGGTATTTGGCCAGATAAATACACACAATATTCAATAAAGGTCTTCTCACTTTTGGGAAGACCTCCAATTGATATTCCTTCTCTCTCTCTCTCTCTATCTCTCTCTCTCTCTCGTGACCATGGTCCCAAGTTCGGACTGCGCGAACGAGAGACATCTTCACCATGAGCGCTGTCGCGATCTTGGGATTCGGATCAGAGCTCTACTTCCGCATATGCTTTGGATCAGGAAGCGGGAGTCATCGTCAGGCATCGGACGTGTGTAACTCCCCGCGAGGTGTCACACTTGAGGCACTCAAGTCGTTGGAGCCACAGGAGCACAAGGACTTCATCACGATCTTGAGGTCGGCTTCGGCTCGTCTACATCAACCACGCTCTCCTGAGCGTTGACAACGCTTTTCGGTCTTCAAGGGTAAGTTTGCGAAAAGCCCCTCCCGTTAATGTATTACTAATAGATAGGTCCTAGCAACATCAGGGGTTCAGGGGCGTAGGGTAAAAATTTATTGTTTTCATGCGCGGAACCCCTACACCTCAGGCTCCTGCATATGGGCTCGGCGCTGCACCCCGTCCATCACTGGCTTCATTGACTGCCTCATGGGACCAGTCCGTGCTGATGAATCAGTTCCAGATGATGGGCCTTCAAGCGCCCACCACCGATTGGGTCATGGACACTGGCGCCACCTCCCACTTCGCATCGAACCTCGGTATGCTCACCTCCGTGTCTCCTCCTTCTTCTTCCTCTCGTGCTGCCATTGTCGGTAACGGTTCCACCCTTCCGATCACCACTACCGGTCATGCATGTTTTCCTATTTCTACTCCCTCGCGTCCTCTGCATCTTCGCAGTGTCTTAGTAGCTCCCGATATAGTCAAAAACCTCCTGTCCATTCGTCAATTCACCATTGATAATCGTGTTTCCGTCGAATTTGACCCTGTTGGTTTTTCTGTGAAGGACCTTCTAACCAGGACCGAGATTCTCAGATGCAATAGTCCCGGAGCCCTCTACCCTGTTAGCACCTCCTCCCCCAGCCGCCCACACACCTTCCTCGTCGTCGACCCTGCTATGTGGCATCGGCGCCTTGGAAACCCTAGACGGCCGGTCATGGAGTCATTAGCTCGCCATGTTCATCTACCTTTTTCTTCTACCAATCATGTAACACATTCTCCGTTTCAACTTATACATTGTGATTTGTGGACATCTCCTATTGAGAGTATTTCTGGCTTTAAGTATTATCTCGTTTGTTTCGATGATTTCACTCAATACACTTGGATTTATCCTTTACGTGCAAAGTCAGAAGCCTTCTCACGCTTGTCATCCCTCCACGCCTTAGCCCAAACTCAGTTTCATGCACCCTTGAAAGCCATCCAGTGTGACAATAGTCATGAGTTCGATAATTCCTCCCTACAATTGTTTGCCCAATGCCATGGGATAGCACTCTGCTTCTCATGTCCATATACTTTACAACAAAACGGTAAAGCCAAGAGAATTATTCGCACCCTTAATGACATCACTCGCACCCTTCTAATTCAAGCTAGCATGCCACCTCGCTTCTAGGCCGAGGCTCTCCATGCAGCCGTGCTATTGCACAATCGGCTGCCTTCCAAGGCCATCGCGGATCGCGTGCCTTTTCATTCCCTTCATGGTGTCAACCCTGCATATGCCGTTCTTAGGGTCTTCGGATGCTTATGCTACCCCAACACCACCACCGTTGCCCTGCATAAACTTGCGCCTCGCTCCGTGCCTTGTGTGTTCCTTGGGTATCCATCTCAACATCATGGCTATCGCTGCCTTGATCGTTCTACCCAAAAGATCATCATCTCTCGCCATGTTGTGTTTGACGAGTCTATCTTTCCCTTTGCCTCTAATGCATCACCGCCATCCGCTACTCCTACTTTGCAAAGTTATGACTTTCTGCAGGTTGAGCAGCCGATGTTGCCGATGCCATTCACCGTGCTGACTGCGGGAGCTTCTGCCGCGGGCTCTGCCGCGGCCACTCGGCAGCCTGCCGTGGGTGTTCGGCAGCCTGCCGTGGCTACCCGGCAGCCTGCTGCGGGCACTTCTCCTGCTGCGGTAGGATTGTTGGGGTTCCGCGTATGAAAACAATAAATTTTTACCCTACGCCCTTGAACCCCTGAAGCTACCAGGACCTATCTATTAGTAATACAGTAAAGGGAGGGGCTTTTCGCAAACTTACCCTTGAAGACCGAAAAGCGTTATCAATGCTCAAGAGAGCGTGGTTGATGTAGACGAGCCGAAGCTGACCTCAAGGTCGTGATGAAGTCCTCGCGCTCCTTTGGCTCCAACGACTTGAGTGCCTCAAGTGCGACACCTCGCAGGGAGTTACACACGTCTGGTGCCTGACGATGACTCCCGCTTCCCCAATCCAGGAGCAGTTGCGGAAGTAGAGCTCCCGGATCCGAATCCCGCAGCGCGACGGAGCTCCGCGGTGAAGATATCTCTCGTTCGTGCAGTCCAGACTTGGGACCACGGTCATGTGAGAAAGAGGGAGAGAGAGAAAATATCAATTAGAGGTCCTCCCAAAAGTGAGAAGACCTTTATTGATTATTGCTGTATTTTATTTGGCCCAATACCCCCACTATATATAGGGGGAGGGGAGGTACTACCTCCCTCAAAGTCCCGGGGTGGTACTAAAGGAGAGGAGGGGGGAGGGGCAGCCGCCGGCCACCCTAGTGGGCCCCGCACGGGGGGGGGAGGGCTAGGCCCATCCGGCCACCCCCTTGGCCCCCTTCTCCCTCTCTCCTTTCCCTAATGGGCCCTCTCCCTCCGAGAATTGGCCCATTAAGCCTTTGACCATTTAAATTGATTTTTCTCTTTATTAAATAATTATGAATAAATGATTAAATCAATATTTAACATTCATTCGCATATTATTCAACCTCCGTGGCTATGGAACACTTCCACCTCCACTCCGGACATCCTCCGGACTTATCGAAACCCTTCTGGTTTTCTCTCTACAAATCTTCGGTGATTCTACCGATCCTATAAACACTCTCTAAGCATCATCAAGCCCTTAAGCATGATACCCCACGGTTTGGGAACACTCCATACATGGTTGGGACAGTCCCGCACCAATGATCGACAGAGGGACCTGGATGGCCATGTGACCCCTGTGCGTTCCACGAAGATCTTTTGTCGTTTGAACCAGGACAGTCGTGTCTTATTCCCTTTGTCTCTCAATACTTGCATTACCCAAGATCTGATCAATGACATCACCATGTCGTGTTCAATCTCGTTACCAAACAATGCTACTTGACTCGTTCCGACAAGCGATATCCATGTGATCAAATCACACGTTGCGCTGTTGGGGATACCCCGGGTAGGGTCACGTCGGGGTATAAAGGCCGAGTTAGCCGAGGTACAGCAAGGTCAAAGCGAATGCTGGCCGAGTCACCTCAAGGCAGGCCGAATCTTGGGGTAATCCAGACCAGGGTATGTCCACCTAATTGAGTCTCAGCCGACTTAAGCCATAAGTCGGATGGATGAATCTAACTTGTATGCAGGAACAAGTGTGGCCGGATCAACTATGTACGATCCGGGTCATATCAAGCTTATAGGAGAAGGAAGGTATCTCGCTGGTCAAAGGTGACCCCTGTACGCTGAGCCTGAGCGAAGCGGACAGAGAGGCAGGACCACCGAGGCGTGGCCGACAGAGGTGACGGCGCTAATGTCGGCTGACGCGGGCGCCGTAGAGGCTCACGTAGCCTCTGCATGGATGACGCGGGGGAAAAGCGACCCGGTCGGCTTACTATTTTGGGAGGAGGCATATTCCCACGTATGCCCTAATTGGAGACCTAGCCACCCCTATATAAGGAGGGCTAGGGCCTCTATAGAAAGGGTTGATCTCTATTGGGTTAAGTTTCACAGGATTGGTCCTTAGAGGTTATGTTTTTCTAGCAAGTGACTGAGACCTAGCTAGTGGTGAGAGTAAGAGAGTTCTTTCTTCCTCCTCTCTCCAATACAGCTCAAGGAGCACTTGTAAACCTAGGAAGTGAATTGAATACAAAGCTTCTGTGTGTGGAATCACCACACTATCCCTCCCTGGATTCCCCTAGTGCATTTAGTCCCCACCTTTAGCCTTCTGTGTGTTAGCCACTGCACCAGTGTTAGACTCTCCACTATCAAAGGAGCCAATGTTGCTCTATATAGCCGCAACCAACCGAGTTGTAAGTGCGATGTCGTGGTAGTGACGAAGAAGGTAAGTCGGTCTGAGAGGCGATATATTATCTGAGCAAGGTATTATCAGCCTCAAAGCAAAATTATCCGCACTATCAGAAAGTGGCGTATGGAGTGTATATGTCGGCAAAGAAGCTAAAGCATTATTTTGAGGAGCACCCTATCAAGGTAATATGTGAATCTCCCATATCTGAGATAATGAGTAACAAGGATGCAAGTGACAGAATTGCCAAATGGGCAATTGAACTAGCTCCCTATGCGCCACAATATGACAGAAGAGAAGCGATCAAGTCTCAGGCTGTGGCTGACTTTTTTGTGGACTGGGCCGAGGTGCAATATGAACCTCCCTTACCAGATTCGAACTACTGGAGAATGCACTTTGACGGGTCAAAAACAAAAACCGGTTTAGGCGCTGAAGTTGTGCTTACCTCGCCAAAAAATGACCAGTTGAAGTATGTGCTACAGATCCATTTCGCAGCGTCGAACAATGTCGTTGAATATGAAGCACTTGTGCATGGGCTCAAAGTGGCAAAAGAAATTGGGATACGTCGGATCCAATGCTTTGGCAACTCAGATTTGGTAGTTCAGCAAGTGTCGGGGCTGTGGGACGCTCTTGATCCAAACATGGCATTATACAGATTCCATGTATAGAAGATGTCTGGTTATTTTGAGGGATGTGAATTTCGCCATGTACCCCTGGTGGAAAATGAGGCTGCCGACGTATTGTCGAAGCTCGGATCAACCCGACAAGCAATTCCACCGGGTGTAGCATTAGAGCACCTCAGAAAACTATCCATCAGACCGTCCCCAGAAACAGACTCAATCTACGTCTCGGAGGATCCGGAGTCCGGAGCTGTGCCCATGGACATTGACATGGGAGGTGGTGCGCGAAACCCGGGGACTACCTCAGCAAACTCGGGATCGCCCAAAACTCGGGGGGATCGCCAACCCGGGGACTGCTCAGCGTGATCCGGTTGAAGTTATGCCGGTGGATCAGATGGAAATTGATGAGGATGTGTTCCCTGTACGAGCAATACCAGCTTGGGCACTACCCATATTTCAATTCTTAAAAGATGGAACTTTACCCACTGAGGAGGTGTTGTCCAGGCAAACTCAGAGGAGAGCACAGGCATACACAATCATCAATTCCGAGCTATACAAAAGGAGTGTGACCAATATCCTCCAGCAATGTGTTGACCCGGAAGAAGGGCTTGACATCCTCCGAGATATACATCAAGGGGAATGTGGGCATCATGCCTCGTCCAGAGCTTTGGTAGCAAAAGCTTTCCGACATGGATTCTACTAGCCAAGTTCCTTAGAACAAGCAGAAGATTTGGTAAGAAAATTCAATGGTTGTCAGAGGTATGCTACCAAGACACATATGCCGATGTCGGAACTCAAGACCATACCAATCACTTGGCCATTTGCCGTATGGTGTTTGGACATGGTTGGCCCGTTCAAACCAGCAAGGGGAAATATGACTCACATTTTGGTCATGGTGGATAAGTTTACAAAATGGATTGAAGTAAAGCCAATAAGAAAATGTGATGGAGATACGGCCGTGACATTTCTCAAAGACATCATCTTGAGATACGGTTATCCTCACAGTATCATACCTGATAATGGCACAAATTTTGCTGAAGGAGCATTTGCACGATTCTGCCGAGATAAGAAGATTCGGCTGGACATTGCCTCGGTAGCCCATCCTGCATCGAATGGACAAGTGGAAAGATCCAACGGATTAGTACTATCCGGGATAAAACCCCGGCTCATTGAGCCGCTGCAAAGATCAGCGGGGTGCTGGATAGAAGAACTACCAGCGGTATTGTGGAGTTTAAGAACAACTCTGAATCGATCAACAGGCTATACGCCATTTTTTCTGGTATATGGGGCAGAAGCTGTATTACCAGCCGACATAGAGCATGACTCGCCTAGGGTCACCCAATACACAGAACCTGAAGTGCAAGAAGCCCGGCAAAATGATGTTGATCTGCTTGAAGAAGCGAGAGAATTGGCATTGTCCAGATCCGCCATATATCAGCAAAATCTCTGACGCTATCATAGCCGAAAAGTAAACCCCCGAGTCTTCCGGGAAGGTGATCTGGTACTCCGGTTGGTACAACGTATTGCTGGCATGCATAAATTATCCCCCCCATGGGAAGGGCCATTCATTGTGAGCAAAGCATTGCACAATGATTCTTATTATCTTATCGATGCAAAGCCACAGGAAAAGAACAAGGCGGACAGGTCCGGCGAGGAATCTAAGCGTCCATGGAATGTAGCTCTACTTCGTCCTTTCTACACTTAGCAGAGGAGCGTATGTATCCGAGTCTCTCATATGTCGGTGTGTATGCCGGCAATGAGCTTATCAATGAAATGTTGGCACCTCGAGCAGTAACTCAGGGTCTGCCTTAATAATATTTGTTGTCTTCTGTATCTATTATTTATACATCGGCTGGCATAAGTTGTTCTACTTAGTCCGGATTAGTAATGTGTGAGCACCAAGAACCCAACTCTTCGACTTGCTGCTGTCCAACAAGAATTGGCTTCATCGCAAGCAAGAGAACAAGTTTGGAATTGCATAGCACATGAAAAACGACTAAGGAAAAGAACTTAATCGAGCCGACATTTGTTTTTCGGACTAACCTTGTGTTTACTTTCGAATTATTATGCTGAATTATTTTGAGCTAAGCCTAAAGTTTCCAAGTATTGTTAAGACAATTTTTGAAGCTCGGATTCGTAAGTCGTAAAACCGAATCAAGGTAGACACGAGCCGAGCCAAAAGATTGGATGAACAAGAAAATGAAACTCGGGGACTACGCCCAAGTTAATCCGGCATAAAAACTTAGTAGCAAAATATCACTTGTGTACTGGATACAATTCCACCCGGCATACCAGGGATCTGATAAACTTTAAAGTTTTTTCACTCAAGGAGCAGCAGGAGGAGGAAGTTCGGTGTCATCTTCGCTGTCTTCGATGTCCGAGGCATCATCCTCCTCGTCCTCATCCGAGCCATCTTTGACATTGTCAGCGTTTTCACCATCCGCGCCACCAATGAAGCTCGGACCCTCATTCCATTCATGAATGGGAGCATATTCAATGAGGCTATGGGTGCAAGCCTTGCGCCGAGCTACCCACTCCGGGTCACTGGTCCATTTGGATCTGGTGCGCATGCGCGCTAGGAGGTTGAGGTCGATCTTCTCGTACCACGTAAGCACGTAGTGGAGAACGGTCTCAACTCCGGCATGTCCAGCGGATTCCCTTCAAAGGTCGAGCTGGGTCTCGCATTCCATCAACTTATCAACAAGAATTGCGGTCCCCTCCGGAGTATCTTCTCCAGGCCAAAAAGTGTTGAAGATTTGGATTGCAACGTCAAGGATATCCTTGCCATAGTTCTTCATGATTTCCACGCGAGAAGATAAGCTGACCAACAGGTCCTCCATGTCATAAGGAATCTCTTCAGCGTCAGGAGCAACGGGGTACCCCTCTGTCGGCGGAAATTAGCAACAGCGGTGCTTGCAATAGCATTGCCCTCTGGAAATTTTCCTGAAAACAAGACAAGAGAAGCGGGTAAAGAAAAGACATGTGAAGTAACCCGGAAAATATGCCGGATGAGGGAAAGGATCTTACGTGAAATATGACTGTGGATCCGGGTCAACTCCTTGGTACAGTCATCATGCCTTTTGCGAAGCTGCACAAGTTCAGTATTCGCCGACTCAAGTTTGACGTCGGCCTCCTGGAGAAGTTCTCGGTCCTTGGCAATCTGGAGATTGAGGCGCTCGCGCTCTTCAGTATAGTCATGGCCAGCCTTTTCAAGTTCGGTTTGATGTTGCGCTTTCAGCTTCTTCATATCTGCCTTGAGCTTGGCAATTTCATCATCTTTGGCTCGGAGGAGGGCAAGCTCATCGTCTTTGTTTTTGAGCTCGGCCTGATGCTGTCCTGCTTGTTCGAGAAAATGCAGCATCATATCAGGCACGGGCAGACTATCTTCAAGAGATGCTGAAATAGTTTGTTGACCCAGCAAAGCCGAGGTATGAATGTTTGCCGAGCCAAGGAGAAAAAGAGATGGAAAGCATAGCAAGGTCGCACAAAAGTAACTTACCCTTGATCTGGTCAAGATTCTTCCTCATGATGGTATTCTCAGCTTCCACCCCAGCTGCGAAAACCGAATGATGGGTTAATTTGGCAGAAAAAGGTGGAGGAAAACGGGAAAATGTCAAGAAAAGAACTTACCCCTTTTCTCGTTCTCAGCGAGAAGTGCATTATGCTTTGCACGCAACATCTTGTTAGTGTCCAGGAGACGCTGGAATTCGATGCTCCAGCGGTTGGTGGTAACCTGAAAAGAGTGCAAAATGATAGCTTAGCCTTGTGCATATTCGAAGTGTACAAAATCCGGGCCAAGTGGAACTTAACCCGGCTCTAGGTCTGTGCATATTCGAAGTGTACAAAATCCGGGCCAAGTGGAACTTAACCCGGCTCTAGGTGTGTGCATATTCGAAGTGTACAAAATCCGGGCCAAGTGGAACTTAACCCGGCTCTAGGTGTGTGCATATTCGAAGTGTACAAAATCTGGGCCAAGTGGAACTTAACCCGGCTCTAGGTGTGTGCATATTCGAAGTGTACAAGATCCGGGCCAAGTGGAACTTAACCCGGCTCTAGGTGTGTGCATATTCTAAGTGTACAAGATCCGGGCCAAGTCGAACATAACACTGCTCTAGGTGTGTGCATATTCAAAGTGTACAAGATCCGGGCCAAGTGGAACTTAACCCGGCTCTAGGTGTGTGCATATTCGAAGTGTACAATATCCGGGCCAAGTGGAACTTAACCCGGCTCTAGGTGTGTGCATATTCGAAGTGTACAAAATTCGAGCCAAGTGGAACTTAACCCGGCTCTAGGTGTGTGCATATTCGAAGTATACAAGATCCGGGCCAAGTGGAACTTAACCCGGCTCTAGGTGTGTGCATATTCGAAGTGTACAAGATCCGGGACAAGTAGAACTTAACCCGGCTCTAGGTGTGTGCATATTTGAAGTTATCAAGGAGCTACGTTAGTTATGTAAGGAGCATCTGGCCAAGTAACAAGTTACTCCCCTGGAGGCTCGGGGACTAATGGTTATATCACTAATATCTACAACATGCTAAGGAAAAGGTGAAGTAACGTACCTCCATCATCTGACCCGCAAGGTTAATTGCCTTAGCGGCTGTGTTCATTTGAGCAGCAAATTTGGCGGGACCGAACTTCTCCGGGAGATCGTCGTTGTAGACGAACTCCGCCTTGTTCCAGTTGTTCACGAACTCGATCAAGGTCAGAGGGTATCGTTCGCCACTGAGCATGTGGGGTGCCACCAAACCCTTGGCATGTGCTTCCCTCCTCTCAACCTAGGCAAGGGATGGGCTGGTGTGCAAAACGAGTTGCGCTTCAGCTGGCTCGGCAGGGGCGTCCTTCGGTGGTGGAGTTTTCTTCGAAAGCATGGACGCGAGTGTGCGTTGTCCAGCCTCGATGGACGTTTCCCTGGTGGCGTCAGGGGCCTTCTTGCCCTTAGGTTGCTGCTGAGAAGTGGAAGTTGTTGCAGCAGATTTACCCTTGGGAGCTGCCTTGGTGCTTTCTCGCTGAGACTGAGAAGACTCGAACAAGGCGGAGAGGCTTGGTGCTGCTGCTGTTGCTTTTGCTGCTGGTGCTTGAGTTGGTGCTGGTGCTATTGCTGGTTTCTTCTTCGGTGGAGGTGCTGAGGTAACCTCGGTGGTAGCTGGTTGCGGCGGAGCCGAAGTAGTGGTGGCCGCTGCCTCGGCAGAGCCAGTCTCCCCCGCTCCAGTGTTGCCCTCCTCTTGACGAGGTGGGCTGGAACCCGGAGCAGCCGGGATTGGGCTCAGCGGGCGTGAATCATCGCCACGAGGGGGAGAAGGGATGTGTCAGAGCAGGGAGGCAATGCCAGATCCACTCTGTGGGACCTCCACCGCGGCCCTGCCGAATCAAACAGTGTCGGATGAGAAACTATAACAATAGAATAACAAGTAAATGGCAGAGGGAAAAGAGGCTTACTCATCCGAGGTCAGGGGCTCCTTGGGATTCCGAGCCCTTCGTGCTGGGGCCTTGGTTGCAGGCTTGGAGGCAGTTTTGTCCCCGGACTGCTTTCGCCTTTTGGCTGGCTGAGAAGGTCCGGAGGAAGAAGTTGATGCGGCTCCCCTTTTCTTCTTCGGTGCAACCGGAACCAGATCACCCACAGCAAGGGGAGGGTCCTCATGGATCTGCCCACCGGGTTAGGTAATGCCGGAAAAGCATAAGAAAGGGGGACATCGTCAAATGCTTCCATCACCTCAACATCCGAGTCATCTTCATCGTCGGGCCAATCTCTAATGGAAGAGAGTTTACCGGTGGGTCGCTTGGTCACGTCAGCCATTGGAAGTAACATCTCCTGATCCGTTTCCTCCTCGTCAGAGGTGTCCCGGTCAGACGTCCATTTGAGGGAGGGCTCAGTGCCATCCTCGATAGTTTGCTGAAGGAATTGCTAAGGAAAAGAAAAGACAACAGAGTTAAATATACAATAGTAACCGACATATGATTTAATTCGGAGAAAGTTTGCGGCATGAGACTTACCACGGGAGGAAGCTTATCTCGGCAATAATGTTCCATTCCCCACGTCCACTTAGAGGAGAAGTCCTTGTGGGTGGTGAAGAGGGCCTTGACCCGGCGGTAGATCTCTGTGTTGCTCAACTCGAAAGACGAGGTCCGGTTGGGGTCGCGGCCCTAGCTCATGTGACAGACTTTGTGTGTGCGCTTCTAGAGGGGGGAGATCCGGTTGCGCACAAACGTGATCATGGCGTCCTCGTTAGGCAATCCGAGGTCCTTCAACTCCTGGAATCTCTTGTTGACCTGGTTCACCAGGACGGTGGGCTTCTTGGGGACCACGTCCCATAGCTCCGGATTGGGAGGACCCAGAGCATAAGGGCGCAACCGGATCAGATCCTCAGTAGTATCGTTCCGGACATAGAAGAAAGTCCGGGCCCATCCCTTGCAAGAGTCTAGCCCTGTGACTCGGGGGAAGACGGACAGTCTCCAAGGAGAAATTGACGCAGCACCAAAATGCGTGAGCTGCTTGTCCTCTGGGTCAAGCTGAATGTTCGGAATCATGTTCTGGCGGAGGCCAAAGAACCAGATCCAGAGCTCCTTCGTGGGCCACAGTCCGACATAACCTTCGATGGTGGAGGCGAAGGCGGAGAGAGATGTGATGGCATTGGCTGGAAGGTGGTGCGGCTGGAGTTCATATGTGTTTAACCAGTCGTGGAAAAAGTCGCTCACTGGCAAACCAAATCCGCGTTGAAAATGAGATAGGAACACCACATACTCACCCGGATTGGGTGAGGGGGCAAGCTCGGCGGAAGCGAGGCGTGCAGTGACGCCCTCCGGGATGCGCCTGGTGCGGTAGAGCCAATCCAGGTCATCCTGGCAGACCCAGGATCCAGCCCACGCGCCGCGGTCGGCGCTCGCAGCATCTTCCTCCATCTCCTGCTCGGCAACGGCAAGCTCCTCCTCAGTCATCTCGAGTTCACTGCCCTCACTGGCGCTAGCGGCGGTGGGTGGCAGTAGCCTAGACTGGCAGGGACCCATGGCGGAAGAGATGCGCAGAGGCGGCGGCGACGCTGGTGAGCGTGGAGGCAGTGCGGCGGTGGCGCTGCTACTCAAGCACGGTGGCGGCGGTCCTGTCGCAGGAGAAGAAGAAGAAGAAGAAGTAGAGGCAGAGGGGCACGGAAGCGGGGAAAAGACCCAAGGGGCGCGCCCCTCCCCTATTTAACCACTCCCTCGAGGGGGTAGTGGGATCGTGTTATGTGGGTGTGCCACACGGTGTGGCCGTGTATAACCCAGATCGACCAATCAGCAACGAGCCACACGAAGGACCACAGGGCATAGCGGATCCCATGACGCGACGTAGTGATACAGTTAACGAGGAGGCAGGCGTGACGTGACGTGCGCACAGTAACTCCTGACAATAACTGCGGCGGTTACTGTTGCTGGCCCTTAAAATGAGGCAAGCTAATGATTAGCCTCCACGTGGGGAAGTGTACGAGAGAAGGAAGAACGACCCGGATGAGAATGTGGTAACCCGGCCAGCAAGTGAAAACTTGGAATGTGCCAAGGGAAAGTAAATCCATGGAATCCGAGATAAGGGGGTAACCCAGAAAAGGAACTCAAAAGCTTAGTGAAATTGAACCTGCTGTGGCCTTAGCGGCCGAGGCAGCTAAGACCGCACCAGCTTCGGGGACTAATGTTGGGGGGATACCCCCGGGTAGGGTCACGCCGGGGTATAAAGGCCGAGTTAGCCGAGGTACGACAAGGTCAAAGTGAATGCTGGCCGAGTCACCTCAAGGCAGGCCGAATCTCGAGGTAACCCGGACCAGGGGATGTCCACCTAACTGAGTCTCAGCCGACTTAAGCCATAAGTCGGATGGATGAATCTAACTTGTATGCAGGAACAAGTGTGGCCGGATCAACTATGTACGATCCGGGTCATATCAAGCTTATAGGAGAAGGAAGGTATCTCGCTGGTCAAAGGTGACCCCTATATGCTGAGCCTGAACGAAGCGGACAGAGGCAGGACCACCGAGGCGTGGCCGACAGAGGTGACGGCGCCAATGTCGGCTGACGCGGGCGCCGTAGAGGCTCATGTAGCCTCTGCATGGATGACGCGGGGGAAAAGCGACCCGGCCGGCTTAATATTTTGGGAGGAGGCATATTAATTGGAGACCTAGCCACCCCTATATAAGGAGGGCTAGGGCCTCTCTAGAAAGGGTTGATCTCTATTGGGTTAAGTTTCACAGGATTGGTCCTTAGAGGTTATGTTCTTCTAGCAAGTGTGAGAGCTAGCTAGTGGTGAGAGTAAGAGAGTTCTTTCTTCCTCCTCTCTCCAATACAGCTCAAGGAGCACTTGTAAACCTAGGAAGTGAATTGAATACAAAGCTTCTGTGTGTGGAATCACCACACTATCCCTCCCTGGATTCCCCTAGTGCATTTAGTCCCCACCTTTAGCCTATCCATGGCATCTGACGTGACACCACCACGACATGCGCAGCTATTGGATATAACATCTCCGAGTGGGCCCTTCGAGTATCTTCCCGTCACATGGACAGACAAATCCCTCTCTTGACATATATTGCCTCTACGGTTTCCTCCGAGTACCTGAACGCACCTTTATAACCACTGTATTACCAAGTGGCGCTTGATGCTATCTAATCACTCTCGGGAGACAGTGATTGATATAGCCTCACAGTCTAAGGAATAGTCTACGAGGATCCATTTCTAATCATCGTAACTTGAACTTCGTGACATCGGGTCACGATGTTTAGGTTGGGTATTGGTTCATCATCTCATTCTCGGAATGAGATGACTCCATTTCCAACTGGCATAAATGCCACATGATCAGGAAACATGATCATTTGTTGACCAATGCACCAGTGACTAGAGTTTTACTGGGAACCCCTGGTTGTTTGTATATCACACGTGTATTGATGTTTCCACTCAATACAGTTATAGCATGATATAAAACTTAATCATAAACTATATGAAATATGATAATAGTCCTTACTACTATTTGTCTCTAGGGCATATTTCCAACAGTCTCCCACTTGCACTAGAGTACAAATACACTAGCTGCATTTGTTCTCAATCATTGGTACCATATATCCGGTACCCTGAACATGCTTGCTCATGGAAGAGGTTGAGTCTTGGGTTTGTACTTTACAATCCCAAATCCTTTGCAACTTTACTAATGTCACCTTGGTTGACATTAATACTCTATCATCACATGATAGCATCTGTGTGTATGCATCGTCGCTATGGCAGCAGAACAAGACCTGATTCCAAGAGCCTACAGTGACTTGAGATCAACCTCGAGGGCTTTCTCATGTGCACTATGCCCTGGGACACATCATTCTATGTTAAAAGATAACTAGCCCTGCCATAACATTATACAACACTTTAGATGGTACCCTTATCTATTATTATAAATGTATTCATCGAAACACTATTGCACTCTGTGCAACTTTTGATGTTTTTGTTCACCTCGCTTCCTACTTGACTTTAATCGGTATCTACAGGAGTGTAACATCCCAAAACTTCAATCCAAGTTTAGCAAAGATCAAATCACCCAAATTTAGGGTTAACAAAAACTTTTCCAAATTTAAAATGAAAGCATTCATATGTGTGTGCATTTAAAATAGGAGTTGTTTCAATTGCCATGATTGATTGATCCAATGCTTGTAAAATGTTTCTTAGGTGATTTAAACATCATCTACATCATTCCCAAACTTTTCCTAAAAGAAATCAAATCAAAAAGAATTAAAATGAAGGAATGGTCATTTGGACAAATTTAACTCTCATGCCTACTTTGGCTATTCCTAGTACTCAATTCTTAACAGAAACAATTCTTGATCTTTGCACCCCTTGCTAGTACACATAATGAAGTACCAAGGCCCACCTTTTGATCTACTAAAAACCTTCCGTTAACTATTTTAAATGACAGTTTAAAATTGAATCTAATGCATATGCATAGATCATCCCTATTTCAAAAACCATGTAATTGAGCACCATTTTCAAAACCCTTGCAACCAGAGACTACCTAGCACTAGTGGAGATCACCCAAAATTTTTGAACTCAAAATTCAAATTTTTTCTCTTGCGGCCATTTCATCAAACACTTGGCAGGCAGATTACAAACTAAACAAATTTCACTATTTTAAATAGTGTTCTGGCCAAACTTGTTCCCCAAATTGCCACCAAAAACCTCTCCACTACTCCCCCTAACCCTCTCTAGCCTAGCCCCACACTGTGCCACGACCAAATGGTCATGGCCATTAAGGCCGAACCCCCACTTGGGCACCCTACCGGTGACAGCAAGCCACAGCCGCCGCCAGCGCCATCCACCATGTCGTGGAGATAGCCAGTGGTCCACCTCCACCGCCCAACCCGTCCCAGACCAAGGACAGTGACCAGAACGACCAGGAAGCGCCGCGCCCGGAGCTTGTCGAGCATGCCGACGCCGCCCGCAGAGCGCGCACTGTCCCCGCGTGCACAAGCCACCGCTCGACACCAGCCCGCGCCCACCGCTCTGCCTCGACCTGGAGAACACTCCAGACACCCCTGTTTGCCGCCCAAAGCCCCACAACAACCGCTCGCCGTGGACACAACCGCTTCGGCCGCACAGAGCGCCACCTCGCCCAGACCGCGTGCCATCGCCCCTACGGCCGCATTTAAGTCCTAGAGCACCGCCAGGGGATCGCCCATCGATCGCCATCCCCAGCCATGCCGCTAGCTCACCGTAGCCATGTCACCACCGTCGACCGCCCATCCCGCTCGGTCTCACCGTCGAGCCTATAAAAGGACCGCTCCCCAGCACCAAATACTCACACCATTCCACTCCCCTCACCTCTCTGAACCTCACCCACCTCTCGTCAGAGCAAGTGGAGCAGCAGTTCGCCGGAATTGGAGCCGGAGCCGCCGCCTCTGGAGAAGAAGGGTGCCGTTGATTCCGGCCACCCCAAGCTCCGCCGCGACCACGCCTCGCCTTGCCGTCGTCTTCCACTTCGTTCGCCCGCATCGCCGACCCTGCTGGAGCCCTGGTATGCCCCCAGTAGACCCCCACCGAGCCGCTAGGGTTCGAGCTCGCCGGCGACCCCTCCGTCGTCGACGACGTCCCTCAGCCGTAGATCTAGCCTCTAATCGCACGACCCATAGCGCGCGTACCGTTTCGCATTTTAAAGAGCCGCTGACAAGTGGACCCCCCTGTTAGCTGAGCCCCGTGCCGCGTAGCGCCACTGGACCGGCCCATTTCCTTTCCCGCGCAAGCCCGTAGATTGAAATCTAGATTTTTCTTTTTAGTTAGAATATAGTTTTTGTCCAGTGTTTCAAAATTCAATTATGTGAGTTTGACAAATCCAAATTACATGAAACTAATTTTGTCTGAAAGGTATTGAAATGCTCTATCCAAACCCGTTGGATTTAATTCATTTAGAGTTATAGATTTCTCCTAATAAAAATAAGAAGACAGAAGCTTTTGCAACTTGAAACATTTTATAAAATCAACCAAGTTAGCTTTTGAGTTGATTCCAACTCTCAAAAATCACACCTCATCATATCTATCCAAATATGGAATAATATTAAGGTTTACAGGCAGTGACTTTGGACTAGTACCAAAATAATGCTATATAGCATTTCTAGTCACTTTAAATCATGAAATAATGAACTTAAACCAAAGTAATATTGATCCAACCTTTAAATCTCATTTCCACATGTTAGAATATGTGGTAAGTACATGTGCCCACATGATCCCATATTTTGGTGGTGAATATTAAATTTTAGTTAATATTTCAATGAGTAGAAATTACTTTTCCAAAATAAAAAGGTTGAAGCTATTGAATTAAACTTGTGATGCTTGGGATGATAATAGATCATCAATTGTGTGGTTTAGAATACTAATTAGCCTAGTTAAGTATTGTTTGGTGATTGTGCACTCCCTATGTATTTCTAGACGATAGTACCGACCCAGCCTTCGAGAAGGAGGAGTTCTACCAAGAAGAAGAAGAAGAAGAAGAAAACTTCAACCACTGCACCAACCAAGGCAAGCTATTAGTGGCAAGCTAACCCTTGCAAACATGCTTTAGTAAGCTATTGTAGCAAGCTAGAATAAAACTAGATAGTTTAGTAAAGATGCCTTAAGCATACTTTGATCACACCCCCTTTAACTATTAGTACTCCAAGTCTTATTAACAAGTTTTACCCCCCCCCCCTTAGTTTACACAAAGTTCTTTAATTAATTTTGAAGGTAGCATAAAGAGTATAAAACTTGACCTACTTCGAAACCTTTAGATGTCATTCTATGGCATGAGATTGATCCCACCTTTCCACCTTAGTGAACACTCTTAACCTAGTGTTTTAGAATAGATCAAAACTTGAGTCACTTTAGATGGGAACACTTGGTGAAAATGAGTTGTGAAAACCTTGGAATGATGAGTCATTCTATTGAGATGTTTTGACATGTGTTGAGAAACACAATTGATTTATGATGATGAAATTGATGAGGCATGAGCCTTAACCCTTTTATAAAACTGATGGTTGGATTCGGATGCGATACCATTCCAAATTTACCGTACAACCACATTACCGGAATTGGGTAAGGCTTAGCTAGAAATTTATATGCATTAGTATTAGTTCCCTCACGGGAGAGGTTTGAGTTGAGGCTACCTCTCAATGATGTCCACCTATGCAGTGCCCAAGATGACTGATGGTCATGGTTGGGAGGCCATGCTCATAGGAGAGGTGCTTGTACTAGGGTGTGTAAAGGGAAAGTTATGTTTGATTATCTGCATACTAAGTATGATGATTCAGGGTTATCCCTGATAGATGTATCGAATCTTGTGGTGAAAGTGTACCACCTCTGCAGAGTGTCAAACTATTCGAATAGCCGCGTCATGATTATGGAGCGATTGGAATGGCCATACTGTTTCGTTGTCAGATGTTTTCTAAATAACTTGAAATGAATGATGAACTTTGACTTGACCACAACAGGGTTGTGTAGATGATAATAGCTTCCCAACTTAAGTGATTTTAGAACTTTACTTTATCTTTTCTTGCTTCAGAACTCAGCTTAGGTTTCAAACTTAACTTGATAGTTATTCTTTAAAATTCAGCACTTTAACTTAGAATCATAACCCTTGCTAGTAGTAGTTTGCGAGTACTTAAAGAGTACTCATGGCTTTTGTCCCTGGCTATTATCATGGCCAGACTATGAAGGAGATTATCAAGATGATGGTCAGCAGGACGGCTATGATAACTAGGACTATCTGCCTTCGTCAGCATTGCCTGTGCCCCTAAAGATGGACCCCACCGCTACGCTATCGTTTATTTCCGCTGCTTGTTGTATTAAAGACTGGATCATGAGATCCTTATTTGTGTAAAACCTTATGTATGGTTTGTAATGGATGATGTACTGTGATATCCAATCCGTTATGTCTCGCAAAAATGGTAATCCTGGGATTGCGAGGTATGGCATAACGGGCATCTGGGATTAAAAATCCGGATGTTGACAAGTTGGTATCAGAGCCATCCTGACCATAGGAGACCCTAGTTAGAATGGACGTCCAAACCAAAAACTTAGCTTCAAAACCAAAGTGAGTATTTATGAATAACTATTTCCCCTCTTACCCTGGTGAACTCATTCTTTCTCAAAAATACACGTTCCTCAAAATTCTTACATTACTACTTAAAATTTGACACACTTGATCACTTCACTAATTTCCTCATCCTAAATTCTTGTAGATGGAGACTCAGTTCAGCAAGTTTTACCAGTTGGGAAACGGAGGTCAGCTGATCTTCGAGAGGGATCTGGATTCACTGTCGGAGTTACTAGGACGTCCACATCCGGAGTTTCTTGGAGCTCAACTTCCAGGACCCCCAGGAGGAGACCTACAATGGCTAGTCACCGCAGATCTTCGAGGAAGCATTGAAGCACCAACTTATGGAAGAATTCAGTTCTCCGTGAGAGAACAATCGGCTAGATGGATTAGCTGTGGCAATGCATGAAGCTCTCGCACGTCTATGTGCCCTCAGCGTCAACAAGATTCAAGGAACCCGTTTTGCCCACTATGCAAGACGTGACTTCATGGGGATGCCGATGGAGATGCCAAGTCACCTAGAGTTGAGGCGTCAAGTGGAGAACCTTGACTTCTTGATTCATGACCGACAGCAGGAACTGGACAATGCCAGAGAGTTAGCCAACCAGAACCGTGCCATCGCCGACCAGAAGGCCGGACTTTGCTTTGCTCGTCCAAGATCGCGGTCTCTTTGTCGCCAGGCGGCAAAGAAGGATCACACCATCGCCTGCCTTCGCAAGAAGGTGGCCGACCTTGAGAAGACCATCAAGGAGCAGGAAGCTCACATTTGCCAAGGAAGAAGATGATGAGGGAGAAGACATCCAGGGAGATATGGATTCTTACCTCAGCAACGATGATGACTTTCTAGAAGAGGATGCTGTGGACTTCTACACTGATGATGAAGACTCCAACTTCATCGACGATGAGTAGATGCACTACAGCACTGTTGTAGCATGAGATGTATCATCTCATTGTATCGTAGCTTGCAGAATGGTTCTTAAAACCATCTGTTTTTCCCCTTTGCTTGTTGTGGTGTGTGTTGTATCGTGTGCTTGCTTGCATGAATGACAAAAAAGTTAGTTGAAAACCCAGTCTAACTCAAAGTTGTAGCTTTGAAAACCCAAAACCATGAACCTTAGAATTTCCCTCTTACCCTATCTATCTCAATCTTGGATGACTCGTGGAAACCAAGGAGGGAGCAGCTCATCGCAGGACCCAATCTCGCAGATCTTGCGAGAATCTCATCGCAAACCGTGAAGCAAGCAGTAGGCGTCAAGCCAACTTATCAACATTGCATCAGATCGCACAAATGGCTCTCAACAACCAAGGACATGTAAATCAGGATCACCATGGATCTAAACTCAAAAACTTTCAGAACACCAATCCTCCAATCTTCAACCAATCGAAAACCCATTAGATGTCGATGGTGGTTATGCATCATGGAAAACAACCTCAAAGTTGCAGGAGTTGAGGAGAATGAGAAAGTTCTCTTTGCCACCCACTATCGGCGGGAGATGCAAGAGCTTGGTGGAATAGCATCCAACATGAACCATGGCGGTGATGACCAGGAAGCATTCAAGGTCAAGTTCAGCCGCACCACGTGCCGCAAGGTCTTGTCAACAGGATGAGAGATGAATTCGTGAACTGAAGCAAGGAAGATTGATCAGTAGTAAATGCGTGACAAATTCTTGTCACTTGCCAGATATGCACCGGATGAAATTAACACGGAGGCCAAGAAGAAAGAGAGATTCTTAAACGGACTGCATGATGAGATGCAGACTGTCCTCGTCAACATCCGTTTCCAGGATCTTGAAGAGCTAGTCGACTTTGCCATTCAGATGGAAGGGGAGATTAACCAGGCAAACGACAACCGCAAGCGTCATATGATGCAGTGATGCGGATCGATAGTCACCGGAAGTAATCCTAACCCGTCACGGGATATGCACCAAGGAACAACCGACCCCCAAATTCTCGCCCAAGCTACCCCAACCGTAGCGGAGGAAATGTGAAGCCCGGAGGAAACAATCACAACTCCGGCAACACCAACAACTTCAACCGTGCCCCTCCCAAGAGCAACAACAACAACACTGCCCCCAGAACTGGCAGCTATGCTATACCTGTCGCAGTCAAGGACAAGTCCCAGATCACTTGTTTCGAGTGTGGAGTGAAGGGTCACTACTCCAATGAGTGTCCCAAGAAGACTGCCGCCAATGCCCCTGTGAATGCCCCAGCTCAGCAGCAGCGTCGTGTTCAACCAGGCAGGAGATTTGCCCCAGGGAACCCACACCACGCAACGGTCGTCTCTTCCACATGAACGCAGAAGAAGCCCAGGAAGCACCAGATGTAGTGCTGGGTATGTTTTCTGTCAACTCAGTTTTAGCAAGAGTATTGTTTGATTCTGGAGCATCGCATTCATTTGTCACCGAAGAATTTGTATGCACTAGTAAGATTCTCCCAACCAACCTAAAGCATGTCGTGATAGTTCAAATCCCTGGTTCAACTACAAAAGCTAGAAAAATTTGCAAAGTTGTACCTATCAGAATACATGGGATAGATTTTTATGCCAACCTAATTGTACTTGGAACCAAAGGTTTGGAAGTAGTACTAGGTATGGAATAGATGTCAAGGCATAAAGGACTGATAGACTGTGCTAAGAAAGCCATCACCATGACCAGTAGTTCTGGAGTAATGAGAACATATCTCCAAAACCTTACCCCATTAATTCAAATGCAACAAAAGTGTAGCTGCCTACCATTGACCAAGTCGAGTAACTGTGAATACCCGACGTATTCCCGATGAATTGCCGTGTATGCCCCAGATAGGGATATAGAGTTCATTATCGAACTAATCCTCGGAACCGGACCTATAGCCCAGAGACCCTATACCATGAACCCCTCAGAGTTAGTAGAACTGAAGAAGCAGTTGGATGCCATGTTAGCGACCGGCTTGATTCAGCCAAGTGCATCACCATGGAGATCACCAGTGTTATTCGTCGACAAGAAAGATGGAGGCAACCGTCTGTGTACAGACTACAGAAAGTTGAATGATGTCACCATCAAGAACAAGTACCCCTTGCCAAAGATAGAGGATCTATTTGATCAGTTGACTGGAGCTCAGGTATTCTCAAAGATTGATCTTAGGACTGGTTATCACCAACTTAAGATTCGTGCAACGGATATTCCGAAGACCGCCTTTACTAATCGCTATGGTTTATACGAGTATACGGTTATGTCTTTTGGATTAACCAATGCCCCTGCTTATTTCATGAATCTCATGAATAAGATATTTATGAATTTCCTAGATAAGTTTGTAGTTGTGTTTATCGACGACATCCTTATCTACTCCAAGTCAGAAGAAGAGCATGAGCAACATCTGAGAATCATCCTAGAAACCCTGAGAGAGCATCAGTTATATGCCAAGTTCAGCAAATGTGAGTTTTGGCTGAAAGAAGTAGGATTCCTAGGACATATTGTGTCTGCCGGAGGAGTCTCTATTGATCCCAACAAGATCAAAGATGTCGAAGAATGGGAAGCCCCAACCAATCAAACCCAAGTTCGTTCATTTCTCGGATTAGCGGGATATTACCGCAAGTTCGTAGAAGGATTCTCGAGCATAGCCCGACCAATGACCCAATTGTTGAAGAAGGACAAGAAGTTTGAATGGATGTATAAGTGTGAAGCCGCCTCAGGAGCTGAAGAAGAGATTGATATCAGCCCCAATTTTGATCATGCCAGACATCAAGACGTCGTTTGATGTGTATTGTGATGCATCCAAGATTGGTCTAGGATGTGTATTGATGCAATAAGGCAAAGTCATCGCAGATTCTGTCTCACAAACAATCAAGTAGCATGAACAGAACTATCCGACCCATGATCTTGAGCTAGCAGCCGTGGTTCTAGCATTGAAGACATGGCGTCATTATTTGATGGGTCATCGCTGTGAGATTTACTCAGATCATAAGAGCTTGAAGTATATCTTCACCCAGAAGGAGTTGAATATGAGGCAAAGAAGATGGATAGAGTTAATCAAGGATTACGACCTTGACATTCACTATCACCCCGGCAAAGCCAATGTGGTAGCGAATGCTCTTAGCAGATTGCCGTGTAGGCTCAACACCATGATCAAAGAGAAGCAACCAAGTTTGTATGAGGAGTTGGAGCAGTTCAAGACTGAGTTAGTTAGCAAAGGATTCCTAGCTAGCATTGAACTTCAGCCCATGTTGATTAGCCAAATCAAGGAAGCCCAGAAAGAAAATGAAAGTATCGACGGAATCAAACGTCGTATTGGTACAGGCAAAGTACCTGGATTCACCGAAGACGAAGAAGGTGTACTGTGGTACAAGGGACGTATCTGTGTACCAGCAGATTCAGAGTTGAAGGAAATTATCATGAAGGAACCTCATGATACTCTTTATTCTATCCACCCAAGAGGAACAAAGATGTATCAGGATTTGAAAGAACAATTTTGGTGGCACAAGATGAAGAGAGAGATCGGAAGCTACATCGCCAAATGTGACATTTGTCAAAGAGTCAAAGCAGAGCATCAGAGACCTGCAGGACTATTGCAACCATTGCAGATTCTGGAATGGAAATGGGATTCCGTCGGAATGGACTTTATCACCGGTTTACCTACTTCTAGTAGGGAAATGACTCAATCTGGGTCATAGTTGATAGACTATCCAAGGTAGCCCACTTCATACCAGTCAAGACAACCTACCAGAGTGCAAAACTAGCAGAGCTATACATTGCTAGGATTGTTAGTCTGGATGGAACCCCTAAGACCATCGTATCAGATTGAGGACCAGTTTACTTCAAGATTTTGGCAGAAAGTTCAGGAAGGATTAGGAACCAAGTTGAACTTCAGCACCGCTTATCACCCGCAAACAGATGGACAGACTGAGAGAGTCAACCAGATCTTGGAGGATATGCTTAGAGCTTGTGTGTTGGAATACCAATCAAAATGGGAAGATCTTTGCCTTCAGAATTCTCATAACAACAGTTATCAAGCTAGTTTGCGATGGCGCCATTTGAATTCTTATATGGAAGAAAGTGTCGCACTTTGAATTGGTGTAAGTAGGATGAGTCGATCTTTGGACCCGACATTCTCCGAGAAGCGTAAGAGAAAGTTCACAAAGTTCGTGAGCACCTCAAGACCGCCTAATCCGCATGTAAGAGCTATGCTGACAAGAGAAGGAGAGACCTGACTTTCAATGTCGGAGATTTCGTATATCTCAAGGTTTCACCATTGAAGGGAACCCAGCGCTTTAGTCTGAAGAGAAAGTTAGCTCCCAGATATACCGGACCTTTCAAGATTCTGAACCGCCGAGGAGAAGTATCGTATCAGCTGGAATTGCCTGAAGAGATGTCAGCCATCCACAATGTGTTCCATATCTCATTACTTCGCAAATGCTTGGAAGTGCCTGAGAAGACTGAAGTTTTCAAGAATATCGATCACAGAGCAGTAGAAATCAACAATGACCTGACCTATCGGGAAGTGCCCATTTGTATCTTAGAAGAAGCCTACAGAACCACCAGGACCAGGAGTATCAAGTTTCTCAAGATTCAGTGGAGCAACCATACTGAGGAGGAAGCCACTTGGGAGCGCGAGGATTACATTAGGACAGAGTTCCCAGATCTCTTTAGTTCCTAGTTTTCTTTGTAAATCTCGGGACGAGATTTTGTTTAAGGAGGGAAGGTTTGTAACATCCCAAAACTTCAATCCAAGTTTATCAAAGATCAAATCACCCAAATTTAGGGTTAACAAAAACTTTTCCAAATTTAAAATGAAAGCATTCATATGTGTGTGCATTTAAAATAGGAGTTGTTTCAATTGCCATGATTGATTGATCCAATGCTTGTAAAATGTTTCTTAGGTGATTTAAACATCATCTACATCATTCCCAAACTTTTCCTAAAAGAAATCAAATCAAAAAGAATTAAAATGAATGAATGGTCATTTGGACAAATTTAACTCTCATGCCTACTTTGGCTATTCCTAGTACTCAATTCTTAACACAAACAATTATTGATCTTTGCACCCCTTGCTAGTACACATAATGAGGTACCAAGGCCCACCTTTTGATCTACTAAAAACCTTCTGTTAACTATTTTAAATGACAGTTTAAAATTGAATTTAATGCATATGCATAGATCACCCCTATTTCAAAAACCATGTAATTGAGCACCATTTTCAAAACCCTTGCAACCAGAGACTACCTAGCACTAGTGGAGATCACCCAAAATTTTTGAACTCAAAATTCAAAACTTTTTCTCTTGCGGCCATTTCATCAAACACTTGGCAGGCAGATTACAAACTAAATTTTTTTCACTATTTTAAATAGTGTTCTGGCCAAACTTGTTCCCCAAATTGCCACCAAAAACCTCTCCACTACTCCCCCTAACCCTCTCTAGCCCAGCCCCACACTGTGCCACGACCAAATGGTCATGGCCATTAAGGCCGAACCCCCACTTGGGCACCCCACCGGCGCATGCCAGTTACCACCCACCGCCATCCACCGTGTCCGGAGATAGCCGGTGGTCCACCTCCGCCCAACCCGTCCTGCACCAAGGACAGCGACCGAGCGACTAGGAACCACGCGCCGGAGCTTGTCGAGCATGCCGACGCCGCAGAAAGCACGACTCCCCGCGTGCACAAGCCGCCGACACCAGCCGCCACCGCCTCCGCCGACCAGAGAACACCCTGCACACCCCGTTCGCCTAAAGCCCCACACCACACCGCCGTGGACACAGCCGGCCGCCAAGCGCCACCACTCGCCCAGACCGCGTGCCACCGCCCCTACGGCCGCATTTAAGTCCTAGAGCACTGCCAGGGGACCGCCCATCGATCGCCATCCCTAGCCATGCCACTAGCTCGCCGTAGCCATGTCGCCATCATCGACCGCCCATCCCGCTCGGTCTCACCATCGAGCCTATAAAAGGATCCCTTCCCAGCACCAAAGACTCACACCATTCCACTCCCCTCACCTCTCTGAACCTCACCCACCTCTCGCCGGAGCAAGTGGAGCAGTAGTTCGCCGAAATTGGAGCTGGAGCCGCGGCCTCTGGAGAAGAAGGGTGCCGCTGATTCCGCCACCCAAGCTCACGCAACCACGCCTCGCCGCCATCGTCTTTCCACTTCGTTCGCCAAGATCGCCGACCCCTGGAGCCCTGCACGCCTCAAGAGACCCCCACCGAGCCGCTAGGGTTCGAGCTCGCCGGCGACCCGTCCGTCATTGACGACGACCCTCAGCCGTAGATCTAGCCTCTAATCGCACGCCCACAGTATGCCGATTTTAAGATTTTAAAGATCCGTGACGATTGGACCCCTCGTCCGAGCCTGCGTGTAGAGCCACTGGGTCGACCCATTTCCTTTCTCGCGCAAGCCCGTAGATTCAAATCTAGATTTTTCTTTTTAGTTAGAATATAGTTTATGTCCAGTGTTTCAAAATTCAATTATGTGAGTTTGACAAATCCAAATTACATGAAACTAATTTTGTCTGAAAGGTATTGAAATGCTCTATCCAAGCCCGTTGGATTTAATTCATTAGAGTTATAGATTTCTCCTAATAAAAATAAGAAGACAGAAGCTTTTGCAACTTGAAACATTTTTATAAAATCAACCAAGTTAGCTTTTGAGTTGATTCCAACTCTCAAAAATCACATCTCATCATATCTATCCATGGAATAATATAAAGTTTACAGGCAGTGACTTTGGACTAGTACCAAAATAATGCTATATAGGCATTTCTAGTCACTTTAAATCATTAAATAATGAACTTAAACCAAAGTAATATTGATCCAACCTTTAAATCTCATTCCCACATGTTAGAATATGTGGTAAGGACATGTGTCCACATGATCCCATATTTTGGTGGTGAATATTAAATTTTAGTTAATATTTCAATGAGTAGAAATTACTTTTCCAAAATAAAAAGGTTGAAACTATTGAATTAAACATGTGATGCTTGGGATGATAATAGATCATCAATTGTGTGGCTTAGAATACTAATTAGCCTAGTTAAGTATTGTTTGGTGATTGTGCACTCCCTATGTATTTCTAGACGATAGTACCGACCCAGCCTTCGAGGAGGAGGAGTTCTACCAAGAAGAAGAAGAAGAAGAAGAAAACTTCAACCACTGCACCAACCAAGGCAAGCTATTAGTGGCAAGCTAACCCTTGCAAACATGCTTTAGTAAGATATTGTAGCAAGCTAGAATAAAACTAGATAGTTTAGTAAAGATGCCTTAAGCATACTTTGATCACACCCCCTTTAACTATTAGTACTCCAAGTCTTATTAACAAGTTTTACCCCCCCTTAGTTTACATAAAGTTCTTTAATTAATTTTGAAGGTAGCATAAAGAGTATAAAACTTGACCTACTTCGAAACCTTTAGATGTCATTCTATGGCATGAGATTGATCCCACCTTTCCACCTTAGTGAACACTCTTAACCTAGTGTTTTAGAATAGATCAAAACTTGAGTCACTTTAGATGGGAACACTTGGTGAAAATGAGTTGTGAAAACCTTGGAATGATGAGTCATTCTATTGAGATGTTTTGACATGTGTTGAGAAACACAATTGATTTATGATGATGAAAATGATGAGGCATGAGCCTTAACCCTTTTATAAAACTGATGGTTGGATTCGGATGCGATACCATTCCAAATTTACCGTACAACCACATTACCGGAATTGGGTAAGTCTTAGCTAGAAATTTATATGCATTAGTATTAGTTCCCTCATGGGAGAGGTTTGAGCTGAGGCTACCTCTCAATGATGTCCACCTATGCAGTGCCCAAGATGACTGATGGTCATGGTTGGGAGGCCATGCTCATAGGAGAGGTGCTTGTACTAGGGTGTGTAAAGGGAAAGTTATGTTTGATTATCTGCATACTAAGTATGATGATTCAGGGTTATCCCTAACAGATGTATCGAATCTTGTGGTGAAAGTGTACCACCTCTGCAGAGTGTCAAACTATTCGAATAGCCGCGTCATGATTATGGACAGTTGGAATGGCCATACTGTTTCGTTGTCAGATGTTTTCTAAATAACTTGAAATGAATGATGAACTTTGACTTGACCACAACAGGGTTGTGTAGATGATAATAGCTTCCCAACTTAAGTGATTTTAGAACTTTACTTTATCTTTTCTTGCTTCAGAACTCAGCTTAGGTTTCAAACTTAACTTGATAGTTATTCTTTAAAATTCAGCACTTTAACTTAGAATCATAACCCTTGCTAGTAGTAGTTTGCGAGTACTTAAAGAGTACTCATGGCTTTTGTCCCTGGCTATTATCATAGCCAGACTATGAAGGAGATTATCAAGATGATGGTCAGTAGGACGGCTATGATAACTAGGACTATCTGCCTTCGTCAGCATTGCCTGTTCCCCTGAAGATGGACCCCACCGCTACGCTATAGTTTATTTCCGCTGCTTGTTGTATTAAAGACTGGATCATGAGATCCTTATTTATGTAAAACCTTATGTATGGTTTGTAATGGATGATGTACTGTGATATCCAATCCGTTATGTCTCGCAAAAATGGTAATCCTGGGATTGCGAGGTAGGGCATAACGGGCATCTGGGATTAAAAATCCGGGTGTGGACAAGTTGGTATCAGAGCCATCCTGACCGTTGGTATCTCGCAAAAATGTCTCCATACAAGATATGGATTACATTTTGAATCCTACTTCATATAGTGAAAACACTAGTGGGGAAAACACAATGATCAATATCATTGATTCTTTCCTTATGTGAAGAGAATCATTCAGGAACATTGTCCGTTGCGCTTCTCAACACTCTGATGCAGGGCTTTGAATACTCATCGTGTTTTACACTATCTTCCATTTGCTCCATAAACGAGAAATATCACTAAAAGTGAGCTTTCTCAAGAATGCACCAAAATCCAAGCAATACTTGTTTTTGCTTCTCTTTTGGTTTCAGCTATGGATTTTGTATTCAAAGTTTCCAATGAATACTCTACAAGGACTTATTCGCTATTGTTTTGGTTATATCAAATAACCCCAAAACTTTCACGAATTCAAATGGTTCACTACATTCTAATTGAGTGCTAACTATTTCTAACTAATGGTCTCTACCTCTACACTACAACAATTTATTTGGTGCCTTCTATTCACCCACTTTGATATCTAATATCACATTGTGATGCTTCACATTTTGATGTTTCAAAACGCTTTGCATTTCACAATTTCTTTTATGCCATTCTTATAAAGTCGAATTTCATTACTATTGATCGAATCATAGTAATTAGATTCTCTTTTATATTTATACCCTTTGTTGATGAAACACTTTGATCAAATCAAATAGTTTCATATTCATGTTTCCTTTGGTAAACTTATTTACACATTTAAACAATCATATAATGATAATTACCATTTTCGTTAAAACACAATACATCGAATATGTATTTACTTTTAACAATTCATCAAACACTTTGTATTCAAGTAATACACGGTGTTCAAGTTAATTTGCCAAACTTTGGCATGATTTATATGTGACACGAAATCAAATGACTTTCACATATTATCATTATAACTTTGAATTCAAACAATGGTTTTCATTTTGTAATGAAATATCATTTAAGACTTTCACATATTATCATTATAACTTTGAATTCAAACAATGGTTTTCATTTTGTAATGAAATATCATTTAAGTTGGGTATTTTTAAGGCATTTTAATGTTTTACAAATGTTCATGCATTATCAATTAGTTTCAAACAACAAGGATAATTCAAAAGTAATCAAACAAGATATGAACACAAATAGAAATCATTCATAAAAGTAGAACAATTGTTTGTTACAAACTCATATGAATAACCGTCTCACGGAGTGTGAGACACACTAAAGAAGTTCACAATCTTTTGATTACAATAACTATCCAAAAACATAAACTAAGTGATAAATGTCGAGGGAGAGTGTCGTCGGCCATCATCATCATGCTCGCCATCAACACGCAACGTCACCTCCTCTCCAGCAAGCACCCCTCATGCAGAAGGACCTATTTTCAGCAAAACAGAACAAGTATCAAATATACTTAACACTGCAAATGTGTTTGCAACATTATAACATTTATAAAACTGTATATCAAATATATACCTTTGTCATTGATGACCTAAGCGACATCTGGTTCAACCAACACATTCCTGAGATGTGTCACAAACCGGTGGAACTCCATTGCTTTTGTGTCGCCCCTCATAACGCAAGTCCTGACTTGTGCTTGGTAGCTTGGTGGCAGTGGCCGCGGCACAACGTCGTTTGCAAAAGAGCTCGTCATCCAGCTATCTAGAAAGAATGCAGGCCTCATGTACACATCATGCATGTGCTCCAAGTGGTCGTCCAGTGATGAGTTCTCCTCCATCCTAATGGAGAGGAAGTCTCCCATCAGCTCATGCTCCCATATGCGTGCTTGTTCCACGAAATGTGTCCTAAGCTGTAGCATCACCGAACGAGGGTTGACAACACCCATGAAAGGCCACAACTCATCCACCATTCTGAAACGCATAGTAACTGAAATGAAGGAGGCCATCTCACGACGGAGATAGCGGTCTTTCCGCTGCTCTGGGGTCTCTAGGTCAATGGGCTGATCCAAATCCATCCCGTCGAGTATGTATTCGACCATGTCATTCTCGCTAAGGAGAACGTGGAGACGCGCAACCCATATGGAGAAATTTGATCCATCTAATCTAAGCTTCTCTCCTTCTAACTAATCAATCGTCAACAGGAAAGGTGGCATCTACATTTATAATTGTAAAAGGAATTTAGACTAAGTTTATAATTAAATGAGTTAATAATAACTCCACTCAGAAACACCTGTCCCCATCAGGGTTCCTAGTGATAACACGACCCCTATCAGCCACATCTCCCCCGATCATCACGACCATCAATGTGGGTTCAAGGGTGGACGCTAAACATCGGTCACATCATTCATGCGACTCATGCTTGATCTTTCGACCATCCGTCTTCCGAGGCCATGTTTGTACATGCTAGGCTCGCCAACTCAACCTTAGTGTATTCGTGGTGCAACATGGCTTACACCCATTGTATGCGAACATAGATATGTCTGACACCCGATCATCACGCCTGCCTCATACCGAAGAACTTTCTTGGTGCTGCACACTAAAGGGGAACACAATCATTGGTAATTTTAACAGGGATCATCTTATTAGGCTACCGTCGAGTATCTAATACTAGCACACAATAAGATATACAAACAATAACATTGAATGTAAATGCGATGTGATATGGTCCTTCACGTCGTGATCTCCATCCGTCGTCACCGGGTTCTGGCGCTAGGGTTCCGGCATCGTCGACACCAGGGTACCGGTGTCATTTCAGCGTGGTAGTTCGTCACCTCTGTGACTATCTACTACTACGTGACATAAGGTAATCACTTTACCTTTGCCACAACCATATCACAAAGCAACACCCCCCTGCAAAACAAAGTTAGACGCCTCTACTTTATCTTTGCATGTTTTACGTGGCTGAATGGGCTTTCGCACAAGAACCGTTCTTACCTATGAACTTTCAGCACAACGCTGATCAAGTAGTTGTCTCTACTACACCCCTTTCGGGGCCCTCCGTTGCAAATGGTATACCAACTAATGTGAGAGAGACATACACCCCCCTAAGCCACTTTATACGGTACAAGCCGTATGTCAAGCGTGGACCAGTCTCACGAATGAACGCATAAAGTTGGTTGGGGGCCGCTTCATCAAGGATTGCTGCGGTATACACAAGTACACGTGGGAGGGTAACAACTAAAAGATCAACACCCAGACGCTACATCTCGTGTGTTCTACCCGTACTAGCATTACTACGCATAGATCTAGCTCTGATACCACTGTTGGGGTTCCGCGTATGAAAACAATAAAATTTTACCCTTCGCCCCTGAACCCCTGAAGCTGCCAGGACCTATCTATTAGTAATACAGTAACGGGAGGGGCTTTTCGTGAACTTACCCTTGAAGACCGAGAAGCGTTGTCAACGCTCAGGAGAGCGTGGTTGATATACACAAGCTGAAGCCGACCTCAAGATCGTGATGAAGTCCTCGCGCTCCTTTGGCTCCAACGACTTGAGTGCCTCAAGTGCGACACCTCGCGGGGAGTTACACACGTCCGGTGCCTGACGATGACTCCCTCTTCCCCGATCCAGCAGCAGTTGCGGAAGTAGAGCTCCTGGATCTGAATCCCGTAGCGCGACGACGCTCCACGGTGAAGATATCTCTCGTTTGTGCAGTCCAGACTTGGGACCACGGCCACGTGAGAGAGAGGGGGAGAGAGAAAATATCAATTAGAGGTCCTCCCAAAAGTGAGAAGACCTTTATTGATTATTGGTGTATTTTATTTGGCCAAATACCCCCACTATATATAGGGGGAGGGGAGGTACTACCTCCCTCAAAGTCTTGGGGTGGTACTAAAGGAGAGGAGGGGGAGGGGCAGCCGCCGGCCACCCTAGTGGGCCCCACGTGGGGGGGGGGGCTAGGCCCAGCCAGCCACCCCCTTGGCCCCCCTTCTCCCTCTCTCCTTTCCCTAATGGGCCCTCTCCCTCCGGGAATTGGCCCATTAAGCCTTTGACCATTTAAATTGATTTTTCTCTTTATTAAATAATTATGAATAAATGATTAAATCAATATTTAACATTCATTCACATATTATTCAACCTCCGTGGCTATGGAACACTTCCACCTCCACTCCGGACATCCTCCGGACTTACCGAAACCCTTCCGGTTTTCTCTCTACAAATCTTCGGTGATTCTACCTATCCTATAAACACTCTCTAAGCATCATCAAGCCCTTAAGTGTGATACCCCATGGTTAAGGAACACTCCAGACATGGTCGGGACACTCCCACACCAATGATCGACAGAGGGACCTGGATGGCTATGTGACCCCTGTGCGTTCCACGAAGATCTTTCGTCGTTTGAACCGGGACAGTCGTGTCTTATTCCCTTTGTCTCTTGATACTTGCATTGCCCGAGATCTGATCAATGACATCACCATGTCGTGTTCAATCTCGTTACCTAACAATGCTACTTGACTCGTTCCGACAAGCGATATCCCCGTGATCAAATCACACGCTATGCAACTATTGGATATAACTTCTCCGAGTGGGCCCTTCGAGTATCTTCCCATCACATGGACGGACAAATCCCGCTCTTGACATATATTGCCTCTACGGTTTCCTCCGAGTACCTGAACACACCTTTATAACCACTGTATTACCAAGTGGCGCTTGCTGCTATCTAAGCACTCTCGGGAGACAGTGATTGATATAGCCTCACGGTCTAAGGAATAGTCTACGAGGATCCATTTCTAATCATCGTTACTTGAACTTCGTGACATGATCGGGTCACAATGTTTAGGTTGGGTATTGGTTCATCATCTCATTCTCGGAATGAGATGACTCCATTTTCAATTGGCATAAATGCCACATGATCAGGAAACATGATCATCTGTTAACCAATGAACCGGTGACTAGAGTTTCACTGGGAACCCCTGGTTGTTTGTATATCACACGTGTATTGATGTTTCCACTCAATACAGTTATAGCATGATATAAAACTTAATTATAAACTATATGAAATATGATAATAGTCCTTACTACTATTTGTCTCTAGGGCATATTTCCAACAAGGATCTCCCGCCCCGCGCACGCCGCCTCAGGCCACCTCGCCTGGCCCATCCTTGGCCGGATCGTTGCCGTCAGGATCGCCCTCGTCCGCTCCCTCGCCTGTCGCGTCTACGGATGATGGTGCCTCAGAGCCTTCTACGAGCTCGCCATCCACAACTTCTACCCTGCCTCCCGCTAGGGATGCTCCTCGGGCTCGTCGTCCTCGAGCACCACCGCTGCCACTGTCTCACACCATGCTTTCGCGTGCCAAGCACGACATTGTGCAGCCCAAGACGATTTTTGATCTTCATGTTGAAGGATTGTCTCCAATACCGAAGACTTATCGTGGTGCTCTCAAAGACCCCAACTGGCATGCTGCAATGGTTGAAGAGTATAGTGCGCTCCTATCCAACAACACTTGGGACTTGGTTGATCCTCCTCGCCACGCCAACATTGTCACCGGCAAGTGGATCTTTCGTCACAAGATGAAGTCTGATGGTTCGTTGGAACGATACAAAGCTCGTTGGGTCCTCCGGGGTTTTACTCAGCGCGAAGGTATTGATTTTGATGAGACTTTCAGCCCTGTGATCAAGACAGCCACCATACACATGGTGTTATCACTTGCGCTCTCTAGTAACTGGCCGATTCATCAGCTTGATGTCAAGAATGCCTTCCTCAATGGCACACTCATCGAGACCGTGTATGCTCGACAGCCTTCCGGGTTTACTGATCCCAGATTTCATGACAAGGTGTGTCGCCTCAACAAATCTCTACGGTTTGAAGCAGGCGCCTCGAGCATGGTTTCAGTGGTTTGTTTCGTTCATTGCTACTGTTGGTTTTGTTGGCTCCAAGCCTGATAGCTCCCTGTTTGTCTACCAGCGTGGCACTGACATGGTCTATCTCCTGCTCTATGTGGATGACATTATCCTGACAATGTCTTCTCCGACTTTGTTGCACAGTTTAATTGCTTCTCTTCGTAAAGAGTTCAACATGACATATATCGGTGAGCTTCACTATTTTCTGGGCATCTCAGTCAGACGCACTGAGGACAGTTTGTTCCTCTCACATGAGAAGTATGCATTGGAGCTTCTTGACAAAGCTGGCATGTTACAATGTAAATCTATCTCCACTCCAGTTGATACAGCTTCTAAGCTTGCAACTCAGTCTAGTGATCCGGTGGCTGATCCTACAGAATATCGCAGTATTGCAGGAGGTCTCCAATACCTCACTTTCACTCGGCCAGATATCTCCTATGCAGTACAGCAGATATGTCTTCATATGCATGATCCACGGGCTAATCACTTGCTCCTTGTGAAGCGTGTTCTACGCTACATCCGCGGCACCACCGACTATGGTCTCACTTTGTATCGACGCACATCGAACAAATTTCTGGCCTACTCTGACGCTAACTGGGCAGGTTGTCCAGACACTCGACGGTCTACTTCAGGCTATTGTGTGTTCCTCGGCACGAATTTGGTGTCTTGGTCGGCTAAGCGGCATCACACTGTTTCCCGATCGAGTGCGGAGGCTGAGTATCGGGCGGTAGCAAATGTGGTGGCTGAATCTTGTTGGCTTCGACATCTACTTTTGGAGCTTCATCGACCGGTGCATGATGCTTCAGTGGTTTTCCATGACAATGTGAGCTCTGTTTACATGACACAAAATCCAGTGCATCACCAGCGTACCAAGCATGTGGAGATTGATCTACACTTCGTCAGAGATCGCGTGACCACTGGCGAGGTTAAGGTGCTACACGTTCCTAGTTCATCACATTTCGCGGACATCTTCATCAAAGGATTACCATCGCCTCTCTTCTTGGACTTTCGGGACAGTCTCAACATTCGTCGGTTGCCCAGTTTTGACTGAGGGAGGGTGTTAGAATACATATCCTACATGTGTTTGTATAGATGTAGGATATGTATGCGTGTGTATTTCTTGTATATATATTTGTGTTGTATACAACCGGGACTCCTTGTAATCCACTTACATAATGAGCAATATAAGGCCACCTAAGGTGTGGTTTTCCCTATCTTACAGTATTTATTTTTCTTGTCCGAGCAGTCGTAGCCTGCCTTTTTTTATTCATATGCCAATTTTTTTGTTTGCTTTCAGTGAACAACGGCCAAGATAAGCATGTCATGACCATACGACATAAGTTTTTGTCCTTGCAAAGAAAAAAAGACACAAGTTTTTGGCCAGTTGGATCAATGTTGGAGTACCCACGAAGCTCGTTTCCGACGTTTGGTTTTCACAGATAAAGGAGAGTCTATATGCATCAATGATCAATCTATACGGAGCCTGGAGCTATCCTATTTCCAAAAAATGGTAACAAAGAGAGTGCGACATAGTTGTCCTCAGTAGCTAGGTTAGCTATGAGGAGTATGCATTATCGGGGAAAAAAAGCTAGTAGGGGTGTGTTTAGTTGCCCGGACAGCTTTTTTCTCACAGGTACAAGTTGTCTGAGCGGGACTGCACACGCAACCTTGAGCCAGAATTTTCTTCCATTTGGTTGCTTGCATGGCACTGTCAGGCAGTCCAGCAGAAACCGATGCTCGTCATTTGGTGGACTGCAGGCCTTTGAGAAACGGAACATCGTGTATGGTTGCGGACTAATAGTGTAGTGGGATAACCTCTTTCTCAAATGATGAGGTTACCGACTATATGTGAACAAGTAATGCATGTAAGACTAATAGCACCATATTGTACCAGACTACAATATATAACAACACCATAATATGAAGTTCACAGCACGACAATACATCAAGTTCACATCACGCCAGTGCTTAGTTCTAGACACCAATACCAACATAACTAGGTCACCTAAACCCTTCACTCGTCAATCATAGCAAGGACTGGATCATGCTCCAGACACTTCTTACCACTTCAGCCATGTTGTAGTCAAAGATGGTGACCTTAAAGCAGTCGTCCTTGAGCATCTTTAAGGTAAGGAAGTGTCCGGTCTTTCATCTGGTGGCTAATGGCAAATCCAGGCCAACCTTGGTCAAGGAAAACCCTGTCGTTCACATCCTTGAGCTTCACCATCCAACTGTATACAATGTTAGTCTTCAGAACGATCGTCCTCGGGACGATGCCAAGGAAGTGATGGAAGCCAGCACGAATTGACAACATATCCAACTCATGTGACATGATCGGCTTAGAGAAATGGGTTGGATATACTTGATCATGGAAGTCCCCAACCTTGTCAGGCCCACCCCTCGATCTCTTGGCAACGCTACCTTCTCCAGCATCCTTCGAGCATCCTTCACCATGGTCGGGAAGAGCACCGCCCATCATCTTGGAGCACTAAGAAAAGAAACAACACATGTTAGAACATACATTGTGGCTAACAAATATGACCTCGTGTGTAAAGACACACATGCAAAGGGATTCTCCCCATGATTAGGACATATAAACAAAGAAATGTGTTTACATGTAAGATTGGTAAGGGAGAGAATCCCTATGCATTACATTGTGCCACATTTTAATCATCGATCGATGCACAACTTACAACATGTAAATCTAGGATAGATTGCAAACATCAGCAGTAGATCGAAGCTTAGTACGCACATAGAAATACCGCCTATTGGGAGCTTTAAAATAACTAGCACACAATTCATAGAGCCGATGCGACCAAAACCTAGAGGATATGTGCAAGCAATTTGGATGTACATACTATAGTTTCAGTTCAGTGATGAACATGTACTATAGTTTCATCATTAGTTGGGTGCCGCAGATTTTGGAGCCTCATATATGATGTGCACCCGAAGACCGAGCAAATGAATCTATACTACCAAGAACAATGCATAACAACGTTTGTTGTGAACGATTCAAGGTAATACAGATTCATCCCCCGAAAACATGGTACTATGGATTTAATCATCGGCAACATAAACAGTGCAAAAATCACCATTTCCCCATCCAAGAAACCCTAAATAGAGAATCTGGCTAAACCCTAGATCGAAGCAAATCTTCTTTGTACCAAGGCACCGGACAGAATAGAAGAACTACGAAGACAAAAAAACTATCCTATCGACCCAAACACACCCTAGAGAGGAACTGCCGACGGTGAGAGGAGAGAGAAGAAAATGCGGTTGTCAGTGAGGCGAGTGAGAGTGGGTCGCGATGTCTCCCATTCTTCCCCGTGTGTGCACCTGCATGTCGACCCTTGGCTCGCTAGGACATGTCCCCGCATAAACATTTTTCCTGCTTTAAGACACGTGTCGTGCAGGCCCAGTCAAAGGCATGACCATCTAAATGGACTTATTTCTTTCGACCAGGTGCGGAAAACCACTTGGTGAGCAACTAAACACGCCTTAGGTGTATGTATTCCATATTTTGAGCGCTTGCGGGCGCATCGTGTGGATTGTAGTGACATCCCCAACTATGAATAAATATCCATCTTACCTTATTGTTTCTTATTGTTTGCCTGCATACGCTTGATCATAATCATGCATCGGCTGGGTTCCGTAACCACGATAAACTTTTTTCTTGCGTATTTAACCACCATAATGATGCCATGCCTACAGTTCTTCCTAGATCACATTGCAATGCCATTGTTCCGTGCACAAAAAGAAATCGAGCGTACTCAAAGATGGATCCACACACATTAATGAAGGACCGATCGAATATCTGTCATGTCGACATGCAACGTACAAAGACGACGACGCCACCGGGCCCCGCGACGCAGTCACGAGCCCAACCGAGATGCAAATGCCGAACCGACCATCCAGTATTCCGTTTGCCAAGACGCCGGGGAATCACGCTGTCCTGATCTCACATTCACACCACTGTCGCCGCCCACCAAACCACGCCAGGCGGGCGAAAAGAAATGATAAAAAAGGAAAAGGAAAAGCGAAAACCACGAGCAGGCAGGCGCGCAGGCAGGAGGCTCCCTCCCACGATCACGCCCGTGCCGTGCCGCGTGCCCCCACTAATTCCCAGATCCAAAACCCACTCACCCACCCCATCAACGCCCCGTCCACCCCCAGTCGCATCTCTGTCCCTCGGCTCCTCTCTGCTCTCGCCGCTGCCTCTCCTGCGTCGGACCCGGAGGCCGGAGGCGGTGCAGTCGGCGGCTTCTTCCGCTTCCCATCTCAGGTCAGGCCTTCCTCCTCCTCCTCCCGTGCCTCTACGCTCCAATGCCGTACTGCCGGAGAGGCGGAACGGGAACCGTCTCGGGCTCTCGGGGGCCCGCTCCTCCGCGCGCGCTATTTTGGTGCGTGCTCTGTTGCTAGTAGCAGTGGCTGGTTCCAGCGGCATTCGATCTCGTCGCCGTTTTTTTTGATTTGGACGTCGTAACGCGTAAGCAGCGCCGAGTTAGATTGGTAGGTGTGGCTAGTATGCGCTTTCGGATGATGAGTGTGTTACTATCTCTTCGCGGTCCGTACTGCTAGATTTGGTTCGATCGGTATGTGTCCGAGTGTTGCCGCTTCTAGTGTTCATGCAATGCAAGTGCGAAATTAGGATTTAGGATGGATGGATAGTAGGTTCTCTTGTACAGTCGCAGTTCCTGACTTCCTGTTGAAGTATGTGTTGCCAAATTAGTAAGTTCCTTTTAGGGGCATTTTCTGTTCTTTTGGTCTTCCGGATGGCTGCATCTTCACCTTCGAATTCCTGCATATTCTACTACGAACGAGTACTGAATAATGATAGAGCTGGTTTCAACAAGAGTAGAGGTAAATGGTTTTTACCGTCTTGTCTTAGATACAGTAGATAGCCTGGTACTTGCTGAGTTGCTGGTGTGTTTCATCACACTAGTACTAGGAATCAACTGCAGGATGCAAGGGTTTTAGAGAAATTAGAAAGGACTACGATTTGCTGAGGAGGAAGTATATAAGAACTTTGGGAGCACTTGTGATGTAGTCTTTGCACGAGGATCACGCATAGGGAAGCCTAGAGTGAATAAAGCCAAATCGATCTGTTATGTTCATTCACCTCCAGGCCACGGTTTGTTGACACAGTTCTGTCTTGCTGAGCTCCAGTTCCTTTACACATTCACATGCTTGAGTATCCTATTTGGCCCATATGCTTGGGGGAGTATATGAGACTTATGATTGGCATGTACTGGTAGTCTGCTACAGTACTATTAGCAACTTACCAATTGCGTTATGTGTTAATTTACGAGTTCCTTTTCATTTCGTTCTGATTAGTATGTACTACTACTGATTAAGAAATTGTTCCCTGAAATATCCCATTTATTAAATCCTTTAGAGCTTAGCAGAGAAATAGTATATGTGCCCCTTTATTTTGTCGTTGGTTGTTGCTTGAAGAACGGGGAATGACCAACTGCATTTAATTTTTTGGGCTGCTTACAGCACACGAGTTATATTGCTGTTGACTGTCGCCGGACCACAAAATTTACCTTAGGGGACCAAATTGTGTAATGGGCTTCATGGTGTTGCCTTTCACATTTTTAGATTTTGGTGCACAGTTTCGTGCATAATAACTATGGCGCATCATATGCTCTCTGTTTTATATGAGGCTGTCTAATGGTTGAATGTTTCTAGATCTTAATAACTCGTGTGCTGTAAGCAGGCCAAGAAATTAAATGCAGTTCCGCATTCCCCTTTCTTCAAGCAACAACCAACAACAAAATAAAGGGGACATAAATAGGCACACGAGTTATATTGCTGTCGCGGACCACAAATTTGACCTTACAGATTTGGTGCACAATTTCGTGCACAATAATTTGAGATGCAGAGATCCCACTTCTAGTTTATTTTGTGTTTTCCAGTTCAAAATTTAGGCCTAATTTTTAAACTAGAAATCATTAATGTTTTTTCCGATAAGGTAGAAATCATTAAATGAACTAGAAGTGGGATTTTGGTGGGATAACACTTGACACCTTAATAATAAATGTGGTGCATCATATGCTTTCTGTTATATATGAGGTTGTCTAATGGTTGAACATTTCTAGATCCAAATATGGTGAATGCATCTAACTATACATTTCTGCTAAGTTTTCTACTCCTTGGCCAATTATCTGTTGTCAGCACCTATGCCGTTCCCAGATTTTTAGGTGAATATCAACTCATTAGCTTTTATGTTCTATTATTATGCCTATGGCTTGTTTCTGAGGTTAAACATTTGTTTATGAAGGATAGACTCTTTGTTTTTCGAAAAGGAATAATTGTATATCAGAGACGTGTCAGTGTCATACGTACATATGGAGGAGTATTTTCTAGGAACTACTAGGAAGTGCTTGTATGATCCATTGTCAGTATGAAATTCTCACGAGTGGCCTCCTTCGAACATATCCATCTTTTTCAGTTTTGTGGTCTGAAGTTACCGTTATGAACTGCAGAGAATTTCTCTATAAACTACTTTCTTATTGTAACAATGTTATTATATCCTAATCTGCATCTGTTTTTTTCTTTTCTTCTGTTAGCACTTTAGAGTTCAGACAAGCTGCCATGCATCAATGTTTTTAGTGGATAAATCTCACTGTTGTTAGGTTAGGAGATACGTGCTAATTGTCAGTTGCAAAATTTGAGGGTTAAGAAATGGCTTGTCATTTGTCAGTTGCAAAGTTTGAGGGTTATCTGGTTATTTATATCTATCATTAGCCATGTAAGGTCGATTGAGAATGCTTTTATGAAGAAGATAGTCATAGTTTTCTGTTATATCTATATTTTGGTTGTAACTTGTCCTTTATGGTATGTGCTATAGTTTGTACTTTGTAGAACGGCAGGGTAGTTTCAACAAGCATGTCCAATCTGATTGTTTTGTAACAGTACACTTTCCCCAAAAGCACCTTTCGTATTTGTGTACTACTCCAGAGATTTAGCATGAAAGCACTTCTGGCAGGTTTTATACTATTATAGAATAGAATGCATATACCTAATGTGATGTATGTGTGTTTAATGGCTATTTTGTGTTTGTTCTAAAGAGAAATCAAACTCAGCAACTCAGTCTGACCTCTATTTTTATCTTTTTTCAGCAGTTGTAAACATGCTTCATCATTCAAATAGCCGCCACCAGAGGAACAGAGGATCAAAGCTCAAAACGTTACTCAAGGCCACGGTGCTTTTATGTGTTGCTGTTTGGCTTGTGTACCAGGTGAAGCATTCTTATGATAAGAAAAATGAGTACCTCAAGGCTACTGATAACCAGCTTTCCCATGATGATAGAAGCATGTTCCAGGGTAGGAAAGTAAGGGTGGGTAGTTATGTTGTTGGTGACGTGGATAAGGCTTTAGAGAATATAGATGCGATAAGCAATCAAGATGAAGAGAAGAGTGGAGAAACTGTGTTTGAGAAAGACAATACTGACTCACACGATGATGATGTGGGAAACACCGAGAGGTCAGGAGCTGAAGAAGGACAAGCCAGTCGTGCAGATGGTAATGCAGAAGCACATGGTAACGATGAAGACGAGACAACTGGTCACTCAGCAGCACTCAAGCTTGATGCTGAATCCACCTCATCTGATGCTGAGAATAAAAGTGAAGCCCATTCAGTTGAAGATGATGGGTCTCAGAACAAGGATGCCCAAGAGGAAATCGCTGGTGAGGTAAACGGAACTGCCCATGAAGAAAAGGAGCAAAGCGATGGATCCAGTAATGCAGATCAGATCAATGCAAGCAGCAATGGATCAGATGGAGAACAAGCTGAGAAAAAGGAGGACGTGGAGTCTCAAGCTGACTCTGGATCCCTTTCTGATGATACCAAGGCTGGAACAGGTGACGAGCATTCCGCTGAGACACTTCCAGATGAAACAGGCAACATACCAGCGGTTCACAATGAGAATTCTGAAAATGGTGCAAGTGAAAACCTCGGTGATGAGCGTAGCAACAGTGAGTCTGTTCATGTAGAGGTCGGGTCTGAGCATGAAGGAGCAAGAACATCATCTGGGACTGCATCCGGTGATGCTGAGAAGGGTAATTCTGTGGAGTCAAATCCATCTGATAGCATCTTCGTGGAAGAAAAGGCTGGGACTGCAACTGGTGGTGGCGAGAAGGGTGCAGAAATGGGTACAACAAATGAGGTGTCAGGCGCCAAAGAAGCAAACCCCGAGGAAGGCAATGCTGCAACAGAAGTTCACACTGACCAGCCTGCAAATACGCAGACAGAGAACTCCCAAGAGGTGTCTTCTGCTGAAGGAGCAAATGCTTCTCTAGATGAGACAAAGCCTGTGGAGAACCAGATTGATGGATCTACAAAAGGGTCAAGCAACGGTGACCAGGATGATGTTAAAATTGAAACCAACACATCAACCAATGATGAACACAGTGAGCATCAGAGTGTTGATGCCAGCTCCGAGTCGAGCGGCTCAAATGACACTGGCTCTGAACAAACTGGGAAAACTGAAACCCAGTGAGTGATAGTACCAAAAGCATATGGACATTGTTCGGTATACGGAGTTGTTCATGGACAAGGAGAGGGGCTACTGCACATAGGAAGATTGATAGGTTCAGATTGGGGTTACGTCTTTAGTTGATATTTGCTGATGCAGAACTGTGCAAATTGTACAGAGTATGTGGCGCGTGCTCTGAAAGACTTAGCATGATGTGTTTTTCTTGTCGGGTTGTTACTTCAACCATGTGACTTTGGTTGCTGTGTTTTGAAATCTCTGCAAGGTTTACCTGTTCATTCCTTACATACCACGCTTGCGACCTCTGTTCTTCATGCAACTGTGAGCAGGAGAACAGTTGAGTGTTTGCCTGGTATTTGGTTACTACTAGTACTATGCTGATGCTGGTGTTTCCATATATCTTTGTCTTCCTTGTATTCGTGGTTGACTTATGGAAAAGTATGATATATGTGGTCAGTAGTTTTCGTTAGCAGTGTCAGCAGTTTTTATTTGGATTTGTGATTTCTTAGTCGACTGAAAAGCTGGAAAAAATATTCAGCAAGTGTTAATAATCAAATGGCATCAGAATGACAGTGATTACTTAACAAAAGGGGCGACGGCCGACGGCACAGCGTGCTGATAGATGTCAGCAGTGACATAACATGAACTAGCACCTACCTAGGCCGATCGACGTCGCGGTATCTGCAGTGCCCTGTTGCTTTAGGCAACCGATCCAGTTCGTTTTCTTCGTGGCTGCCGCCACTCGACGTCGATCAGTTTCAGACTGCTCTAGACGTCGACGAGAGTATGATCTTGGTTTGGGTGGCTGGATTGGGCTCGCATGTGACCGTAGACTTTGTGCACTCATTGCTATTTCATCCAAGTTGATCAGAGGAAAACGACGGGAGAGAAAAAAAAAGGCTACTGATAAGGTCATGCATGTATGGTATGATAAGCTGATAGCTTTCTGAAAAAGGAGACCATGGTGAGCTGATCGCTTATCACACCGGCACGATCTGTTTAGTTAGTCTCTCGATTCTTCAAGAAGTTCCTAAGAAGTTGCTGCAGCTTAGAGCTCTAGAAATGTTTAGTAGATTCAGGTCAAATGGATCGAAACTGAACCGTGATGTTTAGTAGCTTCAGGTAAACTAGAAGTGTCTAGATGCGGTTTTAAATGCGAGAAATTTGAAGCATTTTTATCTGGAAAATCTCAGGGTCACAATTTTAAAAATAACCACAGGAGAAGATACCATTGCAACCATGCGATTCATGAAGTATTACTCTTTGTTTATGATAAACAGTTTAAATTTTAATATTTTTCTACAATGAACATATGCGAAGTATATGCTTGGGACCATGTTTTCTAGGTTTATTCTGGACGTACAATGCATTTTCGGTAGTCATTTTCCATTTCAGTTTAAAAATGCAGCTGGATGTTTGGGGTACTACGAGTGATCAAGGGATGGTAACTCATATTAAAGGAGAAAACTTTACAATGTGTTCCATTATGATTAAGGGTGCCTTCGAGATTTCTTGTGGACACATGCATCACACTGTCATTCAGTCTTATGGTTCCTCGTTATATGCATAATATGATCTTTTTTCTTAGGTGCTCATTTTGTCTTGGCCTTTAGTAAACTGTTTTTATTCAACGGCCATGGTTATTGGCAAGAACTCATTGAATCTATCATATCTAAACAAGTTTGATTCTTTATCAGATCATAAACAAGTGTTAACATGATAAATATGCGCATTCAGTTCAGTCTTTTTTTGAGAAGCTCCCAATATGCTTTTGTTCTGGAAAGGAGCATATATTAATATCATGGAGATACCAATTGCAGCTAGCCTCTGCAACAACGCATACCCTATTGGCTTTACATATGCACACAGCTGGAAAAAAAAGAATTACAAAAAAGAAAAAACCCGCTACAGTGATCAGATCCTTAGCAGTAGCGACACTAGCACCACCAAAACAAGACCACAAGTCCAACCCTTCCAAAAACGACGCCTCCAAGAAGAAAACAGTGCACAAGCGCTGTCATCGCCCGATCAAAGGCCCTAGGTTTTCATCCTGGAGAAAGTCCTCACTCGCAAAACAATGTCTTCTGCAAGACCATTGCCAGACACAACCAATAAAGGCTAGACCTTGGATTTTCACCCTGCAAGGTAAGAATGTGAACTTAGCCTGTGCTATCGCCCCTCTAACGGACGCTGCTGCGAGTCACAGATCACCAAGTTAGATCCTCATCGCCACAAAGACTCAATCCACCATAGCTAGCCCACATGTTCCTGTCTTCATGACATTCTCCGCTTCTGACTTCACCATGGATCGTCAAAGACTTGATTCATGATGGTAATAGGTAGCAGAGTTTCGACACGCTCCCTCTGAAACCAAATGGCCAGCAAAAACACAGGTGCGCACGACCGAATTCTATCCGATCCAGCAAACTCCAGGCATGTGCGCCCATGGGAGTTCGCCGACGGAGCCTTCCGTAACTCGCCACTCCTCTCAGATCAATGACGGCCTGCATCCAGCGATTATCGGTGGCGACCCCGACCACGTGTCGCTACCTCCTCATCGCCGCCCCGCTGGACCTCAGGCACCAGTCGCGCCGCCCTGTGCCCTCCATCAACGCCGCACCACCTCCCATGCACCGCATCTGAGCACACCTCTCCAACCCTCCGTCAATTTCAACGTGGTGGGGGCCGCCACTGTCGCCGGCGCCGGCGACAGCAGCGGCTAGGAGCACCGAGATCGGCAGGGGGGCTTTGGGGTTTGGGGAGGGGCGCCTCCGGAGTCCAGTCTTGCTCCTAATCTGCTTAACGTTCATTTGTCTTTCAACATAAACTATGTAAAAGTGATTTCAACAATTTGACGCCAGCAGCTGTCACAAGTTTACAAGAACTTACCGGATGCGCAAAAAGCAAGATCAAAATTAAACGGTGCCGCAATTGGCCGCACCTCACAATCACCTTTTGTACATACCGGCATGCTGTCCTCAGCCCTACTTTCATGATGTCTCCGGAACACCATCACGTTCGTAAGATTGTGAACCTATCACCGCCTCAACCACTTGACACAAAGCTAGGTTTCTTAACTGGCCATTTCCATCAAATCTTTATGTCAAATTTCGTAGGATCATCACCTAGCAACCACAAGCTACACTCGTCAAGTTGCACACCACCTTTTCGGCCCATCTTGTGGACAGTGTCATGCATGCACGCGCGTAGTTTTCCTTTGGCGCAGCCTAGCCACCATGGAACCTCTATAAATACCCATGCATTCCGAAGCTTCTTATCACACAACACAAAGACTATCTGCTAGTACTAGCTTGTAAGATCACAAGTGACACGCACGACACATAGCCAAGAAACACAGAGAGGTAATAGGGCAATCCGATCCACAGTGATGGCACCCAGCAGAGAGGCGTGCGCGGTCGCCATGGCCATGGCTGCGCCGTTCATCGCGATTGCAAGCAACATCGACAGCGGCAACCTGGAGAAGCGGCGCAGGACGTCGTCCGACAAGCTCCAGCGCACGGTGTCCGACGTGTCCTACGCGCTCCACCACCACGGGCGCGCCAAGGAGGAGGAGGAGGCCGCGGCGGAGGCGGAGATGAAGCTACTCCACCCGGTCCCGGAGGTGGAGGACGCCAAGTGCGAGTGCTGCAGCATGTCGGAGGAGTGCACGCCGGAGTACATACAAGGCGTGCGCGGCCGCTTCTCGGGGCGGTGGGTCTGCGGGCTGTGCGCCGAGGCCGTGACGGAGGAGACCGAGAGGAGCGGCGTGTCGCGGGAGGAGGCGCTCCGGGCGCACATGGGCGTGTGCAAGAGGTTCAACGGCTTCGGGAGGACGCACCCGGTGCTGTACCAGGCGGAGGCCATGAGGGAGATCCTGAGGAAGCGGTCCAAGCTCGGGCCGAGGTCCAGGTCCAGCATCAACCCAAGGGAGGTCAGGGAGACCGCCGCCAAGCAGGCGAAGGCTGCTGCTTCTGGCGGCGGGATCGCGCGCAGCTCCAGCTGCATGCCCTTCATCACCGAGGAGTTCAATGACCGGGTGTCGATCAACTAGACGAATAATTAAGCTGGTTCGTTGGCTAACTCTGAGCCTCTGAGCACGACAAGGTGCTTACCCAGGAGGATAAGTCTGAGTTTGAAGCCTACTTGACGCATGTTTTCGCCATCTTTTTGGGCTAGGGGCGCATGTTTTACATGCCTGTACTTATGGCGTTTTTTTGCTGCCCCAAGCTTATCTACTGTAGAAGCTTAAGCAGCGGTTGCACCACTACACCTTGTAGCCAGCCAGTCGGCATGCTCATTTTTTCGGGGTGCAAAGTCTGTCTTTGATTTGATGGATGAACAACCCTTAATTTGGCTGTGTTTCGGCGTGGCTTAGGCTTTTACTTGTTTTCGGAAGGGGCTTTTGTTTACTCTCTTGTGGCGTACTTTCGTCGGAAGGAGCATTAGGATTAGTCCCGTCTTCCATTGATATGGACCATGGACTATGTATGTGTTGAACTAAATATTAGCACTCATTTTTTCGGGGTGCAAGTCTGTCTTGGATTTGGTACGGTGGATGGACAACCCTTAATTTGGTGGCTGTGTTTCGGTGTGGCTTAGAGGCTTTTACTTGTTTTTGGACGGGGCTTTTGTTTACTATATCTTGTGGGGGTACTTTCGTCGGAAGGAGCATTAGGATTAGTCCCGTCTTCCATTGATTACATGAAATGGACCATGGACTATGCATGCGTTTGAACTGAATATTAGCACTCCCTGTCCCTGTCATCCTAAAAGAAATGTAATAATATGAATGCTGCTTAATGTGTGTTCAATCGTTGGTCTAGAAAGACTCGTGTGGCCAATTATGAGTTTCCAAGTTCCGAAGTGTTTGAGCCAAGAGACTAAACTTCAGAAAATGGAAGTAGAAAAACTAAGTATGTTGTTATTTCTTGGAGAGAAGTGGAGTATAAGTTTTCGGCGAGGTGACGAGCCCCCTTTCCCCTCCACCTCCCTGGCTTCTCTCCACTTCCTCTCTGTCGACTCCACTAGCCGGAGTGGGGATGGGAGAGGAGGCCGGGTTCCATCTGTCCATAGTAGCTTTAGGACTAGGTCTGGGGTTTGTGTTGGGCTTGCCTTTATGGCTTTTGGTCTAATTCCCTGATGTTTCAGCTTTTCTGACATTCTTCGCATCTGACTTCACCATAGATCGTCAAAGACATGACACATGATGATAACAAATATTAGAGCTTCGCAACGCTCTTGCTAAAACCAAACAGCCAGAAAAAACATGGATACGCCCGACCGAATTCAATCCGATCCAGCAATCTCCAGGCATAGTCGCCCATGGGAGTTCGCCAGCGTAGCCTTCCAGAACTCGCCGCTCCAGACCAGATCATCGAGGAAAGGCAACCAATAGATCTTCGTCTTCGCGCGGAAGGAACCCTAAGACCGCCACCATTATTCATGCCGATCCAGCAGTCCCCACACCGTCGGCTGGCTTACAGCGAATGGAACGTGCGGGTCAGCCTTCAGCCCTTTTGAAGCCATGGCTGAACCCACAGATCAGTTAGAGAGAGACCGAGATGCAGCATCACCGCCTAAGGCAACCACCACGCCGCTTCGAAGTCTGCACCATCGCCCCCATCTTCTCGTCCGCGCCTCCCTTCCAAGCCGCAAGCAAACGCCGCTCGGGCGAGCGCCGCCGACCGCTGCTTGGATCCACTGGCACCGTTCCTTGGTGTCCACCCCCTAGAGCGAAGAGGATCAATAGAGCCGCGCAGATCACCCGCCGCCTTCGGCAGCCAGCCTAGGCGTGGTACCGGCGGCAGCGGTCGATGGGGGAGCGACGGTGGCGGCTGGCTAGGGTTTGGAGGGGGGACACCGAGGTCGCCTTGCACGAGCGACCCGGGAGTTTGTATCATCTCTATTGATTTGCAACTGATAAAATAAGACCGTATTACCAACCACCACTGTATGATGCATTTCACGGTTTGCTGGTCTGCAAACTTGCTGGCATGTGCACTCTGAAGCCTATTCGGCCGATGGCGACCCAGATTTTTGGGGTTAAAATTGGAAATGTACATGTTGAGCACACAAATGGTATTGGCACGTCGCCTAGGAGCATGAGGAAGATTGAAGTTGGGTTAGCGCAAATCAACAAACAGTTAAAGTGTCAAATTGCTTGCACGTCTTCAAAAGTAGTGAGGGAGAGAACCGCAAGAAACGTATGGCTTCCGTAATTCAACCATTCTGAAGAAAGCACATGGGCCAGAACTCAAGAGGCCCCGACCCCAGGACCCTTTTTTTTGGCCGGCGAAGTGATTTTCTTCCAGTCCCCCTCCCCCAGAAGCCAATTGTTCGTCGGATTGGTCCTAACTTTCAGTCGGCGAACCCAGACCGAACCCAACGCGTTGGAGGTCGCTTGGGGGCGCCAGACGAAGGAAAATGAGTATGGGCCAGCTCTGTCAGCGAGACAACGCAGTTCTGCACTGAGATTCTGTAGGGGTTCGCGTATGAAAACAATAAATTTTTACCCTACACCCCCGAACCCCTTTGTTGCCAGGACCTATCTATTAGTAATGCAGTAACATGAGGGGCTTTTCACGAACTTATCCTTGAATACTGAAAAGCGTTGTCAACGCTCTGGAGAGCGTGGCTGATGTAGATGAGCCGAAGCCGACCTCAAGGTTGTGTTGAAGTACTTGTGCTCCTACGGCTCCAACGACTTCTAGTGCCTCAAGTGTGACACCTCGCAGGGAGTTACATGCATCCGGTGCCTGGCGATGACTCCCGCTTCCTCGATCCAACAGCAGTTGCGGAAGTAGAGCTCCTAGATCCGAATCTCGCAGCGCGACGGCGCTCCGCGGCGAAGATGTCTCTCGGTCGCGCAGTCCGGACTTAGAACCGCGGTCATGGGAGAGAGAGAATATTAATTGGAGGTATTATTTGGTCAAAATACCCCACTATATATAGGGGAAATCCCACCCTAAAGCCAACTAGCATAGCCATGTGGGACTAAACGAAGGAGGGGAGAGGAGGGCAGCCGCCGACCGGCCAAGGAGGCCCAAGTGGGCCCCACGCGGGTGGCCAAGGCCTAGCTAGCCATCCCCTTCCTCCTTCTCCTTTGGTCTTTCCCTCTTGGGACCTTCTCCCTCCGGATTTGGCCCAATAAGGTATTTTAACCCTTTACTTGATTTCTCTTGTATTAAATAATTATGAATAAATGATTAAATCAATATTTAACATTCATTCACATATTATTCAACCTCCGTGGCCATGGAACACCTACTACCTCCACTCCGGATATCCTCCGGACTTACCGAAACCCTTCCGGTTTTCTCTTTTTCTCTTCTTCGGCGATTCTACTAATCCTGTAAATACTTTCTAAGCATAACCAAGCCCTTAAGCGTGATATCCCACGGTCCGGGAACACTCCAGACATGGTCGGGACACTCCCGGACCAATGATCAATAGAGGGACCTGGATGGCTATGTGACCCCTGTGCATTCCATGAAATCTTTCGTCGTTTGAACCGTGACCGTCATGTCTTATTCCTCTTGTCTCTCGATATTTCCATTGCCTAAGATCTGATCAATGACATCATCATGTCAGGTTCAATCTCGTTACTGACAAATGCTACTTGACTCGTTTCGACAAGTGATATCCCTGTGATCAAATCACACGCTACGCAGCTATTGGATATAACTTCTCCGAGTGGGCCCTCGAGTATCTTTCCGCCACGTAGATGGACAAATCTCGCTCTTGACGTATAATACCTCAACTGTTCCTCCGAATACCTGAACACACCTTTATGATCACTATTTTACCAAGTGACGTTTGATGCTATCAAAGTACCCTAGGGAGACAGTGATTGATATAGCCTCACGGTCTAAAGAATAGTATACTAGGTCTATTCTAATCATCATTACTTAAACTTTGTGACATGACCGGGTCACGATGTTTATGTTGGGTATTAGTTCATCATCTCATTCTTAGAATGAGTTGACTCCATTTTAATCTGGCATAAATGCCACATGATCAGGAAACATGGATCATCTGTTGACCAATGAACTAATGATTAGAGTTTCACTGGGAACCTCTGGTTGTTTATATATCACACGTGTATTTTTCCTTTCAATACAGTTATAGCATGATATAAAAATTAATCATAAACTTTATGAAATATGATAATAATTCTTATTATTATTTGTCTCTAGGGCATATTTCCAACATTCTCCCACTTGCACTAGAGTACAAATAAACTAGCTGCATTTGTTCTTAATCATTGGCACCATATATTTCGATACGTTGAACATGCTTGGTCATGGAAGAGGTTGACTCTTGGGCATGTATGTTAAAGTCCCAAATCCTTTGCAACTTACTAATATCACCTTGATTGACATTAATACTTTATCATCACATGATAACATCCTTGTGTATGCATCGTCTTTATGGCAGCAGAACGAGGCCGGTTTCCAGGAGCCTACAGTGACTTTAGATCAACCTCATGGGTTTTCTCATGGGCATTGTGCCCTGGGACACATCATTCTACGTTAAAGACGAACTAGTCCCGCCATAACAGTATACATTATTTTAGATGGTACCATTACCTATTATTATAAATGTAACTATCGAAACACTAGTGCACCCTGTGCAATTTTCGATATTTTGTTCAGCTCGCTTCCTACTTTGACTTTGGTCGGTATTACCAATACAGGAGTTTCCAACATATTCCCTTACAACATAACCCTTTATGCTTTAAGATATGTCATCCTCCATAGATTTGGAATAATGTCTAAGTTCTCTATTAGACACTATGGACTAACTTAGCTCAACGTTCCGTGATTCAAACTTAATCATTTTTCAAACGTTTCTTCTCGGATCATATATTATGTTAAGTTATCATGGTTTTCTAAGATAGAACCTATGTCTCAATATAGTGGATGATGATCATCCTTTTCTTTCTTTCAACCATTGATGTTAAACTTAATGCTATTCCTAATTTGATTTGACTAAGGACTAGTCCTTAATTAAGTTCTATTCCAAAACTCTTTTTAGAATCCCTTTTAGGAATACTACATAATATCGTAATATACTTATTATCAACTTCTAATCCCTATAAATCATTATTTATCGGTACTTGCACTTTCATTCTTAATGTGTCATATACACACTTAAGAATCAATCCTTAAGCTCCCACTCAAAATATGTTCCCAACATATTTGAGTATGAGTCATTACTCCTACTCAAAATATGTTCCTACATATTTGAATCTAAGATGTACTTTGCTCCCACTAAAAAATATGTCTTTCACATATTGTTTTAGGAAGACTTTCATAGCCCCCACTCAATTTTATGCAAATTGCATATCCACTCACTATTTTGAACAACTTCAAAATCCTCTGATAAATTATCAAACTGAGAGATTTACTATGAGACACTATTACCTTGCTAGTTTTAAATCCATTAGACTTTCAGCACATTTGAATCAAATTCATTTGAATTTGTCGAGTACTTTATTCATGACAAATTGTGCCTTTGTCATTCACCCTTTTCCTTCATGACTTTGCAGTTGTTTGGAAAATTCAAGTAACCCCTTTACTTGTTAAGATTCAGCAATGAATTGCTTTCTAATCTTAAGTGAATTTTGATTTAGGATTTCTCATAATTCTAGTTTACCATTATTTCCTTAGTAGTTCGTAGGTATGCCATATTCCGGTAATACGAAAAATGATTCACAAATGTCTCCATACGGGATATGGGGTTCATTTTTGAATCCTACTATATGTAGTGAAAACACCAGTAGGGAAAACACAATGATCATTATCATTGATTCTTTCCTTTATGAAGAGAACTGTTCAGGAACGCTTTCCGTTGCGCTTCTCAACACTCTGATGCAGGGTTTTGAAACCTTGTCGTGTTTTTCACTATCTTCCAAAAGCTTCACATTAGAGAACATAAACTTTCTTGAAAAAGCACCAAAACTTTAAGAAATACTAATTTTGCCTTTCTTTTGGTTCTAGCTATGGACTTCGTATTCAAAATTTCCAATGAATACTCTACAAGGATTTATTCGCTATTTGTTTTGGTTATATTAAATAACCCCAAAACTCTCACGACGATCCATACAAGATATGGCGCCGATCTCATGAATTCATATGGTTTACTATATATTCTAATTGAGTGCTAACTATTTCTAACTAATGATCTTTACATCTACACTACAACGAAATATTTGGCGCCATCTATTCACCCACTTGATATCTAATATCATATTATGATGCTTTGCATTTTGACATTTCAAACGCATTGTATTCCACAATTTCTTTATGCCATTCTTATAAAGTTGAATTTCAGTACTATTGATAAATTGTAGTAATTAGATTCTTATTTATCTTAAATACCCTTTGTTGATGAAATAATTTGATAATATCAAATAGTTTCATATTCATGTTTCCTTTGGTAAACTTCTTTACACAATTTAAACAAGTGTATAATGATAATCACCATTTTGTTAAAAGACAATACATCGAATATGTATTCTCTTTTAACAATTCACCAAAACACTATGTATTCATGTAATACACGGTGTTTAAGTTATTTTTCCGAACTTAGGCATGATTTATATGTGACAAGAAATTGAATGTATTTCACATATTATCAAATAACTTTGAATTTAAAGAATGGTCTCATTCAAAATGAATATATCATTAAGTTGGGTATTTTTAAGGCATTTTATTATTTTAAAAATGTTCATGCATTATCAATTAGTTTCATAACAAGGATAATTCACACATAATCGAACAAGATATGAACACAAATAAAAATCATTCATAAAAGTAGAACAACTGTTTGTTACAAACTCATATGAATAATCGTCTCACGAAGTGTGAGACACACTAAAGAAGTTCACAATCTATTGATTACAATAATCATCCTAAAACAATTAACTAAGTGATAAATGTCAAGGGAGAGTGTCGTTGTCCATCATCATCATGCTCGCCATCAACACGCAACGTCACCTCCTCTCCAGCAAGCAACTCTCATGCAGAAGGACCTGTTTTTAGCAAAACAGAACAACTATCAAATATACTTAACACTACAATATGTGTTTGCAAGATTATAACATTTATAAAATTGTTTATCAAATATATACCTTTGTCATCAATGGCCTCTCCGGCGATTGGTTCAACCTTTACGTTTCTGAAATGCAATATGAAATCCTGGAAATCCAATGTTTCCGTATCACCACTCATGATCCTATTCCGGACATGTCCTTCATAGCTGGGAGGTAGCGATCGAAGCAGCACGCCTATCACAAATGACTCAGTCATCCAGTGGTCCACGAAGTAAACCAGTCTCATGTGTGCATCAAGCATGCGCTCCAAGTGACTCTTTAGACAAGTGTGTTCCTCCATCTTTATAGAAAGGAACTCTCCAAGCAGCTCGTGCTTACACATGCGCACATGGCTTATGAACTCTGCTCTCAGTTGATCCACCATTGAATATGGATCAAGATCACCCATGAGAGGATATAGTTCATTGACCATTCCGTAATGCATTATTATCTGAATAGAAGTTGACATCTCTTGACGATAGTAGCGGTCTGCCCGCTCTTATGGGATCTCATAGCCGATAGGCTTGGCCAATTCCATCGTGCGGTGTATGTAATCTACCACATGATTCCTAGTAAGGAGATCATTTAGGCGCACAAGCCATCTAGGGAAGTTGGATCCATCAAGTCTAAGTTTCTCACCAACTACCCACTCATCAACATCAAAGTAAGCTTCACGGTGAGCCATCTCTACATTTATAATTGCAAAAAGGAATTTAGACTAAGTTTATAATTAAATGAGTTATATAATAACTCCACTAAAACACATATCCCCTGAAGGGTTCTAATGATTACATGACCCCTTTTCCCCACATCTCCCCTGATCGTCACGACCATCAATGTGGGTGCTAGGCTGGACGCCTAAACGTCGGTCACATCATTCATGTGACTCATGCTCGATCTTTTGACCATCCGTGTTCCAAGGCCATGTATACACATGCTAGGCTCGCCAACTCAACCTTAGTGTATTCGCTTTGCAACATGGCTTACACCCACTATATGCAAACGTAGATATGTCTGACACCTGATCATCACGGCGCTGCCTCATACCGAAGAATTTCTTGGTGGTGCACTGATGAGTGCATATTTGCATCATGTTTTACATCATTATTTTGCATTGTAGATGTAGGATCTTGGTATTTACGGCGCTCGCGCACACATTTTATGTCTGTTTTCACTAGGATCAGGACAGATGATGGATCCAATGGATATAATTCTTGGAGCCGTTGTAATATGGAGGAAAGGAGTCAAAAACAACATAATTCACTTATTTATGAAATATTAATAATACCAGAAGCGAACAAAGGAGGCAGAGAGTTCAACGACCAACTATAAGGGTGGAGCAAAATTCCTGGCTATGTAGCTCCGACCGTATAGTTGGCGCCGCCTCCGCCTGCTCAAATAGTTTCACCCCGTGTAACTGGTTCGGAGAGACGACATACAGAACACCCAGAAATCACAGAAACCTCACCTCCGGAAGGCATCTGGAGGGGGAATTCTTCCACCGAGGATCCATCTTCGCCCTGCGCAGATCAGGGAGGCTAAGGCATCGATCTTCATCATCCACCACTGCATCACCACCATCTCCATCCATCCCATCTAGATCTTGTATAGATCTTGTTGTAATTTCTGTACTTGTTGTGGATTTATACAAGTACTATTCATCTATGATAGATTCTATTGTTATTGCCATGATGTTGATTGCCTCCATTATGAGTAGATCTTTAGTTCTTGGGGAGATGGAGAAACCCTAGTATGAGAATGAAATAAGATAAAATCTACTATGATATTCATCACTGTGACCATGTGTTAGATTTTCTACATCTTGATGTTGAGAGAAGTCGACCTCTCAATATTTGCCTCTCATGGGGACTTGATGGAGGGAACTACTTGTTGGTAGACGGAGGTGTGCTAGCACTTATAGTGACTATAAAGCTGTTGGCACCCCTTACGTATCAACTTGGGAAACCGAGGAAACTCACGGAACACTATCCATGCCATGGGATAAGTCCTACGGGATTACATCCCTTAATAGCGCAGTAATTCGATTGATGTAGATTGCTGACTGCTGTGGTTATGAGGATGATGTGAGCAGCGGTTGCTGCCTATTTGTCCAAATACGGAGTTCCTTCCACACATACATAGTTGAGAATGTTCATGATGATAATCTTTATCTTAGCTCCTTATAATGCTAGTGGTGTATCCGCTACTCCCTAAGAACGCTTTTTCCTTATTGTAGTTCCAATCTCTCTTACATACGTGATTCTTACTTTCTATATTCTGTTATTTTACTTTACTTTATTATTGCTCTTATACCCAACCCCAAAACACCTTTTTACACAATACTCGCATTTTATCTTGTCACTTAGAACTTTATCTAGCATTTCTATCGTAATATTTATTTCAAGAGTTATTAGACTTCAGATTCCTGCTCCCTATGAGATCGATATCTTTATTTCGAAACTAGCTATAAACGATCTGTGCACTTGCAGTCATCAAGCTATTTTCTAGCGCCATTGCCGGGGAGCTAAGCATTGTAGGTCTTTTAGTTTTTGATTATTTATTTTTGTCTTGCTAAATTTTGTTTTGAGTTACAGATTTCCACCAACATGATGGAGTTTTAGCATATGACTAGTGCTAACCCACTCAACCACTTCGGGAAGCCCTATGATATTTATAAAAGAGACAAATCTAACAAGAAGACAAGGGGGTTTGAAATAAATCCTCTACTACTTAGTATTCTACATAAGAAGCAATTTACTGGAGATGAAGAAGATCCTGATCCATATGAGCATATTGCATGTTTCAAATATATATGTGGCACTTTTCTATTGACGGGATATACCGTTGATGAGGTAAGGGTTAAACTTTTTAGTCAGACTTTGACAAGTTCAGCTCTCTCATGGTATAGATCTCTACCCCCTAAAGCCACTACTACTTGGGATAATCTAGCCTGTGAATTTCTAGCAAAATATTATCCATTATCAAAATCTTTTGGAATCAGGCGTCTTATAATGACTTGGAAGAATTGTTCTAATGAAGGACTAGTAAGAGCTTATATCAGATTTAAAGATTTACTATGTCTATGTCCGCATCATGATTTACCTGAATGGTATTTATTGCATATCTTTTATGGTGGTTTAATTGAACCTAATAAAATTGAATTAGACTCTTTTGTAGAAGGAGCCTTTATGAATCTTCCTATACCTAAAGCTTGGGCTTTACTTAATAGAATCCGTGATCATAGAGTTTCATGGAATTTTGGTCTAGGAAGTGAAGGAGGCGTAGAAATAGAACATGATTGTATTCGTGACTACAATAAAAAAGGCCATGTTAAAGAATTATCTAAAGAACTTTACTTGGATTCAGACCTTGTGTTGCAAGTTGTTAAAGCTTTTACAGAACATATCAAAGATCCAAAAGAGGGACCGGTCAAGTATGATCCACCACCCGAACCTGAAAAGAAAAGAGAAGATAAAGCAACACTGGCCTCCCTAGAACCAATGCATGAGTTGCCTTTCCCGAACACTGCACAAAAGCATATTCTTGAATATGAACAGGTCAAAGAAGTACAAGAGAAGAAGGAGGAGGAAAGTATGCCAGAAGTCGTGGAACATCTAGAAGAAACGAAAGATGAAGAGGTAACCAAGGAAGCAATTATGGCTATGTACGCACATTGTAACATAGTTGAACTTGATGAAGAGACTTCCATATTGGTTGAAGGTAAAACAAAGGTAAAAGATGTGGAAAATCCTATTCTTCCCTGCATATTTAAATAAACCTCGCATTACGGTTTATGTGATCTTGGCACCGAAGTTAATGTTATATCTTATGATTTCTACTTAGAAATAAAAGAAGAAATAGAACCGACTACAATTGAAAATACTATATGACAATTATGTTAGCCAATAAAAATCTTAGAATTCCAACGGGAGTAGTTGAAGATGCAACTGTCACAATTGGCAATAAAAACTTTCCTATCGATTTTGTAGTTGTTGATATGCCAGCTGACACTCTTTTCCCAATTATATTGAAGGAACTTTTTGGGTGATATAGGTGCGTATGTTAATTTCAAGAAGGAGATTGTGTCCGTTAAACTTGGGGGAATGGAAAATAAATTCCATTTTTCCAAATTTAAAGACAGGCCTCCACAAATACAAGAAGAAGAGGAATAGAGAACTATTGAGGAAATGGCGGCTCTTTTCTTTAGTAATCAAGAAGAGGAAATAAATGAAGATCCAAATTATGAAGAGATAGTTATGGAGGACAAGTCCGTGGAAGAACTAGAAGACGAATTCGATTGACTTCCTATTATGGAACCTCCAACTGATTTTGAAGAGCCAGAAAAGAGAGGGGACGAGGAACTACCACCCCCATAATTGAAGACTCTACCAGATAATCTTAAATACAGGTTTTTAGATGATACAAATAAATTTCTTGTTATTATTAGTGCTAAAATTTCAGGAGAAGAAGAAGAAGAACTCATGAAGATACTTAAGGAGCATCACAAGGCCTTTGGGTACTCAATGGATGACTTGAAGGGCATGAGTCCCATGATAGTCGTCCACCGAATAATCATGGAGGAAGGTGCTAAACCAGTTGCAGAATTTAATAGAAGATTGAAGCCTGAAATGAAAGAAGTGGTAAGAAAATAAATTGTACGCCTACTGGACGCAGGTATAATCTATCCTGTTAAACAAAGTGAATGGGTAAGTCCTGTTCATTGTGTCCCTAAGAAGGGCGATTTTACTGTTGTTCCTAATGAAAATAATGAATTGATACCTACTAGAACTATTGTTGGACATAGGATGTGTATAGATTTTAGGAAATTGAATAAAGAAACTAGGAAAGATCACTATCCTTTACCATTCATAGACCAGACTTTAGAAAGGTTAGCAAACCATACTCATTTTTATTACTTGTACGAATACTCTGGTTTTTCTCAAATAGCTGTTCATCCTGATGACCATCTTAAAACAACTTTCATTAGTCCTTATGGTTTACATGCTTACCGATGTATGCCTTTTGGTTTATGTAATGCTCCAGCTACTTTTCAAAGATGAATGACTTCTATTTTTGCAGATTTTATAGAACTTATAATGGAAGTATTTATGGATGACTTTTCTGTCTATGGAACTTTGTTTACTAGTTGCTTGGATAATCTCAAAAGAGTTTTGCAGCGTTGCAAAGAAACAAATCTTGTTTTAAACTGGGAGAAGTGCCATTTTATGGTCAAAGAAGGTATAGTCCTTGGACACAAGGTATCAGGTAAAGGAATTGAAGTTGATAGAGCTAAGGTTGAGGCAATAGAGAGAATGCCACAACCTAGGGATATTAAAGGTATAAGAAGTTTCCTTGGTCATGTGGGTTTTTATAGAAGGTTCATTAGAAATTTCTCTAGAATATCTAAACCTTTGACTAACCTCCTGCAGAAGGGAGTATGATTTAATTTTGACGATAAGTGTCTTGAAGCCCTTGATAAAATCAAAAAATGCTTTATCTCGTGCTCCCATTATTAAACCACTTATTTGGGATACAACCTTTGACTTAATATGTGAAGCTAGCGATGATGTTGTAGGAGTAACTCTGGGACAACATATTGGTCGTAGATTTTATATTATACATCACACTAGTAGAACTCTTAATGGTGCTCAAAAGAATTACCCTAAGGAAGAAAATGAACTTTTTGTTGTATTTTTCTCTTGTGATAAATTTTGCTCCTATATAGTTGATGCAAATGTGAGAGTTCATACGGATCGTGATGGCTTTAAAGAACTTCTTGAAAGGAAAGAACATAAGCCAAGACTGATCCGTTGGATTATTTCACTTCAAGAATTTGAGTTGCAGATCATGCAGAGGCAAGAAATAAAGATGTTAGATGCAATATCCATGTTTGCCCAGCAAGACACCAATCTTATTGAGAGGAACTTTGGTCCTGGTGATTTTTGTTTACGAGAATTATTCAATGAACTAATGTCAATTTCTCCAAGAAAAAAGGTGTCTTTGTTGTTGGAGGAGTTATTTATTCCCGAATAAGCAAATGGTAAGTGCAAGGTATGTGTTCTTACCAAATAAGTGATTTATCTTCACAATTTTTACTTTTGAAACTTCTGCCTTTAAATTCCTTGTGTTTTCTGAAGTTTTAGAGGGGTTTTACCAACTATACGGGCAAAACTATATGACCGGAGAGGAAGCTCCCGCCGTATAGTTGGTCGTTAAACTCTCTATATCATCTTTGTGAAATTGTTTTCGATATCTGAGCCTATACGGTCGCAACTATACGACCAGAGCCAAAATTCCGTCCGTATAGTTGGTCGCTAAACTCTCAGATAGTTTTGCTTTTTGGTGTCTGTATCTATTCAGTCACAACTATATGACTAGAACCAAAATTCCGATCGTATAGTTGGTTGTTAAACTCTCAGACACTTTTGATTTTCAGTGTTTGTATCTATACGGTCGCAACTATACGACCGGAGCCAATTTTCTGGCCATATAGTTGGTCATTAAACATCTCAGACACTTCTCGTTTGTCTTTCGTTGATAAAAAACATTATTGTCGGTTCCGAGTCCTAATTTAATCGACCTGGACTCGAGATATTTGGAAATATCTGCCCAAAACCAACTATACGGCCAGAGCTATACGAGCCATGCCCGTATAGTTGGTCGTTATGCGGCAGTACTCTTCCAAATCCGTGATTTCTTTCCCTGTTTCATTAAGATTCTTTTCTTGGATGACAATTTGGTGTTTCTCGCGAGTTTTGCCGACCTCTGACCCCTTTTATATACTGCCATTGTCTCTCTCTAATCATAATCTACAGGAACCAATCTAGCAATGAGCTATCCTGTCCCAGGCCATGGAAAACCCATGGGGCTCATTGCTCCTTCCAGGGACCGCTCTAGCAGCCCGTCCATGGAGGACGATGACGAGGAGTTGGAGAGGTTTAGCCCGAGGTACAAGGAGTACGTCGAGCCAAGCTACTTCAACAACAATTCCGATGATGACGTGGTCGATGTCTACATCCACCGTGACATCTATGATCCACCGGAGATCGATTGGGCGGCTATGAAGAAAGCTCAACAAGAGACAGAAGATCGCAAGCCACATGGAAAAGGGCGTGTGGAGACGGTCAAGTTCATCACCACGGATCCAAGGCCACACAAGTGTAAGAAATTATCTAATATTGGTGCAGGTGTTAGCAATGGAGAGAAGGCACCACCCACGAAGCCAACCATTGGTGCTCATATGAAGGTTAAGCCCCAAGAAGAGTGGAGGTATGGTTTCCACTTCCCCGATCCATCAATTATGGATGAGGAAGAAGAAGCTGTCCCCAGGACCAAGGATTGCGTGCGGGCATTGGAGATATATTAGAAGCGGGAGCTACTCCATCGTGTTAAAGTCTGTCACCGTCTCAATGAGATGGAGAAGAAGGAAGATCTCCTTCCATTAATGACTAAGCTCACAGATAGAGTGGACACTCTGCAATCTGATCAACGCAGATGCTACAACCGCATAACTTCTCTAGAGGAGACCAACAAGAAGATATGCACCAAGGTGTTACATGCCATGGCACCATAGTGATCTACAACAAATCACGATATCAAATAATCACAAGGGATTATTTGATCCCGCCTGGCTTGATTCCAAGCTTGGGGAGATCTTTAAGACCTTGTAATGTATCTTATAAGTTTTACATTACTATTTTCGCATTAGTTCAAACTAGCAATAAAGTTTGCATCATTAGAATTCCCTTCAGAATAGTCGATCCCTTTTATGAAATTCCGAGTTTATTATTATATATGGAGCAATATTGAGTTTGTGTTTGATTTATTGATATATGAATGGCTTGAGTATAATTTTACTTGCACTTGATGATAGCAATAGGATTCTTCCACACCATTAGTATTAATGGAACACCTAAAGATAGTTTGGTCAATATGCTGTAAGTCTACGGTTTGATTTACAAAGAAAATTATCTATACAGCTAAGTTGAAAAAGAAACCTTGGACAAAGGAAAATGAAAGTGCTATCAAAATAGATTGAGAACAAGTGGAGGTAGAATCTTCAAGTCATAAGAATGCTTCATATACAATTGGAATTTGATAATTCAGATCGTTAAACTTTGAATTCCTACATGAAGTCGAATGTATGGCTAGCTCCTTTGCGCAACACTTAAACAAAAGTGTGAGCATATATACGAAAGAAAAGAAAAGGAAGAATAAAAAGGGAAAGTGTGCAAAGACCAAGTAGCATATACCACTATATTGTAGCATGACAAAGAGACACTTTTGAGATTTTAAATCCCAAGTGAATACGTTGATCCTAAAATACTTGGGACTACCTCGCTAACTCATTCGGTTGAACCGGATACTTTTACATTATGTTGAGATTCATCTTTTATGAATTGTTGATCACTAAGGTGTGGAAGTCTGATAATACTATTCAGATTGGCCGATTAAGGTACTATTCATGAAATTATTCCTATGTATCGTATATGATAAACACATGCTGCAACTGCCTCATTTATTTTATCGACTTAGCTTCATGAATATGAGGATCACATCCATTAAGCTAAAACTTGCTCGGGACGAGCAAGAGTCTAAGCTTGGGGAAGTTGATGAGTGCATGCATCATGTTTTACATTATTATTTTGCATTGTAGATGTAGGATCTTGGTATTTTACGATGCTTGCGTGCACATTTTATGTTTGTTTTCACCAGGATCAGGACAGACGATGGATCCAATGGACATAATTCTTGGAACAGTTGTACTATGGAGAAAAGGAGTCAAAAACAACGTAATTCGCTTATTTGGGAAATATTAATAATACCAGAAGAAAACCAGAAGCGAACAAAGGAGGCAGAGAGTTCAGCGACCAACTATACGGGCGGAGCAAATTTTTCGGCTGTATAGCTCCGACCGTATAGTTGGTGCCGTCACCGCCTCCTCAAATAGTTTCACCCCGTGCAACTGGTTCCGAGAGACAATATACAAAACACCCACAAATTGCAGAAACCTCACCTCCGGAAGGCATCTGGAGGAGGAATTCATCCACCGGGATCCATCTTTGCCCTGCGCAAATCCGGGAGGCTAAGGCATCGATCTTCATCATCCACCACTGCATCACCACCATCTCCATCCATCCCATCTACATCTTGTCTAGATCTTGTTGTAATTTCCGTACTCGTTGTGGATTTATACAAGTACTATTCATCTATGATAGATTCCATTGTTATTGCCATGATGTTGATTGCCTCCATCTCTGAGTAGATCTTTATTTCTTGGGGAGATGGAGAAACCCTAGTATGAGATTGAAATAAGATAAAGTCTATTATGATATTCATCGCTGTGACCATGTGTTAGATTTTCTACATCTTGACGTTGAGAGAAGTTGACCTCTCAATATTTGCCTCTCATGGGGACTTGATGGAGGGAACTACTTGTTGGTAGATGGAGGTGTGCTAGCACTTACAGTGACTATAAAGCTGTTGGCACCCCTTACGTATCAACTTGGGAAACCGAGGAAACTCATGGAACACTATCCATGCCATGGGATACGTCCTACAAGATTACGTCCCTTAATAGCATAGTAATTCAATTGATGCCGATTGCTGACCGCTGTGGTAAAGAGGATGATGTGAGCAGCGATTGCTGCCTATTTGTCCAAATATAGAGTTCCTCCCACACATACATAGTTGAGAATGTTCATGATGATAATCTTTATCTTAGCTCCTTATAATGCTAGTGGTGTATCCGCTACTCTCTTAGAACGGTTTTTCCGTATTGCAGTTCCAATCTCTCTTACATACGCGATTCTTACTTTCTGTATTTAGTTATTTTACTTCACTTTATTATTGCTCTTATACCTAACCCCAAAACACCTTTTTACACAATACTCGCATTTTATCTTGTCACTTAGAACTTTATCTAGCATTTCTATCATAATATTTATTTCAAGAGTTATTAGACTTCAGACTCCTGCTCCCTATGGGATTGATATCTTTATTTCAAAACTAGCTACAAACGATCTGTGCACTTGCAGGCATCATGCACACTAAGGGAGAAACAATCATTGGTATTTTAATAGGGATCATCTTATTAGGCTACCGTCGAGTATCTAATACTAGCACACAATAAGATATACAAACAATAAACATTGAATGCAAGAGTGATGCGATATGGTCCTTCTCGCTGTGATCTCCATCCCGCGCCTCCGGATTCCGGTGCCAGGGTTCCAGCACCATAGGCACCAGGGTACCGGTGCATTCCAGTGTGGTAGTCTGTCACCTCCATGACCATCTACTACTACTTAGCAACATAAGGTAATTACTTTACCTTTGCCACAACTATATCACATCACAACGCCCCTTGCAAAACAAAGTTAGACATCCCTTGACAAGGGGAGACCTCGGCAATGTCCATGGTGAAGGACTTAGGGTTTCGCGGAAAAGATAACGCTGGGGATTTCGTCGGATGTCAAGAAAACAATGGAGTCAAAGTCGCCTGAATATTTGGGAATCGCACTATTACAAGTTGTCTTGGAGTTTTCGGTACCCTTTCTTGGGCTTCTCCCATCCTATATATAATAGGCCGGGTCTCAAAGCTGTATGCGGATAGGTTTCATACACGCGTAATTACAATACCAACACAATGTCGGTTCATAGTCTCTTTTCTAATACAATTAAAGTCTTTGTTGGTTGCTTCCTTGGATTTTCATCTAAAGTCTTCATGGGCCGGAAGCCTTTTACCCAGTACCGGGTAGTAAATCATAAGCATCCGAGTAATCATACCTATGTCAGTAGCCCTCAAGACTCTACTTGAACCGCAGTTTCAGGTTGAGTCTCAAAGTTTTCTTTTCCCTTCTTTTCTTTTATGTTTATTATTTTTTATTTATTTTTCATAGGGATTTGGTACAACGAGTCTGATGCTTCCGATGGATCGGGAATCAGTTAATTGCTCCTGGGCAAAAACAAGGTTGTCCTACATCAAATTCAAGTCCCAAGCCTAAACTCGGAATTTACTACTAGCGTAATTCAGTTCGAGCCGCTGAGGTCTTATCGATACTGAATCCGAGTTTCTATTTTATCGGGTACCCAACGTGTCCGTCAGGATTTTTCATCGTATCGTTGATACGGATATTTTACTGGCAGAGCGCATTCTTGTGTGATTACCAGGCCACACAAGAAGAATCCTGGGGTCTTACCTTCATGTTTTTGAACACGGCATTCGGATTTTTGTCGCGTTGAGTGTGATCCAAGATTTTTTTATCTTTTTTGGCGGCTCAAGGACTTTTTGTTTTTCTATAACTGCTCCTGATAGTTTTATCTGTTGAAGGATTTTTCACTTGTCTTTCTTTATCAGGTGCACGCCAGCGCTCCTGATAGGAGTAGCCCCTGAGGCTATGCTCGGATATATGTATCAGAACATAGGCTCGAATATTGGACTTATGTTGCCAGTGTTTCTGTAGATTTTGTCGGGTGCACGACCAGTGCTCCTGATAGGAGTAGCCCCCGAGGCCATAGTCGCAATATTGTATATTCGATATCTTCTCCTGGAGGAATTTACTTTGACTCCAATTTTAATTCCTTCGGGTCATATCTCTTATAGCAAGCCGCAATTTCTGCAATGTCTCTGCTATGACGTCAGCAATGACGTATTTTATTCTGTTGGTTTTCAGAAGACACGTCCTGATAGGACATTTCGAATGTGGGGCCATGCAATAGTAATGATGATGCCTGATAGCGTGTTGAGCGGAGATTTTTGACTGCACGTCCCCTCTCCGCGCGAAGATCAAGGCGTCACGCGATGTCCTCCTGTTTTTACTACGGCAATAACTTCTTTAGATTTTTTCCTTTATGGAATCTTTTTAACACGTGTCACCATCGTGTGCTCTTCTATCGGTTCGATTTTGCATCGAACGGTCCGAACTTCACACCTTTGCTCTTTATAAGGAGAAGGAGATCTGTTTTACTATTTTACCTCGCCTTCCCTTGCTCCATCTTCTTCCTTGTGCTCTTGCTCCCTTGCGAACTCCTGCTCTGTGCCCGCGTTTCTCTTTCGCCGCCATGGGGAAAAGTAAGGCGGTGACTTCCACTGTGGCCACGAAGGCCACCAGGAAGAGGGCCGTCGGATGGGATCCTTCCAAGTGTATGGCGTGGCATCTTCGTGAGGCACGGAACTCTGGCCATCTGGCGGAAGGTTCCTTCAAGCTCCATGGAGACGAAGCTGCTCCCATCCCTCGAGCCTGGCTGGAGGGTAATGTTTCTCTCTTTTTTTCTCTACGGCCTTTCTCTTCCTATCCACAAATTTCTTCGCGGTCTTCTGTTTGTCTATGGCGTGCAGCTGTATCAGCTCACGCCTAACTCTATCCTCCATGTTGCTTGTTTCATCACTCTCTATGAGTGCTTTCTCGGGATTCATCCCCATTGGGGCCTGTGGAAGCATTTCTTCTATGTTCGCCGTAATGCCACTGACACTATTGTCCATGACGTTGGTGGCGCCATTTTCTCTATCCGCTCTGACATAGATTATTTTGATTTTAAGATCACTAATTCTGTCCAAGGATGGAAATCCAAGTGGTTTTATACCAAGGATCAACCACTTGAAGGCCAGTCTTTCGGTTTAGCCTCCTTTGATCCTAAGAAAACTTGCCGCAAACTTGACTCCTAGGATCAACGTTCTTCTGCCGAAGAAATGGCGGAAATCCAGCCCTATATTGATCGCATTTCGAATTTGCACCACGAAGTTGGCAAGGAACTGTTGGGTCTCTAGATCCTGGCATATTTTTTGTGGATCCGCGTCCAATCACTTCAGGCCCGACTCTCTGGTATGTGGGCATACACCGGGAAGAAGGATCTGATGAGGATTTAATCGGAAGACCTTACCCTGAAGGTGTATGAAAAAGGGTTCGAAGCTTCACCACCCTTACCAAGAAAAGCCCGGTTCCTTCAAGCTGTCTTGTGGAGCCCTTTGGCAAGAAAAACCCGTCTCCCCGAGGTAAATTTTCTTTGCATCCATCCATCTTTCCTCCCTTTTATTTGCGGATGAATAACCGATGCTTTTCCCATGTCTTCTGTTTGCGTAGGATTTTGATCATTTGTGCTCATTTCCTGCTCTTCCTGGAAGCTGTGATCCTCCTATCCATCCTCCCGCATCCGATGATCTCCCTATGACTGGGACTGCCACGGATTAGGAGATGGACTTTTCTGCTTCCGATTCTTCCTCGAAGATGCAATCCCTTCCATCATCTCGCTCTGGGGATTTTCGCGTGGAGCGTGCTGGTGATAAGAGGAAACGCTTGATACGTCCATTTTGCATCACTATTCTATATCATAATTTACTGTAATTCATTGATATATTTCATATTAAGAGATGATACTTATGTTATTTCATCTGTTTTTGCATGGTTGATGACTTTTGGAGGATGGACCGCTGAAGTAAGGATTCTGATGGAAAAGGCACTGTTTGGAGGAGAAATTCGCGAAGATTAGAAAATCCCGAAAAATATATGGAAAATCATATTTTTCCAGAAGACGAAGGATGTCAGAAGGGGGAGAGGAGATGGGCCACAGGGGGCCCACACCAGCCCTTGGCGCGGGCCACCCTTGGCCGTGCCACCAGGTGGTGTGGCCACCCTGGCCCACCTCTGGCTCTGATCTTTGGCGTATATATTCCCCACAAAACCCAAAGACTGGGGGGCGACCATAGAAAGATTCTGCCGCCTCTGCGGGGCGGAAAACTGCAGAGAGAGAAAGATCTCTCCGGCAGATAGAATTCTGCCGGGGGAATTCCTTCCCGGAGAGGGGAGATCATCGCCATCAACACCATCATCAAGATGGACTTCATCGGGATCATCATCATCATCTCCATCATCATCTCCACCAGCACCATCATCACCACTCCATACCGATGTAACAATTGGGTTGGATCTTACATAGTTCTTAGGGGAAACTTTCCTAGTGTTGATTACTTGTTGTATTTGATGCTATTGAGTGGAACCATTGAATTATTGTTATGTTCAGATTGTTGCTTATCATTAGATCATCTCTGATCTTGATCCATATGATGTCTTGTGAGTAGTTCCTTTAGTTCTTGAGGACATGGGAGAAGTCATGTTGTTAGTAGTGGAATTGTGTTGAGAAAGATTCAATAGTTTGTTATTTAAGTTGTGGTGTTATTTTTCTAGTGGTGTCATGTGAACATCGACTACATGACACTTCACCTTTATTGTCCTAGGGGAATGCATTATGTATTTGGCTACTAATCGTAGGGGTTGTCGGAGTGACAGAAACCTGAACCCCCGTTAGGAAACCTTTGCACAAGGGATGTCAGGATCTTAGAGTTTAAAGCGGTGGTTAGGTTTTTATCTTAATTACTTTCTTGTACTTGCGGATGCTTGCAAGGGGTTTAATCAAAAGTATGTATTAGTCCTAGGAAGGTTGGTACATTAGCACAGGTTCACCCACACAACACTTATCAAACTAAAGAAGATTAATCAACTATATGAAGCGAAAGCACTTGACGATATTCCCATGTGTCCTCGAGAACGTTTGGTCATCTTAAGTAATACAACCAGCTGGTCCTTTGCTAAAGAAAGGATTGGGCCACTTGCTGCATTTATTATCATTGTATTTTATTTACTCGCACTTTATTTATCTACATTATCAAAAACCCCTAAAAATCTGTTTGTTAAGTATTTATAGAGAATTCCTGCTCCAAGCCACTCGTCAACACCTTCTGCTCCTCGTTGGGTTCGACACTCTTACTTATTGAAAATACTGCGATACACCCCCTATACTTGTGGGTCATCAACGCTCTTATGCCAAAGAAAAGGACGAAAACTCGGATGCCTCCACTGTTTCCAAACCCCTTGATTCTTCTTAAGTTCTGACTGCTCCTGCCTAGATGAACCTATTCCGCTTTATGCAGGATGTATCTTCGTAAGTGTTGTACTGCTTTTTACTGTTTTATCGGGTAGTTCTATTGCTGATGCTTTCCAAATTGTTTGGTTTTTTTCCTTGTGCTGTGACGATGATGAAGATCCTCCCGCGTCTCCTCTTTGTACGCCTGCTGCCTGCTCTACAAGGAAATCTCCTCCGCCATCAATGGAGCCAAAGGAAAAGGTCGTGTCTTCTGTGGAGAAGATTATCCAGAAAGACGTTGCCACTTTGTCAAGGCCGTCACCGCAAAAAAGGAAGACAACGACTAGTAAAGGTGTGGCGATATCTGCAAATCCTGTTGATGTGGATATGAAGGATGTAAGTCACTCTATACTCTAGAATTTTTCTGCCCGTAGATTCTTTTCATTTTTCCTGATATCCCATGCCGTGATGTTTTTCTTCAGCCTTTGATGCGCGAGATGTTCGACATGGCCTCTCGCTTTATAAAAATTCGTGATGAAGCCGAAGAACTAAAGGGTATGTCCTATTCACCTTCGAGAATTCTTTGTGTGTTTCTCTTCTCCATTTTTATGATATATTTGTGCAACTGCTGCCAAGGAATCTGGAGTTATTTGGGACGAGGCGATGAAGCGTGCCGATGGTTTGGAGGCCAAACTACGGGTTGGTGAGGAGGCTTTGGAGGAGGCCAAGCAGAAGGCGAGAACTGATGCCGAAGAAGTGGCTAAGCAAGCCGATATTCGAGATGAAAATCTTCGGCAGCGCCTGGAGGCCCTTAATACTTCTTTGACTCGTAAGTTTTTTTTCTTGTATGGCTTTATTTCATTTCTTTCCTTTGATTCTTAACCATTTTCCTCTTCTTTTATTTTCAGAATTGACTAGCCAGTACTTGACGCTGCACGAAGACAAGAAGGTTGATCCTTTGTCGTATGCAGTTAGCACCTTGGAGGCCAACAACGTTCGTGGGCGCAACGTTCTTGTCCGCTCCTGCCGTGCCTTCAAAAGCCTTCACACCAAAATATTTCCAACCAAGGAGGTGCCGAACAATTTGAATGATCTTGTCACTGTCTTCAGTGCCGATCCCAGCCCCCTTGTTGGTTATAGCTTCACACAGTCGAAGAGTGGTGCCGAAACTTCAATGGCACTGGCGATGGCACACGGCGAGAAGGTCGACTGGGAGAAGGTTAGCTCCTTTGTCCCATCACCCCCAACAGCCAAGAAGTTGATCTGAAGCCTTATGTTAAGAGGGCCAGAAAGTATTATCGGCTGCTTTTGGGCCTAGGCTCAGGCTCGGAGATACTGGGTGCCCCTTCTGCTATGGGAGCTCCTTCTTCGACTGCTCCTGTAGCCAGTGCTCCTTTTGCTAGTGCTACTTTGTCCTTGGAGAAAGCGGATTCATAGGCTTTATTTTTTAATTTCTATTGTGTCTCCCATGCCGTTATTGTAATGAACCCTTAACTTATCCAGCTGCCTCTTGATTCCTTTTTACAAGAATGCAACTTTTGAATATATGCGTTTGAGTTCGCTTTATTATGCTGAACATTTCATATCTTTCGTGTCTTGCCAGATTTTGAATGAATCTTCAGCTCCTTCTGGATCCGTGCAACTGTCGGATACAATTCCGTCCTCATCTGTAGTAGGCGCAACTAATATCGCCATTGTGCGTACGGTGGACCCACCGTTGTACACTAAAAAAATTGAACAGGTGAAAAAACTTGAAGGAAGACTTCAGGTTGTTCAGTCAATGGTGGATGTTGCCCAATCTAAGACACGCCAGGCCCTTGATCGTGAAGCTTTTTGCTTGGAGGAAATTTCCAGGGCAAGTGAGAAGATATTATGTAAGTCTTCTTCCTCCGTTTTCTGTTGCTCCTTCTGATTTTCGGGAAGTCAAAGGTTTCTCCTGATTTGTAGGCATTCAATTGTGCGAGAGGGAGGAAACCCAACATCTGTGCAACTGAATGCAAGCTCTTGTGTCTGCCTCCCAAGATTTTGAGACAGATTTTTGGACTGATCATCGCCGTGCTTATACTATTGCGTTGCTTCAGGACCGCCTATCAGAGCTGGAGCAGTTTGTCAAGTGCTACCGCAGATCATTGGCCATTGTTTATAATGCAATGTTTCCTCGGGGTCCTTGATACATTGCAAATGTATCTATAATTTTTGATGTTCCATGCTTGGTTTTATCCACTTTCTTGTGTTTTGTTCCAACTTTGGAGTACTTTTCATATGATTTCTTGGACTAACCTATTAACAAGAGCCACAGTGCCAGCTGCCTGTTTTCTGCTGTTTTTGGTTCCAGGAAAGTCAGAAAATGAATATTCTCGGAATTGGACGGGACAAGAGCCAAAGTGCCTATTTTTCCGGAAGGGATCAAGTGCCAGAATACGAGACGGAGAAGGGCCAGGGAGCCACCACACCACCTGGCCGCGCGGCCAGGCCTGGCCTGTGCCAGGGGGTGGTGTGGCCGCTCCCGGCACCCGCTCGGCCTCTCCTTCCGCCTATATATTGCCCTCGGGACGAAAACCCTAAGTACCTAATCAAAAAATCCACGAAAGAGTCTGTAGCCGCCGTCATCTCCATCCCTAGATCGGGAGGGATCTGAAGCTCTTCCCGGCACCCTGCCGGAGAGGGGAATTCACCCTGGAGGCCTTCTTCATCACCATTCAAGCCTCCGGTGTGATGCGTGAGTAGTTCATCCTTGGACTACGGATCCATGTAGTAGCTAGATGGCTGGTTTGTCCTCCTTTGTGCTATCATGTTTAGATCTTGTGAGCTCCATTCATGATCAAGATCATCTATTTGTAATTCATACATGTTGTGTTTGTGGGGATCCGATGGATATTGAGATGCTATTTCAGATTGATTATTGATTCTATCATGTCTTTGTTATTTGAGATCTTCCATGCTTTCCATTGTTAGTAGCTATCTTGGCCAAGTAGATGCTAGCAACTCCAAGAGTTAGTATTTATGCTGGATAGTGGGTTCATGCCTCTGGTAATCTGGGGAAGTGACAAAAATCTCTAAGGTACTAGATGTGCTGTTGCTACTAGGGAGAAAACAACAATCCTTTGTTCATAGAATAATCGTATTGTTTACTTTACACGCGGTTCGTAAAGCAATAATCTATTAATTGCAACTTAATACTGGAGGGGGTTCGGATGATAACCTGAAGGTGGATTATTAGTCATAGATGCAGTTGGATGGCGGTCTATGTATTATGTTGTAATGCCCAATCAAGTCTCAGAGGAGTCAAGATGATTAGTATATGCATGTATTGCTTTCTCGGTGTTTGTCAATTGCCTCGCTGTAATTTGTTCACCCAACATGTTATCTATCTAAGGAGAGCCACCTCTAGTGAACTATGGATCCCGGTCCTTTTTCTTTACATATAATCTATAAACTATTTCTGCTTTGTGTTTACTTTCTGCAAACTTTTACTTCTTTCCATTCGATACGTTTAATCCTTTGTTTTCCGCAAAACACGGTGAGATTGACAACCCCATCGCAAGTTGGGGACAAAGTTCTGTGGTTGTGTTGTGTAGGTCTCCATGTTGCTACTAGCACCGGTAGTGCGCCCTGCCAAAGCTCAGCTAGCAACACCTTTGGGGTGTTTCCTTGCTCCTACTGGTTCGATTAAACCTTGGTTTCATAACTGAGGGAAAACTTACTGCTGTGCTCATCATACCTTCCTTTTGGGGTTCCCAACGAGCTCTACGTCGAAAGTCGAGCGCATCAAGACATTTTCTGGCGCCGTTGCCGGGGAGTCAAGGACATCTTCACAAGGGAGTCCCTCATAACCAATCTCTTTACTTTGTTGTTTTTGTTTTGCTTAGCTTTCTTTTTGCTTTGTTTGCTTGTTTTGTTCTTAAAAAAACACAAAAAAATTAGTTTTGCTTGTTTGCTTTCTTATTTGAAAACCCAAAAAAATGACTACTCTTGAAAACACTAAGTTGTGTGACTTCACTAGCACCAACAACAATGATTTTATGAGCACACCTATTGCTCCACCTGTGGCTGAAAATACTTTCTTTGAGATAAAACCTGCTTTGCTCAATCTTGTTATGAGAGAACAATTTTCTGGTATTGGTAATGAAGATGGTGCTTCCCATCTAAATAACTTTGTTGAACTTTGTGAGATGCAAAAGCATAGGGATATAGATGGTGGTATTATTAAACTGAAATTGTTTCCTTTCTCTTTGAGAGGAGAAGCTAAAGAATGGTTGAATTCCTTAACTAGGAATAGTATTGATTCTTGGACTAAGTGCAAAGATGCTTTTATTGGAAAATACTATCCTCCTGCTAAGATTATATCCATGAGAAGTGAAATAATGAAGTTTAAACAACTTGATAATGAGCATATTGCTCAAGCTTGGGAAAGAATGAAATCTTTGGTAAAGAATTGTCTCGCTCATGGACTGACTGCTTGGATGATCATCCAAACTTTTTATGCAGGATTGAACTATTATTCAAGGAACCTATTGGATTCTGCTGCTGGAGGTACCTTTATGACCATCACTTTGGGTGCTACAACAAAACTTTTGGACAATATGATGGTTAATTATTCTAAATGGCATACTGAGAGAGCTCCACAAGGTAAGAAGGTAAATTCTATTGAGGAAACCTCCTCCTTGAGTGATAAGATTGATATAATTATGTCTATGCTTGTTAATGGGAAAGCCCATATTGATCCAAATAATGTTCCTCTAGCTTCTTTTGTTGCTCAAGAAGAGCAAGTTGATGTGAACTTCATAAGAAATAACAACTTTGGCAACAATGCTTATGGTAATAATGCTTATAGGAACAATTTTGGTAACAACAATTATAAGCCATATCCTCCCAACAATGGTAATGCTTATGGAAATTCTTACAACAATAATAAGAGTGCTCCCTCTGAACTTGAAGTTATGCTGAAAGAAATATAGCATCTTTGGCTAAAGCTCAATCTACTTTGAATAAAATGGCTGCTAAACCTGAAACTAATGATAATCCTTTTGCAGCTACTAATGCTATACAAGTAAGAATTGATGAAAATGTTAGACTATTAGCTAAATTACATGCTAAGTGGGAAAGAGAAGATGAAATTGCTAGAAACATTAGTGTTTCTACTATCACCACCACTAGTGTTGAGGCAAGCAATAGTTCTACTACTTTAGATGATAAATTTGCTTTTGATCTTGATGGTTGCAACATCTCTGAAGTTATTAAGTTCCTACAAAAACTTGCTAAAAGTCCTAATGCTAGTGCTATGAACATGGCCTTTACAAAACACATTACTGATGCTCTCATAAAAATTAAAGAAGAAAAGATGAAACATAAAGCTTCTATTCCTATAAAACAAGAGGATGGTTGGGAACCCATCATTAATATGAAAGTGAATGACTTTGATTTCAAAGCTTTGTGTGATCTTGATAATAGTGTTTCTATTATGCCTAGAAGGATTTATGATATGCTTGATTTGCCTCCTCTTGAAGATTACTATTTGAATGTCCCACTTGATGATAATGCTAAAAAGAAACTCATGGGGAGTCTTAATGATGTTCTTATTATGGTTAATGATTCCTATGTCCCTGTTGATTTCTATGTTTTGGATGTTGAATACAATGCTTCTTGTCCTATTACTTTGGGAAGACCTTTTCTTAGAACTGTTGGTGCCATCATTGATCTGAAAGAAGGCACCATTAAATATCAACTCCCACTCAAGAAATCTATAGAACACTTCCCTAAAAAGAGAGAAAAGATTTTTTTTTGCTTCTCCTATGAAAACAAAAATTGGTCTTAATGCTTCTTCATTTGAGAACACTTGATTCTTTCTTTGCTTCTTATGCCTAACTTAAAGGCGTTAAATAAAAGTACTTATTAGGAGATAACCCAAAAGTTTTAGATGAGTCTTGAAAGTTATTACTTCATTAATTACCTCTCCTTATCCTTTTTATTTGCTTTTTGTGCCAAGAGTAACCTCTAATGAGAGAGAAGTAATGATTGGGAAAGTTGCTGTCCCGAAACAGATTTTTGTGCTTCACCGTAAAAATTCGTGAGAGAGCTCTGTATGTCGGATTGAGCTGTAATGTTTTGTGCTTCTGCCCCAGGTTGTTATATAACTTTCGTTAGTTCAACACTTTTTGATTTGAGCAACAGAAGGTCTTCGAAAAAATCCGTCTTTACCTGCTGGTCTGTTTTGATAGATTTCTGCCATTTTCTGCATTTGCTTCTTGTTGGTTCCTTCTTGAGTTCTTTTGGGGAATTTAGCTTTTTGAGGGAAGTGCTGCAGTATCTAGTGTTCTAATGGAAGTTTATTTGGTGCTAGAACTGACCTTCAGACTTATTTATCTTAAGTGCACTAATGTTGCTAATGAGATTGTGTGAAGTTTTGTATGAAGGAAAAATTACAGGTGTATGGAAGGAATGAGTAATGAGATGAAGGATGGACTAAAGCTCAAGCTTGGGGATGCCATGCGTGTCACCCCAAGAAATATCCAAAAAGTACAAGCGTCAAAGCTTGGGGATGCCCAAGGAATCCCCTTCTTCATCAATAAAAATTTCAGGTTTCTTCCAAACGCTTCATTTTTATTGTTTGATGCACAGTTGTGTTTTTCTTGGAGCGTCTTATTTTTTGTTTTCGTTTTGGTTTTCGTTTGCTTTGGTTTGCTTAGTTTTCTGAATAAATTGGTTGGGCCCCCTCTTTCATACATTGGTTTTCAAATAGTTTGGTTTGGTTTGCAAAAGAGTAGGAAAGTTCATGTCTATGTGGTAAAAAGAGCTTGTTTTTGACTGTGGCTATGCTTTGTCATGCCGTGCTTGATATTGTTTTGGCTTTATGCTTAGTATTCTTTGCTGTAGCATGGCTTGTTATAAACAATTGAAATTTCTTAATGTGCCTTGGATGAATCATGCGTTGTTTTAGCATATTAAAGCATAGTATAGTGGTATTCTCCTTTGATGCTTTATTTGGGTTGACTTGGCACATGCTCACACCATGTTATGACTATCTCAAGTCACCATAGCCTTTATGATCCTTTATTTTTCAACTTGTAGTATCACTTTATGCTTTGATCAATGATGTTTTGTCGCTCTGCATGATTATGGCCATTATTGCTCTCTTAGTTTGTCGCTCCGCCTTTTTGCTAGCCTCCACCACCAAGTATGAGTTCCACTCATGCATCCAACTCCCTAAACCAAGTTATTACAAAGAGTCCACCATACCTACCTACTAGCTTATGCTATTCCAAGTATATTCATGCTTTTGTTTACCTTCCACTTGTTATGAGAAAACTAGTGATTAAAGCTCTTACGAACTTGAAGGCACACTTTACTTTACTTGCCCTTAATAAGCTTGAACCATTATGTCTTCTATGTTGTATATGCTTGCACTTATTTGTTGGGAATTAGCAGAACCATGCTTTCATGGGGAACGCTTTCAACATTGCACTTGGTACTTGTACCTAGTTGATATCATGCTCTTTTGTATATGGATGTCGTCGGTGTGAAATGAAAGGGGAGCTTGTAAGTCCATGGAGTTATGTATATGTGTTAGAGAAACGCCTGGGTCATTGGTCTAATCCATGTCGACATGGTGGAAACCTGCACAGTAACCATAATGAGCTGTCTATGAAGCATTCTTCTTATAAAAAAAAGAGTCCTATATTGAGAAAAAAAGAGAAAAGAAAAAAAGAGATACTATGAAAAGAGGAAAGAGAGAAAAAAGCACCATATTCCCATGGTAAATAAGAAGATTGCTGAGATGCTCGTTGTCTGCTTGCCTTGTCATTTTGATATGGGGATTCTTCCGTATCATCAGGCAAGGGGTACCCCGTTGGCAGTTCTCTATGATACACATGTACCTACAATGACAAGAACTTACCGGTGACTAAACTTGAGTAGCATGAGGAGCGGCCCTCGTATACAATGGACATGAGATTTCTGACTTATACTTCATCAAGCATGTACACCATAGTTTGTTCACTTTAACCTTAATCACTTTAAGATGCTTATGATAGGGGCAATGATAGCTGAAAGCTATAAGTTCTATAATTTTTGGAAGCTCTTTATGAGACTTGAATCCCTACTTCCTTTTACAAAAGGCCTTTCTTCCACCATTATATTGAGTCTCCACCTTCTATCTTTATGCACTTACTTTGAGAGCATAGTGGCCATTCTTAGTTCTATGTGCATTGTCCCAAGACTAGTTGATTGATGCATACTTTGTTATTGCTTGTTTTAAACTATTGTATCTAGTCACTCTAATGAACTTTGAAGGTGTCCTATGCATTTATATTTGCTACTCTATTGAGGGACAAGCTGAATACTATTATGCTATGTTTTATTTATGTGAAACAAACAAACGTCTTGCAAAGCATTTTATTCATGAATCTTTTGTTTGTGCCTTTTCATGTTGCATCATAGTTTCTTTGCTTATTGCTAGAACTTTGTATTTCATGTTATGATTGAAGTACTATGATCCCAACTTTGAATTTTTTGCAAATACTTTGATCAAGTCTTTGATGGTGCATGTCACCTCAAAAATTATTCTTTCTTTTTATCACTTATCTACTCGAGGACGAGCAGGAGTTAAGCTTGGGGATGTTGATACATTGCAAATGTATCTATAATTTTTGATGTTCCATGCTTGGTTTTATCCACTTTCTTGTGTTTTGTTCTAACTTTGGAGTACTTTTCATATGATTTCTTGGACTAACCTATTAACAAGAGCCATAGTGCCAAATTTTCTGCTGTTTTTGGTTCCAGAAAGTCGAAAATGAATATTCTCGAAATTGACGGGACAAAAGCTAAAGTGCCTATTTTTCGGAAGGATCAAGTGCAGAATACGAGACGGAGAAGGGCCAGGAGCCACCACACCACCTGGCCAGGCGGCTTGGCTCGTGCTGGGGGTGGTGTGGCGCCCGGCACCCCCTCGGCCTCTCCTTCCGCCTATATATTGCCCTCGGACGAAAACCCTAAGTACCCGATCAAAAATCCACGAAAGAGTCTGTAGCCGCCGTCATCTCCATCCCTAGATCGGGAGGGATCTGAAGCTCTTCCCGGCATCCTGCCGGAGAGGGGAATTCACCCTGGAGGCCTTCTTCATCACCATGCAAGCCTCCGGTGTGATGCGTGAGTAGTTCATCCTTGGACTACGGATCCATGTAGTAGCTAGATGGCTGGTTTCTCCTCCTTTGTGCTTTCATGTTTAGATCTTGTGAGCTCCGTTCATGATCAAGATCATCTATTTTGAATTCATACATGTTGTGTTTGTGGGGATCTGATGGATATTGAGATGCTATTTCAGATTGATTATTGATTCTATCATGTCTTTGTTATTTGAGATCTTGCATGCTTTTTGTTGTTAGTAGCTATCTTGGCCAAGTAGATGCTAGCAACTCCAAGAGTTAGTATTTATGCTCGATAGTGGGTTCATGCCTCTGGTAATCTGGGGAAGTGACAGGAATCTCTAAGGTACTAGATGTGCTGTTGCTACTAGGGAGAAACAACAATCCTTTGTTCATAGAACAACCATATTGTTTACTTTACACGAAGTTCGTAAAGCAATAATCTGTTGCTTGCAACTTAATACTGGAGGGGGTTCGGATGATAACCTGAAGGTGGATTATTAGTCATAGATGCAGCTGGATGGCGGTCTATGTATTATGTTGTAATTCCCAATCAAGTCTCAGAGGAGTCAAGATGATTAGTATATGCATGTATTGCTTTCTCGGTGTTTGTCAATTGCCCCGTTGTAATTTGTTCACCCAGCATGTTATCTATCTAAGGAGAGCCACCTCTAGTGAACTATGGATCCCGTTCCTTTTTCTTTACATACAATCTATAAACTGTTTCTGCTTTGTGTTTACTTTCTGCAAACTTTTACTTCTTTCCATTCGATACGTTTAATCCTTTGTTTTCCGCAAAACACGGTGAGATTGATAACCTCATCGCAAGTTGGGGACAAAGTTCTGTGGTTGTGTTGTGCAGGTCTCCATGTTGCTACTAGCACCGGTAGTGCACCCTGCCAAAGCTCAGCCAACAACACCTTTGGGGTGTTTCCTTGCTCCTACTGGTTCGATTAAACCTTGGTTTCATAACTGAGGGAAAACTTACTGCTGTGCTCATCATACCTTCCTCTTGGGGTTCCCAACGAGCTCTACATCAAAAGTCGAGCGCATCAATCCTTAGCCTCAGACCTTGGCATATTTGCTTGCGAAGTTTCGACAAGGTGAAAGGATTCATCATTTCATGAAGCTTCAACTTGTGGCGGGTCCCAAGCTCATGCTTTCTTGGATACGTGTGCATCATCTGACGCTAGACTTGCATGATGTATCTTCGTGGCTACCTCCTTCTTCCGATGGTGGCCTTGTTGATATGTCGCCTCATTACGCTGTTGCTTGTGTAGCCTTTGTACTTTCTAGAAGAAATATTGTATAGAGCTACTTTATACTTGTCAAAAAGGTTGTATGTTTTACACGAGATTTTGATTGCATATCGTATTTTATTGAGGATTCAATGAACTTATGTCTTCCCTTATGTGCTATGGAATTTTGTATGCCAAGAAGTATTTTCTTTATTCATTGATAAACATAAGTGGATACATTGCGAGGGCGTGATCGCCTAGCCGTTGGCCTTTATTGAATATAAAGTGCATCAAACTGAAGTTTTTCTGTAGGAATTTCGGATTATGTTCTTGGGGTTCTTCATCATGCTCAGTGTTGGTATGTGTGGTAGTCTCGTCTTTTCGATGAGTGGGTCTTCCTATGCGGGACCGTTATGTGTTTGCTCTTCCGATGTTTGCTTTTTGTGGGTTTTCCCTTCGTGTAGTGATTCCTCATCCGCTATTTTCAGCTGTCCATGTTCTGTCTCCATCCCGAAAGATTCTGATATCTTGTTTGAATTCCCGATCGCAGCTGTCCGAGCGGCTGAAGCTTCATTTTACTATTATGACCCCATTGGGGGCTAGAATTTTTAGCACCAGATACGTGTAGTGAGGCACTGCCATGAACCTAGCGAATGCTGGCCGTCCAAGGATCGCGTGGTACTGAGATAGCCAGTCCATGACTTCGAACTCTAGCTTTTCATGTCTGAAGTTTTTCTTTGACCCGAAGACTACGTCGAGGTGGACTTTGCTCAATGGAATTTCGGCTTTTCCTGGAACTATCCCATGGAAAGTTGTGTCTGTAGATACTAGATTTGTCATGGAACAATTCATAGCCCGTAGAGTTTTGGCGTAAATCAGGTTGATGCTGCTTCCTGCATCCAAGAAAACTTTGCTCATGTCGAACCCGCCAATTTGTGCTTCTACTATTAGCGCTGACTGACCTGGTCGAGGGACCCGTAGTGGATGATCAGCTCTGCTGAAATTAATTTCCTATTCTGACCAATGGAGATAGTCAGGTGTAGGAGGTGGCTTTGTTACTGCCATGTTTACTTTCCTAGTGATCAACTTCTGTGTTCTGTTGGAGGGCAGTCCCTTCTAGATCATGGACATTGCTCCTTTTAACCTGGGATACTCGTCATCTTGATGTGTTGTGTTTTGCGACTGTCCTGCTGGAGGGTGCCCCTGTGGTGGCGGTGGCGCGCCAATAGCCAAAGCGCCAGGCGCGGTAGCGTAACCTCGATTTGCTGCTCCGGCTGCCCTTGTGTTGCATAGCTCTTGCATTTTTAAGAATGTTCAGCAGTCCTTTAGGAGGTGATTTGATCACCTTTTCCCTGTCGAGTCGACGTAGTAGTGCATATTGCAGGGTCCTTCCAACATTTGTCCTGCTAACATAGGTGGGTCTCGATTCATCGGCTGGTATCGTTGTTGCGACTGGCCTCCACCGATGTTGTCCCTGTTACCATGGTATCCGCTGTTGTAATCGTCGCTTCGTCGGTTGTCCCCTCCAGAGAAACTGGCTGCAACATAACTTGGTGTATTGTACCCAATGTTGGTTCGTCGTCTTCGATCATTATTGCACCTGTCCCTGTCTTCTTTGGGTGAACGGACTCTTTTGTTGTGTACCGCGTCCTCTCCATCAGCCCAACGATTGGCTATGTCCATCAGTTGCAAAATTGTCTTTGGCTTGGTTCGTCCTAGTTCTTCAATAAACTCCTACCGACGAAGTCCATCGTTGAATGCGTCGATTGCTCTTTCATTAGATATGGCTTCGGTCGAATTTTTTATGATGTTCCACCATTGGACGAAAGCCCGTATTGATTCTCTTGGATTTTGCTTGTAGGCCCGCAATTGCTGCAAAGACGCGGGTCGCTTGAATGTGGACTAGAAATTTCTGATAAACTTGACCTCAAGATCGTTCCAACTGCTGATAGAATCTTCGGGTAGTTGTCTTAGCCAGGAGCGTGTCGCGCCAGTTAGGTGCAACTATAAGCTTTACATTGCAGTAGCTTTGGATCCGCCTTGTATCCTGACGGTTGCTAGATAACCTGTCAGCCAAGCTTCGAGTTCTTGGAGACCATCGTACTTTTGACGATCTTGAGGTAATTTAAAGTCTCGTGGTACAGGAGTCTTGCGAACCCGTCGAGTAAAGCAACTGGCTCTGCATAGTTCTTGCTCTTCCTTGCTTTCACCGTCGTGATATCTTCGGGTGCTATGCTCTTCTCTAGACCGGTCGATGCTTCGCTGAGTGATGTCGTTTCTTGCATTGTTTCGCGGCTCTAATTCTGAAAAGTGAACCCGTTGTGGCGATCAAGATCGTCGGGTGTGTCCCACTTGCCGAGGGCTGCTGTGACGGCATGGGGATCTATCAATCTGTCGCGTGGTTCCTTGTTCTATTTGCGCAACAGATGCTCCTACCATGCCGAGATTCATCAGGGCAGAGCGGTGGAGGGCCGCACGAGGATCGTCGGGTGCGGGCTGTGTTGTAATTAGATATGTTTGTGCGGCCACAATGGCTGCCTAGGATATTTTTGCCTTGATGTTTCCAGCCTGGTCTATTGACATGAATGATAGATCAAAGTCTCGGATTAGTCCGCTCCTCTCTATTTCGGGGATATTTTCCAACCGAGATGCTCCTCTCCTTGGCGGTGCTCCTCCTATTACGCTGCTTGATCCTCGAGTGGAGCTTAACTGCGCTTGTTGTTGGCTAGATTCATCGGCTAATCTTTTCCTTTCGTCGAGTTTCCTCTGCATCCTGAGTAAGTCTCTCTTCTTGCGATGAAGCAGATATTGGTATGCTAATAGATCCTCGTGTGAGGCAGCCGCTGTCATCGGAACTGCTCCCAAAATTGCTTCCCTTGCTTTTGCCATGCCGCTGCTGGTAGCCAAAAAGTTTGCCTCTCGCCTCCACGTGGTTCTTCTTCTTCTTCTTCTCAATTTATGCGGTTAACTATTGGGTCTCCCCCGTTTCCTTGGCTTCCTTCATTGTCGTGATCTCCTGCATGGTGGCTAGAAAGAATATCATCGGGGTTAAAAATTGGGTTACAATTGGAGTCTTGCTGGGTCGAGGCATATCCGATGATCACGCATACTTGGTGCTGAGTGATACATGGACTGGTGATGTCATCGTCTGAACCGAGGGAGACACTGTTAGGTGAATCAGTGAATCCATCGGTTTTTGTTCTGGGTAGATTTCTGCCATCCCAATTCCAAAGTCGATGCTTTTGCTGATTTCTTCGGTTTCTGAATTTGCCGGGCTTGCTTCACGTGGTGGGGTTAGATGTGGATCTAATCCGAATGAGAGATTGCCGTAAAGACCATCAAGGTCCCTCAGATCCGTCTCGATTTGCTCGCTTTCTTCGCCTGCTTCGATCTGTGTTGTGGCATCCACGAAGGACCCGACGGAAGATGTTGGTACCACCGTAGGCGTAGGTTTTTCCACTGACGGTTCTGATGTGATCAGGGCCGAAGGATGCGATTCTTGTAGGTCTTCTACTTGGAAGTGGAAGCTTCTGACGATTAGATCGGATCCTCCGTTGAAATCGGCGGGTACCAATACAGGGTTGGGCGAGTGTGGAACTGCTTTCGTCAGGTTGATGCTTGGTGGAGAGCGGCCCGCCGAATCCATGGTTCCAGCGTTCAGGTTTCCCATAGACGGCGCCAATTGACGAGGGGAGACCTCGACAATGTCCATGGTGAAGGACTTAGGGTTTCACGGAAAAGAGAACACTGGGGATTTCGTCGGATGTCAGGAAAACAATGGAGTCAAAGTCGCCTGAATATTTGGGAATCACACTATTACAAGTTATGCAGGGTTTTCGGCCTCGCTATTTCTCCCGTCCTATATATAATAGGCCGGGTCTCAAAACTATATGGGGATAGGTTTCATACATGCGTAATTACAATACCAACACAATGTCGGTTCATAGTCTCTTCCTAATCTAATCTATACCTAATAATAAAGGACGGATTGTTTCTTTCGGTCCAACACTTTTTTAGACCCTTTTACCCTCCTACCAATCTACATATAACACACTAATGCCATCGGACCGTTTCTTTTCTTTTTTTCCCTCGCCACCGCCCCACCTCTGAGTTTAACCGGGTGCAGATTCATAGCAAGGGAAACTCTCCATAAAACAGACGTCTTGGGTATCCAAGAAGTCCACGCAATCCAGCATGTCTTCAAGACGATCGTGTTCAAATCGTCCGTGCAATAGGTCTCGCCGCTTCTAAATAGCAAGCCCACTACCACGGCGGCGTATACATACGTACCCAGCCCCCCACGGGGATCGCTGAGCGGCGACGCATCTGTCCCGCTGCCGGTGCAGTGATCCACCGGTAGAGGCATGGCGTGCTGGCCTAGGTCTACCGCACGCGTTCCTCCACTCTGGTAAGGCAAAAACCACAGCGGTAGAGGCCTGGACGTGAGCATCTCCGGCATGACTGCCGATCTAGACGACGGTGACGACGCTAGCCTTTAGGCAGCGAAACCACAACGGTAGAGGCCTGGACGAGAGCATCTCCGGCATGACCGCCAATCTAGACGATGGTGCCGCTAGCCTTTAGGCGCCGCGTCTCCGCCACCTTGACTTCGTCCAGATCTCCCCGGTGTTCTATGAGGGACCACAACTGATATAGTCCAGTGTAGAGGCATGCCGTCTAGTGCTTCCTCACATACAAGGAGATCCTGCATGAACTGGCGGAGAACATCCAAAAAATAGCGCGGTTTCTTGGGTTACCATTCACGTCGGCGAAGCGGGAGGCCGGCATGGTTGACGCGATCATGGAGCTGCTACGTAAACATGCAGAAGATGAGGAACTTGTAGGGTGCGGTGGGCGTGTTGGACGCCTCTTCAATGGCACCTTCTTCAGGAGAGGCGTGGCCGGCGATTGGAGTAACCACATGATGCAGGAGATGGTCGTCAGATTAGATGGGATCATAGAGAACGCCCGGGTCATAAACCTGCAGAAGCTACGGACGTCCCCAATGGCACCTTCTTCAGGAGAGGTGTGGCCGACCATTGAAGTAACCACATGACGGCCTAGATTATGCTGAGATTAGACGTGATCGCAGAGAATGCTCGGGGATTGCGTGTGCACGCCAAACCGATGGCACCCACCCAACAGCAGTAGAGATCAATCTTCCACTGCATTGGCAAGCAACGCTCTTGCACCTCTCCGATTTCTGAACAGGTATTAAAGCGGACCAGGCCGCAACAGTCACCGGTGAGGCCGCCGGCTGCAAGGACTACAACGGACAGGCGCATCAGAAACTCTCACAAGGTTGGTTCACCACCCGTCAAACCTATGCCCTGATTCAATAGGTAAGTAATCCCAATTCCAAAACTTACATGTTCTATCATCTAAGGCTCTATACAGGGCCGAATGTTCTTGGTTCCCACGCATAACTAAATTTAAAGGTTTGGATGTGTCTATTTGTTTTCATGACGTGATAATGCACTGCAGGGAGAACAGGACGTCTACCTTTGATTGTCTCTAGCTGATGATGATGATCTATCCTCAGGTTGTAACTGAATAATCTATGATTTCTTCCATTGATTTTGAGTAGTCTGGAGAATCTGGACTTTAGATAGTGACCTATGGAAGACATACTAAGGTATGTTCAGCTACAGGGCCGGTCCTGGTATTTCGGGAGCCCAGGGCAAAAAGTAGAACATGGGCCCCGAGAGAAGCATAACAATTGTCATTTATATATGTAGGTATAAAATATTACCAATAGAAATTAAGCCATATACGAAAGTGATTCTTTTGTCAAATAAATTGTATATAGTGTCCTAAATTTTCTTCCAACATTCGTAGATTCTAAATCAACGATATGTCAATATCAATATTATTGAATATAACATTATCTATGTCTAGAATCACGACATAGAGGTGGTCATGGGCGCCATGTTGTCAGCTATTGGTGACTTGGCTGCTCGTGGGGCCGACAATAGTTCAGGAATGATCAAAAGACAATGTGTGGGCCCAAAAAATTATCTAACTCCCTATTCTCATGCTTGAACGAAATATAATACTCCCTTCGTCTTAAAATAAATGTCGATCAATTTTAATACAGAGGAAGTACTTAATTCAGCACTTCTCAAATTGGTAGAACACTCAAATTGACTTTTAGTGATGTGCACATACTAGTCTATTCTTTTCCTATACATACTTTTTTTTGCGAATATCCTATACATAATATGTGCACATGTTCTAGAGAACAAAACGATGTACCTGTACTTTTTTAGCTCTTATTATGTAAGTATGTACATGCAGCCCCACGGCCCGGCCCTATTTCTTCTCTAGCTGAAGGACCCACCACACTTAATCTTATTCGTTGCTAACTAAACAAAAAAGAAAGGCCCAATGTAGGGACTGAGGCCCAAGCTCGGTCCTCCTGAAAAACAGCACAACGCTTCGTCCTCCCTAAACTGTATGCTTAGTCCTGAAAAACTGCTCTAATGGCGTCGCCATATTAGATCCTCCCGTCCGCCACTGCATAGGCTTAGTTAGGTCGGACTTGGGGCCCCCTCGATTTTGGGGCCCGGGGCGGCCGCCCCGCTCGCACCGCCCCAGGGCCGGGCCTGTTCAGCTACGATCTACCTAATTGCCCCTTTACATGCTTTTCATTATTTCTCTTGCAGATTCATCTCGAGTTTGCTAACTAGGTATGGCCAAACTTATCCATCCTTGAAACATAAAACTATATATTTTTTAAATAGCTCACGTATTGGATATCCTTGAAATAAAGTTGCCAACATTAATGTTGTGTCGATATCCTCTCTTTTATAACATACGATTTAAGACTACGACCTAAATAATATTAATGTTGTGCACAAAACCATATAATGATGATTCTTGTATTAGGAGACATTTTCTACATGGACAACATAATATATATTCCACTATGCAGGACTCTACACTTATTTATCGTTTAAATTTTGTTATTTTAATATAGACTCCATGTCGTTTGTAGTCCTCGAGTTCAAAAAAATTCCTTAATAATAATGTCTTTATTATTGGTCTTTCCATTGGCCATAAAGACATCTTTCACCATAATAAATTGTATTTCTTGATTTATAGTATCTTTCTATTTCTACTTACATATTTATAAACAGCCGGAGTATATACCCAGTACCTCCAGCGAACCGGGTACATGACGAAGGAAATAAGATAGTGTACTCTTGGGGGTGGAAACATAACCACCCAGAAAGAACCGTCGATCTTGAAAATAGCATAAGAGGTTATAGTCGGCCTTTTTTGTGTTTGAATAGACTCCTAGCTTTTATTTCCATTGCAACGCACGAACATTTGTGCTAGTTCAATTAAAGCCTTTGTTGGTTGCTTTCTTGGGTTGTCATTTGAAGTCTTCATGGACCGGAAGCCTTTTACACAGTACAGGGTAGTAAATCATAAGCATCCGAGTAATCATACCTATGTCACCTCTACTTTATCTTTGCATGTTTTACATGGCTGAATGGGCTTTCGCACAAGAACCGTTCTTACCTACGAACTTTCACCACAACGCTGATCGAGTAGTTATCTATACTACACCCCTTTCGGGGCCCTCCATTGCAAATGGTATACCAACTAATGAGAGAGAGACAGACACCCCAAAGCCACTTTATACGGTACAAGCCGTATGTGAAGCGTGGACCAGTCTCGCGAATGAACGCGTAAAGTCGGTTGGGGCCGCTTCATCAAGCATTGTTGTGGTATACACAAGTACACAAGTACACGTGGGAGGGTAACAACTAAAAGATCAATGCCCACATGCTACATCTCGTGTGTTCTACCCGGACTAGCAATACTATGCATAGATCTAGCTCGGATACCACTGTAGGGGTTCGCATATGAAAACAATAAATTTTTACCCTACGCCCCTAAACCCCTTTGTTGCCAGGACCTATCTATTAGTAATGCAGTAACAAGAGGGGCTTTTACAAACTTACCCTTGAAGACCGAAAAGCATTGTCAACGCTCTAGAGAGCATGGTTGATGTAGATGAGCCGAAGCCAACCTCAAGGTTGTGTTGAAGTCCCTGCACTCCTACGGCTCCAACGACTTCTAGTGCCTCAAGTGTGACACTTCGCAGGGACTTACATGCATCCGGTGCCTGGTGATGACTCCCGCTTCCCCGATCCAGCAGCAGTTGCGGAATTAGAGCTCCTGGATCCAAATCTCACAGCGCGACGGCGCTCCGCGGTGAAGATGTCTTTTGTTCATGTAGTCCAGACTTGGGACCGCGGTCACGAGAGAGAGAGAGAATTCAATTGGAGGTCTCCCCAAAAGTGAGGAAACCTTTATTGAATATTGTGTGTATTATTTGGTCAAAATACCCCACTATATATAGGGGAAATCCCACCCCAAAGCCAACTATCTTAGCATGGGACTAAACGAAGGAGGGGAGAGGGGGGCAGCCGCCGGCTAGCCAAGGATCCCCAAGTGGGCCCCACATGGGTGGCCAAGGCCCAGCCGACCATCGCCTTCCTCCTTTATCCTTTGGTCTTTCCCTCTTGGGTCCTTCTCCCTCCGGATTTGGCCAATAAGGTATTTTAACCCTTTAATTGATTTATCTTTTACTAAATAATTATAAATAAATGATTAAATCAATATTTATTCACATATTATTAAATCTCCGTGGCCATGGAACACCTTCCACCTCCACTCCGGACATCCTCCGGACTTACCAAAACCCTTCCGATTTTATCTCTTTATCTTCTTCGGTGATTCTACCGATCATGTAAACACTCTCTAAGCATCACCAAGCCATGAAGCGTGATACCCCACAGTTCGGGAACACTCCAGACATGGTAGGGACACTACCGGACCAATGATCAACAGAGGGACCTGGATGGCCATGTGACCCTTGTGCATTCCACGAAATCTTTCATTGTTTGAACCGTGACTGTCATGTCTTATTAATTTTTTCTCTCGATACTTGTATTGCCCGAGATCTAATAAATGACATCACCATGTAGGATTCAATCTCATTATAAAAAAATGCTACTTGACTCGTTTCAACAAGTGATATCCCTGTGATCAAATCACACGCTGCACAGCTATTGGATATAACTTCTCCGAGTGGGCCCTCGAGTATCTTTCCGTCACATGGATGGCCAAATCCTGCTCTTGACGTATAATGCCTTAACTGTTCCTCCAAATACCTGAACACACCTTTATGATCACTGTTTTACCAAGTGACGTTTGATGCTATCAAAGTACCCTCGGGAGACAGTGATTGATATAACCTCATGGTCTAAGGAATAGTCTAGTAGGTTTATTCTAATCATCATAACTTGAACTTTGTGACATGATCAGGTCATGATGTTTAGGTTGGGTATTAGTTCATCATCTCATTCTCATAATGAGTTGACTACATTTCCAACTGGCAAAAATACCACATGATCAGGAAACCTTGATCATCTATTGACCAATGAACCAATGACTAGAGTTTCACCAGAAACCTATGGTTGTTTATATATCACACGTGTATTGACGTTTCCTTTCAATACATTTATAGCATGATATGAAACTTAATCCTTATTATTATTTGTCTCTAGGGCATATTTCCAATAGATGCGCCTTTTCACCCCACCTCCTCCCCTCTTCCTCCCTCGTTGCCATGCCGCCGCCGACACCACCATTCCCGACTCCGCCTAAAGCTCACCGCTAGCAACGATGCCCACCACCGCACCACCCTCCACCTTCCTGTTTCCCAAGATTTCGCGTTGACTCCATGTTGCAGGCAGCTTCTCGGGAAACTTCTCGCCCCATGCCCGCGAAGTGTTCAAAATTTTGCCCAACCGGTGATGGACTCTGATGATGATGAGATGTTTGTCGTCCTGGTGGAGGAGGAAATGTATGCAACCGCCAATGATGAAGAACGTTTGAAGATCCTCGCTGCCTTGCCGGCATGTACGTACCGGGTGCAACACCACAACATGGTGGCTCAGCACAAGGACGCCGCAAGAGCAAGCCAAGACAGTTTCTAGAGGGGCACTGCATGTTGTACGCTGACTAGTTTGTTGATGATCTGATGCACGACATGACAACATTTCAGCACCATTTCAGGATGGGTCAGAAGCTCTTCATTAAGATTGTGCATACTATCCAGGAGTTCGACACGTACTTCAGATATAAGAAGAACTGCACCAGTACAGTAGGATTTTCCTCAATCAAAAAGTGCATGGCCACTTTGAGGATGCGTGCATATGGATCTCCCGCTGATTCACCAGTTGACTATATGCGCATGGCCGAGTCCATCGCCATTGAGTGCATGTAAAAGTTCTGTAAGATAGTGGTTGTAGTGTTTGGACCAAAATACTTGAGATCACCAAATGCTGAAGACACTGCTCAGATCCTAGCAATAAATGAAGCCAGGGGATTTCATGGGATGCTTGCAAGCATCAACTACATGAATTGGGCATGGAAGAACTGCCCATTTTCTTGGTAGGGAATGTGCAAAGGCCACAACGAAGATTGCAGTGTGATACTTGAGGAAGTAGCTACACATGATCTCTGGATTTGGTATTTCTTCTTCGGAATGGCATGATCTCATAACAATATCAACGTCCTGTAGTGCTCAAGTATCTTTGCTAAGTTTGTTTAAGGCCATGCTCCCCCAGTGGACTATGTGATAAATGGGCACCACTACAACAAGTGATACTACTTGGCATCTATCCAAGATGATCAACATTTGTGAATACTATCTCAAATCCTATTGTGGGCAAGAATTCCAACTTTGCCAAGGAGCAAGAAGCTTGTAGGAAGGATGTCAAGCGGACGTTTTGTGTGCTCCAAGCCCAATTTGTTATTGTATGGTACCCTGCTCTAAGCTGGTCGAAAGACCAGTTGTGGGAGGTGATGAATGCATGTGTGATTTTGACCAACATGATCATTGATAGTGACAAGGAGGAGCTGGTGATGAATGACAATGAACCATATTATAGATAGGGTTCTCTTGCAGCTGATGATCACGAGGTGCCAGCATCATGGGTTTCCTACGTTTCCATGTGTCTGGAGATCCGAAACCCACATATGCATCAACAATTGCAGCAGGATATGGTGGATCACCAGTGAAGGCACAAAGACAACACCTAGTTTGATGTGTTGTAATATTTGTTTCAAAACTTGTTTAAATTCATGCCAATCTATGGGCTTTGTTGTAATATTTGCAAGTTCTGGTCGAACCTCTGGCCTAATTTATGCTGAATTTGTGTGGAAGTGATGAATTTAAGTTTGTACTATTTTTTCCTATCAAATTTGCCGGCTAGGTGGTCGAACTGGGTGCATAGCTGGGAATCAGCGCCCCCACGTCAAAAGTTTCCACTAGTGCCCCCTGTGAGGCCCATTTTACCGCCAGAATTTGGTGCGGGGGCACTACGGCTAGAGATGCTCTCGGTTCCCCCAAAGAATTGTGGAAGTAAGAGCATCTCCACTCGGCAAGCGCATCTAATTTTTCCATTTCTTGGTCTGTATGGAGTTCTCGCACGGATGTCGTTATGGGGAGGCACCGACGTCCATCTGCTCCATGCATTCGATTCTTGTATACACTTTTTTGAAACTAATAAAATCTCAAACAATAAATGAATCAAATTAGACATAAATTCAACATAATAATTTAACAAGTTTAACAAAGATAACAAATAATTTAACAAGTTTTAAATCATCATTTCAAATAGATAAATAAACTAGGAGGCCCCTTTGAGAATCCAAAAATGTTCCACAAGACCATCATGTAGTTGGTGATGAGTATTTGTGTCTTAAAATTTTTGATGCCTGGTGAAAAAAGAAGCAAACACGGCCAACACATGGTGATCAACATTTGCAAGAGGACCCTGACAATAATACAGTTTAGTGTAAAACACAAGAGCATCCTGCTCACTCTCAATGATCATGTTGTGCAAGATCACACAGATAGTCATGACATCCCACATCTGATCTTTCGACCATGTAAGAGTGTGCTACCCGGACAATGGAAAATTGAGCTTGAAACACACCAAATGTTTGCTCTACATCCTTCCTGCAAGCCTCTTGTTGCATCGCAAACCAAGATTTTTTCCCTGCAGCCATATGGTTTGAGATTTTCTTCACAAATGGATAGATGTCATCTACCAGATAGTGTCCCTTGGCATAGTGGTTCCCATTGATATCAAACTCCATCGGAGGATCATTGGCTTCAACAAACTTGGCGAACATATTTGAGCACTACAGTACATTGATGTCATTGTGCGATCCTTCCATACGGAAGAAAACATGTAAAATCCACAAATTCTAATTTGCCAGTGCCTCAAGTACCGCAGTGCATGGTCCTTTATGACCTTTGTACATGCCTTAATGTGAAAATGGGTAGTTTTTCCATACCCAAGTCATACAATCAATGCTTCCAAGCATCATAAAAACCCTCTTTTTTGCATTCTGTGCCATGAACCGACCTATGTCTTCTACATTGGATGTTCTTAGGTACTTCTTTGCAAACACTACCACTATTGCCCTGTAGAACCTGTACATGCAATCGTTGGTTGTATTCTCGGCCATGTGCAGGTAGCTATCCTGTGTATATGCAGGAATTCTATATGCAAGCATCCGGAGGGAAACTATACATTTCTAAATTGTGGAGAAACCAAGCAAGCCGATAGAGTCTCTCTTCAGTTTCATGTTTTCGTCGAACTCCCTCAAATTCTCAAGAATTTCCAGGAAGATCTTCCTGCTCATCCTAAAACAACACCGAGATTGAAGGAGATATGCCCTAGAGGCAAAAAATAAATAGGTTTTTTTTATCATATCTCAAATTCGTTCATAATAGTTTTGCAGCATGCTATAACTGTATCAAGTGGAAACACTGATACATGTGTGGTACATAAACAAACCACAATCCCTAGTAGCCTCTATAGCACTAGTTCATTAGGCAACCAATGATCAAGGTTTCCTGATCATGAAGCACTTATGCCAGTTGAAAATGAAGTCATGTCATTGTCAACACCCAGATTTTTAATCCCAGATGCCCGTTATGCCCTACCTCGCAATCCCAGGATTACCATTTTTGCGAGACATAACGGATTGGATATCACAGTACATCATCCATTACAAACCATACATAAGGTTTTACACAAATAAGGATCTCATGATCCAGTCTTTAATACAACAAACAGCGGAAATAAAAGATAAGCGTAGCGGTGGGGTCCGTCTTTAGGGGCACATGCAATGTTGACGAAGGCAGATAGTCCTAGTTATCATAGCCGTCCTGCTGACCATCATCTTGATAATCTCCTTCATAGTCTAGCCATGATAATAGCCAGGGACAAAAGCCATGAGTACTCTTCAAGTACTCGCAAACTACTATTAACAGGTACTATAATTCTAAGTCAAAGTGCTGAATCTAATTTAACTATCAAGTTAAGTTTGAAACCTAAGCTGAGTTCAGAAGCAAAGAAAGATAAAGTAAAGTTCTAGAATCACTTAAGTTGGGAAGCTATTATCATCAACACAACCCTGTTGTGGTCAAGTCAAAGTTCATCATTCATTTCAAGTTATTTAGAAAACATCTGACAACAAAACAGTATGGCCATTCCAACTGTCCATAATCATGACGCAGCTATTGAATAGTTTGACACTCTGCAGAGGTGGTACACTTTCACCACAAGATTCGATACATCTGTCAGGGATAACCCTGAATCATCATACTTAGTATACAGATAATCAAACATAACCTTCCCTTTACACACCCTAGTACAAGCACCTCTCCTATGAGCATGGCCTCCCAACCATGACCATCAGTCATCTTGGGCACTTCATAGGTGGACAACATTGAGAGGTAGCCTCATCTCAAACCTCTCCCGTGAGGGAACTAATACTAATGCATATAAATTTCCAGTTAAGCCTTACCCAATTCAGGTAGTGTGGTTGTACGGTAAATTTGGAATGGTATCGCATCCGAATCCAACCATCAGTTTTATAAAAGGGTTAAGGCTCATGCCTCATCATTTTCATCATCATAAACCAGTTGTGTCTCTCAACACATGTCAAAACATCTCAATAGAATGACTCATCATTCCAGGGTTCACAATTCATTTTCACCAAGTGCTCCCATCTAAAGTGACTCAAGTTTTTGATCTACTCTAACATACTAAGTTAAGAGTGTTCACTAAAGGGGAAAGATGGGATCAATCTCATGCCATAGAATGACATCTAAAGGTTTCTAAGTAGGTCAAGTTCTATACTTTTTATGCTACCTTCAAAATAAGTAAGGAACTTTGCATACTAAGGGGAGTAAAACTTGTAAGTAAGGCTTGGGGTACTAATAGTTAAAAAGGGGTGTGATCAAAGCATGCCTAAAGCATCCTTGCTCATTCATCTAGCTTAATTCTAGCCTTCTAACAATAGCTTGCCTTGGTTGGTGTAGTGGTTGAAGTTTTCTTCTTCTTCTTCTTCTTGTTGGTAGAACTCCTCCTCCTCGAAAGCTTGGTCGGTACTAGCGTCTATAAATACATAGGGAGTAGACAATCACCAAACAATACTTAACTAGGCTAAGTAGCATTCTAAAACACACAATTGATGATCTATTATCATCACAAACATCACAAGTTTAATTCAATAGTTTCAACCTTTTTATTTTAGAAAAGTAATTTCTACTCATTGAAAAATTAACTAACATTTAATATTCACCACTTCAAACATGGGATCATGTGGACACATGTCCTCACCACATATTCTAACATGTGGGAATGAGATTTAAAGGTTGGATCAATATTACTTTAGTTTAAGTTTATTATTTAATGATTTAAAGTGACTAGAAATGCCTATATAGCATTATTTTGGTACTAGTACAAAGTCACTGCGTGTCAATATTAATATTATTACATGGTTAGATAGATATGATGAAATGTGATTTTTGAGAGTTGGAATCAACTCAAAAGCTAACTTGGTTGATTTTATAAAAATGTTGCAAGTTGCAAAAGCTTCTGTCTTCTCATTTTTATTAGGAGAGATCTATAACTCTAATTGAATTAAATCCAACGAGCTTGGATAGATTATTTTAATACCTTTCAGACAAAATTGGTTTCATACAATTTGGATTTCTAAAACTCTCTGAATTGATTTTCAAACTAGTGGACAGAAACTAGATTTAACTAAAAAGAAAAATCCAGATTTGAATCGATGGGCTAGCGCGGGAAAAGGAATGGGCCGGCCCAGTGGCGCTCCGCGGCGCGGGGCTCAGCTGACAGGGGGTCCCACGTGTCAGCGGCACTTAAAAGCAACGGTATCTTGTGTGGTAGTAGGATTAGAAGCGAGATCAACGGCTGAGGGTCGTCGTTGACGACGAACAGGTCGCCGGCGAGCTCGACCCCTAGCGGCTCGGTGGGGGTCTACTGGGGGCGTACCAGGGCTCCAGCAGGGTCGGCGAGGCGGGCAAACAACGTGGAAGACGACGGCGAGGTGAGGCGCGGTTGCGACGGAGCTTGGGGTGGTCGCAATCAACGGTGCCCTTCTCCTCCTGCCGCGGCTGCTCCGACTCCAATTCCAGCGAGCTGCTGCTCCACTTGCTCCGGCTAGAGGTGGATGAGGTTCAGAGAGGTGAGGGGAGTGGAATGGTGTGGAGAGAAGAGGCTGGGGTGGGCTCCTTTTATAGGCCCGACGGTGAGACCGAGCGGGATGGGCAGGCGACTCCGGCGACAAGGCTACGACGGGGTAGAGGCATGGCTGGGGGTGGCGATCGATGGGCGCTTCCCTGGCGGTGCTCTAGGAATTGAATGCGATCGTAGGGAAGGTGGCACACGGTCTAGGCGAGGTTGCGCTCTACGCGGCCGAAGCGGCGGTGTCCACGGCGAGCGGTGGCTGTGAGGCTTTGGGCGGCGAACGGGGATGTCTGGGGTGTTCTCCAGGTCGAGGTGGAGCAGCGGGCGCGGGCTGGTGCCAAGGGATGGTCTGTGCGAGCGGGGAGAGGGCATGCTCTGGGGGCGGCGTCGGCATGCTCGACCGGCTCCGGGCATGGCGGTTCCTGGCCGCTTTGCTCTCTGTCTCTGGCCTGGGGCTGGTTGGGCGGTGGAGGTGGACCACTGGCAAGCTGCTAGACATGAGGAGAGGGGCTAGAGAGGGTTGCTGCTGCGAGTGCATTGTCGGTCGGCGAGGTGGTGCTCGGCATGGCATGGCAGTGCAGCTAGGGGGTAGGGAAGAGGCTGGTTAGGCTCTGGTTAGATCAAGAGGGGACAAGGGGATTAAATGGGGATCAATTGGGGGCAAAACCCTGTAGTAAACAGTGAGTTAGGATTAGAGTAGAGATTATGCATGTCAAGTGTTTGATGAAATGGCCACATGAAAGAAAGTTTTGAATTTAGGTTCCAGAAATTTTGAGTGATCTCCACTAGTGATAGGTAGTCTCTGGTTGCAAGGGTTTTGAAAGTGGAGCTCAAATAGATGGTTTTTAAATAGGGGTGATCTATGCATATGCATTAGATTCAATTTTAAACTGTCATTTAAAATAGTTAACATAATGTTTTTAGCAGATCAAAAGGTGGGCCTTGGTACCTCATTATGTGTACTAGCAAGGGGTGCAAAGATCAAGAATTGTTTCTGTTAAGAATTGAGTACTAGGAATAGCCAAAGTAGGCAAGAGAGTTAAATTTGCCAAAATGACCATTCCTTCTTTTTAATTCTTTTTGATTTGATTTTCTTCAGGAGAAGTTTGGGAATGATGTAGATGATGTTTAAATCACCTAAGAAACATTTTACAAGCATTGGATCAATCAATCATGGCAATTCAAACAACTCCCATTTTAAATGCATACACATATGAATGCTTTCATTTTAAATTTGGATTTTTTTTGTTAGCCCTATTTTTATATGATTTGATCTTGATAAGCTTGGATTAAAGTTTTGGGATGTTACAAACCTTCCCCCCTTAAACAAAATCTCGTCCCGAGATTTACAAAGAAAACTAGGAACTAAAGAGATCTGGGAACTCTGTTCTAATGTAATCTTCGCGTTCCCAAGTAGCTTCCTCCTCGGTATGGTTGCTCCACTGAATCTTGAGAAACTTGATACTCCTGGTCCTGGTGGTTCTGTAGGCTTCTTCTAAGATACGGATGGGTACTTCCCGATAGGTCAGGTCATTGTTGATTTCCACAGCTCTGTGATCGATATTCTTGAAAACTTCAGTCTTCTCAGGCACTTCCAAGCATTTGCGAAGTAACGAGATATGGAACACATTGTGGATGGTGACATCTCTTGAGCATTCCGGTTGATACGATACTTCTCCTCGGTGGTTCGAATCTTGAAAGGTCCGATATATCTGAGCTAACTTTCCTTCGATCAAGCGTTGAGTTCCCTTCAATGGTGAAACCTTGAGATATACGAAATCTCCGACATTGAAAGTCAGGTCTCTCCTTCTTTTTTCAGCATAACTCTTCTGTCTGAATTGGGCGGTCTTGAGGTGCTCACGGACTTTGTGAACTTTCTCTTCTACTTCTCGGAGAATGTCGGGTCCAAAGATCTGACTCTCTCCTACTTGCCACCAATTCAAAGGGGTATGACACTTTCTTCCATATAGGAATTCAAATGGTGCCATCTGCAAACTAGCTTGATAGCTATTGTTATATGAGAATTCTGTGAAAGGCAGGCAGTCTTCATATTTTGATCCGTATTCCAACACACAAGCTCTAAGCATATCCTCTAGGATCTGGTTGACTCTCTTAGTTTGTCCATCTGTTTGCAGGTGATAAGCGGTACTGAAGTTCAACTTGGTTCCTAAACCTTCTTGAACTTTCTGCCAAAATCTCGAGGTAAACTGGGTTCCTCGATCTGATACGATGGTCTTGGGGGTTCCATGCAGACTAACAATCCTAGCAATGTATAGCTCTGCTAGCTTTGCACTCTGGTAGGTTGTCTTGACAGGTATGAAGTGGGCTACCTCGGACAGTCTATCAACTATGACCCAGATTGAGTCATTTCCCCTACTAGAAGTAGGTAAACCGGTGATAAAGTCCATTCCGACGGAATCCCATTTCCATTCCGGAATCTGCAAAGGTTGCAATAGTCCTACAGGTCTCTGATGCTCTGCTTTGACTCTTTCACAGATGTCACATTTGGCGATGTAGCTTCTGATCTCTCTTTTCATCTTGTGCCACCAAAATTGCTTTTTCAAATCCTGATACATCTTTGTTCCTCCGGGGTGGATAGAATAAAGAGTATCATGAGATTCCTTCATGATAACTTCCTTCAGCTCCGAATCTGCTGGCACACAGATACGTCCTTTGTACCACAGTACACCTTCTTCGTCTTTGGTGAATCCAGGTACCTTTCTTGTACCAATACGACGTTTGATTCCGTCGATACTTTCATTTACCTTCTGGGCTTCCTTGATTTGGCTAATCACAGTGGGTTGAAGTTCAATGCTAGCTAGGAATCCTTTGCTAACTAACTCAGTCCTGAACTACTCCAACTCCTCATACAAACTTGGTTGCTTCTCTTTGATCATGGTGTTAAGCCTACACGACAATCTGCTAAGAGCATCCGCTACCACATTGGCTTTGCCGGGGTGATAGTGAATGTCAAGGTCATAATCCTTGATTAACTCTATCCATCTTCTTTGCCTCATATTCAGCTCCTTCTGGGTGAAGATATACTTCAAGCTCTTATGATCTGAGTAAATCTCACAACGATTACCCATCAAATAATGACGCCATGTCTTCAATGCTAGAACCATGGCTGCTAACTCAAGATCATGGGTCGGATAGTTCTGCTCATGTTGCTTCAATTGTCGAGACAGATACGCGATGACTTTGCCTTCTTGCATCAATACACATCCTAGGCCAATCTTGGATGCATCACAATACACATCAAACGGCTTCTTGATGTCTGGCATGATCAAAATTGGGGCTGATATCAATCTCTTCTCTAGCTCTTGGAAACTGGCTTCACACTTGTCTGTCCATTCAAACTTCTTGTCCTTCTTCAACAATTGGGTCATTGGTCGGGCTATGCTCGAGAATCCTTCTACGAACTTGCAGTAATATCCCGCTAATCTGAGAAATGAACGAACTTGGGTTTGATTGGTTGGGGCTTCCCATCCTTCAACATCTTTGATCTTGGTGGGATCAATAGAGACTCCTCCGGCAGAAACAATATGTCCTAGGAATCCTACTTCTTTCAGCCAAAACTCACACTTGCTGAACTTGGCATACAACTGATGCTCTCTCAGGGTTTCTAGAATGATTCTCAGATGTTGCTCATGCTCTTCTTCTGACTTGGAGTAGATAAAGATGTCGTCAATAAACACAACTACAAACTTATCTAGGAAATTCATAAAGATCTTATTCATGAGATTCATGAAATAAGCAGGGGCATTGGTTAATCCAAAATACATAACCGTATACTCGTATAAACCATCGCGAGTAGTAAAGGCGGTCTTCGGAATATCCGTTGCACGAATTTTAAGTTGGTGATAACCAGTTCGAAGATCAATCTTTGAGAAGACTTGAGCTCCAGTCAACTGATCAAATAGATCCTCTATCTTTGGCAAAGGGTACTTGTTCTTTATGGTGACGTCATTCAACTTTCTGTAATCTGTACACAGACGATTGCCTCCATCTTTCTTGTCGACGAATAACACTGATGATCTCCATGGCGATGCGCTTGGCTGAATCGAGCCTGTTGCTAACATGGCATCCAACTGCTTCTTTAGTTCCACTAACTCTGCGGGGTTCATGGTATAGGGTCTCTGGGATATAGGTCCGGTTCCGGGGATTAGTTCGATAATGAACTCAATATCCCTATCCGGGGGCATACCTGGCAATTCATCTGGGAATACGTCGGGGTATTCACAGACTACTCTGACTTGGTCAATGGTGGGCAGGGCTACACTCTTGTTGCATTTGAATTGACGGGGTAAGGTTTCAGAGATATGCTCTATTGTTACTCGAACTCTTTGGTCATGGTGATGGCGTTCTTAGCACAGTCTATCAATCCTTTATGCCTTGACATCCAGTCCATACCTAGTACTACTTCCAATCCTTTGGTTCCAAGTACAATTAGGTTGGCATAAAAATCTATCCCATGTATTCTGATAGGTACAACTTTGCAAATTTTTCTAGCTTTTGTTATTGAACCGGGGATTTGAACTATCATGACATGCTTCAGGTTGGTTGGGCGAATCTTACTAGTGCATACAAATTCTTCGGTGACAAATGAATGCGATGATCCAGAATCAAACAATACTCTTGCTAAAACTGAGTTGACAGAAAACATACCCAGCACTACATCTGGCGCTTCCTGGGCTTCTTCTGCGTTCATGTGGAAGAGACGACCGTTGTGGTTGTGCGGGTTCCCTGGGGCAAATCTCCTTCCTGGTTGAACACGGCGCTGCTGCTGAGCTGGGGCATTCACAGGGGCATTGGCGGTAGTCTTCTTGGGACACTCATTGGAGTAGTGACCCTTCACTCCACACTCGAAACAAGTGATCTGGGACTTGTCCTTGACTGCGACAGGCACAGCATTGCTGCCAGTTCTGGGCGCAGTGTTGTTGTTGTTGTTCTTGGGAGGGGCACGGTTGAAATTGTTGGCATTACCGGAGTTGTGATTGTTTCCTCCGGGCTTCACATTACCTCCGCTACGGTTGGGGTAGCTTGGGCGAGAATTTGGGGGTCGGTTGTTCCTTGGTGCATATCCTGGTGAGGGGATGGGACGGTACTTCTGGTGACTACTGGATCCAGACTGCTACATCATACGACGCTTGCGGTTGTCGTTTGCCTGGTTAATCTTCCCTTCCATCTGAATGGCAGAGTCGACTAGCTCTTCGAGATCATCAAAACGGATGTTGACGAGGACAATCTGCATCTCATCATGCAGTCCGCTTAAGAATCTCTCCTTCTTCTTGGCCTCCGTGTTGATCTCATTCGGTGCATATCTGGCAAGTGACAAGAATCTGTCACGGTACTCCACCACAGTTATTCTTCCTTGCTTCAATTCGCGGAATTCATCTCTCATCCTGTTGACAAGACCTTGCGGCACGTGGGTGCGGCTGAACTTGACCTTGAATGCTTCCCAGGTCATCACCTGGCCATGGTTCATATTGCGGATGCTATTCCACCAAGCTCTTGCATCTCCCGCCAGATAGTGGGTGGCGTAGAGAACTTTCTCATTCTCATCAACTCTGGCAACCTCTAAGTTGTTTTCCATGGTGCGTAACGGTCATCTTGACATCTAATGGGTTTTCAGATTGGTTAAAGATTGGGGGATTGGTGTTCTGAAAGTTTTTGAGTTTGGATCCTTGGTGATCCTGATTTCCATGTCCTTGGTTGTTGAGAGCCATCTGGGCGATCTGCTGCAATGTTGCTAAGTTGGCTTGATGCTCGGCCCTGCTTGCTTCACGGTCCGTGATGAAATTCTGCAAGATCTGTAGCATTGGGTCCTACGACGAGCTGCTCCCTCCTTGGTTTCCACGAGTCATCTGAAGATTGAGATAGATATAGGGGTAAGAGGGAAATTCTAAGGTTCATGGTTTTGGGTTTTCAAAGCTAAAACATTGAGTTAGACTTAGATTTTTAAACTAACTTCATTTTCATTCATGAAAGCAAGCACCCGATACAACACACACCACAACAATCAAAGGGGAAAACAGATGGTTTGAAGAACCATTCTGCAAGCTACGATACAATGAGCTGATACATCTCATGCTACGACAGTGCTCTAGTGCCTCTACTCATTGTCGATGAAGTCGGAGTCTTCATCATCAGTGTAGAAGTCCACAACATCCTCCTCCAGAAAGTCATCATCGTTGCTGAGGTAAGAATCCATATCTCCCTGGATGTCTTCACCCTCATCTTCTTCTTCCTTGGCGGCAAGCTGAGCTTCCTGCTCCTTGACGGTCTTCTCGAGGTCGGCCACCTTCTTGCGAATACGGGCGATGGTGCGATCCTTCTTTGCACGCTGGCGACGAAGAGACTGGCGATCTTGGACGAGCAGTGCGAAAGTCTGGGCCTTCTGGTCGGCAATGGCACGGTTCTGGTTGGCTAACTCCCTGGCATTGTCTAGTTCCTGCTGTCTGTCATGAAGCAAGAAGTCAAGGTTCTCCACTTGACGCCTCAACTCTGGGTGATTGGCATCTCCATCGGCATTCCCATGAAGTCACGTCTTGCATAGTGGGCAAAACGGGTTCCTTGGATCTTGTTGATGCTGAGGGCACATAGACGTGCGAGAGCTTCATGCATTGCCCTGGCTAATCCATCTAGCCAGTTGTTCTCTCTCATGGAGAACTGAATTCTCCCGGAAGTTGGTGCTTTGATGCTTCCTCGAAGGTCCGCAGTGACTAGCCATTGTAGGTCTCCTCCTGGGGGTCCTGGAAGTTGAGCTCCAAGAAACTCCGGATGTGGGCGTCCCAGTAACTCCGACAGTGAATCCAGATCTCTCTCGAAGATCAGCTGACCTCCGTTTCCCAATTGGTAAAACTTGCTGAACTGAGTCTCCATCTACAAGAATTAAGGATGAGGAAGTTAGTGAAGTGATCAAGTGTGTCAAATTTTAAGTAGTAATGTAAAAAATTTGAGGAACATGTATTTTTGAGAAAGAATGAGTTCACAAGGGTAAGAGGGGAAATAGTTTTTCATAAATACTCACATTGGTTTTGAAGCTAAGTTTTTGGTTTGGACGTCCATTCTAACTAGGGTCTCCCATGGTCAGTATGGCTCTGATACCAACTTGTCAACACCCGGATTTTTAATCCCAGATACCCGTTATGCCCTACCTCGCAATCCCAGGATTACCATTTTTGTGAGACATAACGGATTGGATATCACAGTACATTATCCATTACAAACCATACATAAGGTTTTACACAAATAAGGATCTCATGATCCAGTCTTTAATACAACAAGCAGCGGAAATAAAAGATAAGCGTAGCGGTGGGGTCCATCTTCAGGGGCACAGTAATGCGACGAAGGCGATAGTCCTAGTTATCATAGCCGTCCTGCTGACCATCATCTTGATAATCTCCTTCATAGTCTGGCCATGATAATAGCCAGGGACAAAAGCCATGAGTACTCTTCAAGTACTCGCAAACTACTATTAACAGGTACTATAATTCTAAGTTAAAGTGCTGAATCTAATTTAACTATCAAGTTAAGTTTGAAACCTAAGCTGAGTTCAGAAGCAAAGAAAGATAAAGTAAAGTTCTAGAATCACTTAAGTTGGGAAGCTATTATCATCAACACAACCCTGTTGTGGTCAAGTCAAAGTTCATCATTCATTTCAAGTTATTTAGAAAACATCTGACAACAAAACAGTATGGCCATTCCAACTGTCCATAATCATGACGCAGCTATTCAATAGTTTGACACTCTACGAGGTGGTACACTTTCACCACAAGATTCGATACATCTGGGGATAACCCTGAATCATCATACTTAGTATCTGAGATAATCAAACATAACCTTCCCTTTACACACCCTAGTACAAGCACCTCTCCTATGAGCATGGCCTCCCAACCATGACCATCAGTCATCTTGGGCACTTCATAGGTGGACAACATTGAGAGGTAGCCTCATCTCAAACCTCTCCCGTGAGGGAACTAATACTAATGCATATAAATTTCCAGTTAAGCCTTACCCAATTCAGGTAGTGTGGTTGTACGGTAAATTTGGAATGGTATCGCATCCGAATCCAACCATCAGTTTTATAAAAGGGTTAAGGCTCATGCCTCATCATTTTCATCATCATAAACCAGTTGTGTCTCTCAACACATGTCAAAACATCTCAATAGAATGACTCATCATTCCAAGGTTAACAATTCATTTTCACCAAGTGCTCCCATCTAAAGTGACTCAAGTTTTTGATCTACTCTAACATACTAAGTTAAGAGTGTTCACTAAAGGGGAAAGATGGGATCAATCTCATGCCATAGAATGACATCTAAAGGTTTCTAAGTAGGTCAAGTTCTATACTTTTTATGCTACCTTCAAAATAAGTAAGGAACTTTGCATACTAAGGGGAGTAAAACTTGTAAGTAAGGCTTGGGGTACTAATAGTTAAAAAGGGGTGTGATCAAAGCATGCCTAAAGCATCCTTGCTCATTCATCTAGCTTAATTCTAGCCTTCTAACAATAGCTTGCCTTGGTTGGTGTAGTGGTTGAAGTTTTCTTCTTCTTCTTCTTCTTGTTGGTAGAACTCCTCCTCCTCGAAAGCTTGGTCGGTACTAGCGTCTATAAATACATAGGGAGTAGACAATCACCAAACAATACTTAACTAGGCTAAGTAGCATTCTAAAACACACAATTGATGATCTATTATCATCACAAACATCACAAGTTTAATTCAATAGTTTCAACCTTTTTATTTTAGAAAAGTAATTTCTACTCATTGAAAAATTAACTAACATTTAATATTCACCACTTCAAACATGGGATCATGTGGACACATGTCCTCACCACATATTCTAACATGTGGGAATGAGATTTAAAGGTTGGATCAATATTACTTTAGTTTAAGTTTATTATTTAATGATTTAAAGTGACTAGAAATGCCTATATAGCATTATTTTGGTACTAGTCCAAAGTCACTGCGTGTCAATATTAATATTATTACATGGTTAGATAGATATGATGAAATGTGATTTTTGAGAGTTGGAATCAACTCAAAAGCTAACTTGGTTGATTTTATAAAAATGTTGCAAGTTGCAAAAGCTTCTGTCTTCTCATTTTTATTAGGAGAGATCTATTACTCTAATTGAATTAAATCCAACTGGATTGGATAGATCATTTTAATACCTTTCAAAAAAATTGGTTTCAAACAATTTGGATTTCTAAAACTCTCTGAATTGATTTTCAAACTAGTGGATAGAAACTAGATTTAACTAAAAAGAAAAATCCAGATTTGAATCGATGGGCTAGCGCGGGAAAAGGAATGGGCCGGCCCAGTGGCGCTCCGCGGCGCGGGGCTCAGCTGACAGGGGGGTCCCACGTGTCAGCGGCACTTAAAACGCGAAACGGTACGCGCGCTGTGGGCCATAGGATTAGAAGCGAGATCAACGGCTGAGGGTCGTCGTCGATGACGAATAGGTCGCCGGTGAGCTCGAACCCTAGCGGCTCGGTGGGGGTCTACTGGGGCGTACCAGGGCTCCAGCAGGGTCGGCGAGGCGGGCAAACGCCCTGGAAGAAAACTGCGAGGTGAGGCGCGGTTGTGGCGGAGCTTGGGGTGGTCGCAATCAACGGCGCCCTTCTCCTCCTGCCGCGACTGCTCCGGCTCCAATTCCGGCGAGCTGCTTCTCCACTTGCTCCGGCTAGAGGTGGGTGAGGTTCAGAGAGATGAGGGTAGTGGAATGGTGTGGAGAGAAGAGGCTGGGGAGGGATCCTTTTATAAGCCCGACGGTGAGACCGAGCGGGATGGGCAGGCGACTCCGGCGACAAGGCTACGGCGGGGTAGAGGCATGGCTGGGGGAGGCAATCGATGGGCGATTCCCTGGTGGTGCTCTAGGAATTGAATGCGATCGTGAGGGCGTCTGGCTAGCAGGCAGTGGCGCTCTGGCAGTCGAACAGTGGTGTCCACGGCGAGCGGTGGCTGTGAGGCTTTGGGCGGCGAACGGGGATGTCTGGGGTGTTCTCTAGGTCTAGGTGGAGCGGCGGGCACGGGCTGGTGCCAAGGGATGGAGTGATGGGGACAAGGCGTGCTCTGGGGGCGGCGTCGGCATGCTCGACCGGCTCCGGGCGCGGCGGTTCCTGGCCGCTCTGCTCTCTGTCTCTGGCCTGGGGCTAGTTGGGCGGTGGAGGTGGACCACTGGCAAGCTGCTAGACATGAGGAGAGGGGCTAGTGAGGGCGGCTGCTGCGAGTGCATTGTCGGTCGGCGAGGTGGTGCTCGGCATGGCATGGCAGTGCAGCTAGGGGGTAGGGAAGAGGTTGGTTAGGCTCTGGTTAGATCAAGAGGGGACAAGTGGATTAAATGGGGATCAATTGGGGGCAAAACCCTGTAGTAAACAGTGAGCTAGGATTAGAGTAGAGATTATGCATGCCAAGTGTTTGATGAAATGGCTGCATGAAAGAAAGTTTTGAATTTTGGTTTCAAAAATTTTGAGTGATCTCCACTAGTGATAGGTAGTCTCTGGTTGCAAGGGTTTTGAAAGTGGAGCTCAAATAGATGGTTTTTGAAATAGGGGTGATCTATGCATATGCATTAGATTCAATTTTAAACTGTCATTTAAAATAGTTAACAGAATGTTTTTAGCAGATCAAAAGGTGGGCCTTGGTACCTCATTATGTGTACTAGCAAGGGGTGCAAAGATCAAGAATTGTTTCTGTTAAGAATTGAGTACTAGGAATAGCCAAAGTAGACATGAGAGTTAAATTTGCCAAAATGACCATTCCTTCTTTTTAATTCTTTTTGATTTGATTTTCTTTATGAAAAGTTTGGGAATGATGTAGATGATGTTTAAATCACCTAAGAAACATTTTACAAGCATTGGATCGATCAATCATGGCAATTCAAACAACTCCTATTTTAAATGCATACACATATGAATGCTTTCATTTTAAATTTGGAAAAGTTTTTGTTAACCCTATTTTTGGATGATTTGATCTTGATAAGCTTGGATTAAAGTTTTGGGATGTTACAGTCATTGATGAATGACGTGATCGACATTAACCATATAAGTATTGCAACATGATGAAGTCACATGGTTTATCATTGCAATAGTTAGAAACAAAGGAACTTCTCCTTAGACTATGAGATCATATTTAATCACTGTCACCCGCGGCTGCTTTAATTGTATCAACCATCACACCGTAACAAGATGATCACAAACGTACATGTTGGGTATTCCAGAGGTACACGTTGTGGCGTATGCATCAAGATCTGGATTTGTTCACCCGCGTGACAGGAAGATACATTAGGCCCACTCGATGAGATTGTATCCAATAAATTGCAACTAATGACTAGGTCATGAGGATACGATGTCACGGTAACTAGTTAAGTAGACTTATAGGTAACGAGATTATGATGATCAAATCTCGTACATGTCATGTATCAAAGAAATAAAAGGAATTGGACACAGAGTTTATGGTTCAAATGACAAAGCATTATGGAATGCACAGGGGCCATTATGGGCATCCGGTCCCGCTATTGATCATTGATATGAGAGGGATCTCAATCATGTTCGTGACGTTCCCGAACTGTAGGGTAACATACATATGGGTCTTACGATGTTCTGAGATCATTATGGAATCATTGGGATCACTGTTGGAAAGAAGAGAGAAAATCGGAAGTTTTTTCGGGTAAAGTCCGAAGTCATTCGAAGTGATCAAAACGGATTTTTGATCATAAGGGAATGATAAATAGGTTTTTAATATTAATTACTATAATTAATAATAAAAATAATATTTAAAATTAGTTTTAATGGGCAACTTCCACTAAAGGGACAAATCCCCTAAGGGAAAGGCCCAAGAGGGAGGCCACCAATGGGGCAGCCTTCACCGCTACTTTGGGCCACCGCCGGCCGACTTGGGCCACCATGCGGGGTGGGCGGGCGGGGCGGGTGGGGCCCACACGAATGGACCCTTCCTCCCATGGTGTGCGCCTCCCCTCTTCCTCCTCCTTTAGTCCCACATTGCCAGTCGAGCAAGGTGGGGGTCCATCCTCATCGTATATATAGATGGAAATAGGAGAGGAATAAACACAACAATTAATTGGGAATTTTCTAAGGCATTTTCCTTATGGGATTTCCCCCTCTCTCTCTGTTGAATCTCGCGAGTGAGGTTCCAAGAAGAACTGCGCACGTGGGAGACGACCCCACCCCAACACACTGTTGAGCTGCTGGATCCCAGTTCTAGAAGGTCTACTTCCACATCCTGACTGGATCTAGGAGAACGGGAGTTGTATTTAGACATCGTACACGTGCGAAACCACGGAGGCCCTGCCACTTGTGGCGCCAGGGCTGTCGTGCAAGGACCAGGAGGTGATGTGCGAGGAGCAACATGACCTCGAGGTCGGCTAAGACTACAACTACATCACCAACATTCTCATGAATGTAACTCTTTTGTTCTACAAGGGTATGTCACCGAAACCTCCATCTGTCTTACTACATTAAATCATAGGTAGATCCTGGCATTGGTGTTGCGCTATCTAGTTTTTGGTTTTCTGCTGCGAACCCCTTCAGTGGTATTAGAGTCGATCTATGCATAATTATGCTAGTATGGATAAAACACATGTTGAATATGGTCATTGATCATCTATTTGTTACCCTCCCACATGTACTTGTTCATATCACAGCGCTGTGAGATAAAGCGGCCCAGACCGACCTTACGCTTAAGCTTACGCGAGACTAGTTCCACGCTCCACATACGTCTTATACAGTTTAAGTGGCTAGCGTGTGTCTGTCTTTCTCATAGCAGTTGATATGGCATTTGCAACGGAGGACCCCGAAAGGGGTGTAGTAGAGACAACTATTTGATCAATGTTATGGTTGAAATTTGTAGGTATGGACAGTTCTATCTCGTAATCCCAACATCCATGTAAAACATGCAAGAGATAAAGGTATAGGTGTCTAACTTTATTTTGCAGGGGCAAGTGATATGATATGGTCATTTTATATTATTGTATGAAATGCGATTTCATGTAAAGAAACCGGAAGGAGCCATATGGTTGTTCGTTCTATTCTTACAACCTGCATGCCGAGATCATGATATAGATGCAGTTTACTTATGGTTACTAAGATGTAGTAGTGGTGGATCATGATGGACGACCAACTGGTGGTGATGTGGACTTGGAGTCATGTTGGTGGGCGCATGATGGAGATCAAGGCGCGACACATGATGATGATCAAGGCGCAGGACATGAATGACCATATCATATCACACATTATGAATTTCATTAGAGCTTAGAAATAAGCTGAGATAAGGTATGTGCATTGCATTCATGCATAGAAAATCTGAATAATTTTCGCGCTTTTACATAAAACTTGTCAAATATATTGAAGCTTCTCTTAACTTGGTGGAACTGAAGTAGATCATCAAGTTGACTGCGATAAGTTTCAATATGACCTTTGCTAAAACCTTATCTTTGGGTAATATAATTTGATCTAAGGGTAGATCAAATGTAATAAAACTAAGTCATAACACACTACTTAATAAGGAGTACTTGATCTTTTAGAGATCATTACATGGTATTCCATACCACAACTCAAGGATGAATACTTAATATTCTAGAGCTGATATCAAGGTATTATTTACCACAAACCCTGAATACCAAGTTAAGCATATAACTTAAGTAAAGTAACTCCATAACCAAATCTTGATACACTTGCTTGCTATAGTCATTCTTACCATGGTATGATGGTAGTTCTTATACATTAACTTTTATCACAAATGGAGTAGAAAGAGGAGTCAAGCCAATACCATCCATCACATACCCTTAGTGTCATGTTAATAGATGACAATCCTATTTAACCAAGTCCTAGTGTGTATTGATCATCAATGTGTGTGATCAATTCTTGACCTAGCACTTATTGACTCATAGCCTTTGACCTATTATATTGACCCTCCAAAGACCTCAAGTAAGTTAATAAGAAGAAGGAGCTAGTTATGGTAGAGTATGCCATCATCAATGTAATGAGATCCTTAGTGGTGATCAAACCATTTGATGTTGGAGGAGTTAACTCACACATGAGTTAACTAGAAGAAGTATTTAAACCCAAGAGTTTAGATAATAATTATGGAGCTATGAGAAAGCCAGTAGTATTAGGGTATCCAATGATAATCTTGTTAAGTCAAGTAGATACAAATATAAAGCAAGCTTTCTTAACAAGATAAGCCTATAGAGAAACAAGTACAAGCCTATCACTTAATTGAATATAGATCTCGATCATACCATTAGAAGCCTAAGCTTTGTTTGATCAAGGGTTGGTGGTCATTATTCTCAAGCCACTTGAGAATAGATGACTGCATAATTAAGAAGTGAGGTGAGTATACAAAATTAGGTAAAGCCCCAGTAAGAAGAATCATCTAGCTTGATTATGAGAAGTCAAGCTAGAGTATAATGAAGTATATAACATAAGTTGTAGGAGTAGTTGGAAGTATAATAGTTTAACCAAGGTAATACAAGAACAAACTTGTATTGTGGAGAGTAGTACCATACCTATTCCAGAGGATTGATATCACATGTGATATAGAGAGGAGTGTAATTTGGCAAGCCTTAGTAGTAGATGCAAGGTAAATATGAAGGAGTTTATGGAATGAAGTTAGTACTAACTACTTTGATGGATTTGGTAAGGGTAGTTTATAAATGGAAGTTGTATATATATACTAGGATAAGAATGAAGGAGTAATGTTGAAGTGGCATGACCATGTCATCATATGGTGATGGATATGGTGGAGTCAGATGATTGACTTATTCAGGAAGATGTGATCTTTGTGATTACAAGAATAGAGATTTATAGAGTATATTTAGGAAAGGAATTCCTTATCTAAAGATAACATTAGTGAGGTATTAAGGTAGGAGTACTTGAGAAATCTTCAACCAACAGTATATCAAGCCATGACAAGACCCATGTCTACCCCTTTGTTTAAAAGGCTAGAATAAAGAAGCTAGTTAAACCAATTCCTATTTTTAGTCAACCAATGGATAGTATCTCTTAGCCAAATGAAATGTCTAAGAGATAAGTAGAATACCAATTGAGTGTTTATAGATGGAAGCCTTGTCCACCTTATTGTCTTAAATACTAATAAAGACCTAGTCTCATATACTATCAATATCTCACTTTAAGATGAGTTATTATCCATGGTCACAAAACATGATAGTAATATGTCTTAGCCTTAATAATCATCCATATCTCTAATTGAGTATGAGTTATTAAATCCTCTCAAAACCCATATACCTATATTTGAATAAACCTTAGTATTTTTCTACCAATGATTGTTATTGATTCATAATGACCTAACTAAGATTGTTCTGTGGTAATTCTAAAATTCTACAAACCAAGTATAATTGGATTTGGTAAAATCACCAAATATGGAGGACCATGAAACTTATATCACCCCATTATGAACCACAAAGATTAATACCTTATAATGTATATAAATAAATCTTTTATAAAGATAAGTAGGAACAAGATTCTATATACATCAATAAACATCTCAAACCCGTACCATTAAGATTATCAAGTGAAAACAGAATCATTTCTATAAAAACTTATTATAAGAAACCAATTCCTAAAACCCTAATCCTTATTAATAATTTTTTAATGAAAAGGACTTTTCATATAATTATGAGTATTTTTAATACACAATGAGAAATGAAGAGAGGAGGGTCTACAAACTCTCTGAATATTGAAATCCCTGAAGAAATTCAAATTTAAAAAGGTTTTGAATTTAATACACAATGAGAAATCGCCGATGTAGCTCGTCGTCGGTCGGCGTCCGGTGACCATTTCTGGGCTACGCTGCCACTGTTAGGATCGCCACGAACTCCTCTTTCTAGCACACCCTACCATGTGTGCTGGGGCGTCGTAGTTCGCCGCCGGCAACCACAAACTGGCGGTGGTGGCTGTGCTTGCGTCAGCACGACACCACGCCCATGTCATCCTGGTCCCGCCAGCCTGTTTGACTTGGTCCATGCCTAAGTTGTAAGTGACGTGACCCTGACCCCACTAGTCAGTGGCTGGGTCTAGATTAGGTCCGGGTGTAAAAAGGATTTTTTATTTAAGTAATCAGATAAAACAATATAAGTTTAAATCTAAATAAATTTCAAGAAATTAATAAAATGATTAAATATTACAAATTGAATATCTTTTGTTTTATAATTCAGAAAAATATGTTTAATATATGAAAATTTACAGAAAAATAAAATCTATAATTTAACTTTATTATCAAAAATTATTGTGTTAATGATTTAAATAAGTATTATTTAATAAAGATTTTATAGGTAATAATACTTTGAAAATTAATATTTTAATATTGGTAAATAAGAAAAATATAAATAATATACCAAAATTCTTAGAAAAACAAAATCTATGGTTAAAAACTTGTTTCATTTATTTTTGTGTCACTTAACTAAATATTTATTATTTATTTATTTTTTATAAAGTGATTAAACTTATAAAAATCATATCTTATTATTTAAAAATCACAAAAATACATATAATATACCAAAATGATCACAAAAATAAATTCTACACATTAAAAATATCATGTTTCATAATTGAGGTTAAATAAAAGGTAAAGGTATAATAAATCTTGTTTAAACCCTTTTCTTTTATTTTAATTCATTAAAAATCTATAAACATTTACTATTGCCTATAGCTTTATTTGTTTAAAGTTTAAAAATGTAATAACAAATTCAAGTGATGTTTAAGTAAATTCAAAATAGGTCTAACCATTTTAAGTTGTACTTACTAAATTACCATTTAAAATTAAGTAAGTTTTACTCTCCAAAAATATTTTATCAATTATAAAATCATCAAGATTTGAGTACTCATTCTTTTACAAGTTTAGGAATCCACCTAAAGAATTAAACTAAGTTTTTAAGTAATGTTAGCAATACCCTATCTATGCTTATAAAATATAAGCATCAATAAGAAAGTAATTCTACTCACTTATAACACCACCTCATTCAAGTAACAATACTTAAATTCTAACTTTGTGGAATGTTAAGAAGTCAACCATCTACAACGTGGTGCCTTATTCAAAACATGTAAATCTCCACCACTTATGCTATGATTTTTTAATGTAGTAATGTTTTCCTCTTTAATAATCTTAGCTGATAAGAAAACCTTAAAGTATTAGCCTTAAGTTTAAATACTTTTTACTTTGTAAAGTAATATTTTCCTCAAAATTTATTCTTTTAAGAAACATTAAAAGTGATCCTTGAACACTTCTTTAGAAATATCTAATTGATTCTTAATCTTGTTTAAGAAATATTTTAGATACCATGACCCATTTGAGTGCTTTACTATTGTATACTACTTGTGGTATTTACATATCGTTTCACACACTCATAAGCCTTAATAAGAAGCACAAGTGTGAAACTGGTATAAAAGTGGAACACATTCTAACGATATCATCACAAACTCCAAACCCTAGATCAGATATTATTAGTCCGGGGATTTGCGTTTATCAAATTGCTTTACATTATTTATGCATAATTGCATCTGTTTCTTTAAACATTCGTCCTTACCGGACCAATGATGCTACTTTCAGCATTTGGATCTTCTAATGTCTTGAAGACCGTGAGTGCATAATCTTGCAATCACAAAAGGCAAGTTCACAATTGCTCATGTACTTTGATTATTTTCTATACTTGTAACTCAAATGTTGTCATCACCTGCATTTCAAAAAGGTCGAAAACACTATTTTCATTATTAACTAGAAATATCGGTTACTGATCCAGGGTGATCAGCTAATCTATCATAACTGACAATTGAAACGTCATTGTACAGTAATGTATCATCTAGGACTTAACAACCAATGTCGCCAGTGATTCTAGCGCCGTATATTACGCGTCAACCATGAGATTTGGAATGGGACGGAGAAGTCAGCTGTATCTTCTTCGTCTCGCATGCTTCCGGATGGCCAGGTCGTGGTTGTTATCCTTGTAGCATGCATTTATTGGTAATTTGTAGAGGATATGCAGCATATGGGTGGGAGCCCTCAATGTCCCACGATAGTTCTGGCATCTGACGGTCTGTACTAACCATTGCCGTAATTCAAGATATGGGCATGGCGTACACCAAGGGGACATACAGGGTCGCGAAGGGGGCAGTGTTTGGCTTGGATCTTAGGTTGGGCCTCCAACCATGGAAGTTTGAACGGGGACATACTCCCGGCCATGCAACAAAGCTTAAGGTCTCTTGTGGGAAAAATGATGCACCTCTATAGAGTGTAAGAATTGTGACATGTTACTCACTATTCTGGGAAGGAGCTACGAACGTGGCAGGAAAGGAACCCCATGAAGGTTCTGGTCAACCTATGAAGGCTGTCGGAGATAGTGCATCATACACTCCTTTCTAGTGAACTTTCTGAGTATGCTCGTACTCAACCATACATTCTTAACCCTTTCTAGGTTTTAAGCTGTTGAAGACAAGGTCAACAACAATTTTTGCTCAAGAAACCAACATCGACAGCTCAAGTTCTTCAATAAAGTCTATGAAGTCAAAATATACATCAACTGAAGTGAAGACAAAGTCTCTGTTTAGATAGGAGTAGATACTCTAGCCACAAAACCTACTTCTATAGAGCATTGCATTAGTAGCTGTCAACACCCGGATTTTTAATCCCATATGCCTGTTATGCCATACCTCGCAATCCTAGGATTACCATTTTTGTGAGACATAACAGAATTGGTACCACAGTACATCATCCATTAAAAACCATAATAAGGTCTTACAAATAAAGGATCTCATGATCCAGTCTTAATACAAATCAAGCAACGGAAAATAAACATAGTAGGGGCTCCATATTTAGAGTCACAGGCAATGCTGACGATGGGAGATGATCCTAGTTGTCGTAGACCTCCTGCTGTCCATCTTCCTGGTAGTCCTCCTCATAGTCTTGCCATGAGAATTTCCAGGGACAAAGCCATGAGTGCTCTTTAAGTACTCGCAAACTATCACTAACAAGTAAGGTAGTTCTAGTAGGAATCTTAAGCTCTAGGTTTATTTGCAAAAGGACAGGTTTATCTCATACTGAGTTTAGAAGTAAAGAAAACTAAGTTAATGTTCTAAATCACTAAAGTGGGAACCTAGTTTTCATATCCACAACCCTGTTGTGGTCAAGTCAAAGTCATAGTTCAATTCATAAGTCATTTTGAAAATATCTGACGACGGAACAGTATGGCCACTCCAACTGTCCATGACCATGGAGGCGGCTATTCGAATAGTTTGACACTCTGCACAGGTGGTACACTTTTACCACAAAATTATGTACATCCACAGGGATAACCATGAATCATCATACTTAGTATGCGGATAATCAATCATAACCTTTCAATTACACACTCTAGTATATGCACCTCTCCTATGAGTTTGGCCTCCCAGCCATGGCCATCTGCCATCCTGGGCACTACATAGGTGGACATTCATACTCACGAGGTAGCCTCAGCTCAACCTCTTTCCGCGAGGAAACCCATACTAAGGCATATAAACTTCCAGTTAAGCCCTACCCAATTCAGGTATTGTGGTTGTACGGTAAAATTGGAATGGTATCGCATCCGAACCCAACCATCGGTTTTTATAAAGGTCTAAGGCTCATGCCTCAACATTTTCATCATCAAATCATTTTGTGTCCATAACACATGTCAAAACATTTCAATAGAATGGATCCTCATTCCAAGGTTTTCATAATCATTTTCACCAAGTATTCCCATCTAAAGTGATCAACTTTTATGCTTATCACTAGCCACTAAAGTGGAGGGTATTCACTAATGAGGGGTGATAATTAAGGGTAACTATCTGATGAACCATAAGTATAGGGGGTGTATCAAAGTATTTTTGATAAGTAAGTGTGTCGAACCCAATGAGGAGAAGAAGGTGCTGGCTAGTGGTATGGATCAGGAATTCTTTGCAAATACTTAGCAAACGGATTTTTAGGGTTTTTTGATAAAGCAAGTAAACAAAGTACGAGTAAATAAAAGACAGTAGGAATAAATGCAACAAGTGGCCCAATCCTTTATGCAGCAAAGGACAAGCCGGTTGTATTACTTAAGATGACCAAACGTTCTCGAGGACACATGGGAAGACTGTCAAGTGCTTTCGCTTCATATAGTTGATTAATCTTCTTTAGCTTGCTAAGTGTTGTGTGGGTGAACCTGTGCTAATGTACCGCCCCATCCAAGACTAATACATACTTGTGATTATACCCCTTGCAAACATCCGTAAGTACAAGAAAGTAATTAAGGTAGAAACCTAACCACAGCTTTAAACTCTAAGACCCTTACGTCCCTTGTGCAATGGTTTCCTAACGGGGGTTCAGGTTTACATCACTCCGCAACCCCTACGATTAGTAGCCAAATACACAATGCATTCCCCTAGGCCCATATAGGTGAAGTGTCATGTAGTCGACGTTCACATGACACCACTAGAAGAAGTACACCACAACTTAAATAACAATCTATTGAATCTTTCTCAATACAACTCCACTACTAACAACAAGACTTCTCCCATGTCCTCAAGAAAAAAATGAACTACTCACAAGACATCATATGGATCATGATCAGAGATGGAATAATGATGTATAACAATCTGAACATAAATAATAATTCAACGGTTCACTCAATAGCATCAACTACAAAGAGTAATCAACACCGGGAAAGTTTCCCCTATGAACTATGCAAGATTCAACGCAATTGTTACATCAATGTGGATATGGTGATGAGGGTGCTGATGGTGATGATGATGGTGGTGATGATGATGATGATCCCGATGAAGTCCAGCTTGATGGTGGTGTAGATGGCGACGATCTCCCGTCTCTGGGAAGGAATTCCCCCGGCAGAAATCTGTCTGCCGGAGAGATCTTTCTCTCTCGGTGTTTTCCGCCCCGCAGAGGCGGCGGAATCTTTCTGTGGTTGCTCCCTGAGTGTTAGCATTTCGGGAGGTTGATATACGCCAGAGGGGAGAGGCTGGAGTAGGCCAGGATGGCCACACCACCTCCTGGCGCGGCCTAGGCCTGCCCGCGCCATGTGGTGGTGTGGGCCCCCTGTGGACCATCTCCACTCCATCTTCTGGCATCCTTAGTCTTCTGGAAAAATAGGATTTTCTGTATATTTTCCTAGATTTTCTGATCTTCGCGAATTTTGCCTCCAAACAACACCTTTTCCATCTGAATCCTGACTGCAGCGGTCCATGCTCCAAAAGTCATCAACCATGCAAAAATAGATGAAATAACATAAGTATCACCTCTCAATATGAAATATATCAATGAATAATAGTGAATTAAGACATAGAATAGTGATGCAAAATGGACGTATCAACTCCCCCCAAGCTTATACTTCGCTTGTCCCCAAGCAAAACTGAGCTCAATAAATATGACCTCAGGTTTATGGAGTGAAGAGTCGATAAAAGAATACGTACAAGAAGCATCACATTCATCAAATACACAGATCATAATAGAAGGCAACTCACTATTATATAACTCAACTTGTAATAAGTAAAAGAAACACAATAAAGATACATAAAGTGAATCATAATTGGTAATGGCAAACTTAGCTCTTGGTCGAAGAATAGTTGATAATTTGCTGGAGTTCACAAATAACTGGTTTTTCAATGATAGCTTTCAAAGTAGTAAACATCAAGATAAGAGCAATGTGCAAAACAACAATAACTCAAAATAGTAAGGGAGTAGGTTTACTGACATCAAGATAAGAACATAAGGAACATGAGTGAATAAATCATCATATGAATGAATGAAACACAACAACTCAAAATACTTGCTGAGATAGAAGGGAGTAGGTTTACTGACTCAAATACAAAGTAAAAGAAAGGACCTTCAAAGAGGGAAGCATAGATTGCAAGTCTCATAAAGAGCTCCCAAAAATTATGATACTTACTAGCTTTCAGCTCTCATTGCCCCTATCATAGGCATCTTTAGGTGATTAAGGTTAAAGTGATCAAAAATGAGGATATGCATTGACAAGTTGTAAGTTGAGAATCTCATGCCCCTTGAATACGAGAGCCGCTCCTCATGCTACTCAAGTTTAGTCACCGGTAAGTTCTTGTCATCGTAAGCATATGTGTATCATAGAGAACCGCCAACGGGGTACCCCTTGCCCGATGATACGGAAGAATCCCCATATCAAAATGACAAGGCAAGCAGACAACAAGTATCTCAGGAATCTTCTTATTTACCATGGGAATATGGTGCTTTTTTCTCTCTTTCCTCTTTTCATAACCTCTTTTTTTTCTTTTCTCTTTTTCTCAATCTCTATCTCTTTTTTTATAAGAAGAATGCTTCATAGATACTCGTTATGGTTATGCTGCAGGTTTCCACCATGTCAGCACAGATTAGACCAATGACCAAAGGCGTTTCTCTAACACACATGCATAACTCCATGGACTTACAAGCTCCCCTTTCATTTCACACCGACGACATCCATAGACAAAAGAACATGATATCAACTTGGTACAAAGTACCGGTGCCATGTTGAAAGCGTTCCCCATGACAGCATGGTTCTGCTAATTCACAACTTACAAAGCGCAAGCATATACGCAACATAGGTGAGCACAATGGTTCAAGTTTATTAAGTGCAAGAAAGTAAGGTGTGCCATCAAGTTCATGAGAGATTTAATCACTAATTTTCACATAACAAGTTTAATTTGGGAGGTAGATAAAACAAGAATTTACTTGGAATAGCAATAATGCTAATAAGTAGGTATGGTGGACACAAATGGCAAATGTTTTGGTTTAAAGGAGGTGGATGCACGAGAAGAATTCCCTCTCAGTACAGGTTTTTGGCTAGCAAGGCTGGGTAGCAAGTACAAGAGTTGAAGGAAACAAACAAACATACAAGTGATAAAGACAAACATGCAATCTTCCTTGGGCGCACAAAAGATCTTAACTAGAGAATACTAGACTTATGAGCAAATCAAGAAAGAAAGATGATGAAATTATTTTTCTCTAGAGTACTTCTATCTTATTCACTCAACTCTCAAAAATAGTGTTGCTACTAACCGAGCCAGGTTTTCCAAAACCAACTAAGTTAACTCAATGATCCCAGAGTGCCACCAATACTAACAACAAGATCAATCATATAACCACGAATTGAAAACTAATATAAGCTATGCAAAAGAGTGAATGATACAACTTCTCATTAATATTCCATAACGGAAACTCACACCAAGGGATACATATCTAACGTGAGAGGGGACACTTCCATAATGCAAACCATACTACAAAATAACTCCTCTATTCATGATATGACTCTACTAATAAGGTAAAAAGATAGAAGATAGTGATGTGATACCGCGACACTCCCCCAAGCTTGGAACAAACCAAGGGGATGCCAAACCTGATGACGAATTACTCCTTCGGTGGTGGTATCCTCTTGATGAGCTCTCTGATCAGTTTCCCCAAGTCCTCAATCTCGAAAGTGAGAGTACGAATCAACTCCGAGTTGTGCTCAATACGGCTCATGATCATTTCAGTTTGTGGATCCCAGCTCTTGTGATTCTTTTTCCATTCTTCCCTCTTGGAGTCTTCTTTTCCTGCATGGTTATGGATGAAGGTATGGAAGGGATTCTTGGTGTGTGGAGGAAGTGACCTTGGAGCCAAACTGTGACGGGGAACTTTCCCCCCTATCTGCATCCGCGCAGTCCTTCTAACCCTGGCAGGTTTTTTCACCACTCCAATGCTTGCAATGGTAGTGCCGGTATGCGGATGTTGGCCTTGCTCCTCTTCACCTTCACTCTTGATCTCCTTCTCCTTCTCGGGGTCTTGGAGGTCTTCCTCCATGGGCTCCTTCCCTTTATCCTTGGCAGACACCTTTGTGTTTCTAAGCCTTCAAAGAGTATGTCCTGGCAGAAACAGATCGAAAAACACACACGACGAAAACACGATATACGAACCTTGGGGGATCCGGGGGGTTATATATTACGAAGTTTCATATCACAAGGAAGGTACTGGGAGAAAACAAGTCGGAGGCGGAGTCCTGGGTGGCCTCACCACCTGGTGGCGCGGCCAGGGGTGGGCCCGCGCCATGGGGTGGTGTGGGGCATCCCGGCTCCGTTTCCGTCCCTTTTTCGCTTCGTAACTTTCCTTATTGACTGAAAACTACAAAAATATAGTTGGATAGTATTTTCGTGGAACTTTTCTTACCAGAACTGTTACCTATATGAAAACAGACTCTGCAGGTCTCTGAATTTGGTATCTAGTAGATTCTTTCGGAGTCACCACTTTAATAACATCAATATCTTCATCTTCATACACTTATTACTTGAGTCATAAAACCCTTCTCTTCCTTATTACACCATTGTCTCCACTTCCTGGAAATTTCTTTCACACAAAACTTCACACAATTCTCATTAGCAACATTAGTATAAGTGAAGTGATAAAACCTTTTGAGTCCAACTTCAACTGAAAACCATCAAAACAAAAGCTACTGAAGTAACTCCTTCCGAAAACCCAAAAAGAATTCAAAAAGGAGATCGAATAAAGAAGCAAATGCAAGAGTGGTTAAATCTGTCAAAAACAGACCAGTAGGTAAAGATCATTTTATTCGAAAATCTTCTGTTCCTCAAATCAAAAAGTTCAAAACTAACGAAAGTTAAATAACAACCTGGGGCAGAATCACAAAAAATTACAGCTCAATCCGACAGACAGAGACCTCTCACGAATTTTTACGGTGAAGCACAAAAATCTGTTTCGGGACAGCAACTTCCCCAAATCTTACTTCTCTCTCATTAGAGGTTGATCTTGACACAAAAACCAAACAAAACGGATAAGGAGCGGTTATTACCGAAGTAATAACTTCCAAGACTCAAAGAAACAAAAACAAACTGAAAGCAAAAACAAATTGGGTTGTCTCCCATAAAGCTCTTTCTTTATAGCCATTAAGATGGGCATTATAATTTTGAAGATGCTCACATAGGAATATGAATTGAAGTGAAAGAGATCATTAAGAAGCAAAAATACACACATTTAAGTCTAACCCACTCCCTATGCAAGGGAATTTTGCAGACAAACAAGTTGTTAAAACCAGAGGCAACTTGCATAAGAAGGAAAAAGAAGTGCAACATAAAAACTTTCAGCATGAAACGAGGAAACTTGATATTATTGAGATGCATGAGAACACTTTTTCCTCTTTCATAGTAACTTTCAGTATCATGCATAAACTTAACAATATAGCTATCACAAGGACCATCATAGTAATGATCACTTATTCTAACAGAAAACACGGGAATACTAGCTCTCATAACACTATTTTGTGAAACAATATTAGAGGTATCCTTACAAAGGATAGGGTGTCCCTCTTTTTCATATTTAGTGACAAAGTCTTTCACACTTGCTATTATAGGTTCATCAACCATTTGTTTATCAGGTTAAATAGCTTTACTCATACTTTCATTAACCATACTAGCTAACATAGAATGTTCCTTTACCTTAATTGGAAAAGGCATTTTCTCAATATAAGGTTCAGGTAAAACATGATTAGCAGTATAAACTTTAGTATTTCTTGTAGGAACACTCTTAGCAATATCTTTATAAGGTTCATGATACTTATTCCACTTCTTTTTAGGCACTTCAATATAGGAAGCAAAAGCCTTAAAATAAGAAGCAATAGCTTGAGAGTCTAGACCATAAGCATTTTTAATATTTTGAAAGTCGCCAGTTCCCATAAAAGATTCAATGCATTCATAATCATAATTTATACCTGACTTTCTATCTTTGTCATTCTCCCAAGCTTCAGCATTGTCTTGAATATGGTCCAGAAGATCCCATTTAGCTTCTTCTTCCATGCGAGTGAATGATCCAGCACAAGAAGCGTCCAATAAATCTTTATCATGTAGAGGGAGCCTTGCATAGAAGTTATTGATAATAATATTGTTGGGGAGCTCATGAATGGGACATTTGAGCATTAGTAGCTTCAATCTCCCCCAAGCTTGAGCTGTACTCTCTCCATCAAGAGGCCAAAAGTTGTATATTTGATTCCGATCTTTATGAATCTCACTAGGAGGATAAAACCTTGAATAAAAGAGAGGCACTATTTCCTCCCATTCCAGAGCTTGACCATTCTTCAGCAGCTTATACCATTCCTCAGCTCTTCCTTTCAGTGATAATGAGAATCTTCTTCTTAACTTGATCTGTAGTAATACCTGCACAATTGAACAACCCGCATAATTCATGTATAAAGAGTAAATGATCACCGGGATGGACAGTTCCATCCTCAACATAGTAGTTATCCATAACACGGTCAACAATTCTTGTAGGTATTTTGAAAACATCATTCTCAGCAGGTGGTGGCTTATCTACTACCTTAGCAGCGGTAGTAGCATTACCAAATATGAAACTCAGCAAATTATCCATAACGAAAATAAAGCAACTAACAGAAGTAAACAATACTCATAGTAGAAGTTTCCTTTACCAGTTCCACTCTCCAATAGCGCTTCACTCCCCGGCAACGGCGCCAGAAAATAGTCTTGATGACCCACAAGTATAGGGGGTGTATCGCAGTATTTTTGATAAGTAAGAGTGTCGAACCCAACGAGGAGCAGAAGGTGCTGGCTAGTGGTATGGATCAGGAATTCTCTACAAATACTTAGCAAACAGATTTTTAGGGGTTTTCGATAAAGCAAGTAAACAAAGTACGAGTAAATAAAATACAATAGGAATAAATGCAGCAAGTGGCCCAATCCTTTATGCAGCAAAGGACAAGCCAGTTGTATTACTTAAGATGACCAAATGTTCTCGAGGACACATGGGAAGACTGTCAAGTGCTTTCGCTTCATATAGTTGATTAATCTTCTTTAGCTTGCTAAGTGTTGTGTGGGTGAACCTGTGCTAATGTACCGCCCCATCCAAGACTAATACATACTTGTGATTATACCCCTTGCAAACATCTGTAAGTACAAGAAAGTAATTAAGGTAGAAACCTAACCACAACTTTAAACTCTAAGACCCTTACGTCCCTTGTGCAATGGTTTCCTAACGGGGGTTCAGGTTTCACAAGCAACCCCTACGATTAGTAGCCAATACACAATGCATTCCCCTAGGCCCATATAGGTCAAGTGTCATGTAGTCGACGTTCACATGACACCACTAGAAGAAGTATACCACAACTTAAATAACAATCTATTGAATCTTTCTCAACACAACTCCACTACTAACAACAAGACTTCTCCCATGTCCTCAAGAACAAAACGAACTACTCACAAGACATCATATGGATCATGATCAGAGATGGAATAAAGATGTATAACAATATGAACATAAACAATAATTCAACGGTTCACTCAATAGCATCAACTACAAAGAGTAATCAACACCGAGAAAGTTTCCCCTATGAACTATGCAATATTCAACGCAATTGTTACAGCAATATGGAGATGGTGATGAGGGTGTTGATGGTGATGATGATGATGGTGGTGATGATGATGATGATCCTGATGAAGTCCAGCTTGATGGTGGTGTTGATGGCGACGATCTCCCCTCTCCGGGAAGGAATTCCCCAGAAATCATCGCCAGAGATCTTTCTCTCTCGGTGTTTTCCGCCACGCAGAGACAGCGGAATCTTTCTGTGGTCGCTCCCTGAGTCTTAGGGTTTCGGGAGGTTGATATACGCTAGAGGGGAGAGGTTGGAGTGGGCCAGGGTGGCCACAGCACCTCCCGGCGCGGCCTAGGCCTGCCCGCGCCATGGGATGGTGTGGGCCCCCTGTGGCCCATCTCCACTCCATCTTCTGGCATCCTTAGTCTTCTGGAAAAATAGGATTTTCCGTATATTTTCCTGGATTTTATGATCTTCGCGAATTTTGCCTCCAAACAGCACCTTTTCCATCAGAATCCTGACTGCAGCGGTCCATGCTCCAAAAGTCATCAACCATGCAAAAATAGATGAAATAACATAAGTATCGCCTCTCAATATGAAATATATCAATGAATAATAGTGCATTAATACATAGAATAGTGATGCAAAATGGACGTATCACTATCCAACTCTAATCTCATGCCTTGGAATGACATCTAAGTATAACTACTTAGGCCTAGTTTTATACTCTATATGGTATCTATACTATTTTTCCAATACTCACAAAGCACTAACTAAAAGTAAAGAACTTTGGTAAAGTAAAATAATAAAGCTTGTAAGTAAAACTTGGGATTGGTATAATCAAAGTTATATAACCAAGCATGCCTAATGCATATTGCATAGGTTATCAAGTTTGCAAGTGTTAGCTTGGATAGTTCTAGCTTGCATAGTTAAGAAACTTGCAAGTGTTAGCTTACATAGTTAACTTGTAGTGCTAGGCTTGCCTTGAGTAGTGTAGTGGTTGAAGTTTTCTTCTTCTTCTTCTTCTTCTTCTTCTTCTTGGTAGTACTCCTCCTCCTCGTATCCCGGGTCGGTACTATCATCTATAAATGAATACGGGATACACAATCACCAAACAATACTTAACCACTTCTATTTAGCACACTAAGGCTCACACGATGATCTAGCATCATCACATGAAATAAAGACTTAATCTTGTTTGTCTTATTTTAGAAAAGAAATTTCTACTCATTGAAAATACTTAAGATTTAATATTCTCCAATTAAAATATGGGATCATGTTGAAACATGTCATCACCACATATTCTAATACATGGGAATGTGATTTAAAGTGGTGGACATATTTTATAAAGTTTAAGATTATCATTTAATAGAATTAAAGTGACTAGAAATGCCTAATAGCATTCTTTTGGTACTAGTCCAATGTCACTGCGTGCAAACCTAAATATTTTTACATATTCAGATAGATCTTATCAAATGTGATTTTTTAAAGTTGGAATCAACTCAAAAGCATTTATGGTTGATTTTGAAAAAAATGTTTGAATTGAAAAGGTCTCTGTCTTATTATTTTTACTATAGATGATCTCTAACTCCAAATGGTTTGAATCCAATGGGCTTGGATAGATAATTTGAATACCTTTCTAAGAAAATTGGAATCATGCAATTTGATTAAGTGAATCTCTTTAAATTGTTTTTTGAATCTACTAACAGAAATTGATTTCAACAAAAATGGAAAATAACAATTTGAATCACTAGGCTCTGCGTGGGAAACTAATTGAGCCGGCCCAATCTGCACAGCGCGGCGCAGTGGGCTGCTGACAGAATGGTCCTACTAGTTAGTGATCATATCTAACCGTGACGGTATCTTTCAATCTGGGACATGCGATTAGAACCTGATCTAACAGCTGAGGTTCATCTCCTACGTCGAACAGCTACGGCGAGGACTGAACCCTAACGCGGCGGTGGGGGTCGTGGTGAGGCTCACCAGGGCTCCAGCTAGGGTCGGCGATGGGGGCAAACGACGTTGTCAACGACGGCGGTTTGAATGGTGCTCACGGCAGCTCCTAGAGCGGCTGGAATCGACGACTCCTCTTCTCCTCTAAAGTGGCGGTCTTCGGCCAAATTCTGGCGGGCTGGTGCTTGCCTTGCTCCGGGAAATGGTGTGGGAGGTTCTGTGAGGAGTGGGGAGTGAGATGGTGTGGTGAATGGACGCGGAGGGGGCCTCTATTTATACACTGGTGAGAGGGACAAACCGTAGTGGGCGACGCGGTGCTTCCTGGCGGTCATCACAGGCTTAAAGGCGCGACACGGGGCGGTCGAGAATGGTCGGGCGTGGGCGGTGCTCTGCGTGGAACTGGCGGTGTTCAAGATGGTGCACGAAGGCTATGGGTCAAGCGGCGGCGAACGGGGATTTCTGGGAGCTAGGTGGTGTTATGGCGAGGGTGTGCACGCTCGGAGAGGGCGAGGCGCGGCGTGCGTGCGCTGGTCGGCTGCGGCGCTCTGGCGTGCTCTCGGCATGGCACAGAGAAAATGGGCGTGATGGTTTTCTGGTGGTCCATGGCTCGCCTGCGGTCGAGGGCTGGACAGGAGGGTGCGGTAGACGGTGGCCTGTCTCCTTGTCGTCGTGGGAGAGGGTGGCGTGCCCTGTGGCGAGCTGTCCGTGGTCGACCGGTGTGGCCAGGTTCGGGCAGCGCTGCACTGGCACAACAGCAATGGGGGGGTTGCGTGTCTTGCGTTGCTAGATGTTGGGGGAGACAGGGGGAGTGCAATGGGGGCAAATGGTCGAGTGATCACTGCTCCAAATAGTGCAGTTAGGTAGAGTTTAATTAGTGTCTGCAATGTGTTCGACCAAATGGCCGCATGAACTTAAGTTTGAAATTTTTGAATGAAATTTGGTGAGTGATCTAAACTTATGCTTGGTAGTCTCTAGTTTCTTGGGTTTGTCAAGGTGAATTGATTTGAGTGGTTTTTGCAAAATGGTGATCTTACCATATGAACTTGATTCAATTTTGAACTGCCTTTAAATAGATTTGAAAATAGTTTCTGTGAGTTTGTAAAGTGGGCTTGGGTTCACTTTTACTTGGTCTAGCAAGGGGTGAAAAGAAATGGACATGTTTCTATTAGAAATTATTTACTAGGAACTCACAAAGTGGCCTAGTGGTTAACTTTGGTCAAAATGACCATTTGATCATTTGATTTATATTTGATTTCATTTTCTTTGGATTTTGTTTGTAATTGGCCTAGATGATGTAGTATTCATCTTTAAACTATTTCTTATCATTTGTAGCAATCAAACATGGCAATTTCACTCAATCATAAACTAATGCAAAACACACATGCATTCATATTCAATTTAGTAATAAAAGTTTTTGTTAACCCTAAACTTGGGTGATTAGAACTTGATAATCTTGATTAGTATTTTTGGGGTGTTATAGTAGCAATTGCAAGCCAAATAGTTTAGGTGTTAGTCTTATCAACCAGATAGATCTGAATTATTATTTCTAGTTCTTCCTTGTAAGAAGTTCTTTCTCTCTCTTTAACCTAGAGTGTTCTCTGGATCTTCTGTAAAGAGTCGAGTTGTAATCTATAGTCATGTGTTGGACCTGCTGTGTTTCTGTTGTACCACTCTGAGGGATGTAATACTAGTGAATGGTGTTTCATTGGTGTTATGTCAACGACTATAGTGTACTACATCATGCAGTGGTATGCTGGGTCACCGCAAAGATGATACCTAATTAATACCAACATTAGTGTTCTCCCTAAAGTGAGCACCACCAAGAAAGTCCATCGTTATGAAACAGGCCATGACGATCGGGTGCTATACATGTCGACATTCATATACGTTGGGTGCAAGGCATGTATGCACTGCGAGTACACTTAGGTTAAATTGGCGAACCAAGCATGTACATACGTGGCCTCAGAACACATGAAGATCGAAAGATGGAGCATTAGTCACATGAATGATGTGATCGACACAGTGTTGTCCATCATTGCAGCTATACCACCAGCCGTGATGATCGGGGGTGGTGTAGTGAATATGGATCGTTTAATCACTGAAACAATCTTATGGGTGATAGTTTTGGTGGGAACTCATGTAATAATTTGATTATAAAACTTGAACTCACATTATGGACTTAATACTATGTCTTTGCAAATGTCCTTGTAGATCATGGCAAACAAACTTCTCTACTTCAACCATGGGTCCCTTTTCCATTATGAGATGCTTAAAGTAGATGGATCAAACTTCATAAACTGGTATCAATGCTTAAAACATGTCCTCATCGTAAATGACACACTCTACACTATAAAAGATCCACTAGGAGATTCTCCCAATGTTGGTGCAAGTCAGGAGGATTATGACGAGTTTCGTGATCGTTGTGGCATGTACGCCTGTACCAGAGGCGCCATTCAGTTCAGCATAGCACCTAAATTGTGTGTGCAGTTTATGCACACTCAATCATATGAGATAAAGCTCAGAGTCATGTTCATAGAACAAGTCATGCTTTTTAAGTTTGAGCTACTTGACAAGTTTCTTTCATAAAATATGGAGAAAAACAAATGCTTGGATACTCACGTAGAGATCATGGATGACTTGCATGCATGCGTCATGTATGATATGGACTACTAGATGGATGAACAATTTGAAGTAGAAGGGATGTTGTGTTCGCTTCCTGCTAGCTACAAAGAGGTCATAGAAGGCTACATCATGAGAGAGGAACCGTTCATCTTTCATGAGTTTCTAATACAGTTGAGAACTATCAAGATAGAACCCATTGCTAGGTAGATCGTTGACTGAGTAGGTATATATAATATACAGTTCATAAATGATTTTCTCACAAAACACTTATTGCAATTTTTACCACGTATACTGATACTTGTTCTTGTTTTATGAAAAAAAGACCATCTATGAGAGTGTTGCATGGAGGATACAAGGAGACATGGCATGTTTATGGCATACAAGATGTTGATGGATGAATAGACTTCTCCTTCTACATTTATCGTCTAGATTTATTAGAATTTGAATAATTTCTGTAATCGATTTAAGTGTGTGAACTTGTTAGTGTATCTTGCATCTCACGAGACGGTTATTCATAATGAGCCAGTGACAAATCAAATGTTCAATTATTATGAATAATTTCTATTATGGTCACATTTTTCGGTTATGAATATGTTATTCTTATTATGATCTTGATGATAATGGTTTATGCATTTATGAAAGATTGAAAGTTAAAAGGTTATCCAACTTAATAATGAAATGACACTATAGTTTAAGTCATGATTGTGTTGGGTGCATTCATCTTGAGAAGAACATGAAGTCGTTAGATATTTGATCTTTTGGCATATACAATACAAGCCTAATGAGGCAAAAATGACCAGAATATGTTCTAGTAAAACAAAATGTATGCTAAATTGTTGAATACTATACATAATGATGTATTATGATTCCTCAATATACTGGATATCATTATGTCATAAATATGATTGCAAATTTAAGTAAATAAAAGTTATTTACTAAATAAAGCATGAGTCTGAAACCATTTGAAATGGTCAAATACTCTCAGAATAATAGATGGATATGAAATTAACAAGAGAATACAATTGTGTATGATTCAATCAAAATGACTAGTATTTGAGTTAAGATTTTAGCACTAAAAGGAATTGAGAAAGTTATTTCACAAATTATGATGATTAAATATATCAAAGAGTATTGATGTATCTTAAGCATCATAATCATAATGTATTAGATACATATGGTCTAAAGAAAATCTCTAAATGGGTTACCGTAGAAAGTTAGAGCTATAAGTCAAAGCAAACACTTATAAATAAAGGGAATCATCCAAATTCGTTGAAACAACACCATAAGAGTTATGGCACATTCGAGTTTCTAGATACTTTGATAAAGTCGTTACGAATAATACTAATCTTTGTAGAAACATTCATAGGCTACTATGAATACAATTTTCTATAACTAAAAGACAAACTAGTTGTTGTCCAGTGTGCATTGTTATCAAGAAAAGTTTCTCAATAAGAGTACTAATGAAACATAGTGAAAGTTCGAAATCAAGATATTCGATCTTACCCCAAATATAGAGTAGCGCAATGAAATGTGTTTCGTGAAACAACACTCTACAGGATGAGGTGAAACTAATGATTGTGATCATACATTTTGATTAAGTCTTTACTAGAGAAAGTAGGATTTAAGAATGCATTTCCCACCTCATGGAAATACATCATTGATTCACTTGTCATGTTAAAATAAATAAAGCATACCTATGAACTACGAAGAAGCGATGATGGACCTAAGTACGAGAAATAACTAATAGTCATGAAATCCTAGATAAAGTTACATTTGAGATTGCAAATTAATGAGCTACTTGATCTTATCAAGTGAAAGAATTACTTAAATATTTTCTGAATAACTAGAGAGTTATAAGGAAGAAATGAAACTTTAAAATAAGACACAAAGCTCGATTTGTCATGAAGATTGTCTTGACAAATTAAAACGATTGAATATAATATATAGCGATGCTTAAGTCTGTTGGATTTACTTAGCAAGTACTATAATTTGAATTGATAGTGGATTTAATCAAAACTTCAAGATTCTTCGATGTCATAATTGAAGAAGGATTGTATTCAGTGCAATGAGAAGATTTGATAAAGGATGCTAGAATATCTCGTGGTGAGAAAATTCTCGATTTTGATAAAAGATCAAAGGATTTTGGAATTGCCAAAATATCGAGAAGACCTACACTTGTGAAGTATTTAAGTGGGAGATAAAATAGTTTCTTGATCACATGTGTGAGTGACATATTTGAGTGAGAGCTATGAGGATATCACAAATGTATCATATATGATAGTATATTTGAGTGGGAGCATGACAACATTCTGATATATGTGTACGACATATAGTGAATGATGTAATTAATATTAGTAATATGTAAGTTAGTAAAATATTCTATGAATGAAGTTGAACAATACATTAAACTTTAAAATCTATCGAGATAGGTTGATACATTTAATAAACATTAAAGTCAAAAATGTTTTTATCCAGAATCTGATTTTTTAGAATGTCCTAGATTGGATTCTGAAGTAATTCAGAATGTAACAAGCAAAGAAATATGTTCTTACTTGTGAAACTAGGAGAGACACTGGGTATCGTCAATGATGGTTGAAAAGAAGAAAGTGATCTTCATCCCAGATGACTCTATCATATGTCTCTTCCACGTATCACCATGTTGCATACTTGACAAAATGTGACCAACGTTCTTAATGGAAGAACATGTTCTAGGGTGATTTATGAGTAAATCACTAAACCAGGATTAAGAATATCATCGAAAACTTAGTGGTAAAAGGAAGAATCTACATTGATATTGAAGTAGGTGGCTACTTCAGAAATGGCAAGTATGAATTTTTTTTGCTAATGAAGTTCGACTTCAACCGGTATATATGATAATTTTGAAAGTTCTCTTGACTGATTGACCATCACTGTAAACACTAAGAAACAAAGTCTTACTCTAGCACCAAATGTATACTTTGACATATTATAATGGTGTGAATGTCAAAATTAGGAGATCCTAAAGATTTGCAAAGGACATATCTTGTAATACAGATCAAAGACATGACGTTACCCATAGAAAAGCATGATCAAGAACACACGTAGATACTATGTTTATGATCAGTAACAAATGTAACTAGATTATTTATACTCTAGGGCAAGTGGGAGATTGAAGTAGATATGCCCTAAAGGCAAATAATAAATAGGTTTATTATCATATCTCAAATTAGTTCATAATAGTTTTGTAACGTGCTATAGTTGTATCAAGTGGAAACGTTGATACATGTGTGGTACATAAACAAACCACAATCCCTAGTAGCCTCTATACCACTAGTTCATTGGACAACCGATGATCAAGGTTTCCTGATTAAGGAGCATTTATGCCGGTTGACAATGAAGTCATGTCATTGATGAATGAAGTGATGGACATTACCCATATAAATATTGCAACATGATTAAGTCATATGGTTTATCGTTGCAATAGTTAGAAACGAAGTGATCTTCTCCTTAGACCGCAAGATCATATTTAATCAATATCACACGTGGCTTCTTTGACTGTATCAATTGTCACACCATAACATGGTGATCATAAAGGTATATGTTGGATATTCTAATGGGATATGTTGAGGCGTATGCATCAATATTTGGATTGTTCACCCGCATGACAGGAAGATACACCGGGCTCACTCGGTGTGATTGTATCCAATAAGTTGCAACTAATGACTAGGGCATGGGGAAACAATGTCATGATAACGAGTTAAATAGACTTGTCGGTAATGAGTAGGATGATAAAATCTCGGACAAGTCATATATCGAAGAAACAAAAGGAATTTTACTCGGAGTTTATGGTTCAAACGATAAAGCATTATGGAATGCACATGAGTCATTATGGGCATCTTTGGGTCCCGCTATTGATCATTGATATGAGAGAAATATCAATCATGTTTGTAATGTTCCCGAACCGTAGGGTAACACACTTAAGGGTCTTGCGATGTTTTGAGATCATTATAGAATCATTGGGATCACCGTTTGAAAGAAGAAAGAAAACTGGAAGTATTTATGGTTAAAGTCCGAAGTCATTCGGAGTGATCAAACATCAATTTTTGATCATGAGGAAATAATAAATATGTTTTTAATATTAATTACTAGAATTAATAATAAAAATAATATTTAAAATTGATTTTAATGGGAACTTTCGCTAATGGGCCAAATCCCTAAAGGGAAAAGGCCCAAGAGGGAGGCCACCCATGGGGTCGCCGCCGCTGCCTAGGGCCACCGCTGGCCGGCGTGGGCCGCCACATGGGATGGGCGAGCGGGGCAGGTAGGGCCCACACGGCTGGCCCCTCCCTCCCATGGCACGTGCCTCCCCCTCCTACTTTAGTCCCACATTGCCAGCCTCGCAAGGTGGGGGTCCCTCCTCATCCTATCTATAGATGGGAATAGGGGAAGAATGAACGCAATAATTAATTGGGAATTTTCTATGACATTTTTTCTTAGCGAATTTTCCTCTCTCTCTCCATTGAATCTAGCGAGTGCGGTCCCAAAAATAACCACGTACGCCAGCGACAACACCACCCTGGCATCTCATCGTGCTGCTGGATCCCAGTTCTAGAAGGTCCACTTCCGCTCCCAGCTGGACCAGGGAGAACAAGAGCCGTCGTCGGACACCGTACGTGTGCGAAACCACGGAGGCGCTGCCACTTGTGGCATCAGAGCTGTCATGCAAGGATCAGGAGGTGATGTGTGAGGACCAACACGACCTCGAGATCGGCTACGAGTACGACTACATCACCAACGTTCTCACGAACGTAACTTTTTCGGTCTAGAAGGGTATGTCACCGAAATCTCCATTTCCATTACTGTATTAACTCATAGATAGATCCTAACATTGGTGTTGCTCTTGGTATTAATTTTTGTTTTCTGTTGCAATGGATCATCAGCGAAATAGTCGACGTACATCATATAGTAGCCTTCCATCCTCTGCCCCAGCTTGCTCTTGCGGCGCCCTGGCCTAAAACCTCCAGCAGCCAGCTTTTCATCGTTGGCGGTCATGCCTAGGAGGGAAGTGAGGATCCTCAGATGATCATCATCGCTAACAGCGTCTCTCGCATTAGCAATAGCAACATCAATGACTTCATCATCCATCAGAGCGACGAGCATCTCCTCCTCATCCGAATCGATAGCCTAACCCCCGAACACCTGACGTGCAAGGTGGCCACGGGGTGGGCTTGGAGCTTTCAGGGAGGCCGCACGACAGCGAGATGGGCGGTGCGGCGACGCGGGATGTGGTGGGAGGATTTCTACTAACAACGGTAGGGAAACAGACGACAACGGAGAGGGGTGGTTGCGGCGGCGGACTGGGGAGGAGGTGGCCATCACACGGTGGAAAGGGCGAGATGGGTCTTTTTCTATTTGGCTTGTCAACACGGCTGTCCCGCTTGTTTTTCTCGCCCATCCGGCACCCCCGCTTGGCCCCTCCCCCGGTTGGGTTTGTCCTGGGTGCATCAGATGATAAATAGGACCGCGCAGACGCCAAATCTCAATTGGGGGCCGGATAGGCGATTTTGTTTTTGGGTTGGCCGAGTGAAGATGCCATAAGGAAAGAAAGAGACTTTTTTGATACAAATGTTTCGGATCTCTTTTCGTCCCAATAACAATAGTATACAATTTCAACAGTGCTAGTATACAATGGTTTTATTGACATCGAAATTCTGTACATGCATGTCACTTGAAGTCAGCGCCTAAGGAAACTACTCCCTCCGTCCCAAAATAAGTGACTTGAGTTTGTCTAGATTTGCATGTATCTACGTATTAAAACGTGTCTAAATATATCTGAATCTAGACGAACCCATGTCACTTATTTTGGGAGGAGGAAGTAGAAAGAATCGAGATGCTAAATGTGGCTTCTTCGCATCCATATGAACAATTTTATCCAGTTAGTACTGCTGTATTATCCTGCGCAGATGCTCCCGTCCTCGATTTGCATATCCACCACGTCGTTCTCCTCGTTCATGTACGCTGACAGGTTCATGTACTGCTGCTGATCCTGCTCCCGGTCCCGGGTCGGCTTCCGCCACCGCGCCCGGCACACCACGCACGTCGCCGCCCGCCTCGCCCGGACTCGCTTCCACCGCGCGAAGCACTCGGCGTGGACCGAGTTCCGGCACGTGCCGCACGTTAGCAGCGGCTGCTGCCCCGCTGCCGCCGCTCCTCCCTGCGTGTCAGCGGCGGCCGGCGCCATCTCCTCGAGGCACACCGGGCAGGCCGCGCCGTCGAGCGGGCGCCCCGACGACGCCGCGCAGGCCTCCTGCCGGCGCTGCTGCTCGGCCCTGTTGGCAGCCGCGGCCGCCTGGGCCGACCACAGCTGGTGGAACCTCTCCCGGGCGCGAGGGCCGGCGAGCACCTCCGGGTACGTGGGCGAGACGACGAGCCGCGCGACCTGGCACGGCCGCAGGGTCTGCCTCCAGACGCAGGCCTCGTCCAGCGACAGTCCCAGGACGCGGAGCAGCACGAAGAGGATGTGCTTGCACGGCGCGGCGGGGTCGGGGCACGTGCACGCCGGCGTGGTGGCCAGCGTGACGGTGTACACGTTGCCCGTGGCGCCCAGCACGAAGAACTCCGGGCCGGCGCGGTGCAGCAGCCGGAGATGGTGCTGCAGAGCGCGGATGATGCGGTTGGCGACGCGCCGCGTCGACGCCTCCTCGGCGCTCGCCGCGGCCGCGGAGTTGGACTCGAATGACGGATCCATCGATAGGTCTCGCGTTTGTGGCATGAGATGGCGAGAGTCCGGGGGACGATCGGCTTTGTAATGCCCGGGTGCCAGTCTGCCAGACCATGGGATGCGTTGAGTGCCGTGGGAGAAGACTACGGCGATGGGAATTACGGGAGGCGGAAGCAAGCTCGCAAGAGGAAAGAGGAGGCAGCTCGGGCAAGTTAACTTTGGGCTCGGGAAAGAGGAGTGCAGGGCAGTTCTTCCGAGTCTCTAAAACAGGGTGTACCGAAACCATGGGTTAACTAAAGCAGAAGTATAATTGAGAGAAGGTCAGCTTGGAAGCTGGATGGTGGATGGAAGCTATTTAGTTTTTTTTTTTAACTTGAAGCTATCCAGTTTGATCAAACTGGTTAATGGAGAATATTCTTTAACATCTGTTTAATGGTTGAGAAATGAGTTTCTACTATGCACGGCATGGATCCACAGTGCGAGGCCGGCTAGATCGTCTTTAGAGACACACCCAACACACGCGAGTCAAATCCCAAGCAGAGCCGGCTCTATACTTTACAAGGGCCACAGGGCCAAGTTAGTGACATGGCCCCTGAGGCTAATATATATTTCGCCAGGGGCTGAGCCGATAATTCTTTGCTCATATAATTATATCATATATTATAGAAATTGGTATAAATAAAAATGATAATTTCCATAATAAATCAAATTATGTTTACAAAGTAACCTCTATTTTTCTCGGCCTCTCCGATCTTTCATTTTCATAAAAGCGGTCCATTATACTATACCGTTAATTTGAATTGAAAATAGAAATCCTTTCTCTAGGAAGCAAATAAAGTTATTCATGAATTCATCACCTATATGGTTACGTAGCTCAATAGAAATCCTTTCTCTAGGAAGCAAATGAAGTTATTTGTTACGTAGCTCCGTATTCACTGTTTTTATTGCCGAAAAGCACATCTCCACTACTACAATCATGACAGGTAGTACTAATACTAACTCGAGGACCCGCTGGAGACGAAAGAAAAAACTAGATGTTTATTTGGATGGGCATCGGCCTATTTTAGAACTAATTCACCACGTGATCACAGACTAAGGAGCTAATATTTTAACTTACAATAAACAACAATAATTGACACTATCTGATAAATCATCAAACCCTAAAAACTGTGGGCAAATTGAGATATGATTATAGATGGATCAAACGATGACACTTTTTTTTAAATAGAGTATATATTAATATCACGAAGACACCAATTATATCCAGCCTCTGCAACAACGTATGCCCTAGCGGTCTTACGGATGCACACATCAAAAAAAAAAGAATTACAAAAAAAAAGTTTCGCTAAAGTGACCTACTCCTTGTTGCACCAGACCAACCACCACCAAGACAACACTAGAAATCCAACTTCTCCAAAAACGAAGCCTTACAGTGCACACGCGCCGTCATCGCCCTGATCATCGATCATAGGTTTTCACTCAGGAGAAAGTCCGAACTCACAAAACAATGTCTCCAACAAGGTCATTGCCGGGCACAACCAACTAAGACCAGACCTTAGGCTTTCATTGCCATTCTTCTCTAATCACCACTTCTTCCTTCAATATCTCCTCCTGGCGCTAGCCAGTGAGACCTTTCGTTGCATCTTGGACCCACATTTCATCGGAAAGAAAGTGAGGTCTTGGCGGTACTCCGCTTCGACAATGGAAGGAGTAACTATCTATTGCTTTTATCTCATCCAAGATAGTGGAGAGTCTCCCCATAAAATAGATAAGCATGTACAAAGATTACGGCTAATGGAGTAGGATTCTAAAAATATCTACCTTTTTTAAGAGAACTTATATAAATATAAGCAAATGAGACAGTAGTGAGGTCCAGTTGGACTTTGAAAAGGCTTATGATAGAGTTCAGTGGCCTTTCTTGGCAGAGGTAATGCATAGGAAAAACTCTTGCAATTCGTTTGATTCGGAAGGAAATACTTATTATAGGCTTGCTAGTCAGCTCATAAAGGAGCTTGCTAGCTGACTCAGAAGGACGAATCCATCTCATATATTCCATATTATGCCTGCCTATCTCGTGTTGTGAGCTATAAAGTACCCACCGGAGGGGGGGGGGAACTGAAGAGGGGAACCCATCTAACCACATGTAGAGCCAGCTCATGAGTAAATTCAAGAGAATTTCTTCATCTTCCAAAGTATGTGAGTGAGGTCAAAAATTGATGACCCAAGGAAACCTCAATTTAGCCAATAGAGCATTTGGTCCAGTGAGCTTTGACTACGAAAGCTACTTATGTCAATCAGTATAAATCTAGTGGAATGACTTGGCTAGAAGTTGTATTGGCTGATCATCCTATCTGGGTGTATAGTTCATTCAATGAAATAAGAGCACTGCGAATTTCCTATCCTATCCTAGGTTTTCTATTGTAGGTACGGTTCTACGGAAGTAAACGAACTAGCCTTTTCTTATTTCTTAGAAGAATTCGCCCAGTATACTCCTAAAATTTGGGATATCCCCGCCCTCCGAACCGAACGTGAGGGTCTCCCCTCATCCGGCTATAGGGACCGATTCACTCTGCGTAGATTGACCGAACGCAGAAAGCCTTCCACTGGATGCATGTCACCCACCCGCTCTCAATACAACAAGTGACTGATTTTTTTTAGACAGATGCATCAGGTGGTTCTGTCCTCATGCAACAAGGAAGTCGCTGGGAACCTCCAATAGGAAACCTAGGATACAGATTCGATTCCCGAGCAGGGAGTCTTCCCCAGCCCAATGGTCTTCTTTTTTCACTTCCATAACTCCATGGATGCCACCTGGACGGAAGAAGTACAAAGGGCAAAGGCAGAAGTGGAAGGGTCAAACTCCTCTCGGATTCCTTCCCAGAGTTCTTACTTATAGGCTTTATAGCGAAGCAGCCTTGAATCTTGAGAATGAGAATGTCGGTATTGTTGTCTTTGGTAGTGATACCGCTATTAAAGAAGGAGATCTTGTCGAGCGCATTGGATCTATTGTGGATGTTCCTGCGGGAAAGGCCATGTTAGGAGACTTTCTTTTCTCCTGGGAGGCTCTAGTGCTACGACAACACTTATGGCTGCACTCCTAACTGCAATGGCCCTCGCAGATTTAGTGCACCCAATCCATTAGGGACAACAATAGTCCCTCAGACTCGAAAAGTAATAACGAAAATGGCTAATCCAACAGTAGATTTCTGCTGTGTAGTTCAATAGATTGATGCGGATCCTATCCTTGTGATAGCATCTGCATGAACCTTTGACTGAACTTCATCCTCGGCCGTTGAGCCTTACCTTTAGTTGTAAGGGATATGCACCTTATCTGAACGTCGGCAGGACTAGCACAAATTGGATTTCGAGTCCAGGGCGCTAAACAAGGATTTCCAGTCCTTTTACCTTTTAGATATGACACAAGGGCGGGCTTAGGTGTCTCTGAGGACAAGATATGTGACTGCTTTTGCTTAAATCATTAATCTTCATTCTCCTGTGCTCTAGCAATTGCGCTCCCTAGAGGGCATATATCCCTTACCTCCACCCTAGGAAAAATTGAAGAAGGGATTTTTGGAGCTGAGGGGCCCGAACCAAACTGAGAATGTAAACAGAATTCGACTCACTCTTGTATGGCTCGCCCTCGAGCCCTGGGCAAGTCGGCCGGGTCTTTCCCTCTTGTTCTGTTTCTGCCTATACGATTATACACTGAATTCCTCCTATGTTGTCGCCCCAGTTGCCATTGTCACTGCTCTAAGTCAAAACTCACCTAGCCAAAACCTCGTCATCCCCATGACTCGAACCACTCTTCTCGTCCTTAGATCTTCGGCTTCCATGCCCTTCTCCACGACTGACTTCACGTGAGACTGAAGACATGTCCCTCGATGGTAATAGACTGCAGAGCTTCGTAACACTTCCTCTAAAACCAAACGGCCAAAAAACATGGATGCACACAGACAAAATCCATCTGATGCGGCAAACTCCAGGCATGTCGTCCATTTGGAGTTCATCAGCGTAGCACTCTGGAACTTGGCACTTCGACCAGATCACTGACGACGGTGACAAGTAGAACATCATCATGGCTTGAGAGGGACCTTAGGGCTGGCACCTTTATTAGGCAGATTGTCGGCCCCCACGTTGCCGCCCGTTGGCTGCCCACGGGACCGGGCGCCCGGTTCCCAACCAGGAAGGCCGGCAGAGGAGTAGGCAGCCCGAGCCGCCACGACCACAACCTGGTGCGAAGAGACCTGCAGAGATCCTCCGAAATCCAATCAGCAGAGAAAGTGCACGGATGGAGGCATCTGGGTGCCTATCCGCACCACCACACCATCCGTCCGGAAGAGATCGGTGCAAGGGCGGGTGCATCTGGGCCAAGTGCCAGGCGACCACACTACCACCAGAGCTCCACGTCAGTCATCCCCAGCGCTGTCGTCTGCCTTGGCGCCCACCACCAGCCTCCACCTACGCCCGTCGTGCTGGCGACAACCCGTACTCCCGACGGAAACGGGCTCGTGCCGCACCACCAGCCAGGGGAGAAGGGTCCATGCCACCACCCTCCTTGGGATGCCTGGGATTTTCCCTTGGCCCATCCGGCAGCGGAAAGAAAGGGAAAGCGGCGATGACGGTGCCTAGGGTTAGGCAGGAGAGGGTTCGATTGAGATGTAATATAGATTTTTCAAACGATGACACTTACAATTGAAACAATGGAGTTACCGAGTAGCCGAGAATTTCCTAAGGAGGGGGCGAGAGCGACGAGCTGCAGGAGGAAAGGGGACTACATGCGATGAGGCAGAGCAGTTTTGCCTTTGTATGGTTCGTTCTAGGAAACTAGCGGGCATGGCGGTAACGACTGAATTCCACAAGGGATCAAGGCGAGAAAAGCTTATGAATAGAACAATTGGATCGCTTAGTTTTCGCTTTTTTAGCAGAATCGCTCAGGTTTCCTAGGCCAAGCGTTTTGGCCGTTTGTTTCATGATCCAGACTGCTGATCCTATGCTGGTTTGCTGGCCTGCTGCTGGTTCTTTTTTCTAGCCCAACATAAATACGTACTTGTACAATGTATAACAGAGGATACAATCATGGGCCCCCCAAAGGCGTGGGCCCTAGGGTTTCACCTATGTTGGCCATGGGTCAGAGTTGGCCCTCATCCGAAGCATAGGATCCACTCACCATAAAAAATCCTCTTGGGAAGCTTGCGCAGGCGGCTCCAGAGGGCTTCCAAACCCGAGAAAAAAGTTAGACATCCTGACCACCCCTAGTCTCTACTGCCGCTGACACCAGCGTCGGTGGTGGTGGCAGAGCCCGGCCACCGAAGGCAGACGGCATAGTAGGCGCTCACCTACGTCTCATCTACGCACAGAGGGGCGACAACTCTAGGGGTGATGCGGTGGGGCAAGGTCGACGGTGGATGGGGAGGTGAGGTGGATCCGCTAGATTGTGAAGGTGATGGCGGCATGGACATGCTAGGTGGTGCTCCGGCAGCAAAGTCCCTAGGCGCATGGGCGATTGGCGCTAGCGTGGGCTCGATCTAGGCCTAGAGGGCCACATCCGTTGCGTGTGCCTCTCTGCTCGATGGAAGCCGAGGCGCGTGTGGCCTACTGGTGTTCGGCTGGAGGAAGAACGAAGATGAATGGCATAGACTTGTGGCATCCTCACGTTGCTCATCTACGGGAGAAGAATGTCACGCTATGTGTTTCATCCTCTGGTCCAACGAGTGGTGGTCATGCGGGAACTGGATGTGTAGGAGGGGAAGGAGGTGTGGGTGTTTGTCATGCCTGAGACTTGATCGCTGTTCTTGGCTCGTACTGTATGTTGTGGACGGCGAGCTCTATGGCCCATTTCGCCACCCGGCCTATGGTGTCTCTGTTGCCAATGATCTCCGAGAGCGGCGCTAGCGCCACCACCCGGATGGAATGTTCTTGGAAGTAATGCTTCAATTTCTTGGCGGCCATGTACACGCCGTACACCAGCTTCTGGTAATGAGGGTAATTCTGCTTTGAGAGTGAGAGTACCTCACTCAGGTAATACACCGGTCGTTGCACCGACTGCACCTTTCCTTCTTCTGGCCTCTCCACTACCAGCACCACACTGACAACCCTGTTGGTTGCTGCGATGTACATCAACATGGGATCTTTTGCCGCTGGTGCTGCCAGAATAGGTGGTGAGGTGAGCATGCGCTTGAGGTCGCGGAAGGCTTCATCCGCCTATGATGTCTAGACAAATTTGTCCGTCTTCTTCATGAGTTGGTACAGTGGGAGTGCTTTCTCGCCCAGCCGGATGATGAACCGGCTGAGGGAGGCCAGGCATCCGGTCAACTTCTGGACATCTCTCAAGTTCTTTGGCGGTTGCATGCGCTCGATTGCACCGATCTTCTCCAGGTTTGCCTTAATTCCTTGCTCAGATACTAGAAAACCAAGGAGTTGGCCGGCTGGGACGCCGAACACGCACTTCTCCGTGTTCAGCTTCATCTAGAACCAGCGGAGGTTGGTGAATGTTTCCTTCAGATCCTCAAGGAGTGTTTGGTGCTCCTTGGTCTTGACCACCACATCATCGACGTAGGCGTGTACGTTTCTGCCAATCTAAGTCTGCAAGCCCTCCTGCATGCAGTGCTGGTATGTTGCTCCAGCGTTCTTCAGTCCGAACGACATTATGCTGTAGCAGTAGGCTCCGTAAGGAGTGATGAATGCTGTCTTTATCTGATCAGCGGGGTTCAGCCGGATCTGGTGGTAGCAAAATCTGCGTCCGAAGCGACAACAGCCGCACCGCCGTGGAATCGATCACTTGGTCTATCCTTGGCAGGGCGAATGGATCTTTGGGGCATGCTTTGTTCAGACTTGTGTAGTCAACACACATGCGCCAAGTCTTATTCTTCTTCAGCAGGAGTACCGGGTTTGCCAGCCATTCCGGGTGGAAAACCTCCATGATGAATCCGGCTGCGAGCAGCCGGGTGATATCCTCACCAATGGTTCTTCTCTTTTCTTCCGTGAAGCGGCATAGTGACTGTTTGACCGTCTTTGCATCCGGCCTGACATGTAAAGAGTGCTCGGCGAGCTCCCTCGGAACACCTGGCATGTCCTTGGGGGACCATGCGAGGATATCCTGATTCTCACGAAGGAAGTCGACGAGCGTACTTTCCTATTTGTTGTCGAGGCCGTCTCCGACCAGGACGAACTTGTCCGGCTCAGCCTCGTTCAATAGGATCTTTCTCATGCCCTTGGATGGCTTGAATTGTGCTTCTCCGGCTGGCTTGGGCTCGCTAGCCGGCATGTACTTATGTAGGGCCACTACATTCTGCATGATTATGCTCTTCTCTTCCGCGATGATCATGGCTTCCGCTATCTTGGACCCGTCTGTGGCACACTCCATAGACCGTCTGTAACAACCAACCACGGTGATGACGCCTTTGGGCCCTGGTAGCTTCATCTTGAGGTACGCGTAATGTGGTACCGCCATGAACTTGGTGAGAACCGGCGCCCTAGGATTGCGTGGTATGCACTGTAGAGGTTGACCACCTCGAACCAGATGGGCTCGCGGCGGAAGTTGTCCTCCATGCCGAAGATGATGTCCAGCCGGATCTTTTCGATGGGGGAGTGCGACGGGCCTGGGACGGCTCCATAGAAGGAGGTGCTTGATGTTCTAGCTACGACTCGTTGATACCGAGCCGATCGAGCGAGCTGCAGTACAGGAGGTTGATGCTACTCCTTCCGTCTACGAGGATGCGGGAGAACCTGCAGGAATGCGTCTGGGAGACAATGATAGGATCCAGAACCATCGCATAGGTGCCTGGGTGAGGCAGCTCAGCTGGCTGGTCCTTCTAGCTCCATGCAACTTCTTGCTCCGACCAGTTGAGGTACTGGGGAACGGGAGGAACGATTGTGTTCACTTCCGCCTCGTGGCGCCTCTTGTTGTGCTTGGTCTCCAGTTCCGTGGTGAAGATGTGGTAGTTTCCCACCTAGCGGGGGTAGTTGTTGTCATCATCTTCCCTTCGACGCTGGTTATTGCGATCGCCTGGTGGCTCGCCGGCTGGACGAGGCGGATCCTATCCAGGTGATGCGCCAGCAATCTCTGCCATCTTCTTCGTCCAAGTGCACTAGTGGGTGGTATGCGTAGCCAGTTTGTTGCCTCCACTATGGAACTTGCATGGCCCATCAAGCATCGAATCGATGGTGTACTTGGGCCTTAGAGGCCGGTCATCGGGCTTCTGTATCCGGCTTCCGCCTGCAGCCGGATCCTCCTGGACCGCCGCTACCTGCCTAGAACCGTACTGGTTATCCGACTGGTCATACTTTCTTTTGCCATGGCGGTTGTCGTGCCGCCTGGAATTGTGGCCATTTCCCTCTGGCTGGCGCAAATCTATGGTGACGTCAACTGTTATTTACCCTTGGTCATTCACCCGGACGGATCTTTTCATTGCCGCGTCGGCTGTGGCGTACTTGTCTGCGATGGCCATGGTCTGTGCCATGGTCGTGGGATCCACCCGGCGAAGCTTATGCTTGAGCATAGTGCCGTCTCTGCAGCCGTTGATGAAGAAGTCAACCGCTTGATGTTCGCGTACCCCGTCATAGGAGTTGTGCATGCTTGTCCATTGGGTGATGTAGGAGCGATCGGATTCATCCGGGCCCTACACGCAAAGAGCGAGCTCGTCATGTCAGCCTGGGCGCTTGTAGTTGCCGGTGAAGTTGCGGATGAACGCCTGCTCGAAATTGATCCATGCGTTGATGTTATTGTCAGGGAGGCTGTTGAGCCACGTCCTGGCTGAGTCGAGGAGCATGAGAGGGGCGTAGTGTACTGCTACCCGGCGGTTTCCGTTTGCGATGCCCACGGCGGTTGTATAGTCCACCAGCCAGTCCTCCGGTTTGGCCGAGTCGTTGTACTTTGCCGTATCCCTTGGGAGCGAAAATCCCTTTGGAAATGGTTCATTCCGGATGCACGGCCTGAAGCATCTTCGACTGGCTGGACTTTCTTCCTCCAGCGCGCACGACTGGACCAGTAGGTCAATTCATGTGCGCGTGTCTTGCTATTCCTCCGGCTCGAGCGGTCCTAGCCGGCCGGATAGGCGGGACTTGGGGAGCGCTTGGACTTTTCCGGCTTCGTCGGCTGGCTCGCGGTTTTTGCTGGTAACAGCTGCCGCATTGCGGGCGTTGTGCCCATGGCCTGCAGATCCACCGCGTGGGCGGTTGCTCTGCCTTGCTCCGTTTGGGGAAGATGCCTTGCTGCCACCTACAGCCGGATCCACCATCCGGCGAGCCGATTGGGTTCTGCTGTTGCCAACCATGTTGAGTTCTGCCTCAACCTGATGTTTGTTCGTCGTGACCACAAGGAGCTGGGCGCGTCCCTGCTGACGGAGAAGTTCCTCGCCCTCCAGGTGGCTTAGCTCTGCAACTGCCGCCTCTGCGACCCTCATGTTTTTGGCGGGGGTGCTGTAGACCGGCTGCACCACGGGCGTACACGGACCAGCGGCGTGATCCATCTCCGAACCGAGGTTCCGGCCTTGTGGCTGGGCCAGACGGCTGGTGCCAGGCAACCACACAAAGCCGTGCATGATGTTGTACTCCTGCATGGTCGCGTTCATCTGTCGTTGGGTGGCCGCTACTTTGCCAGCTTCCTCCAGAAGGTTCTGACGAGTAGTCTCCAGGGCTGCCACAGCTGCAGCTGGATCCGCCTCGATGGGGGTGATGGGGTTGCGGAGGTGCTCGATGGAGATCTCGATGGACGCGTTGAGCAGGTCCTAGTTCAGGAGGCATGAGTTGGTGGCGCGGCCATCCATGTTGCGCTCCAGAGGTGGGCGACGGTTCTCCACTGAACCCGCCATCATAACCTCGACGCTGCCGCTGGCGACACGTGGGGTGGAAAACCAGGGGCACGCCAGAGATGGTGACGACTTCACGAGGGAAAGCCTCAGCGACGGTGGCGATGTAGACGCGGTGTGCGCCGAAGTGCATGATGGAGCCTCCGCTTGGGAAAATCCCCCCAATGAAGCAGGACGCGTTGTCAAGGATGCAGTCGAAGGAGCCGAGGGTGAGGACGAGGCCAGAGGCGACCCGCTCACCGGCGACGAGTGGAAGTCCCGTGCGAAAGATGATCCCAGCCGAAGCGATGTTCCTCACGGTGGGTGGCAACTGTCGTGGTGTGGAACACGGCAGTACCATCGGGGATGGCTTGAAGGGGACAATCAGGATGCTATCAGTGGCTACTCGCAACATGTTGGGCAGAGATACTGCAAACACAACGATGGACCCAGGTTCGGAGCCCTCTTGGCGAGGTAAAACTCCTACTCCTGCAAGGATCTACTATCGAAGGGGGCGAATGCCCAATACAGATGCTCCTTGAGCTGTTTCCTTAGCTACTTCTTGCTTGAAATTGTCTAAGTACTTCCTCTTGTGTCTACCTAGAACCCTAGCACTACCCCCCTTATATACTGGTTGAGGAGGTAGTTTACAAGGTGGGTTCTAGGGTTTACTGTTTGGATTTGGGCCTTACAGAGTGGGCCGACTGGACAGGGCCAAACAGTAGGCCCGGGTTCAGTCAAGCCTCCAGTACAGGGGAGGACCACACTACAGTGTCCAGCACCCTGCTTTACTCGTCAGCCGGCTCTTTATGCGTAAGCCAGAGCTTTCCTTGTTAGCCCTTGCTTTGCTCATCAGCCTCCAGCTTTGGTGCAACTGTCCAGTAGCGCCGGCCAGGCCAGCCAGCCTGTCCGGTCAAAGGTGCGCTCAGCAAGGAGCATCACCCCCACCATACCATGGCCAGCGGATCCGAGGCGACCGGCTAGGAGTGGCCTCCCAGCTGGTTCTTCTGGCTACCCACCTAGACGGGCCAGCCAGGGAAACTTGAGTGCGAACCGGGCGGGGGATTCCACCCGGTTGTGGTTCCTTGATCTCGGTCTAGACGGCATGAGCTCCTTGGAGCCGGCCGGTTGGTACCGTCTTGGCCTACCCGGGGGTCATCCCCCGACACAGGTGCAATGGCATGCCCGCTTTCTCGCCAGCAAGGGCTCATTCTGGGCCGCTCTATGTCTAGGGGACAACATCGTTGCATGCATCTTGCTTGCTCGGTCTTGCAGAAGCATGAGACGAATGGCACCATGGTGATGTGTTCCATCCTCCCGCCAGTTGCGGAGAAGAGGTAGTACATTGCGAGTGGGGTAGCATGCCTGGCTGGTTGTGCAGCGCTAGCAAGGTCGGCATCCAGTGTAGGGAGGAGGAAGATGCTAGCAGTGCATTGGCTTGCCGTGGAGATGTGGTTATCCGTGGAGGCAAGTGCAGTGGGGTGGCATGTTGCGCGGTTGAGGGCCGTGGATCCATGCATGGCGGCTAGTTGGTTCCTGGTTTGGTTTGTGTGGATGAGGCTGTCGGTGAAATTCGTACTTCATCTATTTCCAGAGCGGTTGATGGTGGCACCTACGGGTGTCATTTTCTTGTTGAAGGTGTCGATCTAGCAGCTCCCACCTGCCTATCCGACATACTCCTAAGAAAAACCCACATCTAGTCTTCGGATGGGACGATGGAGGCGCTACTCGGCACCATGTTCCCTTTTGAGGGAATTGTTTTGGAGTTGGATCCGATCAGAGGGACTCGTGGCTCACGAGGTTGTGTGGCGACAGCAGGAGCCCCCTCCACATTCTAGGAGCGTCTAGTGATCCCATTTTTTTCTTGCGAGTTTAGTGAGGCACAACTCCTTCTATCTCGACATGTCGTTCCTCTCTTGCGTCGTCAAGGTTGGCGCAAATGCTAATGGCAGATCGATCAATGTGGTAGTTTTTGGTGCGCATTTTGGAGCGGAGACACTCGGGTGCCCGACTTTGTGTGTCATGTGTTCCATCTTGGAATCTTGTATGTCTTATGGTGTTATAGGTGTGGGTTAACGTTGTTAGGGTTTTCTCCTGGTTTTCCTGCAATAAACCAAGCAGTTCGTTTCTATCTAGTCAATGAATTTAGCAGCTCTGCTACTAACATTCAAAAAAAAATCCAATCATAGATTTAGAACTCTCTACGTGAGCATAGAGTCTCAGCCAATGAAACCTTGTAACTGTCTTACAATTAATATAACAAGTTAGGAGTAAATCTTTACCTCCAGGGAGAGGGGCCTAACATAAGTAACTCGGGCATATCAATCGTGTCCCCGATTCCTCCAATGTCGCTATGATACATTGCAAATGTATCTATAATTTTTGATGTTCCATGCTTGGTTTTATCTACTTTCTTGTGTTTTGTCCATACTTTGGAGTACTTTTCATATGATTTCTTGGACTAACCTATTAACAAGAGCCACATTTGCCTGTTTTCTACTGTTTTTGGTTCCAGGAAAGTCAGAAAATGAATATTCTCGGAATTGGACGGGACAAAAGCCAAAGTGCCTATTTTTCCGGAAGTCATCAAATGCCAGAATACAAGACGGAGAAGGGCTGGGGGCTGGCCACACCACCTGGCCGCCCGGCCAGGCCTGACCCGCGCCAGGGGGTGGTTTGGCCGACCCAAGCACCCCCTCGGCCTCTCCTTCCACCTATATATTGCCCTCGAGACGAAAACCCTAAGGACCCGATCAAAAATCCACGAAAGAGTCTGTAGTCACCGTCATCTCCATCCCTAGATCGGGAGGGATCTGAAGCTCTTCCTAGCACCCTGCCGGAGAGGGGAATTCACCCTGGAGGCCTTCTTCATCACCATGCAAGCCTCCGGTGTGATGCGTGAGTATTTCATCCTTGGACTACGGATCCATGTAGTAGCTAGATGGCTGGTTCTCCTCCTTTGTGCTTTCATGTTTAGATCTTGTGAGCTCCATTCATGATCAAGATCATCTATTTGTAATCATACATGTTGTGTTTGCGGGGATCCGATGGATATTGAGATGCTATTTCAGATTGATTATTGATTCTATCATGTCTTTGTTATTTGTGATCTTGCATGCTTTCCGTTGTTAGTAGCTATCTTGGCCAAGTAGATGCTAGCAACTCCAAGAGTTAGTATTTATGCTCGATAGTGGGTTCATGCCTCTGGTAATCTAGGGAAGTGACAGAAATCTCTAACGTACTAGATGTGCTGTTGCTACTAGGGAGAAAACAACAATCCTTTGTTCATAGAACAATCGTATTGTTTACTTTACACACAATTCGTAAAGCAATAATCTGTTGCTTGCAACTTAATCTTGGAGGGGTCCGATGATAACTTCAAGGTGGATTATTAGTCATAGATGCAATTGGATGGCGGTCTATGTATAATGTTGTAATGCCCAATCAAGTCTCAAAGGAGTCAAGATGATTAGTATATGCATGTATTGCTTTCTCGATGTTTGTCAATTGCCCCGCTGTAATTTGTTCACCCAGCATGTTATCTATCTGAAGGAGATCCACCTCTAGTGAACTATGGATCCCGGTCCTTTCTTTTACATACAATGTACAAATTGTTTACTGCTTTGTGTTTACTTTCTGCAAACTATTACTTCTTTCCATTCGATACGTTTAATCCTTTGTTTTCAGCAAAACAGTGAGATTGACAACCTCATCGCAAGTTGGGGACAAAGTTCTGTGGTTGTGTTGTGTGATACATTGCAAATGTATCTATAATTTTTGATGTTCCATGCTTGGTTTTATCCACTTTCTTGTGTTTTGTTCCAACTTTGGAGTACTTTTCATATGATTTCTGGGACTAACCTATTAACAAGAGCCATAGTGCCAGCTGCCTGTTTTTGGTTCCAGGAAAGTCAGAAAATGAATATTCTCGGAATTGGACGGGACAAAAGCCGAAATGCCTATTTTTCCGGAAGTCATCAGATGCCAGAATACGAGACAGAGAGGGGCCAGAGGGCGGCCACACCACCTGGCCGCGCGGCTAGGCTCGACCCTAGGGGGTGGTGTGGCCAGCCCAGGCACCCCCTCGGCCTCTCCTTCCGCCTATAAGATGCCCTCGAGACGAAAACCCTAAGTACCCGATCAAAAATCCACGAAAGAGTCTGTAGTCACCGTCATCTCCATCCCTAGATCGGGAGGGATCTGAAGCTCTTCCTAGCACCCTGCCGGAGAGGGGAATTCACCCTGGAGGCCTTGTTCATCACCAGGCAAGCCTCCGGTGTGATGCGTGAGTATTTCATCCTTGGACTACGGATCCATGTAGTAGCTAGATGGCTGGTTCTCCTCCTTTGTGCTTTCATGTTTAGATCTTGTGAGCTCCATTCATGATCAAGATCATCTATTTGTAATCATACATGTTGTGTTTGCGGGGATCCGATGGATATTGAGATGCTATTTCAGATTGATTATTGATTCTATCATGTCTTTGTTATTTGTGATCTTGCATGCTTTCCGTTGTTAGTAGCTATCTTGGCCAAGTAGATGCTAGCAACTCCAAGAGTTAGTATTTATTCTCGATAGTGGGTTCATGCCTCTGGTAATCTGGGGAAGTGACATAAATCTCTAAGGTACTAGATGTGCTGTTGCTACTAGGGAGAAAACAACAATCCTCTATTCATAGAACAATCGTATTGTTTACTTTACACGTAGTTCGTAAAGCAATAATCTGTTGCTTGCAACTTAATACTGGAGGGGGTTCGGATGATAACCTGAAGGTGGATTACTAGTCATAGATGCAGTTGGATGGCGGTCTATGTATAATGTTGTAATGCCCAGTCAAGTTCCAAAGGAGTCAAGATGATTAGTATATGCTTGTATGCTTTCTCGATGTTTGTCAATTGCCCCGCTATAATTTGTTCACCCAGCATGTTATCTATCTTAAGGAGAGCCACCTCTAGTGAACTATGGATCCCGGTCCTGGTCTTTTTCTTTATATACAATCTATAAACTCTTTACTACTTTGTGTTTACTTTCTGCAAACTTTTACTTCTTTCCATTCGATACGTTTAATCCTTTGTTTTCCGCAAAACACGGTGAGATTGACAACCTCATCGCAAGTTGGGGACAAAGTTCTGTGGTTGTGTTGTGCAGGTCTCCATGTTGCTACTAGCACCAGTAGTGCGCCCTGCCAAGGCTCAGTTAGCAACACCTTTGGGGTGTTTCCTTGCTCCTACTGGTTCGATTAAACCTTGGTTTCATAACTAAGGGAAACTTGTTGCTGTGCTCATCATACCTTCCTCTTGGGGTTCCCAACGAGCTCTACATCAACACCGCACCAGCACTTTTCTGGCGCCGTACACTGGGCCATCATTGTGCAGATCTCCACGTTGCTACTAGCACCGGTAGTGCGCTCTGCCAAGGCTCAGCTAGCAACACCTTTGGGGTGTTTCCTTGCTCCTACTGGTTTGATTAATCCTTGGTTTCATAACTGAGGGAAACTTGCTGCTGTGCTCATCATACCTTCCTCTTGGGGTTCCCAATGATCTCTACATCAATACTGAGCCATCATGCTACGCTTCACATCAACCTTACCTTTCATCGGGAGACCATGTAAATGACTAACAATTTTCTTCCAAATTGCAGAAATATAGCCAACATACATGGGTACAAGGTCGGCTCACTCAGGAAACACAAGCGTGACGAGGCGAGCAACGATGGATAAGCGCACATGAGTTACTCCTCTTGTCACACCTTACTTAGTGGTACAACCCCCTTCTACATAAGGAGGTCTAACTCCTAAACTAACAATGTGAGGTTAAAGCTAAAACGACAACTTTATTCTATGGATCGAACTAACTTCCTGTAAGGGTAATTGCCCCTATGTGTGGTTTTGGTAATTAATGACAACTCTTATGGTCTAATGTTTTCATTGAGTTATGTATGTAGGAATATTACATAGGTTTCTTGTATTCTGTGTGTTGGATTCGAGTATGGATGCCATGAAGATGAAGATATACCTTCAAGTATTGGAATAAAGTTCATCGAGTTGAAGAGAATAATATGATATGATCAAGATATTGAGAGTTTTATCTCAAGAGAAGAATTCAAGATATGGTTCTAAGTCAGTGTCATGATAGCCTCATGAGTTGAGCTATGGTTGACTAAGATTTAGATCATGCAATCAAATGAAGAATTATTTATGTACCTCAAGATAGTGAGATAGATCACAATAAGATACATGATTGAATAATACAACGAGTGAATAATGAATTCAAGATGGTCAACACATGAAGCATAAAGAATGTACCACATGGATCTTATGATATGGTAAGCATTGTCAATTATGCTTCATGAACTAACCCATTATATATGTCTTTGTGTTTTCTATATGAGCTAGGTATCTTTCCATGGGCATGCATCAAAAGTTAAGATTTTATATAGCCCATGAGAGGATGACATCAAGTGGTGATCATCATCAAGGTTGAGAAATGCAAGTTCAATATAAGCATCTCAAGAAGATCATATGGTTGAAGCTTGTTGTCCATATTGGTGATAATGTACATGTGAACATGTGCCTTAATGAAGCATACCATAGTGGTGTATGGGGTAGGAAATTATGAGTCTTCACGAAGCAACAATTATCAAGTGAAGCATTCTGGCTTGCATGGAGCTTGGAGCGTTGTCATCAATATCAAGTGGGATACACAAGGCAAAGGTATGACCTTTCTAGGTTTTCCTTTTACCGGTCTCATGGTGGTTGTGTGGGATACTGGGTTATAGGATAGATATCCGCACTATCGAGAGGGGATTTCACTTGGGTAACTTGATTAGATCGTCTTAGGGAGCTCAATCATGTGCATACTTTGCATCTCCCTATTTTGTTGCTTTTTGGTGTTTATCTATGTGAGGTTCTTGAGATTTTTGCTAGCTCTTCAACAATCCCAAGTTCATCGAAAACAGAATTAATATGCATCTTCTATTGCATTTTCGAGTTTGGACGTTTTACTGGTTCTTCTTTAGGGAGGTTTCATACCTCTCCTCTTTTGGTATTTTACCTATTGACTTTTCTTGGGTTTTATAGCCTCTACTAGATAGATCTTGTTCTTATCTTTTCCAAAATCCTAAGTTGGCTAAAATCCAAGTCCGGACACAAAATTTATCATTGTTTTCGTCTACACTGTTTTGGTTTCAACGGCAGTTTCGGTCCTGCCAGAACTGCTGCTAGCAATTTTGACGCCCGCCGGAAATTTTTTAGTATACCATTTCGACGAAAACCGGAACTATTCCAGCTAGCAGGATCATCCCGATCCCAGGTCTGGCGAGACCGGTTTGCCAACCAGAAAATGTCCGGACTACTCGTTATGAACACAATGGTCACCCCCTTGAAGGGGTATAAAAGAGGGGTTTCTTCCCCAAAGTTCTAGCATCTTCACTCCTATGATTCTTGCATCTTTTTGAGGGCTTTGGAAGAGGAGATCTAGATCTACTATCCCCACCAATCAAATCCTCCTCTAAGTGAGGGGAACCCATTGGATCTAGATCTTGGAGTCATTGGTTTTCCTCCACCAATGTTCTTCCTCTCTAATTCCTCCCTAGCACTTGGTCCTTTGGTAGGAATTGAGAGTGAAGGAGTTGGACACCTTTGGTGTTCTTTCTTTGCATTCTTGCATAAGTGTTGAGCTCTCCATTTCAATTTGTTCGAGTGAGTGACAGTGAGCTTGTTACTCCTGGAGGGTGACCTCCTAGTTGGCTTGGCAGGTGGTGCCACGATGTCCTCTTCTTGGGATATTATGAAGAGTCTCGGGCTTATCCTCTGAGGAGCTTGTGAAGTGGTTATGGAGATTTCCATCTCTAGAGTGGAGGAAAAGCTATCCATAAGGAAAGTGGCTATTCCTTCATCGGGATAGCCTTGGAGATAAGGTGCCCTTCGTGGTTTGGGGAAATCCTTCATGGGATCTCACACCTCTCCAAACGTGGCGTACCTTAATGGTAAGGGAACACGGGAATACATCTTCGTCTCCGCGTGCCTCGGTTATCTCTATACCCAAGTTTACTTTTCTTGTGATAGCCATCGAGCTTGACATACATATATCTTGCCTATCACGTATGTCATATATATCTTGTGTTATCTTTCTTATCATAAATTGTTGGTGGTGCACTTAGTTGATCCTAGATTTAGGTTTTGTGCTTGTAAATAAACATGAGTTTAATTCCACATTCTTTCAAGCCAAAACTGTAATAGTTTTGAAATTTTCTATTGACTCCCTCTAGGTGACGTCTCTATCCTTTCAATTGGTATCGGAGCAAGGTCTCTCCTTGTTTAGGCTTCAGAGCCTGGAGTCTAAATATGTCAGCTAGTAGTATAGTGCATAATGACATAATTATCTTTGATGGCGCATTATATTTTGTGGAGAAATTGATTGATTTGTAATATTCGGAGCTTGTGGCCAAATATAGAGCAAATTTATAGATGTAGGTTTTTCTCGTTCGATGGATCCTCAAAATCTATCTAAGAGGATGAGAAAAATTCACATCTCGGAGCTGAAGTATCTAATGAGCTTAATTTCTCCTTGAGCCCCATAGTTAATTTGTTCTTGATGATTGTAAAGTGTAAGTCATCTCATGAGATGTAGACCAAGCTTAAATAAATATTTGGTGGGTCCATTTATCATAGGGTCAGTGGTATCTCCGAGGATTTCTATTCTCCTTCATATCATGAGGAGCTCCAAGTTGCTTCCACCTTCAGCCGCGATGAGTTTTCAATTCCTTCCACTTCACCTACATGTGACAAGTCATAAGGTAATGTCGTGGTAAGTGGAGAAATGATATGTGATGATGGTAGTGTTTATCTTTACACTGATGATTCATGTTCTATAAATGCTAATGGTGTAGAGTGTTTGGACTTAAGCACTCCTTGCAACAATAATTCTATATCCTCTTGTGTTGCTTGTACTTACATATGCTTCTATTTCCTCTAGTTTTTTACCTAACAATGTAGAGGAAATCAAACACTCTTTGGAGCAAGACACAATCATGAATGGATATTTAATAATATCATCATCTTCACCCTCCCGTGCTCACGTGTGCCTTTTGGCAAGAGGGTCAAATGTAACTCCTACTTTGATTCCCAACACATCTTCTAATAATTAGAGTGATGTGATGAGGATACTAGTACTATCCTTCATGATATGACTTTTTTGTGTACCTCTCTTTGTGGTAATATTACGGTTTTTGCTTGTATCAAACACGTTATGGAAACCTTTAATAAATAATTGGAAACCATTGACAAGTTGGAGGTCCATCTTGATGATGGGAGTCGGAGGTTCAATCTCCTTAAGCAAGAGCTAGCCGAGGACAAACACTCTAATTTTATCCTCACACAATAAATTGAATCTTACGAGCTTGAAAAATAAAAATCTACTCAAGCTAACCTTAGAGGCTAAAGTTATAATGATGCTTGTGTTACTAACTCTACTTCTTGTGAAGCATCTACCTTATAGGAGAATGTTGAGATAAGGTCTCAACTTGAGTTACTAACTATCAATTTTAGGAAATTAGAAGAAAGTCATGAAAAGCACTCAAGCTCTCATAATGATCTTCTAATATCCTATGATGGGCTAAAGTTAGAGCTTGAGGCAAGTATCACTAAGGTAACCTCTTGTGAGCCTCTTTTGGACATTAGCACAACTTCTACTCAAAATGCTATATTGCCATGTGCTAGTCCTAGTAATCCATCTAGTCATACTTTTGATAAACCTTGTGTTCGATTACTTTCTTTGCCTTGTTGCTCTAACAATGAAGCTTCTACTTCTTCTAGTAATTCTATTTCTACTAACCATTTAGAGGAAAGCATAGATATCAAGGCCCAAGTCACTTCTTTGAAGAAAGACTTGGAAAAGAGTCATGAAAGGAAATCCACAATCGATAATATTTTGAGTGTGCAAAAAAACCCTAATGATAAAATAGGACTTGGATTCAACTCCAATAACAAGAACAAGTCCAAGAGAAACAAGAAGAAGGGCCAAGACCAAGTCAATAATTCTCTCAAGATTATTTGCTTCAAGTTCAAGGTTGAAGGACATCATGTAAGATTTTTTCCATTGAAGAAAAAACACTTGAGTGAGAAGAAACAAGGGAAGCGCCCAGAAGATCAAGATCAAGCCCAAGCTCAACCTCAAGTTGAAGTTAGGACACTTCCCAAGAAGAATCAAGATAAATATCCCAAGCCAAGGAATCAATGAAGAAGAGAAAGGGGAGCACTTGTTGCTACATATTTCGTGAGAAGGGGCATTTTGCCTCTTCATGTACAAACAGTGCCTTATCTAACCCTATCATTGTTGATGATGATTATTCTGTTGGGAAGGATAAGTATGCAATGTGTTTGCAAAGTTTGTTGGAATTCAAAGTGGTGTCAAGAAAAGAACCATTTGGCTTTCCAAGACTATTGTGATAACCTCTTTGGACCCAACTTGGTTGGGGACCAACAATGTCAAACATGATCAATAGGTGTTTATGGAGGGCATTGGAGACTTGGCTAACTCATGAAGAATTAAGGGATCTTCATATATTGTATTTTATAAAGCCAATTCATAAGGATTAACATCTCCCTATATTATACCCATTAATCCTCTTTGCGGTAATTTGTACTTAACTCCTTTATATTGTAAGTTATTTGCCCTTTACATGTTTTGGTTTTGTACCAAGTATGTGGTTGTACATGTTGAGACTTATTCTTGCTTATCTTGTGTATTCAAGTATGTCAAGGTTGTTTGGCATATCATTTACTTGTGTTTTTTCTTTGACCCTCTAATGCATCTTTATGATATCTTTTTGGGCTCTTGTGAGTGGTTAATGGAACATCCCATTTTGGGTGAGTGATATGCCTCGTCCACCTCTAAAACCTTAAAATGATTATACATGAGTACTACCACTTAGTATTGATATTGGAAGATTATATAGTCACTATGTGGTGTGTCATACTCATGATAAATTCAAATTCTAAATGTCCATTAATTATCTCTAGTTGAGATTTATTTGCCTCTTGTTGAGAAGACTTGAATATCACATTATGGGGGAGTAATATGCCCCTTTTTGCATATCAAACTCCTAGGAAATGTGAAAATATGAGGTAGTGCCACTTAGAGTTGATATTGTTAATTATCTTGTTCCTAGGTGGTGAAGGGAATATGCCCGAGAGGCAATAATAAAGTGGTTATTATCTTATTCCTTGTTTATGATAAATATTTATTTTGCATGATATAATTGTATTAATTGGAAATATTGATACATGTGTGTTTAATAAACAAATAAAGGGTTCCTAGTTATGCTTGTCCTATAAACTAGCTCGTTGATGAACAAGATGATCAAGGTTTCCTAATCATGGACATGGGATGTTGTAATAACGAGGTCACAACATTGGTTGAATGGTGTGATGAATATTCATCCGAAGTATAACATTAAGATCAAAGTCATTATGTTTATATTGCTATAACATCATACGAAGTAATCCTAGTCCTTAGACCATGAGATCATGTCAATCACTAACACTAGAAGAGTATCTTGATAACATCAAATGTCACACCATGACAGGGTGACTATAAAGGTGGGTTCAGTGCTACGAAGGTGTTATGTAGAGGCTCATAGATCAAGAGTGGGATTTGTCCATCCCGATGACAGATAGATATACTCAGGGCCCTCTCGGTGATATCACATTGAGATAGCTTACAAGCAAGTGATGTGATCACTAGAATGTTATATCACGGAAACAAGAAAAGAGTGCATGTCGGTAACGAGATCAAACTAGGTATTGAGATACCAATGATCAAATCTCGGACATGAATATATCGCGAGACAAATATATTTAGTTACGATGTTAAAGGTTCACACGATCACTAGAGTCATCGTTGAATGTGTGGGAGTCAGTACGGATCTCTAGGTCCCGCTGCTGATTATGGATCGGAGAGGGGTCTCGATCATGTCTACATTATTCACGAACCGTAGGGTGACACACTTAAGGGATACCAACACCATTTGGAGCAAATATGTTTCAGATAAAGATTTAAGAAAGCGCTGTAATCATTTCGATGGAAACCAGAATTGTTTCGGGCAAAAATACAAAAACTAGTTCTACATGTGATATTGAAATGTTGTAGGGGGTTTTATGTGAATGTTTGTTAATTAAAGTAATTAACAAAATTCTGTATAAAATAAATAAAATATTTTGATTTAATGAGAGCTTGCATTAAATTTGGTGGAAAATTAATGCAAAGTGAGTGGAGTTGGTTTTAATGGGAGTGGGCTTACTAGAAGCTCCACTCAGCATTATGGAGGGAGAGGTGGGGGAACCACCATGCCATGCGCATGGCCCCTTGGGGGCTGCCCCTCCTCCTATAAAAGGAGCTCCCCTCCTCCTCCACTCTCACACCTCCTTGTGAAGGATCTCTCTCACCCTCTAGAAATTATTCCCCATGGTCTCCGATTAGCGAGATACATGTTCCCGATGGCTTTATCTGAAAAGGAGTTGCTACTTCCTCTGCTTTGCTAGAGCGAGGGACGAAGGTTTTTGGGGTACTGGATGTGTGTGCGATCATGGATGCACCGCTGCTTTGCGGTGCTGGACTTGCTGGTGCTGGACCTGCTGGACGTGCTAGTGCTGGACCTGCTGGACTTGCTGGACTTCATCACGATCTTGAGATTGACAAGTGTACGACTACATCAACACCGAAATCAGTTTCATTAACAATGCTTTGTCGCTCTTTAAGGGTATGCTATCTATGGATGTATATCCACCCGTTGCTTGTATCTAAGGTAGATAGATCTTGGTGCTTAGTAGTTCCCATCGTAGGAATTTTTTTGTTTTCTATGCTGCGAACCCAACAGTGGTATCAGAGCTTGATCTATGCGTAGATTCTTTGCACGGGTAGAACACATATGACTATGTGGGCGTTGATAATCATGCTATTGCATCTTCTATGCAGCGGCCCGGACTAACTTTACATGTCCTCGCACATGAGACTTGTTCCACGCTTGACATGCAACTAGTTTTCTATAAGTGGCTAGCGGGTGTTTGTCTCTCCTACTATAGTCAATATCTGATTTACAAAGACTTGCTAATAATTTGGTTATCATCATTGTGGTTCCTTATTTGTAGGTAAGACTGGTTCTATCTTCGAAAGCCTAAGCAACGCAAAACTTGCAATTGATAAATTAGAAGCGTCTAGTTTAGATTGTTGTTGGGCTAGTGTCATGATATGATAATGTTATAATTTGAAGTATAATTGATACTCTTGGAAATTATAGCATACCTAACATGTAAGTTTCCATAGAACTTGGCCTTACACATAAAGTAATGATAAAGATCATACCACGATGCACATGATAGTAATCAAGTGCAAGAACCATATCATTTCACTTTATGCATATGGTGTTTTTGTTTGCATTATAAGATTATCCCTCATTTAGATATATAGATAAAAATGTGTTCTTCCTTAAGTATGCACTGTTCTATGGATCGTGTTTCGAGACATCAAGTGATGATCAGGTGTACTTGACTAAACGCTTTCATACAACGGGTGTAAGACAGTTTTACACACGCGAGTACTAAGGTTCTTACTTGGCGAGCCTAGCATGTACAAACATGGCCTCGGAACACGGACCGAAATGTTAAGCATGAGTCATATAGTTGATATGATGCCCATATTGATGCTCGCATTTAAGACTACACCGAATCACTTGATGATCGGACTTGGTGCAGTGGATTTGGTTCATTTAATCACCAAAAAGACACGAGGTATGTTGTTTTCGAGTGGGAGTTCATTTGTAATTTGGATTAGTCGAACTCAATTTATCATAAATGATGGGGGAATACCAATCGGGGTATACCCATGAAGCGGAGTCGCCAGCTGGATCGAGCCGACTGAAGCCAAGCCAAGTTGGGTCGACTCGCCGAATACGGCAACTAGCGTATACTGGACATAGACGCCTCACCGACTGGAGGCCCAATATAGCGACTCCAATAAAAATCCCATTAGCACTTGTAAACCCTAACTGACTGGATATATAAAGCCACCAAGGGGCACCCCCACGGGAGAGACCTCTCTCGCGTCATATTAGATCTAGTCTCTCCCCCCGTCTACGGCGGCTCCATGTAAACCAATCTATGATCTTATACTGGATTGCTAGCAGGACGTAGCGATCCTCCATCGAGAGGACGTGAACCTGGGTACGTCGCGTGCCAATCTCGCTCCTGGATTCTCCTACGTCGTCTTGCCCTTTCCTCTACGTAAGCTACCCTGTAGCATCTGCCGAGGTCAATTCCACGACAGTTGGCGTCCACCGTGGGACAAGCGGCACTTGGAAGTGATGATCCGGACGGGATCCATCGACGAAGGCAAGATCGCATCTGGTGGATTCAATCTAAGTCGCCTGGCCGATTTAATCGCGATTCATACAGCAGCCATGGCGGCACACGGTTTGTCGCGTGTGGCTGCACGCTCGGCTGGTGTGGTCTAATCAAGTACAGGGAAGTTTGATGTGGCATCCACATGATCTATTCTCCCACGGCAAGAAAAAGCCATCATGCGACAAGCGCATGCAGCCGTGGCTAAAAGCTTTTTATATTTATTATTATATTTCTTTCAATTAATGCAAATCATCTAATCTCTTATTTGTTTGGAATACACGCACCACTACCTGGATTAGTCTCCGGCGGCAGGCTGGACGACGATGCCGACTCGGAGATTGGGCCAGTTTCTTCCAATTCTTCACCCAACGCGGCAAAGGAACAAGCAAGGCACCGATTTAAATACAATATTCTCCATGTGAAGATACTAGATCGGTTTCACATGGCTCTTATTCTACCTCGTCTTTCTCGAAAATTATTTCTGTCGGTTGATTATTTTAATTGGAGTCTAATCTTGCATGCATACTGTTCGTACATTTGCTTGGACAAGTTAGTCTATGGATGCAGGATTGGATCAGCATAGTCATCATGTCATATAGCGATTACGGTGGAGCCATGGAATTCTACACGACCCTTCTTTTCAGCAAAGGAACATGCAGACCGCTTCTTTTCGGCCACGACAATAAATCAGGCCTCATTGACTCCGACAAAAATCCGGTTGACGCCATCGCGCCACCCGGTCCGCCGCATCTGCTACTTCCGGCTAAACGCCGCTCCAGTCTGCCATGGACTCACCATCACAGACACGTCCGCCGCGAACCCGCCATGGTTGCGGAATCGCCACGTTCGGCAACTCGCACATCGCCGACTCGCCATACTACCGGATAACGCCGCACGGCTCTGCCCTAGCGTGACCCCCGTCCGCCGCGTCGACCCCATGTTCGCCGCGTCGACTTCGCCAAAGCGCGACCCTGTCCGCGGCGTGACCATATGTCCGCCGCGTCGACTTCGCCAAAGCGCGGCCTCCCTTCGCCAAAGCGCGACCTCCATCCGCCGTGTCGACCCCGTGTCCGCTGCGTCGACATCGCCATAGCGCGACCTCTGTCCGCCACGTCGACCCCGTGTTCGCCGCGTCGACATCACCATAGCGCGACCTCTGTCCGCCGCGTCGACCCCGTGTCCGCCGCGTCGACATCGCCATAGCGTGACCCCGTCCGTGGCGTGACCATATGTCCACCGCGTCGACTCCGCCAAAGCGCGACCTCCCTTTGCCAAAGTGCGACCTCCATCCGCCGCGTCGACCCCGTGTCCGTCGCGTCGACCCCGTGTCCGCCGCCTTGACTTCGCCTTAGCGCGACCTCCATCCACCGCGTCGACCCCGTGTCCGCCGTGTCGACTTCGCCATAGCGCGACCTCCGTCCGCCGCGTCGACCCCGTGTCCGCCGCGTTGACTTCGCCAAAGCACGACCATACTTCCGCCGCCTCAAATCTTTTCGGCTACGTCGAATGCGTACGCCGCGCCTACTAAGGGACCTTCATCGTCCGAGTCGCCAGAGAGGGTCGCATGCCACGCTGCATGGACTCACCACTGGGCGTCTCTCCCCCTCAGGAAAATCAGTTCGCCTTTGTCAACCTTTGAAAGAGCGACTCGCGATGGCCAAGTAGTGCGGACGAGGACTGATAAACCGAGCCTCAGATCGTCCACGAAAAACGCTAACCGAGAGCCATCATTGGAGTCGCCTTGCTCGACTGGCCTTCCGGGCCAAGACAAATGGCAATGCTACACAAACAGCACCATGTGCTCCTCTACCTTAGACAGTGCGACTTGCACGGCCAAATACTGCGGACGAGGACTCGCAAACCGATCCTCGGATCGTCCAGGAAAAACGCCCAACCGAGATCCATCTTTGGAGTCGCCATGCGACTGGCCTCCCGGGCCAAGAAGAGAGACTCACTAACAAAAACAGCGCAATCAACATCATCGCGGACACGCCACACTCGAGGACTCTCCCCTCGCAGACTCGCAATCATCGCGGACTCGCCACACTCGGGGACTCTCCCCTCGTGGACTCGCAATCATCGCGGACTCGCCACACTCGGGGACTCTCCCCTCGCGGACTCGCCACACTGCGAACTCTCCCCACGCGGACTCACCATGCTCGGCAACAACCACTACTATTTTCAGAATAAGAATCTCTAAAGAGCCTCAAGTCGCCTCTACAAGCCAAATCGAGCCTCAGGGACTACCCTAGGCATACTGCGTGTGCGTGTGGTTCCGCCACCGCAGACTCGCCCTCGCGTACTCAACACGCTCGGGGACTCGCCACCATGGATTCTCCCTCACGTACTCTCCATGCTCGGGGACTCGCCACCGTGGACTCGCCCTCACGTACTCGCCATGATCGAGGACTCGCCATCACGGACTCGTCCTCGTATTCCCCTGCACCGACTTGGCGACTTCACCATCAATGATTTGGTGACCTCCACGTCCTCTATGATAGCAAGTTGACATCGCGTCGGCCAAACTTCTCCAAGAGGCAACTCCGTCCAATGAAGACTCGCCCGGCGCGTTGACTCGCCTTGGCGATTGGGCTATTTCATGAGTTATTTCTCTATTTCAGGAGCTCGCCAATGACTCACCATCGACTCCACCCTGGAATCACCTGTGCTGGTTCGGCGGCTTGAAGTCATCGTCGAGTCCCTGACGCGCTCGGGGACTACTGATGGGGGAATACCAATCGGGGTATACCCATGAAGCGGAGTCGCCAGCTGGATTGAGCCGACTGAAGCCAAGCCAAGTTGGGTCAACTCGCCGAATACGGCGACTGACGTATACTAGACATAGACGCCTTGCCGACTGGAGGCCCAATATAGCGACTCCAATAAAAATCCCATTAGCACTTGTAAACCCTAACTGGCTGGATATATAAAGCCACCAAGGGGCACCCCCACGGGAGAGACCTCTCTCACGTCATATTAGATCTAGTCTCTCCCTCCGCCTACAGCGGCTCCATGTAAACCAATCTATAATCTTATACTGGATTGCTAGCAGGACGTAGTGATCCTCCATCGAGGGGACATGAACCTGGGTACGTCGTGTGCCAATCTCGCTCCCGGGTTCTCCTACGTCGTCTTGCCCTTTCCTCTACGTAAGCTACCCTGTAGCATCTGCCGTGGTTAATTCCACGACAATAAACTAAAATCAAAGTGAATTTGCATAATTTGTTGTAGTCATTGGCATCTATTTACTACCTTGCGCTTAGTTTTCACTAAGATAATAGAACTATAGAATTCTGGATATTTACTTTACGAACTGGTATCATATTGTTTTAATTATCAATTTAAAGTTTAAAAGTCCTATTGCAAACTTTCAGCAAACTCCATCTATTCCATCAAGTTTAATAAGTAGTATTAAACCAAGAGTAACAATCTCAGTGTTAGTATCTAAAGTATCATGTTTGCCTCCATGATTCTTGATATTCAAATGTTATTTTAATATCGAGGTTATCTGGGAGCTGAAAGAATTGTTTCAGAAACCATCATGTGTGGAAGATATTGTGATATCTGAAACAATGTTTATGGTTACAATATTATAGAGTATAATTTGGCAAAATACATGTTCCCATATTGTATGAGAATTTTCAAATGTTGGAGATGATAGACACATCCTAATCTCCCAAAAAGGTTTTGGGAACTGAAATTATACTTACGATTCGTCCTTATAGGCTATACTAGCTTGATCATGAAAGTTGTCATGATAATGATAAATAGAAGATGTAGGTAAAATGTTTACTACACTAAAAGATTACTAAAGAATAGATTTTTGAAAGAATGCCAAACATTTGATGATGGTGATTAACTTCAAAGTGCAAATCCAAAGGTATTAGTATTTGACTATACACGCTTTGGACTATGTGTCATATGTATGGCACCACTATTGATATTGATAGATTCTTTTAAAAGAAAAGGAAATGCTAAAAAAGAATCTATAAAATATTTTCCAGAAAAGAAAAGACTGGAAATGTCTAGCTAAGGTATATAGATAATATACATGTTATGGTTGTATTCCTTGCTTGTTAAACAAAGTGGTTCTTGGGTATTGGATACCGAATTGGTTGGTATGAAATATCATACAAAACGATGCAATTCATTAACTACAATGGCCTAAGTAACTAGCAAGAGAATATGTGATGATGTTCATCGAAAACAAATAAAGTGTTATTGTGTTTCTCGTTGACATCAAAGCTTGCCTTTAAGATTTGTTTAAATAATTTTTATTTTGTTCCGGTATTGTGAGAACAATGGTTGTTCAAATAATTACCGTATTGCATAGAAGATGGATGAACTTTTACAAGTCTAGTCGGATAAATCACGTCCATAGAAACTAATGCTAAAATGTCGTCAGACAAATGATTGAAATATCACTTACAAAGTGACATCGCCGTTTTAAATTATATTGGAAATAAAATATGAAGAAACTCTATGTTGATGGATTTTTGGAACCTTTAATTTTGATCAAATGACGCTTGTGAGACTTTCCTCGAGATAATTGAAACTCCGTTCATAGGCCAAAGGGGAACAAGTGACTAACTTATTGGAAATTGTGCATGTTGATGTATATAGTCCATTATATGTAGCCATGTGCGGTGGATCTTTCGACTTCATATGCTTTCTCCGAAAATTTGAGTGAATATATCTATATATTTACTTAATAAGGAAGAAGTATGAAACATTTGAAAATTGTTCAAAGACTTTCAAGATGAATTGGAAAATCATTGTAACAAGAAAATAAAGAGTTTATGATTCGATCATAAAGGAAGATATTTGAGTTACATGTTTAGCAAAACACCTAATATTTGAGAAATTGTTCCATGATTTGTGTTTCCCAATAAACCACATGAGTATGGGATGTTTGAGAGACGAAATCAAACTTTGTTTGAGATGGTAAGATCAAAGGTGTCATTTATAAAACTGCCACTATGTTTTAAGGATTAACGCTTTAGAGACTACTGCTTTTACACTAAAAAGAGCACCATCGTGATCCGTTGAAATGACACCATATGGGTTATGGTTTGGGATAAAACCTGAGTTGTCTTTTCTTCAATTTTGGTATGCTATGCATGAGTTAAATGTTTAAAATCAAAGTCAGATAAGCCCATCTTTGTAGGTTATCTGAAAGAATTTGTTGGGTATTCCTCCATAACACCGAGGACAAAAGAGTTTGTCGCTTGGAACGTGAATTTTCTTAAGAAGGAATTTTTCGCGAAAAGTTAAGTGGGAGGACAATAGAACTTTGATAAGGTTATTTGAACCTTAGCTATATGTGGTAAGTAGCACAACACCGGAAAGTGTCCCGTGATTACAAAGGTTGTGAGATTAGAGTTCCTATTTGAACCGTATGCATCGGGTAACAATCAAATACCGAGATTTGATAAACAAGTCGTTATTTTTTTGACAATGATGAACCGATTGCATGCAAAGAAGCGATGATGGTCCCTAACTCCATAAAATGACTAGAAGTCATAAAATCCGTGATAGTATCCATACACAAGAAATCAAGTTTTTGAACTTGGAAGACCCTCCGAAAAGGCATGAAGCCTATTAGTCGTATTTGGATCTATAAAGAAATAGACATGGATTTTTGACATCTATTAAATAGTCTTCATGTCGGAAAGGAGTTTACGACAATATTCAAGGAGTTGACTATGACAAGATTTGATCTTTCATATCGATATTTAGTCTTGATGGATTAATGTAGCAACCACTACATATAATACGGTATATGGTAGTTGAACAAACAAAACAATATTCTTATAATAGGATGGTTACCTAGGACATGTACATGACACGGTCTGAAGGGTTTTGTTAATTCAAAGGATGCTAAAAGGGTGTGCAAACTTCAATAGTTGAAATAAGCATAGCGGAGTTGGAATCTTCACTGTGATGAAACTGTTAAAATGTTTAATTTCATCGAAGACGAGGAAGATGCTTGCATTTGCAAGAAATTAAGTGGAAGTGCTGAGACATATTTCTAATACATTATGTAGAGGACACATTGTTAATCGAAAATGATGTATCTTTTATTGACACAAGTTAAGAATTTCATTAAAATTGGATTTCGATGAAAGACTTGGGCAAAACCAGAATATTAGGCATCAATGTCTATATGGATAGATTGAGGCACTAATATGATTTTGCTAGACGTACATATATGAGATAATGAAAGGGTTCAATATGGAAACGACAAGAAAGGTTCTTGCTGCATGCAAAGGATTGAATCAGGATTCAAGTGTATCAACACTTGGTGAGTGAAATCACATGAATATTTTGATCGATAATAACGTGATATGTATATATCCAGATATGTCCTATGCTCTAAATGTTGTGAGCATATAATTCATAAGATGATCATTGGACGATAGTAAAGATATTCTTATAAGCTTTGGAAGAACTAAGAATATATCATGTATAAGTGACAAATAGTCAAAGTAGTTCACTGTAAAGTGTTACATTAATACTAGTTTGTCATAGAATAAAAATTAAATTTATCTCAATTTAAACTATGGATGGCACAATGTAATGGAAGGGAGGTTCCATGATGGATTTGGATGAGTTCCAAAGTTGATACATTGTGACGGATACTACAACAAAAGGCTAAGTATATGACTGTTATAGTAGAAGCAAAGGAGGGAATTTAGTTAAGTAGTTTGTTATCAAACTAGGTGTGGTTCACAGTGAGCTAGTACTATGAAGATATATTGTGTGACAATTATATCAACATGTTTTAACCCAAAGGAACTAAATGTCTCACTAAAGGACTAAATTTATACAATGTCATCTCATTAGAGAATGAGTGCTGCATAGAGACGCAAAGACACGCAAATACACGCGGACCTGAATATGTCAGATCCAGAGATTATGTTAACCACTAGCAAATGCGTATATACAACACTAGAAAATCATAGGTGTTGAATGTGCAAGTATATGGACTAGATTATTGACTCTAGTGCAAGTGGGAGACTGAAGGGAAAATGCCCGAGAGACAATAATAAAGTGGTTATTATCTTATTTCTTGTTTATGATAAATGTTTATTTTGCATGCTATATTTTTATTAATTGGAAACGGTTATACGTGTGTGTTTAATAAACAAATAAAGGGTTCCTAGTTATGCCTCTCTTATAAACTAGCTCGTTGATTAACAAGATGGTCAAGGTTTTCTGATCATGGACATTGGATGTTGTTAGTAATGAGGTCACAACATTGGTTGAATGGTGTGATGAACATTCATCCAAAGTATAGCATTACGATCAAAGTCATTATGTTTATATTTCTATAACATCATACGAAGTAATCCTAGTCCTTAGACCATGAGATCATGTCAATCACTAACACTAGAAGCGTATCTTGATAACATCAAACGTCACACCGTGACATGGTGACTATAAAGGTGGGTTCAGTGCTGCGAAGGTGTTATATAGAGGCTCATGGATCAAGAGTGGTATTTGTCCATCCCGATGACGGATAGATATACTCAGGGCCCTCTCGGTGATATCACATTGAGATAGCTTGCAAGCAAGTGATGTGATCACTAGAATGTTATATCACCTGAACGAGAAAAGAGTGCATGTTAGTAACGAGATAAAACTAGGTATTGAGATACCGATGATCGAATCTCAGACATGTAATATATCGCGAGACAAAGGGATTTAGTTACGATGCTAAAGGTTCACACGATCACTAGAGTCATCGTTGAATGTGTGGGAGTCAATACGGATCTCCAGGTCCCGCTGCTGATTATTGATCGGAGAGGGGTCTCGATCATGTCTACATTATTTGCGAACCGTAGAGTGACACACTTAAGGGATACCGACACCATTTGGAGCAAATATGTTACAGATAAATATTTAAGAAAGCGCTAGAATCATTTCGATGGAAACCGGAACTGTTTCCGGTGAAATTGCAGAAACTGGTTCTGTATTTGATATTGAAATATTGCATGGCGTTTTATGTGAATGTTTCGTAATTAAAGTAATTAATAAAATTTTGAAAAAAATAAATAAAATAGTTTTATTTAATGAGAGCTTCTATTAAATTTGGTGGAAAATTAATGCAAAGCGAGTGGAGTTGGTTTTAATGGGAGTGGGCTTACTGGAGGCTCCACTCACCATTATGGAGGGAGAGGTGGGTGCACCACCATACCGTGCACATGGCCCCCTGGGGGCTGCCCCCTCCTCCTATAAAAGGATCTCCCCTCATCGTCTACTCTCACACCTCCTCGTGAAGGATCTCACTCCCCCTCTAAAAATTATTTCTCATGGTCTTGGATTAGCGAGATACATGTTCCCAGTGGCTTTATCTGGAAAGGGGTTGCTACTTCCTCTGCTTTGCTCGAGCGAGGGATGGAGGTTGTCGGGGTATCAGATGTGTGTGCGATCACGGATGCACCGCTGCTTTGCGGTGCTGACTTGCTGGTGCTGGACCTGCTGGTGTTGGACCTGTTGGACTCGCTAGACTTCATCACGATCTTGAGATCGGCAACTCTACAACTACATCAACCACTAAATCGGTTTCGTTAACAATGCTTTGTTGCTCTTTAAGGGTATGTTCTCTATGGATGTATATCCACCCGTTGCATGTATCTAGGTAGATAGATCTTGGTGCTTAGTAGTTCCTATAGGAAATATTTTGTTTTCTATGCTACGAACCCAATAGGTGGCATGTTTGCTCAAACAAGATCCAATTTTGTTAGAAGCTTTTATTACTCATCTTTTTGGTCTTTGTTTGAGTAATAAATTCTTGGTGCATTCTTCCTCAAATACATATCTTTATATCTTACTACCTCCGTTCCACAATGTAAATCTTTTTAGCAAGTTGTTTTATCTATACTTAATAATAAAGAAATGAGTGTTTCTCGCCGCCCCTACACTTTTTAGGATGGTTTTACCCTCCTAGCTCGTGGATATTATTAACCCTGCCACCGTCAAGTGAATCTGAGAGATAGTTTGATTCAGAACGCGATGAGTGAAACAACCTGGAAAGCATCGCACCGCTGGTTTACCTGAAAATTCCCCAATTGCTTGCAGTGCTGACGAGCCGGTGGAGGGTGGGGGCGGGTTGCTTGTGGTGCCAACAAGAGATCACGCCCGGGATAGAGATGCGAGGGTCTCATGCCCGGCATGGAGAGCCCAAGGTCTGCTTGCTTGCAGCCCCAGCGCCAGCCTGAAAATTCCCAATTTCTTGCAGTGTCGATGAGCCGGTCAGGGGTGGGGGCAGCTGGCTTGCCGTGCCAGCGAGATCCCGCGCCCGGGATGCAGAGGTGGCGGTCTGGTTGCTTGCATCGCTAGAGATAACATCCGAGGGGTATGTGCCTGCGCATCGCCCGCACGGTCCCATGCGTGTCCTCTCCGCTTGCCTCGCGCCTGGTCCCATGTGTTCTATCCGCCCGGGAGTCGACGGAGTGGTCGAGCACGTCGTGTGCCCAGGGCGCCATGTCCATAGTCGAGCTCCAACACTACCCAGCGGACGTACGATGGCAGCAGCATGCCTAGCATCTAGCGGCGGGCTTGAGCGGCCGGAGGCTCGGAGGAGCCAGACCGGTTTGGGTGGCGTCTTGGTGGAGCTTGCTCCTTGGCGTCTCTCCCTGGTTTTCTTTGCTGTGCGATAGCGTCATGGGCTCCCTGGTTCTTCCAGGCGCAAGGCAAAGTGGCGAATTATTAGCTGGTTAAAATTTGTTTGTATAAACTAATCTTAAAACCGATTTTTTGGCTATTCCGATCTAGAGAATCAACGAAGTCACTCGGGGATCCGCCCGGTGATGTAGTGATAACGATGATCTCATGTGTATTGTTCTTGGCACTGATGTGTGTATTCAAGTTGCTACATAGAAACTAGATTTGGTCGCCCGATGAATTTAACTTTTTTGGGGTGGATTTTCTTCGAGCGGACAATTTTTTTCTTCGAGCACATAAAGTGTACTATCCGAGATAATGTGTATTTCTGCACCACCCTGTACAAACATGAACACACATAATCCTAACCCGTTTTGTTGCCCTGCTAATGTTTTAACAATATATGTCCCGTTGCAACGCACAGGTGTTTTTCCTAGTCTTTTTAAAAAGGCTTATATTGTGGAATAGAGGGAGTATTTGGGAGACCATTTACTTTAAGATATTCTAATCATTACTTTGCATGATTGTGTGACTAGTTGAAGCTATCAAGGATCTCTATCTACGCATAGTGCTTAATCTTTATATTTCTATCATATGCTTTTTGTGGGGTCCCCGGATTATTCATCCGAGGAATCCTTGTTATGCATACATCCACGTTCACATGATCAGTGAGCCGTGGAACATAACCGACAGGTACCATTACAACATCCGAAACATACCGAGTTACAAGACTTACATAAATGTCATTATGGATACATCATCATTAGCAGCGGAACATCGCCAAGCGCATAGCCCAATCGTGCCTCAACCTAAAGTCAGCTGACTGGGAAGACGGCCTAGCTCGCTGGACGTCACCTGATTTCTCCCGAAATCGAACCTCTGAAAGTCTGGCCAAGTAAATAGCCAAGGACAAAGCCGTGAGTACTTTGAATGTACTCGCAAACCACCAGGATAAATGAAATAAGGAAATGCAAGTCTGGCTATGGCGAGATAGCTGTATCTGTGGGTTTAATCAGCACGGAGATCCACTTGGGGCAAGTGAAGTAGGTTTTGGTAGACATCAATGAGTAGAACACAACCATGCAGAGAGCTGGTCCATAGAGGTTTGGATGGTGGTGTGAGCTTCTAGCAAAGTAGGCATGATGACTAGATTTGCAGGAAATGTTATTTTCTTGCCTGCAAAACCAGCAAGGACAAGTGGGTTGGAGGAGGATCTAACCAAGGGCCAAGGTGGGCCTTGTTAGTCCTTAGAATGGTTAACAAGATGGTGCAAGTGCATTTCCAAAAATGTACCTGGTTTGAGAAAAGGAGGCATCCCAAAAAGGTGATGCTAGAACTGTTTCCAGACTTAGTCAAATTTGGCAGTTTTGAGGAATTTGACTAGAGTATGAGAGGGAATGTTCTTGGAGGAGTTGCAAGGTATCAGAGCTTTACTAAGGGGGTGATATTGAGGTGTAGATTTAGTGGAAGGGTTCCAAGCTGTATATTGGTCTTCAAGACTTGGAAACGCCTAGAATGGAAATCCTCAGGATAGATCTGGTTGAGGGTTTTAGATAATCACCTAGTGGCTAGGGATCATATCTAGGTTTGTATTCTTGCTTAGGGGTTGAGGAGTTGGAAACATCTTGATCCTAGTTATGAGCTCCTAGAGTGGCTCATACTACTTCCTAAGCAAACAAGTCAAACAACAGATCAAAGCAACTCATCAGACAACAGATCAAAGCAACTCATCTTATACTAAGAATAACCACTAATGAGGTTACCATCAAGCCTAGCTTGGGGTAAGGTTGGGGCATTTTGAAGAGGTTGAGTTTTGAATAAGATGAGGGTTCTTGGTATCTCTACCAAGAGTAGAATTCAAATGCTTTGAACAATAGTTTTGGGAAAACTAGAGGTAAGATTAGTTGAGTGTTCTATCTTGAAAACATAAGGAGATTGTAGTATATATCTCTCCATAGTTTTGTTAATAGAAGCTACCAAAATATTTTTGGTTACATAGGCATCTTGGCTCCTGTTTTGAAATGCCAGAACGTTTGAGAATATGTAAAGTAAGCCAAGATAGTTTTGGGTAAAAAGCTTTTGTCAACTGAGGGTGAGGTAAGGAGTATCCTAAGATACACATCATAAGCACAAGTGCAAGCAAACAACAAGCAAGCACTGCACCAAAGCACAAGAAAAAGTTTTTGTTCCCCCTGATTTTTGCATTCTGGACAACTAATTAGGGTTGCTAAAATTGAGATGTTACACTTTTTATTGTGAAGTTGATCTTTAAATATCCTTGCAACATACCACTAGAAATTAATTCCAATTCACTCATTGTATTTGAAAATTTATATCCATGTTTGTGGCAGCGTTTGTAAATCATCTTCACCTTGGTTTTAGATTCTTATTGCCTTATTTATTTACAATAATTTTTGCGGCTCCCATTATCTTCATTGCCTTCTAAAAATCTCTTTGCTCAGGTTTATAATTTCTATCAAATGTGTTTTGGTGGAAGGCAAAACTTTTCTTTTGGGTACCTTGTGCCATTGTTAAAAGTGTAAATGGTTTGGTTTATTTGTTTAAACCTTGCTCTTTTGGGACTATGTTATCTCATTCCTTCTTACATATTTTATTTGATTGAATGAGATACATCTTTGAGCATATGTGTTCTATTTCATCTTTTACGCTCAATAGTTTTTACTTAGTTCATTTGTTTAAGTTTCTTGAATAAATCTTGTGTTTATTTGATTCTTTGATATAGTTTGGACAACAAATGTGTTTTGTTACACCTTGTATGCCTTCTTGAATATTTTGATGTTTTTCCAAATTATATCGTCTTTGGATCTTGAAAGCCTCATGCATGCATGTTTACTAAATGTATATCTTATATCATGTCTTTCTTTCTTTGATCCAATATATAGGGTATACTCCATCAAATCCTTAATGGCGAATATGTGCATGAAATTAAAATTTCATATCTAAATATGCACATATTTATATGGATTGTGTCCTATGTATTGTGGTTAGTCTAACCACTTTGGACCCAATAAGTTTGAGTACTAAGATGTACTTGAATGTGTTTTAGGAGCATTAAAGATGTAATGGATGCTTGTCTCGTCTATAAGGAAGGTGTTGTCACCGCATGATAATTGGAGCCAAGCTAGGATGATCGAAGAACTCTTATCTACTACATAATACCATTGCTATCTCGGTAATAAGCATCTTATTCATGCACAGACTTTCTTCCTTCCAACCTCTTCTAGGTTGCATATTGGCATGAATTTATTTATTTGCAAATGTTGCGGTTATTGCAAATATCTTTTAAAGAAAACTTCTTATTGCTTATGTGAGTAAGTTGAGATGATACATATAATGGGGAGTATATAAAATCATATTCATGATTCATCAATCCAAAATATGCCTTTTAGCAATCTATTTCATATCAATTCCTCACTGTGCTTTCATGTGCAATATTATTGAAATTGCAATGAATCCTTCCTTTTTATACTTGTTGCATTTCTCAAAATATCCCAACTAGCATTAGTTACCTTAGTGTTAGTGGTGATAACTTTGAGGTTTTTGTTTGTTGAAGTTCATTGATATACCATAAAAAATAAAATGGATCCATGGGCTATATATGCTTTTAAGCAAAAATCCTTTTGGTATATCTTATGACTTCCTCTTGGATATCATGTATTCTTATTTTTTTATTAGCCTCTTGTGTGTGGATGTTTATTTGTGGATTATTCTTCATGTTTTCTCCACTTAGAGACTTGTATACACGAGAGAGTTAATCTCTCTCCTTGATATCATCGTTCTTTGCCCATCATCTTTCTTATCTTCTTGATTTTTTTGCGGTGTTGGTAAGAACATGATTTATGAGTGTGTGGTTTATCTTTATTGCATCTTAATGTGATCATATCTCATAATTGGTTTCTTTTGTACTTAACCTTGCCTTGAAAAGTGTATTGATTTAGATATACTATTTGTATCTTGGTTGTGTTCTGAATGAGATAGAGGGAGTGATGATTCCATGTTTGTGCATATTGTATTCAAATGCAACAATTATAATTTAAGCACGAACCTTGGAGAGCTTCCTTATTTAATTTATAGCATATTCGTCCAATTAGTAATTTGGATCTTTTGATTGCTTGCTTCATCCATTGAAGTTTCTTCACCTTGTTATCCTTTTAGCAATCGTTGATCCTTAATATAGTTTGATTTCCCCCAAGTATTCGTAATTGGATATGTGCATTTGATATCACTCATAATATGAGAAACGCACACCTTGGGGAGGAACTCATACTATATTGTCCTTCTAACTTTTTCATCCATTTTGGCACTTGTTGTTAATGGGGGAGAAGTTTAAAGGGTGTAAGGGTAATGGTTTTATACTTAAGATTGGTTTGTTCTTAAGTGTTTGCCTTTCATGCATTTCATCTTTATTATGTTTTGCATGGTTGAATATATAGTGTAAAATCTCCCAAAGGTTATGCCTGACAATGTATGCAATGAAATTCAAGTTCATCACAGATGCATATATTGTGGGGGAGTTTGCTCTATATATGTTGGTTCTACTCACATATCTTGCATTAGTTGTAGTTTGTGTGAGTAGAATTGGTTTTGATATGGGCTAGTAGTTTTATGTTACTTGACCATATCAAATACAACTTCTTGTATACAACTTATTTTCAGATAAGTTGCATACTTGTTTCTCATATTCATTATCTAAACCCTTTTGTTGTGATTGCCATCAATTACCAAAATAGGGGAGATTGTAAGGGTAATTACCCCTATGTGTGGCTTTTGTAATTAATAACAATCCCTATGGTCTAATGTTTTCATTGAGTTTTATATGTAGGAATATTACATAGGCCATGCTTGTAGTCCATATGTTGGATTCAAGTTTGGATGCCATGAAGATAAAGATATACCTTCAAGTACTGGCATAAAGTTCATCGAGTTGAAGAGAATAATATGATATGATCAAGATATTGAGAGTTTTATCTCAAGAGAAGAATTCAAGATATGGCTCTAAATCATAGTCATGATATCCTCATGAGTTGATCTATGGTTGACTAACATTTAGATCACGCAATCAAATGAAGAATCAGTTATATACCTCTAGATATTGAGATAGAGCATGACAAGATACATGATTGACCGATAAAAATAGTGAAGAGTGAATTCAAGTTGGTCTACACATGAAGCATAAAGAATGTACCACATGGATCTTCTGTTATGGTAAGGGTTGTCAATTATGCTTCATGAACTAACCCATTATATATGTGCCTTTGCGTTTTCTATATGGGCTAGGTATTTTTCCATGGCATGCATCAAAAGTGAAGATTTCATACCCATGATAGGATGACATCAAGTGGTGATTGTCATCAAGGTTGAGAAGTGAAATTTCAATATAAGCATCTCAATAAGATCATATGGTTGAAGTTTGATGTTCATTTTGGTGATAATGGACATTTGAAGATGTGCCTTAATGGAGCTATCCCATAGTGGTGTATGGGGAGAAAATTATGAGCCTTCATGAAGCAACAATGATCAAGTGAAGCATTACACTTGGATGGAGCTTAAAGTGTTGTCATCAAGATCAAGTAGGATTCGTAAGGGAAAGGTATGGTCTTGCTAGGTTTTCCTTTTATCGGTATCATGGTGGTCGTGTGGGAGACCGGGTTATGGGATAGGGAGATCAATCATGTGCATACTTTGCATCTCCCTATTTTTTTGTTCCTTGGTGCTTCTCTATGTGAGGTTCTTGAGATTGTTGCCAGCTCTTCAACAAACCTAAGTTCATCGAAAACATAATTCATAGTTGAGTTTGGAGGTTTTAACGGTTCTTATTTGGGGAGGTTTCATACCTTTCCTCCTTTGGTATTTTACCTATTTCCTTTTCCTGGGGTTTATAGCCTCTACTAGATACAACTTGTTCTTAGATTTTAAAAAAGCCCAAGTTTTCTAAAAACCGAGTCTGGACACAAAAGTTATCATTGTTTTCGTCTACACTGTTTTGGTTCCAACAGCACTTTGACCCCGCCGGAATATGGGCCAGAAATTCCGGTGTTCGCTGGAAATTTTTTCAGTATACTATTTTGGTGAAAACCGGAATTGTTCTGGCCGACCGGACGATTCAGGCCCCAGGTCTGGTGGGACCGGTTTGCTAACGGAACATGTCCGGACTACTCGTTTTGAACCCCAATGGTCATCCCCTTGAAGGTTTAAAAGGGGGCTTCGTCCCCAAAATTCTAGTGTTCTTGAGCATGTTTTTGACCTCCATTTTGACCCTCTTAACGTTGATTTCCCCCTTCTCTCCTATTATTCTTGCATCTTTTTAGGGCTTTAGAAGAGGATATCTAGATCTACAATCCCCACCAATCAATTCATCCTCTAAGTGAGGGGAATCAATTAGATCTGATCTTGGAGTCATTGGTTGTCCTCCACCATGTAATTCCTCTCCAATTCCTCCCGAGCACTTGGTTCTTTGGTGGGATTTGAGAGTGAAGGAGTTAAACACCTTTGGTGTTCTTGCTTTGCATTCTTGCATAAGTGTTGAGATCTCCATTTTGTTTTGTTCGAGTGAGAGACCATGAGCTTGTTACTCTTGAAGGGTGACCTCCTAGTTGGCTTGGCGGTTGGTGTTGTGGTATCCTCTTCTTTGAAGATTGTGAAGAGGCCCGAAATTCTCCTTTGAGGAGCTTGTGAAGTGGTTATGGAGCTTGACATTTTTGGAGTGGAGGAAAAGCTATCCATAAGGAAAGTGGCTATTCGTTCATCAGGATAGCCTCGGCGATAAGGTGCCCTTCGTGGATTGGGTAAATCCTTTGTGGGATTTCACACCTCTCAAGACGGGACGTACCTTACTTGTAAGGAAACATGGGAATACATCTTATTATCCGTGTTCCTCGTTTATCTCTATACCCGAGTTTACTTTCCTTGTAATAGCCATCTGAAGTACATATATATTGCCTATCACATGTGTCATATATATCTTGTGCTATCTTGCTTGGCTTAACTTGTTGTTGGTGCACTTAGTTGAGCCTAGTGTATTTAGGTTTTGTGTTTGTAAAATAAACGTTAGTTTAATTCCACATTCTTTCAAACAAAAACAGTAATAGTTTTGAAATTACCTATTTACCCCTCTAGGCGACATCTCTACCCTTTCACTTCCGCACTCTAAAAACCTAGCCCGGGAATCCTATCATCCTCCATCGAACCCCCTCCTGTTCCCCCACATCACTAAAAGGAATATGCCCGAGAGGCAATAATAAATGGTTATTATGTTATTCCAGGTTTATAATATATGTTTATTTCTCATGCTATAATTGTATTAAAAAAGGAAACATCAATACATGTGTGTTTAATAAGCAAATAGAAGGTTCCTAGTGATGCCTCTCATTACACTAGCTTGTTGATTAACAGATGATCAAGGTTTCCTGATCATGACAATGGATGAAGTTAATAATAAGGTCACACCATTGATTGAATGATGTGATGAAAACATACTCCCAAAGTATAGTGACACGATCAAGACATTATGTTTACACTACTATAACATTATTCAAAATAATCCTAATCCTTAGACCATGAGATCACGTCAATCACTGACTCCGGAAGAGTATTTTGATTGCATCAAATGTCACAACATAATAGGGTGATCATAAAGGTGTCATCAGATACTTGGAAAGTGTTAGTTGAGGCTCGTGGATCAAGAGTGGGATTTGTCCATCCTAATGACGGAAAAATATACTCGGGGCCATCTCGGTGATATCACATTGACATAGCTTGCAAGAAAGTGATAATGATCACTAAGAATGTCATATCACGGGAACGAGAAAAGAGTACTTGTTAGTAAAGGGATCTAATTAGGTATGAATGATACCGAATGATTGGATCCCGGACAAGTAAAATATTGCGAGACAAAATGAATTGATTACTGCGAATAAAAGGTCATGCGATCACTAAGTCATCACATGAACTGGTGGGAGTCATTATGGATCTCTAGGTCCCGTTAATGATTATTGATCGCACAATGTCTTGATCATGTTGATACCCACAAGTATAGGGGATCGCTGAAATATTCGATGGGAAGTATTACCCAAATTTATAGTTCGACTCAAGGGGAACACACGAATACCAATAAGACTTTAGCAATTGAGGCTTCACTCTCAATCACACCTGTATATCAATAAAATTGCAATGGAAGTGGTGATTTATGGTAGTTGATTCAAAGCAGTAAAATAACGCAGCAAAATAAAGCAGTAGATTTCCAGTTTTCACCGGAAGTAATGTTGTGAAACTTTTAGTGGCTAAAACGCATGCATGAGGTGATAGCGGGGTGTTGCATGAATGATATCCATCATATAATGTATCATACTAACATGTCATTTATATCTAATTCGGTTGTGTGTAGGTGTGTGCTCCAAACATAATCATGCATATAAGTTTGCATAATATCTTTTGTCCTACCTGCCCATTTCACCAGGGTCAACTTGGTACTACAGGCAATTAGGTCTACCTTTTCAAATAGACTGGAACAAAGCATTAACACTTCATGAACACACAATATCCTCAAACTATCATATTCCCATTGTTTTCCCTAACTGTCACCGTAGGGTTCGCAGGTTCAACATAATAATAGGTAACACATTTTGCAAATACATACCAAACTCAAATATATGATTGGGCAATAAAGTTTAGTACTGAAATCATGTCACTCGGGCCCTAGCAACAAGCATTAAACATAGCAAAAGTGTACAAACACTCATACAAGAATGTCTACAAGATAAACCCCTCAAATCTCGATACATATGGATGATTACATGATGGATCTCATCCAATCCCCATCCACCTCACATGACCACAGGGAATTACTCACACATGATGACGGGGGATGAACTCATGGTCATTGGTGATGATGTTGATGATGGTGGTGGAGAAGACCTCGAAATCCCACTCTGCGGGGTGGAGAGCATGACCAATCTGACCCCCGAAACGAAGATCAAGGCTCTAGCGACGCTCTATTTCGTGAAACATTCTGTCCCTCTGGATACCTAGGTTTTTCAGGTATATATGGGGGTACGCCAAAGGAGGGGCCAAGGCGATGCTCCACGGCCAAAAGGGCCTGGGTGGCGCGCCCACCCTTACTGGGCGCGCCACCTGGTCTATTTTGGGCCGCGTGGCTTCGCTTGCTTGCTTCCAAAGCCCCAGACTTCTTTATTTGGTGAAAAATAAATGTGGTATTTTTCCTCGATTTTATTTCTTGCGAAAACTAATAGAATGGAGACTTTTGCTAAAAACAACGTTAGATTCAGCAGTTTTATCCATGTATGGGAAGATTCTGGATCAAACCATCAAGTAAAGTACTTAGAAAAGTAGATACCTTTGAGATGTATCAGCTCCCCCAAGCTTAGCTTGTTGTTTGTCCTCAAACAACTCAAGCGCAGTGTAGAAGCGATAAAAGACTTTAACAAGAACTTTGCTCTATTCATGCATAACATTTTATCATGGCAAATATTTGACACGTGGCTTTATCAATGAATAGCAAGGTAACAATGAGATCCCATTATGCTGGTGTACAAATGATTATACATGGTACAAAGGGGATAATATACGACAACATGGTTTAAACATGATTACCTAATAGTGGTAATGAACAACGTTCTCACATCGCATTTGATTGAATCATATGTAAGGTTTTTGAGGCCTTCGATTCTTTCAATTGTTGACAACTAATTCATCATGCTTGCATCGCAAACTAAATACTTTGGGATGCTGTATCCTTCCAATCTTTCAACATTTAAACACTCATAGAAGACCCATACATGAGTAAGTAACTAGTATCTTTAGTTGAAAACAAGTGGAGTCGAATAGGATAGTTGCTTTTTTGGTATGTTTCTCGCACCTTTGCATGAGTGGCAGGAGTTTTTGGTTGCCACTTTTTGGGCTTGCAAGTCTTTTTTTCATTCAGCTTTGGGTGGATTTTTGTATCCATAATGCATCAATATTTTGATTATAAGCTTTGAACGGATAAGAATATCTTGAATTTTTCCTTGCTGGTGGGCACTTCTTAGTTTCAGCCAATTTTCTTGTATAGAAGAGCCAACTCATTGGGATATTTCTTTTTAATAGGATAAAGGTTTAAAGGATGGGTGCCTGATACATTGCAAACGTATCTATAATTTTTGATGTTCCATGCTTGTTTTATATCTACTTTCTTATGTTTTGTCCACACTTTGGAGTATTTCTATACACTTTCTGGGACTAACCTATTAACAAGATGCCACAGTGCCAGTTGCCTGTTTTCTGCTGTTTTTGGTTTCAAAAAAGCTAGAAAATGAATATTCTCAGAATTAGACGGGACAAAAGCCAAAGTCAATATTTCACCGAGGGGAACACGGAGCCAGAAGACGAGATGGAGAAGGCCCTTGAGGGGCCACACCACCTGGCCGCGCGGCCTGGCCTAGCCCGCGCCTGGGGGTACAACCGCCTCGGAACCCCCTCGGCCTCCCCTTTCGCCTATAAGAAGCCTCCGATGCAGAAACCCTAAGGACTCGATCAAAATTCCACGAAAGAGTCTGTAGCCACTGCAATCTCCATCCCTAGACCGGGAGGGATCTGAAGCTCTTCTCGGCACCCTGTCGGAGGGGAGAGATCACCCTGGAAGCCTTCTTCATCACCATGAGTGCCTCCAGTGTGATGCGTGAGTAGTTCATCCCTGGACTACGGGTCCATGTAGTAGCTAGATGGTTGATTCTTCTCCTTTGTGCTACCATGTTTAGATCTTGTGAGCTCCGTTCATGATCAAGATCATCTATTTGTAATCCTACATGTTGTGTTTGCGAGGATCTAATGGATATTGAGATGTTATTTCAGATTGATTATTGATTCTATCATGTCTATGTTATTTGTGATCTTGCATGCTTTCCATTCTTAGTAGCTATCTTGGCCGAGTAGATGCTAGCAACTCCAAGAGGGAGTATTTATGTTCGATAGTGGGTTCATGCCTCTAGGAATCTACGGAAGTGATAGAAATCTCTAAGGTACTAGATGTGCTGTTGCTACTAGGGAGAAAACAACAATCCTGTGTTCATAGAACAATCATATTGTTTACTTTACACACTTTGCTTAATGCAATTATCTGTTGCTTGCAACTTAATACTGGAGGGGGTTGGGATGATAACCTGAAGGTGGATTATTAGTCATAGATGTAGTTGGATTACGGTGTATGTATAATGTTGTAATGCCCAATCAAATCTCATAGGAGTGAAGATGATTAGTATATGCATGTATGCTTTCTCGATGTTTGTCAATTGCCCCGCTGTAATTTGTTCACCCAACATGTCATCTATCTTAAGGAGAATCACCACTAGTGAACTATGGACCCTGGTCCCTTGTTTTACCATCAATCTACAATCTACTATTTACTATTTTCTGTTTACTTTCTGCAAGCAATTACTATCTTCCACACAATACGTTTAATCCTTTGTTTTCAGCAAAACCGGTAAGATTGACAACCTCACTGTAAGTTGGGGGCAAAGTTCTGTGGTTGTGTTGTGCAGGATTCCAAGTTGGAAACAACACCTTGGAGGTGTTTCCTTGCTCCTACTGGTTTGATAACCTTGGTTTCATAACTGAGGGAAAACTTGTTGATGTGCTCATCATACCTTCCTCTTAGGGTTGCCCAATGAGCTCTACATATTGAGCAAGCAAGACTTTTTCTGGCGTTGTTGCCAGGGAGTCAAGGACATCTTCTCAAGGGGAGTCCCTCATAACCAATCTCTTTACTTTGTTTTATTTGTTTTTCTTAGTTTATTTCTGCTTTGTTTGCTTGTTCTTTTTATCAAAAATACAAAAATTAGTTCCTCCTATAGTTGTTATTTTCGTTGGTTTGTTATTGTCTTGCTTTATCATGCTCTCTATCAATGGTTGGTTTCTTTGAAACTGGATCTTATTGGCAAGGTGGGTTCACAGAAGAACAAAAACACTATTATAAGGAACACCGATTGTCACTAAAAGGGAAACACTTATGGGAACAAATTAATAAATTAAATACCATTGCTAGAAACGTGTGCTCTACTTATAATGTTACTTATTGCTTTGATAAATCTTATTGCTGCAGGAGGTATAAACACCTCCCTTTTCAATGTGAGTATAATGATGATGTTACCATATCTTCTTATGTTAAGGGAAATTATGACTTTTATGATGTGGAACAAACTGAAGAATTTATTGCTTAGAAGGGTGCATTCGAACTTTCTTATTTTCTTGAAAATATTGATGATGCACCTTATAAATATGAGGTTTATGATATACTTAAATTTTTCTTTGATAATTACAAGGAAGAAAATGGCTATATTCTTGAATATCTTAATAGATACTCTCCACCAATGGAAGAGACTAATGCCTTGCAGGAGCCTATGAAAGAAGAAATTGCTGAAACTGGAAGCTCATTGGATGAAAAAGAGGAGGAGAGTGATGATCAAGAGGAGGAAGAATGGATCTACCCATTCCTACCCTCTAATGAGAGTAACTCTTTACCCCTTACATTATTTGATTGTCCCCCATGCTTACCAAAGGAGGATGAATGTTATGTTTCTATTGATTCTTTTGAAAATGTTTATAATAAAGCTCTAGATGATGGTCCTATATTGGTTGATAATATTAATTGTACTACTATTGAGAATGAGATTGATTAGTCATCTTGTTATAAAATTGTTAAAAGTGGGTTTGAAGGTTTTAATCCCACTATTTTTGAGCTTGGTAAAAATTATGTGTTTGTAGATCATGAAAAGCATGCTTTATATGATAGTTATATTGTTGAGTTTATTCATGACGCCACTGAAAATTACTATGAGAGAGGAAAATATGGTTGTAAAAGTTTTCATGGTACTGAAATACCTCTCTATTTGCTGAAAGTTTTGAAGTTACTCTCGTTTTATCTTCCTATGCCTGTCAGTTTGTTCTTTGTGAATTTATTTGCGTATAAGGTTCCTATGCATAGGAAGTGAGTTAGACTTAAATGTGTTTTGAATTTGCTTCTTGATGCTCTCTTTTACTTCAATTCATATTTCTTATGTGAGCATCATCGAAACTATCATGCCTATCTTAAAGGCGTTAAAGAAAAGAAGTTATTGGGAGATAACCCAAAAAGTTTTAGTTCAGTCTTGGAAGTTATTACCTCTGTAATTGATGGGTTCGTAGCATGGAAAACAAAAAAATTCTATCGCAAGAACGAACAAAACCCAGATCTAATCTAGATAAAAGCCAAGATCTAATCTATTAGACATGTGCAACAAGATAGATCTGTACTAACCCTCGTAGATCCGAAAGCGTTACGAGATTAGATCTCGGGGTTGATGTAGTCGATCACTTGCCGATCTCAAGATCGTGTGGACGATCCTTCCGGCGCCACGTTCCAGCAGCGCTTCCGCAGTCGGTCACACGTGCGGAGTCGAAGCAGACCTTCCTCTCCCTGTTCCAGCGAGCAGCGGAGGTAGTAGATCTTCTCCACGGAATTCCAGCAGCACGACGGTGTGGTGGTGGTGGTGGAGTAGAGATTTCTGCAGGGCTTCGCCTAAGCCGGAGCAGAGCGAAGGAGGAGGAGAGAGGCGGCGACTAGGGTTTGTTATGGGAGAGGTCTAGGGGGTGGCGCCTCCCTCTATTTTAAAGGAGGAGGCGCCATGGGAGGGGAGTCCTAGTAGGACTCCCTCCTCCTTGGTCAAGGATTGGGAGGGGGGAGGAATCCTCCTCCCCCACGAATCCGTGTCTTGCCCCACAAAGACTCCTTGATCCTTTCTTGGTTTTCAAGCAAACTCCAAGAAATCTTCTAGAACCTTCCAGAACATTCCGAAACCTTCTAGAATCTCCATACAAACACTCCAGAACATTTCCTAACTTAGAAAATGATCCCCAATATATGAATCTTATTCTTCGGACAATTCTGGAGCTCCTCGTGATGTCCCGGATCCAATCCGAGACTCCGAACAACATTCGGTCTCCAACGCACATTCCATATCTACTTAAAACAACTTCGAACCTTAAGTGTGTCACCCTACGATTCGTGAACATGTAGACATGATGGAGACACATCTCCGATCAATAACCATTAGCGGGATCTGGAGATCCATAACAGCTCCCACATACTCAACGATGACTTTGTGATCGATAGAACCATTTATCATACGAAACCAATTCCCTTTGTCACGCGATATTCTACTTATTCGAGGTTTGATCGTCGGTATCTCCATACCTAGTTCTACCTTCTTGATAAGTACTCTTTACTCGTTCCATGTTATGTCATCCCTTGTGACCTAGTCACATGCTTGCAAGCTAACTAGATGACATTCCACCGAGAGGGCCCAGAGCATATCTATCCGTCATATGGATGGACAAATCCCAATATTGGTCCATGCGCTTCAACACATACTTTCAGAATACCCAATGACACTTTTATAACCACCCAGTTACGAAGCGGCGTTTGATGTCATCAAAGTACCCATCCGGTGATGGTGATTAACATAACCTCATGGTCGAAGGATTAGGTTACTATGCATTTGAAAAGCTTGTAGCAAAACGAAGTTAATGACTTGATCTTATGCTATGCTTACTATGGGTGTGTGTCCATCACATCATTCTCCTAATGATATGATCTTGTTATTAACGACATCCAATGTCCATGATCAGGAAACCATGATCATCCATTAATCAAAAAGCTAGTTTAACAAGAGGCTTACTAGGGACTCTTTTATGTTTACAAAACACACAAGTACTAATGTTTCCGGTTAATACAATTATAGCATGGGATGTAAACATTTATCATAAACATAAAGATATAATAATAACCACTTTATTATTGCCTCTTGGGCATATCTCCAATAGTCTCCCACTTGCACTAGAGTCAATAATCTAGTTAAAAATTTGTGCATTCAACACCTATGGCTTTTTGGTGTTGTATAGACACTATTGCTAGTGGTAAACATAATCTTCGGATCTGACACTTCCAGGTCCGTGTGTATTTGCATGTCCTTGCGTCCCTATGCATTACTCATTCTCTAATGAGATGGCATTGTATAAATTTGGTCCTTTGGTGAGACCTTTAGTTCCTTGGGATTAAACCATGTTGATACAATTGTCATACAATGTATCTTCATAGTATTATCCCACTATGAACCACACCTAGTTTGATAACAAACTACTTGACGCAAATGCCCTCATTTGCTGCTACAATAGTAGTCATATACTTAGCCTTTTGTTGTAGTATCTGTCATAATGTTTTAACTTTGGTACTCAACCAAATCCGTTATGGAACTTCCTTTCCATTACATTGTGCCACCCATAGTTTAAATTGAGATAAACTTAATTTGTGACAAAACTAGTATCAATGCAACAATTTACAATGAACTATTTATCACCACTATTATATTCTTAGTTCTTCCAAAGATCATAGGAATATCCCTACTGTTGTCCAATGATCATCTTATGAGTCATTCTGGTATATGCTCATAACATTTAGAGCATAGGACATATCTGGATGTGTACATCTCAAAGAATGATTGATCAAAATATTCTTGTGATTTCACCAAGTGTTAAAACACTTGAATCTTGTGTCAACACACTTGAATCTTGATTCAGTCCTTTCCGTGCGTCAAGAACCTTTCTTGTTGTTTCCATATTGAACTCATTCAACATCTTATCTATGTACATTTGGCAAAACCATATTAGCGCCTCAATCTATCCATATAGACATTGATGCCTAATTCTTGGGTTATGCCTAAGTCTTTCATCGAAATGGAATTCTTAACCTGTGTCAATGAAAGATACATCATTTCTAATCAACAATATGTGTTTCACATAATGTATTAGAAATATGTCTTAGCGCTCCCACTTAATTTCTTGCAAAATGCAAACATCTTCATCGTCTCTAATGAAATTTAAACCTTTTAACGGTTTCATCACGGTGAAGCTTCCAACTCCGTGATGCTCACTTCAACCATTGAAGTTTTGCATACTCTTTTAGCATCCTTTGAATTAACAAAAAATCCTTTGGATCGTGTCATGTACACATCCTAGGTAACCATTCTATTAGAAGAACTTGTTTTGTTTGTTCAACTACCATATACCAAAATATATGTAGTGGTTGCTACATTAATCCGTCCAGACTAAATATCGCTATGAAAGATCAAATCTTATCATAGTCAATTCCTTGAACATTGTCGTAAACTCTTTCCGACATGTCGACTATTTCATAGATGTGAAACATCCATGTCTATTTCTTTATAGATCCATATCATTGTAAGGTCTTGCACCTTTCCAGAGGGTCTTTCAAATTCAAAGCTTGATTTCTCGTGTATGGAATTATCACGGATTTTATGGCTTCAAGCCACTTAACTAAGTCAGGGCCCATCATTGATTATTTGCATGTAGTCTGTTCATCATTGTCAAACAACAATGATTTAACTCTCAAATCTTGGCATTTGATTACTTACCCGACCTACTTGGTTCAATAGGAACTTAGATCTCCGTGACCACAACCTTTGAGGCACGTGAGCCATGAGCATTGTTGCTGCCTCCGGGACACTTACCAACGCTGCGCAACTCAGCACATATTAGCCAAGGTTCAACAACCTTGTCAAAGTTCTATTGTCCTCCCACTTAACTTTTCACCAAAAATTCCTTCTCAAGAAACTTGACATTCTAAGTGACAAACACTTTTGTCTTCGGTGTTATGGAGGAATACCCAATGGTTATTAGAAATAACCTACAAAGACATGCTCATCCGTCTTTGGTTGTAAACATTTTACTTATGCCTAGCATACCAAAAATTTAAGAAAGGACAACCTGGGTTTTATCCCAAACCATGACTTATATGGTGTCATTTCAACGGATCACGATGGAGCTATTTTCAGTGTAAAAGCGATTGTCACTAAAGCTTTAATCTTTAAAATATAATGGCAGTTTTATAAATGATACCTTTGATCTTACCATGTCAAACAAGGTTTCATTACATATCTCGAACACTCCATACTCCTATGGTGTTTTGGGAAATGCAAATCCATGGAACGATTCCTCAAATCTTAGGTGTTTTGCTAAACTTGTAACTCAAACATCTTTATGATCCAATCATAAACTTTTTATTTTCTTGTTACAATAATTTTCCACTTCATCTTGAAAGTCTTTGAACATTTTCAAATGTTTCATACTTCTTCCTTATTGAGTAAGTATATACATATACTTACTCAAATCTTCGAAGAAAGCATATGAAGTTGAAATCCATCGCCCACGACTACACATAATGGAGTACATACATCAATATGTACAAATTCCAATCAGTTAGTCGTCCGTTCCTCTTTTGGCCTACGAACGGAGTTTTAATTATCTCCAAGAAAGTATCACAAGCGTCATTTGATCAAAATCAAAGACTCCAAAAATCCATCAACATGGAGTTTCTACATGTATCCCTTTCAATATAATTTAAATGGCGATGTCACTTCGCAAGTGATCTTTCAATCATTTGTCTTGCGACATTTTATCATTAGTTTTATGCTCGTTATTTCTCCAACCAGACTTGTATATCATCCATCTATTATGGAATACGATAATTATTTGAACAACCTTTTGCCGTCATAATACCTGATCAAAATAAAAATTATTGAAACAAATCTTGAAGGCAAGCTTTGATGTTAACGAGCAACACAACAACCCTTTGTTTGTTTTCGATGAACATCATAACATATTCTCTTGCTAGTTACTTAGGCCATTGCAGTTCATGAATTGTGTTGTCCTGTATGACACTTCATACCAACCAATTCGATGTCCACTATCGTAGAACCACATTGTTTAACAACCAAGGAATACAACCATAACATGTATCTTCTATGTACCTAAGTTTGATATCTCCAATCTTTTCTTTTCAGCCAAATATTTTATAGATTATCTTTCAACAATTCCTTTAAAAGAATCTATCAACATCAATAGTGGTGTCATTCACATGACACATAGTACAAAGTGTGTATAGTCAAATACTAATACCTTTGAACTTGCACTTTGAAGTGGATCACCTTCATCAAATGTTTGGTATTCTTTCAAAGTTCCATTCTTTAGTAATCTTTTAGTGTAGTAAACATTTTACTTACATCTTCTATTCATCCTTATCATGACAACTTTCATGATCAAGATGCTATAGCTTATAAAGGTGAATTGCGAGTATAATGTTTCTTTTCCAAAACCTTTTGGAGGATTAGGACGACTAGCGTCTCCAACCTTCACAAATTCTCATCAAATATGAGGACATATAGTCTATCATGTTGTAACCAATACATTGTTTTAGATATCGCAATACCTTTCACATATGATGGTTTATGAAACATTGCTTTCAGCTCTTAGATAAACTTGATATTAAAAACAATCTTTTGAGTATCAAGAATCATGGAGGCAAACATGATACATTAGATACTAACACTGGAACTGTTACTCTTGATTTAATACTGTTTATTAAACTTCACAGAGTAAACGGAGTTTGCTGAAAGTTTGCAACATGACTTTTAAACTTTAGATTGACACTCAAAACAATATGATACCAGTTCGTAAAGCAAATATCCAGAATTTCTATAGTTCCACTATCTCAACTATAACTAAGCGTAAGGTGGTGAACGGATGCCAATGACTACAACAAACTATGCAAATTCACTTTGATTGTGTTTATGATAAATTGAGTTTGACTAATCCAAATTACAAATGAACTCCCACTCAAAACAACATCCCTCGAGTTGTTTTAGTGATTACACGAACCAAATCCACTACACCAAGTCCGATCATCACGTGAGATGATGTAGCTTTAAAGGCGAACAATCAACATGTTCATCATATCATCCATATGACTCATGCTTTACCATTCGGTATTCCGTGTTCCAAGACCATGTCTGTACATGCTAGGCTTGTCAAGGTTAACCTTAGTTTCCGCATGTGCAAATCTGGCTTGCACCCGTTGTATGCACACGTAGAATCTATCACACCCGATCATCACGAGATGCTTCGAAACGACGAGTCTTAGCAACGGTGCCAACTAAGGACGAACACTTTATTACTTGATATTTAGTGAGAGGGATCATCTTATAATGCTACCGTCGCGATCTAAGCAATACAAGATGCATAAAGGATTAACATCACATGCAATTCATAATTAGTGTGATATGATATGGCCCTTTCTTCTTATGCCTTTGATCTCCATCTCCAAAGCACGGACATGATCTCCATCATCACCAGCATTGCGTCAAGGTCAGTGGCGCCGCTTCATGGTTGTCCATCATCACTAGCAACTATTACAACTACTTGGAATAAAGCTATTACAAGATGAATAGACACGCAGGTCTTAATAGAATTAAAGACAACCATTAGGCTCCTGCCGGTTGCCATATTACAACAAGGATCATTGCATACATCAAATATAATCACAATCACATGATGGCCATATCACATCACAAAACCCTGCAAAAACAAGTTAGACGCCTCTAATTTTCTTTGCATGTTTTACGTGGTTTGGGGCTTTCGAATAAGAACGGATCTTACCTACGAAACTGAACCACAACGTTGATACAAGTGCTATCAAGTGCAAAGTGTAGATTGGATCTATACTATGATGGGAGAGACAGACACCCGCAAAGCCACTTGTGCAATACGAGTTGCACGTCAACTGTGGAGCAAGTCTCATGTGCGATGACATGTAAGGTTAGCCCGAGCCGCTTCATCCCACCATACCGCAAGATGCAAAGTACACAAAGCAAAAGACGGCACGAGCACCAACGCCCACAAAACCATTGTGTTCTACTCGTGCAACAGATCTACGCATAGACACGGCTCTAATACCACTGATGGGTTCGTAGCATGGAAAACAAAAAATTTGTACCGCAAGAACGAACAAAACCCAGATCTAATCTAGATAAAAGCCAAGATCTAATCTATTAGACATGTGCAAGAAGATAGATCTGTACTAACCCTCGTAGATCCAAAAGCGTTACGAGATTAGATCTCGGGGTTGATGTAGTCGATCACTTGCCGATCTCAAGATCGTGTGGACGATCCTTCCGGCGCCACGTTCCGGCAGCGCTTCCGCAGTCGGTCACACGTGCGGAGTCGAAGCAGACCTTCCTCTCCCTGTTCCAGCGAGCAGTGGAGGTAGTAGATCTTCTCCACGGAATTCCAGCAGCACGACGGTGTGGTGGTGGTGGTGGAGTAGAGATTTCTGCAGGGCTTCGCCTAAGCCAGGGCAGAGAGGAGGAGGAGAGAGGAGGCGGCTATGGTTTGTTATGGGAGAGGTCTAGGGGGTGGCGCCCCCTCCCCTGTATTTTAAAGGAGGGAGGCGCCATGGGAGGGGGAGTCCTAGTAGGACTCCCCTTCCTCCTTGGCCGGCGGATTGGGAGGGGGGAGGAATCCTCCTCCCCCACGAATCCGTGTCTTGCCCCACAAAGACTCCTTGATCCTTTCTTGGTTTTCAAGCAAACTCCAAGAAATCTTCTAGAACCTTCCAGAACATTCCGAAACCTTCTAGAATCTCCATACAAACACTCCGGAACATTTCCTAACTTAGAAAATGATCCCCAATATATGAATCTTATTCTTCAGACAATTCTGGATCTCCTCGTGATGTCTCGGATCCAATCCGAGACTCCGAACAACATTCGGTCTCCAACGCACATTCCATATCTACTTAAAACAACTTCGAACCTTAAGTGTGTCACCCTACGGTTCGTGAATATGCAGACATGATGAAGACACCTCTCCGATCAATAACCATCAGCGGGATCTGGAGATCCATAATGGCTCCCACATATTCAACGATGACTTCGTGATCGATAGAACCATTAACATACGAAACCAATTCCCTTTGTCACGCGATATTCTACTTATCCGTGGTTTGATCGTCGGTATCTCCATACCTAGTTCTACCTCGTTACTGATAAGTACTCTTTACTCGTTCCATGTTATGTCATCCCTTGTGACCTAGCCACATGCTTGCAAGCTAACTAGATGACATTCCACCGAGAGGGCCCAGAGCATATCTATCCGTCATATGGATGGACAAATCCCAATCTTGGTCCATGCGCTTCAACACATACTTTTAGAATACCCAATGACACTTTTATAACCACCCGCCATTTAAGCGCGGCGTTTGATGTCATCAAAGTACCCATCCGGTGATGGTGATTAACATAACCTCATGGTCGAAGGATTAGGTTACTATGCATTTGAAAAGCTTGTAGCAAAACGAAGTTAATGACTTGATCTTATGCTATGCTTACTATGGGTGTGTGTCCATCACATCATTCTCCTAATGATATGATCTTGTTATTAACGACATCCAATGTCCATGATCAGGAAACCATGATCATCCATTAGTCAACAAGCTAGTTTAACAAGAGGCTTACTAGGGACTCTTTTATGTTTACAAAACACACAAGTATTAATGTTTCCGGTTAATACAATTATAGCATGGGATGTAAACATTTATCATAAACATAAAGATATAATAATAACCACTTTATTATTGCCTCTTGGGCATATCTCCAACAGTCTCCCACTTGCACTAGAGTCAATAATCTAGTTAAAAATTTGTGCATTCAACACCTATGGCTTTTTGGTGTTGTATAGACACTATTGCTAGTGGTAAACATAATCTTCGGATCTGACACTTCCAGGTCCGTGTGTATTTGCATGTCCTTGCGTCTCTATGCATTACTCATTCTCTAATGAGATGGCATTGTATAAATTTGGTCCTTTGGTGAGACCTTTAGTTCCTTGGGATTAAACCATGTTGATACAATTGTCATACAATGTATCTTCATAGTATTATCCCACTATGAACCACACCTAGTTTGATAACAAACTACTTGACGCAAATGCCCTCATTTGCTGCTACAATAGTAGTCATATACTTAGCCTTTTGTTGTAGTATCTGTCACAATGTAGGGAAGAGTAATGTGATAAGATGAAGTATGGACAAAAGCTCAAGCTTTGGGATGCCACCCGTGTCACCCCAAGAAATATTCAAGAAGTACAAGCATCAAAGCTTGGGGATGCCCAACGCATCGTCTTCTTCATCAATAAAAATTTCAGGTTTCTTCAAAACACTTCATTTTTATTGTTTCATGCACAGTTGTGTTGTTCTTGGAGCGTCTTTGTTTTTGTTCTTAGTTTTCGTTTGCTTAGTTTGCTTGAATAAATTGGTTGTACCCCCTCATTCATACATTAGTTTTCAAATAAGATTGGTTTGGATTGGAAAAGAGTAGGAAAGTTCATGCTTAAGTGGTATAAAAGGAGTTTGTTTTTGACTCTGGCTTAGACTTTATCATGCCATGCTTGATATTGTTTTTTCTTTATGCTTAGTGATTTTTGCTGTAGCATGACATGTTATAAACAATTGAGATTGCTTAATGTGCCTTGAAAGAATCATGTGTTGTTTTAGCATATAAAAGCATAGTATTGTGGTATTCTCCTTTAATGCTTTATTTGGGTTGACTTGGCGCATGCTCACACCATGTTAAGACTATCTCGAGTCACCATAGCCTCTATGATCATTTAGTTTTCTACTTGTAATATCACTTTATGATTTAATTAATAATGTTTTGTCGCTTTGCATGATTATGGCCATTATTGCTCTCTTAGTTGGTCGCTCCCAGTGTTTTGCTAGCCTCCATACCAAGTATGAGTTCCACTCATGCATCCAACTCCAAATAAATCAAAATTATTCCAAAGAGTCCACCATACCTACCTATTAGCATTTGCTATTCCAAGTATATTCATGTTTTTATCTACCTTCCGAATTAAACTTGTTATGTGAAAATTAGTGATTAAAGCTCTCACGAACTTGATGGCACACTTTACTTTTCTCGCCCCTAATAAACTTGAACCATTGTGTCATCTATGTTGTATATGCTTGCACTTATACGTTGGGATTAGTAGAACCATGCTGTCATGGGGAACGCTTTCAACATTACACTTGTACATTGTACCCAGTTGATATCATGCTCTTTTGTTTATGGATGTCGTCGTTGTGAAATGAAAGGGGAGCTTGTAAGTCCATGGATTTATGTATGTGTGTTAGAGAAACGCCTGGGCCGCTAGACTAAGCCATGCCTAATCATGGTGGAAACTTGCAGCATCACCATAGTGAGCAATCTATGAAGCATTCTTATTATAAAAAAAGAGATAGAGATCGAGAAAAAGAAGAAAAAAGAGATGAGAAAAGAGGAAAGAGAGAAAAAAGCACCATTTTCCCATGGTAAATAAGAAGATTGCTAAGATGCTCATTGTCTGCTTGCCTTGTCATTTTGATTATGGGATATCTCCTGTATCATGTGCAAGGGGTACCCGTTGGCGGTTCTCTATGATACACATGTACTTACTATGACAAGAACTTACCGGTAACTAAACTTGAGTAGCATGAGGAGCGACCCTCGTATTCAAGGGACATGAGATTGCCAACTTATACTTTGTCAAGCATATACTCCATAGTTTGTTCACTTTAACCTTAATCACTTCAAGATGCTTATAATAGGGGCAATGAGAGCTGAAAGCTAATAAGTACCATAATTTTTGGAAGCTCTTTATGAGACTTGAATCCCTGCTTCCTTCTATGAAGGCCTTTCTTTTACTTTTATGTTGAGTCTCCATCTTGTATCTTTATGCACCTATTGAGAGAGCATAGTGTCCATTCTTAGTTTAATGTGCATTGTCCCAAGACTTGTTGATTGATTCATAACTTTGATATTGCTTATTCTTAAACTATTTGTATCTAGTCACCCTTATGAACTTTGAAGGTGTCCTATGCATTTATGTTTTGCTACACTATGAGGGACAAGCTGAATACCATTATCATTATGTTTTCTATATGTGAAACAAACAAACATCTTGCAAAGCATTGTTATTCATGAATCTTTTGTTTGTACCTTTTCATGTTACAACATAGTTGCTATGTCTTATTATTAGAACTATATCTTTCATGCTATGTTAAAGTACTACGATCCTAGCTATCATTGTTTTACAAATGCTTTGATCAAGATTATGATGGTGCATGTCACCTCAAAAATTATTCTTTCTTTTTATCACTTACCTACTCGAGGACGAGCAGGAGTTAAGCTTGGGGATGTTGATACGTTGCAAACGTATCTATAATTTTTTATGTACCATGCTTGTTTTATATCTACTTTCTTATGTTTTTTCCACACTTTGGAGTATTTCTAAACACTTTCTGGGAATAACCTAATAACAAGATGCCACAGTGCCAATTGCCTGTTTTATGCTGTTTTTTGGTTCCAGAAAAGCCAGAAAATTAATATTCTCGGAATTGGACGGGACAAAAGCCAAAGTAAATATTTCCCCGAGGGGGGCATGGAGCCAGAAGACGAGACGAAGAAGGAGCCCGTGCCTGGGGGGTGCAGCCACCTCGGGCACCCCCTCGGCCTCCCCTTTCGCCTATAAGAAGCCTTCGATGCAGAAACCCTAAGGAGTCGATCAAAATTCCACGAAAGAGTCTGTAGCCGCCGCGATCTCCATCCCTAGATCGGGACGGATCTGAAGCTCTTCCTGGCACCCTGCCCGAGGGGAGAGATCACCCTGGAGGCCTGATGTCTACGCACTTCTATTCTTGTAGACAGTTGTTGGGCCTCCAAGTGCAGAGGTTTGTAGAACAGCAGCAAGTTTTCCCTTAAGTGGATTACCCAAGGTTTATCGAACTCAGGGAGGAAGTGGTCAAAGGTATCCCCTCTCAAGCAACCCTGCAATCAAGATACAAGAAGTCTCTTGTGTCCCCAACACACCCAATACACTTGTCAGGTGTATAGGTGCACTAGTTCGGCGAAGAGATAGTAAAATACAAGTGGTATGGATATAAGACAACAGTGCTAGAAAATAGCTTGATGGCGTGGAAAAGACTAAAGTAAACTGAAATAAAGATAGAAGCAAGCAAACATGTAATAGATCTAATAGCAAACAGTGTTTTAGTGCTTATAAACAAGGCCTAGGGATCATACTTTCACTAGTGAACACTCTCGTATAAATATATTCTTCTTTATGATACTACGCTGAACTACTCTCCGGTTCGACACTCTAATCCATGGTAGCGCTATAACAGCACACCTCAAAGTAAGCCTTTCCCATCTAGATAACGCCACACTGTCACCTTGAGCACTAGATGGTTCCAACAAACACCACAATTTCATAAAGACATCCAACTCCAAATATAACTCATAACAAGTATTTGTAATCTCTAGCCTAAGTGCCACCATGGTGTGCACGCTGTCACTTTCACACACATGGGGAGAGCAAACATCTATTAAAGCACTTGAGTAGCAAGGTAGATCTATAGATTACAAGCTCATGATCTCAATAAGATCGTGCATAGAGAGAGAGATGAACACATAGCTACCGGTAGAACCCTTAGCCTCGAGAGAGAACTACTCCCTCCTCATCATGGGAATCAGCAACGGTGATGGAGATGGTGGTGGAGATCGATGGAGATGGCTCTAGGGGCACTTCCCCATCCCGGCAGGGTGCCGGAACAGAGACTTTCTGTCCCCCGAATCTCCCCTTCGGTGGCAGCGGCGCTGTGGAACTTTTTTGGATTTCTGATTGACTATTTAGGGTTTTTGCCTCGGGGGAGATATATAGGCGAAAGAGGCAAGGTCGGTGGCCGGCCAGGGGTCCCACACCATGCCCTGGCGCGGCCTGGGCTGGCCCGCGCCAAGGGGTGGTGTGGCCACCCTGTGGCCCCCCTTCGTGTCTCCTTCTGGCTCCATGAATCTTCCAGGAAAATTTCAACTTTGCTTTTGTCCGGTCCAATTCCGATAATATTGATTTTCTGACTTTCCTAGAACCAAAAATAGCAGAAAACAGGCAACTGGCACTGTGGCATCTTGTTAATAGGTTAGTCCAAGAAATCATATGAAAAGTACTCCAAAGTGTGGACAAAACACAACAAATTAGATAAAACCAAGCATGGAACATCAAAAATTATAGATACATTTGCAATGTATACACATCCCCAAGCTTAACTCCTGCTCGTCCTCGAGTAGGTAAGTGATAGAAAGAAATAATAATTTTTGAGGTGACATGCACCATCAAAGACTTGATCAAAGTATTTGTAAAACATTCAAAGCTGGGATCATAGTACTTCAATCATAACATGAAAGACAAAGTTCTAGCAATATAACAAAGAAACTATGATGAAACATGAAAAGGCACAAACAAAAGATTCATGAATAGCAATGCTTTGCAAGACGTTTGTTTGTTTCACATAAAGAAAACATAGCATAATAGCATTCAGCTTGTCCCTCATAGAGTAGCAAATATAAATGCATAGGACACCTTCAAAGTTCATAAGAGTGACTAGATACAAATAGTTTAAAGCAAGCAATATCAAAGTATGCATCAATCAACAAGTCTTGGGACAATGCACATAGAACTAAGAATGGCCACTATGCTCTCAAAGTAGGTGCATAAAGGTAGAAGGTGGAGACTCAATATAATGGTGGAAGAAAGGCCTTCATAGAAGGAAGCAGAGATTCAAGTTTCATAAAGAGCTTCCAAAAATTATGGTACTTATTAGCTTTCAGCTCTCATTGCCCCTATCATAAGCATCTTGAAGGTGATTAAGGTTAAAGTGACACAACTAAGAGGATATGCTTGACAAGTTATAAGCCAAAGTCTCATGCCCCTTACTTACGAAGACCGAACCTCATGCTACTCAACTTTAGTCACAAGTAAGCTCTTGTCATTGTAAGTACATATGTATCATAAAGAACCACCAACGGGGTACCCCTTGCACATGATACAGGAGCTATCCCATAATCAAAATGACAAGGCAAGCAGACAATGATCATCTCAGCGATCTTTTTATTTGCTATTTGCATAGGTTTTTATTGAGGATGCTTCATAGAGTGCTCATTATGGTGATGCTGCAAGTTTCCACCATGATTAGGCATGGCTTAGGATAGCGCCCAGTGCTTTCTAACACACATACAAACTCCATGATCTTACAAGTTCCACTTTTGTTTCACATCGCCGGGATCCATAAGCAAAAGAACATGATATCAACGGGGTACAAAGTACAAGTGCAATGTTGAAAGCATTCCCCACGATACATGGATCTGGTAATTTCAACTTATAAAGCGCAAGCATATACGCAACAAAGAAGGACCCAATGGTTCAAGTTTATTAGATGCAAAAAAAAAGTAAAGTGTGCCATCAAGTTCGTGAGAGCTTTAATCACTAGTTTTCTCATAACAAGTTTAATTCGGAAGGTAAACAAAAACATGAATATACTTGGAATAGCATATGCTAATAGGTAGGTATGGTGGATTCTTTGGAATAACTTGGTTTTAGGAGTTGGATGCATGAGTAGAACTCATACTTGGTTACGGAGGCTAGCAAAAGACTGGGAGCGACCGACTAAGAGAGCAATAATGGCCATAATCATGCAAAGCAACAAAACAACATTAATCAAAGCATAAAGTAATATTAAAAGTCGAAATCTAAAGGATCATAAAGGCTTATGGTGACTTGGGATAGTCATAACATGGTGTGAGCATGCGCCAAGTCAACCCAAATAAAGCATCAAAGGAGAATACCACAATACTATGCTTTAATATGCTAAAACAACGCATGATTCATCCAAGGCACATTAAGCAATATCAATTGTTTATAACAAGTCATTCTATAGCAAAGAATACTAAGCATAAAGCCAAAACAATATCAAGCATGGCATGACAAAGCATGGGCCACAGTCAAAAACAAGCTCTCTTTACAACTTAAGCATGAACTTTCCTACTCTTTTCCAATCCAAACCAAACTATTTGAAAACAAATGTATGAAAGAGGGGGTCCAACCAATTTATTCAGCAAACTAAGCAAACCAAGAAAACAAAAAACCAAAACCAAAACGAAAAAGAAGACGCCACAAGAACAACACAACTGTGCATGAAACAATAAAAATGAAGCATTTGGAAGAAACCTGGGATTTTTATTGATGAAGAGGGGGATGCCTTGGGCATCCCCAAGCTTTGACGCTTGTACTTCTTGGATATTTCTTGGGGAGACACACGTGGCATCCCCAAGCTTGAGCTTTAGTCCATCCTTCATCTCATTACTCATTCCTTCCATACACCTGAAATTTTTCCTTCATACAAAACTTCACACATTCTTTATTAGCAACATTAGTGCACTCAAGATAATAAGTCTTTAGATTCAGTTATAACACCAATAAAACTTCCATTAAAACACTAGATACTGTAGCACTTCCCTCAAAAAACTCAATTCCCCAAAAGAACTCAAAAAGGAACCAACAAGAAGCAAATGCAGAAAATGGCAGAAATCTGTCAAAACAGACTAGCGGGTAAAGACGGATTTTTTCGAAGACCTTCTGTTGCTCAAATCGAAAAGTGTTGAACTAACGGGAGTTAGATAACAACCTGGGGCAGAAGCACAAAACTTCACGCCTCAAAAGGACATACAGATATTTTACATGAATTTTTACAGCGAAGCACAAAAATCTGTTTTGGGACAGCAACTTTCCCAATCATTACTTCTCTCTCATTAGAGGTTACTCTTGGCACAAAAAGCAAATAAAAAGGATAAGGAGCGGTTATTACTGAAGTAATAACTTCCAAGACTCATCTAAAACTTTTGGGTTATCTCCCAATAAGTACTTTTCTTTTACGCCTTTAAGTTAGGCATGATAGTTTGAGAAGATGCTCACATAAGAAATTCGAATTGAAGTAAAAGAGAGCATTAAGAAGCAAATTCAAAGCACATTTAAGTCTAACCCACTTCCTATCAATAGGAATCTTGTAAAGAAACAAGTCATGAAAGCACAAAGCAACAAGCATAGGAAAGCAAAACAAGTGCAACTTCAAAAATTTCAACATAAAGAGGGGAAACTTAATATTATTGAGATGCATAAAACCATGTTTCCCTCTCTCATAATAACTTTCAGTAGCATCATGAATGAAATTAACAATATAAATATCACATAAAACATTCTTATCATGAGCCACATGCATAAAATAATTATTACTCTCCATATAAGCATAGTCATTCTTATTAATCGTAGTAGGAGTAAATTCAACAAAATAGCTATCATTATTATTCTCATCACCATAATCATCAAATATAGGAGGCATATTTAATCATAATTAATTTTCTCCTCAATAGTAGGTGGACTGAAAATATCATATTCATCATTGTAATCATCATATATTGGAGGCATAGTATCATCAAAGTAAATTTTCTCCTCCGTGCTTGGGGGACTAAAAATATCATGCTCATCAAAACTAGCTTCCCCAAGCTTAGACTTTTCCATAGCATTAGCAATAATGGTGTTCAAAGAATTCATACTAATAACATTGCTATTAGCACGCAAATAAAGTTCCATAGGTTTTTTAATTTTCTCTTCAAACACTTCATGTCCTAACTCAAGATAAATACTATAAAGCTCTCTAATTTTTTTGTTGTTTTCCATTAAGCCTAACTAGTGAAAACAAGAAACAAAAAGACAAAATTGCAGAATCTAAAGGAAATAACTTCGAGCACTCACACCAGAGGATGTGAGTACCTTTTACCTTACCTCCCCGGCAACGGCGCTAGAAAATAGCTTGATGTCTACGCACTTCTATTCTTGTAGACAGTTGTTGGGCCTCCAAGTGTAGAGGTTTGTAGAACAGCAACAAGTTTTCTCTTAAGTGGATTACCCAAGGTTTATCGAACTCAGGGAGGAAGTGGTCAAAGGTATCCCCTCTCAAGCAACCCTGCAATCAAGATACAAGAAGTCTCTTGTGTCCCCAACACACCCAATACAGTTGTCAGGTGTATAGGTGCACTAGTTCGGCGAAGAGATAGTAAAATACAAGTGGTATGGATATAAGACAACGGTGCTAGAAAATAGCTTGATGGAGTGGAAAAGACTAAAGTAAAACTGAAATAAAGATAGAAGCAAGCAAACATGTAATAGATCTAATAGCAAACGGTGTTTTAGTGTTTAGAAACAAGGCCTAGGGATCATACTTTCACTAGTGAACACTCTCATATAAATATATTCTTCTTTATGATACTACGCTGAACTACTCTCCGGTTGGACACTCTAATCCATGGTAGGGCTATAACAGCACGCCTCAAAGTAAGCCTTTCCCATCTAGATAACCCCACACTGTCACCTTGATCTCTAGATGGTTCCAACAAACACCACAATTTCATAAAGACATCCAACTCCAAATATAACTCATAACAAGTATTTGTAATCTCTAGCCTAAGTGCCACCATGGTGTGCACGTTGTCACTTTTACACACATGGGGAGAGCAGAGATCTATTAAAGCAGTTGAGTAGAAAGGTAGATCTATAGATTACAAGCATGATCTCAATAAGATCATGCATAGAGAGAGAGATGAACACATAGCTACCGGTAGAATCCTTAGCCTCGAGAGAGAACTACTCCCTCCTCATCATGGGAATCAGCAACGGTGATGGAGATGGTGGTGGACATCGATGGAGATGGCTCCGGGGGCACTTCCCCGTCCCGACAGGGTGCCGGAACAGAGACTTTCTATCCCCCGAATCTCCCCTTCGGTGGTGGTGGCGCTGTGGAACTTTTCGTGGATTTCTGATTGACTATTTAGGGTTTTTGCCTCGGGGGAGATATATAGGCGAAAGAGGCAAGGTCAGTGGCCGGCCAGGAGGCCCACACCATTCCCTGGCGCGGCCTGGGCTGGCCCGCGCCAAGGGGTGGTGTTGCCACCCTGTGGCCCCCCTTCGTGTCTCCTTCTGGCTCCGTGAATCTTTCGGGAAAATATCAACTTTGGCTTTTGTCTGGTCCAATTCCGAGAATATTGATTTTCTGACTTTCTTGGAACCAAAAACAGCAGAAAACAGGCAACTTGCACTGTGGCATGTTGTTAATAGGTTAGTCCAAGAAATCATATGAAAAGTACTCCAAAGTGTGGACAAAACACAAGAAAGTAGATAAAACCAAGCATGGAACATCAAAAATTATAGATACATTTGCAATGTATCAAGGCCTTCTTCATCACCATGACTGCCTCCGGTGTGATGCGTGAGTAGTTCATCCCTAGACTACAGGTCCATGTAGTAGCTAGATGGTTGGTTCTTCTCCTCTGTGCTACCATGTTTAGATCTTGTGAGCTCCGTTCATGATCAAGATCATCTATTTGTAATCCTACATGTTGTGTTTGCGGGGATCCAATGGATATTGAGATGCTATTTCAGATTGATTATTGGTTCTATCATGTCTATGTTATTGTGATCTTGCATGCTTTCTGTTGTTAGTAGCTATCTTGGGCGAGTAGATAAATCTGGGGAGTATTTATGCTCGATAGTGGGTTCATGCCTCTAGGAATCTGGGGAAGTGATAGAAATCTCTAAGGTACTAAATGTGTTGTTGCTACTAGGGAGAAAACAACAATCCTTTGTTCATATAACAATCGTATTGTTTACTTTACACACTTTTCTTAATGCAATTATCTGTTGCTTGCAACTTAATATTGGAGGGGGTTCGGATGATAACCTGAAGGTGGATTATTAGTCATAGATGTAGTTGGATTACGGTCTATGTATAATGTTGTAATGCCCAATCAAATCTCATAGGAGTCAAGATGATTAGTATATGCATGTATGCTTTCTTGATGTTTGTCAATTGCCCCGCTGTAATTTGTTCACCCAACATGTCATCTATCTTAAGGAGAATCACCACTAGTGAACTATGGACTCCGGTCCCTTATTTTACCATCAATCTACAATCTACTATTTATTGTTTTCTGTTTACTTTCTGCAAGCAATTACTATCTTCCACACAATACGTTTAATCCTTTGTTTTCAGCAAAACCGGTGAGATTGACAACCTCACTGTAAGTTGGGGGCAAAGTTCTGTGGTTGTGTTGTGCAAGATTCCAAGTTGGAAATAACACCTTGGAGGTGTTTCCTTGCTCCTACTGGTTCGATAACCTTGGTTTCATAAATGAGGGAAAACTTGTTGCTGTGCTCATCATACCTTCCTCTTGGGGTTCCCCAACGAGCTCTACATATTGAGCAAGCAGTGCCCACCAACACATTGATAGCCATGTTGGTGGAATTGGTTTCAAGGCTAGAGGAAAGGCTTAGTTGTCAACTAAACATACTATCAACTCACTAACATATGATTCAATGATGTGATTCACAATTTGAAAGATTGGACTATCATACAAGCCTAAACCTCCATATTTCAAAGACACATAGGAATATAAATATTCATCATTGAATATGTGCCACGTCCACATCAACAAGCATAATGGGATGCATAGACTTTTGTTCAGGGATACTATCATGCAATCAAGTTAAAATAATGTTCCCTAATAACATCTCATTTGCCTCATTATATAGCTAAAAGGACACAAACAAAGTAACCATTCATTACCACTTCCCTAGGTACTGATGAAACTTTATCCAAGCATTTGCTAATGTTAACTTGCATGCATACGTATAGCAAAGGAGTCATACCTCTTTCATGAATTCATACACACTGGTTTATCATTGTTGTTCTTCCTCTCCCATCTTGAACTACACAATATTCTCACATATGTTGAAATAAAGCAAATGGATAGAGCTTGGTTCATTCCGAACTTCATTTTCAAAAATATATTATTGCAAGATTTTCCATTAATCACTTTTCATAAACATGGTGGTTTATACTGGCTATGATCCATATTTTATCGTAGCATTAAATTAGGGATCATTTACAAGTCAACTAGCCACTTTTAGTGTTAAACATTGAAATCTGCCAACAAATTACTGAAGTGATGTAGCCCAATATTTCCCTACTTAAACATCCCAGGAATTTTTGCCAACTTTTGTGTTTGTGGGGGATGAAAAGTTACAGTTCTATATAAATTTCAGCCTAATCAGAGTTACAGATAAAAATGTGAAAAATAAAATAGTGAACAACATCATGCAGATTTCTGCAACTCCTTCTACGTGCGATTTCGAAAACGAAAATATTTTTGTGGTTTTTAGTTTTAGACAACAAAAGAAATCAACTTAATGGCAATCTCACTACATAAACAAGCAAAATCTTTTTGGATTTTTGAGCTTTACTGAAAGTAAACAAAATGCGCAAGCCTAAAAAGTCAAATCTTTTTGGGTTTTCAAGTTTTGCTAAAATGAAACTACAACTCACATAACTTAAACAATTCTAGCATGACATTTACAATGAAAAGGAAGGGAGGAAATCATACTCCCCCAAGCTTTGGTGAAAGCTAGTAGCCCGAATACTTGGGATCATTCCCCCAGCCGTATTGTCCATCGCCATAATATGGTGGCTGCTACTCCCATGAAGGCCACTATGGTAGTGTGTCCTTGTTCTGCTGTTGAGAAGAGGAGCCTTCTCCGGCGTGATAATCAGGTGTTGCAATCATGCCACCCCATGTATTATGTGCTAGACGTTGAGGATAATCCTCCCATATTGCCAGTGAAGGCGGTTCAGCAGTCTCCCCCATGCACTCATTGACAGGAGCTGTCCACTTCCGTCTTAACCTATAAATAGTCAATACGAGGAAGCAAAGTGGATTCCATCCTACCACAGTTAACCATATCTTGATACAACATGTGACCCACTCCATACTCCCTCAATATCCCCATGTGAACCAACATATTAGTATACAAAATAATGGGTCCCGGAATCGGAGTTCCCATGTATTCAAATTTCCTTCCATTCTCAAGGTATTCAAAAAATAGTGAGGCTATTTCTCCAGCATGAAGAGGTTTGGAACTATTATGTTTTATAGTGTATGACAAGGTTATAGCAATAATCATACCCAAGTTATATTCAGGAGCTAGACCTTCCTTAGCACATTTCAATAAATAAATTATGGGGCCAGTGCATCCTATTGAATTCTTCCTAGCAAGAAATCCTCTAACAAGAAACAATGCAAAATATCTTAATGCAGGGTGCTGAATATGAGTGAACTTTCCTCTATGGATATCCTCAGGCACATCTACACTTATACTCCTCCAAAATGAACGGAGGCTCCCATTAGAATCAGCAGGAATGGCTTCCCATTTTCCCTTATTAGGGACATGTATAGCATTACAAAATTCCTCTAAGGGCATGATTAACCTTAGACCCTTCATGACAAACCTCACATCAAAAGTGATGGGAGTTTCTTTACCTCTGGTACTTACTTTCCCTTTGGTTTGTACAAACCTGAAGGTGGCTAGGAACTCACTGCTCAGATCATAGTAGGTCAGTTGAGGATGTCTTGCAAATTCCCCCAGCTTGGTTTTCTGCAAGAAATAAGTAAAATCTTCTTCTATGGATAATGCCTTAAGCGCGTTGGGGTTAGGCCATTTGGTGGCTTTCACCTTCAAGGCTTCCACCTTAAAGATCATTTCATCTTCCCATTCTTGCTCTTCATCATAATTGGATAAGGCTCTTGAGCCTCTCCTTAGCCTTAAACTCCTCATGAGGCTTTTGCCCTGTTCATGGTGGGTGAGACCTTGCAGCACTAAGAATAAAAATCACTAAACAATTAGATGTATCAAGTTATAATCATTTAGAGACACTCCAATTTTTTTCTACCAAGCATTACTATAAATCATTTCCACTCGAAGGCTTCAAATCCATGGATTTTCATGCTTGAGATGTAGTACCAAGAACATCATTTTTCTCACAATATAAAGCATCATATCAAAAATAACTTGGATGAGTGGAGGAGTTACATACCAATGAGCAATCCCTCCAAAGAGATTTGAGAATGGCTGCCAAAACTTGGAGATCGAGAAATGGGCAGCAAAGGAGCAGAATATTTTTTTTCGAGTGGTACCTAGTCGAGTTCTAAGAGGAAGTGAAGAATCTGGGAGGTTGGAGTCCACATAACTCCACCTGGGGGACCCACAAGGGCTGGGGCGTGCCCACCACCATAGGGCGCACCTTCTGTGCTCTTTTGGCCCCTGTTGGCTTTCTGGTAGCGTCCTTTGGCACGGTGGATCCTCTATGCAGAAAAATGGCCTGGGAATTTTTTTTGTAAGTTTTGAAAATTATTTTCTATATAGATTTTCCTGAACTCAAAAAATCGTCAAAAACAGACATAAAATAATTAAAGTAACTAATTTTAAATGAAGGAATTCAAGAAAACTATAATACTACTGCAGCAATAATTAAAAGGGAATCATCATCTCATCATTATCATGTTAAAAATGAGGTTGATCAAGTCTTATTAATACTATGATAAGGATACAAACAATGGTTCACTTATTGTTTTTAAAAGAAAAAGTTTAAGGTAACTCACAATGGATTGGAATAGTTCCAACCATTATTGTTTCATACTTAGGCTTGGGAGGAGGGATAGGAATTTCAAAACTTCCAATTATAAGAACTTTTGGTTCAATGGCATTAATACCTCTCTTGGGTAACTCAATAGAATTCTTCTTTGGAAAATATATAGTGTGCTCCTTCCCTTTCACATTAAATGTTACTTTGCTTTCAGTACAATTAATCACAACCCCTTTAGTATTTAGAAAGGGTCTACCAAGAATAATAGATAAATTATAATCTTCAGGCATTTCTAATATAACAAAGTCTATGGGAATCTGCACATTAGCAATCATAATAGGAACATCCTCACACATACCAATAGGAATAGTAGTAGATTTATCAGCCATTTGAAGTGAAACTTCAGTAGGTACTAAATTATTTAAGTTAAGTTTCTTATAAAGAGAGAAAGGCATGACACTTACTCCAGCTCCAAGATCACATAAGGCATATTTCACACGAGTATTTTTAATGGTGCGGGGAATAGTTGGAATACCTGGATCCCCTCTCTTTTAGGTAGTTTTCCCTTAAAAGAATAGTCAGCATGCATGGAAGTAATAGCTTCATTTGGTATCTTTATTTTATTAGTGACAATATCTTTCATATATTTGGAATATGGAGGTACTTTAATGGCATCGACTGAGGGAATTTGCAAGTATAAACTTTTATCAATTCAATAAAATTTTCAAACCTTGCATCATCTAAAGTTTTCATTACCTCTTGGGGATAGGGTATAGGTATTTGCACCCATGGATCCCTTTCTTTACCTTTTGGTTATGGTGGAGGCTTCGTCTTCTTTTTTATCCCTTGATGATCGGGAGTCCTCACTTACAATAGGCTCAGATTCTTCATTATTCTCCTCTTCTTGTGATTCTTTATTTGGCTGGGACATTTCCACATCATCTTCTTCATTATTATTATCCTCAGTTTCAGCATCAGAGAGATACATCATTTTCTTGATCTTCAAAATTCCCATTAGTTTCATTTTCATTGGGAGATTTTCCTGCAATTGACTTCTTCTCAAGAGCCTCTTGCTCTTTCCTTTTTGGATGTCCATCGGGATAATCAGGATCCTAAGTGCTAGATCCTCCTCTTGTATTAACTCCACATATTTGCTTCTTCTCATTAAGAAGCTTTTCATACAACTTATTTTGAAGAGAAATCATTTGTTCAACTTGATTATTCATCGTTTTGCAATCCTTAATAGTCATCTTAAGAGAGTCAACACAAGATCCTACTCTTTTATGGAGAACATTTATCTTACGAGAGTTCTCTATTATTTCCCTTTCAATATTGTGATCATATGTTTCTTAATGAGGAACAAAGTTGCTAGAATGACCAACATAAGATATTTCAGCGGGAGGTGACACCTTTCCATTGCTTTCAGAAGGACATATAGCATGAAATTGAATAGGGAAGCATGGTTTATCCATAGGGAATTCAAAACCCATATCAGAAAGTTCCTTTAAAAGAGAATATTTAATACCCCTTTCCTCCATAGATTTATGAGCTTATTCCATATCTTCATTAGATAATATGAGAACACCTCTCTTGTTACAAATCTTCTCATTTTTCTCTTCTTCTTCAATATGCCAATCATGATAATTTTGAGTAATAGTATTTAATAATTCCTCAATGGTCATGTCCCTGAAAATATTTCTTGCAACACTGTCTAGATAGGTTCTAGAACTTTCATTCGCATCAAGTAATTCATTATCCTTAAAACCATGTGCAGGACATCTCCTTCCAGTGGCACAAAATCTCCCCCAAGCTTGGGGAACACTTTCTTCTTTGTTTTGTGTAAAGTTACTAATTTCAACTCTCACAGCATGTATTTTACTATCAGAAATACACTTATGAAAAAACAAATACAAGCATGCTTCCTTACAATTAATGGACTTAGGAGCTAATGATTTGTACCAAGTTTTTGCATCTACTCCTAAAGAGAAGGGGAACTGTTTTAAGAAGTATTAGCGTTGTTGTATCTCAGTTTTTCCAAATAGGCAAGCAGTATCTTCTAAATTCATTAAGTGCTCATAGGGAAATTCTTCTTCTTTACCATAGAACTTAGATGCTTCAACTCTTTCTATTATTTCAGGGTTAACTTCAAAATCATATTCCTTATCTTTAATGAATATTGCAGGTTCTTTGCATTTACTAGCAACTTGAAATAGTTTTCTTGGAGAAAAGGTGCTCAAGGTTTCTTAAAATTTATCCAAGTCATCTAGATCAAGACTCATAAAAGATTTAGTGAAAGCAATATCCTCTTCACTAGGTGTCTATTTAGAACTAGTGGCACTATCTTTTTCATTAACATGTTCATCTTTATCATATTCAGATTCCATACCATCATTGGATAAGGACCTAGATAAATCAAGCATCCCTCTTTATCTTAGCCATCATCTGGCAAATATTTTTAAATACTAGTAGACATCCTAGACAATGTTCTTGCTAGGATAGTAGTTTTCTTTTTAATAGCAGGAGTAGTAACAGCATTAGGTGAAAAGTATGCCTAGAGGGCAAATCCATACCGCTACTTATAGTAGAATGCATAATATCCTTCTTAGCAGCATCCTTACTCTTTCCCATGATGAGAGACAAGTAAGTACATCAAGTAAATGATAACAGATGGTCTTACCAATAAAGCTAGGTTCCCCGGTAACAACGCCAGAAAATGTCTTGATACCCACAAGTATAGGGGATCGCTGAAATCTTTGATGGGAAGTATTACCCAAATTTATAGTTTGACTCAAGGGGAACACAAGAATACCAATAAGACTTTAGCAATTGAGGCGTCACTCTCAATCACACATGTATATCAATAAACTTGCAAAGGAAGTGGTGATTTATGGTAGTTGATTCAAAGTAGTAAAACAACGTAGTAAATAAAGCAGTAGATTTGCTGTTTTCACTGGAAGTAATGTTGTGAAACTTTCAGTGGCTAAAACGCAGGCATGAGGTGATAGAGGGGTGTTGCATGAATGATATCCATCATATAATGTATCATACTAACATGGAATTTATCTCTAATTTAGTTGTGTGTAGGTCTGTGCTCCAAACATAATCATGCATGTAAGTTTGCATAATATCTTTTGTCCTGCTAGCCCATTTCACCGAGGCCAACTTGGTACTACGTGAAATTCAGGTCTACGTTTTCAAATAGACCGGAACAAAGCATTAACACTTCATGAACACACAATATCCTCAAAATATCATATATTCCCATTGTTTTCCCTAACTATCACCATAGGGTTCGCAGGTTCAACATAATAATAGGTAATACATTTTGCAAATACATACCAAAATCAAATATATGATTGGGAAATAAAAGTTCAGTACTGAAATCATGTCACTCGGGCCCTAGCAACAAGCATTAAACATATCAAAAGTGTATCAACACTCATACAAGAATGTCTACAAGATAAACCCCTCAAATCTCGATACATATGGATGATTACATGATGGATCTCATCCAATCCCCATCCACCTCACATGCCCACACAGAATTACTCGCACATGATGATGGGGGATGAACTCATGGTAGTTGGTGATGATGTTGATGATGATGGTGGTGGAGAAGACCTCGAAATCCCACTCTTTGGGGTGGAGAGCGGGACCAATCTGACCCCCCAAACGAAGATTGTGGCTCTAGCGGCACTCTGTTTCGTGAAAATCTCCATGCCTCTAGATACCTAGGTTTTTCAGGTATATATGGGGGTACGCCAAAGGAGGGGCCGAGGTGATGATCCACGGCCAAAAGGGCCTGTGCGCACCACCTGGTCTCTTTTGGACCTCATGGCTCCACTTGCTTGATTCCAAAGCCCAAACTTCTTTATTTGGTGAAAAACTAACGTGGTATTTTTCCTCGATTTTATTTCCTGTGAAAACTGATAGAAAGGAGACATTTTCTAAAAACAACATTATATTTAGTAGTTTTATCCAAGTATGGGAAGATTTTGGATCAAACCATCGATCAAAGTACTTGGAAAAGTAGGTACCTTTGAGATGTATCACATGTCCACACAGTTTGCGACCCATAGGGAGACACAATTAAGGGTATTTGACGTATTGAGTGGATAGGGAACACATGTGAAGATAATGGACATCACGAGAATTTATTCTGTTAAATCTGCCGAAATAGTTTTGGGCTATCGAAACAAATAAAGGGATCAAAATGTTAATGTGTTCATTAAATGAAGCGTTCATTAAATTGAGTTGCATTAAAACAAGAGAATTAAAGTGCTTTAATGGAAAGACCTTTGGTTTTTGAGTGGCAAATAAATGGGAGAAAGTGGAGATTGAAATTATGTGAGTGGAGAGTTCACCCACATGAATGAGAGGAGGTGAGGGGGCATCCTCTTGGCCCCCAGCAAAGGGAGGGGCTTCCCCCCTCTCCCCTATAAAAGGAGGTGGAGATGTCCTCCCTCTCACACACTTGCCCACTCCTCTCATATGCCCTTTGGTTGGCATCTTCTCCCTCTTGCTAGCCTTATTCATTGCCACACAAAAAAGGTGCTTAGGCGAAGCCTTGCTCGAGATCTTTCCTTCCACCATATCTACCATGGCATATCATTGTTGGAGTTCCCAGGGATCCGATTTCCGCTGCCCGGCTGGAGCGAGGGTTCGGGAGTCATCGACACACCGTACGTGTGACCGACTACGGAGGTGCTACACGCACAACACTGTCATCGCATCCTTGAGGACGGTCGAGTACACTCTATAATAGCCACATTTGTTTGCGGGAACATTATCCCACGTTACGGTCTTCGAGGTGAGTCCATCTGAAATCATTACATGTATCTCCTAGATATGATCTTGGTGGTTGCAATCGTAGGAATTGTTTTTGTTTTCCATGCAACGAACCCCATCAGTGGTATCAGAGATATGGCTATGCATAGATGCTTTTTACGGTTAGAACACATAGATATGTGGGGCATTGATAGTCTTGTTGTTTCATACTTGTGTAAATTTTGATCATGGTGGCATGTTGGGATGAAGCGGCCCGGACTAACTTTACATGTCCTCGCACATGAGACATGTCCCATGCTTGACATGCAACTCAGGTTGCATAAGTGGCTCAGTGGGTGTCTATCTCTCCCAACATAATCGTGATCTAATTTACAATAGTTTGCAAATAACTTGATTTGTCAATGTTGTGGCTGAAATTCGTAGGTAGAGCGATTCTCTCCTAGAAAGCCCAAAGCCGCATAAAATATGAAAAGATAAATTAGAAGACATCTAACTTGTTTTTGCAGGCCATGTGATGTGATGTGGTCATTTTTACAAAAATTGTTGTATGCAATGAGATTTATTGTAAGTTAAACGACCGACATGAGCCATATGGTTGTATTTATCTTTTATAGTCTGCGTGCTATTCATGTGTATCTAAGAGATATATTTTAATGGAGAAGATGGCCATGATGGTGGCACCATGAACCTTGGAGTCATGCCAGTGGAATGATGGAGATCATACCATGGAGGACATGATCGAGATCAAGTGCAAAAAAGACCATATCATATCACATTTTAAGTTCGTCATTTTGAAGCACCATGTGATGATCGGGTGTGATAGAATCTACGTTCGCATATAACGGGTGTAAGACAGTTTTACACACGCAGGTACGAAGTTTCTTACTTGGCGAGCCTAGCATGTATAGACATGGCCTCGGAACATGAACCAAAAGGTAAAGCACGAGTCATATGCATGATATGATGTCCGTATGATGCTCGCCATTGGAGCTACACCACCACTCGTGATGATCGGTCGTGGTGTAGTGAATTTGGTTCGTGTAATCACTAAAAATGACTAGAGGGATGTTGTTTTTGAGTGTGAGTTCTCATAGTAATTTTGAAGTGACTTGAACTCTATCTTTTATGAACCTAGTCTAAAAATAGTCTTTGCAAATATATTTAGAGCATGGCACCCCTGCATTCAATATCAATGCATTCCTAGATAGGGAAAAGCTGCAAGATAATGGGTATAACTTCACTAACTGGTACCGCAATGTGAGGATTTTCCTCATGGGTATTAAGAAGTATTATGTGCTGGATGGTCTATTAGGTGATGCTCCTGCAAATGATGCATCTCAGGATGAGTGCATTGTGTACAACACGAAGTGTGATGACTACACTCTTGTGCAATGTGCAATCCTTCAATCACTGGAACCTAAACTCCAAAGGCGTTTTGAACTTACTGCTGCTTATTCTATGGTAATGAAACTCAAAACCATGTTTGCGAGCCAAATCCGAGCTGAGAGATATATGATATCTTGTAAGTTCTTTAGTGCAAAGATGAAGGAGCAAAACTCTGTGAACGAGCACGTCATCATGATGGCTAGCTATGCTGAACGTCTTAAGGCACTAGGATGTGATATTACAGTTGATCTTACGATAGATAGGGTTTTGCAATCGCTATCACCAAGTTACAACGAGTTTGTACTAGATTACAAGATGGGTGGTGCTAACAAATCACTCACTGAACTCGCTGCTATACTGATGGTTGCTGAGGTAGACATAAAGAAAAAGCATCAAGAGTTGATGGTCGATAAGATTGACAAGGGCAAGAAAGGCAACTCCAAGGGTAACTCTAAGAAGGATGTCAAATCTGTTGCCAAGCCTGAAAAGAAAATCAAAGGAAGCCCTAAGCCCGACACTAAGTGTTTCTACTACAAGGGGACTGGTCACTCGAAGCGAAACTTCCCGAAGTACTTGGCAGATAAGAAGGCCGGGAACATGAATGAAGGTATATTTGATATACATGTTATTGATGTGTACCTCACTAGTAGTTGAATTAGCACCTGGGTATTTAATACCGGTTCGGTTGCTAACATATGTAAATCGAAACAAGGGCTAAGTAATAGTCGACCGCTGGCAAAGGTTGAAGTGATGATGCGTGTAGGCAATGGATCCAAGGTGGATGTGATCCGTTGGGATGTTGCCACTTCATCTTCCATCAGGATTGACAATAAACCTAAATAATTGTTATTTGGTGCTTGCGTTAAGCATGAACATCATGTCTAGATCATGTTTAATACGAGATGGTTATTCATTTCTGTCTAAGAACAATGGTTGTTCCTTTTATATGAATAATATCTTTTAGGGTCATGCAATTGTGTTGAATGGTTTATTTGTTTTGAATGTTGATATTAGTAGTATACTGATATGTCCATTTTGCTTCACTATTCTATGTCTTAATTCACTATTATTCATTGATATATTTCGTATTGAGAGGTGATACTTATGTTATTTCATCTATTTTTGCATGGTTGATGACTTTTGGAGCATGGACCGTAGTCGTGGATTCGATGGAAAAGGTGTTGTTTGGAGGCAAAATTGCCAAGATCAGAAAATCCGGGAAAATATACGTAAAATCCTATTTTTCCGTAAGACTGGGATGCTAGAAGATGAAGTGGAGGTGGGCCAGGGGCCCACACCCCATGGCGCGGCAGGCCTAGGTCGCGCTCGGGAGTGGTGGCCGCCTGGCCCACTCTAGCCTCTCTCCCGGGCGATATCATCCCCACGAAACCCTAAGACTCGGGAGTGACCACAAAAGATTCCGCTGCCTCAAGTGGGCGGAAAACACCGAGAGAAGATCTCTCCGCTGATTTATTTCACGGAGAGGGGAGATCGTCGCCATCAACACCACCATCAAGCTGGACTTCATCAGGATCATCATCATCATCATCACCATCATCATCATCATCATCAGCACCCTCATCACCATCTCCATATTGCTGTAACAATTGGGTTGAATCTTGCATAGTTCATAGGGGAAACTTTCCCGGTGTTGATTACTCTTTGTAGTTGATGCTATTGAGTGAACCATTGAATTATTGTTTATGTTCAGATTGTTACACATCATTATTCCATCTCTGATCATGATCCATATGATGTCTTGTGAGTAGTTCGTTTTGTTCTTGAGGACATGGGAGAAGTCTTGTTGTTAGTAGTGGAGTTGCGTTGAGAAAGATTCAATAGATTGTTATTTAAGTTGTGGTGTACTTCTTCTAGTGGTGTCATGTGAACGTCGACTACATGACACTTCACCTATATGGGCCTAGGGGAATGCATTGTGTATTTGGCTACTAATCGTAGGGGTTGCCGGAGTGACAAAAACCTGAACCCCCTTAGGAAACCATTGCACAAGGGATGTAAGGGTCTTAGAGTTTAAAGCTGTGGTTAGGTTTCTACCTTAATTACTTTCTTGTACTTACGGATGTTTGCAAGGGGTATAATCACAAGTATGTATTAGTCTTGGATGGTGAGGTACATTAGCACAGGTTCACCCACACAACACTTATCAAGCTAAAGAAGATTAATCAACTATATGAAGCGAAAGCACTTGACAGTCTTCCCATGTGTCCTCGAGAACGTTTGGTCATCTATAGAAATACAACCGGCTTGTCCTTTGCTGCATAAAGGATTGGGCCACTTGCTGCATTTATTCCTACTGTCTTTTATTTACTCGTACCTTGTTTACTTGCTTTATCGAAAACCCCTAAAAATCCGTTTGCTAAGTATTTGCAGAGAATTCTTGATCCATACCACTAGCCAGCACCTTTTGCTCCTCGTTGGGTTTGACACTCTTACTTATTGAAAATACTGCGATACACCCCCTATACTTGTGGGTCATCATATACATATTCATAATGTGAATGTCAAAAGAATCAAGATGAGTGATGATATTGCTACATATATGTGGCATTGCCGTTTAGGTCCTATTGGTGTTAAACGCATGAAGAAGCTCCATTCAGATGGACTACTGGAATCACTTGATTATGAATCATTTGAGACATGTGAGCCATGCCTTATGGGCAACATGACTAGAAGTCCATTATCTAGAACAATGGAACGAGCGACTGACTTATTGGAAATAATACATACCGATGTATGTGGTCCAGTGAGTGTGTCTGCACGTGGTGGATATCGTTATTTTGTAACCTTCACGGATGACTTAAGTAGATATGGGTATATTTACTTAATGAAAGACAAATATGAAACATTTCAAAAGTTCAATGAATTTCAGAGTGAAGTAGAAAATCATCGTAATAGAAATATTAAATTTCTTTGATTCAGTCATGGAGGTGAGTATCTTAGTTATGAGTTTGGCATGCACATGAGACAATGTGGAATTGTTTCACAACTCACTCCCACAGGAACACCACAAAGAAATGGTGTATCAGAACATCGTAATCAAACTTTATTAGATATGGTGCGATCTATGATGTCCCTTGTCAATTTGCCACTATCATTTTGGGGTCATGCATTAGATACGGTTGCATTCACTTTAAATAGGGCACCATCATAGTCCGTTGAAATGATACCGTATGAACTATGGTTTGGTCACAAACCTAAGCTATCATTTCTAAAAGTTTGCGGTTGCGACGCTTATGTGAAGAAACTTCAACCTGATAAGCTTGGACCCAAAGCAAAAAAATGCATTTTCATAGGAAACCCAAAAGAAACAATTGGGTACACCTTCTATCATCGATCCGAAGGCAAGGTTTTCATTGCCAAGAATATATCCTTTCTGTATAAAGAGTTTCTCGTGAAAGGTGTGAGTAGTAGGAAGGTAGAACTCGACGAGGTTATCGAATCTCCTCCTCCTCCTAAAGTGGCGAGTAACACATCACTAGAAACTGTTCTAGTGGTGACTCCACCGAATGAAGAGGAAACTAATGATGAGGATCATGAAGGTCATGAAACTCATCATGAAAATCCAGAAGATAACACTACCTTACCTCGCAGGTCAAGCAGGATACGTGCAACTCCTAAACTATACGGTAATCCAGTCTTAAATTTCATGGTAGATGAAAGCGATGACCCTGCAACATATGAGGAAGCGATGATGAGCCTAGATTCCAACAAATGGCTTGAAGCCATGCAATCCGAGATGAGATCCATGTACGAAAACCAAGTTTGGACTTTGGTGGACTTACCTCACGATCGCAAGGCCATTGAGAATAAATGGATTTTTAAAAGGAAAACTGACGCTGAAGATAATGTAACCGTCTATAAAGCTCGACTTGTCGTGAAAGAGTTCCGACAAATTCAAGGAGTTAACTATGAGGAGACTTTTTCTCCCATAGTGATGGTAAAGTCAATTAGGATTATGTTAGCAATTGTTGCATTTTTCAATTATGAAATCTAGCAGATGGATGTAAAAACATCATTCCTAAATGGAAACATTGCAGAAGGTTTTGTCGATCCTAAGGATGCTAACAAGGTATGCAAACATCAGCGTTCCATCTATGGACTGAAGCAAACATCTCGAAGTTGGAATCTCCACTTTGATGAAGTGATCAAAGGGTTTGGATTTGTCCAAACTATAGGAGAGGCTTGTATTTACAAGAAAGTGAGTGGGATATCTATAGCATTTCTGATATTATATGTCGATGACATATTATTTATTGGAAATGATGTAGACCTTTTGAATAGCGTAAAATATTACTTAAATAGTAAATTTTCGATGAAGGACCTTGGTGAAGCTGCCTATATTTTAGGTTTCAAGATCTATAGAGATAGATCATGACACTTAATTCGATTATCACAAAATGCATACCTTGACAAGATTTTGAATAAGTTCAAAATTCATAATAGTAAGAAAGGTCTCTTACCTATGGCACAAGTTACGATTTTGAGTAAAACTCAAAGTCTAGCTACGACACAAGATAGAGAATTGATGGTCAATGTCCCCTATGCCTCAACCATAGGCTCGCTTATGTATGCTATGCCGTGTACAAGACCGGATGTGGCACATGCTGTTAGTTTGACTAGCAGGTACCAATTTGATCCAGGTGTACAACACTGGAAAGCAGTCAAGAATGTCTTTAAGTACTTAAGAAGAACTAAAGACATGTTTCTCATCTATGGAGGTGAAGAAGAGATCGTCGCAAAGTGTTACATCGATGCTAGCTTCAACACAGATCCAGTTGACTCTAAGTCACAATTCGGATATGTATTTATTATGAATGGTGCAGCGGTGAGTTGGAGGTGTTCCAAGCAACCTGTGGTGGCAAAATGTTCAATGGATGCGGAATATATCTCTACTTCTGAAGTAGTGGCAGAAGCGGTTTGTATGAAGGAATTCATTTCCGAACTAAGTGTGGTTCCAAGTGCTTTGGATCCAATGGTTATCTATTGTGACAACAATGGTGCCATAGCGAATGCTAAGGAACCAAGGTTTCACAAGAATTCCAAGCATATCAAGCGCCGTTATCACTCCATCCAGGAGTATGTCCAGGGTGGTGATGTAGAGATTTGCAAAGTAGACACGGATTTGAACATTGTGGATTCGTTGACTAAAGCTCCCCCAATGGCAAAACATGATCGGCACCAGAACGCTATGGGTGTTAGATACATAACTATGTACAACTAGATTATTGACTCTAGTGCAAGTGGGAGAGTAAAAGGAATATGCCCGAGAGGAAATAATAAATGGTTATTATGTTTATTCCAGGATTATAATAGATGTTTATTTCTCATGCTATAATTGTATTAAAAAGGAAATGTTAATACATGTGTATTTAATAAACAAATAGAAGGTTCCGTGTGATGCCTCTCATTACACTAGCTTGTTGATTAAAAGATGATCAAGGTTTCCTGATCATGACATTTGATGTTGTTAATAACAAGGTCACACCATTGATTGAATGGTGTGATGAACATACTCCCAAAGTATAGTAACACAATCAAGCCATTATGTTTATACTATAACATCATTCAAAGTAACCCTAATCCTTAGACCATGAGATCACGTCGATCACTAACTCCAGAAGAGTATTTTGATTGCATCAAACATCACACCGTAACAGGGTGATCATAAAGGTGTCATAGGATACTTGTAAATTGTTAGTTGAGGCTCATGGATCAACAGTGGGATTTTTCCATCTTAATGACGGAAAGATATACTCAGGGCCCTCTCGGTGATATCACATTGACATAGCTTGCAAGCAAGTTATAATGATCCCTAAGAATGTCATATCACGGGAACGAGAAAAGAGTATTTGTCAGTAACGAGATCGAACTAGGTATGAATGATACCGAATGATCGGATCCCGGGCAAGTAAAATATCGTGAGACAAAAGGAATTGGTTACTACAAATAAAAGGTCACGTGATCACTAAGTCATCGCATGAACTTGTAGGAGTCATTATGGATCTCCGGGTCCCGGCAATGATTATTGATCGAAAAATGACTTGATCATGTCCAAACAGTTCGTGACCCGTAGGGAGACACACTTGAGGGTAGTCGATGCAAATGAGTGGATAGGGAACACTAGAGAAGATAATGGACATCGCAGGAATTTATTCTGTCGAATCTGCCGAAATGGTTTCGAGGTATCGAAATAAAGCAAGGGATCAAAATGTTAATGTGTTCATTAAATGAAGTACTCACTAAATGAAGTGTTCATTAAATTGTTTTGCATTAAAACAAGAGAATTAAAGTGCTTTAATGGAAAGACCTTTGGTTTTTGAGTGGAGAATAAATGGGAGAAAGTGGAGATTGAAATTATGTGAGTGGAGAGTCCACCCACATGAATGAGAGGAGGTGAGGGGGCACCATCTTGGCCTCCGGCCAAGGGAGGGGATTTCCCCCTCTCCCCTATAAAATGAGGTGGAGACCTCCTCCCTATCACACACTTGCCCACTCCTCTCATATGCCCTTTGGTTGGCATCTTCTCCCTCTTGCTAGCCTTGTCCATTGCCACAAGAAAAGGTGCTTAGGAGAATCCATGCTCGAGATCTTACCTTCCACCATATCTACCATGGCATAGTGTTGTTGGAGTTCCCAAGGATCCGCTACTTCCGCTGCCCGGCTGGAGAGAGGGTTCAGGAGTCGTCGACACACCATATGTGTGATCGAGTATGGAGGTGATACACACGAAGCACTATCATCGCATCCTTGAGGACGGTCGGTTACACTCTACAACAGCCACGCTTTTTTGCGGGAATGTTATCCCGCGTTATGGTCTTCAAGGGCGAGTCTATCTGAAATCGTTACATGTATCTCGTAGATATGATCTTGGTGGTTGAATCGTAGGAATTTTTTTGTTTTCCATGCAACGAACCCCATCAACTGCCTCCCCGAGCGAGGCGATCGAGGGCCTCCTCGCCTCCACTGCCATCCTCCCTCCCGCCTCCCCCCTCCCGCCATAGCCGGCGGGTTTCTGATACGTCATAAACATATCTATAATTTTTGATGTTCCATGCTTGTTTTGTATCAGCTATCTTATGTTTTGTCTACATTTTGAGGCATTTTTATACATTTTCTAGAACTAACCTATTGACAAGATGCCACAGTGCTAGTTGCCTATTTTCTGCTATTTTTGGCTTCAGAAAATCCAGAAAATAAATATTCTCCGAACTGGATGAAACAAAAGCCGAAGTTCCTATTTTTCCCGACATGAGACGGAGTCCAAAGCAGAGACGGAGGAGGGCCAGGGGCTGGCCACACCATAGGGCGGCGCGGGTCCCCCTGGCCATGCCACTAGGTGGTGTGGGCCCCTGTTCCACCCTCTGACATTGCCCTTTCGCCTATAAAAGCCTCCCAGGACGAAAACCATAGGCACCAGATCAGATTTCCACAAAAAGTTTCATAACACCGCCGCCGCCAAAGAGGAGATTCAGGGGACAGAAGTCTCTGTTCCGGCACCCTGCCAGGACGGGGAAGTTCCCCCGGATCCATCTCCATCGACTCCACCGCCATCTCCATCGCTGCTGCTGACTCCCATGATAAGGAGGGAGTAGTTCTCTCTCGAGGCTAAGGTCTCTACCGGTAGCTATGTGTTCATCTCTCTCTCTCTCTATGTGTGATCTTATGAGATCATGAGCTTTATAATCTATAGATCTATTCTGCTACTCAAGTGCTTTAATGAATCTCTTCTTATCCCTACGTGTGTGAAGTTGACAGTGTGCACACCGTGTGTCACTTTGGCTAAGATTACATAAATACTTATCATGAGTATAATTTGAGTTGGATGTCTCTATGAGATTGTGGTGTTTGTTGGAACCATCTAGAGCTCAAGGTGAAAGTGAGGGGTTATCTAGATGGGGAATGCGAACTTTAAGGTGTGCTGTTATAGCCCTACATCATCTAACCGGAGAGTAGTTCAGGGTAGCATCATGAAGAGAAGATATTTAGATGCGAGTGTCCACTAGTGAAAGTATGATCCCTAGGCCTTGTTTCTAAGCATTGAAACACCGTTTACAATCAGTTCTGTTACATGTTTGCTTGCTGCCACTTTTATTCCAGATTGCAATTACCACTTATAATCATCCATATTACTTGTATTTCACTATCTCTTCGCCGAACTAGTGTACCTATACACCTTACAAGTGTATTTGGTGCGTTGGTGACACAAGAGACTTCTTATATCTTGATTTCACAGTTGCTTGAGAGGGATACCTTTGACCAATTTCTCCCTGAGTTTGATAAACCTTGGGTGATCCACTTAAGGGAAACTTGTTGTTGTTCTACAAACCTCTTCACTTAGAGGCCCAACATTGTCTACAAGAATAGAAGCGTGCATAGACATCAAGCTATTTTCTAGCGCCATTGCCAGGGAGGTAAGGTAAAAGGTACTCACATCTTCTGGCTACTAAGCTATCTTCTAGTACTGTTGCTGGTGTGTGAGTGCTTGAAGTTATTTCCTTTAGATTCTGCAATTATATCTTTTTGTTTCTTGTTTTTATTTTCACTAGTTAGGCTTAATGGAAAACAACAACAAAATTAGAGAGCTTTATAGTATTTATCTTGAGTTAGGACATGAAGTGTTTGAAGAGAAAATTTAAAAACCTATGGAACTTTATTTGCGTGCTAAGTATGAATTCTTTGAACACCATTATTGATAATTCTCTGGAAAAATCTAAGCTTGGGGAAGCTAGTTTTTTTGAAAATGATATTTTTAGTCCCCCAAGCACGGAGGAGAAAATTTACTTTGATGATACTATACCTCCGATATATGATGATTATAATGATGAGTATGATATTTTTAGTCCACCTACTATTGAGGAGAAAATTAATTATGATTACAATATGCCTCCTATATTTGATGATTATGGTGATGAGAATAATAATGATAGCTATTTTGTTGAATTTGCTCCCACTACGATTAATAAGAATGACTATGCTTATAGGGAGAGTAATAATTATTTTATGCATGTGGCTCATGATAAGAATATTTTATGTGATAGTTATATTGTTAATTTTATTCATGATGCTATTGAAAGTTATTATGAGAGAGGGAAACATGCTTTTATGTATCTCAACAATATTAAGTTTCCCCTCTTTATGTTGAAAATTTTGAACTTGCACTTGTTTTGCTTTCCTATGCTTGTTGCTTTGTGTTTTCATGACTTGTTTCTTTACAAGATTATTTTTCATAGGAAGTGGGTTAGACTTAAATTTATTCTATATTTGCTTCTTGATGCTCTCTTTTACTTCAATTCATATCCTTATGTGAGCATCATTGAAATTTATCATGCCTATATTATTGGCTATAAAGAAAGAGCTTTTTGGGAGACAACCCAATATATTTTTGCTTTCAGTTTTTTTGTTTTGTTGAGTCTTGGAAGTTATTGCTTCAGTAATAACCTCTCCTTATTCTTTTTGTGTGGTTTTTGTGCCAAGAATAACCTCTAATGAGAGGGAAGTAAGACTTGGGAAAGTTGATGACCTGAAACAGATTTCTGTGCGTCACTAAAAAAAATCGTGAAAAATCTCAGTACGTAGGATTGAGCTATAATTTTTCGTTCTTATGCCTCAGGTTATTGCCCAACTTTCATTAGTTTTCCACGTTTCAATTTGAGCAACAGAAGGTCTTCGAAAAAATTGGTTTTTTCCTGCTGGTCTATTTTGACAGATTTCTGCCATTATTTGCATTTGCCTCTTAAACTCTTTCTCTTTGAGTTATCTTTAATCACTTGAGCTTTTAGAAGGAACTGCTACAGTAGCTTCTGGTTTAATAGAAGTTTTACTTGTAATGAAACTAAACCATAGGACCAATTATCTTGAATACACTAATGTTGCTAATGAGGATTGTGTGAAGTTTTGTATGAAGGGAATTTTCAAGTGTAGGGAGAGAATGATGTGACGAGATGAAGTATGGACAAAAGCTCTAGCTTGGGGATACCACCCGTGTCACCCCAAGAAATATTCAAGAAGTACAAGCATCAAAGCTTGGGGATGCCCAAGGCATCCCCTTCTTCATCAATAAAAATCTCAGGTTTTTCTCCCAAAACACTTCATTTTTATTGTTTCATGCACAATTGTGTTGTTCTTGGAGCATCTTTGTTTTTGTTTTTAGTTATCTTTTGTTTGGTTTGCTTAAATAAGTTTGTTGGATCCCAACACGCTTCTTTTGGAGAGAGACACACCCCATTATTCATTGCCTAGAACACTCTAGTTTCCACTCTTATTGTTCTGTGAGTGTTCTCCTTTGCTAGCACTGCGTTTAGCTTTAGTTTTCGATTGGTGTTGGAAAAGAGTAGGAAATTTCATACTTATAGTGGTACAAAAGGAAGCTTGTTTTGACTGTGACTTAGACTTTATCATGTCATGTTTGATATTGCTTTGACTTTATGCTCAGTGATTATTGTTGTAGCATGACTTGTTTCAAACAATTGAGATTGCTTAATGTTCCTTGAAAGAATCATGCGTTGTTTTAGCATATAAAAGCATAATATTGTGATATTATCCTTTGATGCTTTATTTGGGTTGACTTGGTGCATGCTCACACCATGTTAAGACTATATCAAGTCACCATAGCCTCTATGATCATTTAGTTTTCGACTTGTAATATCACTTTGTGCTTTAATTAATAATGTTTTGTCACTTTGCATGATTATGGCCATTATTTCTCTCTTAGTTGGTCGCTCCCAGTCTTTTGCTAGCCTCCACATGTACCAAGTATGAGTTCCACTCATGCATACAACTCCAAATAAAACCAAGTTATTCCAAAGAGTCCACCATACCTACCTATTAGCATTATTGCTATTCCAAGTATATTCATGTTTTTATCTACCTTCCAAAATTAAACTTGTTAGGTGAAAATTAGTGATTAAAGCTCTCACGAACTTGAACCATTGTGCCCATCTATGTTGCATATATGTTTGCATTTTGTAAGTTGTGAATTAGCAGAACCATGTTACCATGGGGAACGCTTTCAACATTGCACTTTATTTAGTTGATATCATGTTATTTTTCTTATGGATCCCGACGGTGTGAAATGAAAGGGGAGCTTGTAAGGCTCATCGAGTTCATATATGTGTTAGAGAAACGCCTGGGCGGATAGTCTAAGCCATGCCTAATCATGGTGGAAACATGCAGCATAACCATAGTGAGCAATCTGTGAAGCATCCAAAAAAAGGGAAAACCCTATGCAAATAGAATACAAAAAGATCGATGAGATGCTCATTATCTTCTTGCCTTGTCATTTTGATATGGGAAAGCTTCTATATCATCGGGCAAGGGGTACCCCGTTGGCGGTTCTCTATGATATACATGTACTTACAGTGACAAGAACTTACTTGTGACTAAAGTTGAGTACCATGAGGAACGATACTCGTAAGCAAGGGGCATGAGGTTTTCAGCTTATAACTTGTCAAGCATATCCTCATATTTGCTCACTTTAACCTTAATCACCTAAAGATGCTTATGATAGGGGTAATGAGAGATGAAAGCTAATAAGTACCATAATTTTTGGAAGCTCTTTATGAGACTTGAATCCCTGCTTCCTTCAATGAAGGGCCTTTCTTTTACTTTTATGTTGAGTCTCCATCTTCTATCTTTATGCACCTATTGTGAGAGCATAGTGGTCATTCTTAGTTTAATGTGCATTGTCCCAAAACTTGTTGATTGATTCATAACTTTGATATTGCTTGTTCTTAAATTATTTGTATCTAGTCACCCTTATGAACTTTGAAGGTGTCCTATGCATTTATGTTTTGCTATACCATGAGGGACAAGCTGAATACCATTCTCATTATGTTTTCTATATGTAAAACAAACAAACATCTTTCAAAGCATTGTTATTCATGAATCTTTTGTTTGTACCTTTTCATGTTACAACATAGTTGCTATGTCTTATTGTTAGAACTATATCTTTCATGTCTATGTTAGAGTACTATGATCCCAGCTATCAATGTTTTACAAATACCTTGATCAAGATTGTGATGGTGCATGTCACCTCAAAAATTATTCTTTTTATCACTTACCTACTCGAGGACAAGCAGGAGTTAAGCTTGGGGATGTTGATATGTCATAAACGTATCTATAATTTTTGATGTTCCATGCTTGTTTTGTATCAACTATCTTATGTTTTGTCTACATTTTGAGGCATTTTTATACATTTTCTGGAACTAACCTATTGACAAGATGCCACAGTGCCAGTTGCCTGTTTTCTGCTGTTTTTGGTTTCAGAAAATCCAGAAAAGAAATATTCTCGGAATTGGATGAAACAAAAGCCGAAGTTCCTATTTTTCCCGACACGAGACGGAGTCCAAAGTAGAGATGGAGGAGGGCCAGGGGCTGGCCACACCATAAGGTGGCGCGGGTCCCCCTAGCCACGCCACCAGGTGGTGTGGGCCCCTAGTCCACCCTCTGACATCGCCCTTTCGCCTATAAAAGCCTCCCAGAACAAAAACCATAGGCACTAGATCAGATTTCCACAAAAAGTTCCACAGCACCACTGCCACGGAAGAGGAGATTCGGGGGACAGAAGTCTCTGTTTCGGCACCCTGCTAGGACGGGAAAGCACCCTCGAAGCCATCTCCATCGACTCCACCGCCATCTCCATCGTTGTTGCTGACTCCCATGATGAGGAGGGAGTAGTGTTGGGTCTGCGGCATAGAAAACAAAAAATTTCCTATGATGAGAACTATACGCCAAGATCTATCTACTAGATACAGAGCAACGGGTGGACATGCATCCATGGAGAACTTACCCTCGAAGACAATGAGTTTTGTTAACGAGTAGGAACTCGTGGTTGATGTAGTCGTACGCTTGCCGATCTCAAGATCGTGTGGAAGTCCGAGCGCCGCAAATCAGAAGCGCATCCATCCTCGCACACACGTTCAAGCCACTAGACAACCTCCACCTCCTCGCTCCAGCGAATCAGCGGAAGCAGCAACTCCTTCTAGACGCAAGGCCACTGAGAACATGTATCTCACTAATCCAAGACCATGGGGGAATATCTAGAGGGGGAGAGAGATCCTTCACGAGGAGGTGTGGTTTGTGAGAGGGGAGAGGGGGGCTTTATATAGGAGGGAGGGAGACCCCTCCCCTCCCATAGCCGGTATTTCCTTCAAGTAGTTCTCTCTCGAGGCTAAGGGCTCTACCTGTAGCTATGCGTTCATCTCTCTCTCTATGCGTGATCTTATGAGATCATGAGCTTTGTAATCTATAGATCTATTATACTACTCAAGTGCTTTAATGAATCTCTGCTTATCCCCACGTGTGTGAAGTTGACAGTGTACACACCGTGTGGCACTTTGGCTAAGATTACATAAATACTTATCATGAGTATAATTTGAGTTGGATGTTTTGCCCTAGGGAGTACTTTAGTCAACGGATCTGCTACATTCAGGTCCGTGTGCACTTTACAAATCTTTATATCTCCATCCTTGACATGCTCGCGGATGGAGTGAAACCGGCGCTTAATATGCTTGGAATTCTTGTGATACCTTGGTTCCTTGGCGTTGGCTATGGCTCCATTGTTGTCACAATAGATCACCATAGGGTCCAACGCACTAGGAACCACACCTAGTTCCGTTATGAACTCCTTCATCCAAACCGCTTCCTGTACCGCTTCTGAAGCAGCAACATATTCCGCCTCCGTCGTTGATCCAGCCACTACAGGTTGTTTGGAGCTCCTCCAACTAACTGCTGCTCCGTTCAAGAGAAATATGTATCCGGATTGAGACTTAGAGTCATCCGGAACAGTGTCAAAGCTAGCATCGACATAACACTTAGTGACTAGCTCTTCTTCACCTCCGTATACAAGAAACATATCCTTAGTTCTTCTCAAGTACTTAAGGATATTCTTGACCGCTATCCAGTGTTCCGAACCTGGATCAGATTGGTAACTACTAGTCAAACTAATAGCATGTGCCACATCTGGTCTTGTACATAGCATGGCATACATTATAGAGCCTATGGCTGAGGCATAGGGGATCTTATCCATTATCTCTCTTTCTTCCGCCGTAGCCGGACTTTGAGTCTTACGCAATGTCTTGCCTTGCAACATAGGTAAGAACCCCTTCTTACTTCCGTCCATATTAAACTTCTTTAATATCTTATTAAGGTATGTACTCTCCGATAGCCCAATTAGGTGTGTTGATCTATCTCTATAGATTTTAATGCCTAATATATATGAAGGTTCACCAAGGTCCTTCATCGAAAATTTGCTGTTTAGATAACTTTTAACACTGTTTAAAAGATCTATATCATTTCCAATCAATAATATGTCATCCACATATAATATCAGAAATGCCACATTGCTCCCACTCACTTTCTTGTAAATACAAGCCTCTCCATAAGTTTGGACAAATCCAAACTCTTTGATCACCTCATCAAAGCAGAGATTCCAACTCCGGGATGCTTGCTTCAGTCCATAGATGGATCGCTGAAGTTTGCATACCTTATCAGCATCCTTAGGATCGACAAAACCCTTAGGTTGTATCATATACAACTCTTCTTCAATATTACCATTGAGGAACGTAGTTTTGACATCCATCTGCCATATTTCATAATCAAAATATGCAGCAATTGCTAACATAATCCTAACCGACTTAAGCATCGCTAAGGGAGAGAATCTCTCATTGTAGTCAACTCCTTGAATTTGTCGAAACCCCTTTGCGACAAGTCGAGCCTTATAGATGGTTATATTACCATCAGCATCAGTTTTTCTTTTGAAAATCCATTTATTCTCAATGGCCTTTCGATCGTGAGGTAAGTCCACCAATGTCCAAACCTGGTTTTCGTACATGGATTCCATCTCGGATTTCATGGCTTCTAGCCATTTGTTGGAATCAGGGCTCATCATCGCTTCTTCGTACGTCGTAGGGTCATCTATTTCATCAATCATGAAATTCATAACAAGATTGCCGTACAGTTCAGGAGCTGCATGTGTCCTGCTTGACCTGCGAGGTTCGGTAGTGTCCTCTTTCGGAGTTTCATGATCAATATCATTATCTCTCTCTTCATTAGGTGAAGTCAACACCGAAACAACTTCCGGTGCTGTGCTACTCGCCATTTCATGAAGAGAAGGTTCAATAACCTCTTCGAGTTCTACCTTCCGACTACTCACACCTTTCGCGAGAAACTCCTTCTCAAGAAAGGATCCATTCTTGGCAACAAAGACCTTGCCCTCGGATCAGTGATAGAAGGTATACCCAATCGTTTCCTTAGGGTATCCTATGAAGACGCATTTTTCCGCTTTGGGTTCGAGTTTATCCGGTTAAAGTTTCTTCACATAAACATCGCATCCCCAAACTTTAAGAAATGACAGCTTAGGTTTGTTTCCAAGCCATAATTCATACGGTGTCTTTTCAACGGATTTAGATGGTGCCCTATTTAAAGTGAATGCAGCAGTTTCCAGTGCATAACCCCAAAATGACAGTGGCAAGTCAGTCAGAGACATCATAGATCGAACCATATCTAATAAAGTACGATTACGACGTTCTGACACACCATTACGTTGTGGTGTTCCGGCAGGCGTGAGTTGTGAAACTATTCCACAGTCTTTCATATGTGTGCGAAACTCGAAACTAAGATACTCTCCTCCATGGTCGGACCGTAGAAATTTGATCTTTCTATTACGATGATTTTCCACTTCATTCTAAATTTTTTTGAACTTTTCAAAGGTTTCAGACTTATGTTTCATCAAATAGATATACCCGTATCTACTCAAATCATCTGTGAAAGTAACAAAATAATGAGATCCACCTCACGCCGACACACTCATTGGTCCACACACATCAGTATGTATGATTTCTAATAAATTTGTCGCCCGTTCCATTGAACCGGAAAACGGCGTTCTAGTCATCTTGCCCATAAGGCATGGCTCACATGTATCAAATGATTCAAAATCAAGTGATTCCAAAAGTCCATTAGAATGGAGTTTCTTCATGCGTTTAACGCCGATATGACCTAGCCGGCAGTGCCACATATAGGCAGATATATCATTATCAAGTTTCATCCTTTTAGCATCAACATTATGAATATGCGTAATACTACTAATTGAGATCCAACAGAAATAAACCATTCAACATAGGTGCATGACCATAAAAGATATTATTCATATAAATCGAACAACCATTGTTTTTAGACTTAAATGAATAACCACTTTGCATCAAACACGATCCGGATACAATGTTCATGCTTAGTGCATGCACCAAATAACAATTATTCAGGTTTATAACTAATCCCGACGGCATATGGAGAGACAGCGTTCCAACGGCGATCACATCAACTCTTGATCCATTGCCGACCCGCATCGTGACCTCATCCCTTGCTAATTGTCGCTTGTTCCATAGCCCCTGAATCGAGTTACATATATTAGCAACTGATCCCGTATCAAATACCCAGGTGCTACTGCGAGTACTAGTCAATCAATAACATGTATATCACATATACCTTTGTTTGCCTTGCCGGCCTTCTTGTCCGCCAAATACTTGGGGCAGTTGCGCTTCCAATGGCCAGTCCCCTTGCAATAGTAGCACTCAGTGTCAGACTTAGGGCCAGCTCGGGGTTTCTTTTCAGGCGCGGCAACAGATTTGCCACCCTTCTTTCCCTTGTGCTTGCCTTTCTTGTCCTTGAAACCGGTGGTCTTATTGATCATCAACACTTGATGTTCTTTCCTAATCTCCACTTCTGCAGTCTTAAGCATTGACCGAAGCTCGGGAAGAGACTTCTTCATGCCCTGCATATTATAGTTCATCACGAAGCTCTTGTAGCTAGGTGGCAGAGATTGGAGAACATGATGTATACCCAAGTCAATGGGAATCGTTATTCCCAAGGACACAAGCTTATCGGCGTACCTAGACATTTTGAGTACGTGCTCACTAACGGAGCTGTTCTCTTCCATCATGCAGCTAAAGAACTTTTCATAAGGATTATAACTCTCTACGGCAGCATGGGTATCTAAAATCATTTTCAATTCTCCCATGGTATCAAAGGCATTGCCATTTTTGAAATGTTTTCGAAGTTCTGGCTCTAGCCCATACAGTATGCCACAATGAACTAAGTTGTGGTCCTCCTGACGAGTTATATAAACGTTCTTTTCCTCGTCAGGGGCATCTGGAGCTGGTGGGGGGCCTAGCGGCGCCTCTAGCACATATTGCTTTTGTGCAGCAGTGAGGAGAATCCTCAAATTCATAGCCCAGTTGGTGAAGTTGCTACCATTCGCAGCAAGCTTCTCTTTCTCCATGAACACATTGAAATTAAAAGCAGCTGCTGCCATCTACAACAGAATTTGTAAAATATATTTAGACTAAATTGATGATAGATTGAGTTCAACTAATCCAAATTACTAATGAACTCCCACTCAAAAACGACACCCCTCATGTCCTTTTGGTGATTACATGAACCAAATCCACTACACCAAGTCCGATCATCACGTGAGTCGGTGTAGCTTCAAAGGCGAGCATCTATATGGGCATCATATCAACTATATGACTCATGCTTAACCTTTCGGTCTGTGTTACGAGGCCATGTCTGTACATGCTAGGCTCGCCAAGTAAGAACCTTAGTATTCACGTGTGTAAAACTGTCTTACACCCGTTGTATGAAAGCGTAGAGTCGAGAACACCCGATCATCACGTGATGCCTCAAAACACGATCCACAAAATGGTGCATACTTAAGGAAGAACACATTTTATCTTGATATCTAAATGAGGGATCATCTTATAATGCTACCAAAAGCGCCAAACTAGCAATATAAGATGCTAACATCTAATGTGTGAAGTGAGATGATATGGTCCATGCATTTGATCTCTATCATTTGCATCGTGGTATGATCTCTATCATTCCTTTGTGTGTAAGGCCAAGGTCTATGGAACTTACACGTTAAGTGAGTTGTAAGAGTATCTATCATACATCTACTTACAACAATACCATATCAAGACACTAGCCCAGCAACGATCTAAACTAGACGCCTCTAATTTATCAATTCCAAGTTTTACGTGGCTTAGGGCTTTCGGAGATAGAACCGGTCTTACCTACGAACATGAACCATAACAAGGATAACCAAGTTATTAGCAACTTTTTGTAAATCATATATTGACTATAGTAGGAGAGACAGACACCCGCTAGCCACTTATGCAAAACTAGTTGCATGTCAGTCGTGGAACCGGTCTCATGTACGATGACATGTAAGGTTGGTCCAGGCCGCTTCATCCCACTATGCCACCAATATCCAAAGTACATAGAAGATGCAATAACATGATCATCATCGCCCACATATAAACATATGTGTACTACCAGTGCAAAGCACCTACGCATAGATCAGGCTTTGATACCACTATTGGGTCCGTAGCATAGAAAACAAAAAAATTCCTACGATGAGAACTATACGCCAAGATCTATCTACTAGATACAGAGCAACGGGTGGACATACATCCATGGAGAACTTACCCTCAAAGACAACGAGTTTTATTAACGAGGAGGAACTCGTGGTTGATGTAGTCGTACGCTTGCCGATCTCAAGATCGTGTGGAAGTCCGAGCACCGCAAATCAGCAGCGCATCCGTCCTCGCACACACGTTCAAGCCACTGGACAACCTCCACCTCCTTGATCCAGCGAATCAGCGGAAGCAGCAACTCCTTCCAGACGCAAGGCCATCAAGAACATGTATCTTGCTAATCCGAGACCATGGGGGAATATCTAGAGGGGGAGAGAGAGATCCTTCACGAGGAGGTGTGGTTTGTGAGAGGGGAGAGGGGGCTTTATATAGGACGGAGGGAGACCCCTCCCCTCCCATAGCCGGCGCATGAGGGGGGACTCCTCCCCTCCTTCATTCATGTGGTGAACCTCCACTCACATAAACATGGCCTCCACCCAAAATCCCACTCACATGTATTTAATTTCCACCAAATTAAATGCAACTCTCAATTAATAAAACTCTTTTATTTATTTTATTCAGAATTTTGTTAATTACTTTAATTAACAAAGATTCACATAAAACCCCTTGCAACATTTCAATATCACATGCAGAACCACTTTCTGCAATTTCACCCGAAACAATTTTGGTTTCTATCGAAACAATTCCTGTTTCTATCGAAACATTTCCTGCACTTTGCAAACCTTTTGTCTGGAACATATGTGCTCCTAAATGGTGTCCGGCAACCCTTAAGTGTGTCACCCTACTTCATGAATAATGCGACATGATTGAGACTCCTCTCGCATCAATAATCGAAGCGGGACACGAGATCCATCTCGACTCCTGCATATTCAACGATGACTTCTGTGATCGTGAGAACCTTTAACGTCAGCAATTTAATCCCTTTGTCTCATGATATAATACATGTCCGAGATTCGATCATCGGTATCCAAATACCTAGTTTGATCTCGTTACCGACATGCACTCTTTTCTTGTTCCCGTGATATAACATTCTAGTGATCACATCACTTGCTTGCAAGCTATCTTAATGTGATATCACCGAGAGGGCCCAGAGTATATCTATCCGTCATCGGGATTGACAAATTCCACTCTTGATTCATGAGCCTCAACATAACACCTTCATAGCACTAAACCCACCTTTATGGTCACCCTGTTACGGTGTGACGTTTGATGTTATCAAGATACTCTTCTGGTGTTAGCAATTAACATGATCTCATGGTCTAAGGACTAAGACTACTTTGTATGATGTTATAGCAATATAAACATAATGACTTGATCGTAATGCTATACTTCGGATGAATGTTCATCACATCATTTCACAATTGCTGTGACCTTGTTATTAACAACATCCAATGTCCATGATCAGGAAACTTTGATCATCTTGTTAATCAACAAGCTAGTCTATAAGAGAGGCATAACTAGGAACCCTTTTTGTTTATTAAACACACATGTATTGATGTTTCCTATCAATACAATTATAGCATGCAAAATAAATATATATCATATACAAGGAATACATAATAACAACTTTATTATTGCCTCTCAGGGCATATTTCCTTCAAGCAGTTCTCTCTCGAGGCTAAGGGCTCTACCTGTAGCTATGCGTTCATCTCTCTCTCTATGCGTGATCTTATGAGATCATGAGCTTTGTAATCTATAGATCTATTCTACTACTCAAGTGCTTTAATGAATCTCTGCTTATCCCCACGTGTGTGAAGTTGACAGTGTACACATCGTGTGGCACTTTGGCTAAGATTACATAAATACTTATCATGAGTATAATTTGAGTTGGATGTCTCTATGAGATTGTGGTGTTTGTTGGAACCATCTAGCGCTCAAGGTGACAGTGAGGGGTTATCTAGATGGGGAATGCGAACTTTAAGGTGTGCTGTTATAGCCCTACATTGTCCAACTGGAGAGTATTTCAGGGTAGCATCATGAAGAGAAGATATTTATATGAGAGTGTCCACTAGTGAAAGTATGATCCCTAGGACTTGTTTCTAAGCATTGAAACACCGTTTACAATCAGTTATGTTACATGTTTGCTTGCTGCCACTCTTATTTCAGATTGCAATTACCACTTATAACCATCCATATTACTTGTATTTCACTATCTCTTCGCGGAACTAGTGCACCTATACACCTGACAAGTGTATTGGGTGTGTTAGGGACACAAGAGACTTCTTATATCTTGATTGCAGGGTTGCTTGAGAGGGATACCTTTGACCACTTCCTCCCTGAGTTCGATAAACCTTGGGTGATCCGCTTAAAAGAAACTTGTTGCTCTTCTACAAACCTCTCCACTTGGAGGCCCAACACTGTCTACAAGAATAGACGCGTACGTAGACATCAGTTTCCACCGGGAATTTCCCATATAAAACCGGCGATGACAACACTGTCTTCAATCCACGCACATGTGTCCCTGGTCTAGCGAGAGCAGCCGGCAGGGTACCTTTCAACCAAAGGTGGTCCGGTCAAGGTCGTGCTTGCGGCAGCTCAAGGTAGTTCATGGACGTGATAGTGCAGATTTTGGCCATGGAGTGGCCAGGGCATGCGGTAGGCGGAGGCGCTCCCCCAACCCAGATCTAGGCCCCTTGGTCTCCATACAGGTCACGGCGGGCTGGCGGTTGTACACAACGCTGGAGGTTCCTAGAGGAGAAGGTGAGGAGTCGGTGGATGTCGGGCGATGGTGAAGCCGTTGGTTGGCTTGCTGCATCGTGGCGGTGGGGGCTTTGTCGGCTCGATTCGGGCCTGGCAAGGCCCATAGGGGCCTGGTGTGCCCCTGCTGTCGCGTTCGGTCGGCTACCACCACGCCGGTGGAGGCATTTCCCTCACACACGGCCGTGGTGCTGCCGCCCCCAATTTTCGATGTGCTTTCCTATTCTGTCCTCTAGGGCTCGTGACGGTGTATACAATGAGACGATGAGAGTGGCATCAAGAGCATGGTGGTGCATGCTTTTGGTGACAATTAATTTAGGTGGACGGTTGCAGATATTCTAGGGTAGTGGTTTTTTGGGGGTGGGAGAAATCTCTATCAGCTCACTCGACACTAAAGTGGTGACACCTATGGGTGCCACAATTCCTTTCTGAAGGGCGTCAGGTATCCTTCCCCACTTACGTCCGCGTGTCAGGGGAAACCCTAGGACTTGTCCGAGCAGCAGCGTTATCGTCGAATTCGTTCTTGAAGGTGTTGCTTGGTACGCGGAGGATCGGAGTACTAGGAGCGCGGTGGGATAATTCCGGAGGCAAAGCGGTTGCGGGTCATCCTCATTTCTTCGATGTTCCAGCGTTTGCATTAGTTTCTCTTTTCCTTTTTTACTTTTGGGTTTCGTTGTACTATTTTCCCTAGCAGTTGTACTATGTGATGCTATATTAATATAGCAGGGTGAAATCCTATTTCAAGGAAAACCTAGCCGGCTACCTCCACCTCCACCTCCTCCATACGCCGGGTGAGGAACCCGATCTACGGTTGGATTTTTCAATAAAAAAGTAGTGCTTTCAATATATTTGATTAAGGATTTGATAGCCGTCTTTTCTTTGGCCTTTTAATCAATGGTGATAACATTGTCTACAATAAGTGATTTTTGGCCATTCATTCGACGATGGGATCTCCTTCTCAATGTCAATGGTAGTGTCGGGAGATTAAAACTCTCTAGGTATGAGTCTTCAGATCTTGCTTCGCCGGATCGATTTTGATTTTTTTCCCGTGGGTGCCACGGGGAGGTTTGTTCCTGCAATATTTGTCCCGGACGCTACGTCCTCGATAATCGTGATTCGTACTATCGGCTTGCTACCAGGATATTTTGTTAATTTTATCTGAAATACTAGTGTTGGTATTACCGATGACGGTTGATTACTTTTATGTTGTGTGCGTGTTACGTTGGTATTGCAACTTAAATTAAAATAATGCAAAAACCGTCATTAGTATTTACATGTCTATGGTCTGGTATATGTATCATTTTTCTTCGGCGGTCTTCAGAAAAGTCTAAGATTGCGGCGTAGAAGAATAAGGAGTTTGAATTCATCAAGGATTTGCACGTTTCTTTTAAAAATTATTATGTAATCGGAGAAGGCTTATATATCTCCGTCATATACTATTCGTTTCTATAAATATATCATGATATTAATCGTTAAAAAATCATAAGGTTATACATTAGTCGCACCCCTTACAATACATACAATTTTTTTGGGGGGATAAGATGGCATCCTTACCATACATGAATGTGCCAAAGAAAAGGTTTAGAAATTGTATTGGCTATGAGACTAGCTAAAACCCAATGTCAAACTTTAACACGTATGATATGGGCTTAGCTCCTCGAAATTAGATCTTTTTCCATATCTACATAATCGCTGCCTCGCTGGAATGATGTGCCTTGAAAAAAAAAATCGCTGCCTCGCTGGAATCTTGGTCATAATAATATTTCTAGTTAATAAAAATGTAATTTTTGGAACTAATAAAAGACATTTAATACCACGTGGACATTTACCCGGCCTGTGGGCCAGCCCTAGCCGCCAGGACCTTGGCAATGGCGCAAGAGGCGCCCGCGCGTGGATGCAGCAGCCGTAACCGCCGAGCCAGAGTCCACCGCGCGCCACGCTCGCCACTTCTGAGGATCCCAGCTTTGACGTAACCAACTCACTCCCCTGATTCCCTCGCATCCCCATGCATCCTTCCTATCCTCTTCTTGATCTCACGTCTTCTCCCGCCGCCGCCGCCTATATAAACCTCCGCGTGACCGTTTGCAATTACAGCACGGTTGTGTAGCCAATCGATCCATCAGTTCACACTGATACCAGTCTACTCTAACTCCCCATCGATGGCTCGGTCCCTCGCCTTTTTCCTCTTCCTGCTCATCACTATCGCTGTCATCGCCGTGCGGGGCGCTAGTGCCGGGCTCGTTCCAGCAGAACCCATCGGCAGGCGGTACATCGTCGGCGGCGCGGAGGGATGGCGCGTGCCACCACCGGAGAACAAGGACATGTACATCAAGTGGGCCGATAGCATTCAATTTTTCGTTGAGGACTCCATTGGTAAGGAAGAAATTAATAGTCCTATGCCATTGATAGACCTTTATTGTTATCTATCTGCTCTACTCATGTGTAATTCATTCATTTTTTTGAAGAATTCATGTATAAGAATGACTCGGTCGGGAAGATGACTAAGTACGCGTACTACCACTGCAACTGGACGGCTTTGGCCAGCACCACACCCGGCAACATGATCGCCAGCTCCCTCTTCCTCCTCGACACCCCCGGCTTCGTTTACTTCGCCAGCACCGACCCCAAGCACTGCAAGAAGGGCCAGCGCCTCATGCTCAACGTCAAGGCCAGGGCGACAGCGCCATCGCCGGCTCCTTCAGCCGATGCTCCGACGCATCATGTCGCTGGGCCGCCGTTATCTGCCCAGGGGCCGGCGGCGCCAGGAGATGCGGTAATGGTGGACAGCGCCTCAGCACTGGCCTCGTCGTCTGCACACGCCGTGGTGTTGGCGGTGTCTGTCACAATACTAGCCTTGATGGGGTTGATTCGAGCATGATACCTGATCGATGAGGCGTGGCATCGCGCGTACCGGCGTACGTAGCCTTGTTCAGAGTTTTAGCGTGGTTAATTTCTTAGATGCGGATCGGTCTGTGCGGTATGGTAGACAGAGTGTGTGTGCTTGAGTTTCTTATTGGCTAGCTCAATAATGTTTTCACAACAGTTATACTTTGCGCCGCAGAATGAAAGAAACTGTATTTGCCATTTCTCGCATACCGCCATAGTGTCTGATTACAGCTCAAGCAAGCACGATCACTTATCACATAAGTGATCTTTTGAAAGGGAAAGCAAGATAAGGAATTCCGCAGGATAATCACAACAGGGGAATTTGTTTTGATGAAACTTAATGTTATTTTTTTTTTTGAGAAGCACAGTACAAACGCAGACGCTCACAATGCGTATATACACTCACCCCTATGAAAACACACACGCACACCCTACCCCTATGATATGAGCACCTCCGAAAGACTGAACCAGCGGGTCTTGAGATTGACGAAGTCACCACAGGCGTCTCGCTATCGACGGGAACGTCGCCTCCCACTGAAAGAATATTCCGCCTTTATGCCAAAACGTTAAACCTAAGGTTTGAACTCTGATGGATTAGTGTACCACTGCCTTTATAACCATCCAACCACAGGTTCTCAAAACTTAATGTTATTCGGTAGAGAACTAAATATGGCAGTTCTGGCAGAAAAATAGGGCCTGAAGTGAAGAAAAATCTGGGGCACACAAGATTTTACAAGAAACAATGAACGGTTTTATCAATTCTAGGTCACTGGTAATTTCTTAGTCGACACTAGTAATTGTTTTTTTAGGACACACACAAATTGTTGTCGATCCGCAGTTGAGATGTGCACAGTAACTAATATTTTTAGATCTCTGAGAAAAATACTACTCGCTCTCTGTCCACAAATAAACTAACTTAGATTTTTCTAAATCCGTATGCAAATCTAGAGGAATACAAGTCACTTTATCTGAACGGGGGAGTACTTTTTTGTGTGAACTAATACTATTTTTCTCTTTTACGTCAGGTGTGAACATTCCTATAGACGTGTACAAATAAACATGTTGCTGAAGGAGAAATAAGTTTATTCTAAGTTGACTGACTAAAAAAAGATTTTCTTAGTCGAGCGAGCTAATTATACCTTTTTTTTAACTCGTATAGAACAAATACTTGCTTTTCCCTCATGGGATGAACTAATTTTGCAGAGTGAATATTTATTTAGATCCATATGGACAAATATGTAAAGTCGATTCGGAAATAAGATTGTCTCAATCGAATATATGATGCTCGCTCTGATCTAAATTAATTAATAGCCATAAATTTAAACAAAATATTCCCTTAATCTGTCTTGGTTCAAAAACTATGCATCAATTAATTTGGATTAGATATACTATTCTTGTTGCACTAAACAAACAAAGTATTTTATCGTGCCGAAAATCCGCACAAGCGAGGAGATTCATTGTCCATACAACACTAGGCCACCAAACACGCGACCTAACTCCGGGGCCACCGCCCTGACCTACATCACTCAGCACCAAAACCAAACACAAGTCAAAACGCCGTATGACACACATGTCTTGTAGCTCCCTCTAACCAACGACCACTAGTAGACCTCGAGAATCACGCCTAATCCAGGGTCATCGTATTTACCAAATACAACTTCACGTTGCCCAAAGTCAAACTAGGCGCGTCGACGAACTCACTTTCGCGCCCACTCCAAGTCACCACCCATAATAGGCCATGGTCTCACCCCATAGGACGGCCGCTACATAGTGGATTGAGGTTGTCGCCTCGGCATACAACCACCGTCCAGGCCACCTCCCCGGCATTCCCCTACCCTGACTATAGAGATGGTCTACTTGTCTGCCACGAACCAGTCTCCCGTGATGACCAAGAAAACTCCAAGATGACGCTTCCAAAAAGGTAGCATCGTGTGGTGTTTTCGCCCACTTTCCACGGAGCATAAGCTTTCACCCCGAGATTTTAGGACCACATATCCTCGTTCGTGTTTCACTCTCATTTACACATCCTTATTCCAATGTTCTTATGATCAACATCATAACTTGTATGCATAGACGATGGGTCACATTGTAATATCTAGTGGGCCTAGAGTATATTTCTCCATCGTCAGGAGGAGCAGAATCCCAGTCTTGAACTATCCAAGTCCCTAGACATACTTTCGTACTTATCCTAGAATTGTCGGTATTGCCACCTTTGCAGTATGGTGTTGGAACAAGACCAAAGATAATCCTTAAGACATGAGGGTACTTGATATTCTCATGATCTAAGTGTTGGAGATATGCCCTAGAGACCAATAATGAAGATGTTTTATTGTCATATCACATATGTTCATAAGCTATAATTGTGTTAAGCGGAAAAGATTAATATACATGTGGTATGTAAACAAACCAGGCCCCTAGTAAACCTCTAGTCAACTAGTACGATGGTCAAACGATGATCAAGATTTTCGATCATGGACATTTATGTCAATTGACAATAGGATCATGTCATTAGATGAATGATGTGATGGACACACCCAACCATTGTATTACAATGAGATCCAGTCACAAAGTTCAATATCACGATATATAGTACAACGTAGTAACCCATTCCTTCGATCGTGAGATCATATCTAATCACTATCACCTAAGGCTGCTTTAACTGCACCAACCGTCACACTATAACAGGATGATCATAAAGGTGTCTATCAGGTATTCAAAAGGGATAGGTTGAGGCGTATGCATCGAAATCAGGATTTGACTATCCGGGTGATGGATAGATACTCTGGGCCCACTCGGTGAGATTACATCGATGAAGTTTGCAAGCATGTGACTAGGTCACGAGGATATAATATCATGGGAATGAGTAAATGTGTTTGTCGGTAATAAGATCAAACTTGGTATACAGATACCGAAGACCAGGTCTTGGACAAACCAGGTATCAAAGTGCAAAGGGAATGAGACTTGATGTTTAAGGTTCAAGCGATCAAGTTATCCATGGAATGCATGGGGGCCATGTAACATCCCAAAGTTTTAGGACAGAAAAGGAGAGACCGTAGGTGTGTGCATTTGCATTCATGTATAAGAAAATCCGGAGAATTTTCACGCAAAACTAAAATCCTAGAGAGATCAACGTTTCTCTCGCTTTGATGAATTAGAGTTTAGATCATCTCAGCGAGTGTGATAGACTTTGACATGATCTCTAGGTATTTTTTGTTGTTTTGGGAGAATGAATTCAAACTGGTATTTGAATTTTGAATAAAGGTTTGAATTTCATATTAAAATGCTTTGGAATTTGAAATTCTAAAGAATTGTTAAATAATAGATATTATAATATGAATGAAATGAGGATTATAGAATAATATTATGATATTACAATAACATCAACAATAAATACAATAAAAGTATTAATGGATTTATTTCCATATTACAATCTCTTAGATCATTTATACAAGTAAGTAAACAAGAAAAGGTAAATTAGAATAATTTAAATAAAAGAATTCTATGTTAAAAGATATAAAAGTTATATCGTCTTTACAAAAGATTCAAAAAGAAAAATTACAGAAGTATTACAAATAAAATCTAAACTATTTTTCTACACTAATCTTCTCATATTTTCTTGTAATATTTTGTACCTGCAAGTAATTTTGCTCTCATAATGAACAGTGTAATGCAGTGTTAAAATTTCATCACTGAGCATTTAAAGAAAGGGACAAGTTTAACCAAATGAACAGTATATGTTCTAGTTAGTATTGTCTCAGTACGACATCATTGACACTAGGGCCAAGTTTCACCAGAGAAAGGTAGAAGTAAGAGAGTATAACCAAAATTCACTCCAGTTGATCCATAGCAGCACAACGAGCAAGCATACACCACACTCAACACTGCAAGTGTGTGTGCTTTCATCACAAGGAAGCTGCAGGAAGAGGATAAGTACCAGCCATAGCAGCATAGAGTAGCAAGAACACTTCTCACATCGCCAAGAACGTCAAGAACAACATACCATTTCATCTCCATTTTCTCACCAGATCACCCATAGAACCACCAAACAAATCCTAGTTACTAAGGAAACCATGGTCACTTAAGGAGGGGGTAATTTTGGTGTTGAGAAAGATCAAGCCAGGAGTTAAGGCAAGGAGGAGAAGGTCAACAACAAGATGAAGCCAGAAGCAAGATCATCACGACCACCACAAGCTTTTCGAGCAAACACATGCTACATCAACATCATAGGTTGCTACATCCTTAGCGTCGTGGTATTGTTGACGAGTACGCCATGGAGGGATCCTCACAGAGCGTGTTAAGAGAGATAGGAGAAGATGGTGAGTTGGCGGGTACAAGGTAACACAACTTATCCCGGTTCAGATCCCACGAAAGTGGCGGAATCCTACTCCTGTTATAAATCACTATAATGGTAATATGCTAAGTTACAGGGATTGGTTCGTTGTGCGAGGTTGTGCTATGCACTTGTTATCATGCTCTAAAGGCTCCCACATGTCCATCTTATAAAGGCACTAGAACCTAGGGTTACAGGGAAAGATCCTTGTCGGAAAGGTTACAGAGTCCTATGCTAATACTAACTAGTCTTCGTGTCTTGAACTCCAAGGCTCCGGGTCGATCGGTGACTGCATCGTAGCCTTCCTTCTTCTGGCATGGGCCTCCCTTCTAGATCCTTATAACTGGGCCGCCCAGTAGGCCATAGGCCTTGTTACCAACTGTGGACCACCCGGGTTAGCCGGATTAGAGACATACAATGGGGATACCCATTTAGCATATCCCCAACAGTAGCCCCCGGAGGACTTTGAGATATTCGCCGTCTTGCCTTTAGTCTTGAATAATATATCTAGATGATGCCGACAATTCGTCAAGAAATATCTTGAAGTCTTCCCAAAGAACCCCGTAATCTTCTCTGTCTTCAACGTGTAAGTCGGAGAATCTTAAATTTTTCAGTCTTCTTTTCCACAGTCGGATAGAATCCATCCATACTAGAATCTTCAGACGTGACTACTCCCCTGCCATTCTTAGTAGGGTGATGTAGCCTAAATCCTACGCTTCATCGAAACTCACATATGATAGTGGTTAATCATAGATATTTTCCCGCGCGTGAAATCCAAAATGTTAAGCGGCAAACCGGCGACGTGGCAAAATTACGGCGCATTTTCGCTCACACATTGTCAATGCTTTAACCGTTAGATCCTTTGCACAAGAATCTTGATGCTAGGGCTTATAAATAGTTACAGTGGTCCAAGATAATTCCTTTACCTGTATTCTCCCTACGTCTTCTTCTTCCTCTCGACGAGCGACCCTTTGAGCTCCAGCGAAAACCCTAACAGAGCAATCCCATCTCCCTATTTTCATCCAATCCACTAAATGGCGAGCAGCAGCAGTGCTCCATCGATAGTGGTGTCTCCCGAGGCTTCCAAAGAGCCATCAAGGGACACCCATGTCCCACCGGAGGGGCTAGTGATTCTAGTCTCCGTCGTGGTGGAAACCACCAGCGACGACCAGAAACAGGCGGCACTTGAAGCCATGGAGGAGGAAGCTAACTCCCAAAAGGGAGTGTGGAGGGTCTATGAACTCACTGTGGAACACCTGAAGGAGCTCGCCAACGAGGGATATCTCCCCTCGATGGAGGGGCTGGTCTAGCGGTCAACGCCGGCCAGCGATGTCGTCCCCTCTCCCCAAGCCAGAGAGAAGGTCTACCTCAAAGCATAGTTGGTACATTGTGGTTCATTCCCAGTCTCTGACTTCCTCCTTGAGGTCCTGAATCACTTCCGAGTTCTCCCCCAGAACCTTTCTCCCAATAGCATATTAGCACTTAGCAATTATGTAGCTCTGCGTGAAGGATACCTAGGAATTAGGCCTAGGTTAGATATGTTTATCTATTTCTTCACTACGAAGAGAGAATCCGGAGATTCCAAGGATGTACTTCGGAATTGTAGAACCATTAGTTTTAAGATCCGTCCTGGGCAGCGGTTCCCCGACATCGTTGGCCATGAGTCTTGCAAGAACTAGCAGAAAACTTACTTCTACGACCGAGATATTCCTCTGGCAGGCCGACAAGATTCATATCCCGACTTTGTTGAGGGTGCTACCGCTGAAGCCAATACCTGGAGGTCCAAAGCCCTTCTCCCCTCCGACGACGAATCCTCCCGCGCTGTAAGGCGGATAGAGTGGTTGGTAGATGGAGGTTTGACCGGCTTGGACCTAGCCATGTGATGGTTAATAAGGTGGATCCAGCCTCTGCAGCATCGCGCCAAGCTGATGCACGAGTACTCCAAGGAGAGGAAACACCCAATTCGGATTTCCGAGGACAACTTCTCTAGTGACTCCATCAAGCTCCGGATTAAGGACATCATCAAGGTGAAGGGTAGGAAGCGTGGCTTCGCCATCACCTATTACATGTTCAAATACGGCAAATGCCTAGAGGTAACTATGTGTACTTTATTGTTGCTCTATATACTCTAAGTTCTCTGTCTTCTATGCATCAATCATCTAACATGCTTCTATCTCACCAGCTGGTGAGCTTGGACGAGTAAGACATGACCGCTCAAGTTTATGACCCAAAGCTGAAGGATGTGCATGTTTTGCAACGATGATACCTTGAAGGATAATTAGGCCCCGACAACGCAAAAGTGGAAGAGCTCCACCTCTGACACTGTTGCTGAGGGAAAGAAGAAGAAATCGGAGAGTGGAGTCTCCAAGAAATCCACTGTCGCCTTAGAGGCAGAAAAGAAAAGGTCCACCGGCGTCCCTTTAACCAAGGCACCTGTTGTAGTGTAAGTACTTTCCTTTTCCGACTTTATTTTGTACCTACTCATTCATGTACTTATACTTTGTATGTTTCAGGAAGGGATCAGGTGTTAGTCTGAAGTGCGCCTCCAAAGATACTAGAGGGTCTAAAAATATTCGTGTGATGCTAACCAAGTCCTCCCCTGCTGTCGCTCCCTCCACTCCGGCTGCCAAGCCTACATCAGGCTCCACCAGAACCTCATCCCCCGTTGCACCTAAGACCTTCGTCATGGAGACAAACATCAATCCTACACCAGATGTATCAGGTTCTGCCAGCATGGACATTTTCGCGGGTGGCCCGGCCATGCAGGAGAGCATTTCTTTTCCAATGGCTGAAACTATGGCTAAGGATGCCACCAAAAAAGGGAAGCAGTTGGCGGAGGGGACGAGCGCAGTGGCGATGACAACCAAGTCAGGAGCTTCTATGCCATAAACTGCCATGATTATTCAATAGTCGGCTAGAGCTTCATCCGTACTCTGGCTGGTGCACCTGCAATGCTTCAGACTCCTCCGACGTTAAGTCTGGATGATCTTATCTGGCAAGCGGATGTTATCGCAATAATGCCAAGACCTTCCACGACGCATACACCACTGTAGAAAATAATCTCAAGTTTATTGCTATCGTAAGTCTTCGATCTTTACATTTCACTATATATTATATCCCATTGTAGCCCCTTAGCTCTTAGGTAGAAAACCATAATTTATTAGCTTAAGTGCTCTAAAAGGAACTAAGTGTAATACTTGATAGTTTAGCCCCCAAGTTTCTAGGTAGAATGAATAATTCCGCTAGATACTTAAGAGAAGCATACATAGGTTAAAATTTGATAATGTAGCCCCCGAGCCTCTAGGTGAAACTAAAAAGTTCTGGCTAGATGCTCTAGAGAAGCTAAGCATGCTTCTTGTGCAGAATGAGAATAACCGGAGGAAGGCTACCAATGATAGGTTTGCCAATATGCAAAATGATCTATATATTGAAAAGGGTAAAAAAATCTGAAGCAATAGATCAAAAACAACAAGCATTTGTTCTCTTCTGACATCCCCTGTTCCATTATTTGTAGATATTTATTCTAAATACTCATAATGATTTTATTGTTCCAACTTGCAGATGTTGTTGCCAAAGCCAAGATCATTATTGATCAATCCAAGCACATCCAAGAGTTGGATGATGAGAACAAGATCTTGAAGTAATACCTAGTTGATGTTGTCAAAATGCATGAAGATGCAATGAAGGCCCTGCAAGAATCTGCAAACACCGAGATGGAGCGCCTAAAGAAGAAGATTGAACAATACAAGGAATAGAACCAAGCTTTCGAAGAGCAGAATACTCGGGGCCTTGAAATGTTCAAGAAACTTTAGAAGGAGCATGACATCTTGGCGGAGAGCAGGAAACCAACATCTTTGGTAACTTCCCTCCGTATTTCTCAATTTTTTGTAAGTCGGATACTTTAAATTGTTGCAATACTCATGATCTTTATCTCTTACAAAAACATAGCCCCCATTGGTTTAACCAACATGGATGAAGGTGCTCCGGATTCAAAGGAACGCATGATTCTTGCTGGCAACTTCATCAACACTACAATCACCTAGGCCAAGGAGATAGTTCAGCCCCTGGACATCACCATCAAGGCTGTAGACTATTCTGCTAAGTACTCGGAAATCCTCCATAGAGCCCCCAAGAAAATAAGGAGCTAGAAAGCATCCTCTATCTAGGCTGCCGCCAGGATGGCCTTGTCCTTGGTGAAAGCACATTACAACGATGCCAAAGAAGGCAACAAGGTTTATAGCACTGCTATCTGGCATTCCCTTGACGTCTGCGACAATAAGGTTGCCAAGATGGTCGACCCAAGTGTCTTCGTGCCTGCTGAGGAGATAGACGATGAGCCGGCAGAAACAGATTCTTCCCCCAGGTCTTCCAAGGTCGATGATCTGTCTAGGGATGTTTCTCCAGTTGTTGATGATGCAGCGTCAAAATCACCTATAGCAGAGCCATAAACACATGTTGTATTAAATGTGTCTCTGCCATTTTGTATGTATGCAGAAAAACAATGTAGAAGTAAGGCGGAAAACTTAGCCTCCTGCTACTTATCTATATCCATCATGTATATATTTTTAAGCAAATGCTGGATTATCCATTATTCTGGTTCTTATGCTTGATATTTCATGAGACGGAAGACTCTTAGCACAAAAACATGTCCTCGGGTGATGGTGCTTAATAGCACCGTCTAGAACCTAAGGACAAAATCACCGTCTTTGAGTGCCAAAATTTCACTACTCCGGAATCCACATAAAAACAACAGAAAATGTGTAGACCAAAAAATTTAAGCTAACACCCATAGGCGGAATTTTCACAAGTGCAAATGCAAACTTGCACATAAAGGGTTTATATGATCAAAAAATGAACACTAAAGGAGGTAAAAGACTCAGGAAATATGTGTGAACCAGAAGCTTTATTTCATTGATCATATAAGGTACTTATTACATAATATAAAATATGCTAAGTGTAAAAGGGATGTAGATGTGCTATGTTCCATGGTCGATTAGTCTCCGGATAGTCATCATCGAGGTCACGTCGCTTACGCTTGTGATCTTTACCTAGTCTATCTTTCAACTTGCGAATATCAACAAGGTAATAGGAACCATTGAGCAGCGCTTTGCTTATGATGAATAGTCCTTTCCAAGGCGGGGATAGTTTGTGTGACTTTTGCTGCTTGAGGAAAAGCACAAGACCCCCCTCTTTAAATGAGTAATGCCTAATGCGGTGACTATGGTAGCTGTGTAGCTTCTGCTGGTTGATGGCGGATCTCTAGCATGCCAAGACGTCTGCTTCCTCGAGCAGGTCCACAGATAAGCGTTTGGATTCTTTGGTGCCATCTTCGTCGTAGGCGGTGACTCTCGGTGCATCATGGAGGATGTCGGATGGTAGGACTGCTTCTGCTCCATAAACCATGAAGAAGGTGGTCAAGCTGGTACATATGTTGGGGGTTGTTTGTAAACTCCACAAAACATATGGTAACTCTTCCGCCTAGACCCCAGCTAATCTTTGTGGAGGTGCCTCTAAGCGTGTCTTGAATCCTTGCAGAATTAGTCTATTGGCCCTTTCAACTTGACCATTATACTACGGGTGTGCCACATATGCTAGGTTAAGGCGGATGCCTTTATCATGATAGTAAGCCTCTACTTCTCCGAGTGACAAGTTGCTGCCATTGTCGGTGATGTTGCTATGCGGGAGACCAAATCTCACCATCAGATCCCAGACAAATTTCTGGGTTGTTGCCCCATCAAGCTTTCTACTGGGTTTAGCTTCAATCCATTTAGTAAATTTATCAACTGCAGCCAGCAGATGCGAAAATCCACACGACATCATCTTCAAGGGACCAACCATGTCAAGCCCCCAGACTGCAAACGGCCAAGTAATTGGCATTGTTCGCAATTCTTCAGCTGGAACATGTGGTTTCCTTGCATAGAACTGACATCCAACACAAGTCTGCACCAACTTGTGAGCGTCCGCCTTGGCGGTCGTCCAGTAGAATCCTTGCTGGAAGGCTTTGGAGACCAGCGATCAGTGAGCGACATGATGCCCGCAATCACTAAGATGAATCTCTCTAAGGATTTCAATACCTTGTTGCTAGGAGACACACCGTAGAAATATTCCTGTGTTGCTTCTTTTGTATAGATAGCCATTTATTATAGTATATCCTTTTGCTCTATGTGTTACCTGCCATCTTTCGACTTCATCGGTGGGCAGTGTACCGTCTTTGAGGTAGTCCATGAACGGTTTCGTCCAAGCCGGAGAGGCCACTGTAATAGAGTTAACAAATGAACCAACTCTATTTGGGTTGTCGGGGTCTACTCCTTTCACAGATGGTGTTTGTAGATGCTCTAGGAAAACGTCAGGTGGAATTTTTTTGCGGGCCGATCCAAGATTTGATAGCAGATCTGCCGCCTCATTATCCTCCATTTTGACATACTTGACTTCATAGTCATGGAAGCAATTGGCTATCTCGTCTACTTCGTCTCGATATGCTGCCATCATACGGTTCCACGCGTTCTAGGTGCCACCCACCTGCTGGGTAACCAAGTCGGAATCTCCACAGCAAACTATGGGCTTGATGCCAATATCCTTGGCTATGCGAAGTTCGTGAATGAGAGCTTCATAGTCCTCCATGTTGTTGGTAGCGTTGAAGTGGATCTATAAGACGTACTGCAGCTTCTCTCTTGTTGGTGATTGCAGCAATACACTAGCCCCCGAGCCATTGAGTAACTTAGATTTGTCAAAGGGCATGACCCACGACTCCGACTCTAGTACATGAGTATTAGCTGGTAGTTTTGTCCAATCTGTGATGAAATCCGCTAGTGCTTGTGATTTGATAGCGTCACGCCTCTTGTAGGTGATTTCTAAGGCGGCAAGATCTATGCCCCACTTTGACTCCGGTGCTGCAAGTATTGGTGCGAAGGAGAGTATTCTCTTCAACTCCTGAAGTACTACATCTGCTTCGTCCGTCCATATGAATGTGTCCGCCTTTTTGAGCAACTTCTAGATCGGCATTGCCTTTTCTCCAAGTCGGTTGATGAACCGGCTTACTGATGCAACACAGCCTGTGAGCCGTTTGATGTCCTTCAAGAATGTCGGGCGTTTTTGATGTCGAGGATGGCCTTGATCTTCTACGGGTTGATGTCTATTCCGTGATGCGAAATGATGAAGCCCAACAATTTATCGGTCGGAACCCCGAAGATACACTTCTTTGGGTTGAACATCATGTTGTACATCCGAATGTTATCGAAGGTTTCCTGCAAGTCGGCGATGAGGTAATTTAATTTCTTTGACATCACCACAATGTCATCCACATAAGCGTGTATGTTGCCATATTTTGTCATGTAGGCAACGCTGCATCGTCCGCTGGTACATAGCATCTAGGGCATCGTGATATAGTAGTATGTGCCATAAGGTGTGATGAACAAAGTGGCCAATTGGTCCGACTTGCGCATATTAATTTGGTGGAATCCTAAGTATACATCCAAGAAACAGAAAAGTTCCGAGCCAGCCGTCGAGCAATGACTTGGTCAATGCAAGGCAAAGTAAACGGATCTTTCGGGAATGCTTTCTTCAAGCCAGTGTAATCAACACACATTCTTAATTATTTGGTTCCATTCTTGGGCACAAGTATAGGATTGGCCACCCACTGGGTGTGAATAACTTCTAGGATAAAACTACCCTTAAGTAAACTAGCTTGATCCTTGCCTATGGCTCGTTGTTTTTCATCACCGAAGCATCATAGAGGTTGTTTCACCAGTTTTTCTTTAGGATCGATGTTTAAGCTATGCTCGGCAAGTTCCCTAGGTACATCTTTCATGTCGGCAGGTTACTAGGCGAAGATGTCCTTGTTCTCATGGAGGAACCCAAGGAGAGCGGTTTCCTATTTGGGATCTAGGCCCATGCCAATTGCGGTGGTCTTGGAGGCATAGCCTTCCACAATTTACACCAGTTTTGTCTCAGTGGGGGCCTTGAAGGCGGGTTCGGAGTCAGAAATCTATTTCTTCAAAGCAATCATCTCCAAGGCATCGACCTGACGCTGGATCTTCTTGAACTCTTCATCGTAGAGGACGACTTTGGCGAAGGCGGCTTCACTTAGCTTGCACTCCCTTGCATTATTGAAACTTTCGGCAATGGTGATGATGCCATTTGGTCCGGGTATCTTGAGCTTGTTGTCGATGAAACATGGTCTGGCATGGAAAGCGTGGAATATTTGACGTCTGAATATGACGTGATACACGCTCTTGAAGGGAACCACTTCAAAGGTCATGCGCTCTTGGCGGTAATTGTTGACATCACCAAAGGCAAACAGAAGGGTAATGCAGCCAAGGGACTGAGCTTCCCAGCCAAGAACGACGCCATGGAACATGGTGTTGCTCCTCCTTAGATGGGTCTCCATCAATTTCATAGTGTGAAGCATATCGAGGTACATAATGTTGATGCGGCTTCCACTATCCACGAGGCAATTGGTGAACTCACTGCCATCAATTAGAGGGTTGATGACCGTGGCATACTATTTCTATATCGGGATGAGGTCTGGGTGATCCTCTCTATCCCAAGTAACGGGAATCTCCTATCACTTCATGAACTAGGGAACGGGGGGAGGATGGCGATCAGTATCCTCAAAGAGGTTTTCTAGGCTCGGACAGTAGGGGTACCAAGGAAGGTGTGGTAGACTGATCCTTCTTATCAAAGGGATTTTTACCCTTGCCATCGCCCTTGTCGGTGGGTTTGGGGTCCACATATTCATCCATATCATCTGAATCCTTGGACTCTTCCCCTTCTTCTTCCCTTTACCCTTTCTACGGGGTCTATTCTTCTGACTTCGCTTGTAGCCGGACTTAGGGTCTTCCTTGAGGTCGTTGACAAACTTGAACTAGCGGTTGGTATGAGTGGCTTTACCTTTTGCATCAAGATGGACGAAACACAACATATCATGGTACTCCTTGTACATCTGGGGAACATGGGGCGCTGTAGGTGTAAATTCACTCCGCTGCTGTCCACGACCAGCTCCCCTACCACGACCATGCTGTCCGCCTTCGCCTCTGCCAGCGAAAGTCATGGCGACCATGTCGGCTGCTTGCTTGTCTTCTGGTGGATTCTTCAGCTTGTTATTGTTGTTCTTCTTGGCCTAGGTGGGAATAGCCCTTACAAGTAAGGACATGCGAGCATCATCATCAACGGCGGCAAATTCGTTGCCGTGGAAATCATTGAGTTGAGATCAAGCTTTCCCTTGTCTTGAGTGCGCTTTAGCGTATGTCGGAGCAGTGTTCCCTTTTCCAGGCCGTCGATGAAGGTGGCCATACTGGTTTGATCATGTACTCCTGCACATGAAATTTTCATATCAAGCCAACCAGATAGGTAGGCACGAGATGAATCATCCTTTTCTTATACACGCTGATGTAGGTCACCAACAGTGCAGGACGTTTGTATGTACCCTCAAAGTTCTTGGTGAACTCTTCATTCATTTCCAACCAATTGTAGATTGATTTTCCCGGCAAGTCGTTGATCCATTGTCTGGCGGTACTAGAGAGCATTAGTGGGAGGTACTTGACAGCGACATTGGGGTTTCCCCCTGTGATTTCTATCGCTTCACGGTAGTCCTACAACCACGTGGCTGGCCTGGTAGTGCCATCATAGGGCTTGATAATCTTGTCAATCTGGATGCCCCTAGGGTAGGTTGTGGCCTGGATAACCAGTCCAAAACAACCTGGCCCTAGGTATGGCTCTTGTAGGGCTTCTTGGATCTTATCAAGGTGCAAACGTGCATCGTATGACTCTGGTTGTTGCTTGTGCTGATTTTGTCCGTGGGGAGGAGAGTTATGGTGTGAGCCGTGAGACCCGCGTGATCCTCCTCCATGGTGGCTGCTGGGTGGCAACGGTGGTGGTTTAGATTTCTTGTTGTTCCCTCCATGCGAATCATTATGCGCGCCATGGTTGCTTGTCGGACATGGAGCTTCCTTGTTTGATTTTCTCCTTTGTCCATCATTGCTGTTGTGCTCTCTGCCATGTCGAGGCTGCTCTCCCTGGTCGCGTATAAGGATGTCGTCTTGAGGGCGTCTAGGAGGTGGCATGCTCGTGCGGTGGCATGGATGTGGGTCATCATGATGTCAAGACTGCGGGGGAGGTGGCGGTGAGTGGTGGGGGTGAGCCTTGTCTCCATGGTCGGACGATACTAGAATGGCATCCATCCTGTTGCATGTGTCCCTCTGCCTTCGTTCTGTGGAACCTGTGCGAGATCCGACATCGTGAGGAGATCTTGGTCTACGCTGGTTGTTTAGACTAGACTGCCAAAACTCCGGGTTGGACTCAAGCCTTTGAGAGGTAGCCTTTTCCTGTTGCTTGACAGCCTTGGCGACAAGGTTGTAGACCTGATCCAGTGCTATAGGTGATTTTTCCCGCTCGATTAGAGTTTTGGTGATGACCATGTTGAGGGCGAGGGTTGGCATGACTTGCTTCCCAGCCTTATCGATGTACGGGGTAGCTTTTGTCGGTTTGGATGGTGCCTAACCCAAGTTGCTTCGAACGTCGGGATCACCGATGACGTGAGCCGAAGCTTTCTTAGCTTTATGCCGCTTGAGCAGCTACTTGTACTCATCTTCCAGTGCTTTTACCGCCTTGATCGAGTCGTGTGCCTTGGCGATATCCTTGTCTAGCTTTGCGTCTTGCTATGCTATGTACTTGACCTCCGCGAGGATTTGTTGATGCTTCTAATCAAGCTCCGTAACATTCTGAATATGGGAAACATTTAGCAGTTCGACGAGGAGTTCACCATATATCACCTTGTCAGCTAGATTAACCAAGGGATTGCCGGACGCTGAAGTTGATGGCGGAGGTGGTAGATTTGTGTGGTTGGCAGTATTGGGTCCGGTGGCGAGTTCCTACAGCTGCCGCGGGGGGATAGCCAGAGGGGGCATGGCCTTTGCTGGATCCATGGGATCAGCAATGTTTTTACCATTGTCCACCGCGATTCCAACATTGGTCACTGCTGGCGGAGCTTTCTCGGCTCCCTAATCCTGCTGATCTTCTTCAGTCACATTCCCGATGGCCACCATTACCTAGTGGGAAGTGGCAGCTTGCTTGGTGCGTTCCTCACTCTCAAATTCCTCCTCGATCTCTTCATAGAAGCTTCGAGCTCCTCCAAGTTGACCGACGTGCTACCGCAGTCCATGCTGATGTTGGCTTAGAGTGCGTCCAACACTAAGTCAGAATTAGCGTCGGCCTTGTCGGTGGTAGAGGCTGAGCCGAAGGCAACGTGGCCGATGAACTTGTATTTTCCGGCTGAAGTGGAGATCTTGGCCTTGGCTTCCTCATCAGCTGCAGCAGAACTGTTAATAGTCGCGATCATCTCGTTGAGAGTAAGCAACCCGGCAGCCTTCCGCCTCCTAAGCATATTCCGGAGCAGGGTGCGTGGCGTGAGCCCTTCGACGAAGTGGTCCACTGCATCATTGGTGTGGATGCCTTCCACAGAGGCCCTCAGCCTTAACCATCTGACAAGGTACTCACGTGGGGATTCCCCTGATCTTTGGACGTAGCGAGCCAGATCAAGGATGCTGACAACACCGACAAAGCGTGGCCTCTGCTTCTCTAACACAAGGGGGAGCCAAGTGGATTTGCGTTGGTCTTCCTCCACAATATCCTGCATAGGGGCAGTTTGGGTGGGCTTTGCTTTGTTCTGATCTAAGCTAGCAAACTCCAAAGAGAGATCTGAGCTCGATCCTTCCCCAAATGTGTCATGACCGTAGGTGGTCCGTGTGGGCCTTGACGTGTGTCGGACTTCCTAGGAGCTTGATCCCGAGACGATTTCGCCGATCAAGATATGGATGTCGCTGATACATTGCAAATGTATCTATAATTTTTGATGTTCCATGCTTGGTTTTATCCACTTTCTTGTGTTTTGTCAACACTTTGGAGTACTTTTCATATGATTTCTTGGACTAACCTATTAACAAGATCCATAGTGCCAACTGCCTATTTTCTGCTGTTTTTGGTTCCAGGAAAGTCAGAAAATGAATATTCTCGGAATTAGACGGGACAAAAGCCAAAGTGCCTATTTTTCCGGAAGTCATCAGATGCCAGAATACGAGATGGAGAGGAGACAAGGGCCACCACACCACCTAGCCACGCGGGCCAGGCCTGGCCGCGCCAGGGGGTGGTGTGGCCAGCCCAGGCACCCCCTCGGCCTCTCCTTCCGCCTATAAGATGCCCTCGGGATGAAAATCCTAAGTACCTGATCAAAAAATCCACGAAAGAGTCTATAGCCACCGTCATCTCCATCCCTAGATCGGGAGGGATCTGAAGCTCTTCCGGCACCACTTGGAGAGGGAATTCACCGAGGCCTTCTTCATCACCATGTAAGCCTCCATGTGATGCGTGAGTAGTTCATCCTTGACTACGGATCCATGTAGTAGCTAGATGGCTGGTTCTCCTCCTTTGTGCTTTCATGTCTAGATCTTGTGAGTCTGCTCATGATCAAGATCATGTATTTGTAATTCTGCATGTTGTGTTTATGGGATCCGATGGATATTGAGATGCTATTTCAGATTGATTATTGATTCTATCATGTCTTTGTTATTTGTGATCTTGCATGCTTTCCGTTGTTAGTAGCTATCTTGGCCAAGTATATGCTAGCAACTCCAAGAGTTAGTATTTATGCTCGATAGTGGGTTCATGCCTCGTAACTGGGAAGTGATAGAAATCTCTAAGGTACTAGATGTGTTGCTACTAGGAGAAAACAACAATCCTTTGTTCATAGAACAATCATATTGTTTACTTTACACGCAGTTCGTAAAGCAATAATCTGTTGCTTGCAACTTAATACTGGAGGGGGTTCGGATGATAACCTGAAGGTGGTTATTAGTCATATATGCAGTTGGATGGCGGTCTATGTATAATGTTGTAATGCCGAATCAAGGTCCAAAGGAGTCAAGATGATTAGTATATGCATGTATTGCTTTCTCGATGTTTGTCAATTGCCCCAATGTAATTTGTTCACCCAGCATGTTATCTATCTTAAGGAGAGCCACCTCTAGTGAACTATGGATCCCGGTTATTTTCTTTACATACAATCTATAAACTGTTTACTGCTTTGTGTTTACTTTCTACAAACTTTTACTTCTTTCCATTCGATACGTTTAATCCTTTGTTTTCAGCAAAACACGGTGAGATTGACAACCTCATCGCAAGTTGGGGATGAGTTACGTGGTTGTGCAGGTCTCCACGTTGCTACTAGCACCGGTAGTGCGCCCTGCCAAGGCTCAGCTAGCAACACCTTTGGGGTGTTTCCTTGCTCCTAGTGGTTTAATTAAACCTTGGTTTCATAACTAAGGGAAACTTGCTGCTGTGCTCATCATACCTTCCTCTTGGGGTTCCCAACGAGCTCTACATCAACACCGAGCCATCAAGCATTTTTCTGGCGTCGTTGCCGGGGAGTCAAGGACATCTTCACAAGGGGAGTCCCTCATAACCAATCTCTTTACTTTTGTTATTTTTGTTTTGCTTAGTTTCTTGTTGCTTTGTTTGCTTGTTTCTTTTTCAAAAACACAAAAAAATTAGTTTTACTAGTTTGCTTTCTTATTTGAAAACACAAAAAAATGACTACTCTTGAAAACACTAAGTTGTGTGACTTCACTAGCACCAACAACAATGATTTTATGAGCACACCTATTGCTCCACTTGTGCCTGAAGATACTTTCTTTGAGATAAAACCTGCTTTGCTCCATCTTGTTATGAGAGAACAATTTTCTGGTTTTGGTAATGAAGATGCTGCTGCCCATCTAAATAACTTTGTTGAACTCTGTGAGATGCAAAAGCATAGGGATATAGATGGTGATATTATTAAGCTGAAATTGTTTCCTTTCTCTCTGAGAGGAAAAGCTAAAGAATGGTTGAATTCCTTAACTAGGAATAGTATTGATTCTTGGACTAAGTGCAAAGATGCTTTCATTGGAAAATACTATCCTCCTGCTAAGATTATATCTATGAGAAGTGAAATAATGAAGTTTAAACAATCTGATAATGAACATGTTGCTCAAGCTTGGGAAAGAATGAAATCTTTGGTAAAGAATTGTCCCACTCATGGACTGACTGCTTGGATGATCATCTAAACTTTTTATACAGGATTGAACTATTCTTCAAGGAACCTATTGGATTCTGCTGCTGGAGGTACCTTTATGACCATTACTTTGGGTGCTGCAACAAAGCTTCTGGATAATATGATGGTTAACTATTCTGAATGGCATACTGAGAGAGCTCCACAAGGTAAGAAGGTAAATTCTGTTGAGGAAACCTCCTCCTTGGGTGATAAGATTGATATTATTATGTCTATGCTTGTGAATGGGAAAGCCCATATTGATCCAAATAATGTCCCTTTAGCTTCTTTGGTTGCTCAAGAAGAGCAAGTTGATGTGAACTTCATAAGAAATAATAATTTTGGCAATAATGCTTATAGGAGTAATTTTGGTAACAACAATTATAAGCCATATCCTCCCAACAATGGTAATGCTTATGGAAGTTCCTACAACAATAATAGGAGTGCACCCTGTGAACTTGAAGTTATGCTTAAAGACTTTATTAGTAAGCAAACTGCTTTCAATAAAACTATTGAGGGAAAACTCTCTAATGCTGAAAGAAATATAGCATCTTTGGCTGAAGCTCAATCTTCTTTGAATAAAATGGCTGCTAAACCTGAAACTAATGATAATCCCTTTGCAGCTACTAATGCTATACAAGTAAGAATTGATGAAAATGTTAGACTATTAGCTAAATTACATGCTAAGTGGGAAAGAGAAGATGAAATTGCTAGACACATTAGTGTTTGTACTATCACCACCACTAGTGTTGCGGCTAGTAATAGTTCTACTACTTTAGATGATAAATTTGATTTTGATCTTGATGGTTGCAATTTCTCTGAAGTTATTAAGTTCCTACAAAAGCTTGCTAAAAGTCCTAATGCTAGTGCTATGAACATGGCCTTTACAAAACACATTACTGATGCTCTCATAAAGATTAAAGAAGAAAAGATGAAACATAAAGCTTCTATTCCTATAAAACAAGAAGATGGTTGGAAACCCATCTTTAATATGAAAGTGAATGACTTTGATTTCAAAGCTTTATGTGATCTTGATACGTCCAAAACGTATCTACTTTCCCGAACACTTTTGCTATTGTTTATCCTCTATACTTGTGTGATTTGGATGCAACTAATGCGAACTGACGCTGTTTTCAGCAGAATTGCCTTGGTGTCTACTTTTTGTGCAGAAACTCAACTATCAGGAAAAATCCCAGAAAATATGCCAAAAATCCTATTTCACCCGAAGACTCCAGGACCCCGAATACGAGACAGAGAAGAGCCATGGGTGGCCACACCACTGGCTGGCTGGGCCAGGCAAGCGCCAGGTGGTGTGAGCCCTGTGCACCCTCGGCCTCTCTCTTCGCCTATAAGGAGCCTTCTGACCTAAAAACTTCGGGGGGGGGTCGACGTTTTTCCAGAAGGAGTTCCGCTCCGCCGCTACCACCAGATTCCACGAAACAGCACCAGAAACTCTGTTCTGGCACCCTGCCGGGACGGAGAATTGGAGGAGATCGTCGCCGCCATCATCATCACTATCGCTTCTCCATCGACCATCCATGTTTCCCCCATCTATGAGTGAGTAATCCCCCGCTGTAGGCTATGGGGATGGTAGGGATTGGATGAGATCGTTCATGTAATGGCATCAGATTGTTAGGGCATGGTGCCTAGTATCTTTTATTAGTGCTTTATGACTTTGTTGCGACTTGTTGTGCTTAATGCTTATCACTAGGGCCCGAGTGCCATGATTTCAGATATGAACTTATTATTGATTCATTATGATAGTATTGTTCTTGGTCTTATCTGCAAGTTGTATACACACGTTGTTGTCCGGAACCTATGGCCCCGAAGTGATAGAAATCGGGATAAGGGAAAGGCTTTGATGTGAGGATCACATGTGTTCACGGAGTGTTAATGCTTTTCTCTGGTGCTCTATTAAAAGGAACACCATAATTACCAGTAGTTCCCTAGAGGCCCCGCTGCAAACGGGCTGGCAGGACAAAAAAAAGTTGTGCAAGTTCTCATTGCGAGCACGTATGACTATATATGGAACACATGCCTAGGATTGTCTAGTACTTGGATGCTTTATCTTATTTATCTGCAATTGCCCTATGTTCTGATTGCTATGTGAATTGTCTTGTCCATGCAACGCCCGTCCATCCATCCCTATGCCTACCACACTCGAATCCCACTGTTACTGCTTTTGTTACTATTGTCTTTGCTTTACTACTGCTATTACTTTACGATTCCTACTACAAAACTATTGCTACTGATAAACTGCTGTGAGCAAGATAGTTTCCAGGTGCAGCTGAATTGACAACTTAGTTGTTAAGGCTTATAAATATTCTTTGGCTCCCCTTGTGTCGAATCAATAAATTGGGTTTCACTTCCCTCGAAAATACTGCGATACACCCCCTATACTTGTGGGTCATCAAGACTATTTTCTAGCGCCGTTGCCGGGGAGCATAGCTTTATTTATCAAGTTCACTTGGATTCTCTATTCTTCGCTGCTACCCATCCATCATGGGTAAGTCTCGTGATGGCAAGGTTCCTATTTTACCATCCACTACAAGAAGAGGTACGGTTCTAAACACCTGTGTTGGTCTTGATTCACCATCTGTTATAAGTAAGCTCGTTACACCACCACAAACACATGCTACACACACTGCTACTACTGCTGAATCTGAAACTTCTGATGCTTATGATGCTGCTTCTACTGTGCTTGATAAGAGTGGTTCATTAGGTCGTTTCCTAGATGCTACGATTGCTAGAACTATAGCTGGAAATACCGAAACTCCTAATGAAGACATTGCCACCCCTGTTAGCTCACCTGAGTCTAGTAAGAGTTATGATGCTGAAGAAGATTATGTTGAGATGACTGATGAGTTTATTGAAGAATGTAGGAACACCCATGATAGGAGCGCTGCTAAGAATCTCCTTGAGAGGCGCACTATTAGACCCAAATTATCCCTTGATGCTAAGTTTGCTGCTTCTCCCATAAACATTATAGATGAAGATTATGATTTCTCTCTCGATCTATCTTACATAGCTATTGTCGAGAATGAACCTTTTTGTGGGACTAAGAATGAAAGTGCGGTAGCACATATGAATGAACTTTCTACCATGAGTGGCTTGTTTTCCGATGATATTAAGATGCGTACTTACTTTGTTGCTAAGATTTTCCCCTTTTCGCTGCAAGGAGAAGCTAAAACTTGGTTTAGTAATTTACCTCCTAGATCTATTGATAGCCCTGAGTGCTTGATTAGTAGTTTCCTGCAGAAATATTTTCCTCCTAGTGCTAGACATGCTATTTTGCAGGAACTTTTTGATTTTAAACAGGGAGAAAAAGAGGTATTGCCTGAATCTTGGGCAAGGTTTTGTGCTTCGATTCATGCACAGGCTGGAAGTCCATTACCTAAGAATGAGCTTCTTGATATATTTTATAATGGACTAACCGAGGAATCTAGGACATACCTAGATAGTTGTGCTGATTGTGTTTTCAGGAATAGGACTCCTAAGGAAGCTGAGGAACTAATGGCTAAAATAAGCAAGAATTATGAAGATTGGACTCCTCCTAAACAAGCTATACCTGAAGTAATTGTACCTGAACCATCTATTCCGGTGCCTATTCCAACATCAAAGAGGAGGGGAGTTATTGAATTAAATGATGAAGTGATGAAGGAAGCTAAGAAATGTCTTAAGGAGAAGGGAATTAAAGCTGCAGATGTCAAGAATTTACCTCCTATAGAAGAATTATGTAAGCCTATTCCCTACTCACCCACTATTGAGGAACACTCTCTCCAACACTTTGATGAAGGTGATATCCCTTACTTGAAGCCTCCTGATCAGTGCTTAGAATAATTTGATATCTTTATTGTTAAGCAAGATAACTTTAATAAAAGGGTGCAAAATCATCTAATGGAAAACACTAGAGCTATTGTTGAGTTGAAAGATATTGTGGAAAGAACCTCTAATGATGTTAAAATGATTGTTAAACACTTTCAAATGGTTCAAACTCAAATAGATCAACTCGTTAAAGTGCAAAACGACTTACTAGTTAATGCTGCTAAAGAAAAAACATGCTTATGAAATTAGAACTAGAAGTGGAGCTGCTACCCAGGATCCTCTATATCCTGAGGGGCATCCCAAAAGAATTGAGCAGGATTCTCAACAAGCTGAAAATAGTGGTTCTACTCGTAAGAAAAGGAAAAAGAAACATAAAACTGTTGTAGAACCCTCTAAACCTGCTATAGATCCTAATAGTATATCTATCTCTGATGCTGAAACTAAAAGTGGTAATGAAGAAAATGTTGTTCCTAATGAAGAAAAAGTTGAAGAAGAACCTAAAAACCACACTAAGAATACTAAATACACCAAAGAAGATTTTATTGCTAAGAAACATGGTAGTGAAAGAGAGCTTGGGTCCAAAAACCTATGCCATTCCCTGATAAGAAACACAAGTCAAAGGAAGATGAACACTATAATAAGTTTTGTGAGTGGAGGAAGCCTTTATTCTTGCAAATTCCTTTGACTGATGCTATTAAATTGCCTCCTTACTCAAAGTATATGAAGGACATTGTCTCGAATAAAAGGAAGATCCCTAATGAAGAAATCTCTACTTTGCTTGCTAATTATTCTTTCAATGGTAAGGTTCCTAAGAAACTTGGAGACCCAGGGATTCCAACTATACCTTCATCTATTAAGAACAGTTATGTTAGAACTGCTTTGTGTGATTTGGGAGCTGGAGTTAGTGTTATGCCTTTCTCTCTCTATAAAAGGCTTCAGCTTGAAAAATTGATACCAACTGATATATCTTTGCAAATGGCTGATAAATCTACCACTATTCCTGTGGGGATATGTGAGGATGTACCTGTTCAGGTGGCTCACAATTGCTTGATATTAACTGATTTTGTTGTGCTTGAAATGCCTGAAGATGATAATATGTCTATTATTCTTGGGAGACCTTTTCTTAATACTACAGGAGTTGTTATTAATTGAAATCAAGGAAAGGTGACCTTCAATGTTAATGACAAGGAACATACTGTCTATTTCCCCAAGAAGATTGAAAGGACTTATGGACTGAATTCAATTGAACATGTTGAAGGCATTCAAGTTGGATAAATATATTGTCCCATACCAAGAGAAAATTTTAAAACTATTATGATTGGGACCATTGCTATCAAGGTTAAGATAACATAATCATTAGTGGAGTACAAAGTTTTGTCTCATGTGCAATTGTTTTGGTAGCAAGACTTGCTCAACCTTGCTAACAAAAGGATTCCATTGAACAAAACAATGTTTTCATTATGATTATCTCCGTTTATTTCTATCCTTTGCATTCTAGTTTTTGCTTTTGTTTAGTTTTCTTTGTGTTGTTAGTTGCTTGCATGCTAGAACTTCTGTAGTTCTAGCCTTGTTTTGTCCTTGCATCATGTTTCAAAAAGAAAAAAAATCTGTCTGTCAGAAAAAACATTCTTCTATTTCTGAAAATTGCCCAAAAATAAAGTGTCTCAAAAAATTCCAGAAAATTCATATTAAATTTTTACGTGAAAAAAGGGGCAGAGGAGTACCTGGTAGGTACCAGGGGGGCCCACCAGGAAGGCACACCATGTGGTGGCGCGGCCAGCCCTGGGTGGCGCCATGCCCTGGTGTGGGCCACCCCTGGCCCCCCACTACTTCTCTCACCTGCCTCTTTCTTCTCTCTCCCGAGTAAGCTCCAGTTCATAGCTCAAAATCGCGTTCTTTCTGTGGTTGCTCTTGATTTCTTCAATCTTTTTGCTCAGCCCATATTTCTTGCTGAAATTTGGAGCAATTGTTCCTTGGTATGCGACTCCTCCCCTTGTCCAAGTAGATTTGTGTTTAGTGGATTATACGTTGAGTATTTTGCTGCTATAGGTGACTGGTTATGAGAGCTTGTAAGCTTGTTTGATGCTTAGAGATATAGTTTTGATGCATGTTTAGGCCTCTTGCAAGTCCCTATGAGTAGAATCCTTCATTATATTTACTTTGCAATCACTTGTTTAATAGGTGTTTAAAACTCAGCATAGAAGATGAGTGAACACCACCTAAACCAACATGATCTTTGGGTGCCTGAGGTCATGAAGGTCCATCGGGAGGAGGAAGTTTTTCCCTCCATTTATCCATGCCCTGAGTTCATGAGAGCTGCAGGAATTCTACAAGATTTCCACACTTTGGTTTCTAATGAAGGGTTAGAGCACTTTTTGGAAGATGAACCTTGTCAATTTGTGAAGCTAACCATGTATGTGGTGCAGGATTTCCAATTTAGTCACTCTTTGCCTAACCCCATGGTCCATTACAAAATTTACAATATTGCTGTCAACCTTTCTCTTGATGATTTTTGTGTAGCTATTAAGGTACCTCAATGGGGATCATGTAGGAAGATTAAAGAGAGACCGGAACCACTCATGGATTTATATGCAGAAATTTGTCAAGGGAGCAGCTTCTTGAAGGAGAATGGAAAAATCCGTAACATTCATCTTCCCTCCATTCGCTACTTTGCCTACTTTATTTCTAAGTGTTATCTTGCTAGGAAAACTGCCAATAAGTTATCTTCGTTTGATCTAGCATTTATCTCTGCTGCTCTTAGACGAGATAGGTCTTACAACTTGGGTGCTTTGATAGCTTTCTGTCTTGCTACTAACCGTGAGAAAGGTGGAATTTATGGAGGCCTCATTGCTTCTCGTTTGCTAGCATTGCATGGTTTAGTGCCTCATCATCTAGACCTACAATTTCCCATAGAGAGGCTTGATTTTAATTCCATGATATAGCATAAATTTATTTCCTCGTGGGCTAGTCCGAGTGAGTTATCTTACGAAATAACCTTTCTCAAAGATGGTTGGAGAAAGAGCAAGTCCGAGCATGTTGTTCTTTTGGCTGCACCTGTTTTGTTTAACCTTGATAACAGGGAAGGATGGTCCCTCACTAAGGAGGAGCTTGACATGTACTTGGGAGAGCTCTCCCAACAGGAGCAGGACACTAGAAGGGAGGTCACGGATGATTCGGTCCAGCCCTCGAATGAGGGAGAGTCTTCATATCAGTAGCCCACTTATGATTGGGGAGCTTCCTCTTCTTCTCATGGGCCCAGCTACGAACATTCTTACCAAGATCCGCCCGCTTGGAACCCTTATTCGTACATGGATTGATACCCACTTAGGCCAAAAGCCTAAGCTTGGGGGGAGGTACGCCGACACTGCACTCATCTCCATATCATGTTGCGTCGGTACTTTGTATATTCATATTTTCGTTCTCTTTTTAGTTTTCGTTCTTCTTTGCTTTTGCTTTCTAAAAACACAAAAAGACCAAAAATATTTTTGTTGTTTCTCTTTGGCTTGCTTCTTCTTTTTGCCTTGGTTTGCTTTTTCCTTTTTGCTTTGTTTGAACTATTCGAAAAACCCAAAAAGATTTTGCTTTGCTTGTTTCTCTCTTTTGGTTCTTGTTTAAAAATCAAAAACACCAAAAATATTTGTCGTTCTCATTTGGTTTTTGCGAGTTTGCTTCAGGGTTCAACAGTTCTCAGTGGATTATTGGTTTCATATTATTATTCAAGCCATACAAGTGAAGAGCAATAATGAGGATTAATGACAACTTGAGGCGTGGTAAGAGGCTGGTAACGAACACTATTTGTCTTCATTTTTGTACATATACTCATCATTGTGAGCTTGCTTAGTCCGTTCATGTAGGGTGTATGTTATCTTTGGATGCTTAGTAGTTCTTGCTTTCTTGTGATTAGCTCCAACCCGCTAATAGTTTGTAGCATGTCTCATGAATGTTTGATTGCATTACTCTATTCATAAATTGGTATGACACCGTGGTATCCTCCTCTGAATGTTTCATTTGAATTAACTTGGCACATGCTCACGCATGCACATGACTGTAATAATCAGTTGAGCCTCGATGAATTATTTTCCCTTGAGGATCTTGAATCATTTTCATGCCATGAGTAGTCCTGTTTTGTTGCAAGCATGATAATGACAGCTATTGCTCTCTTGTTTGTCGGTCCCTTACTTTTTCTAGCCTTCACTTCCACTGAGTGTTTTACTCATGTTTCCAACTCCCTAAACCAAATATTTCCAAAGTGTCCACCATACCTACCTATTAGCATCATTTGCTATCTCTGTGCATATTCAATATGCCTTGTTTTCTTCCAAATAAAATGTTTGCTTGTTATGAGAAAGTTAGTTAGTAAAGCTCTCACGAACTTGATGGCACACTTTACTTTATTGCACTTAATAAACCTGAACCATTGCGTCCTTCTTTGTTGTGCATATGCTTGCGCTTTATGAGTTGAAGTTGGCAGAACCATGTATCATGGGGACTGCTTTCAACGCTTCATAGGTACTTTGTACCTAGTTGATATCATGTTCTTTTGCTTATGGATCCCCGTGGTGTGAAATAAAAGTGGAACTTGTAAGGTCATGGAGTTTGTATGTATGTTAGAGAAACGCCTGGGCCGCTAGCCTAAGCCATGCCTAATCATGGTGGAAACTTGCAGCATAACCATAATGAGCATTCTATGAAGCATCCTCAATAAAAATCTATGCACATAGTAAATAAAAAGATCGCCGAGATGCTCATTGTCTGCTTTCCTTGTATTTTGATCATGGGATAGCTCCCGTGTCATGTGCAAGGGGTACCCCGTTGGCGGTTATCTATGACATGTATGTACTTACAATGACAAGAGCTTACTTGTGACTGAAGTTGAGTAGCATGAGGATCGGTCTTTGTAAGTAAGGGGCATGAGACTTCAATTTATAACTTGTCAAGCATATCCTCTTAGTTGTGGCACTTTCACCTTAACCACATTAAAGATGCTTATGATAGGGGCAATGAGAGCTCAAAGCTAACAAGTACCATACTTTCAGCATTTGGAAGCCTTTCAAATTATTCAAAACCTTTTCTTCTACTTGTTGAGTCTCCACTTATTCTTTGAGCACCTTCTTGAGAGCATAGTTGTCATCCTTTGTGTTTGTTCCAATACTTGATTATTTGTGTTATGACTTTGATGCTTGTATCTTTGATATCTTTACTTCTAGTCATCACTTGAACTTTAGAGGTGTCTTGGCATTCATAATCAAAGGGCAAGCGAGATACCACTCTATCATACCTTTCTATGAGTATTGTAATGTTGCTTATGTTTGTGCTTCATGCTACTTATTATTCTTGAGTTGGAATCTCTTCTTAGCTTGCAATGACTATTAAGTAGACTCAGTTGCATACTCTTTATTATGAATTGTCTAGGTAGTTGATCACATTGCTGAGAATATTTACATCATATGAAGCAAATGTGTTCGTGAAAGTTCTTTTATCGCACTCAGTTTTCAACTGAATTGCTTGAGGACAAGCAATAAGCTAAGCTTGGGGGGAGTTGATACGTCCAAAATGTATCTACTTTCCCGAACACTTTTGCTATTGTTTCTCCTTTATACTTGTGTGATTTGGATGCAACTAATGCGAATTGACGTTGTTTTCAGCAGAATTGCCTTGGTGTCTACTTTTTGTGTAGAAAATCAACTATCAGGAAAAATCCCGGAAAATATGCCAAAAATCCTATTTCACCCGAAGACTCAGAGCGAACACGAGACGGAGAAGAGCCGGTGGCCACACCACTGTGGCAGCTGGCCAGGCCAGGCCGCGCCAGGGGGTGGTGTGAGCCCCCCAGGCACCCCCTCGGCTTCTCTCTTCGCCTATAAGGAGCCTTCTGACCTAAAAACTTCGGGGGGTTTGACGTTTTTCCAGAAGGAGTTTTGCTCCGCCGCCACCACCAGATTCCACGAAACAGCACCAGAAACTCCGTTCTGGCACCCTGCCGGGACGGGGAATTGGAGGAGATCATCGCCATCATCATCACCATCGCTTCTCCATCGACCATCCATGTTTCCCCCATCTATGAGTGAGTAATCCCCCGCTGTAGGCTATGGGGATGGTAGGGATTGGATGAGACCGTTCATGTAATGGCATCAGATTGTTAGGGCATGGTGCCTAGTATCTTTTATTAGTGCTTTATGACTTTGTTGCGACTTGTTGTGCTTAATGCTTGTCACTAGGGCCCGAGTGCCATGATTTCAGATATGAACTTATTATTGATTCATTATGATAGTATTGTTCTTGGTCTTATCTGCAAGTTGTATACATACGTTGTTGTCCGGAACCTATGGCCCTGAAGTGACAGAAATCGGGATAAGGGAAAGGCTTTGATGTGAGGATCACATGTGTTCACGGAGTGTTAATGCTTTGCTCCGGTGCTCTATTAAAAGGAGCACCTTAATTGCCAGTAGTTCCCTAGAGGCCCCGCTGCAAACGGGCTGGTAGGACAAAAGATGTTGTGCAAGTTCTCATTGCGAGCACGTATGACTATATATGGAACACATGCCTAGGATTGTCTAGTACTTGGATGCTTTATCTTATTTATCTGCAATTGCCCTATGTTCTGATTGCTATGTGAATTGTCTTGTCCATGCAACGCCCGTCCATCCATCCCTATGCCTACTTTCGAATCCCAATCATATCTGCTTTTGTTAATATTGTCTTTGCTTTACTACTACTGTTACTTTACTATTCCTACTACAAAAATGTTGCTACTGATAAACTGCTGTGAGCAAGATTGTTTCCAGGTGCAGCTGAATTGACAACTCAGTTGTTAAGGCTTATAAGATCTTGATAGTAGTGTTTCTATTATGCCTAGAAAGATTTATGATATGCTTGATTTGCATCCACTTGAAGATTGTTATTTGAATGTCCCACTTGATGATAATGCTAAAAAGAAACTCATGGGGAGTCTTAATGATGTTCTTATTATGGTTAACAATGCCTATGTCCCCGTTGATTTCTATGTTTTGGATGTTGAATGCAATGCTTCTTGTCCTATTACTTTGGGAAGACCTTTTCTTAGAACTGTTGGTGCCATTATTGATATGAAAGAATGCACCATTAAATATCAACTCCCACTCAAGAAAAGTATAGAACACTTCCCTAAGAAGAGAGAGAAGATTTCTTTTGCTTCTCCTATGAAAACAAAATTTGGTCTTAATGCTTCGTCATTCGAGAACACTTGATTCTTTCTTGCTTCTTATGCCTAACTTAAAGACCTTAAAGAAAAGTACTTATCGGGAGATAACCCAAAAGTTTTAGATGAGTCTTGGAAGTTATTACTTCAGTAATAACCGCTCCTTATCCTTTTTATTTGCTTTTTGTGCCAAGAGAAACCTCTAATGAGAGAGAAGTAATGATTGGGAAAGTTGCTGTCCCGAAACAGATTTCTGTGCTTCACCGTAAAAATTTGTGTAAAATCTCTAACTGTATTTTTGAAGCGTGAATTTTTGTGCTTCTGCCCTAGGTTGTTATCTAACTTTCTTTAGTTAAACACTTTTTGATTTGAGCAACAGAAGGTCTTCGAAAAAATTCGTCTTTACCTGCTGGTCTGTTTTGACAGATTTCTGCCATTTTCTGCATTTGCTTCTTGTTGGTTCCTTTTTGAGTTCTTTTGGGGAATTGAGATTTTTGAGGGAAGTGCTTCAGTAGCTAGTATTCTAATGGAAGTTTACTTGGTGTTAGAACTGAACCTTAAGACTTATTTATCTTGAGTGCACTAATGTGGCTAGTAAAGATTGTGTGAAGTTTTGTATGAAAAACAAATTCAGGTGTATGGAAGGAATGAGTAATGAGATGAAGGATGGACTAAAGCTCAAGCTTGGGGATGCCACGCGTGTCACCCCAATAAATATCCAAGAAGTACAAGCGTCAAAGCTTGGGGATGCCCAAGGCATCCCCTTCTTCATCAATAAAAATCCCAGGTTTCTTCCAAACGCTTCATTTTTATTGTTTCATGCACAGTTGTGTTGTTCTTGGAGCGTCTTCTTTTTCATTTTCGTTTGCTTTTTTTTTGCTTAGTTTTCTGAATAAATTGGTTGGACCCCCTCTTTCATACATTGGTTTGCAAATAGTTTGGTTTGGTTTGGAAAAGAGTAGGAAAGTTCATGCTTATGTGGTAAAAAGAGCTCGTTTTTGACTGTGGCCTATGCTTTGTCATGCCATGCTTGATATTGTTTTGGCTTTATGCTTAGTATTATTTGTTGTAGCATGACTTGTTATAAACAATTGAGATTGCTTAATGTGCCTTGGATGAATCATGCGTTATTTTAGCATATTAAAGCATAGTATAGTGGTATTCTCCTTTGATGCTTTATTTGGGTTGACTTGGCACATGCTCACACCATGTTATGACTATCTCAAGTCACCATAAGCCTTTATGATCCTTTAGTTTTCAACTTGTAGTATCACTTTATGCTTTGATCAATGATGTTTTGTCGCTCTGCATGATTATGGCCATTATTGCTCTCTTAGTTTGTCGCTCCTAGTATTTTGCTAGCCTCCACAACCAAGTATGAGTTCCACTCATGCATCCAACTCCTTAAACCAAGTTATTCCAAAGAGTCCACCATTCCTACCTACTAGCTTATGCTATTCCAAGTATATTCATGCTTTTGTTTACCTTCCAAATTAAACTTGTTATGAGAAAACTAGTGATTAAAGCTCTCACGAACTTGATGGCACACTTTACTTTTCTTGCCCTTAATAAACTTGAGCCATTGTGTCGTCTATGTTGTATATGCTTGCACTTATTTGTTGGGGATTAGCAGAACCATGCTTTCATGGGGAACACTTTCAACATTGCACTTGGTACTTGTACCTAGTTGATATCATGCTCTTTTGTATATGGATGTCATCGGTGTGAAATGAAAGGGGATATTGTAAGTCCATGGAGTTATGTATATGTGTTAGAGAAACGCCTAGGCCACTGGTCTAATCCATGCTAACATGGTGGAAACCTGTAGCGTAACCATAATGAGCTGTCTATGAAGCATTCTTCTTAAAAAAAGAGTCCTATATTGAGAAAAAAGAGAAAAAGAAAAAAAGAGATTATGAAAAGAGGAAAGAGAGAAAAAAGCACCATATTCCCATGGTAAATAAGAAGATTGCTGAGATGCTCGTTGTCTTCTTGCCTTGTCATTTTGATATGGGGATTCTTCTGTATCATCGGGCAAGGGGTACCCCGTTGGCGGTTCTCTATGATACACATGTACTTACGATGACAAGAACTTACCGGTGACTAAACTTGAGTAGCATGAGGAGCGGCCCTCGTATAGAAGGGACATGAGATTTCTAACTTCTACTTCGTCAAGCATGTACACCATAGTTTGTTCACTTTAACCTTAATCACTTGAAGATGCTTATGATAAGGGCAATGAGAGCTGAAAGCTATAAGTACCATAATTTTTGGAAGCTCTTTATGAGACTTGAATCCCTACTTCCTTTTATGAAGGCCTTTCTTCCACCATTATATTGCGTCTCCACCTTCTACCTTTATACACCTACTTTGAGAGCATAGTGGCCATTCTTAGTTCTATGTGCATTGTCCCAAGACTAGTTGATTGATGCATAACTTGATATTGGTTGTTTTAAACTATTTGTATCTAGTCACTCTTATGAACTTTGAAGGTGTCCTATGCATTTATATTTGCTACTCTATGAGGGACAAGTTGAATACTATTATCCTATGTTTTCTTTATGTGAAACAAACAAACGTCTTGCAAAGCATTGTTATTCATGAATCTTTTGTTTGTGCCTTTTCATGTTGCATCATGGTTTCTTTGTCTTATTGATAGAACTTTGTCTTTCATGTTATGATTGAAGTACTATGATCCCAGCTTTAAATGTTTTACAAATACTTTGATCAAGTCTTTGATGGTGCATGTCACCTCAAAAATTATTCTTTCTTTTTATCACTTACCTACTCGAGGACGAGCAGGAGTTAAGCTTGGGGATGTTGATACATTGCAAATGTATCTATAATTTTTTATGTTCCATGCTTGGTTTTTTCCACTTTCTTGTGTTTTGTCCACACTTTGGAGTACTTTTCATATGATTTCTTGGACTAACCTATTAACAAGAGCCACAGTGCCAGCTGCCTATTTTCTGCTGTTTTTGGTTCCAGGAAAGTCAGAAAATGAATATTCTCGGAATTGGACGGGACAAAAGCCAAAGTGCCTATTTTTTCGGAAGTCATCAGATGCCAGAATACGAGACAGAGAGGAGCCAGGGGGCCACCACACCACCTGGCCGCGCGGGCCAGGCCTGGCCGCGCCAGGGGGTGGTGTGGCCAGCCCAGGCACCCCCTTGGCCTCTCCTTCCGCCTATAAGATGCCCTCGGGACGAAAACCCTAAGTACCCGATCAAAAATCCACGAAAGAGTCTGTAGCCGCCGTCATCTCCATCCCTAGATCGGGAGGGATCTAAAGCTCTTCCCGGCACCCTGCCGGAGAGGGGAATTCACCCTGGAGGCCTTCTTCATCACCATGCAATCCTCCGGTATGATGCGTGAGTAGTTCATCCTTGGACTACGGATCCATGTAGTAGCTAGATGGCTGGTTCTCCTCCTTTGTGCTTTCATGTCTAGATCTTGTGAGCTCCGTTCATGATCAAGATCATCTATTTGTAATTCTGCATGTTGTGTTTGCGGGGATTCGATGGATATTGAGATGCTATTTCAGATTGATTATTGATTCTATCATGTCTTTGTTATTTGTGATCTTGCATGCTTTCCGTTGTTAGTAGCTATCTTGGCCAAGTAGATGCTAGCAACTCCAAGAGTTAGTATTTATGCTCGATAGTGGGTTCATGCCTCTGGTAATCTGGGGAAGTGACAGAATTCTCTAAGGTACTAGATGTGTTGTTGCTACTAGGGAGAAAACAACAATCCTTTGTTCATATAACAATCATATTGTTTACTTTACATGCAGTTCGTAAAGCAATAATCTGTTGCTTGCAACTTAATACTAGAGGGGGTTCGGATGATAACCTAAAGGTGGATTATTAGTCATAGATGCAGTTGGATGGCGGTCTATGTATAATGTTGTAATGCCCAATCAAGTTCCAAAGGAGTCAAGATGATTAGTATATGAATGTATTGCTTTCTCGATGTTTGTCAATTGCCCCGCTATAATTTGTTCACCCAGCATGTTATCTATCTTAAGGAGAGCCACCTCTAGTGAACTATGGATCCCGGTTCTTTTCTTTACATACAATCTATAAATTGTTTACTGCTTTGTGTTTACTTTCTGCAAACTTTTACTTCTTTCCATTCGATATTTTAATCCTTTGTTTTCAGCAAAACACGGTGAGATTGACAACCTCATCGCAAGTTGGGGACAGAGTTCTGTGGTTGTGTTGTGCAGGTCGCCACGTTTCTACTAGCACTGGTAGTGCGCCCTGCCAAGGCTCAGCTAGCAACACCTTTGGGGTGTTTCCTTGCTCCTACTGATTCGATTAAACCTTGGTTTCATAACTGAGGGAAACTTGCTGCTGTGCTCATCATACCTTCCTCTTGGGGTTCCCAACGAGCTCTACATCAACACCGAGCCATCAGTCGCCGATTGGAACAATGGATCAGCGGGTGGGGTTTTACTTCATCGGTATCCAGAACTTGTCCAAAGGGGCGATCGATCATTGCAAGAGAAGAGAATGCACCCAATGTCCACCGTGTCACCGATTCCCGTGAAGAGATTGGACCTCGCCCGATGTAGAGCTTGAAGCGATTCTTGACCCATGGTGGGTGCGAACTTTTGTGGTATTGCCGAAGAGTATGCCAGGGAGGGGTGATGAGTCTAAAATTGAAGTATATTTACCTCTTGATTTTGCATAAACAGAGTAGGATTTTTTCTATTTCACTACGTTTGCACGCACCTTTTTGTCCTTGTTTCAACAGGATCCTGAATCATTAAGCCTTATATGAACATATCAACTGAAACTGTCATATTATGCTATAATACGATATTTTTAAATGATAAAAGTCATTTTATGGATTTACCTTCGCACCTGGAGAACACCAAACGAGGGGAAGTCAGCTGCACCAATAAGGACCAATGGTGCGGGCAGAGCTCGCCCATACCGTCCGCTCGTACTAAGTGGCAACACATCCACCCCGTCAAATACTTTCTCTTGGCAAAGATGGCAGGGAGATCCAACATTCACAGCCACCAGAAACCACGAAAAAACACATCTGAAAGGGATCTGAAGGAGGAACTTGGCTGGGGCCAAATCCCTGCTGCTTCACGGGTCATTGGAGGACATCGCATCATCCCCTTCACCATCAACCACTGCGTCTCCATCACCATCATGACCCCCATCTCTCATCTATTAGATCTTGTTGTATTTCTAGATTCAATTGTGGTTTGCATTAGATCTACCTCCGTACTTTTATCCGTCCATTTGATTATGATGATGTTGTTGATTGCTTCCATGTGTGAGTAGTTCCTTTGTTCTTGGGGAGATGGAGAAATCCTAGCACTATTATGAACTTGCAATAAAGATGGTCTACTCTTGTGTCCGTATGACTGAGCGGTCTATGATAGATTTATGATTTGTGTTTGATCTCTCTCTTTAGATGGTATGTGTTATCGGCCACATATCATTTTCCATCCGGACTAAAGGGAGGGAGAAATCCTTTGGACGTGTTTGGGATCGTGCCCGAAATAGCTTTGTGACAATTGGCGCTAGCTCGTAACATACACGGTCAAAGGAGGATAAAGAGGGACTCCCTAAGCTAATTAGGGTATCCACGGGGGAACCCTTAATTGTGGTGGTTTGTAGTGGTGATTTCCCTCAGACATAGCAGTGGTTATTTAGAGGTGACCTCACTCTTGGCTCAACAAAGTGGCTTCCTATGAGCCATGTAGTGAACATATTATTATGGAGATATCTCCAGACATCTCATGACACAAGAAGTATATTATCTTAATTAATAATAATAATATCATGCTAGTGGTGTATCCTACATCCCCGAGAATGTTTTAGCCCTATTGAGTTCAACCATGCTTTCACACGACCTTATTACTTGCTTTATTTTACTCGTTTTAATTACTTTTCTGCAAAAAATCAAAAACCTTTCAAACACCCTTTAATTGAGATCAAAGGCAGTTTACAAGTATCCTTTGGTAGATAGTAATGAGGTGCATAAAGACCTTAACCAAATATCTCTCTATGGGTATAATACTCTTATTTCGAAACTAGTTACAATTGATCCGTTCACTTGCAGCCATCAAGCTATTTTCAGGTGTCGTTGTCGGGGAGATAAGCGCTTTTGGTCTTTGTTCTTAGTTGCTTATTCTACTAATTGTTTTACTAAAGTTGCTTACTAGTTTTAGGTAAGCACCATGACTGCACTCGGACTGATAAATCAGCTCGATGCAACTAAATACCTCGGGAAGTTAAATAGAGGACTCGTCAAAGAATTCCCGAGTGGGAGCGAACCAGAATACGAGGTCAACCCTCGCTTTATCGCTTTTATTAAAGAAAAAACTTTTGTAGGAGATGATCCCGATGAGGATCCTTACACTCATTTAATTCATTGTACCGAGCTATGTTGGACACTTAAATTGAGAGGCTATTCTGATGATGAATTTAAACTTAAACTATTTAGCCAATCTCTAACCAACACTGCTTTAGCTTGGTATAGAATTTGCCCTGCAGAGAAAATAGATACTTGGGAAAAACTCAAAGGAGAATTCATGTTTTGATTCTTTCCTAAGGTAAAAAGTGATAAAGCAAGGGGAATTACAAACTTCAAGAACCTCCCACCTGAAGTCTTGCTAAGAGACATCAAAAGGTATAAGTCTCTACTTAATAAATATCCTCATCATGATTTACCTAAATGGTATGTTTTACATATTTTCTATGGGGGGATTAATCAATAAATTAAGCATGAGCTTGACACAAATTCCATAGGATCCTTTATGGAGCTAACTATAATTAAAGCTTGGGAACTTTTAGAACGAATTCCCCGTAATAGAGAAACATGGGGATTTGATTTAGGCGGCGAAGGAGGTATAGAAGTTGAATATGATTGTCTCAATGCTTATAAAGAATCTGGTAAAGTAAAGGAAACTGCTGATGAACTTCAACTTTATAATGATATTATTTTGGAAATCCTTTAGTCTTTTACAAAACACATTGAGGCCCCTAAGAAGGATAGGCTTCTTTATACTCTGCCACCCGAGCCATCTGAAGAAGATGATCCAATAATCATAGCTCATGTTGAGCCATTAAGAGAAGTACTCCCATATATTGAACCCCTTACTTTCCCAAGGACGGTGAGAAAATATATGATGGCTCAGCAACTCGAAGAACAACGTGAAGAAGAAAAGCTATTCCTCAAGACACTGGAAGAAGAGGCACAAACAAGAAAAACTGAAGAAGTGAGTGTACAGGAGACCGGGGAACCAATGAAGGAATATATCTTAACCAAGTTTTCGCATTGCAACGTGAATGATCTAGACACAGAAGCTTCGCAGTTTGTCGAAGGAAAGGTAAAGGCTAAAGAAGTTGGTAAACCTATTCTGCCTTGTACTTTTAGAGGAACTTCCTATTATGGCCTCTGTGACATCGAAAAAGTTGTTAACGTAATCCCCTTTAATTTTTATTTGAAAATCCAAAATGAACTAACACCAGCTGAATTAGAGGACACTGGCATGACTATAATGCTTGCAGATAAGACACTCAGAGTTCCTATGGGAATAATTATAGATGTTCCAATTTGTGTTGGGCCATACACATACCCCATTGATTTTGTGCTTATTGATATGCCTACTAACATTTATTGTCCCATCATTTTTGGAAGAACCTTCTTAAATACCGAAGGAGCAAACATAGATTGTAAGAGTCAAAATGTGCCTCTCAAGTTTGATGAAGAGAAAATGGACTTTCACTTCTCCAAATTTCACCATCAGCCGGCTATCAAAGATCTAGACGATGATGAGTACGAACGAGAGGAAGAAGGTAATATCGTTAATCTAGCTTCAGTAGTCATTGAGACTTTTGATGATGATTTAGCAAGAAGTTTAGTCAACAATAATAATATCATTCAGGACATATAAAAATTGAAATGGATGATTATCTTGATTCCACACCTGAGGTGGATGCCGATATTAACCAAAATTATGAAGAACCCATAAGGAAAGGAGATGAGGCACCTCCTCCTCCTACTCTCAAAACATTACCCTAGGAATTAAAATATAGTTTTCTTGATGAAACAAACAATTTTCCTGTTATTATAAGTTCTAAACTTGTAGAAAAAGAGGAGGAAAATTTGATGATGGTTCTCCGGATGCATCGGAATGCTCTTGGATATTCGATGAGTGACTTGAAAGGAATTAGTCCCTCGATAGCCACCCATAGAATATTCATGGAAGAAGGAGCCCAAGCGGTCGCAGACTTTCAGAGGCGACTCAAACCTCACATGAAAGAAGAGTTAACAAAGTAATTAATACGTTTATTGGGTGTAGGGATTATCTTTCATGTAAAAGAAAGTGAATGGGTAAGTCTTGTTCATTGTGTTCCTAAGAAAGGCGGATTTACTGTTGTCGAAAATGAACATAATGAGATGATACCTACTAGAACTGTTGTTTGCCATAGGATGTGCATTGACTACAGAAAACTTAATAAGGAAACTAGAAAGGATCATTACCCTTTACCGTTTATAGATCAAACTTTAGAAAGGCTTCCTATGCATTCTCATTTTTGTTACTTAGATGGTTATTCGGGTTTTTCTCAAATGAATGTTCACCCTGATGATCAACCTAAAGCAACTTTTATTTGTCCCTATGGTTGTTATGCCTATCGGCGTATGCCTTTTGGTCTCTGCAATGCTCCTTCTACCTTTCAAAGGTGTATGACTGCTATATTTGCCGATTATGTTTAAAGTATTACGGAAGTATTCATGGATGACTTCTCTATTTATGGAACTTCCTTTAATCATTGTCTACAAAATCTTCATAAATTTTTACAGAGATGTGAAGACACTAACTTAGTCTTGAACTAGGAAAAATGTCATTTTATAGTTCAATAAGGCATAGTGCTTGGTCACAAAATCTCAGGTAAGGGTATAGAAGTTGATAAAGAAAAGATTGAAGCAATAGAAAGGCTTCCCCCTCCTCGAGATGTAAAAGGTATAAGGAGTTTCTTAGGCCATGTTGGATTTTATAGAAGGTTCATTAAGAACTTTTCAAAACTGCTAGACCTTTAACTAACCAGTGGTTCAACAAAGTGGCTTCGTATGAGCCTTGTAGTGAACATCTTATTATGGATCTCTCTCCACACATCTCATGACACATAAGTATATTATCTTAATTAATAATAATAATATCATGCTAGTGGTGCATCTTACATCCCCGAGAATGTTTTAGCCCTATTGAGTTCAACCACGCTTTCACACAACCTTGTTACTTTCTTTCTTTTACTCGTTTTAATTTACTTTTCTGCAAACAATCAAAAACCTTTCAAACACCCTTTACTTGAGATCAAAGGCATCTTACAAGTATCCTTTGGTAGATAGCAACGAGGGGCATAAAGACCTTAACCAAATATCTCTCTATGGGTATGATTATTTCAAAACTAGCTACAATTGATTTGTGCACTTGCAGCCATCAAGGGGTCCTCACAGAGCGTGTTTAGAGAGGTGGGGAAGGCGGTGAGTTGGCGGGTACGGGGTAACACGTCTTAGCCAGGTTCAGATTCCACGACGCTGACAAAATCCTACTTGTGCTATAAATCACTATAATGGTAATATGCTGAGTTATAGGGATTGGCTTGTTGTGCGAGGTTGTGCTATGCACTTGTTATCGTGCTCTAAAGGCTCCCACAGGTCGAGCTTATAAAGGCACCAGAACCTAGGGTTATAGGAAAAGATCCTTGCCAGACAGGTTACGGAGTCCTATACCAATACTAACTAGTCTTCGTGTCTTGCACTCCTAGGCTCCGGGTCGGCCGGTGACTACACCGTAGCCTTCCTTCTTTCGGCATGGGCCTCCCTTCTGGATCTGTCTAACTTGGCCGCCTAGAAGGCCATAGGCCTTGCTACCAACTATGGGCCACCCGGGTTAGCCGGATTAGATAGATGCAATGGTGATACCCATTTAGCATATCCCCAACACTCGGTCATGCATCATAATTGTTTTATCAAGATTTAGAGCATGATCTATTGAACTGATGATATCCTCAGGGTTACACCCAAATGGGGTGTAAACTCATAATTGGAATTTGAGCAGCCACAAGCAACATCTGTTCTTTATCTATTAACTAAATCAAGTCTCAACCTTTACATCCTTGACCTAACCTAGTGCAAAGAAGGCAACAACAAAATATGTTGGAGGTTACCACTGTGTATCATCCACTAGGAGGCTTCATAGTGGCATCCACCCAATCATAGCCCACATATGTTCTGTCACAACTTAAGTAATCACTTTCCTAGAATATTAGGAATCATTCATGCTTCAGATCCTATCATAAGAAAGCAACATCAGAATGTTTTGCTAATAAGCATCACTGCCAGTTAGGTAACATCACTGCCTTTGATAAAGACATAGATAGAATTGTGATATTTCAAGCATAACACCAGCTAGGAAGTAAATACACCATGCATGAATACCATGTCAACATCAGTATCAACTAAGTATCCCCAGTATAGATTAAACAACATAGAATCTTTAAGATTGCAACCCGTAACAGTATACAGTAGGTAAGCCCAGAGATCATTTAACAGGACACCACAAACATCGGTACTAGGAAATCCATAATGCTGAATCCATCAAAGTACCATGTGAGTAACAAATATACTAAGAATGTTCTAATAGGACTAAGGGTATCAGAAAAATAGGGGTAAAACCCTAGAACATGAACAAATCCTAATTAGGGTTAAACAAGGCATTACAGACAGGGTTGAGAAAATAAGGAGAGGGAGGAAACTCACTCGTGGTCCTTGCTAGATTTTTGAAGAGGAAGCAGACCAGCGAGGTGGGTGTGGTGGTGGTGGCCACAGCACAGCGGCACAGGCAGCACCTGAGCCTGCGTCGAGCTGCAACCAGCGGCGCCCAAGCCACTAGCAGAGCATGCCCAATCCACCAGTAAAGCACCACTGAACCATGAGAGCACCGTGAGGCTGGGGTAGCCATAACCCTAGGTTCGAGTAGGGTGTCAGCGAGGCCGGAGGAAGGCGAGGATGACAAATCGACATGGACCAGTCAACGCAGCGTCGAGCGCTTGGTCGGCAAGCACGGTGGTGGCGGCCGGGATGGCCGGAATCGGCTAGGATCGAGAGGCGACGGCGACGGCATCGCAAGGTCGCCAGAGAGAGAAGATGGATGAGAGAGAGGAGAGAGCGGGAGGGCTCTGGGACGGTTTAACCAACCTAGTGGGCTAAAAGGGGGGTTTTAGCCTGCCAGCTAGGTTGAGGTAGGGCTAGGTCGGCTCGTGGTCCAGGTCCAGATTTTAAAGTTTTAAGTAAAAAATTAAAATCATAAAAATAGCAAATTACCACAATACCCTACAAGTATTTAATCTCTAAAGAAATAAAGAAAAATCTTAAAAATACATATGATACCACTAAATGTTCACAAAAATATAAGCTATCTAATAAAAATACTAACTTGTCTTTTGAAATGGTAAAACTTAAATTGATTATTTAGAGACAATAATTCCTTATGGATTTTTATAAAAATAAGGATAATGCCTAAAAATAAATAAAAATCACTTTTAAGATCTTTACTAAGTATATTTTACTAGAAACTTACTAAGTATATTATTTCAATAGGTTTTAAGATTTCTAAAGTAAAAAATCCTTATTTATCTATTTTATTAAAATAAAATACTTGTTTTTTCATATGTCAATTCTTCAAAATTATTTCCTAACTAAGAAATAATCATATGTCTTTATAAAATATTGCAATGTTAAAATAATCCTTTAAATCTAAATACTAAGCCTAAAACCATAATTATGGTTTCTAATAAGACTTAAGTGTAAACTACTAACTATATAATACTCCTTTAGAATCTTAAATCAAAGAAAAACTAATAACGTTCAAGCTAACCTTATGTAGCTGCCAAGAGGAGGAGAGGATCCTCCATTTATTCATCAACTCCAGGGATCAAGGGGGCCAAGGGGCCACCGCCCCACTAAGACCTCATCTGCCCTCTACAGGTGTTGGTGTCGGTGCCGCCTGTCGTGTTGTGTCGTGGGCACCATGGCCATCGCCGCCTCTCCCCTAGGGCTGGTCCTCTCCATTAACATCTTCATCAATCTTGTGGTCCTCATGGTCATGTGTGAGTAATTCCTGTTGTAGGTGTGGGGTGTAAGGGAATTGGACGAGATTGCTTATGTAATGATGAATATCTATCTTGATTTGAGGTGCCTATCTTAAACATGTTTGTGTATGATTAATAATGCAATTTTTCTATGTGTAATTCTTATTACTAGGTCATAAGTAACATGATTTTAGTACTAAACTTTTATTACCTCATCATATATATATATATATATATATATATATATATATATATATATATATATATATATTCGTTTGGTGCTTACATGCAAGTTGTATTACCTTCTGTAGTGTAGAACCTTCAAACTAGATAGTGACGGGTAGGTAAAACAAGGCGGACATGTTGTACATTGAGAAGTCCATGGCTTCATGAAATGTTAATGTGTTGTTGCGGTGACTCAGAAAAGGCATCCTTAATTATCTTAAATTTTAAGTCAACCCGGTGAAATGGGAAGAAAGAATAATATATATTGTACAAGTTCTCAAGTTAGAATGTACAACTATATATGGAACACATGCCTACTTTAAATATTACTAGAGTTAGGTATGATAGCAATGATATTATTATTACATTAATGATATCATCCCTACAACACTCCGTGCCTGCGTTTTGATACAATTCTTGTTCTCAATAACAAACATCTCTTTAAATTTAGCATTTTACTTTTTTATTCTTTACTTACTTGCACTTTTACTTCCAGTTTTAAATCTCTCAAAAGCATTCATCCTAGTTTATTTAGTTTATATAATTTGTTTAGTGCATATATAATTAGAACTAGACTCCTCTTTGCGTTCCCGGAGGGCGCGGCTGTTAGACCGGATGTCTGACTATTAAACGCTAAATGTAAAAGTAGTGTACATACATATGAACAGCCCCCGATCTGAAAAGAACATTTCTGTTTAGCGTTGGTCACGTATAGTAGATCTTACTTTCCGCACCTTGGGACACGATTGTTAGTAAGAACATTTGACCATGCGTCTACAAATTAATGTTAATAGACTTCCCTTCCAATCTACAGGGGCTTGGCTAGTGACTAAAATGGTTGACGATTTAACAGAAAAGATCATTATAGTCGACACCCGTAGTAAGGTCCTATGCGGCCGTGGTCTAAAATAAACCTACTGGTGCTGCAATACGTTATAGCGTGAAAACACAGTCAGAACAGTAAATGAAAGAATCATCTGAAGACGCATTATCTACAATTTTTTAGCAGAGAAGAGAGCATGCACAAGAAGTTTAACGCAACATCGTTTTCCATCGAGTCAGGCATCAGTCTCACAACGTCCACAGCCTTGTAACCGCCAAGGATATCGGCGTGACAGTGTGGCGCAGTGCGACCTAGAGCCGAATCAGGCGCGCTTCTAGATATATCGTTGCACTTAGGCTCATCCCAGAGGCAGCTTTAAGCGACGAAGATAAGACTGTGAGGAAGAACCTATACATCGGCTATCGTTGATACCCAGAGATAACACAAGAAAAAATTTTATACTACATTTTTCACAGATCTTGATCTAGAACCAAGAAGTTCAAATAAACACGCATGAATATACTAGATACGCATGAAGATATTACAAAAGACGTCGATGAGTAACACCAAACTAACCTACTTACCTAGCTAAACTAATTAGTACTATTACAAAACAACGATGATCGTAGACTTGAAGTCTTGCTCGCTCGCCCGTCGGCTCCTCGGTGCTAGACGTAGCTCTAGACAACATGGCGACGGTTGTTGACAAGAAGTCTCGCCCCCTCGCTCGTCAGCTCCTCAATGCTGGCCGCAGCTCCAGTCCAGCTGCTGGTCTGGAGCCTCCTGCTGGCGCTCCACGAACCTTAGCAGGTGAATGTACAGACTCATCGGGAAGAAGCGATCGTAGTTGGCCAAGACGTTGGTCCTGGTGAAGACGACCATCTCACAGCCAGAATAATAGCAACGACGGCATAGTAAACACGCGTCCAGATGGTTGATGAAGAGCACGTTCATGGCGTTGTATGCCAGCAACTAGACGTGATATATCGAATGCGCCTCCGAGTGAAGAAAGTTCTAGCCCGCGAACGCACGAGCCGCGTCCAAGAGACTACTCCTCTCCGAGATAGCTCAGATGCAGAGTTCATCTACTACCGAGAGGCATAGGTCCTCCGCAGCGGGCGGGACGACGAAGCTTGTCATTGGAGTTAAGAAGAAGATTACCTTTTTACTCGGAGGGAACGAAACTATGCAGCGCGGCGGTGTCTTGCAGATAGATTGGACATTTTATAGAGGAACGATTTAGGCAGCCTATATCGAGCACAAACTGTACATATTGTAAAGGGCATGCGTTGTATATTTTTTGATATGTCCGTTAGCCTTTATACTTTTTGGATTCTATCGTCATTTTTATATTTTTGAATTGACATTGTCGCCTTAATTTTGTCATTCTTTCGTATTTTCATTTTCCTGTGCTTTTCTCGCAACGTGATTTACTTTGTTCTCACTGTCGCGATTTATTCTTGTTTTCCACAGTAGATTCTTGAACTGACACTACTACACGTCATCGCTTTTGAACGTCTTATTCGTATGACTACGGATCATCGCATTTTGACGTAATCGTATTTGATGGGTATGCCGGACAATCTTGGTCGCAACGCATGTCTTTAACGTAATAGGTCTGAACCTCTTTTTTTACGCATTCACTTTCAAACGGTATAGGGTATAGAGTTCGACGATCTCAGATTCAAACGGATTTGGTTTTACGAAACGTAAGACAGAGAAGAGAGAGTCGCCGTGTGTCCTTTTGATTTCCATTTCACGGCCGAAAAGAATCAGGAGTATCATTTTCGGTTGAATCATTTAAACGAGTTCTGGGTACCCATGAGCCAAAAATTCAGGTCCATGAGTACTAAAAGTAATTAGAAAAATACTGCATAAATCAAACATATAGATATATGTACATGTATGTGCATGTCACTAAAATATTAAAGTATGTAGCCTACAGAAAAATAATAAATTGTACTGATAACAATATAAGAAGCGTACATACCGTAGTATAACAAAGTACCAATTTCTCTTTTTTTTGTGGGTGACGTATAGTCGTATTTTTCATTTACACGAATAAATATCAAGATGACATGTACATGCGAAACGTTTAAATAGCATTTTAAAAAAAAAATTAAATATCAGGGTGAATAGCACTCGGGAGATCGACCGTATTACTCCAGTTCTTTACCTTATCGAACGAGGCTAATTCTTTTTTATTAATTTACAAAAATAATACACGGTTTTGAAAATTTACGGAAATAGCATTGTCTCGGTGCCGCCAAAACTTACTGCATGCAATTGGTTTCGCTGAAAGCCGGTAGGCACTAATTGGTTTCGCCAAATCTGATAAGTCCTTGCGAGTCTCGTCCACAATCGGTGTCGCCCAAACCGATAGGGAAAACCGATTAGTTCCTATCAGTTTCGGCGAGAAACTGATTAGTCTCGGTTTCTATCGGTTTCGGCGAAACCGAGGCAGCGATATTTTCGTAAATTATCAAAATTTATATTATTTTAGTAAATTAATACTAGTAGAAAAAGGGTCTTTGGTCCACCACCCAAATGCCATTGGTCCCGGTTTGGTTTCGCAATCGGGACCAATGCTAGGCACCGGTCCCGGTTCATGCCGTCTAGGCATTGGTCCCGGTTCATCTCTAAGCTACGGTCCTAGTTCGTGGCTTGAACCGGGACCAATGCCCCCGCGACACACACGTGGCGCTCGGCGGCTCGCGGGGGCATTGGTCCCGGTTCAAGCCACGAACCGGGACCAAAAACCCCTTGACGGTCACGTTCGCAATTCGGGACAGAGATCTAAATCGAGGCAAAAATTGATTTAAATCATAAATTCTTCCATAAATTAATCGAGAGAGAGAGATCTAAATCGAAGCATTTCATTAATTCAACCACAAATTCTTCCTAAACAAAGGTGTGATTTCACATACTACATTAATTCAACCACTAGTCAACAATTTCACTTCCGCTGCCGCTGTCCTCCGAGCCGCCAGCTTCCTCGTCATCGTCGGACGGAACCTCCACGATTTCCACATTGTTCGCGATACGGAGCACCTCTTCGCGGCGAGCGGCGGCGATGACGGTGTACTTGGTCTGTCCAGGGACGGACCAGAACCTCTCCCGCCCTTCTTGATTGCGGAGATCCCGGTTCACCACGCGCCCGTAAACTATGCTAGCCGCCGCGTACCAGGGCAGCGCCCTCTTCCACGCGGGCATCTGGCGGCGGCGCGCCGCGATTTCGCTCTCCATCTCGGCTCCATCGGGGACGAGGAGCGGAGCCACCGGCACCCCCGCATAGCTGATGCGCCATCCGTGGGGCACCGTCGCGGCCGGCGGTGCAAGGATGTCGAAGTGCGCGAACATCACCACCTCGTAGAAGTTCAGCGCGGGCATCTCCATGGCGGCGCGGTGGAGATTGGAGAGGGAGGGGATGGACGACGAAGCGATGCGCTATGGCGCCTCCTATTTGTACACGAGGACGACAAAGCGATAAGCGGAATATCCAAGGGGCATTGGTCCCGGTTCATGCCACGAACCGGGACCAAAGCCCCTCCCCGCGATGCACACGTGGCGCTCTGTGAAGCATTGGTCCCGGTTCATGCCAAGAACCGGGACCAAAAACCCTCCCCTGGCTATAAATAAGCCTAGCCCAACCACTTATTTTTTCTGGAATTTTATGTGGGAGGTGGATGCTAGATTTTTTGTTCACACTTCACACAAGGTGTTTAACGAAATATTCAAGCCACACTTAAGTTCGCACAACACGGTATCCTCGGCCGAGGTTAGCAACCTTATCTTCTTTATCTGTAACTATAGGGTGGTCTCCATGTAGGTTGGTCATTTCACTATTCACGATGTCATTGTAATGGTTAATTATTATGACGGAGATCGATGTGCGGATGTGATGGATGTACGGTGACCGATGCGATTCCGATTTTATTATAAGCCTGCATAAATTTATCGATGTCCCTAAGGCAAACAAAGTGGATAATTTTATGCCTTGTCCCTGCGTCGACTATCGGAACGTGGTGGAGCACTCTGCCCCGAGAATCCTTCAAAGCCATCTGCTTCGGAGAGGTTTCATGCCCGAATATTATTGTTGGGCCATGCACGGAGAAAGAGGGGTTAGGCTGGAAGAAAATGAAGAAGAGGAGGATGATGACAGCTATCCAATGTCCCCTGAAGGATACGGTGATACTGCAATGGAAGACAATGAAGAAGAGGGAGGCGGTAATGAAGAAGAAGAACGGGCATCGGATGAGCCCGCTGATGGTCTTGGTCGGGTCATTTCTGATGCAAAGCAACAATGCGAGACAGAAAGGGAGAAGCTTAAGTTGGAGGCCATGCAAAAGGATCACAAAAATTTGTTGTATCCAAATTGCGAAGATAGCAGCACAAAGCTCGGTACCACACTTGAACTGCTAAAATAGAAGGCAGAGACTGGTTTATCTGACAAGGGATTTGAGAAGTTACTGAAAATAATGAAGCCGAAGCTTCCAAAGGATAACGAGCTGCCCGAGACAACGTACGAACCAAAGAAGACTATCTGCCCTCTAGGATTAGATGTGGAGAAGATATACGCATGCATTAATGACTGCATCCTGTACCGCGGTGAGAAGTACGAGAATATGGATAAATGTCGAGTATGCACTGCATGTCGGTACAAGATCAGACAAGATGATCCTGGTGATGTTGAGGGCGATGACGAGTCCCCCAGGAAGAGGATTCCTGCTAAGGTTATGTGGTATGCTCCTATAATACCACGGTTGAAACGTCTGTTCAGAAATAAAGAGCATGTCAGGTTGTTGTGATGGCACAAAGAAGAGCGTAAGAAAGACGGGAAACTGAGACACCCCACCGATGGGTCACAGTGGAGAAACATCGATAGAAAGTATTCGAACTTTGCAGGTGACGTGAGGAACTTATGATTTGGTCTAAGTACAGACGGCATGAATCCTTTTGGGGAGCAGAGCTGCAGTTACAACACCTGGCCAGTGACTCTATGTATCTACAACCTTCCTCCTTGGTTGTGCATGAAACAAAAGTTTATTATGATGCCAGTGCTCATCCAAAGACCGAAGCAACCCGGCAATGACATTGATGTGTACCTAAGGCCATTAGTCGATGAAATTTTGCAGTTGTGGGCAGAACCAGGTGTAAAGGTGTGGGATGAGCACAAACAGGAGCCATTTGACCTACGAGCGTTGTTGTTCGTAACCATCAATGATTGGCCTGCTCTTAGTAACATTTCAGGACAGTCAAACAAGGGATACAATATATGTACGCACTGTTTAGATAAGACTAAAGGTACATATTTGGATAAATATAAGAAGGTTGTGTACCTGGGGTGTCATAAATTTCTTCCGACCAATCATCAAGTAAGAAAGAACGGCAAGCATTTCAACGGTGAGGCAGATTACCGAAAGAAGACTAAGCTCCCTAAAGGTTATGATGTATTTGATATGGTGAAGGACCTAGAAGTAATCTTTGGAAAGGGTCCTGTCGTTCAATCTATTCCGAAATACCCCATTACCGGACACACGGCTATGTGGAAGAAGAAATCTATATTTTGGGAGCTTGAGTATTGGAAAGACCTAGAGGTCCGTTCTTCAATCAACGTGATGCACGTGACGAAGAATCTTTGCATGAACCTGCTAGGCTTCCTGGACATGTATGGGAAGACAAAAGATACACCAGAAGCACGGGAGGACCAGCAACGTATCAAAGACCCATACAACAAGCATACTAATAAAGGCCGTCAATACTTAAGCAGCTACACTCTTACGAAAGTAGAGAAGAAAATCTTTTTTGAAGTTCTTTACAGTATCAAGGTGTCGTCTGGATTCTCGTCAAATATAAAGGAATAATAAATATGACAGAGAAAAAATTCCAGAACCTGAAGTCTCATGATTGCCACGTGATTATGACGCAGTTGCTTGCGGTTGCATTGGGGGGCTTCTACCGGAAAATGTTCGAGTACCCATTGTGAAGCTATGTGCATTCCTCAATGCAATATCTTAGAAGGTAATCCATCGAGAAAGTCTGAAAAGGCTACAGAAGGATGTGGTCCAATGTCTTGTCAGTTTTGAGTTGGTGTTCTCCCGTCCTTCTTCAATATTATGATGCATCTCTTAGTTCACCTAGTCGAAGAGATTTCCATTCTCAGTCATGTATGTCTGCATAATATGTTGCCCTTTGAAAAATTTGTCCATCTAAGGTGGTCTAGTATTTTTGAAAAATGAGTTGGTACCAATGCCAAACTTTAATTCGGTGGTTGCTTCATAGAACACCCCGATTTCGGCACCTCAAAAATGGAAATTGTCTTTTTCGTGCGTCGAAAAGGAAAACTTCCTCCTGCAACATCGTAAGCCATCCCAAGATGCACATGTGTGTACAATATGGGCACATTATCACAAACTATCCTCTGATTGTAGCCATAACATTGGTGGTTTGACCTAAATGCCATGAAACCTCGAACATGATAGGTCATTTTGTGAAGGGTTTTTATGATGTTTGCAATTTTTCAAATTCAATATTTTTCCTTGCAACTATGACACATAATATGACACCACGCGAAGGTTTCACGTTGTTTGGATCGTTTTTGAATTTGTTATGCTTGTTTCAAACTCCAAATTATGCAATAAATATTTGTTAATGCAATTTTAATTGAAAATAATAAAATTGTATAGTTAAAATAAAAATATTTGAAAACAGAAAATGGTTTTTGATTAGTTATTTAAATTGAAGCACTTTTCCTGTTGAAAGTTTTTTCAAATTCCAAATTATGTAATAAATATTTGTTAATGCAATTTTAATTGAAAATAGTAAAATTGTATAGTTAAAATAAAAATATTTGAAAACAGAAAATAGTTTTTGATTAGTTATTTAAATTGAAGCACTTTTACTGTTGAAAGTTTTTTCAAATTCCAAATTATTCAATAAATATTTGTTAATACAATTTTAATTAAAAATAGTAAAATTGTATAGTTAAAATAAAAATATTTGAAAACAGAAAATGGTTTTTGATTAGTTATTTAAATTGAAGCATTTTTCCTGTTAAAAGTTTTTAGAAATTCTAAATAAATAATCATCTTAAACTGAAACATCTTATTAATTAAAGAAGATAACAAATTTGAAAATGGCGGGAAGACCAAAAGTTTGGCCAAAATCTGAAAAACGGGTCAAAGATCCCGGTTCATCCTACGAACCGGGACCAATGACCCTGGGTGCGCGCGCGCATGTGGCGGCCCCAGGAACGCTCCACCCCAGGCCATTGGTCCCGGTTCATCCCATCAACCGGGACCAATGCATCAAAGGTCCCGGTTGATGCGATGAACCGGGACCAATGGCATGTAATGTATACAGCACCGGCCCTTCTTCCTTCCCAACTCCCCCAAATTACAGAGCACATCGACGTGCAGCTAAGGAAAATTTGCGGTGGAGCAAATTCACGCCGTCAGGCTGCCCAAATCCAGAGCCGCTTCACGCCGTCGACGCCCGCCGCCGCCACGCCACCACCATCGACGGCCGGAATCGAGACACTCTCCTCTGGCCGGAATCAAGCCCGAAGTCGTCACCTTCCCGAGCTCTGGCCGTCGTCGATTCGCCTCCGTCCGGCCTCCCCTTGCTTCCCCGACCCCTCCATCGCAACCCCGGTGAGATTCCGGTGCCCATGCACCTCTCCGTCCTCTCCCTCGTGCTTTGGTTCGTGCTGCCGACGATGACCACCGAGCGCTGCCGCCGAACCTCGTCGGTGTCGTCGCTCCGGCAACCTCTTGCAACTAGCGCCGCCACTTTCTGGTTCCCCGCAACAAGACGCGTCCAACGCGCCCACCCGCGTGTCCAGGTGCGCACGGGATCGATGGATCCGTGCTCGACCTGGGAGCAAGGGCGTCGATGATGTCATCATGACGTCAAGCTGACGTCATTTCTCTTTTTCTTTTAGTTAAATCTTTTCTGTAATTGTTTTATTAATTGAAAATGCTGATAGGTGGGTCCAACAAGTCAGGTTTTTATTCTTTTTGAAAATGTTTTCTGAAATTAATAAAAGTCTGACATGTGGGGCCAGATGGAAAATAATTTTAATAATTCCAAAAATGTTCAGAAAAATGAGCTCTACCATTTAAAAATGTAAGCATTCATATTCATACAACTTTGAACCTTACTTTACATAGAGGAACACCGACACCCCCTAAGTACCATGGGTTCGATGGTTTGTCCACCTAGGGAATTCTGAACCCATTTAGAAAATAAGTGCATAGTGTTTTGTATTATTTGCATTATAGTAACTTGTAAATCTTAATTTGCAGATACTATGGATCCAACACACCAAGATACTATGAATCCAGAACATCAGGAAAACATCCTCGACGGAATGATCTGCGAAAATGAATTTATCGATATCGATGTCACCAAGAAGTTTCTAAACGAATCCGGTGAGGGAGATGAGTCTCTCAACCGAGAAGACCGATCCGGTGAGGTAGGAGGCGAAGCTTGGGATGGGGGAGAAGCCAACGAGGGAGAAGGCGACAGCTCCGGCGGAACCTTAAATCTCGCAAACTCCGGCGAGGTGTATATATGTATTTTTGTAACTAAAATGTTGTTGTCTATATATATACATGCATATATTAACAGTCTTTCTTCTTTTATCCCTCCGGATCGAGAACTTCTTCCGTAAGAACGAAACGAGGCCCAACAAAAAAGTTTGATGACATTGTGAGGTATAGGATCGAAGTGGTCGGTGTAGACGGCGAACCGCAAGCTCCCAGTGATGTCGCAAAAAAAATTGTCAAGCCATGCGGAGTTCTTGAGAGGGACTACATCCTGATCACCGTTCAAGAATGGAATCGGCCAAGCGACGGTGGAGTCCCGTATGTCGGGGACATCGCCAAAGATAAGCTTTTTGACAAGTTCATGATTAATTTCCTCCTGCCAAGACCAGATGTGAATCCAGATAAGGAGGAGAGAGAAAAAATGGAGCTTATACAAAGAGTCAAGAAGTTTGCTCTCATCAAGATGGCCGATGCATTCAAGAACTGGAAGAAAAAACTGTACAATAACTTTGTCAAGGTAGAGAAAATTCCGGATTTCAATCAAGGCGGCTATGCTAAGTTAAGACACCAGTGGGCTGATTTTGTGAAGTACAAGACATCGGAGAAAGCTTTGGAAAGGCCTAGAATAAATACGGAGAACGCTGCTAAGAAAGTGTATCATCATAATATGGGGCCTACTGGCTACGCCGGTTGCATGCCTAAGTGGGATGCAGTTGAGGTTAATTACGTTGCTGCCGGGACCAGATGAGAGCCCACAACATGGCAGCACGGGCGAGAAACTGGTTTTACGGCCATGTGGCACGTTGGACGAAGAAGGGAGGGCAATATGTAATCAGAAACACAAAGATCATCCCCTATTGCCCATCGACGATATTAGAAATGCAGTAGATGATATTGCAGCGGGACGGTTCGTTCCCGATAGAGAAAACGACGAGATCACACGCGCCCTTCAAAATGATGAACACAAAGGACGAGCATGAGGCACACCAGGCTCTAAGCCGTGGAATGTTGCCTTCCCCGTGGAAATGAAGAGATATCCCGATAAAAGTCATCAGAGGAGAAAGGAAAGGGAGACAGCTGAGAAAGCGGCTTCTACAGACAGGCTGCGTAATGTAGAAGAAGCATTAAAGCAGCACCATGATCAACTCGACAGACTTAGCCAGCAAGGTATTAGCGGCCAATCTCAGCGGCACATGGTAGAAGCTACATTCTATGGTACCAGCGCTCTATCGAATAAGAAAAGCAGCGTCGCTTCCACGCAGCTCTAGGATGTTAATGATGATGCACCGACGATGGCTCCTCCTAAACGCTACCCAGTGGATGATATCACGGAGAGCACATCTTGTAAGCTAAAGGTGCAAGTTATGAACTTAAGGGTGACGGCGGCGGTCGGCATGGCCATACCAATTGCGCCTAACCCAACTTAGCATTGCAGACCAGTTCCAAAAGGGTACGTTGTCATCACGGTGGATGATATGAAGCAAGATTTTGAGGAGCTAAAGCTAGACCACCCCGCAGGGGAAGATATGGAGCTGACTGAACTAGGAAAAGCCAAAGAGGGACTATTGTATGGCCAAAGGAGCACATCGTGCTTCCAAATTATGTGCCGCCAAGGCCACCCACTCCTCAGAGCAGCAATCCACCTTTGCCGCCACCTCACCATTCTCCAGCGCAACCGTCGCCTTCATCGCCTCACCACTCAGCGTAGCCGTCTCCACCGTCGCGTCAGCCGTCTCCGTCCCCTGAGTGTCAGAGAAAAAAGCGGAAGTATACTAAGTGGGTCAGCACCAGCAGCAGTAGCAAGAGCACGTTCCGATCACCGAAACATAAGATATTGTCCCTCCCAAGAGTACCTCATAAGAATATGAAGAAGCTACCTTGCGAGAAGACATATGAGGAAATTGTTGCGGCCGCAGATGCCCATTATGAAAAGTGGGAGATTGACATGGCTAACAAGAAAAAGGCGATAGAGCCATTCTTCTCGGTCACCGCAGAAGATAAAGCCAAAGCAGCCACGCTTAAGATTCAGCTTCACCAACCCATAGCGCTCACATCAGACTATAATCGCTCTATTACCAAGTCGGTTGAGGCAACAGAGCGGAGAGTCGGGAAAAAAGTTGCCCAGCTCGGACAATAGAAAAATCAATCGATCGACCCGCTCAAAGTGTATGATAACAATGAGTGGAGAGCCCAGGAGCGACATGATCCGAACATTCATCCGGAGTTTATTCAACTGTACGGAGAAAAGGCTAAATTATATAGACTGTCTATTACTGAGTACATGAGCCGTATGGATGAGTTCGAGGGGTACCAACAAATAGCATACGTATACCGGTACGAGGCTCCTCTTGTCAAACCCGAGTTAGTCAAAGATCTACCAACAAAAATGCGAAGATTGCATAACTGGTACATGCAAGCCTCTGCTAAATTCAAAAACTGGATCTATGCGGGATATAAACATCACCATTACGGTTATGAAGATGCCTTCCTACTGATTTAATTTTTAGAATTATTTTAGTTTTACCAACGAGACGCCCTCGACAAAACTATCGTCAGTGCCTATTGAAAGGGAAATGGACGTCACCTAGAGAGGGGATGTGAATAGGCATTTAAAAAAATATTACGGTTTAGGCTCTAATAAATACGGAATAATAACGTTTAATTTATCAAGCCAAAACCTATATCCACTAGGTTCACTACGTGCACCAATAACTTATGCTAAGCAAGACAAGCAACAAGGTGATAGCAAGATAATATACTTCAAGCACGATGACTATCACAATGTAAATTGCATAAGTAAAGGGCTCGGTTGAGAGATAACCGATGGACGCGGAGACGATGATTTGTTTCCCGAAGTTCACTTCCAAAGAAGCTACGTCTCCATTGGAGAGGTGCGGGGGTGCAATGTACTTGAGCATACAAGTGGCTCACCTCGAGGTGTGGTGGCTCGATGCTCACCCAACGCCACACAAGGCCTCACCCCAAGATGCGAAGGCACGCAACCTACCGACGCCGTAAAAGGCTCACCCTATTCTCTCGTGAGCTCGCCACAAAGGCCTACTCACGTTCCACTATGGGACACTTGAGGGCGGTCACCGAACCCGTACAAGGCTTGGGGCAAACTCCACAACAATTGGAGGGCTCCCAAGAACAATGCCACAAAGGCTACAAAGCCACAAAAGGCAACAAGGACACAAAAGGCTACAAGACCACAAAAGGTCAACAATCCAACCACACAACCGTCTAGGGTTCCAAGAACCCAAGAGAGACAAGCCCAAGGGCTTGAACTCGCCAAATCTCCGAGGAGAACTCAAACCTATGCACCAAATGCAAGAGGAAAGTCCTTCACTCTCAAATTCCACCAAAGCTACAAAAGCTATTGGGGGAATAAGGGAGGAAGAACACAAGAGGAGAACACAAAACTCTCCAAGATCTAGATCCCAAGGATTCCTTCACAAAGAAGGGATTTGGTTTGGTGGGGCTTGTAGATCTAGATCTCCTGTCTCAAATCCCTCAAAAAGATGCAAGAATCATAGGAGGGAGAAGGGGAGAGGGCAAGCTCTTCAAGGTCAATAATGGAGGAGAGAGAGAGCAAGAACCAAGAAAAAGCTAGTTGGCCCCGAAGGGGGAAGGGGAGCTCCTTTTAAAGGGCTTCCCGATCTGCCCGTTACACACAGTTTCGCGCACGGCCGATAGTACCGGTGGGTGGACGGTACTACCGGTGGCACCCAGCCAACGGTCATAAACACGATGCGAAAAGAACCAAAACTCGAGCATGGCCAGTACTACCGCCGACCACCGGAACTTCCGGCACGGACGGTACTACCGCCAGAAAATCCAATCCAAGTTCCGTCAAATAGCGCTAACCAGGCAGAGAGAGTACTGAATGGAAATAGGGGTTTCCGAAAGTTGGGCCGGAATTTACACCGGTACTACCGACGACATTTCTGCCCGAGCGGTACTTCCGGCGCCTGGCCGGTACTTCCGGTCACAGAAACTTCAGAACCAAAACTGCAAGAACTTTTGCATCCGAACTCCAAACGAGATGAAACCAATTTTGTTGGAAAGATAACGACGTGTAGAATCCAAGGGAGAAAATACCATGAATATATATGTGAGAT